>CM040118.1:238975210-240212710 GCA_022559845.1 Amorphophallus konjac | reverse complement strand
ATTTAATCTATGGGGACAAGCTTAATGAGAAATACTATATTGTCTCTTATGTTAGTAATCTAAAAGGGGTACCCGACTCTGAGTGGAGTCCTCCTAAGATATCAGCCTTCTAATTAGCAGCTGCTATTACAGCTTGTGCTCGTATTCATATGTACAAATACATTAACAGACAGGATTGTTACTACACTGATACTGACTCAGCAATTCTTGGAAGTTCTCTTCCAGAAGATGAAATCTCTTCAACTGTGTTAGGCAAGTTTAAGTGTGAATACATTATTAAGAAAGGCATTTTCTTAGCACCAAAGAGTTATTCACTTTTGACTCAAGATGACAAAAAAATCATTAAGCATAAGGGTCTTGCAAAATCATTTGTCAATGATGAATGGTTTGAGTCACAATACGTTGATCCTTCTCGAACTAAGCTGATTCCAATGGAATCTAACTTCCAAATTGATTGGAAATCACTTAACATCACAAAAAATGATATACTAGTTAATCTTGGAATTAGAGTTGGTAGCAAGAAGAAACCTGTATATGATAATAATAAATATTGGGTTGACACTGCCCCTTTGGAAGTGATAGACTTTTCTGGTCAAGAAAAGAGGATACTCATATATGAAATGAAGCGTCTTCAGGATCTAAATGATAAGAAAGATAGAAAGATTGCTTATTTAATGTCTGAAATAGAGAAGATGAAGTCTTCACTTGATAGTCTCAATAAGTATTTTTAAGATCAAGCTAAGCGTGGTAAGAGTCAATCGCGTGGTAAGAGTCAATTGAACTCTGCTAATAACTTATCTGATCAAGTTAAGCGTGGTAAGAGTCAATCGCGTGGTCAATCCAACTCTGTTGGGAATTTATTTAATAACTTATCTCAAGTAGATGATCCAAAGAAATCTCCATAAGGTAATATAAGCCCCTACTTCGAACGTGCATCCTAGCTTGAAGGAGAGAGGAAGAAGAAGAGCTAGAGGTAAAAGAACCCTACACTTTTATGTCACCTTTATAGAGATATATAATATATAAATAGTAGAATATATATATATTCTTAGCTGAAACTCCCTGAGGAAATCCCATTTTGCTTGTCTCTCTCTAAAATGAGTACTCATTAATATATGGGTTCAATTGGACGCAAAGCTATGACTCGTCACCCTTAGAGGGAGTAGATCAACTAGATCTAGGGTATGGCAATACGGGAGTAAACGCTAGTTATGTTATGGCAACATATCGAACCAGCTTTCGGCGAAAGGTTACCTTATACCTTGGGGATACCCGAACTAAGGACAAAGAAAAATACACAACAATGAAACTTTTCACTTTAAATTAACAACATTTTACTGGTTTGATGACTGAGATGTATGCGAGTTATAGGTTCTATTGTACCAATTCTATGGAAGAGTTGTTAGAGAGGTTTTGGAATAATTTACATAGTAGTATTTCGGAGAATAATGTTGTAAGTCATTCAACTAATATTTCTAAATATCAAGATCATGTACTCAAAATCTTGCATGATCGTAAAGAAGAAAAAACAGGTTTATCTTTTACGGATGATGAATTAAAAGAACTTCAAATATAGATTGAGAATCTTACTACTGCATTCGATCATGATAAAAACATGTTTCAGGCAACTCCTAGAGATCCTTCGAAGCTTGTGTCAAGACCGTCGTGAGTCTCCTTTCTATTCCTTGATTTTAGAATCTGATGCTTTTCACGGGTTTTGGGAGCAGCAACATAACGCCGCAATTGAAATGCATCGGCGAAACGAAGACTATCTGGAGGCACTCAGATTAGCAGACCGTATTCGGGAGCTTTCTGAGGAGAACCAATTTCTCTGGAATGAGATCCAGAGGCGCGGAATAATTAATAGATCTGACTCCTAGCTACCATAGATGACAAGGACTAAGATATTATATGGAAGAGAGAGAACGAAAACGCACCCACCACCTTTTAACATTTCTTTCTATAGACTCTGAATCAGTTGGGAGTGCAGTAAGTGGAGAAGGCGTTTAAGATTATTATGAACCAAGGCGCTTGCGAAAACGGCGCAAATAAATGTCATGTCAATAAATGCATTTTCTCATTATTCGTTCTTTCCGGGTCTTTTCGTTGCATTCACTTACAACAAGAAAGAACCACCAGCGTTTGGTGCAGCACTTGCATTTTGGTGCATTCTTCTTCCCTTCCTTGGTCTTTCGTTCCGTCATATTCCTAATAACTTATCCAATTACAGCGTATTAACCGCTAATGCACCTTTCTTTTATCAAATCTCAGGGACATGGTCTAATCATGAGGGTAGTATTTTATCATGGTGTTGGATCCCAAGTTTTTATGGATTCCTTCTTTGTTACCGGGGTCGACCCCAAAGCCATAATGTCTCAAAACGAAGAGGCCATAGAGAAACTATTTTTTGTTCCTTTGTCTCGAACTTCGTGAAGAACTCCATTCTATCTCTCCAACAAAAAAGTGGGGCTACGCCCCAGTTGTACACTCCCTTCTTCGCCCTTGTTGATTCTGAACTTCGTTCGCGAAGGAACCGGACTTTTGACGGGCCAGCCCTTTTTTATGCGCCGCTTTACCCTGGAAGGAAAATGAGCTTTGCTCTTCTGGGCGCTGGGCGCTCCAGTGGTTCGCGAGAAGGAAAAAGGACTCATCTTTTGTTGCATCTGGCACGAGATGAAAAAGAGAGAGCGGAGTCAATCGATGAACAGCGGATTGACGGAGCTCTTGGCATTGCTTTGTTTTTCTCTCTTTTCCTATCAGCGAGTTCCGATCCTTTTGTTCGAAATTTCTTCGTTCGTACCGAACCGCTCGCAGAATCAAATCCTGTTCCACAAGATCCTATATCAGCTATACATCCTCCTCGCATTTATGCCGGAGACGTAGCCAGTGCTATGGGCTTTGGCTTATGTAGATCAAAAATGATGAATGGGATTGTGGCACTCCACTCGCCGCCAATGCGGAAGGATGCCGCCGAAAAGAATGGAACGCTGCTTCGCTCTGCTGGATGCGTCGGATCCAATATAAGAAGCTCGCTCTTTACCCGATCATTCAAACATGTGGGCGCTTCATGCGCACCTGCTCTATTGTTGCGTAGCAATAGAAGCCTGCTCATGCTGCTTCGGCGGCGCTTTTTCGCCTTCTCTTCGCTCTGGACAGGAGCGCTAATGGACACGGGGAGGGAGCAGGCGAAGCGTGTCGTTCGTAATGGAAAGAAAGATACCACTACTTCGCCTCTTTGTTGGACCGCCGGCGCGAACACAGTGGTCTCTGACCAGGACCAGGAACCAATTCGAATTTGGATCTTGACATGTCGGTTGTTTTTAACCGTAGGCATCTCGCCAGGAAGTTGGTGGGCTCATCATGAATTAGGTCGGGGTGGCTGGTGGTTTCGGGATCCCGTAGAAAATGCTTCTTTTATGCCTCGGGTATTAGCCACAGCTCGTATTCATTCAGTAATTCTACCCCTTCTTCATTCTTGGACCTCGCTTCTTAATATTTTAACTCTTCTATGCTGTGTCTTAGGAACCTCTTCAATACGGTCCGGATTGCTAGCTCCCGTTCATAGTTCTGCTACAGATGATACACGAGGAAGATTTTTATGGCGGTTCTTCCTTCTAATTACCGGCATATCTATGATTCTTTTCTCCCAGATGAAGCAGCAGGCATCGGTCCGTAGAACCTATAAAAAAGAGATGGTTGTGGCGCGAAGTACTCTTGTGCACCTACGTCACTCGGCTCGCGCGCAACCCCGCCCCGTTATGTTATGGAAGAATTGAGCTTATTGCTGGGCTACTTATTCAGAGTCAGCAATTGGCTGCCGGATTTCGTCTCGTCCGTAGCGCTTCGGAGGTCACTGTGGCGTGGCTGAATGTAGAGCAGTCCGCGACGGAAGCCTTTGATCAGTATATTATTTATAACTTCGGAAGATGGTCAAGGTAGCTTGCTTCCAAGCCACTGCACTAGATGCACATGTAGTCGTAGTAGTCGGCCCTCCATGCCTCTGTTCTATACAATACTACTTTTTATGAATGGGGAATGACGTCGCTCTTTGATCCGCAGAATAAGGCGCTTGCGGTTTATGGTAGAGATCTCTCCACACCAAGGAACCGAATCACAATGGATCGAAGCCCTCCTTTTCCTTCCAATTAGTGATATTCCCCGGTGTGGCCGGCCCCGACTACATGGGAACAGATCCTTCTTCCTCGGAATCTATACTTTTTACCTATTTCCACTGTTCTCGCGAGCTCTTTCTTCTCGGGAACATCTCGAAATCGAGCGGGCAGCAAGAAAATAAAATCAACCTATCCAACATCTGCTCTATGTAGTGGTCGGCCTTCGTCAAGCGAAGCTTCCCAGCCGCCTGCCTCCTTGTGTGGAAATGCTTCTCATGATCTCCAGCTCGTTCTCCACTAGGCATAACGGAAGCCGGGTTAACTCAACGTAAAGAAAGTTCAAAAGTACTTACTAATAGCGAAAGGCGAACATCTCTCCGCCCCTTCTACCAGCAGTGGTGAACATCTGGTAACTTCGCGCTGTAAGACGACAGGTTGGTAATGAAAGGCAATGTACTAAGAAAGCGCAACTCTATTAGTTATAATAAGGGCGAGAAAGAAAGGTTGCCTACTACTAATAAGGGCGGGTAAGAAAGGTGAGGCGCATAAGCGCTTAGTGACTGTATTCAATCAAAAAGGTTGGCTAAGTGACCGTCAGTGCTGTAACCTTATAGTAATAAAGCGGTCTATCAGTCTTAAACAGTTGCTTCAAAAGTGAATTCTAAAGTAAAGGAAACTTTACTTTTTTTTAGTATGAGCTCTCATTGAGAGAGCGTTTCGGCGGGAAATCGCGTTGTGGGTTAGAGTGCTGGTCCGTCATGCCAGAAGTCGCGGGTTCGAACCCCCCCCCGTGGAATAAGTCGAAGTTGCGGTCTCGTTGTACCCTGGATCCCGCTACTACGGAAGGAAGGAAATGGGAGCGAACCTAATGTTGTGTTGAAGGAGGCGGCGATTCTATTCTGTGTTGGAAGGGCGCCAGAATTGACGATCGATTCGATTCTATAGATCAAAGAGGTTCGGCCTATCGACCTCTTCTCGGGAGTGAGGCGCTTGCGTCTTTACATGGAAATGAAAGAATCCGGAGTGATTAATGAACAAAATATTGCAGAATCAAAAGTAGCTCTCGTCTATGGTCAGATGAATGAACCGCCGGGAGCTCGTATGAGAGTTGGTTTGACCGCCCTAACCATGGCGGAATATTTCCGGGATGTTAATGAACAAGACGTACTTCTATTCATTGACAATATCTTTCGATTCGTCCAAGCAGGATCAGAAGTATCTGCCTTATTAGGGAGAATGCCTTCTGCAGTGGGTTATCAACCTACCCTTAGTACAGAAATGGGTTCTTTGCAAGAAAGAATTACGTCTACAAAAGAAGGATCTATAACTTCTATTCAAGCAGTTTATGTACCTGCGGACGACGCAAGCGCCGCTACGCGCCTGGTGTTCGAACTAGTCATTAATGGTCGGCAACATTGGTACCTGATGGGGACATCACCGCCCGTGCCCACACTCACGGCTCGTCTCCTCGCCCCGGAAGCACCCGACATGGTCTAGTCATTTATTTTGAGTCATATGTTGTATTTTCATATTTTATTTGAGTCATATTGTTGTAATTTTCCTTTTATTTGAGTCTAGTACCTAGGTTAATGAGTCATCTACCTAAGTTAAGTGTCATAGGGTTGATTAGACTAGTTAATGGGCCCAATTCATTAGGCTAGGCCCAGGGGTGCCCCCTACCCCCTTGGTTATTTGTCATTGTAGCAAGAGTCAGGGACTTTTTGTAAAATGTGGGTTGCCTATATATAGGACCCCATTCCCCCCATTTGAAGTTAATGAAAGAATATTTGAATTTTCAAGTGTCCAATTTAAATCTTCTTCTTTTGGAGAGAATCCAATTGAGTGAGTGAGAAGCCCTTATCCCCCCCTCTCTCTCTCTCCCTCGCTCTCTCTAAAGGGTTCGCCCCCTTCTCTCTCTCCTCCCCTCCCAACCACTTTCTCTCTCCCTTCTCCCTCCATTAAGACCTCTCCAACTCCCCACAAAACTCCTCTTTACTCCACCCCATCCCCAAGAGATCTCCACCCATCCTCATCCCACCTCCCAACCCCCAACTACCCATTCCCCTTCCCAAGCAAGCCTCAATCTTCCCAAGGCTGAACCCACCCCTCCCTAGGCCAAGTTTGAATATTTTCCCTCCCCTCTCACCCTCACCTTCCCCAAACCCTAAATCTGGTCGCCCCCCACTCTCCCCCTCCATCAACCTAGTTCCTTCTCCTCCCTCCCCTATCTCTTGTGCCATTGGAGCTACTCCCAGCTAGCCAGTTCGCGGCTCAGGATCTGTAGAGGGCCAGCAGCTTGCAGAGGTGACCCCGACTTCATCCCGGCATCTCTGGAGGCTCAAGTGGTACTGTCGGAAGCGTCTCCTTGTCTTCTTCGCATCGGCGGTGGTCTCATCCCAACTTGATCTCGTGGCTGCCCGCGGGAGCCGATCTCCCCACACTGCGCGTCTTCCTCCATACTGGCAACCTGAAGCTACTTGCAGAGCTTCCTACGGCCAACCCCCTGAATATCTGGAGGCGGCGCTTGGCTGAGATCTTTTACGACGAGTCTACTTCCAGGAACAAGAAGCGGCATCCCGTTCGGTATCCGGACCTAAGAGTTCTCAATTTCTTTCCTCAAGTGCGCTGTTCTGTCCACTCTGGGATTGGACAGACACCTTATCACTGTTCGGGCTGTATCTATCTCCTCTGACCTCTTCCGGCGTCCCCGTGGGTTTCCGTTTGAAGAGGACTCGACAAAAAATCCAACGAGTCCAGCCTTGCCTGAATCAGAGATCAGGAGCGCTCGTGCTGACCTCGTCTTCCTGCTACAGTGGTACCGTAGCTATCAGAACCAGAAAGTAGAGGCATTGTTCACGACCCTGCCCAGACCATCTCCGTCATTCTAAAATTCTCCTAAAAATTGGATGTCTTCCTGAGTCAACTACGAAGATTTTGCCACTGGTTTCGTCGCCAACGGAGCTCGGGGGAGTCCGCAGCAGAGCCAACACCGACTGTCTGTCCTCTGTTCCAGAGACTGGACAGAACAGTCATCATCCTTTCATTTAGTTCCTAGCTTCACTCTCCCCTCCCCGCCCGGCCGGCTTACAGCCCCTCCCTGTGGGAGGTAGTGTTTGAATGTAATTTTGATTTCCCTTCCGCAGGTTCAACCCCCTTGCATGGGGCGTAGTGATGTAAAATCTTGAACAGGTCGAAGCTACACCAGCGTGGCGTGTGGGGAACCCACGCTTCCCCGCTCGCCCACGTCTCCAAGCGGGACCGTTTTCTTCAACCGATCAAGTAAGTGCTCTATCCCTTGCTCATATTTGGTGCCTTGTTCTTTCAATATTAGCTCATAGCTCCGCTGGCCCGTGAGAGTGAGTGTCTGGTCCGCAAGCTCCATTGCTTCGAGTGGCCGCCATGGAAGAGAGTGTGACCCGTGCCCTCGGCACCCGGGTCGGCCCCGTTGAGTTGGACCTCCAAACCCTTGGGGAAAAAATCTTGGCCATGCTGGCCCTCTACCAGCAGGGGCCCAGCCCTCACAACCTCCACTCGACATTGCCAAGTTACCCCGAGATTTAGGTGAGTGTCGAGTGAGTGGCCGCCAATTTCGGTCCGTTTCTATTGTGAATTGTGCTTGCTTGTTAAAGTCCAAGGTGCTTCGGCCTTGTGACTATCACCCCTAGGTGGTGTCACATCAATTGGTATCAGAGCAAGTCATTGACTTGTCTCTACAAGTCAAGTCCCAGGGCATGCTTGCATTGAAGTCATCATCAGTCCGACCCTTGCATTGTCCACCCACCGTTGTCATCATTGAGTCTAGGGTCAAATGGCCCCTCTCCCAATCATATCCCATGCATACCTACCTAATGTAGAGCCCACAGAAATTTACTTCATTAACTTAGAGTCCGATAATTGGGTATCCCCCGATATCGTTGCCTCTCTTTCTAGGACTGGATAGATTATGCACAATGGAGACCAATTCTTTGTTGAATTCCATAGATGGTTTGAAAAGACTAAGTATTTTGATGGGGCTTGGTGTCAAGTGGGAACATTGGCGGGTCCATGTATAATCCTGGGTAAGAAATGGTTAGATGAAAGGAATGCCGACATCGACCCCACACGTCGGACTTGCCTAGTGCATCCGCCACACCTTCCGGGAGCCTTTAAATTCAAAAACCTTATACTCTCCCATCTTCCGGAGTCCCACCCTTGTTCACGACCTCGAGTGCACCACACCCCGGCTAACATCACCCCACCCTCAAAGAACCTACCCACCCCATTAGCTTTAGAAGAAGTAGCGCACCCACTTTGCCACATGGAGACAAATGCCCCTCCGAATCCTTTCCCCTCCATGGAGGGCACCCATGTCCAAATTGAAGGGGAAGCCTCGCACAAGGATCTTCACCCTACACCACCCTCTCTAGATAAGGCCGAACTCATCTTAGAAGAACCCCTTGTTAGGTGGCTAAGGGAGAGCTCGATTAGAGATATCATGACCAATACCTATCTACATGTGGAGCAAGATCTCCCTATAGTGCCCATCTTCTCCCATGACACCACCATCCAATCCTCTCACCACGTAGAGAACCTAGGGGAACTTCTCATGGGCTTAGCTTGGCAAATGGAGTTGACCGACATGTTGACCACAAGGGACAACCAACCAAGGAGTCTTGACCTCCTACACCTATGTGTCGGGTCCATCACCTCGGTATACACCATTGGTTGCTACACTAGTGACCTCCTTCTATTCCTCCCCGCACCCGATGAACCCAACATTCTCCTCAATTTGGAGCTTCTTATATCGGGTAGAAAGCCAAACCCTCCCCTCATGGCCGACCCACCCACCAAGAACTTCGGCCCAATTGTTCCATTAGAGGAGGATGACCCACCACCATTTCAGGATCTTGAGGACATAAGGCCCCTCCCCCTTGGTAACCTTTTTCATGATCCCTTCCAATGGGAACTGTGGAACCCATGTGACCCAACCACCTTACCCACCACCCCTTTCCTACCTTCACCCACCATGTTCGACCAAGCTCACCTCATCCATAACCCATGTAACACCAAAGGAGCCATGACCTTAGGGAACACCCACCTAGAGATCGAGGAAGTGCCCCACCCTATATCCACCTTCCTAGATCCCTTCGACCCTTTCACATGGAAGTTCAAAGGTCATCCCACATCTATGCACATGGAAGTCACCTTTGGGATAAGCATGCATGTGTCTAGGCTTACCACACCACTTGGCATGAACACTATGTTGGGTCCATTCATTCATATCACCCACATGTCAAGTAGGAAACAAGAATGGTCCATATTCAGGTGTAATGGTCCTCCTTCATTCATCATGGGTCATAGGCATAATAGGAGTATTCATGGATGTCTGGGTCCCCCGGCATTTGTCACCCCCATACATGATCGGATCACCTATGGATGCCCTGGTCCTCCCCATTCCATCAAAGTCTTCTTAGCGTCAAAGCATGATTGGTCTACTTTTGGTTGCCCAGGTCCACCCATCACCCCTAGAATGTCAGCATTCATAAAATTTCATGAAAACCTTAGCAAGCACATCAGCAAGAAAAAAGAGATATATAAAAGGCAGGCTGACTCCCAACGGCGTCACCAAGAATTCCACGTGGGTGACTTTATGATGGTGAGGACGGAGAGGCTCTCCCCGGGAGCCATCTTCAAATTGAGGCCTCGTGGGGCTGATCCCTTCCAGGTTCCGAGGTGCATTGGCACCAATGCCTATGAGTTAGATCTTCCCGAGGAGTACGGAGTGAGCCCCACATTCAACGTGGCAGACCTAGTGCCATATAAGTGTCCCACGGTGGTACCTAGTGAGGATATTGAGCCCAGACCCCTCATTGAGAGAGCACCCACCCGTGAGAAGAGTCCACTAGCCAGGAGAGCCCAGCGTGAGCAAATTGAGCAAATATGGGATGAACAGGTCACTGCCACCAGGAGCAAGGTGTATGAGCGTTGTCTCGTCGGGTGGATGGATCGGTCTCCTTCGGAAGACTTGTGGTCGGTTTCACTTCTACACCCTCCGAGGAGGGAAGGACTCTTACTCGACAGAGTCGAGTTCTCCTCACCCCGGGAGTATGATGGGGACATCACCTCCCGTGCCCACACTCGCGGCTCGTCTCCTCGCCCCAGAAGCACCCAACATGGTCTAGTCATTTATTTTGAGTCATATATTATATTTTCATATTTTATTTGAGTCTTATCATTGTAATTTTTCTTTTATTTGAGTCTAGTATCTAGGTTAATGAGTCATCTACCTAAGTTAAGTATCATAGGGTTGATTAGACTAGTTAATTGGCCCAATTCATTGGGCTACGCCCAGGGGCGCCCCCTACCCCCTTGGTTATTTGTCATTGTAGCAAGAGTCAGGGACTTTTTGTAAAATGTGGGTTGCCTATATATAGGACCCCATTCCCCCCATTTGAAGTTAATGAAAGAATATTTGAATTTTCCAGTGTCCAATTTAAATCTTCTTCTTTTGGAGAGAATCCAATTGAGTGGGTGAGAAGCCCTTATCCCTCCCTCTCTCTCTCTCTCTCTCCCTCTCTCTCTCTACGGGGTTCACCCTCTTCTCTCTCTCCTCCCCTCCCAACCACTTTCTCTCTCCCTTCTCCCTCCATTAAGACCTCTCCAACTCCCCACAAACATCCTCTTTACTCCACCCCATCCCCAAGAGATCTCCACCAATCCTCATCCCACCTCCCAACCCGCAACTACCCAATCCCCTTCCCAAGCAAGCCTCCACCTTCCCAAGGCTGAACCCACCACTCCCTAGGCCAAGTTTGAATATTTTCCATCCCCTCTCACCCTCCCCTTCCCCAAACCCTAGATCTGGTTGCCCCCCACTCTCCCCCTCCATCAACCTAGTTCCTTCTCCTCCCTCCCCTATCTCTTGTGCCATTGGAGCTACTCCCATCTAGCCAGTTCGTAGCTCAGGATCTGCAGAAGACCAGCAGCTTGTAGAGGCGACCCCGACTTCATCCCGGCGTCCCTGGAGGCCCAAGTGGTACTATTGGAAGTGTCTCCCTATCTTCTTTGCAACGGTGGTGGTGTCGTCCCAACCTGAGCTCGTCGCTGCCCGAGGGAGCCGATCTCCCCACACTGCACGTCTTCCTCTAGACTGGCAACTTGAAGTCGCTTGCAGAGCTTCCCTCGGCCAACCCCTTGAAGATCTGGCGGTGGCGCTTGGCTGAGAGCTTCTACGACGAGTCTAATTCCAGGAACAAGAAGCGTCATCCCGTTCGGCATCCGGAGCTAAGAGTTCTCAATTCCTCCCTCAGGTGCGCTATTGTGTCCACTCTTGGACTGAACAGACACCCGATCACTATTCGGGCTGTCTCTATCTACTCCAACCTCCTCCGGCATCCCCGTGGGTTTTCGTTCGAAGAGGACTCGATAATGAATCCAGCGACTCCACCCTCACCTGAATCAGAGATTAGGAGCGCCCGCGGTGACATCGTCTTCCTGCTATAGTGGTACCGTAGCTGTCAAAACCAGAAAGTAGAGGCACTATTCACGACCCTGCCCCGACCATCATCGTTATTTTGAAATTCCCCAAAAAATTGGACGTCTTTCTGAGTCAACTATGAAAATTTTTCCACTGTTTCGTCGCCAACGGAGCTCGGGAGAGTCCACAGCAGTGCCGGCACCGACTGTCTGTCCTCTGTTCCAGAGAGTGGACAGAATAGTCATCATCCTTTCATTTAGTTCCTAGCTTCACTCCCCCCTCCCCACCCGGCCGGCTTACAGCCCCTCTCTGTGGGAGGTAGTGTTTGAATGTAATTTTGATTCCCCTTCTGCAAGTTCAAGCCCCTTGCATGGGGCATAGTGATGTAAAATCTTGAACAGGTCGAAGCTACACTGGCGCGGCGTGTGGGGAACCCACGCTTCCCCGCTCGCCCACGTCTCCGAGCGGGACCGTTTTCTTCAAGCCGGTCGAGTAAGTTCTCTATCCCTTGCTCATATTTGGTGCCTTGTTCTTTCATTATTAGCTCATAGCTCTGCTGGCCCGTGAGAGTGAGTGCCCGGTCCGCAAGCTCCATTGCTTCGAGTGGCCGCCGTGGAAGAGAGTGTGACCCGTGCCCTCGGCACCTGGGTCAGCCCCATTGAGTTGGACCTCCAAACCCTTGGGAAAAAAATCTTGGCCTTGCTGTCCCTCTACCAGCAAGGGCCCAGCCCTCACAACCTCCACTCGGCATTGCCGAGTTACCCCGGGATTTGGGTGAGTGGCCGCCAATTTTGGTCCGTTTCTATTGTGAATTGTGCTTGCTTGTTAAAGTCTAAGGTGCTTCGGTCTTGTGACTATCACCCCAAGGTGGTGTCACATCAGTACCCTTTTTCGGTATGCGTTGCGAACACTTTATTTTGAGCGTCTCATCTTCTCTGGAGAAGCTCAAATCGAACGGATAGAGCAGATGGTCCAACTACAGAACTTCTTCTTTTTCATTACTTCCATGGTCGTGCCTCGTGGCACGGCAGCACCCGTACTATTGAAATGGTTCGTCAGTAGAGATGTTCCCACAGGTGCCCCTTCTTCCAATGGTACATTAATTCCTATTCTTATCCCTGAATTCCCTTTTTTAGTCTATCTACATTCAAGGAAATTCATACGCTCCATGGACGGAGCAAAAAGTGGAGTGTTGGTCAGAGCAAGCCGCCCTATTCTATTACCAGACATAATTGGGAGAAGCTCATCCGCTAGAAATGCTTTATTTCGTTTCGTTCCCGTTCTTCATTTCCTTCTTCTCGAATCCATGGGGGACTTGTCATATTTAGAATCTTTCTGCGGTGTGCTCCGTTTACTATTCTTTCGTACTCTCTTCTCTTTACCACGCGATAGGTCAGCGAAGCGTGAGCGGGCGCGGAGAAGGAAACGCCAAACACTTCGGCCTAACGGGAATGAGCAACGACGAAATGACAAGATGAGGTGCCCCGGGCACCCCCATATAGAAAGAAGAGTAGAAGGTTTTTGGCCTGTAGCTTTACCCGTCCCCCCTTCGTCGGGGGGTGCTTGTTTGGGGGGTGTGCCGCCAGAAATAGGGCTTGAAGCTCTCGCCTTACCAACGAGCCGACTGCTGATGGCTGTTGGTCACGACTACTACCAAAAAGTGAACATGAAGATTCATATTTCACATGGAGGAGTGTGCATCTTTATCTTGGGTGTTCTTCTGTCGTGCGACCCGGTGGCTTATGTGCGACCTGTGGCCCACGCCTCCTATTTGTTCAGGGCGGGCGGCGTGAACTCTGATTCGATCCGGGTATTCAATCCCGACGCTGAGATGCTCAGTTGACTCCTTAACCTTGATAGGAAGATGGCTTATTCCAAAATTCGTGCATAAGGGTAAGGAACTTTGGATGAACTAATGCGAATGGGTGTAAGCCTCGCTGCTCGGAAACACCCAGTGCTGACCACACTGAGAGACACGAAAGCGCAGGTAATGCCAGTTGGCGAAGTGGCGTTAAGCATCCCTAGCGGTACGCAAAGAGAGGTCGTGATGATATCATCTACGTTCGTACCGCTCCTCGTGGAGTAGATCCCGCATCCAACCAACCCTTTTTACCAGGGAACGGGAGAATTCCCACTACCGCTGGCAGGCCAGCCGGGCCGTGAGCGCGGTGGGAACGGGCTTCCCAAAAAGCCAGCCCGGGCCGGGGTCAGCATAGAATGAAGGGGACGGCCCTAATGTTGTGTTGGCAAAGAAAGCGGGTCGCGGGCGGATAAAAGCGGACGTGGGGACTCGGGTCAGGGCGCAGCGTAACTAGGAGAGCCATTCCATTTAGGGCGAGACAGAATGGGCGGGCACGAGCGGTCTGGTGTCCGAGCCGATTGGTCAGACGACGACTACTGCACTTATTAATATAGTATTAGCCGCCTATCCCGGAATGGAATGAGATGGAATAGAAAGAACGCGAAGTTGGATCGGTTTTCTTTTTTTTTGGGGTGGGGGGCTTCTTCACAAGCTTATCCCCGCCCCGTTTCCTGTCCGTCTCGACTGGCAGCAGCTGGTCTCCCCATCTCTCCTCAACTTCCCCCGGTCTTCGACCCGAGCTGTATGAGGCAGAAACTCGTCCCACGTACGGTTCGGAGGCCGAGCCCCACCCCAGCAGTAATGGTGCGGCTTAGGTCAACTAATACGAATAAGATACAGTTCACTCAACGATTGCCTTTGGGTTCCGAACTCCATATGGGGAAGGAGCGTTGTTGTTTGCGAGGTCTCGATCATTTACATGGACCCACTTCTCATTCCATTTGTGGGAATTTGATGATTTATAAACCGTCCCTAACGAACGATCGGTTCATGTTTGAGCATGATGAATCACTTCGTGCCGACCTGTTGCCAAAAAACTTTCCTGCCTCATCTGAGAATGGAAAACTGGAGCATTTTCTGCATCGGTGGATGAAGAATCGCGAACATAAGAATTTCTGGTTTACCATGTTCCCAGAAAAAAGATACTTTTTTTCCATTCGAGAAACGACGAGCACGACTGAAGTGGCTATACATACAAATCCATTTACGGATCTATATGCTTCGATTGGAACTGGAAGTTCCAGAACTGGCGGCTGGTATACCACCATAATGAAACTGCCTTTTCTTTTTAGTATTCGGATAGGATTTCTGTTGGCTTCATCGGGAGGCTCGCGTAGTTTGTTACGTCAGCTCCAAAAGGATAAGTTGCATTGGAATCGATAAAGTTCCGTTCCGTTCATAATTGCATAAAAGGAGTCAAAGTAGTGGCTGCGGTGCGAAATCCATCATTGGCTAAACAATCATTTGGTTATGCCATTTTGGGCTTTGTTCTAATAGTTGCAACACCGAGGCTATTGAATTTTATTTTTATGATGGCATTCCTGATCCTCTTTATGTGTATTCTAGCCCAGATGCGATATCGTATCTTAATTGTATTTCATGGTACCAAAAATATAAGCGCTTCTCAGGATCGGACGGTCTCCAGCTAGCGAGCGGCTCAAGTCAGCTATGGGGGTCCAACTCCTCCTCGATCTATGCTACTAACAGTGCGCTTTGCTTGTCAGGTAAGGGCGACGAAGGAGGGAAGCTGGAGGGAGTGACCTTATTTATAAGCTGCGGCCCATAGCATTGCGCGGGGTCCGTGGGCTGGCAATACGGCCAGTTGAGGGAGGATCTCAAGCTTAACGAACGATGCGCGCTCACGTGAAGCAAGGCAACGTTGCATGCTGCTTTTCACTTTTCACGCGCGAGAAAAGAGATAAAAACGTTGACGAACCAACAAGTCCGTTGAGAGCCTTGCTTGCGGGGCTGGTGGACCGGTAACCGTTTAGCTGAGATCCATTCTAGCGCGCTAGGAGCGGTATGCAATAGTTGCTTTGTGGCGGGCAAGGTCAATTTAATAATATAGTATAGCCCATAGCAAATGATTGAACGAAAACATTGATTTTACGCCGATAGCTTGTCAACCCCGTGATTTTGGCTCGAATAGAGCTAAATAAGCTCTGGAATCGTAAGTAAAGTAAGCCAATGACCAAACTCAAACTCATCCGCCGAAGAATGATCATCTGGAGATGCATCAGAATCATCGTTTGCATAGGCTACTAACGATAAATAAAAGTAAGAACGATTGTCATCGGTTGATTAGCAGGAGCTAGCTAGAATAACCCAAGCCTATGGGCTTGGAAGAGAGTAGGGTCAGGCCCCAAGTCTGAAGTCTGATTCTAAGATATTTGAAACCAATTAAATCCACACTTTACCGAAAGAACAGATGCATAATGATAATACGCATCTCCATCAGCACCCGAATCCCCGTCTGGTTTCCCATCCCCAGCCTTAGCATCCCCATAAACAAAGGCATCTTGATGTTTGTTGATCCCGTGTCATGGTAAGGCATCTTGAAAAGAGGCACCCAAAGGGGTATCAAAATGAACATACGAATCGACAGAAACCGACGATACAAGAGATTCATCAACAAAGGCTCCGAAGGAGGGCAGGTAAGGCAGTCTTTAGAGGGTCCTTCTCACGAATCGTAAGCCACTTTTTTCCGTTTCACCCGAAACTACGGATTCCGATCTCTCGAATCCTGATCCCTCTGCATCTTTCTAGGTTATTTCATCAGTATCAATCTCTTCATCCTATGAATCATAGGCGGCATTCGAATCCGTCTCAGCAAAATCCTCTTCCTAATTTCAGAATAATCGGCTGAATAATAGGTATCCAAACCCCAAGTCTGAAGCTGAGTAATGAGCTGGGGTACCGTTGTTGGCGCCCTAAGGAAATGAACGACTTTCAATTCTAAGTATGAAACTGGGGCTGCCCTTCCCTTTTTAGTAGTAAGGCTATCGTAAAGGCGCTTGCGTTCGCAACGGCCACAAGCGATACGGTAAAAGCTTTATGATCTGCCTTATTTGCGTATGGGCTTCTTATGTGTCCCTCGCTTGCGGCAGTAGGCTGCTTGCTGTTAACCTATCTTTCATCCAGAGACACTTGGTCCCCAGTCGATCCTTGACTATGCAATTATGACTTTCTACGTTGAGCGCTCTTACCTTATATATAAAGCTATGACGTCTCACTATAGCACGCACCACCACTATAGGAATACCAATACAAACACTAGAGTGACAGCACGACAGAGAAAGTGACTTACAAATAAGAAAAGGGCGAGGCAAGCTTGTCTTGCGCAAGAAGATTCTTTTGTTGTTCCTTAATTCCCCTCCGGGGGCCGCGGGGAGGAAGCGTCAAGCGGATATCTTCCGACTCAACTACGACTAATAGATAGGAATCGAATCTGTTTCCATAGTCGTTTGTTTGTGCGCCCGCCAATCCATGAATGAATTCCTCCGCGATAGACTCAACTACTCGATTCAATCACGAATGATCGGTTGCCCCACCGCTTCTGGCTGCAGAGACGGACCCTGGCTTGTCAGAAAGACTGGATTTGACTAAAAATCTTCCTCGAGGAAGCACTTCGATTCGGGAGCCCGCATCTCACCACTGATCCGTGGCCACCTAACCCGGAATGATGGACGAATACATCCCTCCCTCGGCAGTCGATCGAGAAGGTTATCCAATAGGTCCAATCGCACCATAAAGGTGCGCCGCTGTTCCCGTCTTCCGCCTCCCTTCCCGCCTTTCCCGAAATCGTCTCTTATGTAAGCTTTGTGAATCTGTGGTAAAGGATCCCGCCATTTTGCGCCTGATCTCGTCCTTTCTGGAGGCGCCTATCATAGACAACACGGGAAAGGATTGGTCGGTTCAAACAGGAACGTTGGATAGCCCCTGCTTCCATGATGGGAGATTCAGCCAAGAAGGAAATAAAATACTAGTTCCCAAAAGAGTGTTGCTTGAACGACAGGAATGGTTCGCCTAATCGAAGAAGCGCCTTCCTGCCCCCTATATCATGTGTTCACCATACCATACACTCGTAATCCATTTCACAGGACCCCATATCAAAGGTTATCATCCTGATCCACATCTTGCTACGAGCTATCCCTTTTAGTGCCCCTTCTTTAACTTTCCTGTCTCTGTCTCTCTATCAATCGATAGAGGTAGAACCAACCTTAACGACTACCTTATGGGTCGCGCAAGCGATGAAATTCACTATTTTTTTCGGGTCATAGAACTGTGGATATATATAAGAGCGAAGGCCGTTCTGTTCTATCATTCCATGCGTGGAATCTTCCTTCCTCCCGTCTTGATGGATCCTGTGCCTGCTTAGGGCTCTTGGTAAGGTCACTTTAGTCTCGGAAGCGCTTGATCGGAAGTTTCTTAGCACTGGAGTTTGATCTCTCAGTTGTTCATTCTTTTTCTCTTTCGTGACAAGCGGAAGACGGAGAAGCAGGCAAGAAGAGCAAGTAGAGTGAAAGTATCCTAATGGGCCAAACAAAAAGAGTTTTAGCCCCAACGTCAAATGCAATTATCAAGGGTACCAGTGGAAACATCGTCTATCTCTCTAGTCAAGTGGCTCTGCTCTTAGGGAGAGGATCACAGGATTCTATGAAAGGGCTTCCCTATCTGAGCTCTCGCTCTTACTCTTTCTATCAGTCGTGTTTTTGACTTTCTCTCTGAGCTGGATTCCATCAAGTTGCTTGATTCACTAACCTCGTGTTCTCATCCACTTTAAGGTCAGGTCGAAGCAAAGCGCAAGCGCCTTCGGCGCCTCTTCCTATCGGAAAACAAGAACCTGCCTGCTAACTTCTCTCTAGTGGGATTCACTTGTATGCTATCCTTCCTGACCTTACCTCGACTCTACTCTCCAAGCTCACTGCTCTACCAAAGCCTGTGGCCTTTCTTCCATCCACCTTAATAAGATCCCAAAAGGTGAAATCTCGGTGAGCTTGATGACGACTTCCTTTTTGTGAGAGTAGACGCGCGGATGAAGAATGAATTTCAAGGTGGGCGTGCGCACGAGAGGATTCTCACTTTCGTACATAGAAGAATGATTGGCAAAGCACTCGAACAAAGCCCTTAGCTTCTAACTTCATTCATTCGAAAGGTCGATCATAGCTGGAATTTAGGAGCAAATCCTAAAAGAAGGTGAGAGCTAGCTTATTCTTATCTTTCTTCGGCAGGAAGGATCGAATGAAGATGATGGGGGGGATGCTTTTTAAACTGTGTTTGGTTCGTTCATCTGCTTGCTTTTCATTTGATCCTAAGGAACGGAACCTGACCTAGTCCGTAGTAAATAGAGGTGGGGCAAAGGCAAGGGAGCTGATAAAGGTGAGTACGTGTGAAAAGCCAGAGGCGCGAGCCCTTACTATACTCTAAATGAGCTTTGAGCGAAGGGAAGGAAGAAACGTTGCCATGTTCGGCGGTGACGTTTGTTTAAATCTATTGTACGCTGACGTGGCCCATGTCCCTGTTATTGGTGCCATAGGTACTGAGATAAGAGACCAACTCGAGGGAGGTGCGCGACCTAACATTCTCAACCCATATGAGACAGGAAAACTAGATTGTTACTGATACTGAGCCTACTAAGCCACATATGGAGGGGTGCCTCGCTGGTTGGTCTACCGAGCCAAGAAAGAGCGCAGGCGGTTGCGATGCGCTTGCGGGATGCACTCTTCTTTTTGGCAACTAATTCATTGCGGTTGTGGGTACTTTTCACTCAAGAACACGAATAACGGCAAGAAAAATAATAGGAATAATAGGATGAGGAGTAGGGTTATGAGTAGATGAAATCCACTGGATAATATGCGAGCCCCTATAAGCTGCTATCACCTCTGGAACCGCCGGATTGGGCAACACTTCCCGAACCAGGTGGTTCCTGAAGGCCTAAGACGAGTATGGGTTAGGGAAAAACGGGATGAGGGATCCGTTTTCTGGGTCTTCCTTGTGCGGCCCGCCTATGGTAGTATGGCTGAGAGACTTTCTCCATAGCCGCAGAGCTTGACAGATAGTTCGTACGATAAAGAGCTAAACGTACTATATGAGCAGAGCACCATTGGTTGATCGACGATCTATTATATCGGATCATCGATACTTTCCTATATGAGAAAATCTATCTTATCTTGTTTACGGGTGGATGACATCATAAGATAGGATCAGTTTGAATGATCCCTATATGTATGATTTTTATGCTAGTTGACGAGCTTGACGAATCCGAGCGAGCGAAGGCACTGAGCGAGACAAGCAAGCGAGCTTAACTTAATCATATTAAACCTGCTGTAAAAAAAAAGAATATAGCCAGATAATCATAATTCATAAGGATGAGAAGAATCCATATCTTCATATGCATACGCTGGAGAGTAATCAACATTAGAATTGGGAAAGGAAGCAACGGACCAAGCACATGTCTCGATCTGTTCTACGAAAGATCTCTATGCTACTCGCCAGCAAAATCGAGACTTTTTTTCCACTTCGAATGAGCCGCCCGAAAGAAGTGAGAGAAGGAATACAAAAGCCTCGTCGCAATATGAACTTTCTGCTCGTATTCGCCTCTCAAAGAGGTACGCTTATTCTTTTTATGCCTTGTTTTTCTTCCAACATTCAGCCAGCGGACTGACTTTCTTTACCAATGTCAGTGCTAGTTGCCGGTTCAGATTGCTCGAATGAATGCGACGGTGCCGGTTGTGTCGGTGGCAAATGCTAATACAAAAACGAGAGGGGCCAGTGATGAGTGGAACTTGCGATCGGTCAATCCTCATTCACACGTTCATCCGAGCATCACATCAATGGACGCGAAGATAGACACACGGACACCCCCACATGAGCACATCAATGGGTCGGAGGGCTCATAGACGGACGCCTTCACTCGGATTTCCCATCCGTTTGGTCTTAGTCCAGCATGAACCACATCCAGGCATCCCATACGCTTCCAAAGAGGATCTTTCCGTATGGCCCCAGCCTCCGCATACCGATCAGCAGATGACTCTGATTAGGATTCTTCCGATCGACAGACGATTGACGAACTTGAAGCTAGCGCATCAACAACAAGCTCAAAAAAAGATCATCCCGTTTACGAATCATAAGGACGAGGACCTCTAGATTAAACCCATTTTTTGATCTGAGTGAAGAATGTATTAGAAATTCGGTGTCCAAGTGAAGTGAAACGACGCCATCAGAAGCACAACAATGATCTCTCGACTGAAAGGAGAGGAGTCGTTTACCCTGGAACGAAGTCCCAGCTATTTCATCAGCTCTGGGACTTGAAGGAAGAGAAGTGGGATCTCGATAAAGATGAGTATGCCTTTATCAATTCCGATTTCATGGGCAGATGAGAGCAAATGAAATAGAATAAGATGGCATAGAATGCAAACTAAACTGGGAGGGATTAAGCTTTGGCACTTGAGGAGTCGCAAGCGCATGATTATAGCAGCAGATTCATTTCATCATAGCAAAGAAGATCAATTGAATAAGAGAGGAAAGCACGACTTCTTTCTTTCATGATGTAGTTGCCTTGCTTATACTTCAGTCTAGATTGGCTTAGTCTTCAATAAACAATTCTTACTGTTGCCATGGATGTTGCCGGTCTTACTCTTACAGATGCTATTTCATCCGCAGTTGGTGTTATATCCGTTTTTGCTATGGAATTAGGAACCGCTGCTACAGTTGGAGTTGACGGTCCTTCTATCAATGGTGGTATCGTATGTTGTATCATATATATATAATCATAGGCCCGTCCTCCCTTTCCTCTTGCTTTAGGTGAATTACTACCGGTGCTTGATGCAATAAGCGGTGTGACAGTAGGAACTCTTGGTCTTATATCAGTTGCCGCGGTTGCCGGACTCGAAATCTCGTAAGATAATGAAGCGCCTATGAATTAGTTCAAAGAAAGCGGCCGTTCACGTCAGGAATAGAGGTTGTTGATGTAGTTGCTTGTAGTTTTCTTTTTTTCGTCGAGTGGTGTGAAGTCCACTTTTTCGTTGGAAAAACCAACGTCTTAGCTGCGAACAAGTCTCCCCTTTTTTGTGGGGAGCAGAGGAATTAATCATAATTAATTATGGATTTTGTACAAAAGCTAACTAGCTGCGTTAAAGGATGTTTTAGGGGTAGGGGGTGTTGTGGGGATAATTGCACAACAACGGTCGTTGTAATGAAAAACGTGAAAATCAATATCTGGCACCAAACAAATCAGCTGGTGATGGAAACGGCTAAAAAAGAAGTCTCAGTCCTGACCATATAGAGGACAGCAAACTGACGGAAGAGGAGGAGGGCTGGGCTATGGCAGTAGGAGCGGCCAAGGCAAGAAATCCAACCGAAAGAAGAAAGCAGTAAACGGGATGTTGAGAAAGAGGGTTGCAGTGCATAAAGCTAAGAGAAGACGGGAAGGAAGATCACTAATACCAGTTAGCGCTATGGACAGATTCCCAGCCCGGCTTGCCTTTTGAGGTTCTATGCTGGCCGTTTGGGCCTTAGCATAGGCCTACCAAGACTGGCTAATTGAAAGGACTTGGTACACTGGCTCACTTTCGTGTAAAGCGCTCTCGGATGGCATTCTCGAGATCACTATTCCATGAAGTGAAGTTCGAGGGCCGGGTCACTCGAATCCAGGCAGCCGTATACCTGAGTTGCTGCGACGGTAATGTCAGTTGCACTTTCATCATGGCGAGAGTGGAAATGAGCTCCGTTTTTGGTCTCCTATCTATAGACGTGTGCTTTCATGTCTGTCGCCGGGCCGATCTTGAGGTTGTGGCCAGCCACCTTTGTAGCTCCTGTCTAGTTTGGATCCCCACATCCCTCTTCGACCTCATTGAATAGCGTGTCCCATTTGTTCGTGGAGCCTTAGTGGGAAAAAGGGGATAGGCGGGACAGACTCTGACTCGTACAGCCCACTGGTCCAGGGCATGGAGCATACTATTGGACAACCAGCGGAAAGAAGTTAGCCGGCTAGCGCACTTCGGTCACTCAAGGTAGCCCCCTATCGTACGCATCTCTCAGATGGACTGATTTTTCCCTGTAGGCCGACAGCTCGCACGCCCCGGGCTAGATGAAGGCTTTCCATCACCGAGCATTCTTGATAACGACTTGCCATCACTGAGCGGGTTATGGCCGAAAGCTCCCATCCCAATCAGACTATCTTTTGTCACGTAGAAGCTTAAAGCAATCCATCTCTTCTAGAAAGTTCCAGTCCAATCCAATTTCCTAGTTGTATAGAAATCAAAGAAAAAGGCAGATAAGCTATATAGTCCGTTACCCCAAAAGTGCCTTTCGTCAGTCAGCTAGAAAAAGTGAGTAAGGACCTTTAAGACCCCATTGCCTTTCAAGTCAAGCTAAAGTCTTCAGTGTCCCCAGTTTACAGCCTGAGTTAGAGAAGCCTGTTCCAATACCTCGAAAGTATAGTCAGTACACCCAACTATTCTGGCCTAGTCTCTGTCCCAGTTTGAGTGAGAGTTCTTGACTATTGGGATATCAATAATATTCCGATTTGGCGTATGACTATTACTGTTACTGTATTGCTAAGAGTTGCCGGCGAAGGGGAGAGAGATTTTACTTTGAAAGAAGCAACGCTACGCGCCTTGAAAGCCACTACGCGCTAACTAGAAAGATAATAAAATCAAATAAGAGAAGACAGAGAATAGGCTGCTCGAGTGAAGTGACTTCCGGGGAAAGGCACGAACGGTAGAACAAGAACTGACGGAGGGCGGGGGTAAAGATAGAAAGAGTGCCTTTCTAACCTAAAAAGAAAGGTCTAATTCAACCTCCGCTATTTTTGGTGAGTATTGCGTGTCAAACGCTCGATTGGGTCGAGAACTGACCATGGCTCTTTATACATTGATTTTACAACCAAAGATGCACAGAGAAAAATCACCCATCCGAAGCGATCAACGTGGCTTATTCGCTCTCTTCGCGCTCTTGCTTCCTTCTTCCCCGCCTCTGAGGCTTAGGCTAAGGAATAGAGCATGAGGGAGGACACCACTGGCTGTATACAAACCAGGGATCCGCGTGACCAACGCCATGGCCAAATTACCTCCCGGATGGGGAACCTCATGCCCTTATCCACTTTAAAAGGTTTAGGTTTTTATTCCTGAAGCTTTACACGATGGGGGATGAGAGAAGGGTTTACACCATGAAAGTAGTTGAGCCCGTACATATGAAGCCATTAGTGCAAAAGGAACGGGTCCTTGATCCTCGCTGACCCACATAAAGAACAAAGAAATAAGGATAAGAAAGGCATTGTTACTGCGCGGACGAGGAAGCTCTTGACGGAGCCTACCTCGGATAAGGGCAGAGGGAAGGAGTAGTTCGTTTACTTCTACCCGGAGAGAAAGTCCCCTCCTTGAGAAGCGGGGAAAGGATCAAAGAGAAGAATCGGAGTGGTGAGCAGGGCGATAGGTTAGGAAGTGAACCTCCGTCTACGGAGTACTTACTATAAAGTCTTTTTTTAGGGAAAGCCCTATCACGCGCATCAATGCTAAAGCAGCTCCTGACTTATTTTTATAGCCTTCTCTTATGCCCCCGAGATGAGTTAAAAGCCAAGGGAATTGAAAAGAAGAGTTCATAGCTTGCAAAGAGCTTCTTCTCCCCCGATGGTAACTTACCTTTAGTTTAGATAGTCTTCTATCTAAAGAAAGGGAAGATCAACTTAAATCGTGACAGCTTTATCCACATCCACTCCCATATTATTCGTCTCAACTCAATTTCCCTTCTACGACGATCATTATCATTGAAAATAAAAAAGAGTGATCTCCCCCGTTCTTTTTGTCATCGACCCATTTAAAATAATAAATCGACTTCCAATCGACCAACTTCCACGAAAGAGCGTCTTTTTCGCTTAACTGCCATTTTCGCTCTACGCGGGTCTAACAAATCGACCAAGTTGCATCCAAGCCTGTCTTTTTTGCTTACTTTCCTCGGGTAACTTAACTACCTTAAGAGAGGAGAAATTGCCTTGAACCAGAGCAGCTTGCCCTACCCGGGAAGAGCTTGAATCGAGATAGGACAAAGCTTACAGCGAGAGGGAGCAGAGTTCTCCTAAACCGGAGACCAAACCGGAGCTTTCCTTGCTTTGCCTTTCTACTACTGAAACTGATCCTCCACTGCCAAAAAGATCTCCCGAATAGGGGATTTGAGGGAAATGAGGGGTCCATCATCTCTAAACGCATCGTCTGTTATGAATTCCGATTCGGTCTCCCGCTCCGCAAGCGCCTCCCCTGTAAAGAGTACGCTAAGCCTTTGACACTCTGGCAGGAGGAAACATCACCCCTGCTTGTACAATCATACTGGTTATTTACAGAAAGGCCACTGAAACACTTAATGTCATGCTTCGCCCTTTAATAAAAAGATGCAAAAAGACCTAGGTACTAGACACTGGTCACGGGTCTCCAATTCTTATTGAATCCTCTGGGGGTGGAAAGGCTTCAACTTTAGTAACTGCCTGCATAGGGAGGGCGTTGTGAGCGACGTCACGCGGTTTGGGGAGCGAAGAAGACGCGGAGCGCGCGGGCTCCGTTTTGTTTGCTGCAACACAGAAATAAAAGAAAAGAGAAGGGGCCACCACAGGAGATTGCTCCGGCGGGGCGAGCGGGACAAATGTAATATAGCAAGATATGGGGGTTAAACGGCCATAGCGGGATGTGACTCGCCACGGCCTCGGGGGGGCGGGAATGGTGCAGAAATTAAATAGCAAGAATTGAAACGGCCATTGGGGAAGTGACTCGCCGCGGCCTCGAGAATATGAGCAGATAAGAATATAACAGAATATAAGGAGAATATAAAAAGCAGGAATTTAAACGGCCATTGGGGAAGTGACTCGCCGCGGCCTCGAGAATATGAATAGATAAGAATATAACAAAATATAAAGAGAATATAAGAGCGGGAATTTAAACGGCCATTGGGGAAGTGACTCGCCGCGGCCTCGAGAATATGAATAGATAAGAATATAACATATAAGAACGGGAATTTAAACGTCCATTGGGGAAGTGACTCGCTACGGCCTCGAGAATATGAGCAGAATATAATAGAATATAAAGAGAATATAAGAACGGGAATTTAAACGGCCATTGGGGAAGTGACTCGCCGTGGCCTCGAGAACAAAATGTGATCGCCAGGGGCCAAAAGACCCCAAAATAAAGAAAGTGATCGCGCCAACCTCAAGAGCGGGAGATGGCGGGTTGCTTCTTCCTCCCCCTTCGGTCGGCCGATGGAGAGGGCTTTCCTTGGGTACCCTTGCAAAACAACGACAAACAAGTAACGAGTGGATTAGAAAGATGAAGGTGTAGTATTCAAATTCTTACGATAAAAATAACGAAATGATGGCAAGACACACACCTGGTTGGTGTTATCTTTTAAACCCCTCTCGGACTCGAGTATGAGGAAAATGAGATGATGGATGCAAGAAGTATATAAGAAGAGGCGCCCTTATGAAGGGGGATAGAGGATGCAAGATGATGAATGCAAAAGAACTACGAAGAAAAGGAACGGATTGGCTTATTGTATGTGCCGATGGTGAAATTCGGCGGAGCTCCGGCAGCGTAGGGACGACGTGGAAGCGCAGTGGATGAAGACGACCTTCCTCTCGCGAGCGTGGGCACCCGAGAAGTCGGCAGAACCTCCACCTACAAAAGACCCCACGGGTTACAAATGACTCCGGTAGCCTCTGGGCTCCGGCAGCCTATCGGATCTCTTCGAAGCTCTCCCAGATCTGAGGGGGTGGGCCTCTATTTATAGGGCTCCGGAGGGTGGAGGCGTCCAGGACCCTGGACAGCTCCATCAGGGCCGAAGTAATATTTTATTCTATTTTTATTTATTTTTTTTGAATATTTTATTGGGGGCGTCCAGGGTGCCGGACGCCTCTATAACATCCACCGAACTCCACCGAAAGCCGCACGCGGTTTGGCACAACGCGTGGCTTTGTAGCGGCGACCCGTGATTTGGAAATGGGCGCGTCCAGCCAGTTGGACGTCTCCATAATTTGGATTCTTTCATACACGACAAACCGTCGTTCGGTGGGCGGCGCCCCGTGAGTGAGTTGATGGAGGCGTCCAGGGTCCTGGAGGCCTCCACGAAAATATATTTTATTTTTGTTTTATTTTTATGCAAAGCTGGCATTTTATATTTTTTATATTTGTTTTTATGGAGGCGTCCAGGGGCCTGGACGCCTCCATTAATATATTATTTTTTATTTAGTTTTGGGCTTTGAAAAATAAATTAAAAGAAGGGGAGCGTCCAGGGGCCTGGACGCCGCCATAAAGACCCACCCGGGTCCTCAGTTCAGGCGTTGGCGGCCGCCCGGCAGACACCCTTACTGGTTTCGGAACCTCTGATGCGTCCGACTGGTGTTGATGCCGTCTGAATGCCGTGACGAGAAGATTCTGGATGCCGAAAAAGGCAGAAGAAGACCCAAGAAAAGGAAGCACTTAAGACATTCGAAATGCGTAAGCCGTCGCGGGGTGTCGTATAGTAATATGAGACTTTCTCAGGAGACGTCAGGAATGGCGTGTCTACAGCTGCCCCGCCTTGGCGTCTGCTTTGCAAGGGAGTAACACGTAGTGGAATGGTATCGAAGTGGAGTGAAATGAAGTGGGAGCGGACTGATAAGTTGATGCCAAGGTGTGATGAGACACGCTTTTGACGTTACTGTCTGAAATTTTTCCTGGAGTTTCAATGAGGCAACCTTTGAAGAAGGTCTTTCAAATCTTGACGATTGCTTGGACGGAGATCAAATAAGGGAGGGTGAGATGTGCGCTCAGGCACGAGAAAGAGACCAACTTCTCGGTGTGGAAGTACCTGGGTCATAAATCGGAGGTTTCACCTTTGGGGAGCGGTTACCAACCAATGTGGAAGTGCTGCGGCCAAGGTGGGTCAAACAAGGTAAAAAGTAAAGGAATATCTGAGGGTCTGTCCAAATAAGGGTCTCCTTTGGAAGAGCAGCGTAGGGCCGTTTCAAGGAAATTCAGTATTTTATTCGGAGTGGAATATCTCATATTTGTAAGAATTGAAGCACAGCGGCTTTCGCAATCGAATCACTTGAATGATCTTCCGCAATAAATCAAAGTCCTATATGAATGCATGCTGGGCTTAAAGAAAAATTTAAAACAAACTAAAATAGAAAATAGCTGAGGATAATATTGTCAACTTGTTAAGAAAGGGTCAGGATGCCGATCCGGTGAGCTGGTACTGGGCCGGGACCCATTTATCCACGCACCAACTCACTGAATGGAACCGTCGTCCCCATGCTACCACAAATTAACGGCCTATCCGTACAACCCAAATTCTTCCGGGATCATCACCGTTTTTGTTGAAGGGGAACTCAAATCCCAGATTCGTTCGGGCCGCAAGGTCCTTGACATGTTCTAGTAGCGTAGGTATCATATACTACGACGCATGACAAGGTGGGACCAACCAATGAAAGGTGGGACAGGAGGCAGGACAAAGACGTCTGTTAGTAAAACCTGCACAGGCCAGCATGGATTAATAACATCAGAAAGTAATAGAATCGTAACAGAATCGCACCACAATGGAAAGGAGATCTAGCCAAAATCCTGACATTGACTGCTGATGTGACATGTTCTGTTCTGTAGCGCCCTACCCTTCCTATAAGAACTAGTTCATTCAAAAGCATCAAGGTGGGTTTTGGGAGCTCAAGAGAGGAAGGAGAGGAGAATCTAGAGATTTCAGGATGGAAGGAGAGTCTTCCCACGTTATAAAGAGGAGCAGGCCTAGCAGCGAGATCAGGCGACTCTCCGATCTCGAGGGTCATCTGAGTGGGACGATCATGTCGCATATGGTAAGCTGATTCTTTTCAAATTTCTCCACGTGAACCTTCTTCTTACTTCCTTCATTTCTTCTTCTTTCTTTTCTCTTCCAGCCATATCCACTCTTCCCAGGCCCGAGGAAGTTTTCCAAACTACCATGGCTTTCAAAGCTAACTTCCAACATCTCCATCGGCATGAGGGCCATACTCTCGAAGTGGCATCTGCAGGGGCTCCTTATTCACGCCAAACACTACGAGAAGATTCGCATGGACTGGGCGGCTATGGGCGCACTAGTGGAGATCTGGCATCCCCAGACCCACACTTTTATCTTCCCGACCTTCGAGGCGACCATCCTCCTCGAGGAGGTGGAACTTCTGCTCGGATTGAAGAAATTCAAGAGTGACGGGAAGGTGAAGGCTATGCGGATGCTGACACGGGGGACTTCCGAAAGCGTCCTTGGAAGCTTCATGCCGCCTGACGCAGCCCGAAAGGTTTGTACTCAAAAGGGAATTGATTTGCAAAAGCTCGCGGAATGGGTTATGGAGGCCCTGAGAGGGTTACCAGACGATGACTATTTAGAGGGAATCATGAAAGGGTTCACCATTTGTCTGGCGGGTGCTCTCTTGTTTCCTTATACCGACAACATGGTGGAGGAAGACCAACTGAGTGCTATCTGTGGGATCTGGCGTGGAAAGAGGGTGGGACCCGCTGTCCTTGTCTACGTATATAGTGGCCTTACTGCCTCGAGCCTGGGTAAGTCTCCTTTTGGTTGCGCACTTGTCCTGAATTGCTGGCTGGACTTGCATTTCAAGTTTGATCACCGTGAGGGAATGCCAACCGCTTCGAAGCTCTTCCAACAAAGCCCGCTTCATCACATAGCCGACGTGTTAGGCTTTGGTGGCACTGTAGCGAACCGTGTTCCGTAGCTGAAGAAACGTGAAGACTGGCGGTCCCACTTTCGAATCATGACACAAAGCTTCTTTACTTGCGCACCGGCATGTCTACTTTCACTCGAGCTCCTCATGAGGCCTTCCTCTGAAGTTGATCTCCAACTGATCGGTGCAACCGAGTTCATCCTTTATAACGCGCATCGATGCTGCCTCCAGGTCGGCATTCCACGTCATTCGTTCCCAATATCGACTGGCATCGTTCCTTTGAAGAAGAGAGAGTTGGGCACTGAAGCGGATGCGAAGGAAGCGAAGGCCGTCAAAGCACCCTAGAAGACAAGTGTTGCGGGAAAGGCCTTAGCGCATGTGGGGGAAGAATGCGAGCTGTGGAGGGCTTATGTAACCGAACTGGGGAAGTTAAGGCCTAAGGCGCCTAAACCCCTGATGTAGCTCATTCTACTTTTCTGATGGAATAAAATCTGGCATTTTGATGTTTTGGACCACGTTCCCTTTGTTATGATTTTTATTTTTCCATTTTTTCTATTTTTATATTTTTTTTCTTTTTATGTACCTATTTATTCATAATATGATCATATGTAAATATATATATTAAAAAAATATTTTTAATGGGGGCGTCAAAGG
Source organism: Amorphophallus konjac (assembly GCA_022559845.1). Classification (NCBI taxonomy): domain Eukaryota; kingdom Viridiplantae; phylum Streptophyta; class Magnoliopsida; order Alismatales; family Araceae; genus Amorphophallus; species Amorphophallus konjac. The sequence continues at coordinate 240,182,957 of CM040118.1, read as the reverse complement.
GTCTGGACGCCCCTAACTTCTTTTTTTATTATTTTTTTTGATTTTTTGTGTGGGGGCATCCAAGGGTCTGGACGCCCCTAATTTCTTTTTTTATTATTTTTTTTGGATTTTTAGTGTGGGGGCGTCCAGGGGTCTGGACGCCCCTAATTTCTTTTATTATTATTATATTTTTTAGATTTTTTGTGTGGGGGCGTCCAGGCGCCTAGACGCCCCTAAAATTTTCAAATTTTGAAAAGAAAAGAAAAACATGGGGGCGTCCAGGTGCCTGAACGCCCCAACAAAAGGAATTTTCTTTTATAAGGGGGGCCTCACCCCCCTTTCACTTCTACTGTTCATTCTGAAGACTCGTTCACTCTAAAACGACCCATTCCCAATTCCAATGGAGCAAGGAGGCCCGAGCCAAGGTGGGGAGAAGCGGAAACGACGGGCTCGTCGTCCGAGGAGGCTGAGAGATGGCGCCGAGGAGGCTGCCGTGGCGGAGGAGATTGCGGCGGAGGAGGAGGCTCCTCTTTTGGCCGTGGAGGACCTTGCGGGCGCTGGTGACGCGGGAGAGGACGAGCACGATCCGGTAAGCCCCTTAGACTTCCATTCTATTGGTTCACTAGGCTAAACGGGCAGACGAGAGGCTGTGTGGAGAAGGCCGGGGAGTGAGTGAAGGAGGCGTCCAGGGGCCTGGACGCTTCCACATTTTCTTTTTTTTGTTTTTATCTATTTATTTATAAAATAAGTTTAAAAATAAGGAGGCGTCCAAGGCCTGGGACGCCTCCATGATAATATATATTATTTTATTTATTTTTGTTTATTTTTGTTTATTTTTGGGTTTTTTCTAAAAGTAAAATAAAGAAAATATAGAGGAGGCGTCCAAGGTTCTCGACGCCTCTAAGAAAACATAAATATTTTTAAAAATAGGATAAAAAAATAAATAAGTAGCATATATAGTGTTATTGTTTATCACTATCCATGTTGCTGATGTGTTGCCCTGTTGGTTTTATGGTGTGTAGGGCGTGATGAAGGGCCGGATCAGCTGGTCTCTAGTGGTGGCAGCGTACCGTGGGCTGCCAGACTTCCAGAGGGTGCGTGTGGACGCCATGGGTTTTGGAGCTTTCCTTAGGATTGAGCCCTTCCGACTCGACCTTCCTCTTATACAGGCATTGAGGGAGCGGTGGCACGCACCGAGTAGGGCGTTTCTGATGCCCTGGGGACACATGGTGCCGACACTTGAGGACGTGGCTCGGATCATCGGGCTACGAGTTGACGGAGAGGCGGTGAGCGGGGTCACCTACCCCGACTACCGAGAGAGTGCCCTGGACCTGCTATGGTTAGAGACGAGCGTGACCGATAGAGACAGCAGGGTAGTCGGCCGAGTGGAGATTATGGAGGCGCTCGGATTCGTCGACCCGCGCCAGCGAGTTAGCGAGACTGGAGTGGAGTTTCTGGCACGACTGGAGGGAGATGCCCGTGCAGCTTTCACCCAGGACCCGAGTGAGCGGGAGCTGGTGGATCTAGACCTCCGGAGGTTCCTCTTCTTCTTCCTGGGCCGCCTTTTGCTGGGGACGAAGGGGGATGGCATCCACTGCCGCTTCCTCGGGATCCTGGCGGACCTTGACAGAGTGGGGCACTACGCGTGGGGAGCGGCTCTGCTTGCCCATTTGATTGCTGATCTCTCCCAGACTTCAGAGAGGGAGACGACAGTCAGCGGCTTCGCACCTTTTCTCCAGGTACACAATTTATTTATGCATTTTACCGTAGTTAAAATATGCAATCACTCGTGCTAATGATGTATGATGGATGCAGGTGTGGAGTTATTACTACTTCCCGATGGGGAGGGCCAGGCAGGGAAACAGGAGAGCCGTTCCTCTAGCGCGACAGTGGAGGCCGGTCGTGGTAGCGGCATCACACAGCTACCAGTTGGCGTCACTTTGTCGGGAGCTGAGCGAGTATCCCGAGGCCATGGTATGATGCGTATGATTTTTTGTGTTTTTATGCATGTGACTGAATGGTAACTAACATGATGTATGTACGGTGATGCAGGTGGTGTGGAGGCCCTACCTGGGCATGGGCGATGCTGGCCAGCCCTGGGTTGTAGCGGGTCTTCCTCGTTTCGGGCGGGACGTGTGGGTCCATTGCTTGAACGAGATCGAGCCGCTTCGGCTGAGGCTGGTTATGAGGACGTTGGGGCTGGCCCAGGAGTGGGTCGATGTAGACGAGCCGGTCCGCATCGGGCGGAAGACCAAGGGGAAGGCGAAGATTGTGGACTGGCGTACGCGCTTCCTGGCACAGTACCAGGACTGGCAGCAGGGCGGGGTCCCAGTGGTGTCCCATGTACAGGACAATACTGATTACCTGAGACGGTACCGGGCTACGTACGGGGACCGCCTCTTCCTTGGTGGTATGGCAGGGGTAAGTGAAATGAAAATGCTTCACCCTTCTATATGTATATGCTTGTGGCACTAACTTATGTGCAATGCAGGATGCTCGTGACAACATGATCGCCGAGCTGAGGGCCCAGTTGGCAGACGCCAGGCGGCAGTTGGTGGCCATCCGATAGGAGTTGGAGATCCTGGTGTGTCTATGCAATGCATTTTTTTTGTGACCTAGATTTCAATGCTTAGCCTCTAACTGTCGTTTGCCCCGTGTTTCAACCGGCCCACCAGGCAGTAGCATCCGGGACAGCTGGTGGAGCGGGTTCCAGTTCGTGGGGCCCTCCCCCGGAGATCTCTGCCCTTCAGGAGCAGCTGGCGCATGCGGTGGCTCGGGCTGAGGAGGCCGAGCGTGACCGCGAGGCTCGAGTGAGTGCTTGCTTGGCCCTGACCCACTTCTAGCTTCTTTCCTTCCATCACTGCTCTCTCACGGTGCATGCGTGTTTGGACAGGTGGCCGAGATTCGGGAGGCCCTGGCCCGTGCTGTTCGTGCTGAGCAGGAGCGCGAAGCTCGGGTGGCGGAGCGTGACGCCTGGATTGTGGAGCTGGAGGAGGAGCGGCGACGGGAGGCTGAGGAGCTCCCACGTGAGGTGCTGGATCTGCGGATCGCCCCCGAGCTGTCGAGGAGGGAGGCGGTGAGAGAGAGAGAGGAGAGGGAGAGAGAGAGGGAGGACAGGAGGGCGGAGCGACTGCGAGACTGGGATGAGAGGAGGGCTCTAGAGGCCCAGCTGCTGGAGCTCCGATTGAGTCTCGGCACGGCGGAGGGGAGGCTTCGGGAGAGCGAGGAGTGGTACCAGAGGGCGAAGGAACGCGGGGTGCGACTTCATCAGTCAGGTTCTTTTTCCATGGGTAGCTATCTGGTTTCTTCAGCCGAGGAGCGTCGTCGTGCTTTCGAGGCTGGGGTGCCACCGCAGGGCGAGGCGAGCACGGCTTCTCAGGGTTCGCAGAGGCCCCCTAGGGATCCCCGGCAGAGGAGGGAGGAGAGAGATGACCAGGAGGGTGGTAGCGAGAGTTAGAGAGTTGCTTGTACACGTCACCCTTCTCACTATATGATGTACTTTAACTATTATATGAAATGGATTTCGTGTGGCGTGCCCTTTTCTTTCCCGCACTTTCTTTTGCACCACGTTGTTTACGCTTCACGAGACTTTTACCCTGGACAGAAGGGAACTACTTTGCACGGAAGGATTCTGTTCCTTTTTCGCTTTCTTTTGGGCGCATCTAGGTGCAAGGACGCGTCTTAACCTTCGAATTCAAATTTAAAGCGTCGGACGGCCTTTCTTCATCCGTGCCTTACCCGCAAACGAGCCCGCCCCCGCCAAAATTTGATCGCCCCTTTTCGTCTTCCTCCTCTTTTGATCGATGGAGTTCGGTGGGCCCGACCATGGTGAAGGTGGAGAGGGATGAGGAACTTCTCGTCCGAGGAGGGATGCGCAAGAGCATGGAGCGGCATCCATGGAGCAGGAAGGGCCGCTTCGGGCCCCCGAGGGACCCGAGGGGCCCGATGTCACGGAGGGAGGTGAACACGGTCTGGTAGGTCCTCCGAGCTCTTCCTCTTTTGATCCATTTTGAGTTTTGAAGCGAGCCGTACGAGGGGGGAAAGGGTTCGGCGAGTGTTGCACTCAAATGATGGACGCGTCCTAGACAGGGGACGCGTTCTTTGTTATGATGCGAGGCCCTTCTTTTTTGGTGCAGGACATGGCGAGGACCCTCGGCCTGGCCGATGAGTGGGTGAGTGCAGACGAGCCGAGCCGTGTCAGGAAGGAAAGTCGCGGCAAGGTGAAGCTCGAGGATTGGCACATACGTCTCCCTGGACAGCAAGGGAGCGTACTGGTGCAGGATAGTGCCGACTTCCTGCGACGGTAGAGAGAGAGTTATGCGGGGCTTCCCCAAGCTGGGGATACGCGCGACGTTGACGGGTCGCGTGCCCAATTAGCTGAGGTCAGGCGGAGGCTGGCCGCCACTCAACAGGAACTGTCGCTCCTGGTAAGCTAAGTGCTGTATTTTTTTTGTTTTTAAATGTGGAGCTTAGCTGACTACTGTTGTTTGTTCATTCCAGCGTGCCTAGCAGACAGCGACGGTGGGAGTGGCTGGCGGCGCATCTTCCAGTTCCTCGGCCCCTTTTCTTGAGATTGCCTCCCTCCTGGAGTAACTCGTCGGTGTGGTGGCTCGGGCTGCCCGGGCGGAAGAGGAGCATGATGCCTGGGTGGCCACTGTAGCAGAGCTGTGACATCGTGGTGAGGAGAGACCTTCTCCAGACATCCTAGAGTTAAGGGTTCTTCTGCAGATGATGAGGAGAGAGGCAGAGAGAGAGAAAGCCGAGAGGAGGTCTGAGCGACAGCGGGATCAGACCGAGAGGAGGGCCTTGGAGGCCCAAGTGAGGGAGCTCCAGCTGGGCCTTCAGGCCATCGTGCAGAGGCTAGGAGGGATGGAGAAGCGCTACGAGAGAGCGCGAGAGTTTGGGGAGCGACTGCGCCAGTCTGGTCGCTTTGCCACTAGTGGCTTCTTTGCCACGCCAGGGGAGGAGCAGCGAGTCATTGCTGTGGAGCCGGCGCCACGAGGCGAGGCGGGTGCTACTGCACGGGGATCCCGGAGGCTTCTGAGGGACCCTCACCTCAGGGGAGAGGAGAGGGACGCCTAGAGGGACGAGCGTGAAGATAATGGCATGAGTTGGCGAGCCAGTGGACCCGCCTCATTTCTATGATTGTAGTGTTTATGACAGCTTATGTAGAATTAAGAATGGAGTGATTTGATTTTCTGCTGCTTGTTTGTTCTCTTGTGCGTTCCTTCTTCCCTACACTTCTTCTCCTTTGCACTGTTCCCATGTGATGGGTCTATCGAGCCTCCACCCCGAGCGGAGAATCGCGTCTTGTTGTGACCATTTTCCACGGGAATCTACCGTCGAAGTCAATAATGACGGCCCTAGTCCCTTTTCCCGGATGTTGTGTCAAATTTTGCGGACGTCCTCCAAAACATGATAGGGTATCCCTAGACAACATAGGGGGCTAGTCGTCATATTCTTCGTCCAATCAATCACCCTGTGTGAGCGGCGAAGTGACACACGGGACCGCATGGTAGGTGCCTCATTGCGAGGGCTATCATTAAAGGTGATGGAGGCAATCTTGGCCTGTACTCCTTCCATTTCTATAAATTCTTGTCCCTTTTATCCTCCCAGGTATATCGAGAGCTAACTCGAGGAGCGCAAGTTCTCACGGGAGAGGAGGAGTTCAAAATTCGAGAGTTGGATGGAGGGCGAATCTTCCCACTTCTCGAAGAGAAGCAGGTCCAGTGGTAGTAGTTCCCGGAGGCTTTCGGACCTCGAAGGGCGCTTCAGCGAAAGGGCCCAATCACAACTCGTAAGCTGAGCTTTCCTGCCCTTTTCTCATTCTTTTTTCTTCCTTTCTTTCTGACCAAACCTCCTCTCTATTCCCTGCATGCGTAGAGTGTGATGAAATCACAGATCTCATGGGAGTTGGTAGTGGCATCATATCGAGGTCTTCCAGATTTTCAGAAGGCGAGGCTGGACGTGATGGGATTCGGCACCTTTCTTCGGATTGAGCCGCTCGAGCTCGACCTAGTCCTGATCCAAGCCTTGTGTGAGAGATGGGACCCAGTGAGTCGGGCATTCCTGATGCCTTGGGGGCACATGGTGCCCAGCTTGGAGGATGTGGTCCGGATCACAAGCCTGAAGGTGGAGGGCGAGGCAGTGATCGGGGTCACTTATGCGGATTACCGAGAAGGTGCTCGGAAGCTACTGGGTTTGGACCTAGATGGTCGAAAAAATAGGTCGGTAGCTAGAGCGTCCCTCATGGATGCATTAGGGCTCACCGAGACTCGTCGGCGGGACGATGAATCCTCAGAAGAGTTCATGGAACGGATGGAAATAGGATGCCGTGCCGTGTACTGCACAGATTTCGGCAACTGGGAAAGATGCAACATAGATTGGAGGAGATTTCTCCTCTTCCTTTTGGGGAGATTGGTACTGAGCTCGAAAGGGGACGGTATCCAATGTCGCTTCTTGGAGCTGCTATCAGACCTTGAAAGAGTAGGGTAATATGCCCGGGGAGCTGCCATGCTGGCACACTTGTTTGCAGGCCTGTTCCAAGAAGCGGATCGTGAGATGGCTGTGAGTGGTTTTACACCATTTATCCAGGTATTTTTGGTTTTGCTTGTTTTGTATTTTTTTTTTGTGTTTTTGCAAGGTACTGATGACCTGCGGCGAGCAGCTGTGGATCTATTATTACCTCCCCATGGGGAGAGCTCGGCATTGGCGACCCGCGATGGTGCCGCTAGCCAGGCTGTGGGAACCCATCATGAGTGCGGCACCCCTAACCTACCAACTGATGGTGCTAAGGCAGGAGCTACAGGAGTTCCCTGCAGCGATGGTAAACTGGAGACCCTACTCAGACATGGTCGATGCCGACCAGTCGTGGGTTCTAGCAAGTCGTGCCCGGTTCGGATGGGAATTGTGGATGCACTGTCTGAATGAAATCAAGCCGCTTCGGCTACGATTGGTTATGAGGTCCTTGGGACTGGCTCAGGAATGGGTGGATACGGTTGCGCCACCTCGTGTCGGGAGAGAGACGCGAGGGCCGGCGACCTGTATTGACTGGCGTGTACGATTCCCCGAACAGTACGAAGACTGGCAACGGGGTGGCATAATCGTGGAATCGCATGCGCGGGATAGCGAGGACTACTTGCGTCTATATAGGACAAAGTACACAGAGCGGCTCCAACCCCGGGGACTTGTGGAGGTAGATTTCCCCTTTTTCTCTTTTCTTCTTTCTCCTTTTTTTTGGTTTTCTGGTGAAAATGCTGACTTGTATGGCTGTAGGATGTCCGAGATGCCATGATAGTGAATTTACGAACTCGCTTGGCAGAGATGGAGCAACAATTGGGCGATGCCCGTGGAGCTACGAGCGCCTTGGTAGGTGTACAGTGCGTTCCTAGTTAAAACCCCAGATTCCAGATGCTGGCTGCTAATTCACACGGCCGTAGCATGTCCAGATTGGCGCGGCTTCCCCAGCGATGGGAGTAGGTGGTGCCTCTTCCAGCTTATGGATTCTCACCTCAGAACTTGACTTGCTTCATGAGCAACTTGCTCACGCCACGCAGCGTGCTGCGGAGGCAGAAGGGATGCTCTGTATACAGGTAAAAGTTTCAGTGTTGAATTCTCCTTGTTTACGCCTTATCGCGTATCTGAGATGGTACACTCAGTAGGAAAAGGAGATGGAAGAAGCGCTTGCCCAAGCTGCGCAGAGGGAGGCTAGGATAGCAGAACTGGAGAGGGAACTGCGACGTCATCCTGATGACGACTCTTCCAGGGATGCTATGGAACTGAGGATCACTCTCTAGTTGGAGAGGGAAGACCGTGAGAGAGAACGGGCAGAGAGAGAAAGAGACGCAGAGAGAGAAAGAGCCAACAGATTGACTGAAAGGGAGGAACGGAGGGCCATGGAGGCCCAGTTGTTCGAACTCCAAACCAGCCTTGGTCTTGCTGAACAGTGGCTGAGAGATGGTGAGTAGCGCTACCGAAGAGCACGACAACGTGGCTTTCGTGTTGGTAGCTTCTCTGCTGCTTCCGTGGATCAACGCCGGGGTGTGGGAATAGGAACTGGAGTACAGAGCGGTAGGAGTACCGCTTTTCGTAGTTGGGTAGCACCTTTGAGAGCATTTTGCCCGGAGAGTAGTGGGACGAGTAATGTAGAGAGAGAGGGCGGAACTTGATGTAATTTTTTTTTGGTTTTTTAGAATAAAATACAAGGTTCGGTTTGTTTGGTTTTCACCTTTGCTTCTGTTGCCTGAATCCCTGCACACATCACTGAAACAAATAAATCAGAATTTCTGTTCTAACTTGGCCCCTTTGCTCATTAAGCAAATGGTCACATTGACTGTCCTTGATAACTGGTCAAGGGGCCAAGCCTTTATTAACGAAGGTAAAGGAAAGATGTGGTGATGATAAATGCAACAGGCAAGCACATGAATGCAAGCGGTATTAAAAGTGAGATGCTGCACGTAATGCAATCATGCAAAATTGATTTGTTTTCTTTTTATATTTGGCATTTTTTTGTTTTATCATAAAAAATATTTTTTTTGTTTCCAAATATGTACATTTTCTTTTTTTTTCTTTTTTGTTGCTTTTATTATTTCAATTTTTTAGTTGCTAACGCCATGCAAGCACCCAAATGGCACCTAACCTACATGAGAACAGGGGTTTCTTACTAACCTCCCAGGTATCCTGAGTGCACATCTAGGTTGATTTGGGCCTCTAGACCCCTCGAATGATGATCCCACCGGCTAAGACTTACCATGATGACAATACCGTCATGCCATGCTTAGGCTCCCAGTTGCTTCCGACCACAGGGATTCACCCAAAAGGTGTTTGAGGTAAGAGTGATGCGGGACGGGACCACGGACATGACAAGCTCGCGATCGTCCCTTAACGAGGGAAGCGTCGGATGTGCGCGGTTGAGAAACCGGCAATGAGCTAGGGTGGTCGGCTCTCTTTTGCACCCGGATCGGGTCACGGGACGGCTTCGCTCTCTCTCGCAGCAGTGATATTATAAATTGAAGGCGAGCTAGGTATCCCTACACATGCTCTCTAGCAGCGGCATATAAAGCATATAAAGAATTAAGCTAATGCCAAATGTAAGGGTGAAGGCGATACCTCCACGCTCTCGGCGTGGCGAAGATGGCACCCGGCCGAAGCTCGTACTCCCGGGAACTTAGTACATTGTGTTTACAGCAGTACAAATAAGCCCACTCCACGCAGGGAGGTAAAGGGTGACACAAGTGGGCCCGGGAGGACCAAGTTCGGGTTGACGGGCGGTTTCGGGCAATGCTTCGGCTTCACGCGTACTCGTGCTAGTGGGGGCCCACGTGTTGACCGGAGGGGTCGTGTGGGGCCTGATGAGTCCTCTGCTGTGGAGACACCTGGAAAGCGTTCCCCTGGGATGGCGAGCTGCTGGAACGACCGCCGGACGCCGGGCGGCCCTCGGACGACGCTCGCGGGAACTCGGCCACGAATCTGAAAATTCTGTTTGCAGGCGCGCGACTCGGAGAAAACTGCTGCTGCGATCAGCCCCGTCGTCGGAATGCGACGAGGTCAGCGCCGTTGGAAAGCTAACTCAGAATACCTCGACGTAGGGGTCTTCAAAAAAAATAATCAGATCTGTATTTCTGATCATGCATTTTACAAGCTTGCTGGAATCTGGCCAGAACTACAGGGGCAGGTTCTGACTTCTCTGAAGATCGACGTTGACCGGGGAGAAGACCTCCGAATCTTGAAATAATTTATTCAGAAAAGTTGAAGGTCTCTGAGAGAGGAATCCGGGACTATTTTTGTTTTTCTGATTAAAGATGAAATGGATTTTATGAGATTTGTTTTCTAGACCTGGGTCGGATCTGGGAAACTGTGGGCAGACTGTTCTTGGGAACTTAGACGAAATTTGCAAAATACTTGGATGGTGAACCAAAAATTAATAAAATTCCTGGTGGTAGAGGGATGTGGACAGAGATCCCATTAAATTTGGGCGACCCAAAAAAAATCAAAAGATGGTTCAAATGGGGTAAACTCAGAGCTGGTGAACAGTAAACAGAACCAGGACAGATCTGGAACTTAGACTTGGACGAAAATCAAAAAATAGCGAAAGGATGAATTTTGACGTGATTTTTTTTGTGGGGATAAGAGTTCTAGAGAGGAACCAACCCTGAAATTTTGAGCTTCAGAAGACGAAGGGAGTGATAGCAGGAATTCGGAGAAGAAGGGTCTGTCCTGAGTGGACAAAACACCGAAACCGTTGGCGACGACGCGTCGGCAGCGAGACGATGGCGGCGGCGATCACCGGAGTTGCTTCAGATGCTGGAGGGGATCAAGGGGGAAGGGATTACCTCTAGAAAGGGGGTTGGAGGTGGAGGAACCAGGTAGAGAGAGGGGAGGGGTGCAAATCTCACTTGGGGCAAATGCCTATTTTCTCTTCATTAATTGCTTCAATATGAAAAATACAACCTTATATAGGATGCCAACCAAACTCAACCTCAACCCTTGGATCTAGGGGTTTGGATTGAAGGGCTGGGATACAATGTGAATCACACATTTATACATTAGTTTAATCTAATTTGACCATACTTATTCAACCTTGGACTAGATCTATTCAAACACCACCTAAACCACAACTACCATGCCTAATAAGACAAGGAACCTTGCGCCCCCTTCCATGGGCCAAGGCCATTCATGGGCCAAGAGCCTCCCATTAGATCATGCTAGACTTGGGCCACTCCCACTTAGATGGCCCATGAGAGAGTGGAACCCAATTTGGGCCTTAAGTGCCTTAATGACCCACTATGAAGTAACACTCTTAATGGACTCTACTAATGGCAACCTAGCCTTGGACTTGACATAACAAATGGCCCATTGGCTTGATATAAGCCTTACAAGGATGGCCCAAATGAAAGAAAACAAAAATTACATACACTTCAAGCCAATACAACCCATAATACACACCAATCCAAGCCAATACACAAAATACAACTCATAAGCTCTTGATGTCCTCATCAATTCTCCCCGGGTGGGAGGAACTCGACCCCGTCGAGTAGGGGTATGGCTGTGCAAGTACTCCGGCGGATCCGTCACCGTGCTAAGTAGCGCGGGTATGCTCCACTCCAAGTGATTGGCACCTGCTCATTCCATATATACTCGATATGCGAACTGCTATGGCTAAAGGTGGTCACTCCGAAGGGGCACTCTCAAAAGGAAGGAGACAGCTCGAAGACGCACTAGGAATCACCGCTGAGTCCCTATAGGTGACTGATCCGGATATAGAAGTACAACCGAGCCCATACTCATCAAGTGAGTCCACTCGCCTCTTACTCGTAAGAGACCGACAACGAGCTTGCACAAGACACATGCAGACTCACCATGCACAGACACACGAATGCAAACCACGCAAACAATCGACTCAAAATCACCACACAAACAAACCACACAAAGAAAGCACACTGACTCATGCACGACTCTAGACTAAGGTGGTAGCACCAAACCCACTAGGTGGCGACATCCTGGGCGGCCGAAGGGTCGCCCAGCTCTTCCCCTATGGCATAGTATTCATCGGCCAGTGCCTCATCGGCCTCGTAATCGACATGCTCAAGCTCGGGAGGTGCGGATCCGCCAACACCTAAGGCTAGGGTGGTGCGAGCGGGACACTCACTAGCAATGTGGCCATACCCGTGACAGTGGAAACACTGTATTCGCGATCGACTACTCTCCCCGATAAGAGGGGCCTTACCCTTATTATCCCGCCGGGTAGGGGGTGTAGGCAACAATGGGGGATGTGTAGGTGCCTTGGACAAGAGTGGAGGGGGTGCCGGTGCCAGAGGACGGGCTATAGGAGCTGGGGGACGGGCAAAGGGTGCCGGTGGTTGGGATGGAAATAGATCTCGGGGTGGAGGAGGGCGAGGCCGTGGAGCGAAGTGCTCCGGACGGGTGGGCTCCTGAGGTCGAGCCATGGGAGGCCGCTAATGTGGGCCTATAGAGTGACGGGGCTCGGTACTACGGAGAGGGGTGGGGCCCAACCGATGGCTAGACTCGAACTCTCCCTCAAATTGCTTCATCTCGAGAGCAACTTGGTATGCCTCTTCCAACGTCTTGGCATTGCGGCGGAAAAGCTCATACTGGTAGTGTGGCCGCAAACCACGTCGAAAGCGGGACACGGGCATGGTACTCTCCTCCGTGACACCACATCGTAGAAAGTACTCATCAAACTCCGCGATGTATTCGGAGACGGACCGGTCTCCCTGACTAAGACTTTGCCATCTATCGATGAGTCACTGGCGGTATGTGGGAGGAAGGTACTTTTGCTGAAGTTTATTCTTCATCTCGGCCCATGTGTCGATCGGGGGTTCTAGCCGCTGAAGTAGCAGGCTCTCCACATTCTTCCAATAAGTTTGTGCCTGCCCCATAAGTTTCATGGTGGCAAACCGGACCCTTCGACGCTCCGACATATCATACCATTCAAAATAACGGTCCATGCCAAACTCCCAATCTAGGTAGACTTTCGGATCCAAAGACCCGTAAAAAGCGGGAGGATCCGCTCGCACGGTCTTAAGGACCCGATCATCATCCTCATCTCGTTGTGGCTGAAAACCACGACGGCGTTGACCATACCCCTCGTAGGCATTGTCGGACCCATAGTCCTCGAGACCAAGGTCACGGTGTGGTAGTTGGGGAACCCGAGGAGGGGCGGGTGGAGGAACCAGTGGTGGCTGGTTTTGGGCCGCGGGAGCGGCCTGGACTTGGGCCATGGGAGCGGGTTGGACTTGGGCCCCCGCGGGAGGAGGTGCGGGTGGACCTTGGGCTGCCCCAGGAGGGTCCCCGTGTGACATCCTATCTAACCGCCCAACGAGGTCTTGGACCGACCTATCGGAGGTCTCCATGCGTCCCTCCATGGCCCTAAGGCGACCATCCATATTCTCGGAGAAGGTCCGAAAGTTAGCATCGGATTGGTCCAACCTAGTCATAATGGCCATCATCGCCTCTTGTAGGGAGTGGAAGTCTCCCGAGGTATCCCGTGGGTTGGCCATAGGTGGGGGTGGGGGTGAGTACTGAGTACCCCGACGAGTGGGCATGCAAACACACCGACTAGAAGACACCGACTAAAGCAAAACACACTAATGCAAAATGATGCGCCTAGACTTAACCAAAACCCGGTACGCGGCGGAGATAATCAACCCGAAGGTCACTCGCACAAGTGTGCGGCCTTTCCTATAGGCGTAACCTAACGGCCGGACAACACCTTTTTATATACCGACTAATGGTATGCAAATGCAACCTAGAGTGACTTAGACAGTGACTTAAATGACACTCTTTTTTTTTCTTTTTTGACACCCTAGACTCAACCTCGCTCTGATACCAAATTGATGCAGGATGGGACCACGGACACGACAAGCTCGCGATCGTCCCTTAACGAGGGAAGCGTCGGATGTGCGCGGTTGAGAAACCGGCAATGAGCTAGGGTGGTCGGCTCTCTTTTACGCCCGGATCGGGTCACGGGACGGCTTCGCTCTCTCTCGCAGCAGTGATATTATAAATTGAAGGCGAGCTAGGTATCCCTACACATGCTCTCTAGCAGCGGCATATAAAGCATATAAAGAATTAAGCTAATGCCAAATGTAAGGGTGAAGGCGATACCTCCACGCTCTCGGTGTGACGAAGATGGCACCTGGCCGAAGCTTGTACTCCCGGGAACTTAGTACATTGTGTTTACAGCAGTACAAATAAGCCCACTCCACGCAGGGAGGTAAAGGGCGACACAAGTGGGCCCGGGAGGACCAAGTTCAGGTTGACGGGCGGTTTCGGGCAATGCTTCGGCTTCACGCGTACTCGTGCTAGTGGGGGCCCACGTGTTGACCGGAGGGGTCGTGTGGGGCCTGATGAGTCCTCTGCTGTGGAGACACCTGGAAAGCGTTCCCCTGGGATGGCGAGCTGCTGGAACGACCGCCGGACGCCGGGCGGCCCTCGGACGACGCTCGCGGGAACTCGGCCACGAATCTGAAAATTCTGTTTGCAGGCGCGCGACTCGGAGAAAACTGCTGCTGCGATCAGCCCCGTCGTCAGAATGCGACGAGGTTAGCGCCGTTGGAAAGCTGACTCAGAATACCTCGATGTAGGGGTCTTTAAAAAAAATAATCAGATCTGTATTTCTGATCATGCATTTTACAAGCTTGCTGGAATCTGGCCAGAACTGCAGGGGCAGGTTCTGACTTCTCTGAAGATCGACGTTGACCGGGGAGAAGACCTCCGAATCTTGAAATAATGTCTTCAGAAAAGTTGAAGGACTCTGAGAGAGAAATCCGGGTATATTTTTGGTTTTCTTATTAAAGACGAAATGGATTTTCTGGGATTTTTTTTCTAGACCTAGGTCGGATCTGGGAAACTGTGGGCAGACTGTTCTTGGGAACTTGGATGAAATTTGCAAAATACTTGGAGGGTGAACCAAAAATTAATAAAATTCCTGGTGGTAGAGGGATGTGGACGGAGATCCCATTAAATTTGGGCGACCCAAAAAAAATCAAAAAATGGTTCGAATGGGGTAAACTCAGAGCTGGTGAACAGTAAATAGAACCAGGATAGATCTGGAACTTGGACTTGGACGAAAATCAAAAAATAGCTAAAGGATGAATTTTGACGTGATTTTTTTTGTGGGGATAAGAGTTCTAGAGGGGAACCAACCCTGAAATTTTGAGCTTCAGAAGACGAAGGGAGTGATAGCAGGAATTCGGAGAAGAAGGGTCTGTCCTGAGTGGACAGAACACCAAAACCGTTGGCGACGACGCGTCGGCGGCGAGACGATGGTGGCGGCGATCACCGGAGTTGCTTCAGATGCTGGAGGGGATCAAGGGGGAAGAGATTACCTCTAGAAAGGGGGCTGGAGGTGGAGGAACCAGGTAGAGAGAGGGGAGGGGTGCAAATCTCACTTGGGGCAAATGCCTATTTTCTCTTCATTAATTGCTTCAATATGAAAAATACAACCTTATATAGGATGCCAACCAAACTCAACCTCAACCCTTGGATCTAGGGGTTTGGATTGAAGGGCTGGGATACAATGTGAATCACACATTTAATACATTAGTTTAATCTAATTTGACCATACTTATTCAACCTTGGACTAGATCTATTCAAACACCACCTAAACCACAACTACCATGCCTAATAAGACAAGGAACCTTGCGCCCCCTTCCATGGGCCAAGGCCATTCATGGGCCAAGAGCCTCCCATTAGATCATGCTAGACTTGGGCCACTCCCACTTAGATGGCCCATGAGAGAGTGGAACCCAATTTGGGCCTTAAGTGCCTTAATGACCCACTATGAAGTAACACTCTTAATGGACTCTACTAATGGCAACCTAGCCTTGGACTTGACATAACAAATGGCCCATTGGCTTGATATAAGCCTTACAAGGATGGCCCAAATGAAATAAATTAGAAATTACATACACTTCAAGCCAATACAACCCATAATACACACCAATCCAAGCCAATACACAAAATACAACTCATAAGCTCTTGATGACCTCGTCAAAGAGATTTGCCCGACCCGGGTCTGTTTCCTCACAACTCTAGATGGTATATGATGGAACACCCTGGAACCCCAATGACCAACCGCGCGACGCTGACCCGGAATCAGACGCCGTCGCACCCATAGGTGACGCGCTTGCATTGGCCTAAGCCCGAGGTTAAACAAGAAGACATCAAGGTGGTAAACATGGGTCTTGACCAGCCAGAAATACGGAGACTCCTTTGCAGCGATAGCTTTTGCTTTTCAAAGTAGGCAACCAAATGTGTATATTAAAATAAGGTCGCAGACCCTGGGCAATTTTCACCCTTTAGAAACTCCATCGAACGTTCATCTTTAGAGGGAGAAGGAAGAGTGTAGGGGATAATCCTCCTGAGAGGACCGGCAAAGCCGTTAACCCGGCGAGCGAATAAGGGCCCATTAACTCTTTCCTTTCGGACAACTTCGGACCAAATCTAGAGCATTTACATTCCACACCCCCCCCCCCCTTTTTGTGGATTCAAACTTTTCCTTTGAGGGGTTCCATTTATCGCATCAGGCATGGTCACGACCAGGCTCTTGATTTTGATTTTGTATTTCTTTTTGTGAGGGAGATACAGTCATTTGACATTTGTGGGCTCCCTTTCGTATGCCTGCGGGGACACTGCCCTCTTCTCGTGCTCGAGAAAATGGATCCTACTTTTGCCTTTGGGGTTTGAGTTTCGGTTTCTCATGCTCGGCGTTTTAAGGGCGCCGACTGTCTCATTTGGTCGAAGAGAAAAGAATAAAGATTACAGCTTCCGGAGATCTTCTGGGTGGGGCCCCACCGTAGGTGATGCTACCGACTTTTTTTGAATAAAATACATAAGTGAGCACATGTTAGCTTCCTTCGAGCGAGCATAGGCCGACGTGGCCGGACAGGGATCTCCACGGTTCTTGCAAACCAAGACCCGGTGCCTACCAAGCCTTAATGGGCCCTATCCTTACATGAAGGTTAGATGTAGGGACTTAATTACATGGTGACTGCCAGGCATTGGCATTTTGAATTTTCCATATTTTTAGTGGTTTTCAATATTTCTTTGTTTTTGTTGTTTTTTTATCTTTTCATCATTTTATTTTGTATTGTGCTAAGGGTAGTATTTCTTAAGATAAAGTCCATTCCAAGGGTGGGATAACTCGGTTCCTTCGACGTTGATTAGCCTGTAGGCGTTGCCAGGGTACACGGCTTGAATTACAAATGGTCCTTCCCAATTGGGTTGGAGCTTAGAACGCGGCCCTCCAGGTTTGACAAAAATTCTTTTTACGACCATCTCACCGACTTTGAATTTTCTCTCAACGACTTTCTTTTGGTAAAAGCGAGCGAGTCTATTTTGATACACACGCGCGTGTTCGGCAGCGGCTAACCGCTTCTCATCCAAGAGTTCCAACTGGGCGAGGAGTGAATTACGACGATCGTCGAGGGAAAATTCCTCGTCCAATTGTACCCTGTGAGAAGGGATCAGAGTCTCGTACGGGACTACCGCTTCCATACCATAAGTAAGGGCAAATGGAGTCTGCCTGGTGGGGGTACGGATTGAAGTGCGATAGGCCCATAGGGCTTCGATAAGTTTTTCTGGCCAGTCTGAAAACTTACTAGACTCGCAGGTTTTTTTGATGATTTTGAGCAATATTTTATTGGTGGCCTCCGCTTGGCTATTACCTTGTGGGTAATAAGGCGATGAATGATGCAATGCAATTGCGTACCTTTAGCAGAGGTCCTGTAGGTCCTGAGAAATGAACTGTGGCCCATTGCCGGTGACGATTGTGCTTGGGACGCCAAATCTGGCGAGGATGTTCTTCATGATGAACTTGCAGACTGTTGACGCCTTGATTTCCGCGTAAGCTTCGGCTTCGGCCCATTTGGTGAAGTATTCCATCGCAGTAAGGATGAAAGATTTCTGCTTGGTGAGGGAATTGGGATCACCTAGGGGACCAATGATGTCGAATGCCCACATGGAGAAAGGCCACGGGGAGGATATTGGATGAAGTGAGGAAGATGGTGAATGGATTTTATCGGCGTGAAGTTGACACTTGACACACCTACGGACATAGACAGCACAATCCTCTTCCATAGTGGGCCAGTAAAAGCCTTGCCGAATGATCTTCTTGGCGAGCATCTGACTATTCACGTGGCCACCGCACACACCCGAGTGCGTCTCCTCTACACATTTCCAAACCTCATCGTCACCAAGACATCTTAACAGAATACCAGTAAGGCTCCTCCTATAGAGTAGACCTCCAACCAAAGTATATTTCTGAGCCACCCTTCTTATGGCTTTCTTGTCCTCTGTGGTGGCCCCTTCAGGATAAGACTGATCTTGGCAGTATTTGACGATTTCATAGAACCATGGTTTCTCTTCATCAGCCAGTTCTTCTTCGGCCTCTGCCAACATGATTTCCCTCTTCTCAAGGATATCTTCCTGCAGGATCTTCTTGCTATCCTGTCTTTGATATTTACGTAGGAAGCATCATCGATTGCAGGGGCGTGAAGTTTGTAGATGGAAATGGACTCAAACCATCTTCCTAGAGGGAACCTTATGGATGATGCCAACGAGGCGAGGGCATCGGCGAGAATATTCTGATGACGAGGGACATGAACAAAGATCAGTTTGGTGAACAGTTTGGCAAAGGCAGCAGTGAGTTCTTGGTATGGCTTGAGTTTGGGATCGCGAGTGCGATATTTAGTGAGCACCTGGCGAAGGATGAGTTGACTATCACCTACGACTCGCAACTCAGTGATACGAAAAGAATGAGCGAGTTCTAGGCCAGCTAGAAGAGCTTCATATTCAGCTATATTGTTGGTAACTGGAAATTTGAGCTGGTATGCCAATGGGAATGTGAGGCCTTCAGGCGACAGGAGGGCGACGCCGATTCCTCTCCCTTGAGAATTCAGAGCTCCATCAAAATATAGCGTCCACATTGGCTCATCTGATTGGTTGATGGACATTAGTTCCTCATCTGGAAACTCTGATTGGACGGGATCGAACTTGGGAAGAGGATGGTGAGCGAGATGCTCGGCTATGGCATAGCCTTTAATCACCTTTTGCTGGATGTAGGTGATGTCGAACTGAGAGAGAAAACTTTGCCAGCGTGCTAGCCTATCCGTAAGGACGGATTTCTCCAGAAGGAATTTGATAGGATTCATTCGAGCAATCAAGTGGACCTCATGAGCCAAGAAGTAGTGCTTCAATTTCTGCACTACCCAAACGAGGGCAGCACATGTTTTCTCCATGACGGTGTACTTCTGCTCACAGGGATTGAGAAGTTTGGACAAGTAATAGGTTGCCCGTTCCTTGCCTTCTTCATCAGCTTGTGCGAGGACGGCTCCCACGGAGTCATCCAAGACTGAGACGTAAAGGATCAGAGGTTTTTCTGGTTTGGGTGGAATGAGAACGGGTGGACTAGCCAGATATTCTTCAACCCTTCAAAAGCTTTCTGACATTTAGAATTCCAGTGGAATTCTACTCCTGGCTTGGTCAACTCGTAGAGAGGTCTACACCTTTGTGAATGTTGGGACACAAACCGACGAATAAACTGAAACCTCCCGATTAAACCTCAGACTTCCCTCAAATTCTTGGGAGGCGGCATATCCCTGATGGCCTTAGCTTTGTCGGGATCTATCTCGATCCCTCTTTTACTCACAATGAACCCCAGCAATTTACCCGATGACACACCAAACACACACTTTTTCGGGTTCATTTTCAATTGGAACTCCCTTGACCTCTGCAAGACCTTAGCCAAAACTTCTGGATGTTCCATCCTGGTCCTTGATTTCACCAATAAGTCATCCACATACACTTCCAGATATATGTGCATCATGTCATGAAATATGGCCATCATAGCTCTTTGGTAAGTAGCTCCAGCATTCTTTAATCCGAACGGCATGACCACGTAACAATATGTTCCCCAAGGGGTAGTGAATGACGTCTTTTCCTGATCCTCTTCTGCCAAACGAATTTGATTGTATCCTGAAAATCCATCCATGAATGAGAGGGTTTCGTAGCCTGCCGTGTTATCAATCAACACATCAATGTGAGGCAAGGGAAAATCATCCTTTGGACACGCGCGGTTAAGGTCCCGGAAGTCGATGCAAATCCTGACTTTCCCATCTTTCTTCATGACCGGGACAATGTTCGCCACCCATTGAGGATAAAGAACGACTCTAATGAACCTGGCTTTGTGGAGCTTATCGACCTCTTCTTTCATTTTCAAAGCCATCTGAGGGTGGAAACGCCTTAACCTTTGTTTTACCGAGACGGACCCTGGTTTTAGGGTTAAACGGTGTTCGACCAAGGTTGAATCTAGATCCGACATATCCTCGTAGCTCCATGCAAACGTGTCCTTATATTCCTTGAGAACCTCAATTAATGCCTCTTCTTCAGAGGGTGGTAGATTGTCACTTATGAGGATGATCCTAGGGTCTTCCTCAGTTCCCAAGTTGACTTCTTTGGTGGATTCTTCTACGGCGGTTGACGGCTCGTCGAATCTCCTCATTCCACTAGCATATGCGCCCGCCGCATCCTCATATTCTTCACCCTCATCGTCAGTGGGGCATTCTTCATCCGTGATCTCGTAGACTCCATACCCTTCATCAAATGCACAGTCGCCCTCACATTCTATTTCCGGTAGCCGGATGGGATTTTCTAACAACTGGGGGATGGCAAGAAGGGCTTGACACCTGGCGGCTAAATCCAGAAGGAATCGACGAGGGATCTACCTACCCTTGGATTTCTTCCTAGGTACTACCCTTGACCTATCATTCCTAGATTGACTGACAATATTTACAGAAGAAGAGGAAGACGAAGAGGATGGTGTAGAATGTACAGGAGAAGACCCCTCAGAGGAGGGGTAGAAAAGGTCGCTCATCGGACCTTGGACGGGTGGTCCGCAGGGCGGTACGCACCCGTGGGAGATGTAGGAGGTTTCCTCAACGAAGATGTGTTGTTGGGGAGTTTGAAAATTGACGTTTTTTTTTTCGTTTTCATTTTTAATGACAAACCAGTGAAAAGAGATTGGAGGAGAGAGAAAAGTGGTTATGGCTAGAGATTGTGAGGCTCATAGAGCAGATCATGGTTGAAGACCTGGCGCGGGTTGAGAAGCCCGCGTAGGTATGTAAGCAGAGAAGGGGATCTGGGAAGATCATCAGACAATTGTCTGGCCCAGGAAGAAGATATCAGCAAAGGCTGAGACGAGTGGATGGAGAAGATGGCGGCTAATGAGCCGTCGACGGCAATGTTGAGGACGGATGAAGATCCGTCGATGACAGGGTCCTTCTGGCGAGGACGAGGATAGTTTGGAACCTTGGCAAGAGTGGTAATATTCTCTGGTATTCCGGAGATCAATGGTGGTCCTTCAAGCTGCGGAGACGAGAACATCCTTTCCAGTGCAACGGAAATGTCCCGTATGTCGAACCATTTGTTCCACTCGCATTCCGGATCTTTGATCTTGCCTCTTTTGGTGATCCTCGGACATTTTTCAGCCAAATATACAGCATGTGATCTCCCATATGCTTCTCGTGGGTAATCTCCCATCTGAACAACGGGCCCTCTGTTGAAGTGGTTTGATAGAGTCCATGTGAGGGGCTTCCAATCCGCCTTGAACGGTCCTTTGAAGCCTAGGCCAAACCTGCGGTTCGGCCTAATTTCCTTTGGCGGTTTGAACCTACCCTGTAACTGTGCGCCCAGACCTTTACCCTGTTGGTAGCCGATGTTCCTCATAATCTCCCACCCTTTGGAGTGAAAAGGGAGATATGATGTTGCGGTTGTCCTGACCGGCTCCTTTGGTGCTAGTGGAACGTGAGATGAATCACGTACGTCCAGTAGTGACAATATGGGCCGATGAGACGGCCAAACAGAAGGCAGAGAGGTGTTGATAGCATCCACTGTGTGAAGGACATGTGTACTGACCACTTTAATAATCCTCCCATTGTAAGGAAACTTCAGGCACTGATGGTTGGTGGAAGGCACAACGTCCATGGCTTCGATGTAAGGGCGACCCAGTATAGCCTTGAATGTGGGATCCATGTCGAGGACATGGAATTCTGTGGGAATTGACATGGGGCCTAGTTCTGCCTTCAGAATAATCATCCCCTGCGGCGGCCTTTTGCTATTGTCATAAGCCGTGACCGTGATCGAGGAAGGTCTTATTTGTTCCTCGTCGACCCCACACAACTGAAGAGTGCTCATGGAGATCACATTTATGGATGCACCCGTGTCCACAAGACACGGGTTTATGGATACCCCATTAATTTTTATTGAAATGCACAGTGCATATTTTCGAGCTTCCTTGGGAGCGAGCTCGTAGTTGTGGAACATGATGGCCGGTTGTGTGTCCGTCGGGGTCAGGACGGTAGAGATCTTTTCTACAGGGAGGTCCTCATTCACCATGACCCTTTGAAGGTACTCCATTAAGGCTGCCTGGTGGGATGTGGATCTTTGAAGTAGCTCCAGGATGGAGATCCGAGCAGGCGTCTTGTCCAAGTGTTTCAATAGATCATACTGTGTTCCAGGGATAGCTCTTTCTGGTTGTTCTCCATCATCCTTCTCTGGCTGAGATTGCTCAGGATTCTGACTGTTGTGGGGGAAAACCCTGTGGAAAATCCTTCCACTCCGGAGCACCATTGCCTGCGGCTTTTGTACCTCTGTGGGGGTAGCAGTGGGTTTTAACAGGGATTTGAGGGGTAGTGGTGGAGGAATGGTTGATGAAGCAGGGGTGATGACGGGAGCAGGGATTCTGATGAGGGGTTTGTTAGGTGGAGGCATGGTGGAGGTAGAGGGGATATCGCGCGGATTATGAAGGATAAGGGGTCTGGAAGGTGGAGGTGGAGACGAAGTAGAAGTGGGTAGGGCTTGAAGCGGGCAATGATTTTGAGGTGGGTGATGGGTAATGAGTGGTTTTGAAGGCATTAGTGGTGATATGGTGGAGAAAGACGGGGTTATGTATGGTTGACGGATGATAAGGGGTTTAGAAGGCGTAGGGGTAAATGTGGTAGAGGTGGATGGTAAAGTGGGAGAGTGAGAGAAGATGAGAGGGTGTGAAGGCGTAGTGGAGAGTGTCGGTTGATAGGGGATCGGGGTACGGATGAGAGGGCGTAATGGTAGTGGAAATGGTGAAGGTGATACTGACGCGGGTTGATGAGAGAGAGGTGCTACCCGGGCAAGGTAAGGGTGTTGCGTGATGATAGGATTGGCGGTAGAAAGAATGGAGGTACTTTCCTGGTGCCACACCTGCTCTCTCCCGACTTCCGGGAAGGAGGAGATGGGGTTAACCTGATGATTGGGCTGTTGGTGCTCCGGTAATGGATTCTGGATTATGCCCATGTTGGGCTGTTGTTGTGGGGCCTGCTGAGGCTGTTGTTGTTGTTGTGGTTGCTGCTGCTGCTGCTGTTGTAACTGCTGCTGTGGCCTATGAGGAGGTCTCCTAGCCTTGAGAGCGGCGACGTATCGTCTCATTTCATCCCAATCTATTTGATGTTCATCATTCATATCGTGGATGTAATCTTTGAAATGGAAGCAGTAATCTACTGTGTGTCCTGGCTGCCTGTGGTAGACGCAGTATTTGGAGGTATCAACATTGGGGGCCACACGGGCCTTTCTCTGGGTAGGGCGAGTTGGTTTGATGCCATGAGGGCATTAAAAATGTCTGCTAAGGTTTCTGGCAATGGTGGATAGTAGGCTCTCTTGGGACCGACCGGCCTCCTTTGTTGCTGTTGGGGACCATAGTTCCCCGGGGGTGGAACTTGGTTGTACTGAAGCGGTGGTTGTTGTTGCTGAGGTTGTGGTTGTTGTTGCTGGGGTTGACGTAATGGAGGCATATTATCCTGGGGTGGATTATTTTGGGGTGGAGGACGAAGAGGGAAAGGACCTGGTTGGAGGGGAAGTCGGGGCATTTGTGGAGGCCTTGGGTTGACTGCATAGTTGGCATTGTTGACCGCACCCACTTGCTCATTTGTCACGACCCCTTCTGTGGCTCCGCCCGGGACACCAGCGCCTGTCTTTCTGACCACTTTGGGCTTCGGTGACTCAAACATGTTCATAATGGGGGAGTCTTTTAACTGGGTTTGGATGTACCGGGCCCTTTCATAGAGTTCCTCCATTGTAGTAAGTTTATTCATGGCCAGGACGTGTCTGAACTGTGGGGTTGCATTAGACACAATCATCTTCACTTGTTCGGGCTCGGAGAGGGTATCCCTTATTCTTTCCGCCAGAGACCTCCATCTATCAGCATAGCGGACAAAATCTTCGTCGGGCTTCATCTTTTCGGCCACTAGGTCGGTAATGGAGAGTGAGGGACCGACCCTATCCCTATATTTCTGCAAGAACCTTCTCTGGACTATTTCAAAATTCTCGGCCTCGCGGGGCTCCAAGGAATAGAACCACTCAAGCGCGGGACCATCCAATGATCTCCGAAAGAGGTATGCCAGGGACCTCTGATCGTTTTGCCAATAGGAGGACTCATACATGAAATCCTTGAGGTGAATGAAGGGGTTGCCGGTACCATTGTATCTGCGGTACGTGGGCATTTCGGAGGGAGGAAGATGAATGACGGGAAGGATTGGCAAAGCAACCTCCGGGGTGGCTTTCACGTCCACCATCCTTCTCAGATTTTGAAACTGCTCGTCCATGCGATTGAACCTATTGAGGAGCGATTGGGCGAGCTCCTCTGGAGGTGAAGGTGGCACTTGCCACTGGGGGAGAAACTGTCTCCCGGAGACTTGAGGGGGGAACCCCGAATGAGAGGGAGCTGTCGGACCGCCGACAGTCGGCCCCGGCTGAAGCGGTATGTGGGGAACAACGGGAGTTTGAGATTGTGACGGGAACTGGAATGAGGGTGGTTGTTGGCTCGCTTGTCCTTGAAGCGAGGGAGACTGGATGGCTTGCGCCAATGAAGGAGATGGAATGGCCTGCACGGACTCTTGGAGAGGTGCGATGGCCGGAGTTGATTCCTGGGGCGTGGGGGAAACAGATTTCCCCTTCAGAATGGCCTGGAAGGCCCGGAGCTGTTCAGAGGTAAGCTCCGTGTTGGCGAGGACGCCCAGTAAGGAAGAGATATCCTGTGGTGGGGATGTGTCCCCGGCAATAACCTGCACCTCATGCGAGGGCTCATGAGAGGGACCCGAGTCCATAGCATAGACTCGCGGGTCGGCTGACAAACCACGACTAGGGTGGTTCTCCTCAAAAGACTCGTGAGCCATGCTCACAGTTTTCCCAGAACGCAAAAACATACACTAGCAAGTAGGTAGCAGAGATTATCAAACAAGTGGATGCCTTTACGCCTTTTTTTGTGTTTTGATTTTGATGATTTTTTTGTTTTTAGCGAGATCCGAAGTTCACACAAAATAGGGACCCTAGTTTATTTTTGTTTCACCGCCGTGTCAGCTAGGGTCTCTCGTCTCACCACGAATGGGATGACTAACTCCGGGGAACTTCAATGGTACAACCAGCCCAGTGAACGAAGAGGAGATTCTTCGATGTCGGGGACTTACGGAGGTCCCAGTGGAGGAGATTCTAGTCCGTTGAGAGGAATTCTCAAACGGAGAGTCCTTCCTTCACCGGGAAAGGGTGATCCTTAGAAAAAATGAAAAAGGATATAAAAGAGGGATGGATGTATGCAATGGAATGCTGACAAGATATAGAGTAAGAAAACAACAGAAATAAAAAATATATAATAAACACCCAACCAATCAAATTGATAGTGCTACCGTGAGCACAACGGGGGCGCGCGAGGGCGCCAAGGTGGAGAGGCACGGACGGTGCCGAACTTGCAAGGGTAGCCAAAAGGAAGCAGTAGAGGTCCCACCGTGATCGCCAATCTGTGAGCGACGTCATGCGGTTCGGGGAGCGAAAAAGACGCGGAGCGCGCGGGCTCCATTTTGTTTGCAGCAACACAGAAATAAAAGAAAAGAGAAGGGGCCACCACGAGAGATTGCTCCGGCGGGGCGAGCGGGACAAATGTAATATAGCAAGATATGGGGGTTAAACGGCCATAGCGGGAAGTGACTCGCCACGGTCTCGGGGGGATGGGAATGGTGCAGAAATTAAATAGCAAGAATTGAAACGGCCATTGGGGAAGTGACTCGCCGCGGCCTCGAGAATATGAGCAGATAAGAATATAACAGAATATAAGGAGAATATAAAGAGCGGGAATTTAAACGGCCATTGGGGAAGTGACTCACCACGGCCTCGAGAATATGAATAGATAAGAATATAACAAAATATAAAGAGAATATAAGAGCGGGAATTTAAACGGCCATTGGGGAAGTGACTCGCCGCGGCCTCGAGAATATGAATATATAAGAATATAACATATAAGAACGGGAATTTAAACGGCCATTGGGGAAGTGACTCGCCGCGGCCTCGAGAACAAAATGTGATCGCCATGGGCCAAAAGACCCCAAAATAAAGAAAGTGATCGCGCCTACCTCAAGAGCGGGAGATGGCGGGTTGCTTCTTCCTCCCCCTTCGGCCGGCCGATGGAGAGGGCTTTCCTTGGGTACCCTTGCAAAACAACGACAAACAAGTAACGAGTGGATTAGAAAGATGAAGGTGTAGTATTCAAATCCTTGCGATAAAAATAACGAAATGATGGCAAGACACACACCTGGTTGGTGTTATCTTTTAAACCCCTCTCGGACTCGAGTAGGAGGAAAATGAGATGATGGATGCAAGAAGTATATAAGAAGAGGCGCCCTTATGAAGGGGGATAGAGGATGCGAGATGATGAATGCAAAAGAACTACGAAGAAAAGGAAAGGATTGGCTTATTGGATGTGCCGATGGTGAAATTCGGCGGAGCTCCGGCAGCGTAGGGACGACGTGGAAGCGCGGTGGATGAAGACGACCTTCCTCTCGCGAGCGTGGGCACCCGAGAAGCCGGCAGAACCTCCACCTACAAAAGACCCCACGGGTTAGAAATGACTCCGGTAGCCTCTGGGCTCCGGCAGCCTATCGGATCTCTTCGAAGCTCTCCCAGAACTGAGGGGGTGGGCCTCTATTTATAGGGCTCCGGAGGGTGGAGGCGTCCAGGACCCTGGACACCTCCATCAGGGTTGAAGTAATATTTTATTCTATTTTTATTCATTTTTTTTGAATATTTTATTGGGGGCGTCCAGGGTCCCGGATGCCTCTATAACATCCACCGAACTCCACCGAAAGACGCACGCGGTTTGGCACAACGCGTGGCTTTGTAGCGGCGACCCGTGATTTCGAAATGGGCGCGTCCAGCCAGCTGGACGTCTCCACAATTTGGATTCTTTCACATACGACAAACCGTCGTTCGGTGGGCGGCGCCCCGTGAGTGAGTTGATGGAGGCGTCGAGGGTCCTGGACACCTCCACGAAAATATATTATATTTTTATTTTGTTTTTATGCCAAAGCTGGCATTTTATATTTTTTATATTTGTTTTTATGGAGGCGTCCAGGGGCCTGGACGCCTCCATTAATATATTATTTTTTATTTGGTTTTGGGCTTTGAAAAATAAATTAAAAGAAGGGGGGCGTCTAGGGGCCTGGACGCCCCCATAAAGACCCACCCGGGTCCTCAGTTCAGGCGTTGGCGGCCGCCCGGCAGACACCCTTCCTGGTTTCGGAACCTCTGATGCGTCCGACTGGTGTTGATGCCGTCCGAATGCCGTGACGAGACGATTCCGGATGCCCAAAAAGGTAGAAGAAGACCCAAGAAAAGGAAGCACTTAACAGATTCGAAATGTGTAAGCCGTCGCGGGGCGTCGTATAGTAATATGAGACTTTCTCAGGAGACGTCAGGAATGGCGTGTCTACAGGCGTCGATTCCCCCCTTAATAGTCAATAGTTATCTACTTCTGATGCTGATAACAACGGCGGGAATAGGAGCCGAAAGCCAGATTGAGTTCCGACTGAACTATCAGTAGAGCAGTTGTACTCCCTTCACCTACAAAAATAGAATTGGATTTGGTGGGGCGCAACCCAAATAGAAAAAAAACATTTCCGAGCGAGGGTCTGAAAGAGCCGAATTCTCATATTAGTAGAAGAGAGATTTTTTGAGTTGCCTGTGCCTGCTAGTGCTAGTACATCTGAGAATGATTAATTGGCAAAAGTAGCTAACTATTTAAGGCTATGGAACAAATGATTATCCCGGATCTGCCCCTTGAACCAGTTATGGATCAATGGGTTCTCGGTGAACCGGATAAGGGTGATCAACCACCTCCGCCACGCTACGCCCTCTATCGTCCAGGCTTTTGTCCCTATCCACGTGTGATTGATAAATCAATTCAAGGGTGCTGCTTTTGCTCGGGAAACCTGGTTTGGTTGAAATGCTACTGGTGGTTGGTGCATCATAAATGACTGGAAAAAAAGAATAGTCTTGTCTGGCAAAAATCGATGTGCTCTTTCTTTGGAATTCTATTCGCCTAGTCAAATTTATGTGATCCGAACCCGAAGCCAAGGTAAGCTAAGAGGAGAGGCTAGGAAGATCAGCCAAGACCTTGCTAGAATAGAGTGGCGCCAGGCTAAGATTCATCGATTTTGGAGTTCCCAGCGAAAAGAAAAGGAACGATCCGCAAAGCGAGGAATTAGCCATAGAAGGCCTTTTTGTTTAGGCTTATGCTCCTCTGAACTCGACTCACACACTGACTTTATCCTTATATAGAGTAGATGGGAAGAAGAGAGCTATTTTCCCCTTCCTTTGTTTGTTCATATCTTGGATGTCAAAGCAAAAGAAGCAATCGGAAAAAAAAGAAAGATCAGATCACTCTACGACCATTCTGTATGGCTCTATACCAATAGTCAAGATTCAATTTAGGCTCAAAGACTATAGAATCACCCAACAAAGCTGTAATGATTAATTGCTAGCAGTAATAATACAGTTAGCTCTTTTCCCTGACTTTTAAGTAGGGCGAAAGATTTTTGAGTTCATCCCCGTCCTATTCCATATAGTGTGGGAAGGACGACGAGCATATCTTTACTTATAAGTAGTATTCAACTTTATTCCAGGAAAGCCTTTATCCGAGCAGCTAAGCTAGTTCATCCGCATCTGTTCTCGTAAGGGCAGTAGGTCTTGGTCCTGGAGTCAGTCCGGGGTCAGCATGTGATTCGTTCGAGGCGCTAGCTGTACTAGTTGGAGTAGGAGTAGCAGTGGTGGTACTGACTTTCCTTCTTTTTTGCTATATCTTATTTCAATATCCCGTCTGCTTCTGCTTTTGTTGAAGGAAAGAATAATGGCAGATATTGGACTGCTCTCCCTGGCGTTAGGGGATAACATAACTCTTAACTAACAAGGCTAGCCTAGCGAAGTCACTTCTTGATTCACTTATTTTTTGAGTTTGAGTTGAGTGCACACCCGCGTAAATGGATTTAGGGGTTCAAACCCAGCCCCAGGCTAAATAAAATAAAGCGATTCCCGATCCTTCTGTTGTCACACGAATTGCTCCTTGTTGAATCAGAATAAGCTCTGTGAACAAGAAAATGAATTGCTATAGAGGCGCGTAGCGGTGTTCTCTTATCTGCTGTTGCCGTTGTTGCCACTGTTGTCAGAATAAGTGCTTTTGGTGGTACGGGCATGGCTTAAGCCAGCTCCAGAGCCGAGGGTGATTCCATTCATTCCTCTTGTTCAACTAGTCTACTTCAAAGAAAGGCTTTGCCGGCTAAAAGGGCGCAGCTCTTTCTTTTCTGTTAGCAAAAATCCTGTGAACGAATCTGCTTCTTTCGGGTGCAGAGGAATAGGAGCTCTTAGCAAGATCGCCTGCTCCTGGACTTCTTTACTTTCTTCTTTCTGGCCTGAAGGCTTTCATTTCACCAGGTCTTTTGAATCTCTTTCATTTGCTTTGATGGTTTTGTGAGAAATGGCTGCATTTAGCTTTGAAGCCAAGATAAGCCGGAAAGGGAGGGGAGATCAGATCGAGATGAGATGGGATGGGATAGTTTAGCCTCTTTCCTTTCGGAGTTCACACCAGGCAATACCTCATGAAAAAGAAAATAACAATAAAAAAACAAGGAGATATGGTCTATCAAACCAGACTGCTTCACTCCTGGCCCTAAGGACCAGCGACTTCATCCCAGGGCGGCTTGAGCCAATGCTAAGCCTAAATGCACCAAGCATTGCCATTGAGCCAGTTTTTGGGGAGTAACCCGGGATACTGCTCTAATCAATAAATTTCTATCTTTTCTTTGGCCGAGGATACCCAATTAGGGGAGAGCGAGCTTCCTGAACTCCCAACTTCCATTAAAAAAATTGAAATGGACAATTCAACCGCTACTTCAACACCATCAGTCGATGAAGCTGATACAGAATTTTTCAATCTTGCACATTGAAGGGGAGGCGAGCTATTATGCTGGCCCATTTTTCGATCTTTATACGAGCTTTGAAGCCCATTCAAGCGATTGAAGCAGGTACTAAAAATAATCGGTCTACGAGACTAAGTCCTTAACTCCAGAAGCAAGAACGGACGGATGCCCGAGGAGTTCTACCATTGACGACAGCAGCGGGAATGGCTTGTGAAAAGCAGCTGCTAACGACCACCGAGAAGGCTAATAAAGTGACAAAATTTATAACAAAAACAAAAGCCATTGCCATTTAAGATCTTTTTCCACCAGGTCGTAATACTACCCCTATACTCCTCTTTGAACTAAAAAAAGAAAGTGAGTTACAAATTCCCTTCCGGACCTTTCGTTTGAGGAGAGAAGACAATGAATGGAATGGTCCAACAGTTGCTATAGAATATCGACCTAGTCTTAGTGAAGCTATTCTATTAATTAGATCACGCACAGGTGATCTAATTATCTATAGAGAATTAGAGAAATACCAGGCTCAAGCCCAAGGTGAGAAACGCCAGGGTCGCTTTAGAGCCTTTCTAAATCGAACGAATGGAACTAAAGGAATGCTTGCTGTCAGCTTTCAGTCCAATGCATTCTCCCCATATCAAAAAAAAAAGAGGAAAGAAGGGGCTTTGATTACTCCGGGTGAAGCTCAACTTTCTATTGAGTGAAGGCATAAATATAATCTGGATTAGTTTAAATAGATGTTGCATTTGAGGCCCGTAGCATAGTATTTGATTCTTTCTTTCGAGAGGGCTTCTTGTTGCATATTGGGGTGGGCGGTATCAATAGCTAAGCGCACTGTCCAAACCAACCCTACTTCTGACTTATAGAAAAGAAAGGATGCCAAAAGGCGCTTCTTCCCCTGCTCTGCTCTTAGAAATTGAGTCAACCGATGCCTTTTAGTTAATTCACTTCGCTAGCACCCCTAAAACATCTGCAGATCGGAGTCGTTCACTTCTCTGTCGAAAGAGCATATTCTTTTATTGCACCTAATTACGCTCGGCTTGGAGTAAGTCGTAATACCTCTTCATCTTCCCTAAAGGAGTGAACACAACATGGCACTTGTTGCATCTGAAGGTGCAACGAGGAGCATCCATAAAGAAGTATTCGTCTATACAGGGCGTGTCACGCCCCGAGCGCGGAAGGAACCCGGAATGCGTGATGAGTTTATATATCAATCATATCAATCAGAGCCTTAGTGTATTCGACACAAAGACAGAGTGCGCAAAAGTACAGATAACCAAATCCTTTATTCCATCTCAATCTTAAAGTACTTCTATTACAACCACTTAACAAAAGTGCCAGGACTCAATAAAAAGGAAAAGTACAATGAATGACTCAAGAAAATAGAAAGATAAGACTAGTTGACACTTGGATAGATGGAATAGCTCTAATCTCTTCACTCTTGACTTTCCCCATCCGATTGAGTCTCGTCATCGGACTCACCTGAAAAATAAGAGAAAACACTAGGTGAGCGAACGCTCAGTAGGAATTATATCTCAAGTGCTAGCTTGCTTTAAGTAAATTACATGTTACATGAATGTAACGTAGCTATGCATGTTCACGTAAAACGACAATAGAGAATGTATATCAAGAGATAGTTGAGCGAACTAGCAAGTCTTCCAAGAGTTCATGTCAAATATATATCAAGGTGATCAAGCACGTATATCTATCATGTCATGTCAAGAATTGGCTATCATATTTCAAGCAAGTAAACAAATACCCATTCCAGGTCACACAAGTCATGTCAAGTCAAGTCAAGTACTGTATTGTGGAATGTCATCTAGAACGATGAGTACTTCGGTGCAATACCACACCGTGATCATTACAACTCCCATGGGCACAAGTACTTTCGGGTGCTCCTCCCATGATCAGATCGGGCCCTATATGCGCAGGCATTGGTCATGTGCTTTTGACATCCACTATAGTTATAGCCAATATGGAATTTCAAAAGAATAAGCTTGTAGGAACTTTAAGGTAGATCTAGTGGAATAGAATCACAAGGATTGAACATGATGTGTAAGGACGTACCACGATAATAACGGTATAACCACGATTCGCGTTGAAAACTAGGCGGAATCGGCCCCCTAATTGGGTGCCACGACATTAAGAATAAGCGCTCATATAGATATGGTCGCTCGTTCTTGTTCATGATAAGGTAGATAGAATTAGTGTTCACAAGTATGGCACATAATTCTTAAGAAATATTAATGGCATGGTTTCTCATTCCATTAATTCAAGGATATTCTCGTGGCATCCAAAAAGCATGTCATGAGGGCTGGTATACCATGTTTCTTTAGAGTGACATGAAAATTAAGTAGTGTCATGGGTTTTAAGGGTACAACCAGCTCAATCGGCCTTGAGAGAATCCAAGGCTACGAGGAGTCTTACAGAGGTCTCTATGATAAAATCACCAGTCCGATGGAACGGAATGTCCCGCGGAGGGTTCATCTATCACCGAGAAATAGTGGGGTAATCGATAAAACACCGAGAAACGTGGGACTATATTCACGGACTGAAATTTAGTGCCATATACATATCCCACTGAAAGGGATTATAAAAAAACCACGGAAAACCAGAAAATAGTAAATTGACGCCTTAGATCACGTCTTCATTTCATGAAATAGCGCCCTGGGCAGGGTCGCTAGTTTAATATATAACGAATGTTCACTCAGTCGTTATATCCAGGTTCCATATTTATTAAAATCTGCAAAACTTCTCAATTCCAGATATTATGTAAATGATGACTTGGCTTAAGTCTTTAATTCAGTAATTAGCGCCCTAGTCAGGGGCATCATATCTCAAATTGATGGCAGGGTGCATGTCGTTATTTCAAAATCCATGTAATTAGGTCATGCGTAGATCAAAGTTCACAGGTTATCACTAATTAGCACCTGAGTGTGGGGGCGTTCATTCAATTGAAGACCTGAAGGTGGTCGTTATTTATTTGTCATATGATATGCACCGGGCAGGTACAATCATAGACACATGATTTTTGAAGTATGTCCAATCAAGAAACTAGAGACATGTTCAGACATAGAAAAATAGTATGAATCTAACAGTATACTCATGCATTAGGTTAGATGTCATGGTTCACAGTTATTAAATTTTAAACATGTGTAATTATTAACTAACTAGCTAACTGACGACTGTTTGCACGATCGTTATATCAAATAGCGCCCTAGAGGGAGGCGCGATTTTACCCAAACTCCCAGAAACATATCAAGCTCTACGTAAATCAATCTAACGAGCCTATATGCATGCTTATGATCTTGTAGCTATTAGATTGGGCTTGTACTTGAGAACACCTACCTTGATTGGGTTGGTTTGGGTTGACTGACGTGAAGAGTTTGTAGAGAGAGTAAGAGTAGCAACGGTAGTTTATCCCCACGATACTCTGTTATGCAGCTTCTGAGCAACATCAACTCTTTTAATAGACAAAGGGAGACGAGGCCGTCTCTTTACAGCAACAAGATGAAAAGGAAGAAGATACCACTGCAGCTTCTATAGGATTAGCAGATCTTCAACGGACAGGGCTTTCCCCTGCACTAGAAGAAAGGAGAGGGGGATGCACAACAGCAGGCTTCTCCAGCAAGAGGAAGAAGAAGATGCAGTTTCTTCTTGTTCGTGCAAAGGATGGAGGAACACGTTGCTCCCTACAATAGGGTTGGAAGCAGGGACAACAACAGGAAGAACTATAGAACACCTAGAGGCAGTAACCTCAGTTGTGTTCTGAAGGGGTGTATTTATAGGGTAAAGGATCGATCGTGGGTTAGAGTTTGATCGGGATTAAAACTTCCCACGTACGGATCCTATTAGATTATTACTTTCCTACGTACTAATCCTTCCTAAATCAATCATTTCCTGGATTGCATCCAGTTTCCTAGTTTGAAACCAATCATAGCCACGGGTTTCCCATTTTCCTTCTGTAGAAAAATAGCGTCCAGAGGAGGGGCGTTAATTCATCAATCAGCGCCCACTTGAGCGGTCTTCAATTAAATGGCACCTTAAGGGGAGGCATTATTCATTTTTGGCCTATCTTGAGTTTATGTCACGCCACGAACTTTTATTTACAGCGAAAGACTAACTCGGGGAGCACGAACGGCCGGCATGGTAAGTCTCTTGCAAGCAAGAACGATCAGAGCGCAAGATAATCACACATGAGAATGCAATTACACAATAGTTTAATCAAACTCCAACTTTATTTTATTAATAATCAAAATATTCTAATACAACAACTTTTCAACCTTCAATAATCCACTAGACTCAAGGAAAAAGGAAATTACAAAGACTCGATCTAAACAATATTGACTTTCCTAAGTCTTCACTCTCATTTTGATATGACTTTCATTCGCTCTCGGACCCGCAACTTGTATAACTCGAATCCGAATTCGTATCACTTCCATCTCCTGAAAATATTGGAAAATTGGTAATGAGCACACTTGCCCAGTAGGTATCTTCGCATCAACATGATTAGTAATATTTAAGTAATTAACATTTTAGCTCTAAAGAATAAGGTACAATCATGCGAATGTGATTAATCATGCGATTAAACCAAGGTAACAAGATGATCATGTAAGATAGAATGAGCAAGTATGAATGTAACAAGAATATGATATGGCCTTTCATGAACAAGAATGTACTAGAAAGTCATGTATCAATCAAGAATGTACTCTTCACTTAGTAGCAAGTACTTCGTGAATTTCTGTGGAATAACATGTAACAAGCTAGAAAGTCATGTACGTGTATATATCGTGTCGTGGATTTTCTCTTCACGATGCCGTCGATCTTCACTTATTTATCGAGAAAGTACTCCCAGCGTAAAGCGATGCCTGTAGCATCATACCCCATGTTTTATAATAGTATGTTTCCGACAATCAGCCGAGGGGACTAGCATAGAGCCCTTGAACACAATCAGTGCTCAGTCCGTATCTTCAAGTATAAATCAAGCTACTTCCACGCATGTAAACAATATGGCCAAGAATGTACAATTTCAAAGGATAGGTTCAAGATAAAGTAATCTATCACAAGAATGCTTCTATTTGATTTAAAGAATTTCAATGAACATATTAAAACTAGGTTATGCCATGAAAATAAATCGGCAGCATAACAGTATGTTTCTTAACTTTCATAATTTAAGATTAAGTATCTTTCAACAATATGACAAGTCCTAGACCATCATTAATCCATCTAGGAACTTTGGAATATCAACCCTTAGGTCAAACCTCGGGTTAAATCACTCAAGAACTGTGACGGTGAATTAATGGGCCGTTATATGATCATGACGGTCTATAATTGGGCCGTTACAATAGATTGAATCCAGAAAGAATAATTGGACTCAGTGAATGTGACGGTTGTATACTGGACCGTTAGATGAGCCTGACGGTCTAGTATTAGGCTGTTACATAGTTAAAACTAGAAAACATCGATAGTACTTTCTAAACAATTGGGTTTTAAAGGTACAACCAACTCGGCGTCCTAGTGGGAATCCCAGGCTTGCGGAGAATTACGGAGGCCTTGAAACCATATTTCCTAGTCCATTGGAAGGAATATCCAATAGAGAGGTCCTCAAGTTCAAGAATATATTCCTAAGGGTCATATACTGGAATATATGCCATGTACTTAGAGAATTGACTCTATAGACAAAAAGAATGTGTAACAATGTGAAACCATGATAAAACTCCATCAATAGATCAGTAAAAATCTTGTTTTAATACAAAACTATAGAGTTTTAGCAATGAAGTTAACATGTACTTTAAAATAACTCAAAGTGCTTTAAACATACATGAATCAATTTATAAACTCAACGTTATGAAAAATAGGTCAAAACTTAGATAACTAGGCTTATTCATAAGTAAACTTGACTATTTTTAACTCTGTCTTGGGTTGACAGAACACAGTTACTCCGACGGTCGAACATGGGCGCGTCACAGGGCTGTGACGGTTTATCGTGGAGTCGTTAGAGTGTTGTAACGCTCCGGTTATGGTCCGTCAGAGTTAACAGAGAATATGTTGTGCCCCCTAGGCACAAGCATGTGCTATGATGATTTGATGA
Source organism: Amorphophallus konjac (assembly GCA_022559845.1). Taxonomy (NCBI): domain Eukaryota; kingdom Viridiplantae; phylum Streptophyta; class Magnoliopsida; order Alismatales; family Araceae; genus Amorphophallus; species Amorphophallus konjac. Next base: position 240,147,104 of record CM040118.1, on the reverse strand, counting down.
CATGTGCTAAGATGATTTGATGAGTTGATGATAGCAATGCTATTGTGTTTTGATGATAGCAACACATGAGTATTTTGATGACATTGTGTTTTGATGATAGCAACATGACTGTGATTTGTATATCATCTGGAGAATGCACGTGTATGACTGATATATTGTTTGTGTTAGACTTCTGGTATGTGCATAGTCTATACATTGCATCGTGGGGTTTATGCTCTAAGTCTATACGCTGAATAGCAAGCTCAAAGTCGATACATTGAGCGTCTCATGCATCATTCGTCTAAGTCCATACATTGGACTGTAGTATGCATTTGGCGAAGGCATCGCAAGTCTAGACAGTGGACAGCGTCTCGTGCATATAGCAAGTCTAGACATTGCACTGTAGCATGCATTTCTTTAAAGTCTATACATCGGATTGGTCTGCATTGGCTAAGTATATACAACGTCAGTTCATGCATTGTCTTAGGCAAAGTCTATACAATGGCTTTGGGTCTCCAAGTCTATACAGCCTTTTACTTCGCCAAAGTCTGTACATTGGTCTGCATAGGCTAAGTGTATACATCGTCCAGTACAATCATGCACTGTTCATGAAGTCTGTACAGCCTTTTGCATTGGACTTAAAGTCTATACATTGCACTGTTCCTTTCATCTTCGTGCTGTTCATGTTCACAACACTTCGTGTTGATTTCCATGCTTGACAGGAAAACTTGTATGAGGTATACTTCGTGTTGTTCTATCCGTGTCATCTTCTGTCTTCATGTTGTTTTCACTTCGTGCAGTCTTCTCCTAGTGTTGTCCTAACTTCGAGTCGTTTCTTTGTATTCTGTCTTCGTGTTGGTTTTTCGCTTTAGACTTCGTGTCTTTCTTGCTTTAACCACACTCCATGTCGATTTCAGTTTTCATCTTCGTGTTGTTTTCAACCCGTGTCAATTTCGATTTTCATCTTCGTGTTGTTTTCAACCCGTGTCAATTTCTATTTCTGTCTTCGTGTCGTGGTCAGCCCGTGTCATTTTCACCTCGTGCTGTTCTCATGACTTCGTGTCGTTTTCCCTCTCATGACTTCCTGTCGTTTTCCTTGTCATGACTTCGTGTCGTTTTCCCTCTCATGTCTTTGTGTCGTGTTTCCTAGACTTCGTGTCTCTCGTATGTTGAAACCACACTTCGTGTCGGTTTCTGTTGTTTCTGTGTTTGTATCATCGAGTTGTCTTCGTGTCATTTCCATATTGTGTCCTCGTGTTGTCTTTCCTAGACCCCGTGTCTGTCTCACCTTGTGACCACACTTCGTGTCAGTTTTGTCTTTCATCTTCGAGTTAGTGTCAGTCCAGTGTCTTCGTTAGTGTCTCAGGTTTTTGGTCAAGTCTATACAACGAAGTTCTTTTGATAAGTCTATACAGAGTTGTTCTTCAACCTAATCATCCGATACTCTGTTTTGACAGGGACTCTCTACTGAGATTGCTGACATGGCTCGTGATCCCAGGAGGACAAGGTGACCAGATGCTGCCACGTGGATGGAAGCATCTCGAATCTGGAGAATTCCTTGGGCGGGAAAACGTGGAAGCCACGCGCCCTTATCCAGCTGCTGATGTTATAAATATCAGTCTTCATCTTCTAAAGAAGTTGATCGTAGTTGGCGAAGCATATACGTCCAGTCTGAAACAGTAGCCACCGAGATCCACTGTGAGAGAAGAAAAGCAGAGAAGAAGAAAAGCAGAGAAGAAGAAAAGGAGAGAAGAAGATATAGAGAGAAAGAAAGAGAGAAAGAAAGAGAGACAGTGAGATTGAGAGAAGAAGAGTGAAGTCTGAAGATTTGTTCACTGGACCGTGGATCAAATCCAGGCCAGTCTGCTCTGTTGAGAGCTATATTGTGTTCTTCATTTACAGCTTTCCGATTGCTGTTTCATTTTATTTTCATTTTCCTTTATACATTTCTTCAAGCTGTTTGTCAGCGGTTTGCAGAGGTGCTGCCTCTGGACAGCAAGCTGTGTAGCTCAACGGATGCAGTGGAGGTTTCCACTGGACAGGTAAAGCTGTAATCCTCAGCTGGCGAGACTTGGTCTCGGACGGGTTAAGCTGTACTTCCCCAGCGGTTTGCAGAGGTGTATCCTCTGGACAGCAAGCTGTGTTGCTCAGCGGGCAGTGGAGGATTCCACTGGACAGCAAGCTGTGTTGCTCAGCGGGTAGTGGAGGATTCCACTGGACAGCAAGCTGTGTTGCTCAGCGGTTTGTAGGCCAAGCTGTATTGCCCAGCGGACGCAAGTTGTGTTGCGCAGCAGTAAGCCATACTCGGTTGAGTGTGGGGTGGATGTAGGTCATTGACCGAACCACCTAAAATGTTGTGTGCATTATGTTTGTGAGTTTGTTCTTACTGAATCTCTTGATTATCTTCACAGATCACGTGTGTTGTTGCTAAGTTTAGACACTCGACTTAGTGTTTTAGTAGATCTACCTTTATTCCGCATTTGAACCTACAACTGGTTTTAAATTAGGCTATAGATCTATTCACCCCCCTCTAGATCCATACTTCTTGGAGATAGACTGCGTCCATCCAACTCCAACACTTGGTATCAGAGCCTAACTCTTCTACAGGGACTCATCGCCCGAAGAGGAAAGGCAAGATGGATGTTCGAGGGATGATTGCTGAAGGTCACTCAACTACAAAGCCCCCGTACTTCGATGGATCCAACTACGCATACTGGAAGAACCGTATGCAGGTCTTTTTGAGGGCTAAGGATTACGAGCTTTGGAAGGTAGTTAGCAAGGGACCTTATGAGCTGTCCCCGAATGAGGAAGTCTGGACCAAGGAGGAAATCAGAAGGTCCACGCTCAACTAGAGTGCAATCAACGCAGTCCAATGTTCTCTGCATCCCACTGAATTTTCTCGAGTATCAGCCTACAATTCAACTAAGGAGATGTGGGATGCACTGGAAGCAATTCATGAAGGGACTTCTCAGGTTAGAGAGACGAAGGCCAATTTACTTGTGTCTGAATATGAAGCCTTCAAGATGAAACCCAACGAGACCATCAAGGAGATGTATGCTAGATTGACAACTATTACTAATGGCCTCAGAGGATTCGGGAAGAAGTATTCTGAGTATCATATAGTCAGGAAGATCTTGCGATCCTTGACTTCAATTTGGCACACCAAGGCCACCGTCATGGAAGAGTCAAGAGATCTGCACAATACAAGGGCAGATGAGCTAATTGGATCTCTAATGGCATATGAGATGAATCTGCCGAAGGTAGATGAAGCTGAAGAGAAGAGGAAACTGATCGCACTGAAGGCTGGTGCTAGCAAATCCAACAAATCAAACCGATCCAACTCTAGCAGATCATCATCCGAGGAGAGCTTGAATGAACAAGACATAACTCATACTGAGATGGCTATGATGACTAAAGAGTTCAGGCGGTTCCTCAGGAGAGAAGGAGGACAATTCAACCGAAGGAACCATAGTGGCGGCCGGCAGGACACAAGGTATAAATCTAAACCTGCAAATCAATATGGAACTTACTTGTGTTACCAATGCAGGAATTATGGCCATCTGAAAGCTGACTGTCCGGAGAACCAGAAGCACAAGGACAAATCAAACAGAAAGAACACGAAAGGAAGAGCCATGATCAGCACATGGAGCGATGAGGATGAAGGTTGTCTCAGCAATACTTCGGACAGTGAAGTTGAAGCTGAGAAACCCATCTGTCTCATGGCAACTAGCTCTGAAGACAGAGAGGAAGATTTAGATGAGGTAACTTCTCCATTTAATAATCTTACTATCGTTGAATGGATAGATGCCTATCATAAACTAGCTGATCAAGCAGATGATATTAGAAGGGAAAATAGGCATTTAAAAAGAAAAATCAATTCCATGCAAAATGATACCTCATTGTCTGATAAAATTGCATGTATTGAAGCTGAAAATAATAAACTCAAACTTACATGTTCTGAATCAGAAGAAATCAAGAATGAGTTAAAAATTTCTAGGGAAGAGAATGTGAGGCTAGAAAAGGAAATTGATGAATGGAAAATGAAAATTCAAAACTATGAGAGTGAGATGAAGCTGGTGAATGAGAAATATGAAGCTGTCCAAATTGTAAATACTGAACTCAAGAAATCTGTTGAAGATATTCAAAAGGACAATGAGGACAAGCTTAAGACCATTGAGAAAATGACCCAAGGTACAGAGAATCTAAATGCTTTGTTAGGGTCAAAGGTTAATTTCAGAAAAGAGGGCCTAGGATTTAATTCTAGTGCAACAAAAACATTTGGGATGAAAATGATTTCATTTGTTGCTCAAAAAGAAAAGGGACCTCTAATTAGCATAAACTCAACCATTTCAATGAACAAAACTGCTAATCTGAAAAGGCCCAGTGCTGAGGAGAAGGGCAAACAAAAGGTTAATGAGCCGTGTAGAGCCAGCACATCCAAGCAAAATCCCAAGGATCAATCACAGGTTAGGGGTCAACTTAAACAGTCATATAAACCCCATGTCAAGGCCACAAAGTCTCCACCATCACCATCACATCTGAAGAAGACCCAATACACACCCATGAATAGGTCAGCAGGGTCGAAAGTACAGGGGAGACAGAATGCTGCCAGGAGTCAACCAAATTATTTCTATCAACCTAGAGCTCAGACTTACTACAATGCACAGCCAACCTATTTAAATAGGTCAGGTTGGACTAGAACTCCGGGAAGGTTTGCAGGTCTTGCATATCAGGCTACACAATATCATAGACCTTACACTAGAAACTGGGTTAGTGGGTATGGAAACTGGTCACCTAGAAATATGCATTATTTCAGTCAGCCCAGGAACTACTATGGCAAAAACTTCGTGAACACACCCTGGCCAAGGCACTAGCAAAGAAACAACACTGTCAATAATCATGCTGGTGTAAATAAGAAGAAAAATAACAAAAAGAAAAGGAACAACAATAGAAAGAAATATGTAGGATCCACTGAACAAAATCCTATCAAACAAATGTGGATACCAAAAAGTCTGCTGTCTTGCTTTACTTCTATTCCATATTCTCTGGAGCCCAATCAGACTTGGGTTCCAAACTCATCTACCTGATTGTGTGTGCAAGTATGTCTGGCAGCCAAGGATAAATCTGTGGTACTTGGATAGTGGCTGCTTCAGGCATATGACAGGAGATAAGGCCATAAATTCAAAAGCTAAAAGAGATTGGAGGCCTTGTCAACAATCTGATGGAATACTAAGGGTAAAAATAAATCAGTCAGGTAAAGCAGGTAAGTGACTTTTCTTCAGAATTGAATTGAGAAAGTAATGTCAATCTGATTAGTTAACTCCTGACTTTCTCTTCTTGTCTAGCTGATCAGTCTGCATTCCAGACTCAGCTACTGAATTTAAATTCTGCACAAAAGCTGATGATTCTTTTCTCTTTGCATGTTATTGCACTGTGTACACTGAATGCTAGAAACTGAATTATCTTGAAAAGTTGATTGCTCCCGAATGATGCTCTCTAATGAATAAACTCTCTGCTGGTTTTGTGAATGCTCGATGTTGCAACAGACTCATGATCATGCATGACACTCATACTTCTTATGATCATCATTACATATCATTTAGTCATGAATGTGTCTAAAATCACATGCATATTGAAACTGCTTTGAACTGCTTTTCTCTGCATAACCGTGGTATATTAAATGGTAAGCTACTAAAGGGCAGGGAAATTTGCCTGGAGGCTCTTGCTATGTGTGAGATGGTCATTGAGATCAGGTTCTCCGCCTAGTACCATGGGTTATATTGATTGATAGGGCAGTCTGAATGAGCATGAATTTCAAAATCCCTTGTTCAATTTTCAGAGAAGACATTGCATATATTCCTGGGGAGCTTGTTGAGTCTTTGCATGCCTTTGCATATCATTCATTCATGATCTATGCATAAGCTCTCTCTCATTTAATTCTTGTCATTCATTAGCAAAATTACACGCATATAGACAGGGGGAGTACTGTTAGAAATTCAGAGTGGTCATCAATTCTATTGAATCATTTCATCCTTGACTCTAAATGATTGAGTCTGACTTATGGCAATCTGTTAGTAAGTTCTAATTTCTAAGCAATAGAAAACAGACTTCTTCTCTTATAAGAATTTTAAATTGCTTAAAGACTGACTTAATGGTTTAAACTTTATAATCATTGAAGTTTAAAGATTGCAATCTGTAAATAAGAAAGCTGAAAATTGATAAAACTCTCAACCCCTTTCTTATTTCATGTCAGACAAAGCTAATCATATCTGAAATCTGAAATCTCATCTAAAATCATGTTAGAGAAGCTAAGTATGTGTATTGTCCTTAAACAAGTCATTCTGAAACATATAAAGGACAGCTAAGAAAGATATTGAAAAATATTGAAAATCATTGAAAATTAACATTCGCAGAGCAATGACTGGTAAATCACTGAGAAACTGAGTGATCCATCAAAGAAGTGGACAACACTCATGTCATGAAGTGTATCAGCTATCTCTGTATAAAATGATCAAAACAGTAGGTTGTTTTCACTGAGTACCTGGGGGTAACTGGCATCCAATAAACGTGTACCCTCACACAAAAAGGTGTCAATCAATTCTATTGAGGTTGATCATAGGCCAGATGGTCCATCATGTTGAGTATCTAGGGGTATTGGCGTCTGATAAACGTATACCCTTATGCAAAAAGACTTTTGGTACCTGAATGCCCTAAATGAAACATTACTGAAAAATGCTGTTCCTTCAAAAGAAAATTCATGGATGTCAATTTGTTTATTTTCAATACATGATCTAGAATTTCTTAACAACTTTTAAATGAGTATACGAAAGTAGGATTTTTTGAAACTGAATCTTTCATGTAAATATGATTCTGGTTTATTGTTTTATCATGCACAGCCAACTTATCCATTGATTGTAGTGCATGAACTCAAAATTTATAACCTTTAAACCAGACTTCTATCTGAAAGTAGTTTCTAAATTCATATGAATGAAGACTCTGTGCTTTAGAATGCTTATTCCTAAACTACTTGTTCAGAATGTCAGTCAGATGAGTTCTTAATCTTTCCCTTTGTATATCTGATTTCTTGAACACAATATCCCACTTAAAAGGGGGAGAATTCATTCAAGGGGAGTCCTATCTTCAGGGAGAGTTTTTTGTTCTAAGGGTATTTGCATTCATATTGCCATGTTGCACTCGTGTTTTTATTGTTTTTCTCTTTTTGATCATGTCAAAGGGGGAGAAAATTTTGTGTGTGACTCACTGTCACAGTGTGTTGCCATCATCAAAAAGGGGGAGAATGTTGTGCCCCCTAGGCACAAGCATGTGCTATGATGATTTGATGACATGTGCTATGATGATTTGATGAGTTGATGATAGCAATGCTGTTGTGTTTTGATGATAGCAACACATGAGTGTTTTGATGACATTGTGTTTTGATGATAGCAACATGACTGTGATTTGTATATCATCTGGAGAATGCACGTGTATGACTGATATATTGTTTGTGTTAGACTTCTGGTATGTGCATAGTCTATACATTGCATCGTGGGGTTTATGCTCTAAGTCTATACACTGAATAGCAAGCTCAAAGTCGATACATTGAGCGTCTCATGCATCATTCGTCTAAGTCCATACATTGGACTGTAGTATGCATTTGGCGAAGGTATCGCAAGTCTAGACAGTGGTCAGCGTCTCGTGCATATAGCAAGTCTAGACATTGCACTGTAGCATGCATTTCTTTAAAGTCTATACATCGGACTGGTCTCCATTGGCTAAGTATATACAACGTCAGTTCATGCATTGTCTTAGGCAAAATCTATACAATGGCTTTGGGTCTCCAAGTCTATACAGCCTTTTGCTTCGCCAAAGTCTGTACATTGGTCTGCATAGGCTAAGTGTATACATCGTCCAGTACAATCATGCACTATTCATGAAGTCTGTACAACCTTTTGCATTGGACTTAAAGTCTATACATTGCACTGTTCCTTTCATCTTCGTGCTGTTCATGTTCACAACACTTCGTGTTGATTTCCATGCTTGACAGGAAAACTTGTATGAGGTATACTTCGTGTTGTTCTATCCGTGTCATCTTCTATCTTCGTGTTGTCCTAACTTCGAGTCGTTTCTTTGTATTCTGTCTTCGTGTTGGTTTTTCGCTTTAGACTTCGTGTCTTTCTCGCTTTGACCACACTCCGTGTCGATTTCAGTTTTCGTCTTTGTGTTGTTTTCAACCCGTGTCAATTTCAATTTTCATCTTCGTGTTGTTTTCAACCCGTGTCAATTTCTGTTTCTATCTTCGTGTCGTGGTCAGCCCGTGTCGTTTTCACCTCGTGCTGTTCTCATGACTTCGTGTCGTTTTCCCTCTCATGACTTCGTGTCGTTTTTCCTCTCATGACTTCGTGTCGTTTTCCTTCTCATGACTTCGTGTCGTTTTCCCTCTCATGTCTTCGTGTCGTGTTTCCTAGACTTCGTGTCTCTCGTATGTTGAAACCACACTTCGTGTCGGTTTCTGTTGTTTCTGTGTTTGTATCATTGAGTTGTCTTCGTGTCGTTTCCGTATTCTGTCCTCGTGTTGTCTTTCCTAGACCCCGTGTCTGTCTCACCTTGTGACCACACTTCGTGTCAGTTTTATCTTTCGTCTTCGAGTTAGTGTCAGTCCAGTGTCTTCGTTAGTGTCTCAGGTTTTTGGTCAAGTCTATACAACGAAGTTCTTTTGATAAGTCTATACAGAGTTGTTCTTCAACCTGATCATCCGATACTCTGTTTTGACAGGGACTCTCTACTGAGATTGCTGACATGGCTCGTGATCCCAGGAGGACAAGGTGACCAGATGCTGCCACGTGGATGGAAGCATCTCGAATCTGGAGAATTCCTTGGGCTGGAAAATGTGGAAGCCACGCGCCCTTATCCAGCTGCTGCTGTTATAAATATCAGTCTTCATCTTCTAAAGAAGTTGATCGTAGTTGGCGAAGCATATACGTCCAGTCTGAAACAGTAGCCACCGAGATCCACTGTGAGAGAAGAAAAGCAGAGAAGAAGAAAAGCAGAGAAGAAGAAAAGGAGAGAAGAAGATACAGAGAGAAAGAAAGAGAGACAGTGAGATTGAGAGAAGAAGAGTGAAGTCTGAAGATTTGTTCACTGGACCGTGGATCAAATCCAGGCCAGTCTGCTCTATTGAGAGCTATATTATGTTCTTCATTTACAGCTTTTCGATTGCTGTTTCATTCTATTTTCATTTTTTTTATACATTTCTTCAAGCTGTTTGTCAGCGGTTTGCAGAGGTGCTGCCTCTGGACAGCAAGCTGTGTAGCTCAGCGGATGTAGTGGAGGTTTCCACTGGACATGTAAAGCTGTAATCCTCAGCTGGCGAGACTTGGTCTCGGACGGGTTAAGCTGTACTTCCCCAGCGGTTTGCAGAGGTGTATCCTCTGGACAGCAAGCTGTGTTGCTCAGCGGGCAGTGGAGGATTCCACTGGACAGCAAGCTGTGTTGCTTAGCATGTAGTGGAGGATTCCACTGGACAGCAAGCTGTGTTGCTCAGCGGTTTGTAGGGCAAGCTGTATTGCCCAGCGGACGCAAGCTGTGTTGCGCAGCAGTAAGCCATACTCGGTTGAGTGTGGGGTGGATGTAGGTCATTGACCGAACCACCTAAAATCTTGTGTGCATTGTGTTTGTGAGTTTGTTCTTACTGAATCTCTTGATTATCTTCATAGATCACGTGTGTTGTTGCTAAGTTTAGACACTCGACTTAGTGTTTTAGTAGATCTGCCTTTATTCCGCATTTGAACCTACAACTGGTTTTAAATTAGGCTATAGATCTATTCACCCCCCTCTAGATCCATACTTCTTGGAGATAGACTGCGACCATCCAACTCCAACATCTTAAGTATAACAGAGAGTGTGACGGCTTATCGTAAGGTCGTTACGTCCCTCTGACAGTCTAACTACAGGCCGTTAGAGTCCTATTGTCAGGAAAGTAGAAAGATAAAAACTATGCTTTGAAAACATGTCATGTTTTGAAAAGACTTAACTACTCTAGTCATGATAAAATGAAGAATAGTCCATCTAGATGCAAAGGTTGCAGTGAATGAACAAGAGAATATCTTTTATCTTCATTTAGGCAAAAGACATGTATGTATGTATGTATGATCCTAATAAAACATGAAATTCATGGTCTATAGTGCATGGAATCAAGTAGAACTAGAGGACTTTTATCCCTAACATGCTATTCTTGCCGTTCATGTGATGACCTACCTCGTTCCTGGGCTTTCAACTTCCAATTTGTGACTGCAAGCCATGCCCTAGTTCCTCCCTTCATGTAATTTTTCAGCAACTTCACGTCGCTCTAACTCCTCAATCTCTTGACCTAAGGACGTAAAATTTTGAGGGTAAGAAGGTGAAACTAAAGGGAACAGAAAGTTCTAAAGACACTTAGGCTAATTACCTCGTTTTGGTGTTCTAATCTTCTGATCTTCAGTAGACTTTCGCTCAGATTCCTGGGTTGCTATGGTCAAACCAGCAACTTTGGAAGCTTCAAACTCCTTGTGTGGTTGATCTCCTAGCACGGAATTTTGAGGAAGATTAGTCATATGTATAAGGAACAAAAAGTTCTAAGGAACTTACCCGAAATACTACCTTCTTACCTTAGTTCCACGCGAGCCAATGTAAGGGTACACGCAGGTCAAAACTTGGGTCTATTTATAGGTTTTAGCTAAGGTTTTGTGAGTTGGATCGATTATAGAGTCCTTGTTAAGGCTTAGATCGACTTCTGAGAGTCCTCAACACATTTACTAGTCCTCCCATCTCGATCCCTAAGAGATAAACTAGTAAAAATCTAATCTTTTTGCTTGTTCTTCCACTCACGGAACTGACAGCGTTTAACGGTCGTGTATTGGCGCGTTACCTGATTGTGGAGGTCGCACAATAGACTGCTACATTCACCGTTTGCGGAATTCAACTAAATTCAAACTCTTTATTATTTTATCCACATAATTATCTAATAAATGAGTATTTATCCTTAAAATTCGTGAATAAGCTAAATAACCTTCTAGAACATGGGCCAGACTTAATGGGCTTGGTCCTTAAACCTTTTGGGTTTTATTTATGAAAGCTGGATTAATATTTTAACATAGTTGGGCCTTATAATCAATTTAAGCCTAATAAATCCTAGAAAATTCTTACAATAATCTAGAAAATATTTATATACATTTTGGGGCATTACACCCTCCCCCACTTAGAAGAATTTGGTCCCCAAATTCAATACATGGATTATATGGAGAGTGTACTTATAGTTGAATAATTCTGGGAATCTTTTTCGCATAGCTTCTTCTGTTTCCCAAGTTGCTTCGGATGGCCATGATTTCTTCAATTGAATTTTGACCATAGGAATAACTTTATTCCTTAGTTGACACACTTCCCGATCCATAATCTTTATTGGTGTGTGCTCGTACGTCATATCCTTCTGAATCTCCAAATTATTGTAAGTGATAACATGGTAAGGATCATATACATACTTTTTCAGCATAGAGACGTGAAATACGTCATGAACTTCTGCTAATTGTGGAGGTAAAGCTAATCTATAAGCCACTTCACCGACCCTTTCATAAATTTCAAATGGGCCAATGAATCTTGGAGTTAGCTTGCCTTTGATGCCAAATCTTGGAATACCACGACCCGGAGAAACCTTCTGATACACATGATCTCCTACTTAAAACTCTAAGTCGCGCCTTCGATTATCAGCATAAGATTTCTGCCTATCTTGAGCAATCTGTAATCATTCTCGAATGAGCTTAATTTTCTCTGAAGAATCCCTAATAATGTCGGGGTCTAGAATTTACCTTTCCCCTATTTCACTCCAGCATATCTGTGATCTATAGCATTTTCCATATAAAGCTTCAAAAGGTGCCATATGTATGCTGGCCTGATAACTATTGTTATATGTAGATTCTACCAGAGGCAAGTGATCATGCCAACTTCCTCCGAAGTCAATAGCACAAGCCTTGAGCATATCTTCCACCACTTGATTTGTTCTTTACGTCTGACCATCAGTTTGTGGATGGAATGCCGTGCTAAAATTTAGTCGGGTCCCTAGTGAATGTTGTAGACCCTTCCAAAATTGTGATGTGAATCTAAGATCTCTATCAGATATGATAGTGATAGGGACACCATGAAGCTTGACAATTTCCTTTATGTGTAAGGCTGCTAGAATGTCCACAGACCATCAACTTTTGATTGGTATGAAATGTGCAGATTTTGTCAATCAGTCTTTGATTACCCAGATACCGTCGTGTCCACCTCTTGTCTTTGGTAAACCCATAATGAAATCTATTCCTATACTTTCCCATTTCTATGTTGGAATATCTAAGGGATGTAATTTACCTGCGGGTCGAAAATGCTCTGCCTTTACTTGTTGACAAGTGAGACAACGAGACATGAAATCAGCTATTTCCCTCTTCATATTGGGCCGCCAGAAATTTCTTTTGAGATCTTGATACATTTTTGTACCACCTGGATGAATGGTGTACTTGGTTTTATGTGCTTCATTTAGGATCAGTTTCTTCGTATCCTCATGATCTGGTACATATATTCGGCCCTTAAATAGTAATCTTTCGTTATTGGAAATAGAAAAATCCGATCATTATTCTATGTTGGCTTTAATCTCCTGTAATACGGGATCATCATTTTGCAGCTTGACCAGATCTTCTATTAGTGTAGGTTGAGTTTGAATATTAGCGATGAAACAATCTTCTTCCTTCACGTCAATATCTAAGTTCAACTGAGCGAATTGAGGAATAAGATTAGTCATACTAATCATGAGACTTGATAACTTTCCCATTGGTTTTCTGCTGAGTGCATCTGCTACCGCATTAGCCTTGCTAGGATGGTATTGAATAGCAAAATCAAAATCTTTGAGATATTCTAACCATCTCCTCTATCTCATATTTAATTACTTTTGAGAGAATAAGTATTTCAAGCCTTTGTGGTCCGAGTAGACCGTGAATTTCTCTCCATAGAGATAATGGTGCCAAATTTTTAAGGCAAAAATAACAGCTACTAGTTCTAAATCATGCACGGGATAATTTTCCTCGGGACATTTCAATTGTCTTGAAGAATAACATATTACCTTTTCTTTCTGCATGAGGATGCACCCTAAGCCAATGCCAGACGCATCCGTATATACTTCAAATCCACCACCTTCCACCGGTAGTGATAGAATAGGAGCTATAGTAAGATAGTTCTTAAGAATTTGAAAACTCTTTTCACATTCCTTTGACCAGACAAAAGTATTTTCTTTTCTTGTGAGTCTAGTTAAAAGAACAGCAATTTTTGAGAAGTCCTTAATGAATCTTCTATAATAGCCAGCTAGACCAAGAAAGCTCCTTATTTCTGATACAGTCGTTGGCCGGCTCCAGTTTCTGACAGCTTCTACTTTAGAAGGATCCACAGCGATACCTTCTTTTGAAATAATGTGACATAGGAATGAAACTTCCTTGAGCCATAATTCACACTTGTTAAGCTTGTCATAATGTTTATGTTCTCTAAGTGTTTACAAAGCTATCCTCAGATGTTCTTCATGTTCCTCGTTTATCTTGGAATATACCGGGATGTCATCAATGAAGACAACGATGAACTGGTCAAGATATGGCTGGAAAATATTGTTCATAAGTTGCATAAATGCTGCTAGGGCATTTGTTAATCCGAACGGCATTACCACGAATTCATAGTGGCCATAACGACTTCGAAAAGCCGATTTATAAATGTCTTCTTCTTTGATTCTAAGCCGATGATGACATGACCTGAGGTCTATCTTGGAGAAATACTCTGCTCCCGAAAGTTGATCGAAGAGCTCATCAATACGCGACAACGGATACTTATTTTTGATTGTGAGTTGATTCAGTCACCGGTAGTCAATGCATAGCCTGAGAGAGCCATCCTTCTTCTTGACAAAAAGAACTGGTGCACCCTAGGGGGATGTGCTAGGTCTGATGAAACCTTTGTCTAGTAGTTCCTGCAATTGCCTTTTTAGTTCCTTAAGTTCCGTGGAGGACATCCTGTAAGGGGCTATAGAAACATGTGCTACTCCTGGAATGAGTTCGATGGTGAAGTTTACTTCCCTCTCGGGTGGTAAACTAGGTAATTCGGATGGGAACAAATCTGGGAACTCATTTACAATAGGGATGTCTTCTATAATGATTTCCTTGGACTCGGTAACAATGACAGAAGCAAGAAAAGCTTCACATCCTCGCGAGATAAGTTTGCAAGTGTGAAGAGAGGATATGATAGTAGGATGTTTCCTATAGTTGATGCCAAGGAAAGAAAATCTTGGAAAATCGGGTTTTCGATAGGATATAATCCTATTTCGACAATTAATATCAACATCATGCTCTATAAGCCAATCTACCCCTAAAATGGCATCATAACCTTTCATGTCAAGGCATACTAAATTTGCGGGGAGATTATGATTTTCCACTATTACCTCACTATTAGGATAATACTCGGTAAGTTTTGTTCCAGAACCTAAAGGTATAGTAATAGCAAGATCTAAAGGTAAGGGAACTGATGCAATTGGTAATGTTTTCGCAAAAGTAGTGGAGATAAAAGAATGAGAGGCACCAGTATCAAATAGAACAAATGCAGGACGGGAACAAATTTGAAGGGTACCTTCCATAAGTCCACCATCCTTGGGTGCTTCTTCTTCTTCTAGAATAGCATTGAGGCAAGCTTGGCTCTTACGTCCTCCACAAGACGATTGATCCTTCATAAGGGGGCAATCTGGCATACGATGCTCCCTGCTTCCACAACGTAGACACGCACCAAGGCGCTTCCAACATTCTTCAGCCGAATGGCCGAACTTCTAGCAAAATGTGCCAGCCGCTATGACTTGCTCCTTCTCCTCTTTGGCTTTCTTGTGCTTCTGGGAACTTCCACCGTTCCCGCTCCTGGATCTTTTCTTACTATCATGGTTTTTGTAAGGTTCCGTGATGTTGAATTTCTCCTGCTTATAATGCTGATCAGATCGTCGGCTAGACTCTTCTCCCTTTCCTTTCAACTTCTCGACCTTATCTAAGGTCCTTCCGCATAAATATGCCCGCTGAACCATCTCCGCATAGGTACGGATGTTTTGGGTCTCGAGCTGCTGAATGAAGCCAGGTCGTAACCCGTCCATAAACCGATTGGCATTCAATAAATCGGTGCTGATTAAATGCGGCGCATAAGGTGCTAGCCTGGAGAATTGAAGTTCATACTCTGCGACTGTCATCATTCCCTGACGAAGAGAGGTGAACTCCGTAGCCTTTCTTTCTTTGACATGTTCAAAGAAGTACTTAGCATGTAATAGAGTAAGAAAACCGTCCCATGTATGAGGTGCATTAGTCGGAGGTGTAGGTACTAATTTCCACCACGTGCGTGCATCTTTATTGAGTTGGAAGGTTGCAAGACACACTTTTTCTTGATCCGTGCATTGGATGACATCGAAAATGCGATTCATCTCATCTATCCAGTTTTCTGCCTCATCCGGATTAGAAAAACCGTAGAACCGCGGAGGGTTTAAGCTCCAAAAATTTTTATGCAAGTCACCAGCCCTTGCCCTTGCGCTTGCCTGGGCCATAGTTTGTAATGCCTGAGTAAGGCCGTCAACCGTTTGTTGCATGCCACCCCAGTCTACGCGATGTGCCATTGTAATAATGAGGTACCTGAGAGAAATAACAAATTGTTAATTCTCATGGAATTAGAAAGAGATTAATCTTAAAACTAACTAACTATCTTATACCAGGCTCTACCCAGTTCTCGCATGGGTGAGGAAATTTCTTCCTTAGTTCATAGGTATGGGTCCTTAAACCTTAGACTTATCCAATGACATGACTCTTTTCCTTATCTCCTGAGACTTAGGCTCTGATACCAACTTAATGGTCACGCCCCGAGCTTTTATTTACAGCAGAAGACTAACTCGGGGAGCGCGAACAGCCGGCATGGTAAGTCTCTTGCAAGCAAGAACGATCAGAGCGCAAGACAATCACACATGAGAATGCAATTGCACAATAGTTTAATCAAACTCCAACTTTATTTCATTAATAATCAAAATATTCTAATACAACAACTTTTCAACCTTCAATAATCCACTGGACTCAAGGAAAAAGGAAATTACAAAGACTTGATCTAAACAATATTGACTTTCCTAAGTCTTCACTCTTATTTTGATATGACTTTCATTCGCTCTCGGACCCGCAACTTGTATAACTCGAATCCGAATTTGAATCACTTCCATCTCAAGAAAAGATTAGAAAATAGGTAATGAGCACACTTGCCCAGTAGGTATCTTCGCATCTACATGATTAGCAATATTTAAATAATTAGTATTTTAGCTCTAAAGAATAAGGTACAATCATGCGAATGCGATCAATCATGCGATTAAACCAAGGTAACAAAACGATCATGTAAGATAGAATGAGCAAGTATGAATGTAACAAGAATATGATATGGCCTTTCATGAACAAGAATGTACTACAAAGTCATGTATCAATCAAGAATGTACTCTTCACTTAGTAGCAAGTACTTCATGAATTTCTGTGGAATAACATGTAACAAGCTAAAAAGTCATGTACGTGTATATATCATGTCGTGGATTTTCTCTTCACGATGCCGTGGATCTTCACTTATTTATCGAGAAAGTACTCCCAGCGTAATGCGACACCAGTAGCATCATATCCCATGGTTTGTAATAGTATGTTTCCGACAATCAGTCGAGGGGACTAGCATAGAGCCCTTGAACACAATCAGTGCTCGGTCCGCATCTTCAAGTATAAATCAAGCTACTTCCACGCATGTAAACAATATGGCCAAGAATGTACAATTTCAAAGGATAGGTTCAAGATAAAGTAATCTATCACAATAATGCTTCTATTTAATTTAAGAAATTTCACTGAACATATTAAAACTAGGTTATGCCATGAAAATAAATCGGCAGCATAACGGTACGTTTCTTAACTTTCATAATTTAAGATTAAGTATCTTTGAACAATATGACAAGTCCTAGACCATCAATAATCCATCTAGGAACTTTGGAATATCAACCATTGGGTCAAACCTCGGGTTAAATCACTCAAGAACTGTGACGGTCAATTAATGGGCCGTTATATGATCGTGACGGTCTATAATTGGGCCGTTACAATAGATTGAATCCAGAAAGAATAATTGGACTCAGTGAATGTGACGGTTGTATACTGGACCGTTAGATAAGCCTGACGGTCTAGTATTAGGTGGTTACATAGTTAAAACCATAAAACATCGATAGTACTTTCTAAACAATTGGGCTTTAAAGATACAACCAACTCGGCGTCCTAGTGGGAATCCAAGGCTCGCGGAGAATTATGGTGGCCTTGAAACCAGATTTCCTAGTCCATTGGAAAGAATATCCAATAGAGAGGTCCTCAAGTTCAAGAATATGTTCCTAAAGTGCAAAAGTGTGAACTAATGGTCATATACCGGAATATATGCCATGTACTTAGAGAATTGACTCTATAAATAGAAAGAATATGTAACAATGTGAAACCATGATAAAACTCCGTCAATACATCAGTAAAAATCATGTTTTAATACAAAACTATAGAGTTTTAGCAATGAAGTTAACATGTACTTTAAAATAACTCAAAGTGCTTTAAACATACATGAATCAATTTATAAACTCAAAGTTATGAAAAATAGGTCAAAACTTAGATAACTAGGCTTATTCATAAGTAAACTTGACTATTTTTAACTATCTCTCGGGTTGACAGAACACAATTATTCTGACGGTCGAACATGGGCGCATCATAGGGCTGTGATGGTTTTTCATGGAGCCGTTAGAGTGTTGTAACGCTCCGATTATGGTCCGTCTGAGTTAATAGAGAATCTTAAGTATAACATGGAGTGTGACGGCTTATCGTAAGGTCGTTACGTCCCTCTGACAGTCTAACTATAGGCCGTTAGAGTCCTGTTGTCATGAAAGTAAAAAGATAAAGATTATGCTTTGAAAACATGTCATGTTTTGAAAAGACTTAACTACTCTAGTCATGATAAAATGAAGAATAGTCCATCTAGATGCAAAGGTTGCAGTGAATGAACAAGAGAATATCTTTTATCTTCATTTAAGGCTAAAGACATGTATGTATGTATGATCCTAATAAAACATGAAATTCATGGTCTATAGTGCATGGAATCAAGTAGAACTAGAGGGCTTTTATCCCTAACATGCTATTCTTGCCGTTCATGAGATGACCTACCACTTTCTTGGGCTTTCAACTTCCAATTTGTGACTGCAAGCCACGCCCTAGTTCTTCCCTTCCTGTAATTTTTCAGAAACTTCACGTCGCTCTAACTCCTCAATCTCTTGACCTAAGGACGTAAAATTTTGTGGGTAAGAAGGTGAAACTAAGGGGAACAGAAAGTTCTAAATACACTTAGGCTAATTACCTCATTTTGGTGTTCTAATCTCCTGATCTTCAGTAGACTTTCGCTCAGATTCCTGGGTTGCTATGGTCGAACCAGCAACTTTGGAAGCTTCAAACTCCTTGTGTGGTTGATCTCCTAGCATGAAATTTTGAGGAAGATTAGTCCTATGTATAAGGAACAAAAAGTTCTAAGGAATATACCCGAAATACTATCTTCTTACCTTAGTTCCATGCGAGCCAATGTAAGGGTTCGCGTAGGTCAAAACTATGTTCTATTTATAGGTTTTAGCTAAGGTTTTATGGATTAGATCGATTCTAGAGTCCTTGTTAAGGCTTAGATCGACTTCTGAGAGTCCTTAACACATTTACTGGTCCTCCCATCTCGATCCCTAAGAGATAAATTAGTAAAAATTCAATCTTTTGCCTTGTTCTTCCTTTCACGGAACTGACAGCATTTAACGGTCGTGTATTGGCGCGGTACCTGACTGTGGCGGTCGCACGATAGACCGCTACATTCACCGTTTGTGGAATTCAACTAAATTCAAACTCTTTATTATTTTATCCACATAATTATCAAATAAATGAGTATTTATCCTTAAAATTCGTGAATAAGTTATATAACCTTCTAGAACATGGGCCAAACTTAATGGGATTGGTCCTTAAATGTTTTGAGTTTTATTTATCAAAGTCGGATTAATATTTTAACATAGTTGGGCCTTATAATTAATTTAAGCCTAATAAATTCCAGAAAATTCTTACAATAATCCAGAAATTATTTATATAAATTTTTGGGCACTACAGTTTAGGGGAAAGGTCCATTTAGGGAGTATATGAAGTCTAAATGTATGTTGGGTTGGGCCTTTGAACATTTTGTTTAGTCTTTTTAATCCATGTAGAATTTCATTTCTTAATTTTTCAGGGTTGCTACACCCTCCCCCACTTAAAAGAATTTGGTCCCCAAATTCAATCGTATATAGACGTGGAGGGTGCGGAGTACATATTGTTTTCAAATAAGTTGGGAAATCTCTTCTTCATGGACTCCTCAGTCTCCCATGTGGCTTCTTGTTCTGAGCATTTATTCCATGGAACCTTGACCATGGGAATCGTCTTGTTGCTTAATGCACGTACCGCGCGATTAAGGATATTCAAGGGTTTTTGTTCATAAGTGAGATCCTTTTGTATCACTAGGTCTCCATGATCTATGACATGTGACGGATCGTGCACATACTTCTTCAACATGGATATGTTGAACACGTTATGAACTTCGGACAATTAAAGAGGCAAAGCGTCGCGGTATGCAACCTCGCCAACTCTTTCTAGTACCTCAAAAGGTCCGATAAACCTTGGTGTATGTAACACCCCGTATAAAAAAAATGATAAAAAAATATTAATAATATTTCTCAAATAAAAAAAATATTAGATAAACTCTAGAGGAAGCTTAAGTAAGAAGTTGGAACACGGAGTTATCATATGTAAAGATTATTCACTTAACAAGTGACTTCCTAGTGTAGTTGGTTAAGTGATGTGCCTTTCAACCTAGTGACCAGGGTTCCAATCCCAGCATCCACCATTTACCTTTTGTGCCAAATAATTATACGTTATAGGCTAGCAAAACTTGCACCGAGGCAGAAACCTATATGCAACACAATGTGCAGACTTGGTAAATTGATGCACGAACACAACAACAAGCAATGTATAGACTTTGCCTGAAGGATTGCACAAATGTAGATAGTAAGGTATGTACATTGGAAATGGATGCTCAGACATGCCATGAACGAATGTATGGACTTAATGTGCTTGTGACAACAATGTACAGACTTTGAGTAATGATGTACCGACTTATGAACGGAGAATGTGCAGACTTTGTGTATGCATGCAACGAGCCCATGTACAGACTTTGTGTTGCAGCAACCAGTCAATGTATAGACTTTGAGTTGCAGCAAATGGACAATGTACAGACTCTGCGTGTGTGCTAGCAGATGATGTATAGACTTTGAGTTTGTAGCAAATGAGGAATGCACCGGCTATGCATGGCAAGCTATGCAACCAATGTATAGACTTGTGTGTTTGCTAAACCAGTGAACGTAGGTAAAGATAGGAATGTATAGACTTTGAATGCGTGCATGCTACAAGATGATGTACAGACTTGTGAGAAGAGTGTACATACTTTGAATGCATGCAATGGCAAGGAGTGTATAGACTTTGAATGCGTGCATGCTACAAGGTGATGTACAGACTTTCTATAATGATGCTCAAATGCATATATGAAAGTATGCACATTAAAGAGGGATGCTCAGGCATGCGATGTATAGACTTTGAAGTGAAAGATGTATAGACTTAGTGTGTGTGCGCGACAAATCAATGCATTGTCTATGTATATGCATGAAGAGCACTGGTTGTACTGGAAGTGTTGTTCAAGCTCTTGATCGTGATCGTTTGCACTGGAAGTATATTGACTTATACCTACGCTTGAACAGGTTTTGCACCAACCTTAGGTACATGAATAGTGTCAGTTTTATTTAAAGAAAATTTTGAGAAATAAATTTTATAAAAAAAGAGAAAAATATAAGGATCCTAGCCATGAAATTTCATAAACTGATTCCATCAATTTTTAAAGATAAAAATCATTAAAGTTAGATACGGAGTTTCGGGTTGAATTTTATTCTGGCATGTTTTAATAAAATAAAATTTTGATAAATATCATAAAAATCTAGGGATCATAAAAATATGTAATTTACTATTTTTATTAACACGGTTCATTAGATATAAAATTTCTAAACGTTGTAATCATTATAGTGGTGTGCCCAGATAAACCATAGTTGGCACCCCATTATCATGTGTCCTTTCCGACACATACAACCCCTTTTTGTTGGCATCGCACTATAGTATGGCCATGGGATGCTATGATTTCGGATCTTGTTCCCCTCCTGTCGACCCAAAATACTATAATAATCCCTATATTGAGACTCCCTCCATTCTTCCGAAGGCTTGCTGCAGAGAAGGGAGAGCATTCTGTGAAGTTGCAGAGGAGGGAAGAAAGCTGCCCTTTTCTTTTGCCTGTACCTAGTGGTCATCTCAGAAAGGTAGGTGTTCTCATCTTTTAACTAAATCAGTAGCTAATTAACCAAGCAATCTAGGTAATTAGGCTCATCTCCATGAGATATTATTGTCTATATAGCACGTTTTATCCTGACTTGTAGAGATCTATCATGCTTTTGGAATCCATAATCAATCATCTCTGTAGCCAACCTGTGAGAACATGTTAGTTACCAAAGTTAATCAAAGTAAATCTTCATATTAAGTGTTTTAGGCAGACATGTCTGATCCAAGGCATGTTTAGAAGTATATTTGAGTCAAGTCTCTTATAAAATAAGAGCTCACATCTGTTATGCAAACAAGAGCTCACGTCTGTTATAACAGACGCTACCATAAACTTGTTTAACACAACATTACAATTGAATCAAATAATACGCTACGAAAGTTGACTTTGAGTCATTTCTATTGTGTAGACAAGTATTAAACTTATTAATGTCGTATCTATCAACATTTACATTCACTGTTTAAACATCTTAAACCTGTCAAAGACTATTCACTATTTAGACAACAAATTAAATGTTTAGCCATATTAATTCAACTTGTTTAGCCATGTTATGTGTATAGCATCATATTAAAATATTCTAAGTTAACCTAAAAGTATATTTCTATATTTCAGATATTATAATACTGAAAAATTATTTTTGTATGAAATAATTTTTATTTTTAGTAAATTAATTTTTGAAAGCATAAAAAAATTAATTTAACCGAGGGAAGACCTGCTACCTTGGTATATATTCTAATATATACCAATCAGAATATGCTAGAAAATGTTATTAATAGTTAGCCAACTTGTAACTCTTAATAATTAGAAAAGTGTTAGAATATATACCAACCTGTTAGACTAGTTACCAACCTGCAACCTGTTAGAAAATGTTAGAATGTAACATGCACGGACCTGCTGCCTTGGTATATATTAGAATATACCAACCTAAAATATGTTAGAATATGTTAGAATATATTACTAATTAGCCAACCTATTAAACTGTTAGAATATGTTAGAACATATTAACCTGTAACCTGTTTGACCATGTTAGCGATCCGGCTAACAACCTGTTTAGTTAGCCAACCTATATGTTAGAAAATGTTAGAACATATTACTAGTTAGACCACTTGCAACCTATTAGAATACATTAGAATATATTACTAGTTAGCCAACATATTAGAAACATATATATTTTAGGACATATTACTATCCATTTTAAGTGTTCTAACGACCTATTAGAATGTGTCAGTTACCAAAGTTAAGCAAGTAGTAAATCTCCATATTAATTGTTTAACCCATTCAAAATCCATAACTATTGAACTAAATCATGAAAGTCTTACAATTTTTATACTGAGAAATAGTAACCCCCATTGACGCCCCTGACCAGGGTGCCAATTTCAGAATTTAAGACGCCTGACAGCATCGTCAAAAAAAATATGAAATTTCAGAAAATTACACCAAATCACCCACTTGTAAACCTGCTTAACCCAAGGGCGCCAATTTGGTCTAATACAATTTCTGATTTTAACCTGTCTCATAATTTGGATTGATTTTACCCTTTAACATGTCGCATGATTTAAATTGATTTTCCTACATAATGTGAGTTCTTGACTTCTATTCCACAAAATCTACCTTATATCTCCTATTGGTCAAGCCTTGAAATTCTATATTGGCTATAAATGAGAGTGGATGTCGATAAACATGACCAATACTGTGCAGATAGGGCCCGGTCTGGTCCTGGGAGGAGCACCCGAAGGTACTTGTACCCATGGGAGTTTATTGACCACGGTGTTTGGTACTGCACTGGAGTACTTGCTTGCTAGACTTAAGGCATTCCACTCATTCTCGTGATATTACTTGATTGATTGACTTGAGACCCGTAGAAGGGTAAAAGTGTTTACTTGAATGAATTGATAAATAGCCAATTCTAGTTATACATGCTTGAAATTACTTTGCTTACTATTGCTTTATTGACATGTTGTTATTCTAGTTATTACTCCTCAATTATCACTTGCTACTGCTGCTTGAAAATGCGAAATCTATATGCCCTCACTTTCTACTCTTGTCGATCCTACGATTCCTTGATATCTATCTGTCTGCATGCATAGATTACCCACATTAAATGAACTTGTAATTCACTTAAAGCATGTTAAATCTTGAGATGTAATTCCTACTGAGTGATTCGCTCATCTAGTTGTTTTCTAACCTTTTCAAGTAGTTTGGATATCGGCCAGAACACAGAAGGGGATGAGTCTGAGTGATGAGTGTATGAATGGAGTCATCAATTGTCATGTTGTGTTATTGTAATTCCACTATTTTGTGTTAAATTGTAATCCCTATGTATGTCAGTTGTTGTCCAGTTATGTCATTTGTATTTACTTTGATCAAAACTTATAAAGGAGTGAGGACTAGTAGTTGATTCTATGAATTTGACATTTTGGTTAGTTGTAAGAATCGATAGCTCGAACTATTTATGTTATTTTCAAATCTAGGCTTAGTAATTTGCTTAGTCATTTGCGCACTCTTTAAATTATCTAAGGAAGATCTCCACTAATTAGCTAGATCGCTTTGGTTTTATATGAAGGATTGTCGCGCCACGGGTAAGCTTCCGCGCTCGGGACGTGACAACTTTCTTGATATCTGAGCCTAGGATTTCAATTTCCTAGGTAAAAACCCGAGTCCAAAGATAGAAATGTCTAATAGAATTGCCTATGGATAGGTTTAGATCTTACCTAGTGAGATGGGTAAAGCCAAGGGTTAAGTTTAACAATGACAATTGACCCCATAATAATGAAACCCAATATTTATTTCACCTTAATTCTTTTGTAGGATTATGGCCGCTGAAAGAGCACAATGGCGCGAGATGCAGCGCACTATGTAAGGACTTACGCAGGCGCTACAGCAAGTGGCGCAAGGCGGTGCTGGCGGTGCTCACCGTGGAGCAGGTGACCATCACCGGGATTTTCGTAACATGAACCCATCAAGATTCACGGGTTCGGTAGACCCCGATGATGCCGAGAATTGGCTGAAGGAAATTGAGAGGATCTTCCGTGTAATGCAATGCACGGATACAGAGAAGGTTCTATTGGCTACGTTCCAACTGGAACGGGATGCTCGATGCTGGTGGGAATCCGTAGAAGCAACACTGCCCGACAACCATGTCACATGGGCGGAGTTTGTTGAACACTACAACAGCAAGTATTTTTCTGACCGTGTTCAAGAGAAGAAGGCCGTGGAATTTGCCGCGTTAAAGCAACGGAGCATGAAGGTGGCCGAATATGAGGCCCAATTCTCAAGACTTTCACGTTATGCACCCCACTTGGTGTGTATGGAAAAGATGAAAGCAAGGAGATTCCTCAACAGGCTACGGCCCCAATATATTACACAACTTGCGCCAATGGACATCCAAGTCTATTCGGAAATGGTTCGGCGTGCTCAATTGTTGGAAGATGCCATTGAATTCTCTGAAAGGATTCGAGGCAAGGACAAGAAGAAACCCGTCCCTAGTCCGAGAAGCTTCAAACCACCATTTGGCAAGAAGCGATTCTTCAATGGAGGAGAATTTTCCAAAGAGAAGAGGTTCCAGAAAAGCAACAAGCCCTTCTCCACAATCGACAATAAGCCTTCCTCCGCCATCACACCTTCCAAGGAAATTTACAAGTATTGTGACAAGGCTGGTCATAAGACTGAGGAATGCTGGAGGAAACTGGGAGCGTGTCTCTGATGTGGGAGTCGAGAGCATTGAATCCCCGACTGCCCCTTGATGAAGGATCAAGCCAACAAAGACGAGAAGCGTCTGGTAAAGAATAAAGGCCGTCTACAAGCTATTCAAGGGACGGAACCCATGGAAGGAGGAATCGTGGAAGGTACATTAACTGTTTGCTCTAAACCTGCTAAAGTTCTATTTGATACTGGTGCAACTCATTCATTTGTTTCCAAGAGATTTACTGCCTCATTTTCTAAAGAACCTGAATGGTTAGATTTCGTAATATCTACACCTCTTGGAAACAAGTCTGATATCATGCATCACTACCCAAGTTGTGAGGTTATGGTCCAAGGTAACAATCTGCCAGTCGACCTGATATGCCTTGATATGGAGCATTATGATGTCATATTAGGAGCTAACTGGTTATCCACCTACCAAGCAACGGTAGACTGCCGGCATGGCAAGATAACTTTTACGGATTATTCCGAGTTAGTTTATGTTAGCCCTCGGAATAAATCCCCTCTCATCTCAGCTCTTCGAGCTAGCAAACTTGTGAATAAAGGATGTGTGGCTTTCATAGCTTTTGTGACTGCCATGGAAGTCGAGAAGACTGAAATTGAAGACATCCGTGTAATTCGGGACTTTTCAGATGTTTTTCCTGAAGAATTACCTGGTTTACCCCCAGAGAGGGAAGTGTTGTTCACTATCGACATTATTCCTGGTGCCGGTCCTGTGTCTAAGGCACCTTATAGAATGTCTCCCGCCGAGTTGAAGGAGCTAAAAGAGCAGCTAATGGATTTACTGAAAAAGGGATTCATTAGGCCGAGTACTTCCCCCTGGGGAGCACCCGTGCTCTTTGTTAAAAAGAAGGATGGAACATTGAGGCTATGCATTGATTATCGGCAGTTGAACCATCTTACAATCAAGAACAAGCACCCGCTGCCGAGAATTGATGAGCTATTCGACCAATTGTCTGGAGCTAACTATTTCTCCAAGATTGATCTTCGGTCTGGTCACAACCAATTGAGGATCAAAGAAGAAGACATATACAAAACTGCATTTCGGAGCAGGTATGGGCATTACGAATTTACTGTTATGCCTTTTGGACTAACAAATGCCCCCGCAGCTTTTATGCAGTTAATGAACAACATCTACAGGCCTTATTTAGACCAATTTATTGTGGTCTTTATCAATGATATATTGATCTATTCAAAAACTGAAGAAGATCATGAAGTGCATCTCAAGAAGGCATTACAGATATTGCGAGACAACAAGCTATATGCCAAATTCAGCAAATGCCAGTTCTAGCTTGAAGAAGTGTCCTTCTTAGGCCATGTCATATCAAAGAATGGAATTTCTGTTGATCCTGCGAAGGTCGAAGCTGTACAAAATTGGGGACGACCAACGAATGCAATGGAGATTCGTAGCTTCTTGGGTCTAGCTGGCTACTACCGGCGTTTTATTAAGGACTTCTCCAAGATTGATGTCCCTCTTACCAGATTGACTCGCAAGGAAGTGCCTTATGAATGGAGTGAAGACTGTGAGAAGAGTTTCCTAACTTTGAAGGATCTCTTGACTACTGCTCCGGTCTTATCTCTACCAATTGAAGGAGAGAAGTACGAGGTATATACCGATGCATCTGGTATCGGCCTCGGATGTGTATTGATGCAGAATGGAAGAGTCATTGCATACTCTTCCCAGTAATTAAAGAAGCATAAAGAAAACTACCCTGTGCATGATTTGGAACTAGCCGCTGTGGTATTGGCTTTAAAGATCTAGAGGCACTATCTCTACGGAGAGCAATTCACCGTATACTCCGATCATAAAAGCCTTAAATATGTATTCTCTCAGAGGGAGCTGAACTTGCGACAAAGGCGTTGGCTCGAGTATCTCAAGGATTTTGACTTCACTATACAATATCATCCTGGTAAGGGTAATTCCGTAGCAGATGCCCTTAGTCAGAAGTCGAGAGCCCTAGTAACCAACTGTATGGTTCAAGAATGGAAGCTGTTGGAAAAATTCTCTGAACTCAATATATGCATGGATGAGAATGACGGGTGTATTACTCTATCTCTCATAAGTGTGCATCTGGATTTGCTAGCTGAAATCAAGAGGTTGCAAGAAGAAGATCCTACCCTAGTGGAAATAAAAGAAAAGCTGGACGAGAAATCTGATTTCAAGTTGGCACTCGATGGCAGATTATTATACCATGAACGGACATGTGTACCAGATAGTCCTGAGCTGAAGAAGAGGATTCTTGAAGAAGCTCACCGATCGAGGTATACGATCCACCCTGGAGCCACTAAGATGTACTAAGACATAAAAAGAACCTTTTGGTGGCCCAACATGAAAAGGGAGATAGCAGACTTCGTATCTAGATGCTTGACATGCGAACAAGTGAAGGCGGAACATCAGAAGCCCGCTGGAAGATTGCATCCACTAGATATCCCCAAGTGGAAATGGGAAGACATCGGTATGGACTTTATCATGGGTTTGCCCAAGTCTAGGGGCGGATATGATAGAATTTGGGTAATCATCGATCGCCTTACTAAATCGGCTCATTTCTTGCCTATCAAGAGTCGGTGGTAGGTTGATGTTCTTGTTGCCCTATATATCAATGAGGTTACTAGATTGCATGGAATTCCTGTGTCTATAGTATCTGATCGAGACCCGCGCTTTACTTCTTATTTTTGGAAGGGTATACAACACTCTCTAGGGACGAAACTTAATTTCAGCACTGCTTTCCATCCCCAGACGGATGGTCAGACTGAAAGGACAAATCAGGTTGTTGAAGATATGTTAAGAGCATGCATTATAGATTTCGGCGGAAGCTGGCATGACCACTTAGCCTTAGTCAAATTTGCCTACAATAACAGTTATCAAGCCAGTATCCAGATGGCACCTTCCGAGGCACTTTATGGCAGGAGTTGTCGATCTCCAATATGCTGGGATGAAGTCGGTGAAAGACAACTTCTAGGCCCAGATATGGTTAGAGATTCAACTGAAAAGATACACCTTATCAGAGACAGTCTCAAGGTAGCTCAATGCAGGCAAAAATCTTATGCTGATAACAGAAGGAGAGATTTGGAATTTCAAGTGGGTGACCATATATTTCTCAAGGTATCTCCCGACCGAGGTATTAGAAGATTCGGTGTTAAGGGTAAGCTTACACCAAGGTTTATCGGTCCATTTGAAGTATTGGAAAGAGTGGGCGAGGTGGCTTACCGCATTGCCTTACCTCCTCAACTCTCGGAAGTGCACAATGTATTCCATATTTCTATACTGAAGAAGTATGTGCACGATCCTCTCCACGTCATCGATCACACTGACTTGGTGATACAGAAGGACCTTACCTATGAGCAAAGGCCAGTAAAGATCCTCGACCAAGAAATCCGAGTTCTAAGGAACAAGACGATCCCTATGGTTAAAATTCAATGGAATCGATGATTAGAACAAGAAGCTACATGGGAAACCGAGGAGTCTATGAGAAGGAGATTTCCAGAATTATTCTAGTCCGTAAGTAATTCTCACCCTCCTTGTCTCCATATATGCAATTGAATTTGGGGGACCAAATTCTTTTAAGTGGGGGAGGGTGTAGCACCCCGTATAAAAAAAAATTATTAATAATATTTCTCAAATAAAAAAAATATATTAGATAAACTCTAGAGGAAGCTTAAGTAAGAAGTTGGAACACGGAGTTATCATATGTAAAGATTATTCACTTAACAAGTGATTTCCTAGTGTAGTTGGTTAAGTGATGTGCCTTTCAACCTAGTGACCAGAGTTCCAATCCCAGCATCCACCATTTACCTTTTGTGCCAAATAAGTTTACGTTATAGGCTAGCAAAACTTGCACTGAGGCAGAAACCTATATGCAACACAATATATAGACTTGGTAAATTGATGCACGAACACAACAACAAGCAATGTATAGACTTTGCCTGAAGGATTGCACAAATGCAGATAGTAAGGTATGTACATTGGAAATAGATGCTCAGACATGCCATGAACGAATGTATGGACTTAATGTGCCTATGAAAACAATGTATAGACTTTGAGTAATGATGTACCGACTTATCAACGGAGAATGTGCAGATTTTGTGTATGCATGCAACGAGCCAATGCACAGACTTTGGGTTGCAGCAACCAGCCAATGTATAGACTTTGAGTTGCAGCAAATGGACAATGTACAGACTCTGCGTGTGTGCTAGCAGACGATGTATAGACTTTGAGTTGCAGCAAATGGACAATGTACAGACTCTGCGTGTGTACTAGCAGACGATGTACAGACTTTGAGTTTGTAGCAAAGGAGGAATGCACCGGCTATGCATGGCAAGCTATGCAACCAATGTATAGACTTGTGTGTTTGCTAAACCAGTGAACGTAGGTAAAGATAGGAATGTATAGACTTTGAATGCGTGCATGCTACAAGACGATGTACAGACTTGCGAGAAGAGTGTACAGACTTTGAATGCATGCAATGGCAAGGAGTGTATAGACTTTGAATGCGTGCATGCTACAAGGCGATGTACAGACTTTCTATAATGATGCTCAAATGCATATATGAAAGTATGCACATTGAAGAGGGATGCTCAGGCATGCGATGTACAGACTTTGAAGTGAAGGATGTATAGACTTAGTGTGTGTGCGCGACAAATCAATGCATTGACTATGTATATGCATGAAGAGCACTGGTTGTACTGGAAGTGTTGTTCAAGCCCTTGATCGTGATCGTTTGCACTGGAAGTATATTGACCTATACCTACGCTTGAATAAGTTTTGCACTAACCTTAGGTACATGAATAGTGTCAGTTTTATTTAAAGAAAATTTTGAGAAATAGATTTTATAAAAAATAAGAGAAAAATATAAGGATCCTAGCCATGAAATTTCATAAACTGATTCCATCAATTTTTAAAGATAAAAATCTTTAAAGTTAGATACGGAGTTTCAGGTTGAATTTTATTCTGGCATATTTTAATAAAATAAAATTTTGATAAATATCAGAAAAATCTAGGGATCATAAAAATATGTACTTTACTATTTTTATTAACACGGTTCATTAGATATAAAATTTCTAAACATTGTAATCATTATAGTGGTGTGCCCAGACAAACCATAGTTGGCACCCCATTATCATGTGTCATTTCCGACACATACAACCCCTTTTTGTTGGCATCGCACTATAGTATGGCCATGGGACGCTATGATTTCGGATCTTATTCCCCTCCTGTCTACCCAAAACACTATAATATTCTCTATATTGAGACTCCCTCCATTCTTCCGAAGGCTTGCTGCAGAGAAGGGGGAGCATTCTCTGAAGTTGCAGAGGTTGCAGAGGAGGGAAGAAAGATGCCCTTTTCTTTTGCCTGTACCTAGTGGTCATCTCAGAAAGGTAGGTGTTCTCATCTTTTAACTAAACCAGTAGCTAATTAACCAAGCAATCTAGTTAATTAGGCTCATCTCCATGAGATATTATTGTCTATATAGCATGTTTTATCCTGACTTGTAGAGATCTATCATGCTTTTGGAATCCATAATCAATCATCTCTGTAGCCAACCTGTGAGAACATGTTAGTTACCAAAGTTAATCGAAGTAAATCTTCATATTAAGTGTTTTAGGCAGACATGTCTGATCCAAGGCATGTTTAGAAGTATATTTGAGTCAAGTCTCTTATAAAATAAGAGCTCACATCTGTTGTGCAAACAAGAGCTCACGTCTGTTATAACAGAAGCTACCATAAACTTGTTTAACACAACATTACAATTGAATCAAATAATACGCTACGAAAGTTCACTTTGAGTCATTTCTATTGTGTAGACAAGTATTAAACTTGTTAATGTCGTATCTATCAACATTTGCATTCACTGTTTAAACATCTTAAACCTGTCAAAGACTATTCACTGTTTAGACAACAAATTAAATGTTTAGCCATCTTAATTAAACTTGTTCAGCCATGTTATGTGTATAGCATCATATTAAAATATTCTAAGTTAACCTAAAAGTATATTTCTATATTTCAGATATTATAATACTGAAAAATTATTTTTGTATGAAATAATTTTTATTTTTAGTAAATTAATTTTTGAAAGCATAAAAAAAATTAATTTAACCGAGGGAAGACCTGCTACCTTGGTATATATTCTAATATATACCAATCAGAATATGCTAGAAAATGTTATTAATAGTTAGCCAACCTGTAACTCTTAATAATTAGAAAAGTGTTAGAATATATACCAACCTGTTAGACTAGTTACCAACCTGCAACCTGTTAGAAAATGTTAGAATGTAACATGCACGGACATGCTGCCTTGGTATATATTAGAATATACCAACCTAAAATATGTTAGAATATGTTAGAATATATTACTAATTAGCCAACCTGTTAAACTGTTAGAATATGTTAGAACATATTAACCTGTAACCTGTTTGACCATGTTAGCGATCCGGCTAACAACCTGTTTAGTTAGCCAACCTATATGTTAGAAAATGTTAGAACATATTACTAGTTAGACCACTTGCAACCTGTTAGAATACATTAGAATATATTACTAGTTAGCCAACATGTTAGAAACATATATATGTTAGAACATATTACTATCCATTTTAAGTGTTCTAACGACCTATTAGAATGTGTCAGTTACCAAAGTTAAGCAAGTAGTAAATCTCCATATTAATTGTTTAACCCATTCAAAATCCATAACTATTGAACTAAATCATGAAAATCTTACAATTTTTATACTGAGAAATAGTAACCCCCATTGACGCCCCTGACCAGGGTGCCAATTTCAGAATTTAAGACGCCTGATGGCATCGTCAAAAAAAAATTGAAATTTTAGAAAATTACACCAAATCACCCACTTGTAAACCTGCTTAACCCAAGGGCGCCAATTTGGTCTAATACAATTTCTGATTTTAACATGTCTCATAATTTGGATTGATTTTACCCTTTAACATGTCGCATGATTTAAATTGATTTTCCTACATAATGTGAGTTCTTGACTTCTATTCCGCAAAATCTACCTTATATCTCCTACTGGTCAAGCCTTGAAATTCTATATTGGCTATAAATGAGAGTGGATGTCGACAAACATGACCAATACTGTGCAGATAGGGCCCGGTCTGGTCCTGGGAGGAGCACCCGAAGGCACTTGTGCCCATGGAAGTTTATTGACCATGGTGTTTAGTACTGCACCGGAGTACTTGCTTGCTAGACTTAAGGCATTCCACTCATTCTCGTGATATTACTTGATTGATTGACTTGAGACCCACAGAAGGGTAAAAGTGTTTACTTGAATGAATTGATAAGTAGTCAATTCCAGTTATACATGCTTGAAATTACTTTGCTTACTATTTCTTGATTGACATGTTGTTATTCCAATTATTACTCCTCAGTTATCACTTGCTTGATATCATTTGCTATCACTTGCTACTACTACTTGAAAATGCGAAATCTATATGCTCTCACTTTCTACTCTTGTTGATCTTACGATTCCTTGATGTCTATCTGTCTGCATGCATAGATTACCCACATTAAATGAACTTGTAATTCACTTAAAGCATGTTAAATCTTGAGATGTAATTCCTACTGAGCGATTCGCTCATCTAGTTGTTTTCTAACCTTTTCAGGTAGTTTGGATATCGGCCAGAACACAGAAGGGGATGAGTCTGAGTGATGAGTGTATGAATGGAGTCATCAATTGTCATGTTGTGTTATTGTAATTCCTTTATTTTGTGTTAAATTGTAATCCCTACGTATGTCAATTGTTGTCCAGTTATGTCATTTGTATTTTCTTTGATCAAAACTAATAAAGGAGTGAGGACTAGTAGTTGATTCTATGAATTTGACATTTTGGTTAGTTGTAATAATCGATAGCTCGAACTATTTATGTTATTTTCAAATCTAGGCTTAGTAATTTGCTTAGTCATTTGCGCACTCTTTAAATTGTCTAAAGAAGATCTATATTAATTAGCTAGATCGCTTTGGTTCTATATAAAGGACTGTCGCGCCACGGGTAAGCTTCCGCGCTCGGGACGTGACAGTGTAAGCTTGCCCTTAACACCAAATCTCCTAATTCCTCGTCCGGGTGATATCTTGAGAAATACGTGATCTCCGATTTGGAATTCGAGATCTCTTCTCCTTGTGTCAGCATAAGCCTTCTGTCTAGACTAAGCCACTTGAAGTCTCTCGATAATCAACTGAATATTTTCGGTGGTATCCCTTACCATATATGGGCCTAAGAGTTGTTTCTCGCCAACTGCATCCCATCACAAGGATGATCGAAAACTCCTTCCGTACAAAGCTTCGAAAGGTGCCATTTGTATACTTGCCTAGTAACTATTATTGTATGAAAACTCGACCAAAGGCAAGTGATCATGCGAGCTTCCACCAAAATCGATGATACGAGCTCTGAGCATATCTTCTACCACCTGATTCATCCTTTCGGTCTGACCATCTGTTTGAGGATGAAAAGTGATGTGGGACGGACACGCGACCTGAGACTCTAGCTCGTGATCGTCCCTATGCGAGGGAAACGTTGGACCGTGCGCGGTTGAGAAATCGACAGTGAGTCTCGGGTATCGGCCTTTCCGCGTTAAGTCGGGTCGAGTCACGGGACGGTCACTCACTCTCGCTCTCGCAGCGGTGATAAAAAGATAACAAGCTAGATAATCTATCACTCATGCAGCGGCATATACAAAAATATACGAGTAAAGCAATACCTATGAGAAGGGTAGGGAGTGTACCTCCACGCTCCAGGCGTGGGGAAGACGTTCCCGGCCAAGTACGGTAACTCCCGGTACAACGGTAAAAGTTAATTACAATAGTGAATTTTATTGCCCACTCCACGCAGGGAGGTAAAGGGCTACAAGTGGGGCCCGGGAGGACAGACCCTGGGTTGACGGGCAGCAATCTGGAGGTGCGGACGACACGAACTCGGCATGCTGGTCCGACTCGGCACTATTCCAACTCGATGATGCGTCAACTCAGTTGCTGACTCACTGGAAAGCAAGCAACGGTTTCCAAAGGAATGTCACCTTCCTGAGATCTTCCGGAGGCGCCGCTTTGCTGGGACAATGGCAGGGAGTCCCTGAACGACTCCCTGAAGGGGCGGCTCCTGAAGTTGATTTTTGATATTTATTTCTGAATATCTTATGGACTGTAATATCGGACATGCACAGGGAATAGATCTTTAGGCCTTGGTGACACGAATTACGATGCTCAGATCCAGAGGTCGATCGAGGCATGGCTGGTACCGTTGGAAAGAGCACTCATAGATCTACAACATAAAATTTTGACAGCTCCATCTACTGAATGGATTGAAAATGAATATGATTGTAACACTGTTTTTGTTTCTGACTCGGACTGACAGACACACAGGGCAGCAAGGGATCTGCCTGAAACGGACCTTTGACCGAGGGTAAAATGAATTTTCTAGACTCCACCAAAATTATGGTGGAAGGGGATATAAGTGTGGAACACTGAGTAATTTTTTGGGATTTTTTGAAAATTTGTAAGGGGGTGGGGAAAATGCGACAAGGTGGCTCTGTCCCGTAGATCTGCAAAAGGGCAGATTACTAAGAGGACAAACAAAAATATGGGAAAAATACCTAATGACTTCCAAATGACACAAAATTTGAACTGGAGGCTAAGGGAGATGGACAAAACAAACCCTAAAAATTAAGGCTCGATCAGACAACAAGAAGAAAAGATAAAAATATGGAGGTGAGGTTCTGTCCTGATGGAGGTAGAACTCCGATGTAGCGGCGGTGGCGGCGCGTTGGCGGCACGAAAGGAAGGCGGTGGCCGGAAGTCACATCCAGCATAGGTGGAGTTCTTGGAGTCACACCAAGAGGAGGGCTTCACACCATAGAATGGCTGAAATGTATCTGCAAGAGGGGAGGAGAGACACAAGGGGTGCCCTTGGGCTTGCTCTTGGCAAAAATGCTTAATTCTTCATTAATATCTCTAATGACACTATACATAGGCTTATATAGAGAATGGCAAGGGGTGGGGGGCTGGGAATTTCGTGGGAGAGAGAGGATTTTCATCCCCATGTGATCAAATGACCAAAAAAAATAAAAAATGCAACATGGGATAAACTATATTATAAGGGGGAAGCATCTTGGACTTTAAGGGTTGGAATATTAGACTTTTTAATATAATTTTCTACTTGAATGGTCAAGCCATCTAGAAGCCCACCTTGGACCTTTGACTGACCCCACATGGGCCCTAAGACTTAGGTGGACCAATAGGAAAGGAGATGGGGGCCCCTTGCTGGTCCTACTAGACTTTTGCATAAAAACCCAAAGAATCCTAGGGAATGAGACATTGGCTTATAAAGCCTTACAATTGTGAACATACTTTCTCAAGGATATAAAAATAAACTAAAGGACATAAATGCAAATAAAATGTTAGTGCTCTTGGCGTCGATTCCCATCAACTCTCCCCTGGTGGGAAGAACTCGACCCCGTCGAGTAAGGGGTCCGGCTGCTCGAGTAGCTCCGGCGGATCCGTCACCGAACCTGGAAGCGCGGAGTACGCTCCACTCCACGTAATCGACACCTGCTCATCCAGTATAGATTCGATATACGCACGCTGCAATGGGAATGAGGCTAGAGGTGGACACTCCGGGGTGGGGTCACTCTCAAATGAGGGAGGCGGCTCAAAGACTCACCAGGAATCACCGTGAGTCCCTTATGTGACTAGATCCGATATGTGGAGTAGAACCGATCCCAATAGTCAAACAAGTCTCATACTCGAAAGGGACTAACAACGCGAGCGTACAAAATCGACTCGACTCAACGTATGCACAGACACACAATGCACTCGATGAACAAACGAAACAAAGACTCACAAGGACCCTAAACAAACCTAATGTTAGTCCGACCCGTACATGGGTGACGGCAGACCAGGACATCCGAATGTGTGCCATGCATGCATCTTATGTACCCGAAGGTTGGTGGTATGGGAAACACCTAGATGCCCAAGTATGACCCAGTCATGCATGAACGGCCCTTTGGATTTGGGAGACTTGAGAGGGCTAGGAGAGCCGGGTGTGGACGAGCCGGGTGTGGGTGTATCGAGATTGGGCTTGGTGGGTATAGATGACCCGGCCCGTGGGGTAGGGGTGTGGTAGTGGACTCCCTCGAAGAAATGAAGTATATATGGAGGGTCAAGGGGCCCACTAGGGAATGGGTCAAAGGGATCAAAGAAGGTATGACCCCTTGTGGTGCGTTCCCACAAGTCACGGTCCCATGTATGGAAGTCTTGAAGGTATGTATGGTCACCTTCATACATTGTGGTAGATGGGATGATGATCATATGTAGGAAATAAGATTCCTCCCTCGGGCAAAAGGGTACGAAGTCGGGCTCGGCCGACATAGGGAGGAATAAGAGAATCTCCGTGGTGACACAACCCACGGTGCACACGGAGGTAATGGTCCCTAAGGCCGGATGGGTGAAGTTATGAGTAGTGGGTTGGTCGAAGTCTCAGGCCAATAAGTGCGTCAACTTCCATTGCCAACCTAAACCAAGAATAAGGTCACCCAATGTATCAACATGGTGACTAGACCGGAATGTCGTGTGGTAGGAGTTTACGGACACTAGAGGTAAGGTGGGCTTCATAGATGGGTAAGGAGGTGGGACCAAGCCATCCTTGAGCCAACTAAGAAGCGGCTCGGCTACGTATAGCGTTCCCGTTAGAAACACGGGTGGCTCCAAATAAGATGGTTCCGAATAAAGTTCGGAAGTAGAAAGTGGCAATGGAGCACTCACGGGTGGTGAAGGAGCATGTGTCCTTTCTATCCTTTCCAACCAATCCGAAAGTATTTTCTTGATTTCATCTAAGGTGCGGGTTGGAGTAGGGGCCTAGGGGTGGATTCGCTCCTCATCTCTCAGCCCGGATGCGGACCTAGACTCGACTATAAGTCGGGCTTCCACTTGGTTGGAGGCGATTGGGTGGGATTGGATGGAGGTGCCAAGGGGTGGTTGGTTGGAAGCGACAGGGAGGGCCACTTGATTGGGGTTGCTTTGGTGGACTTGGATAGAGGTGAAGGGGCGGGGTTGGTTGGAAGTGTGGCCCACTTGATTGTGGGTGAGTTGGTGGGGTTGGCTAGTGGTATGACCCCCGTGGTTGGAGGTAAGTGGGCGGGGAAGGTAGACCCTCCTAAGCGCTTTCTTCATCTCCCACCATGACTCGATGGGCCTTAGCATCCTATCCTCCCGGAAGTATTTGATGTCCCTCCATGTTTCGGCGGCTTCATAAAAGAGTCACCTTTTGGCAAAGTCGACTTGCATGGGACCGGACATAAGGTAACACTCAAAGAAGTCATCCATAATGGCTTCCCACTCTAGGTAGTCACTCGGATTTTCGAAGCCATAGAAGTCCCGGGCTACGGGCCTTTTGGGGTGGTCCGGGTGAT
The DNA here is from genome assembly GCA_022559845.1 of Amorphophallus konjac. Taxonomy (NCBI): domain Eukaryota; kingdom Viridiplantae; phylum Streptophyta; class Magnoliopsida; order Alismatales; family Araceae; genus Amorphophallus; species Amorphophallus konjac. The sequence goes on along the minus strand of CM040118.1, from coordinate 240,109,493 downwards.
CCTTCCATTTTAGATAGTATCACCATCATGCAGAAGATGCGGCCCCTTGGTCATCCATGGGATTCGGGGACGCTAGTGAATGGACATGCCAATAGTTGGTGACAGGACACTAGACCGACTATGCAAGGTTGGAATGCACTAACTATTGCACACTAAGGACCCTAGACTTAAACCAAGACTTGGTACGTGGTGGAGTTAATCGATTCGAAGATCACTCGCGCAAGTGTGCGGCCTTCCCGATAGGCGTAGCATAACGTTCGGACAACACCTTTTTATATACCGAACAGTGGTATGCCGATGCAACCTTAGACCGACTTAGACGATGACTAGACGTAAATGACACTTTTTTTTGTTTTAAACACCCTAGACTCAACTGGCTCTGATAGCAAATTGATGCGGGACGGACACGCGACCTGGGACTCTAGCTCACTATCATCCCTATGCGAGGGAAACGTTAGACCGTGCGCGATTGAGAAACCAGCAGTGAGTCTCGGGTATCGGCCTTTCCGCATTAACTTAGGTCGAGTCACGGGACGGTCACTCACTCTCGCTCTCGCAGTGGTGATAAAATGATAACAAGCTAGATAATCTATCACTCATGCAGCGACATATACAAAAATATACGAGTAAAGCAATACCTACGAGGAGGGTAGCGAGTGTACCTCCACGCTCCGGGCGTGGGGAAGACGTTCCCGGCCAAGTACGATAATTCCCGGTACAACGGTAAAAGTTAATTACAATAGTGAATTTTATTGCCCACTCCACGCAGGGAGATAAACGGCTACAAGTGGGGCCCGGGAGGACCGACCCTGGGTTGACGGGCAGTAATCTGGAGGTGCGTATGACACGAACTCGGCCTGCTGGTCCGACTCAGCACTATTCCAACTCGGTGCTACGCCAACTTGGTTGCTGACTCACTGGACAGCAAGCAACGGTTTCCAAAGGAACGTCGCCTTCCTGAGATCTTCCGGAGGCATCGCTTGGCTGGGACGATGGCAGGGCGTCCCTGAACGATTTCCAGAAGGGGCGACTCCTGAAGTTGATTTTTGATATTTATTTTTGAATATCTTCTGGACTGCAATTTCAGACCTGCACAGGGAACAGATCTGCAGTCCTCGGCGACACGAATTACGATGCTCAGATCCGGAGGCCGATCGAGGCATGGCAGGTACCGTTGGAAAAAGCACTCATATATCTACAAAATATAATTTTGACAGCTCCATCTACTGAACGGATTGAAAATGAATATGACTATAACACTATTTTTGTTTCTGACTCGGACTGACAGACACACAGGGCAGCAAGGGATCTGCCTGAAACTGACCTTTGACTGATGGTCAAATGAATTTTATAGACTCCACGAAAATTATGGTGGAAGGGGATATATGCGTGGAACACTGAGTAATTTTTTGGGAGTTTCTGAAAATTTGTAAAGGGGTGGGGAAAATGCGACAAGGTGACTCTGTCCCGTAGATCTGCAAAAGGGCAGATTACTGAGAGGACAAACAAAAATATGGGAAAAATACCTAATGACTTCCAAATGACACGAAATTGGAACTGGAGGTTAAGGGAGATGGACAGAACAAACTCTCAAAATTAGGGCTTGATCACATAACAAGACGAAAAGATAAAAATCCGGAGGTGAGGTTCTATCCTGATGGAGACAGAACTCCGATGTAGCGGCGGTGGCGGCGCGTTAGCGGCACGAACGGAAGGCGGTGGTCGAAAGTCACATCCAGCAGAGGTGGAGTTCTTGGAGTCACACCAAGAGAAGGACTTCACACCCTAGAATGGCAGAAATCTATCTGCAAGAGGGGAGGAGAGACACAAGGGGTACCCTTGGGCTTGCTCTTGGTAAAAATGCTTAATTCTTCAATAATATCTCTAATGACACTATACATATGCTTATATAGAGAATGACAAGGGGTGGGGGGCTGGGAATTTCGTGGGAGAGAGGGGATTTTCTTCCCCATGTGGTCAAATGACTAAAAAAATAAAAAATACAACATGGGTTAAACTATATTATAAGGGGGAAGCATCTTGGACTTTAAGGGTTGGAATATTAGACCTTTTAATCCAATTGGCCCCTTGAATGGTCAAGCCATCTAGAAGCCCACCTTAGACCTTTGACTGACCCCACATGGGCCCTAAGACTTAGGTGGACCAATAGGAAAGGATATGGGGGCCCCGTGCTCGTCCTATTGGACTTTTGCACAAAAACCCAAAGAATCCAAGGGAATGACACATTGGCTTATAAAGCCTTACAATCGTGAACATACTTTCCCAAGAATACAAAAATAAACTAAGAGACATAAATGGAAGTAAAATGTTAGTGCTCTTGGCGTCGATTCACATAAAAAAGTAGTACTAAAATTGAGTCTTGTCCCCAACGAATGTTGTAAACCCTTCCAAAAATGGGAAGTAAAACGAGGGTCTCGGTCAGACACGATTGAAACAGGAATTCCATGTAGTTTGACTATCTCTTTAATGTACAAAGCGGCAAGAACATCTACTGACCATCGACTCTTAATTGGCAAGAAGTGGGCTGATTTGGTCAAACGGTCGATGATGACCCAAATTCCATCATGTCCTCCTCTAGATTTAGATAATCCCATAATAAAGTCCATACCGATATCCTCCCACTTCCACTTAGGAATATCAAGAGGATGTAGCTTACCGGCAGGCTTTTGGTGTTCCGCCTTAACTTGTTGGCATGTGAGACAGCGAGACACGAAGTCCGCTACTTCTTTTTTCAAGTTGGGCCACCAAAAGGTCCTTTTCAAATCTTGGTACATTTTGGTAGATCCTGGATGAATGGTGTACCTTGATCTGTGAGCTTCATCTACGATCTTCTTCTTTAGCTCTGGAAAATCTGGTATGCAAGTTCTATCTCTGAACAACAACCTTCCATCTGAGGCTATCTTGAAATCAGGTTGTTCTTCTTTTTTATTCTTGATTTCTACTAATACGGGGTCATTATCTTGAAGTCCTTGTATTTCAGAGAGTAGATCTGGCTGTATGCTCATATATGATAGTATAGCACACCTGCTCTCCTTGTCCATGCTTATATCAAGTCTAGTAAATTGTTCTAGCAACTTCCACTCCTGGATCATACAATTGGCTAATATTGCCCTTGGCTTCCGACTGAGGGCATCAACTACAGGATTACCCTTTCCAGGATGATATTGTATTGTGAAGTTGAAGTCCTTGAGATATTCTAGCCAATGTCTCTGTCTCATATTAAATTCCTTTTGAGAGAAGAGATACTTGAGACTCTTGTGATCAGAGTATACAGTGAACTGCACTCCGTATAGGTAATGTCTCCAGATTTTTAATGCAAATACTACCGCAGCCCACTCCAAGTCATGAACTGGGTAGTTCTCCTCGTGCTTCTTCAATTGGCGGGGAGTAAGCTATAACTCTACCTTGTTGCATTAAGACACATCCGAGGCCAATTCCAGACGCATCGGTGTATACCTCGAATTTCTCTCCTTCAACTGGCAAAGCTAAGACTGGGGCAGTAGTTAGGTAATCCTTGAGAGCTTGAAAGCTTGTTTCACATTCCTCGCTCCATTCATAACGGATCTCCTTGTGAGTTAGCTTAGTGAGTGGTACGGTAATCTTAGAGAAATCTTTAATGAATCACCAGTAATAGCCTGCAAGACCCAAGAAACTACGGATCTCGCTAGCATTGTTTGGTCTTTCCCAATTCTTTATAACTTCAACTTTTGATGGATCTACGGATAGTCCATCCTTTGAAATCACATGACCTAAGAAAGTTACTTCTTCCAGCCAGAATTCACATTTATTGAGCTTTGCATATAATTGATTTATCCTCAATATCTGTAATGCAATCCTTAAATGCTCCGCATGCTCTACCTTAGTATTTGAATAAATCAATATATCATCAATGAAAACCACCACAAACTGATCTAGATGAGGCCTGAATATACTATTCATCAATTGCATAAAGGCTGCAGGGACATTTGTTAGTCCGAAAGGCATAACAACAAATTCGTAGTGCCCATACCTACTTCTGAGCACGGTCTTATGAATGTCCTCATCTTTGATTCTTAGTTGGTGATATCCTGACCTGAGATCAATCTTCGAGAAATACTTGGATCCAGATATCTGATCAAATAACTCATCGATTCTCGGTAGTGGATACTTGTTCTTGATAGTGAGATGATTCAAGTGTCGATAGTCGATGCATAACCTCATGGATCCATCCTTCTTCTTTACAAATAACACGGGTGCTCCCCACGGAGAAGTACTCGGCCTAATAAATCCCTTCTTTAGAAGTTTCATCAATTGTTCCTTTAATTCTTTGAGTTCAGCAGGGGACATCCTATATGGTGCCTTAGAAACTGGACCAGCACCAGGGACCAAGTCGAAGGTGAAGGCCACTTCTCTTTGTGGGGGTAGAATAGGCAAATCTTCTGGAAACACGTTCGGGAATTCTTGTACAACTGGAATGTCTTCTATCTTAGACTCCTTAGTCTCCTGAATGGTGACAAAAGTAAGGAAAGATACACATTCTTTCCTTATTGGCTTGCTAGCTCGAGGAGCCGAAATAAGAGGTGGCTTGCTTCGACTCTTAGGGCAAGTATAGACTAGTTCCGGAATTTCCTTGAAGGTAACCTTGCCGTTACGGCAATCAACAGTTGCCTGGTACTTGGATAACCAATCGCCTCCTAATATGATATCATAGTCCCTCATATCTAGGCATATTAAGTTGATAGGTAGATTTTTTCCTTTTACCAAGACTTCACAATTTTGGTAATGATGAGTAATATCGACTTCGTTTCCGAGAGGAGTCGAAATAACTAATTTTATCCATTCCGGTTCCATAGGTAATGGGTCAGTAAACTTCTTAGAAATAAAAGAATGCGATGCACCAATATCAAATAAGACATGTGCAGGCATTGGAACAAACTTGCAGTGTACCTTCCACTAGTCCGCCCTCATCTTGATCTGACTCCTTAATAGCTTGGAGACGTGCACTCTTCATCACCAGGTGCTTCCCGTCACCGGCTTGATCGTTGAGCAGGGGACAGTCGGGATTCCAATGATCACGGCTCCCACAACAAAGACAAGCTCCGATTTTTCTCCAACATTCGTCGGCCTTGTGTCCGGCCTTATCACAATATTTACACACCACTTTGGAAGGTGTGGTGGTGATGGAGAACGGCTTGTTGTTCTTCCTGATTTTCTTTTCCTGAGAGGGATCTCCTTCATTGTTTGGCCTTTTCTTGTTGAAAGTGGTCTTGAAGGTATCGGAGCTAGTGACATGCTCCCTCTTATCTCTACCACGAATCCTATCAGATAGTTCCGTGGCATCTTCTAGTAACTGGGCTTGGCGCACTATCTCCGAGTAGACTTGTATGTCCATCGGTGCCAGTTGTGTGATAAATTGAGGTCGAAGCCCATTTAGAAATCTTCTAGCTTTCATCTTCTAGGTACTTACTAAGTGTTTTACGTACCTTGGCAGCCTAGAGAATTGGGCCTCATATTCGGCCACTAACAGAGCCCTTTGTTTGAGTGAGGCGAATTCTGCAGCTTTCGTCTCTTGTACTCGGTCGGAAAAATATTTGTCGTTGAAGTACTCGGTAAATTCAGCCCATGTGATGGGTTCTTTGCCTAAGATGGCTTCTATGGACTCCCACCAGGAACGGGCGTCTATTTCTAATTGGAACGTTGCTAGCAATACCTTCTCTTCGTACGTGCATTGCGTAACACGGAATATCCTTTCCACTTCTCGGAGCCAATGCTCGGCATCATCGGGATCTGATGAGCCAATGAACCTTGGTGGGTTCATATTTCTAAAACTACGGTGGAGATCACCAGCTCCACGGTTCACCACTCCTTGCGCCACTTGCTGTAGCGCCTGGGTCATGCCTTGGATAGTGCATTGCATGTTATGCCACTGGGCACGTTCGACAGCCATCGTTCTACAAAAGTTTTAAATAATTTATCAATATGAGATTGGCCAAGAGTTGGATTACCTAAGTTAATTTAGCCCATAGTTCTACCAAATTCTCACCGGTTGAAGGTTTAAAACCTATCCTTGGACTTAGGTTTCCTAGGAATTGAATATCCTAGGCTCTGATACCACAAAAACTGTCACGCCCCGAGCGTGGAAGGAACCCGGAATGCGTGACGAGTTTATATATCAATCATGTCAATCAGAGCATTAGTGTATTCTACACAAAGACAGAGTGCGCAAAAGTACAGATAACCCAATCCTTTATTCCATCTCAATCTTAAAGTACTTCTATTACAACCACTTAACGAAAGTGCTAGGACTCAATAAAAAGGAAAAGTACAATGAATGACTCAAGAAAATAGAAAGATAAGACTAGTTGACGCATGGATAGATGGAATAGCTCTAATCTCTTCACTCTTGACTTTCCCCATCCGATTGAGTCTCGTCATCGGACTTACCTAAAAAATAAGAGAAAACACTAGGTGAGCGAACGCTCGGTAGGAATTATATCTCAAGTGCTAGCTTGCTTTAAGTAAATTACATGTTACATGAATGCAACGTAGCTATGCATGTTCGCGGAAAACGACAATAGAGAATGTATATCAAGAGATAGTTGAGCGAACTAGCAAGTCTTTCAAGAGTTCATGTCAAATATACATCAAGGTGATCAAACACGTATATCTATCATGTCATGTCAAGAATTGGCTATCATGTTTCAAGCAAGTAAATAAATACCCATTCCGGGTCACGCAAGTCATGTCATGTCAAGTCAAGTACTGGATTGTGGAATGTCATCTAGAATGTCGAGTACTTCGGTGCAATACCACACAGTGATCATTACAACTCCCATGGGCACAAGTACTTTCGGGTGCTCCTCCCAAGATCAGATCGGGCCCTATATGTGCAGGCATTAGTCATGTGCTTTCGACATCCACTATAGTTATAGCCAATATGGAATTTCAAAAGAATAAGCTTGTAGGAACTTTAAGGTAGATCTTGTGGAATAGAATCACAAGGATTGAACATGATGTGTAAGGATGTACCACGATAATAACATTATAACCACGATTCACGTTGAAAACTAGGCGGAATCAACTATCTAATTGGGTGCCACGACTTTAAGAATAAGCGCTCATACAGATATGGTCGCTCGTTCTTATTCATGATAAGGTAGATAGAATTAGTTTCCACAAGTATGGCATATAATTCTTAAGAAATATTAATATCATGGTTTTCCATTCCATTAATTCAAGGATATTTTCATGGCATCCAAATAGCATGTCATGAGGGCCGGTATACCATGTTTTTTTAGAGTGACATGGAAATTAAGTAGTGTTATGGGTTTTAAGGGTACAACCAGCTCAATCGGCCTTGAGGGAATCCAAAGCTACGAGGAGTCTTACGGAGGTCTCTATGATAAAATCACCAGTCCGAAGGAACGGAATGTCCCGCGGAGGGTTCATCTATCACCGAGAAATAGTGGGGTAATCGATAAAACACCGAGAAACATGGGACTATATTCACAGACTGAAATTTAGTGCCATATACATATCCCACTAAAAGGGATTACAGAAAAATCACATAAAACCAAAAAACAGTAAATTGACGCCTTAGATCACGTCTTCATTTCATGAAATAGCTCCCTGGGCAGGGTTGCTAATTTATTATATAACGACTGTTCACTCAGTCGTTATATCCATGTTCCATATTTATTAAAATCTGTAAAAATTCTCAATTCTAGATATTATGTAAATGACGACTTGGCTTAAGTCTTTAATTCAATAATTAGCGCCCTAGTCAGGGGCGTCATATCTCAAAGATGGCAGGGTGCATGTCATTATTTCAAATCCATGTAATTAGGTCATGCATAGATCAAAGTTCACAGGTTATCACTAATTAGCGCCTGAGTGTGGGGGCGTTCATTCAATTGACGGCCTAAAGGCGGTCGTTATTTATTTGTCATATGATATGCACCGGGCAGGTACAGTCATAGACACATGATTTTTGAAGTATGTCCAAACAAGAAACTAGAGACATGTTCAGATAGAGAAAAATAGCAGGAATCTAACAGTATACTCATGCGTTTGGTTAGATGTCATGGTTCACAGTTATTAAATTTTAAACATGTGTAATTATTAATTAACTAGCTAACTGACGACTGTTTGCACGGTCGTTATATCAAATAGCGCCCTAGAGGGAGGCGTGATTTTACTGAAACTCCCAGAAACATATCAAGCTATACGTAAATCAATCTAACAAGCCCATATGCATGGTTATGATCTTGTAGCTATTAGATTGGGCTTGTACTTGAGAACACCTACCTTAATTGGGTTGGTTTGGGTTGACTGACGTGAAGAGTTTGCAGAGAGAGTAAGAGCAACAACAGTAGTTTATCCCCATGATACTCTGTTCTGTAGCTTCTAAGCAACTGCAACTTTTTTAATAGACAAAGGGAGACGAGGCCCTCTATTTATAGCAACAAGACGAAAAGGAAGAAGATACCACTGTAGCTTCTGTAGGATTAGCAGCTCTTCAACGGACAAGGCTTTCCTTTGAACTATAAGAAAGGAGAGGGGGATGCACAACATCATGCTTCTCCAGCAAGAGGAAGAAGAAGATGCAGTTTCTTCTTGTTCGTGCAGAGGATGGAGGAACACGTTGCTCCCTACAATACCGTTGGAAGCAGGGACAACAACAGGAAGAATCGTAGAACACATAGAGGCAGTAACCTCAGTTGTGTTCTTAAGGGGTGTATTTATAGGGTAAAGGATCGATCGTGGGTTAGAGTTTGATCGGGATTAAAACTTCCCACGTACAGATCCTATTAGATTTAAACTTTCCTATGTACTAATCCTTCCTAGATCAATCCTTTCCTGGATTGCGTACAGTTTCCTAGTTCGAAACCAGTCATAGCCACGGGTTTCCCATTTTCCTTCTGCAAAAAAATAGCATCTAGTGGAGGGGCGTTAATTCATCAATCAGCGCCCACTTGAGCGGTCTTCAATTAAATGGCGCCTTAAGGGGAGGCGTTATTCATTTTTGGCCTATTTTAAGTTTAGGGGAAAGGTCCATTTAGGGAGTATATGAAGTCTAAATGTATGTTGGGTTGGGCCTTGAACATTTTGTTTAGTCTTTTTAATCCATGTAGAATTTCATTTCTTAATTTACCAGGGTTGCTACAGGGCGGAGCCGGCTTGTTTGTCTCAGTAGGTGCTTTAGTCGCTTCTGCCTTCAAGGCTTTCGGACTTGTAGCTAAGTTGTCTAATAACCTCTTCCCTTGGCTTGAAGACAAGACTAGTTGCCTTGCATTAGCCGCAACTAGTTAGTTGTAGGACTGACTGGCATTAGCTGCTTTTAAGGTTTTGTCTTTAATTGGCAGGTCGAGGGGCTGCTGGAGGTTGGGCAGACGTCAGAGGGAAAGAGTGTAGTTCTTTGAAGTGATAAATTTACTTGAATTGGCCATAATTCTTTGCTATAACCCATGTTTTATCACATGAATGATAGTTTGTTTGTTTTTAATTGGAGTGCCTATCGCTTGATATATGCTGGATTCTTTAAATCAAGAAAGAAAGCGGTTGATTCTTCTGCGGCAAGGCCCGCATACGCACTCCTTGCCATTTTTGGAGAGAGAGAGAAGACCAGCTGCAATCCAAGCAAGAATCTTCGGTGGTAGCCTAGTGCTCAAGCTGGCACACAGCAATAGGGAAATCATTCTCTGGGCGGGTGTCTCCTCTAGGGGGTCAAAGGCGATCTTACCTTTAGACTAGGAGGCTGACTGAGAAGGGGGATATGCCTACTCCATGAAATAACCACTCTCTAGTACCCGTGCCTTCCCCTGCCCTTACACAAGGATCCTCCCTTTTATTGAATGGGATCCCTCCGAGATGGAGTTGAATGCTTCCCAGTGCCGATCAACTGCTGATCTTGTACCAGTGTAGTGTGATAAGCCAGTCATCAAAGAGGAGTTGGTTGGGCCCTTGTCCAGGGGTAGCATAAAAGTGCGCTATATATGCAGCCCTCTTTCAATAGTTCCTAGAGGAAGACCAGACTTCTACTAGGCATAGTACACTACACTCGTTGTCAGTACACAGCACTCGACTTCCTCTTCATTGGTCATCAGAAGATCGCTCTTCAAATGGTAGAAAATGTGCAGATTTAGTCAATCGGTCTATGATCACCCATATACCATCATGTCCTCCTCTTGTCTTAGGTAAACCCATGATAAAATTCATCCCTATACTTTCCCATTTTCACTCGAGAATATTCAAGGGGTGTAATTTCCCAACGAGCCTTAAATGTTCTGCTTTTACTTGTTGACAAGTGAGACAGCGAGCTACAAAGTCTGCTACTTCTCTTTTCATACTGGGCCACCAAAAGCTTCTTTTTTAATCTTGATACATCTTGGTAGCACCAGGGTGAATAGCATACCTTGATTTGTGAGCTTCTCTCATGATCAATTTCTTAGTGTCGTCATGATTCAGCACACAAATTCGATCCTTAAATAATAGTCTTCCATCATTTGAGATAGAAAAATCCGATCTCTGATCAATATTATCTTTAATCTCCATCAATGTGGGGTCATTTTCTTGCAATTGGACTATGTCCTTGATCAATATAGGTTGAAACATTATGTTGGCAATCATACCTCCTTCTCCTTCTCTGTCAATATCAATATTTAAATGAGAAAAATCTTCAATAAGATAAGTTATACCTTTCCTGAGACTTGCTAGAGTTGCCATTGGTTTCCTGCTAAGAGCGTCAGCTATAACATTTACTTTCCCCAGATGATATTGGATAGTAAAGTTGAAGTCCTTGAGATACTCCAACCATCTGCGTTGTCGCATGTTTAATTCCTTCTTGGTGAAGAGATATTTTAGGCTTTTATGATCTGAAAATATAGTGAATTTCTCCGCATAAAGGTAATGTCGCCAAATCTTCAATGCGAATATAACCGCAGCTAGTTCCAGATCATGCATAGGGTAATTTTCTTCGTGATGCTTTAACTGCGTTGATGAATAGCAAATCACCTTTCCACTTTGCATAAGGATGCATCCTAGGCCAATGCCAGATGCATCCGTATATACTTCAAATCCACCACCCTCAATGGGCAACACCAAAATAGGGGCTGTAGTAAGGTGATCTTTAAGAGTTAAAAAACTCTCTTCGCAATCCTTCGACCATATAAAATGATTCTCCTTTCTTGTGAGCCTAGTCAAAGGAACGGTAATTTTTGAGAAATATTTGATAAATCTCCTGTAATAACCAGCCACACCTAGAAAACTTCTGACTTTAGACACGGTTGATGGCCGGCTCCAATTCTTAACAGCTTCTATTTTAGATGGGTCAACAACGATACCCTCTTTTGAGATAATATGGCCAAGGAAAGAGACCTCCTTTAGCCAGAACTCGCACTTGATAAGCTTTGCATAAAGTTTGTGCTCTCTTAGCATTTGTAAGGCTATTCTTAAGTGCTCTTCATGTACCTCCTTTGTTTTACAGTATATACGAATATCATCAATGAAGACGACTACCAACTGGTCAAGATAAGGCTTGAAGACATTATTCATGAGTTGCATAAATACTGTCGGGGCATTATTTAACCCGAACGGCATTACCATGAATTCGTAGTTGCCATATCGACTTCGAAAAGTTGTTTTGTGTATGTCTTCATCTTTGATCTTAAGCTGATGATAACCTGACCTGAGATCTATCTTGGAGAAATATTCTGCTCCTGAAATCTGATCAAAGAGTTTATCTATACGCGGCAACAGATATTTATTCTTAATTTTGAGTTGATTTAGTCGCTGGTAGTCGATACATAGCCTGAGGGATCCATCCTTCTTCTTGATAAATAGAATTGGTGCACCCCAACGAGATGTGCTAGGTCGAATAAAACCCTTGTCTAATAACTCCTGAAGTTGTTTCTTCAATTCCTTGAGTTCTGTGGGGGACATCCTGTAGGGAGCTATTGAAATGGGTGCTGCTCCGGGAATGAGTTCAATGAAGAAGTTTACTTCCCTTTCGGGCGGTAAACCGGGTAAATCTGATGGAAATACGTCGGGAAACTCATTCACGATGGGGATATCTTCTAAGATGATGTCTTTGGACTCGGTGATGATTACAGAAGCAAGAAAAGCTTCACATCCTTGTGAAATAAGTTTGCAAGCGTGAAGAGATGAAATAATAGCATGATGTTTCCTATACTTGATACCAAGGAAGGAAAACCATGGAAGACCTGGTTTCTGAAAAGAGATAATCCGGTTGCGATACTTTATATAGGCGTCGTGGTCCACAAGCCAATCTACACCTAAAATAGCATCGTAGCCCTCTATGTCAAGGCATACGAGGTTTGCTGGAAGATTATGACCTTCTACCATTATCTCAGTATCAGGGTAGTTGGTTGTAAGTTTGGTTCCTGGACCTAATGGTGTAGTGATTGTTAGGTCCGAAGGTAGAGGAATTGATGAAATTGGCAGGGTTTTTGCGAAAGGAGTAGATATAAAAGAATGATAAGCACCAGTATCAAATAGTACGAATGCAGGATGGGAATAGATTTGGATAATACCTTCCATTAGCCCATCATTCTTGGGCGCTTCTTCATCTTCCATAATAGCATTAAGACGAGCCTGTCGCTTATGTCCACCACCAGAAGATTGTTCCTTCATAAGGGGGAAATCCGGCATGCGGTGCTCCCGGCTGCCACATCGTAGACAAGCGTCGAGACGCTTCTAGCACTCTTCAGCCAAATTACCGAACTTCTCGCAAAATGTGCAAGCCGCCCTGACTTACCTCTCTTCTTCTTTGACCTTCTTGCTCTTGTGGTAGCCGCTACCACTCCCGTTCTGGGATCTCTTCTTGCTATCACGGGATTTGTAAGGTTCCTTGATACTAAACTTTCCCTTCTTTTCATGCCGATCAGACCTTCAGCTCGGCTCTTCTCCTTTACCTTTAAGTTTTTTGACCCTCTCTAAGGTCCTTTAACATAGATGTGCCCGTTGGACCATTTCTGCATATGTACAGATATTGTGAGTCCCAAGTTGTTGAATAAAGCCGGGCCTTAAACCATCTTTAAATCGATTGACTTTTAATAACTCTGTACTAATCAAGTGAGGAGCATAAGGTGCCAGTCGAGAAAATTGGAGTTCATACTCCGCTACTGACATCATGCCCTGGCGTAATGAAGTAAACTCCATAGCCTTCCTCTTCTTAACATGTTCAGAGAAGTATTTTGCTCGGAAGAATGTAAGGAACCCCTCCCAAGTATGTGGTGCATCTTGAGGCGGTGCCGGAATAGACTTCCACCATGTACTGGCATCTTTATTGAGTTCGAACGTGGCAAGATGAACCTTTTCTTGGTTGGCACACTGCATGACCTCGACGAAGATACGGTTCATTTCATCGATCCAGTTTTTAGTCTCATCAGGATTAGAGGATCTTGAGAACCTCGGAGGATTTAAGCTCTGAAAATTGTGGTGTAGGTCTCCAGCTCTTGCCCCTGCGCCGGCTTGTGCCATGTTCTGTAATGCTTGGGTGAGACCTGCAACGGTTTGCTGCATACCGTTCCAGTCAACACGATGAGCCATCGTAAGAATGAGGTACCTGAGAAGGCTAATGAATTTGTTAATTCTAATGGAATGAGTGAGGTTAATCTTAGAAATAATTCTAATTACTATCTCATCCCAGGTTCTACCCAATTCTGCTCACAGGTTGGGTGTTTCTTTCCTAGCTTCATAGGTGTGGGTCCTTAAACCTCGGACTTAGCCTATGGCATGACTTTTTCCCTAGGAATTCTAGTCCTAGGCTGTGATACCACTCTAGCTATCACGTCCCGAGATTATGTAGCGGAAACAATCGGGAATATGAACAGTCTGCTAGTACGCCTCAAGCAAGCAACATAATCAGAGTGCAAGACAATCACAAAAAAATAAATGCACCAATAATTCATTCAAACTTTTAACTTTAGTTCTTTATTAAATAATCTCAAAGTACATAAGATCTTTGACTCTTTTCACTAGACTCAATAAAATAAAAGATTACATCATGACTTGACTAATCACTTGATAACTAAGGCTTCTCTCGTTCATATGTCCTTCAATCACTCTCATACCCGTTACTTGTATACTCCGAATCCGATTCACTTGTACCTCCTGAAACATTGAGAAAGTAGGTAATTAGCACACTTTCCCAGTAGGTATCTTTTTATCAACATGAAGTCAAATTTAAGTGATTAGCATTTTAGCTCTAGAGAATAAGATAAATCATGCAAATACGATAAAACATGTGAACAAAACCAAAGTAACAAGATACGATCAAGTACAAGATATGAGAATATGATTGATCAAGTATATAACAAGAATATAATTTGGCCTTTCCATGAACAAGAATGTAACAAGAATGTACTAGAAAGTCATGTAACAAGCAAGAAAGTACTCTACACTTAGTAGTAAGTACTTCGTGAATTTACGTGGATCTTTACTCATGTCCGTGAATTTTCACTTATTTATAAAGAAAATACTTCCAGTGCAATGCGACGCCAGTAGCATTATACCCCATGGTTTACAGTATGTTTCCGACAATCAGCCGAGGGGACTAGCATAGAGCTGTTGAACACAATCAGTGCTCGAACTACATCTTCAAGTATAAATCAAGCTACTTCCACGATTATAACAATAATGTGGCCAATAATGTACAAGTTCAACAATAATTCCATGATAAAGTAACCAAGGCAAGAATGCTTCAATTAAGAACAAGAGATTTCAAGGATGCCTTAAATGGACATCATGCTACGGAAGAAATTCGGCAGCATAACGGTACATTCATTACGTTCCATACCTTTAATATTGACTTACTTAACATAGGTTGAGACTCTAGATAATCCTAAGATCATCTATGAACTCAAGAAAACCAACCCCAAAGGTCAAATCATGGCTTAGACTAAATCAGGAACCAAGTGGTTTATTATTGGACCGTTTAGCACGCCTGGCGGTCTATTCATGGACCGTTTCTTAGAATAAAGACATCGATGCAGTAAAACCATCTGGAACTTTAGCGGTCTAGCGGATGGCCGTTTAGTATCCCTTAGTGGTCTAGTGAAGGGCCGCTTATGAAAATCAGACGGTCGTCTAGGGGGCCGCTAAGGTCCAGAATACACAAAACACCGGTAAGTGCTTTTCTAGACAATGGGTTTTAACGGTACAACCAGCTCCGCGTCCTAGTGGAAATCCCAAGCTTGCGGAGTCTTACGGAGGCCTTGAAACAAGATTTCCTAGTCGATTAGAAGGAATATACATTGGAGATGTTATCAAGTCCAAGATTGTGTACTTAATGTGCAAAGGTGTAACTAATGACAACATACCGGGATATGTGCCATATACTTAAGAAAATGACTCTTAGAAGAGAGATACCATGGTAAAATAGTGATTAAACCATGACTAGTCCATAAATCATATAAATTTAAGTTAATTACAAAAGTATATGATTTGGTCATGAAAATATCATCAGTGTAAAAATAGTTCTAAGTGCATAAGAAATCATGAAATCTATTAGAATGCTCTGTTAATCATAACTAGATATATGATAATAGCACTTGGAACAAGAATAAAACTTACTTAACTAGGCTTATCATACATTAATTAGGGCCATTCTGCATTAAGTTTCTGGTTAACTTAAATACAGAAATCAGAAACTCAAATGGTCTAGTAGAGGACCATTTTACTGGGCCAAACGGTCTATCGTGCGACCGCTAGGGTTTCTGACAGTCTACAGGAAGATCGTTTCTTCCTGTGTTACAGAAAACTTAATAAAAATATTAATCTAAGATATATCATGCTTGGAAATCAACATGTATAAACTCCCACAGCATGATAGAATGAGTATAGGCCAACAATATGTGTGGGTTTGTGTAATAAACAAGAAAATTCTCCTTTTAACTTCAATTAGGGCTAAGAATTGTGCATGAGGAGTATACTAGATGCATAGTCCATAATAAATCATAAAATTCTCGGTGTACACTGCATGAAATCAACTAAAACCATAGGACTTTTATCCCTGACATAAAGTTTAAGCCTTTCATGAGATAACCGACCTTTGTCCTGGACTTTAGACTTTGAATTTAAGGTTGGAAGTTAACCTTAATTCTCTGCTCGTCCTGAACAGAACCAGCAACTTCACCTTCCTGTATCTCTTGATTCCCTTAACCTAAAGATGTGAAATTTTGAGGGTAGATAGAAGATATAAAGGGTAACAGAAAGTTCTAAAGACACAATTGCTAAATACCTCATCTAAGGCTTCTAATTCCCTGATCAACTTGGGCCGGTCGCACAGTTTCCTGAGTCTCTTGTACCGAACCAGCGTCTTTACGTGCTTCTATCTCCTTGTAGGTTTGATCTCCTAGAACAAAATTTTGAGGGGAGTTAGACCTAAGTATTGTGAATAAAACATTCTAAAGAACCTACCTGAAACAAAATCTCCTTACCTTAGTTCTACGCGAGCCAAATGTAAGGGTCGCGCAAGGTGGTTCTGGGGTCTATTTATAGGTTTTAGCTAGGTTTCATGGATTTGAACGAACTTAGAGTCCTAATTAGGTCTTCAATTTGATCTTCTAGCCTTCTAGACTTATCTAATTAGTAGATAGCATCGATCCTATGCGATTTGGATGCTCAAGTTCCAAGCTTTTCACATTCTCTTCCTTTTCACGGAATCTGCTGAGCCTAGCGGTCTAATACTAGATCATTTCCCATTGCTATGCAGTCTCGCGATAGACCATTTTTGGTCTGGGCGCCGAATTTGAACTGTTTCAAACTCTTTTGATATTATCCACATCTTTATCCTACTTACCTTTTTAATTCAGTGATTACACTAGTTTTAGGCTTCTAGAATATGGGCTAAGTTTCAAAATAGACTTTTTGGGCCAATTGGGTTTATTATATGGGCCTAATCCTCTTGGATCAGTGTAGGGCCATAATAATTAGATTTAATTAACCATAATTCATTTAATAGCATTTTTTGTCCTTTGAATAATTAATATAACTATATTTTAAATCCCAAAATTTTCTCAGGCGTTACAACTTTTCTTCGCTTTGACGATTACTCTCGTTGTTTACCACGAGGCACTCACTATTCTAGCTTTCTTCTTGGGCTTGGCTCAGCCCATCCCAAATCTCTCTGGCTGACCTACAAGATGAGACAAAAGTAAATTGATTAGTGTCCACAGTAGCCTTAAGAGCATTCAAAATAAATAAAATATCAGAATTCTTTTTCTTATCCTCATCGGTCCACCTTGACTCATTTTTTGGAAGAATGTAAGGACCATGAGTGATTAAATTCATGAGCTTTAGATCAATATTAGTAATCCAAACACAGAATTTTCCAAGCTATAAAGTATAATCAAAACCATCAAAGACAGGAACCATATTCACATTAGCCATCATAAAGTGGTCTTTTCTCCTAGACCGTGAGGTCCGTAAAATAAATCAGAGACTAGGCTCTGATACCAATTGTTGGCCCAGATTAGATGGCGAACAAGAAGGGGGGTTGAATTGTCCCCCAGTTGAGATGGCGGATTTTAATAACAAACTATACCAATTACAGCAGAAACAAAATTAACTGTGTTGATTAAACTGAAAACTAAAGTGAGATTCTTGTTCTCTCAATCTTTCCGATCTCACTCGAATAATCTATGCACTGAATGATTGAACCTACGCAAAACACGGATAGTAGATGTAGCAGAGTGTAGTGGTGTAGTGAATAACAATCTACAAAATCACCTGTGAACAGAGATAGGAGAAATGGACAATCACACAGGCGTTCCACAAAGAACACGGAGATTTTTAGGTGGTTCGGGACCACGATGGGCTCCCTACGTCCACCCCTCACCGAACCTGGTGAGTCTTCACTGCCACGCTACAAAAGTAGCAATCATGGGGACAAGCCCCAACACCACACATGCTACTTCCGCAGCAATCAGCACACACGGGGCCTAGCCCCAAGACACTGCCACCGCAACACACACTCACACACAATCAGGGAACTCACCCCGCACTAAAATCCCACACGGAGACGCAGCTCCATACACCACACACGAATATTTTGATGTTTAGAAAAATAAGAAAGATATACAATATATGCTCAAGCAGGATTTAGATCAAGAAAACCATCACAAATAAATAGGTAAAAGATATAGAGTGTTTCCCCTTCATTTTCCAATGGCTGTATGAAGATCTTCCTTGAAGTTCAGGTCGGAGGGAGTCGAATCCACAGGATGCCGGAGCAACCGTTTGTCCTCCTTGAAAATCCAAGATGTATTCCTTCAAATCCACGCTCCAATCGCTCCTGCAAATACCAAGAATAGATGAGACCTTTAAAGCCCTTTCCTCTCCACCTTGTGGCCGCACTCCTCCTTCTTCTACAAGAGAATAGAAAACATTAGCTCATCTTGTTGCTTAGGATGAAAATCGCAGCACTAATAAAAGGGCAACAAATAGATGAACAAAAGAACATATATATATATATATATATATATATATATATATATATATATATATATATATATATTGCAACCCTTAGATAACCATTTGAAACTTTAGGCAAGCTCAAACAAAAGCATGGAAGTCAAAGATCAAGATAACACCCTCGGATCTTAAACGAAATACTTAGATAGGAAGGTAGGGTGTGCTGGGAAATTGATTCACGGAGTGGGAAGAACTCAGCCGTATAGAATGAGACGCCCAAAATAGCAAATCGTGACGCTGTAGCAGGAGCAGCCTTCAGATTGTAGCTGGGGCTCATGGATGGCCTTTACAACGGCTTCTACGTCCTCCTCCACCAAGGAGGGACGCCCTTCCTCCCCCTCCTACAAGAATAGAGATATTAGCCCTCAAGAATTCATTCCTTTCAATGGAAATTGCAGCCACTATATACCCTATGAAAAGGAAGCATAAAAGACATTAAAGCCCAAGGGTGAACCCTTCAAAACAACACCCAAACCATAGGAGAAACCCTAAGGGTAAGGGTGTAAAATCACAAGGCAAATGGCCCAAGAAATGGGCAGTTCGAAAACAAAATCGGAAACCCGATCCGGACGAACCAGAATGTTCATACGGTTAGGAAAGCAATCCAGAGGGGGGGGTGAATGATTGCGCCCTCTTTTTAGAATTAAACGCAGATAAGACAAGGAAAACTAGATAACTGAACAAAGAGTATTAATCAAGATGAAGAACATACAAGCTCTCACAACTCTCTAGCGCAGAATGAAGAATCACTCAGATAAAATGTAAAGATCGGACAGATTGTATAAACTCTCAGCTCACCGCACCACACTCGTGAAGCAGAACGGATAGAGAAGAATAACAACCCACAAGCAGTAAACCACGGGACAAGAGATTTTTAGGTGGTTCGGACGCACCCGAGTGCCATCCTACGTCCACCCCTCTCAACCTGAGAGGATTCCACTATGAACGCAAGCAACCACACACACGGGCTCGACGGCCCAAAACACGTGGGTTCTCGTACGACGATGAGATACCACACACACGGAGACAAAGCTCCAAGATCATCTATCAAAGAAATGGATGGAAAATACAAACCCAGTTCAGATTTCAAAATATATGCTCAAATGGAGATGTAGAATAGTAAGAACAAGAAATCCCCCTTTGAATCTTCAGCCAATCTCTGAGATAAGGTGGAAGGGTGCATTAGAACGATGAAACCGTGAGAGGAAGAATCTGCCCCCCTTGAATAAGTTCGCCCAAGCAAAGCAGTGGATGGAGAGCAGCGGCGACTCACCTCCGGCTTCAAGCTTGGGGATCTGGTACGTGTTCCTTGGTGGCGTAGATCTCCTTCTCCAGCAGAGCACCTTCTCCTCCTCTTTCCTGCAAGAATAGAAAAGCTTAGCATGCAAGAATTATTTCTATGAATGGGGATCGCAACATATTTATAGCAAGGAGAAGCATTAGCAAAAGACCTCAGAACCCTTCTCAAAACCATTTAAAAACACACCCAATAGATGGGAGAAACCCTAAGGGTAAGGGGTGTAGAAACTCAGCCCAATCGGATCATAGAATGGGTCTTACGAAACCATCTGGAAAGCACGATCCGAACACCTCAGTAAAAGTGTCGACTCTTGGAGTTGACACTCTTTTTAAGGCACTCTGCCAGCATATAGAGAAGCCAATACACATCCTAAGGTCTGTGCATATTGTCCCATGGTCGATGCATATGAAAAAGGTAGGGTCGGTGCATGTGTGTAAGGCAAAGACTAGGTCTGTGCACAAAGAGAGTCGGTGCACATTTTATATAGGCTATGACTCTATGCACATACGAAGAAGATGTGGTCGGTGCACACATTTGTACAGACTATGGAGGTCTGTGCAAGAATGGGGTCAGTGCAGGTTCTTAAGGTCAGTGCACACTAGATGGGTCGGTGCAAATTTGTAAAACATCAAAGAATAGGGTCGGTGCATACAATGCCAACGTTTGTGCACATTGTGTAAAACAAAAGACAAAATCGGTGCATGCATGGACGACAACCAGTTAAGGTCGGTGCAAGTTTTAACAACTTGCCAAAGTCGGTGCATTGCCAATGTGCACAAGTCGGTGCAAGGTCAGTGCATATATGCTTGCACAGGTCAGTGCAAGTGTATGGACAGGGTCGGTGCATAGCACCCAAGGTCTGTGCACAAATTGGAAAGTCAATGCACATTCGAATCAGGTCAGTGCAAGTTGCACATGAACTATGCCAAGGTCAGTGCAAACTAGCAAATGCATGGTCGGTGCAAAGTTTTATGCACAGGAACAAACCCAATGCATATGCCAAGGTCTGTGCATAATCAGCACAATCAGAAAAGATAGGAAAGTGAAACTCGGTGCAAGTTTTGTAAAGAACAGGATGAGGTCGGTGCAAACAATGTAGATAGGGTCGGTGCAAGGAGCAGCAAGGTCCGTGCAATGTTGTGAAGGACCAAAGATTGGGTCGGTCCAAAGCGTGAACATGAGTCAGTGCATTACAGAATGAGGTCGGTGCAATGTAGCATAAGGTCCGTGCAATGAAACAACAAGGTCGGTGCAATGCACAGTAATTTGAACTTGGTTTAACCATTCAGCATGCAATCCAAGATTAAGACTGACAGAACTCAGATACGCCAATCATACAACCAGCAAAATATTCATAGCAACAAATGTTCAAGCAAAACACACTATGAAACAAAATTCAGTTAAATGAAGCTCACTTCTATTTATGAATAATTTGTACTTGACTCAATTATCCACAAGCTATTCAAAGCTCACTTTCATCAAAGATCTATCAATGCAAATGTCACGTCCCGAGCGCGGAAGATACTCAGATGCGTGACGCGTCTATATAGATCGTGTCATTAGAGCGATAACATTTTTGACATACATAATTACGGAGTGCGCAAAAGACTAATAAAATCTAACAATCCCAATAGTCCAAGTGATGATTATTTGATTAACCAAAGGAATTAAAGATAGTCTATGACAAATTCCAAATGTAAAAAAAACAAACACTAGGCTACATGCCTAAACAAAGTCTATACCACTAACTGACATAGCTGGGGGTACAAGGTAGACTCAAATAATTTCAAAAGACACGACTAGCTAATGATAGGCGAATGGCGTTCTAGCACTCTTCACTCGGTCTCAAACCCATTCTTGTGGACGTCACTATCCGAATCACCTAAAAATGTTAGGAAGCAACTGGATGAGCGAATCGCACGGTAGGAATTACATCTCAAGTTCGAGCAATCTTTAAGTGATTTACAGTTTACATGTGTTATCAGTATGGCTATGCATGATGTACGAGTAAGAAAATCAGGTATACAGGTAAATCTAGGCATGATGAACAAGTAAGAGATCAGGAACTGTATAAGGAGAGTATAACAAGATTTTCAAGTATTTGACAAGCAGTATTTTAAAAAATTTATAGATGCAGATGCCACTTTGGGGCAAGCAGGGATTCATGTACAAGTATGAACGCAGGTGCAAGAATGAACTCATGTACAAGTATATCTCAGGTACGAGCAAGTAAAAATTTAATTCAAGCAAGTAATGTCAATTATGTATCAGTAGAATTGGCTATTTCTATCAAGCAAGTATTTTGCCCTTTCTCGGGCCACAAGTCAAGTATTGCCCGTTCCGGGCCACGCAAGTCAAGTCAAGTAGTAAAGAGAGAGTAGGGGTGGAGTGTCTCAAGTCAAGCAAGTACTCTGGTGCAATGCCAAACACCGTGGTCAATAAACTCTCATAGGCACAAGTACCTTCGTGTGCTCCTCCCAGGACCAGACTGGGCCTTATATGCACAACATTTCATGTATTACTTTTGACATTCACTCTCATTTATAGCCAATATGGAATTTCAAAAAATTAAGAAACGTATTATTACAGACAAGATTAATTAGCCATTTGGTTATGGAGCACTCTAGAGGTGACCCCTACAGGCTCAAGAGGTGGCTCCCATCATGTAGCACTTTGCGCCGTACGGCCTCAAGAGGTGGCTCCCACCCGCATGGCACATTTCGGAAAAGTTTCTCGAAAATATAAATTACTGACATGAACAGGTAGTGTAAATCCTTGGGAGTTCAGAAACGTGTTCAGGTATAATTATTGGGTTTTCATTCAACAGATATGATGTAGTGCCTCAAAAGATTATATAATTAATTTCTAGATTATTATAAGAATTTTTTAGAATTTATTAGGCTTAAATTGATTATAAGGCCCAACTATGTTAAAATATTAATCGGACTTTGATAAATAAAAACCAAAAGGTTTAAGGACCAAGCCATTAAGTTTGGCCCATGTTCTAGAAGGTTATTTAGCTTATTCACGAAGTTTAAGGATAAATACTCAGTTATTAGATAATTATGTGGATAAAATAATAAAGAGTTTGAATTTAGTTGAATTCCGCAAACAGTGAATGTAGCAGTCTATCGTGCGACTGCCACAGTCAGGTAACGCGCCAATACACGACCGTTAAATGCTGTCAGTTCCATGAATGGAAGAACAAGCAAAAAGATTAGATTTTTACTAGTTTATCTCTTAGGGATCGAGATGGGAGGACTAGTAAATATGTTAAAGACTCTAAGAAGTCGATCTAAGCCTTAAGAAGGACTCTAGAATCGATCTAATCCATAAAACCTTAGCTAAAACCTATAAATAGACCCTAGTTTTGACCTGCGTGAACCCTTACAATGGCTCGCGTGGAACTAAGGTAAGAAGATAGTATTTCGGGTAAGTTCCTTAGAACTTTTTGTTCCTTATACATAGGACTAATCTTCTTCCAAATTTTGTGCTAGGAGATCAACCACACAAGGAGTTTGAAGCTTCCAAAGTTGCTGGTTCGACCATAGCAACCCAGGAATCTGAACGAAAGTCTACTGAAGATCAGGAGATTAGAACACCAAAACGAGGTAATTAGCCTAAGTGTCTTTAGAACTTTCTGTTCCCCTTAGTTTCACCTTCTTACCCTCAAAATTTCACGTCTTTAGGTCAAGAGATTGAGGAGTTAGAGCGACGTGAAATTGCTAAAAAATTATAGGAAAGGAAGACCTAGGGCATGGCTTGCAGTCACAAATTGGAAGTTGAAAGCCCAGGAAAGAGGTAGGTCATCTCATGAATGGCAAGAATAGCATGTTAGGGATAAAAGCCCTCTGGTTCTACTTGATTCCATGCACTATAGACCACAAATTTCATGTTTTATTAGAATCATACATACATACATGTCTTTAGCCTTAAATGAAGATAAAAGATATTCTTGTGTTTATTCACTGCAACCTATGCATCTAGATGGACTATTCTTCATTTTATCATGACTAGAGTAGTTAAGTCTTTTCAAAACATGACATGTTTTCAAAGCATAGTCTTTATCTTTTTACTTTCCTAACAACAGGACTCTAACGGCCTATAGTTAGACCGTCAGAGGGACGTAACGGCCTTACGATAAGCCGTCACACTCCCTGTTATACATAAGATTCTCTGTTAACTCTGACGGACCATAACCGGAGCGTTACAACACTCTAACGGCTCCACGATAAACCGTCACAGCTCTGTGACACGCCCATGTTCGACCGTCAGAATAACTGTGTTCTGTTAACCCGAGACAGAGTTAAAAATAGTCAAGTATACTTACGAATAAGCCTAGTTATCTAAGTTTTAACCTATTTTTCATAACTTTGAGTTTATAAATTGATTCATGTATGTTTAAAGCACTTTGAGTTATTTTAAAGTACATGTTAACTTCATTGCTAAAACTCTATAGTTTTGTATTAAAACATGATTTTTACTGATGTATTGATGGAGTTTTATCATGGTTTCACATTGTTACACATTCTTTCTGTCTATAGAGTCAATTCTCTAAGTACATGGCATATATTCCAGTATATGACCATTAGTTCACATTTTTGCACTATAGGAACATATTCTTGAACTTGAGGACCTCTCTATTGGATATTCCTTCCAATGGACTAGGAAATCTGGTTTCAAGGCCTCCGTAATTCTCCGCGAGCCTGGGATTTCCACTAGGACGCCGAGTTGGTTGTACCTTTAAAGCCCAATTATTTAGAAAGCACTATCGATGTTTTCTGGTTTTAACTATATAACGGCCTAATACTAGATCATCAGGCTCATCTAACGGTCCAGTATACAACCGTCACATTCATTGAGTGCAATTATACATTCTGGATTCAATCTATTGTAACAGCCCAATTATAGACCGTCACGATCATGTAACGGCCCATTAATTGACTGTCACAATTCTTGAGTGATTTAACCCGAGGTTTGACCCAAGGGTTGATATTCCAAAGTTCCTACATGGATTATTGATAGTCTAGGACTTGTCATATTGTTCAAAGATACTTAATCTTAAATTATGAAAGTTAAGAAACGTACCGTTATGCTGTCGATTTATTTTCATGGCATAACCTAGTTTTAATATGTTCATTGAAATTTTTTAAATCAAATAGAAGCATTCTTGTGATAGATTACTTTATCTTGAACCTATCCTTTGAAATTGTACATTCTTTGCCATATTGTTTACATGTGTGGAAGTAGCTTGATTTGTACTTGAAGATGCGATCGAGTACTGATTGTGTTCAAGGGCTCTATGCTAGTCCCCTCAACTGATTGTCGGAAACATACTATTGTAAACCATGGGGTATGATGCTACTGGCGTCGCATTGTGCTCGGAGTACTTTCTTTGTAAATAAGTGAAGATCCCTGGCTCGTGAAGTGAAAATCCACGGCATGATATATACACGTACATGACTTTCTAGCTTGTTACATAATATTCCACAGAAATTCATGAAGTACTTGCTACTAAGTGAAGAGTACATTCGTGATTGATACATGACTCTCTAGTACATTCTTGTTCATGAAAGGCCATATCATATTCTTGTTATATTCTTACTAATTCATACTTGTTCATTCTATCGTACATGATCGTCTTGTTACCTTGATTATTTACATATGATTTATCGCATTCGCATGATTTTACCTTATTTCTTTAGAGCTAAGATGCTAATCACTTTAATAGTGCGTTCATGTTGATGCGAAGCTACCTACTGGGTAAGTGTGCTCATTACCTATTTTTTAATCTTTTCAGGAGATGGAAGTGATTCAAATTCGGATTCGAGTTATACAAGTAGCGGGTCCGAGTGTGAATGAAAGTCATATCAAAATGAGAATGAAGACTTAGGAAAGTCACTATTGTTTAGATCGAGTCTTTGTAATTTTTCCTTTTTCCTTGAGTCTGATGGATAAATGAAGTTTGGAAAGTTATTGTATTAGAATATTTTGATTATTAATGAAATAAAGTTGGAGTTTGAGTAATTATTATGCAATTGCATTTTTATGTGTGATTGTCTTGCGCTCTGATCGTTCTTGCTCGCAAGAGGCTTACCATGCCAGTTGTTCACGATTTCCCGAGTTGGTCTTCCACTCCAATAAAGGCTCGGGGCGTGACAGTTAAGTTGGTATCAGAGCCTAAGTCTCAGGACTTAGGGAAAAGAGTCATGTCATAGGATAAGTCCAAGATTTAAGGACCCATACCCATGAACTAAGGAAGAATATTCCTCACCTATGCGAGAACTAGGTAGAGCCCGGGATAAGATAGTTAATTAGTTTTAAGATTAATATCTTTCTAATTCCATGAGAATTAACAATTTGTTATTTCTCTCAGGTACCTCAATATTACAATGGCACATCACGTAGACTGGGGTGGCATGCAACAAACGGTTGCCGGCCTTACTCAGGCATTACAAATTATGGCCCAGGCAGGCGTAGGGGCAAGGGTTGGTGACTTTCATCTCAATTTTCGGAGCTTAAACCCTCCGTGTTTCTACGATTCTTCTAATCCGGATGAGGCAGAAAACTGGATAGATGAGATGAATCGCATTTTCGATGTCATCCAATGCACGGATCAAGAAAAAGTGCGTCTTACAACCTTTCAACTCAATAAAGATGCACGCACGTGGTGGAAATCAGTACCTACACCCCCGGCAGATGCACCTCATACTTGGGATGGTTTTCTTACTATATTCCGTGCTAAGTACTTCTTTGAACATGTCAAAGAAATAAAGGCTATGGAGTTCGCCTCTCTTCGTCAGGGAATGATGACAGTCGCAGAGTATGAACTTCAATTCTCCAGGCTAGCACCTTATGCACCGCATTTAATCAGCACCGATTTATTGAATGCCAATCGGTTTATGGACGGGTTATGACCTGGCTTCATTCAGCAGCTCGGGACCCAAAACATCTGTACCTATACGGAGATGGTTCAGCGGGCATATTTATGCGGAAGGATCTTAGAGAAGGTTGAGAAGTTGAAAGGAAAGGGAGAAGAGTCTAGCCGATGATCTGATCGGCGTTATAAGCAGGAGAAATTCAACATCATGGAACCTTACAAAAGCCGTGATAGTAAGAAAAGATCCAGGAGCGGGAACGGTGGAAGTTCCCAGAAGCATAAGAAAGCCAAAGAGGAGAAGGAGCAAGTCATAGCGGCTGGCACATTTTGCGAGAAGTTCGGCCATTCGGCTGAAGAATGTTGGAAGTGTATGGAAGCAGGGAGCATCGTATGCCAGATTGCCCCCTTATGAACGTTCAATCGTCTTGTGGAGGACGTAAGAGCCAAGCTCGCCTCAATGCTATTCTAGAAGAAGAAGAAGCACCCAAGGATGGTGGGCTTATGGAAGGTATCCTTCAAATTTGTTCCCATCCTGCATTTGTGCTATTTGATTTTGGTGCCTCTCATTCTTTTATCTCCACTACTTTTGCAAAAATAAGATCAATTGCATCAGTTCCCTTACCTTCAGATCTTGCTATTACCACACCCTTAGGCTCTGGAACAAAGCTTACCAAGTATTATCCTGATAGTGAGGTAATAGTAGAAGGTCACAATCTCCCCGCAAACATAGTATGCCTTGACATGAAAGGTTATGATGCCATCTTAGGGGTAGATTGGCTTATAGATCATGATGCTGATATTAACTGCCGAAATAGGATTATATCCTTTCGAAAACTCGGTCTTCCAAGATTTTCTTTCCTTGGCATCAAGTATAGGAAACATCCTACTATCATATCCTCTCTTCACAATTGCAAACTTATCTCGTGAGGATGTGAAACTTTTCTTGCTTCTGTCATTGTTACCGAGTCCAAGGAAATCATCATAGCAGACATCCCTATTGTAAATGATTTCTCAGATGTGTTCCCATCCGAATTACCTAGTTTACCACTTGAGAGGGAAGTAAACTTCACCATCGAACTCATTCCAGGAGTAGCACCTATTTTTATAGGCCCTTATAGGATGTCCCCCACGGAACTTAAGGAACTAAAAAGGCAGTTGCAAGAGCTACTAGACAAAGGTTTCATCAGACCTAGCACATCCCCCTGGGGTGCGCCAGTTCTTTTTGTCAAGAAGAAGGATGGCTCTCTCAGGCTATCCATCGACTACCAACGACTGAATCAACTCACAATCAAAAATAAGTATCCGTTGCCACGTATTGATGAGCTCTTCGATCAACTTTCGGGAGCAGAGTATTTCTCCAAGATGGACCTCAGGTCAGGTTATCATCAGCTTAGAATTAAAGAAGAAGACATTTATAAATCGACTTTTCGAAGTCGTTATGGTCACTATGAATTCATGGTAATGCCATTCGGATTAACAAATGTCCCAGCAGCATTTATGTAACTTATGAACAATGTTTTCTTACCATATCTGGACCAATTCATCGTTGTCTTCATTGATGACATCCTAGTATATTCCAAGACAAAAGAGGAACATGAAGAACATCTGAGGATAGCTTTGCAAACACTTAGAGAACATAAGCTTTATGCCAAGCTTAACAAGTGTG
Source organism: Amorphophallus konjac (assembly GCA_022559845.1). NCBI lineage: Eukaryota > Viridiplantae > Streptophyta > Magnoliopsida > Alismatales > Araceae > Amorphophallus > Amorphophallus konjac. The sequence continues at coordinate 240,081,152 of CM040118.1, read as the reverse complement.
AATTCTGGCTCAAAGAAGTTTCATTCCTAGGCCACATTATTTCAAAAAAAGGTGTCGCTGTGGATCCTTCTAAAGTAGAAGTTGTCAGAAACTGGAGCCGGCCAACGACTGTATCAGAAGTAAGGAGCTTTCTTGGTCTAGCTGGCTATTATAGAAGATTCATTAAGGACTTCTCAAAAATTATTGTTCCTTTAACTAGACTCACAAGAAAAGAAAATCTTTTTGTCTGGTCAAAGGAATGTAAAAAGAGTTTTCAAACTCTTAAGAACCATCTTACTACAGCTCCTATTCTATCACTACCGCTGGAAGGTGGTGGATTTGAAGTATATACGGATGCGTCTGGCGTTGGCTTAGGGTGCGTCCTCATGCAGAAAGGAAAGGTAATCAGTTATTCTTTAAGACAATTGAAACGTCACGAGGAAAATTATCTCGTGCATGATTTAGAACTAACAGCTGTTATTTTCGTCTTAAAAATTTGGCGCCATTATCTTTATGGAGAGGAATTCACGGTCTACTCGAACCACAAAAGTTTAAAATACTTATTATCTCAAAAGAAATTAAATATGAGACAGAGGAGATGGTTAGAATATCTCAAAGATTTTGATTTTGCTATTCAATACCATCCTGGCAAGGCTAATGCGGTAGCAGATGCACTCAGTAGAAAACCAATGGGAAAGTTATCAAGTCTCATGATTAGTATGACTAATATTATTCTTCAATTCACTCAGTTGAACTTAGATATTGAGGTGAAGGAAGAAGATTATTTTATCGCTAATATTCAAGCTCAACCTACACTAATAGAAGATCTGGTCAAGCTGCAAAATGATGATCCCGTATTACAGGAGATTAAAGCCAACATAGAACAAAGACCAGATTTTTCTATTTCCAATGACGGAAGATTACTATTTAAGGGACGAATATGTGTACCAGATCATGAGGATACGAAGAAATTGATCCTAGATGAAGCACATAAATCCAAGTACACCATTCATCCAGGTGGTACAAAAATGTATCAAGATCTCAAAAGAAATTTCCAGTGGCCCAATATGAAGAGGGAAATAGCTGATTTCGTATCTCGTTGTCTCACTTGTCAACAAGTAAAGGCAGAGCATTTTCGACCCGTAGGTAAATTACATACCTCTGATATTCCAGCATGGAAGTGGAAAAGTATAGGAATGAATTTCATTATGGGTTTACCAAAGACAAGAGGTGGACACGACGGTATCTAGGTAATCATAGAACGATTGACAAAATCTGTACATTTCATACCAATCAAAAGTCGATGGTCTGTGGATATTCTAACAGCCTTATATATAAAGGAAATTGTCAAGCTACATGGTGTCCCTATCACTATCATATCTGATAGAGATCCTAGATTCACATCACAATTTTGGAAGGGTCTACAACATTCACTAGGGACCCGACTACATTTTAGTACGGCATTCCATCCACAAACTGATGGTCAGACGGAAAGAACAAATTAAGTGGTGGCAGATATGCTCAGGGCTTGTGCTATTGACTTCGGAGGAAGTTGGCATGATCACTTGCCTCTGGTGAAATTTGCATATAAGAACAGTTATCATGCCAACATACAGATGGCACCTTTTGAAGCTTTCTATGGAAAAAGCTATAGATCACCGATATGTTGGGATGAAATAGGGGAAAGGCAAATTCTAGGCCTTGACATTATCAGGGATTCTTCAGAGAAAATTAAGCTCATTCGAGAAAGATTGCAGATTGCTCAAGATAGGCAGAAATCTTATGCCGATAATCAAAGGCGCGACTTGGAGTTTCAAGTAGGAGATCATGTGTATCTGAAGGTTTCTCCGGGTCGTGGTATTCAAAGATTTGGCATCAAAGGTAAGCTAACACCAAGATTTATTGTCCCTTTTGAAATTCTAGAAAGAGTTGGTGAAGTAGCTTATCGGATTGCTTTACCTCCATAATTATCCAAAGTTCATAATGTATTTCACGTCTCGATGCTCAAGAAGTATGTACTTTATCCTTTCCATGTCATCACTTACGATAATTTGGAGATTCATATGGATATGACGTACGAGCAAACACCAATAAAGATTCTGGATCGGGAAGTGCGTCAACTAAGAAATAAAGTTATTCCTATGGTCAAAATTCAATGGAAGAAATCATGGCCATCCGAAGTAACTTGGGAAATAGAAGAAGTTATGTGAAAAAGATTCCCAGAATTATTCAATTGTAAGTACACTCTCTATACAATCCATGTATTGAATTTGGGGACCAAATTCTTCTAAGTGGGGGAGGGTGTAGTGCCCCAAAATTTATATAAATAATTTCTAGATTATTGTAAGAATTTTTTGGAATTTTTTAGGCTTAAATTGATTATAAGGCCCATCTATGTTAAAATATTAATCCGACTTTGATAAATAAAACCCAAAAGGTTTAAGGACCAAGCAATTAAGTTTGGCCCATGTTCTATAAAGTTATTTAGCTTATTCATAAATTTTAAGGATAAATACTCATTTAGTAGATAATTATGTGGATAAAACAATAAAGAGTTTTAATTTAGTTGAATTCTGCAAACGGTGAATGTAGCGGTCTATCGTGCGACCGCCACAGTCAGGTAATGCGCCAATACACGACCGTTAAACGCTGTCAGTTCCGTGAATGGAAGAACAAGCAAAAAAATTAGATTTTTACTAGTTTATCTCTTAGGGATCGAGATGGGAGGACTAGTAAATGTGTTAAGGACTCTCAGAAGTCGATCTAAACCATAACAAGGACTCCAGAATCGATCTAATCCACAAAACCTTAGGTAAAATCTATAAATAGACCCTAGTTTTGACCTGCGCGAACCCTTACAATGGCTAGCGTGGAACTAGTGTAAGAAGATAGTATTTCGGGTAAGTTCCTTAGAATTTTTTGTTCCTTATACATAGGACTAATCTTCCTCAAAATTTCGTGCTAGGAGATCAACCACACAAAGAGTTTGAAGCTTCCAAAGTTGTTGGTTCGACCATAGCAACCCAGGAATCTGAGCAAAAGTCTATTGAAGATCAGGAGATTAGAACACCAAAACAAGGTAATTAGCCTAAGTGTCTTTAGAACTTTCTGTTCCCCTTAGTTTCACCTTCCTACCCTCAAAATTTCACGTCCTTAGGTCAAGTGATTGAGGAGTTAGAGCGACGTGAAGTTGCTACAAAATTACAGGAAAGTAAGAACTAGGGCGTGGCTTGCAGTCACAAATTGGAAGTTGAAAGCCCAAGAAAGAGGTAGGTCATTTCATGAACAGCAAGAATAGCATGTTAGGAATAAAAGCCCTCTGGTTCTACTTGATTCCATGCACTATAGACCACAAATTTCATGTTTTATTAGAATCATACATGCATACATGTCTTTAGCCTTAAATGAAGATAAAAGATATTTTCTTGTTCATTCACTGCAACCTATGCATCTAGATGGACTATTCTTCATTTTATCATGACTAGAGTAGTTACTTCTTTTCAAAACATGACATGTTTTCAAACCATAGTCTTTATCTTTTTACTTTCCTGACAACAGGACAATAACGGCCTATAGTTAGACTGTTAGAGGGACGTAACGGCCTTACGATAAGTCGTCACACTCTCTGTTATACTTAAGATTCTCTGTTAACTCTGACGGACCATAACCGGAGCGTTACAACACTCTAACGGCTCCACGATAAACCGTCACAGCCCTGTGATGCGCCCATGTTCGACCGTCAGAATAACTGTGTTCTGTCAACCCGAGACAGAGTTAAAAATAGTCAAGTTTACTTACGAATAAGCCTAGTTATCTAAGTTTTGTCCTATTTTTCATAACTTTGAGTTTATAAATTGATTCATGTATGTTTAAAGCACTTTGAGTTATTTTAAAGTACATGTTAACTTCATTGCTAAAACTCTATAGTTTTGTATTAAAACATGATTTTTACTGATGTATTGATGGAGTTTTATCATGGTTTCACATTGTTACACATTCTTTCTGTCTAAACAGTCAATTCTCTAAGTACATGGCATATATTCCGGTATATAACCATTAGTTCACATTTTTGCACTATAGGAACATATTCTTGAACTTGAGGACCTCTCTATTGGATATTCCTTCCAATGGACTAGGAAATCTGGTTTCAAGGCCTCCGTAATTCTCCGCGAGCCTGGGATTTCCACTAGGACGCCGAGTTGGTTGTACCTTTAAAGCCCAATTGTTTAGAAAGCACTATCGATGTTTTCTGGTTTTAACTATGTAACGGCCTAATACTTGATCGTCAGGCTCATCTAACGGTCCAGTATACAACCGTCAGATTCACTGAGTCCAATTATACATTCTGGATTCAATCTATTGTAACGGCTCAATTATAGACCGTCACGATCATGTAACGGCCCATTAATTGACTGTCACAATTCTTGAGTGATTTAACCCGAGGTTTGACCCAAGGGTTGATATTCCAAAGTTCCTAGATGGATTATTGATAGTCTAGGACTTGTCATATTGTTCAAAGATACTTAATCTTAAATTATGAAAGTTAAGAAACGTACCGTTATGCTGCCGATTTATTTTCATGGCATAACCTAGTCTTAATATGTTCATTGAAATTCTTTAAATCAAATAGAAGCATTCTTGTGATAGATTACTTTATCTTGAACCTATCCTTTGAAATTGTACATTCTTGGCCATATTGTTTACATGCGTGGAAGTAGCTTGATTTATACTTGAAGATGCAATCGAGCACTGATTGTGTTCAAGGGCTCTATGCTAGTCCCCTCGACTGATTGTCGGAAACATACTATTGTAAACCATGGGGTATGATGCTACTGGCATCGCATTGCACTGAGAGTACTTTCTTTGTAAATAAGTGAATATCCACTGCTCGTGAAGTGAAAATCCATGACACGATATATACACGTACATGATTTTCTAGCTTCTTACATGATATTCCACAGAAATTCATGAAATACTTGCTACTAAGTGAAGAGTACATTCATGATTGATACATGACTCTCTAGCACATTCCTGTTCATGAAAGGCCATATCATATTCTTATTATATTCTTGCTAACTCATACTTGTTCATTCTATCTTACATGATCATCGTGTTACCTTGGTTATTTACATATGATTTATCGCATTCGCATGATTTTGCCTTATTTCTTTAGAGCTAAGATGCTAATCACTTTAATAGTACTTTCATGTTGATGCGAAGATACCTACTGGGCAAGTGTTCTCATTACCTATTTTCCAATTTTTTCAGGAGATGGAAGTGATTCAAATTCAGATTTAAGTTATACAAGTAGCGGGTCCGAGAGCTAATGAAAGTCATATCAAAATGAGAGTGAAGACTTAGGAAAGTCACTATTGTTTAGATCGAGTCTTTGTAATTTTTCTTTTTTCCTTGAGTCTGATGGATAAATGAAGTTTGGAAAGTTATTGTATTTGAATATTTTGACTATTAATGAAATAAAGTTGGAGTTTGAGCAATTATTGTGCAATTATATTTTTATGTGTGATTGTCTTGCGCTCTGATCGTTCTTGCTCGCTAGAGGCTTACTATGCCGGCTGTTCACGATTTCCTGAGTTGGTCTTCCGCTGTGATACAGGCTCGAAGCGTGACATATGAAATTTCTAATGTTGTATCTTTAATTTCTTAGAAAATGGAATTGGCGCCCCTGTGAGTAGTCTTCATTTAATTGAAGACTCCTCGGGGTGTCACTAATTGATGTACAGGTTTAACTAATTGACGACACTGCGTAGGGTCACCAATTGAGTTATTTTTCAAGTGGGTTATGCTTCGTATCAGAATGGTACGTCTGTGACACAAATTATTATTCATTTTCTAAAGTTTCTCCGAATCAGAATTCGAGGACATGGACATGTAGAGAAAAATCTCAGGGTCACAGAAGTATATTCAGGCAAAATTTTTATGGTTCAGTTTGATAGTTATGGATTTTTGAATGCGTTGATTTACTAATTATTGGAAATTTTAGAAAATAGAATTGACGTCATTGCACATGGTCTTCAATAAATTGGCGGCCATGCGCGAAGTCTTCTATTTTGTAATTGGCGCCCTGGTCAGGGGCATTTACAGGTGGGTGGTTCACTATTCATCAGTATAAAAGTGTTCTGAATCAGGAAGTAAGGGTACGGACAGGTAGAGAAAAATGTTAGGATCATAGAAACATATTCATGCAGAATTTTCATGGTTTTGTTCAATAGTTATGGATTTTTGAATGCGTTGAATTAATAATTACTGGAAATTGTGGAAATGGAAATGACGACACTATAAAGTGTCTTCATTTAATAGGCACCCTGGCTGGGGGTGCCTCTTATAGAATTAGCGCCCTAGTCAGGGGCGCTATTCACCAGGGGTTTGGTTTTCCGGGATTTTAAAACTCAGGTAGCAGAGGTTATATATACTAAGGCTAAAACATGATTATTAAGACTATAAAACTAGTGTAATAAGATATGTTGAAAACTCATAAAATCATGATAACAGATTTTTGTTTAAAACTCATAAAATCATGGTAAAAGATGGTGTACAAAATCAAACATGATAGGTGTAACATGGTATTAAAATATGTGTAACATGGTATATACATGGTCATTTTTTTATCACGGTAAAGCCAGGTAATATAGCATGGATAATGAGTTAATCTAACTCTAAGCATGCATAAGTTATCCTATTTAGCTACTAGTTAGGCAAGTACTTGAGAACACCTACCTTTTAACGTGTGGTTACGAGGTACAGATGACAGGAGGAAGCCACACGTCCTCCGCCACCGTAAACCTTCAGCAACAGGACGTAGACTTCATGCTTTCCGAGGAATGAAGGGAAATATTACCTTCTGCAAGTAGCACTGAATGATGGCAGTAGCCTCTGACAGTGATACAGAGGGAATTAGTTATAGGAATCGTAAAGCATTGGTTTATTGCCTTGCCAGTCCGGCTGAGTAGACTTGGGCTTTGCCAGCTAAATGGGGTTGTTCGTGTCTCAACCTTCTAGATATATAGACTTAATGACACCCTTGTAAGAGGTCGTCTATTAATCTAGGTGGTCCTACTCATGAGAATGACGCCCTTGCGAGAGGGCGTTAACTGTTAGACAAGGCTGTCACTTTCATGTGTTGGCCTACAGGATGGGGCCCCAAGGGAAATGGTGCCTCCTTATGTGGTCTTCAATTTAGTAATTGGCGCCTTGGTCAGGTGCGCCATTTACATTTGGGTGGTGGAAAGGACACCCACTTACGTATATCCATGTGCATAAAGTTGGCTTGCTCATTTACATACTAGTCCTCCTATAGTTTAGTTATTTATACAAAGCCTCTCATTATAAGATTCTTTTAAGAAGAGTTCATTACGTACTATGCATAAAGTGGGTTGTACATTTATATACTAACCCTCCTAAGGTTTGGTTCTTGATATAAGGCCTTCATGATTCTTTATGGCATAAAGTAAGGTTGGCTTATATATTTATATTATAGTCCTCATGAGGTTGGGTTCTTTATGTAAGGCATTCATGTATGATTTCTTTTAGGAAGAAGTTTTAAATTTACTCAAAGATTTTTATCGGGGGTGCTACACCCTCCCCCACTTAAAAGAATTTGGTCCCAAAATTCAACTGCATTATACGGAAATAGGAAAAATGTGAAGTACTTACAGCTAGAATAACTCCGAAAATCTGCTCTTCATAGACTCTTCAGTCTCCCATGTGGCTTCTTGTTATATGCATCGATTCCATTGGATTTTTACCATAGGGATTGTCTTGTTCCTTAGAACTCAAACTTCTCGGTCGAGGATCTTCATTGGCTTCTGCTGGTAGGTAAGGTCCTTCTATACCACTAAGTCATTGTGGTCAATGACATGGAAGGGATCGTGCACTTATTTCTTCAGCATAGAAACATGAAATACATTGTGCACTTCTGATAGTTACGGAGGTAGGGTGATGCGATAAGCCACCTCGCCTACTCTTTCCAGTACTTCGAATGGACCAATATATCTTGGTGTTAGTTTGCCCTTAACACCAAATCTTCTAATGTCTTGGCCGGGAGATACCTTGAGAAAAATATGATCTCCGACTTGAAATTCCGTATCTCTTCTTCTGTTATCAGTATAAGATTTCTGCCTGGACTGTGCTATCTTTAACCTTTCTCTAATGAGGTGTATATTCTAGGTAGAATGTAGTACCATGTATGGGCCTAGAATTTGTCTTTCACCAACTTCATCTAACATATTGGAGATCGGCAACTCCTGCCATACAGTGCCTCAAAAGGTGCCATTTGTATACTGGCTTGATAGCTGTTGTTGTATGCAAATTCGACTAGTGGTAAGTGGTCATGCCAACTTCCGCCGAAGTCTATAATGTATGCTCTCAACATATCTTCCACAACTTGATTTGTCCTTTCGGTCTGTCCATCTGTCTGGGGATGGAAAGTAGTGTTGTAGTTGAGTTTCGTCCCCAGAGAGTGTTGTAGATTTTTCCAGAATTGAGAGGTAAAGCGTGGGTCTCGATCGGATACAATCAAAACGAGAACTCCATGCAATCTAACCATCTCCTTAATATACAGGGCAGCAAGTACATCGACTGACCATAGGCTTTTGATGGGTAAGAAATGGGCCGATTTAGTTAGCTGGTCGATAATTACCAAAATTCCATCATATCCGCCCCAGACTTGAGAAAACCCATGATAATGTCCATTCCAATGTCTTCCCACTTCCACTAGGGAATATCTAGCGGATGTAGCTTTCCGACGGGTTTTTGATGTTCCGCTTTCACTTGTTGCATGTGAGGCAACGAGATACAAAGTCTGCTACCTCCTTTTTCATGTTAGGCCACTAGAAAGTTCTTTTAAAATCTTGGTACATCTTAGTGGCTCTAGGGTGGATCGTGTACCTGGATTTATGAGCTTCTTCAAGAATCTTCTTTTTCGATTCGGGACAATCGGGCACACTTGTCCATTCATGAAATAGTAATCTACCATCAGGTGCTAGCTTGAAATCAAGTCTCTTGTCCAGCTCGCCTTTTATCTCCACTAGTGCGGGATCTTCTTCTTGTAGCTTCTTGATTTCAGGTAGCAAATCTAGATGTAGACTCATATGAGATAGAATAATACACTTTTTTTTCTCATCTATGCTGATATCAATCTCAGAAAATTTCTCCAGTAGCTTCCATTCTTGTATCATACAGTTGGCCAATATTACTCTCAGCTTTCGACTATGGGCATCCACTACAGAATTACCCATACCGGGATGGTACTGTATAGTGAAGTCGAAATCCTTGAGATACTCGAGCCAACGCCTTTGCCGCATGTTGAGCTCCTTTTGGAAGAATAAATACTTGAGACTTTTATGATCGGAGTATACAGTGATTTGTTCTCCGTAGAGATAGTGCCTCCAGATCTTCAAGGCAAATACTACCGTGGCCAGTTCTAAGTCATGCACCGGGTAGTTCTCTTCATGTTTCTTGAGCTATCGGGAAGAGTATGCAATGACTCTTCCGTTTTGCATCAATACACATCCGAGGCCAATACCAAAAGCATCGGTATATACCTCATATTTTTCTCCTTCAATTGATAATGATAAGACTGGAGCAGTGGTCAAGAGATCCTTTAAAGCTTGGAAACTCTTTTCACAGTTTTCATTCCACTCATAAGACACTTCCTTGTGGGTTAACCTGGTCAGAGGAACAACAATCTTGGAGAAGTCCTTGATAAAACACCAGTAGTAACTAGCTAGACCCAAGAAGCTTCGAATCTCCGTTGCATTTGTGGATCATTCTCAATTCTTCACGGCTTCGACCTTTGATGGTTCAACAGTAATTCCGTTCTTCGAAATTACATGGCCCAAGAAGGATACTTCCTTGAGCTAGAACTTGCACTTGCTGAATTTGGCATATAATTTATTTTCTTTCAATACTTTCAATGCCTTCTTCAGATGTTCTTCATGATCCTCTTCAGTATTTGAATAGATCAGAATATCATCAATAAAGACCATAATAAATTGGTCTAAGTAAGACCTGAATATGCTGTTCATTAACTGCATAAAAGCTGTGGGGGCATTTGTTAGTCCGAAAGGCGTAACAGTAAATTCGGAATGCCCATACCTGCTTCGGAATGTAGTTTTATGAATGTCTTCGTCTTTTATCTTCAATTGGTGGTAACCAGAACGAAGATCAATATTGGAGAAATATGTAGCTCCAGATAGCTAATCGAACAGCTCATCAATTCTCGGCAGCGGGTACTTGTTCTTGATTGTAAGATGATTTAGCTACCGATAATCAATGCATAGTCTCATCAATCCGTCCTTCTTTTTGACGAACAGCACGGGTGCTCCCCATGGGGAAGTACTTGGCCTGATGAAACCCTTTTTCAATAACTCCATCAACTGTTCTTTTAGCTCTTTCAGCTCAGCAGGGGACATTCTGTAAGGTGCCTTGGAAACAGGACCAGCACCAGGGACAATGTTGATTGTGAACGACACTTCCCTTTCTGGGGGTAAGCCGGGCAATTCTTCTGGAAAAACATCGAGAAAATCCCGAATTACACGAATGTCTTCAAGTTTAACCTCCTCGACTTCCGTGACAGTCACGAATGCTACGAAGGCCATACATCCTTTATTCATAAGTTTAATAGCTCGAAGGGCTGATATAAGAGTTGATCTACTCCGGGGGCTAGTGTAAACCAGCTCTGGGAAATCCACGAAAGTTACCTTGCCATGCTGGCAATCTGCAGTTGCTTGGTATGTGGATAACCAGTCGGCACCTAGTATGACATCATAACCCTTCATATCTAGGCATATCAGGTCAGCAGGTAAATTGCTTCGCTTAATCATCACTTCACAATTTGGATAGTGATAAGTGATATCGGACTCGTTCCTAAGAGGTGTAGATATGACGAAATCTAACAGTTCATGTTTCCTTGAAAATGAAGCAGTAAATTTCTTGGAAACGAATGAATGAGTTGCTCCGGTATCAAATAAAACTTGAGCAGTTTTAGAACAAATAGTGAGAGTACCTTCCATAATTCCACCTTCAATGGGTTCCGTCTCTTAGAGAGCTTGCATACGGCCTTGTTTCTTTACTGGACGTTTCTAGTCTTTGGTATCTTGCTCCTTCATCAATGGGCAGTCTGGGATTCGATACTCTCGGCTCCCACATCGAAGACAAGCTCCTAACTTTCTCTAGCATTCCTCAGTCTTATGACCAGCTTTATAACAATACTTGCAAATCTCCTTAGAGGATGTGGCGGTGGAGAATGGCCTGTCATTCTTCTGGAATTTCTTCACCTTGGAGGGCTCCCCTCCCATGAAGAACCTTTTCTTGTTGAATGATTGTTTAAATTTTCCCAGGCTTGTGACGGGTTCCTTCTTGTCCCTTCCTCGAATCCTTTCAGATAATTTGGTGGCATCTTCTAGCAATTGAGCATGTCGAACCATCTCCGAGTAGACTTGGATGTCCATCGGTGCAAGTTGTGTAATATAGTGGGGCCGAAGCCTGTTGAGGAACCTTCTAGCCTTCATCTTTTCCGTACACACCAAGTGGCGTGCATACATTGATAATCTTGAAAACTGGGCCTCATACTTGGCCACTTTCAAGCCCCGTTGTTTAAGAACGGCGAATTCCGCCGCCTTCTTCTCCTGGACATGGTCGGAGAAGTACTTGTCGTTGAAGTGCTCCGTGAATTCATCCCATGTGACATGGTCTTCTGGCAGTGTTGCTTATATGGATTCCCACCAACATCGAGCGTCCCGCTCCAGTTGGAATACGGCCAGTAAAACATTCTCCTCGTCCGCGCATTGCATCACACGGAAGATTCGTTCCATTTCCTTTAACCAATTCTCGTCATCCTCGGGGTCAGACGAACCTGTGAATCTTGGTGGGTTCATGTTACGGAAACTCCTGTGGAGATCACCAGCTCCACGGTTGGCACCGCCTTGCGCCACTTGCTGTAGTGCCTGTGTAAGGCCTTGTACAATGCGATGTATCTCGCGCCATTGTGCTCTTTCAGCAGCCATGATCCTACAAAATGGTTTAAGCACGATAAAGATCAGGTTTACTTATAAGGTCAAAAGTCATTATAGAACTTAACCCATGGCTCTATCCGTCTCACCGGGTAAGATGTATCTATCCTTGGACTCAGGTTTTACCTAGATTTCAATCATGACCACCACAAATTTTTCCTAACCTCTTATTTCTTCTAGTTTCCTAGGTATGAAAACCTAGGCTCTGATACCACGAAGACTGTCACGTCCCGAGTGCAGAAGATACTCGGATGCGTGACGCGTCTATATAGATCGTGTCATTAGAGCGATAAAATTTTTGACATACATAATTACGGAGTGCGCAAAAGACTAATAAAATCTAACAATCCCAATAGTCCAAGTGATGATTATTTGATTAACCAAAGGAATTAAAGATAGTCCATGATAAATTCCAAATGTAAAAAAAACAAACACTAGGCTACATGCCTAACAAAGTCTATACCACTAACTGACATAGCTAGGGGTACAAGGTAGACTCAAATAATTTCAAAAGACGCGACTAGCTAATGATAGGCGAATGGCGTTCTAGCACTCTTCACTCAATCTCAAACCCATTCTTGTGGACGTCACTATCCGAATCACCTGAAAATGTTAGGAAGCAACTGGATGAGTGAATCACTTAGTAGGAATTACATCTCAAGTTCGAGCAATCTTTAAGTGATTTACAGTTTACATGTGTTATCAGTATGGCTATGCATGATGTACGAGTAAGAAAATTAGGTATACAGGTAAATCTAGGCATGATGAACAAGTAAGAGATCAGGAACTATATAAGGAGAGTATAACAAGATTTTCAAGTATTTGACAAGCAGTATTTCCAAACATTTATAGATGCAGATGTCACTTCGGGGCAAGCAGGGATTCATGTGCAAGTATGAATGTAGGTGCAAGAATGAACTCATGTGCAAGTATATCTCAGGTACGAGCAAGTAAAAATTTAATTCAAGCAAGTAATGTCAAGTATGTATCAGTAGAATTGGCTATTTCAATCAAGCAAGTATTTTGCTCTTTCTCGGGCCACAAGTCAAGTATTGCTCGTTCCGGGCCACGCAAGTCAAGTCAAGTAGTAATGTAGCAACCCTAATAAATGAATAATTGAAATGAATTAAAACATATATATTACAGAAGTAATATATAAAAGGAATAGGGTTAATTGGACGAAATAAAATCAAATTAAAAATAACGCCTCTTATTAAGGCGTTAATTTATAAAGAAACGCCTCTATCCATGGCGTGAATAAAGAAAGGACGCCCACACCTGCGGTCGTCAGTTCTCACGCGACCAAATGGGTAAGTAAAATAAACGCCCCTATCTTGGGCGTGTTTTAAAACACGAAACGCCCTTTGTCAAGGCGCTTTTTAAGAAACGCCCTTATGCAAGGCGTCAATTAAAGAATACACGCCCTTACCAAAGTCGTTAATTCCATTCGGAACCGTTCGAACCCAGAACTTATCCAGGGTAAGTGATAACTATGAGAAAGAGTTCGAATGTGGTAATAACTCAATCTTGGAAATATTACTTCCAATCAAACACTAACTATTGTTAGGATTCCCAAAATCCTATAAAATCTCTCGTTTGACAAACCCTAAACCTATTTGATCCAAGCCTCTGCGATGGTAAGTGAAGAACAGAACTGTTCTTCTTTCCTTTCTTCTGTTTCGAGTATATGAAGAACTAACGTTCTTCATCTCCTTCTCTTCTTACAGGTTGAAGAAGCCTGGACTACGTGGAGAACAAGGGTAAGTTCTTCTATCTTCCATCTTCAGCCAAGCATTATAAAGAAATTTCTAACATCTCTTCATATTCCCCTGTAGGAAAGCTCTAGTGATCTACCGAAGAACAAAGGTTCTTTGACAGAACAACTCCATCCTCCGTCAAGCCCTGCCTGCTGCTATTTGCTGCTGTTAGAAGCTTCAGAGTCTAGTATTCTCAACCAGATCTTCACGTTTCTCCATCAGATAATCCTCATAAGGTAGGATTTTCTCAAGTCACTGTAGCCCAAACTAAATTGATACAGTACAATAATTATCATGCATATACATGGTTTGGTTTACTATAGTTTCTGAACGACTTTCTGTTAATTTCTGGAAAGAAACGTCCTTAGCAAGGGCGTGACTATGAAATACACGCCCCAGACTAGGGCGCTACTTTACAAGTCACGACCCTGCCAAGGTCGTCAATTTTGGATTTGACGCCCTGCACACAGGCGTTAATTTCATTTAATCATTAATCACCCATGTTAAGAATTGAGTATCTATGAAATAATGATCCTACAATAATGCATGATCACATGTCTTCAAACTTGCTAATTTTATTGTCATGACCATACATTCGTTCTCCATGAATTCTATTATCCTGAAATTATTACTGCCCATGAAAATTCATGGTATCTCTTGAATTCACGACCTAGACTAGGTCGTTTTCCATATGTAAACGCCCCATCATAGGGCGTGAATTAAAAATAAACGCCCCTTACTAGGGCGCGTATCTGTTAAAATCCTGGAATATATATTCTGTGAAAATAAGAATTTAATGATTAACGCCCCTGACAAGGGCGCGTTTTTGATAATTTCTGAAAATAAATATGTTCTGAAAAATATTGTAAATAAAAAGACGCCTGCTACTGTAGTCGTCAACTCTTGAAGAAACGCCCCTGCCGAAGGCGCGTTTTAAATAAATTATTGAATTATTGAAAATTCTGCAAAACGGACCATGTGTAAACGCCCTTCTGTTAGGCGTTAATTACTTGAGAAACGACTTGACCTAAGTCGTTATTTTACTGTAAACTGATTTTTCCTCTGATTTGCTAACCGATGGTTTATATATTATACATATATATATATCGGCACTATTCTCCACTCCGTGAGTATAGTCCCACTTTTCACGGTGTTTTATCGATCACACTCAATTCTCATTGACATACAAGCTCTCCTTTGGACATTCCGTTCCTTTGGACTAGCGAGTTAGTCATAGAGACCTCCGTAAGACTCCTCGTAGCCTTGGATTCCCTCAAGGCCGACTGAGCTGGTTGTACCCTAAAAACCCATTACACGATCCTTGCCATGTCAATCTAAAGAAACATGGTATACCGGCCCTTATGATTATACAAAGAGTATATCATAAGAAATTCTTGATGGGATGATGATATCATGCCATATCGCGTCATTCTTGTAAACCCCAATTCTATGATAAGAATGAGGGTATCTTGCTTGATCGAATGTTCATGTGGACCTCAATTCTATATAAAGAATGTCCATATTGATTTGTCATGGTACCTAAGTTAAGGGAACCATATTCCACCTAGTTTTATCGACATCGTGATTATACCGTTATTATCGCCAATTTATGTCCTTTGTCATATTTTTGGACTCTATTCTGTCAAAGTTGTCATACATGTCTACAAGCTTGAATATTGAAATTCTATATTGGCTATATAAACAAGAGTGGATGTCAAAAATACATGATAAATGCCTGCGCATATAGGGCCCGATCTGGTCCTGGGAGGAGCACCCGAAAGTACTTGTGCCCATGGGAGTTAAAATGATAAGGTATCTGGCATTATACCGAGTACTTGACTTGCTTGATTGGACATTCCACACACATCTTGTACTTGAATCGTACTTGACTTTACATGAAATGCGTGGCCCGAAAAAGGGTAATTTACTTGCTTGATACATGATAGCCAAAGTTCTTGACATGACTTGTTAAACGTGCTTGCTTGAATACCTTGAATATACTTGTCATCTTGTTGGAAGTTCATGATTAAGTTCATCTTATTTCTTTGATATTACATTCTCTCTATCTTGTCGTTTCATGCGAGCATGCATAGCTTTATTGCATTCATGAAAATGTAATTACTTAAACCCCTTGCTAGTACTTGAGATATAATTTCCTACTGAGCGTTCGCTCATTCCGTTTGTCCCTTTTTACTTTTCAGGTAAGTCCGACGACGATGGAAGTCAGTCGGATGGGAATGATCAAGAGTGAAAGAGATAGAGATTCTCCAAGTGTCATCTAGTCTTTTCTATAGTTTCTTGAGTCAAATATGTATTCTTTTCCTTTTTATTAAACAGAGTATTGGATTTGTAATAGTCTATCCATTATGAAATAAAGGATTGGGTTATCTTGCTATTTTGCGCATCTCTGTCTTTGTGTCGAATACACGACCACTCTGATTGACATGATTGATATAGACACGTCGCGCATCTCCGGGTATCTTCCGCGCTCGGGGCGTGACAGTCTTTGTGGTATCAGAGCCTAAGGTATTCAATTCCTAGGAAACCCAAGTCCAAGGATAGGTTTCAAAACCTTTAACCAAGTGAGAGTGGGTAGAACCAAGGGTTAAATGATCAATGAGTCCTTTATAAGATCATAGTGATATAATACTAACATAGCTATCGTAATTGTAGGATAATGGCTGCCGAACGTGCTCAATGGCGCAACATGCAGCGTACCCTTCAAGGGATGACCCAAGTGCTACAACAGGTAGCACAAGGTGGTGCTCCACGAGCTGGAAGCTTACACCAAGCATTCAAGAATATGAATCCCCCGAAGTTCATGGGATCGACCGATCCAGACGATGCCGAGCATTGGGTTCGGGAGATTGAACGTATATTCCGTGTCATGCAATGCACGGATCAGGACAAAGTCTTATTAGCTACTTTCCAGTTAGAAAAGGATGCTAGATGCTGGTGGGAGTCGATTGAAGCTACTATTGACCCAACTCAAGTTACATGGGGTGAATTCGTTGAATATTTCAACGCCAAATATTTCTCTGATAGGGTCCAGGAAAAGAAGGCCGTCGAATTTGCCGCATTAAAGCAAAGATCTTTATCGGTGGCTGATTATGAAGCACAGTTCTCTAGACTGTCTAGATATGCTAAGCATTTAATTAGCACGGAAAAGATGAAAGCCCGTAGATTTCTTAATGGGCTTAGGCCTCACTACATTACTCAATTGGCGCCTATGGATATTCAAGTTTATACTGAAATGGTGCGCCGAGCTCAGTTGCTTGAAGATGCCACGGAATTATCTGATAGGATCCGTGGGAAAGACAAAAAGGAGCAAGTCACAAGTTCGGGTTCTTTTAAACCCAACTTTAAGAAGAGGCCCAATAATGGAGGTTCTTCCTCTCAAGATCAGAAGTACAAGAAATCCAAGCCTTTCTCTATCACCACTACCCCTTCAAACGTAGTATGCAAGCATTGTGACAAGGCTGGTCACAAAACAGAAGAATGCTGGAGGAAATTAGGAGCATGTCTCCGTTGTGGGAGTCGTGAACATCGGATTCCCGATTGTCCATTAATGAATGACCAAGACGGTGAGGGTAAACGCCCAGTGACAAGGAACGCGCGTCTTCATGCAATCCAAGAGACCGAACCAGAAGAAGAAGGCGGATTGGTGGAAGGTACATTAAAAATTTGTTCCAAATATGCACATGTCTTATTTGATACGGGTGCATCGCATTCCATTATTTCCAAGAAGTTTGCTAACCCATTACCTCTAGAACCAGAATGGATGAAGTTAATATTGTCTACTCCTCTCGAAAACGAGACGGATATCACACATCATTACCAAAACTGTGAGGTATTGGTTCGAGGAAAGAATTTTCCTATTGATCTTATCTGCTTAGATCTAAAAGAGTATGATGTTATACTAGGAGCAGATTGGTTATCCAAATACCAGGCAACGGTTGATTGCCGTGATAGCAAGATTGTTTTCAAGGAATTTCCGGAACTGACTTATACTAGTCCTAAGAGTCGAAGCAAATCCCCTCTTATCTCGGCTCTTCGAGCAAGCAAGCTCGTCAAGAAAGGATGTGTATCCTTCCTTGCTTTTGTCACTATTAAAGAAGCTAAGGAAACCAAGATAGAAGACGTTCAGGTAGTACGAGAATTCCCAGACGTATTTCCAGAAAATTTGCCGGGATTACCCCCTCAAAGAGAAGTGGCCTTCACCATTGACTTAGTCCCTGGTGCCGGTCCTGTTTCAAAGGCACCATATAGAATGTCCCCTGCTGAACTCAAGGAGTTGAAGGAGCAGCTGATGGAACTAATCCGAAAAGGGTTTATTAGACCAAGTACTTCCCCGTGGGGAGCACCAGTCTTATTTGTAAAGAAGAAGGATGGATCCATGAGATTGTGTATCGACTATCGACAGTTGAATCATCTTACTATCAAGAACAAGTATCCACTGCCGAGAATCGATGAGTTATTTGATCAGATTTCAGGATCCAAATATTTCTCCAAGATTGATCTCAGGTCGGGATATCATCAATTAAGAATCAAGGACGATGACATTCACAAGACTGCATTCAGAAGCAGGTATGGCCATTACGAATTTGTTGTTATGCCTTTTGGACTAACAAATGCCCCTGCTGCCTTTATGCAGTTAATGAATAGCATATTCAGGCCTTACTTGGATCAATTCATAGTAGTCTTCATTGATGATATATTGATATATTCTAAGACTAAGGAAGAACATGAAGAGCATTTGAGGATTGCATTGCAAGTCTTGAGGACAAATCAATTATATGCTAAACTCAGCAAATGCGAGTTCTGGCTTGAAGAAGTGGCTTTTCTGGGACATGTCATATCCAAGGACGGTTTATCTGTAGATCCGTCAAAGGTTGAAGCTGTAAGAAACTGGGAAAGACCCACTAATGCAAGCGAGATCAGAAGTTTCTTAGGTCTTGCAGGCTACTATCGGCGATTCATCAAAGATTTCTCTAAGATCGCCGTGCCCCTTACAAGGTTAACTCGTAAGGAGATCCGATATGAATGGAGTGAGGAATGTGAAAGCAGTTTCCAAACTCTCAAGGATCATCTCACTACAGCTCCGGTCTTAGCCCTACCAATTGAAGGAGAGAAATTCGAGGTCTACACTGATGCTTCTGGCATTGGCCTCGGATGTGTTCTAATGCAACAAGGGAAGGTCATAGCATACTCTTCTCGTCAACTGAAGAAGCATGAGGAGAATTACCCCGTCCATGACTTGGAACTGGCCGCGGTAGTATTTGCCCTAAAGATATGGAGACACTATCTCTATGGGGTACAGTTCACTGTCTACTCCGATCACAAAAGTCTCAAATATCTATTCTCACAAAAGGAACTAAACATGAGACAAAGACGCTGGCTAGAATATCTCAAGGACTTCGACTTCAGTATACAATACCATCCCGGAAAGGGTAATTATGTGGCTGATGCCCTTAGTCGAAAGCCGAGAGCAAGGATAGCCAATTGTATGATACAAGAATGGAGGTTACTTGAACAATTCTCCGAGCTCAATATAAGCTTGGACACGGAATCCAAATTTGTCACACTATCTCATGTAAGCATACAGTCAGATTTGTTATCTGAGATACAAACACTTCAGGATGATGATCCTATGTTAGTAGAAATCAAAGGCAGATTAGAAGGACAATCTGATTTTCAACTAACTTCTGATGGAAGATTATCGTTCAAAGATAGAACTTGTATACCCGATTGTCCGGAATTAAAGAAGAAGATCTTAGATGAAGCTCACCGATCCAGGTACACTATTCATCCAGGATCAACCAAAATGTACCAAGATGTAAAGAGGAACTTTTGGTGGCCTAATATGAAAAGAGAAATAGCGGACTATGTATCACGCTGTCTCACATGCCAACAGGTCAAGGCGGAACACCAAAAGCCTGCGGGAAAACTACATCCTCTAGATATTCCTAAGTGGAAATGGGAGGATATTGGTATGGACTTCATCATGGGTTTGTCTAAATCTAAAGGAGGACATGATGGAATCTGGGTTATCATTGACCGATTGACTAAATCGGCACATTTCTTGCCAATCAAAAGCCGATGGTCAATTGATGTGCTAGCTGCACTATACATCAAAGAAATAGTCAGGATACATGGAATTCCTGTCTCAATCGTGTCTGATAGAGATCCCCGTTTTACTTCTCATTTTTGGAAGGGATTACAACATTCGTTGGGGACAAGGCTCAACTTTAGTACTGCTTTTCACCCACAAACGGATGGTCAGACCGAGCGAACTAATCAAGTTGTTGAAGATATGCTGAGAGCATGCATTATTGACTTTGGAGGAAGCTGGCATGACCACTTACCTTTAGTTGAATTTGCATATAATAATAGCTACCAAGCTAGTATCCAAATGGCACCTTTCGAAGCCTTATACGGAAGGAGTTGCCGATCTCCCATATGTTGGAACGAAGTTGGAGAAAACAACTATTAGGTCCAGACATGGTAAGGGATACAACCGAGAAGATACAAGTAATCAGAGAAAGATTACAAGTTGCTCAGACAAGGCAAAAGGCTTATGCTGATACCAGGAAAAGAGATCTTGAATTCCAGGTTGGAGATCATGTATTTCTTAAAATATCCCCTGGACGTGGCATACGAAGATTTGGTGTTAAGGGCAAGCTTACGCCAAGATTCATCGGACCATTTGAGGTACTCGAAAGAGTTGGCGAGGTTGCTTATCGCATCGCGTTGCCTCCTCAGTTGTCCGAGGTACACAATGTATTTCACATATCTATGTTGAAGAAGTATGTGCACGATCCGTCACATATTATTGAGCATGGAGATCTGATGATCCAGAAAGATCTCACATATGAACAGAGGCCCTTGAAGATATTAGATCGAGAAATACGAGCTCTAAGGAATAAGGTTATTCCCATGCTCAAGGTGCAATGGAATAAGAATCCTGAACGCGAAGCGACATGGGAGACCGAGGAATCTATGAAGAAACGATTTCCCGAGTTATTCTAAGAGGTATATGTCCTACACTCTCCGCGTGTATAATTATATATATATTGAATTTGGGGACCAAATTCTTTTAAGTGGGGGAGGGTGTAGCAACCCTAATAAATGAATAATTGAAATGAATTAAAACATATATATTACAGAAGTAATATATAAAAGGAATAGGGTTAATTGGACGAAATAAAACAAAATTAAAAATAACGCCTCTTATTAAGGCGTTAATTTATAAAGAAACGCCTCTATCCATGGCGTGAATAAAGAAAGGACGCCCACACCTGCGGTCGTCAGTTCTCACGCGACCAAATGGGTAAGTAAAATAAACGCCCCTATCTTGGGCGTGTTTTAAAACACGAAACGCCCTTTGTCAAGGCGCTTTTTAAGAAACGCCCTTATGCAAGGCGTCAATTAAAGAATACACGCCCTTACCAAAGTCGTTAATTCCATTCGGAACCGTTCGAACCCAGAACTTATCCAGGGTAAGTGATAACTATGAGAAAGAGTTCGAATGTGGTAATAACTCAATCTTGGAAATATTACTTCCAATCAAACACTAACTATTGTTAGGATTCCCAAAATCCTATAAAATCTCTCGTTTGACAAACCCTAAACCTATTTGATCCAAGCCTCTGCGACGGTAAGTGAAGAACAGAACTGTTCTTCTTTCCTTTCTTCTGTTTCGAGTATATGAAGAACTAACGTTCTTCATCTCCTTCTCTTCTTACAGGTTGAAGAAGCCTGGACTACGTGGAGAACAAGGGTAAGTTCTTCTATCTTCCATCTTCAGCCAAGCATTATAAAGAAATTTCTAACATCTCTTCATATTCCCCTGTAGGAAAGCTCTAGTGATCTACCGAAGAACAAAGGTTCTTTGACAGAACAACTCCATCCTCCGTCAAGCCCTGCCTGCTGCTATTTGCTGCTGTTAGAAGCTTCAGAGTCTAGTATTCTCAACCAGATCTTCACGTTTCTCCATCAGATAATCCTCATAAGGTAGGATTTTCTCAAGTCACTGTAGCCCAAACTAAATTGATACAGTACAATAATTATCATGCATATACATGGTTTGGTTTACTATAGTTTCTGAACGACTTTCTGTTAATTTCTGGAAAGAAACGTCCTTAGCAAGGGCGTGACTATGAAATACACGCCCCAGACTAGGGCGCTACTTTACAAGTCACGACCCTGCCAAGGTCGTCAATTTTGGATTTGACGCCCTGCACACAGGCGTTAATTTCATTTAATCATTAATCACCCATGTTAAGAATTGAGTATCTATGAAATAATGATCCTACAATAATGCATGATCACATGTCTTCAAACTTGCTAATTTTATTGTCATGACCATACATTCGTTCTCCATGAATTCTATTATCCTGAAATTATTACTGCCCATGAAAATTCATGGTATCTCTTGAATTCACGACCTAGACTAGGTCGTTTTCCATATGTAAACGCCCCATCATAGGGCGTGAATTAAAAATAAACGCCCCTTACTAGGGCGCGTATCTGTTAAAATCCTGGAATATATATTCTGTGAAAATAAGAATTTAATGATTAACGCCCCTGACAAGGGCGCGTTTTTGATAATTTCTGAAAATAAATATGTTCTGAAAAATATTGTAAATAAAAAGACGCCTGCTACTGTAGTCGTCAACTCTTGAAGAAACGCCCCTGCCGAAGGCGCGTTTTAAATAAATTATTGAATTATTGAAAATTCTGCAAAACGGACCATGTGTAAACGCCCTTCTGTTAGGCGTTAATTACTTGAGAAACGACTTGACCTAAGTCGTTATTTTACTGTAAACTGATTTTTCCTCTGATTTGCTAACCGATGGTTTATATATTATACATATATATATATATCGGCACTATTCTCCACTCCGTGAGTATAGTCCCACTTTTCACGGTGTTTTATCGATCACACTCAATTCTCATTGACATACAAGCTCTCCTTTGGACATTCCGTTCCTTTGGACTAGCGAGTTAGTCATAGAGACCTCCGTAAGACTCCTCGTAGCCTTGGATTCCCTCAAGGCCGACTGAGCTGGTTGTACCCTAAAAACCCATTACACGATCCTTGCCATGTCAATCTAAAGAAACATGGTATACCGGCCCTTATGATTATACAAAGAGTATATCATAAGAAATTCTTGATGGGATGATGATATCATGCCATATCGCGTCATTCTTGTAAACCCCAATTCTATGATAAGAATGAGGGTATCTTGCTTGATCGAATGTTCATGTGGACCTCAATTCTATATAAAGAATGTCCATATTGATTTGTCATGGTACCTAAGTTAAGGGAACCATATTCCACCTAGTTTTATCGACATCGTGATTATACCGTTATTATCGCCAATTTATGTCCTTTGTCATATTTTTGGACTCTATTCTGTCAAAGTTGTCATACATGTCTACAAGCTTGAATATTGAAATTCTATATTGGCTATATAAACAAGAGTGGATGTCAAAAATACATGATAAATGCCTGCGCATATAGGGCCCGATCTGGTCCTGGGAGGAGCACCCGAAAGTACTTGTGCCCATGGGAGTTAAAATGATAAGGTATCTGGCATTATACCGAGTACTTGACTTGCTTGATTGGACATTCCACACACATCTTGTACTTGAATCGTACTTGACTTTACATGAAATGCGTGGCCCGAAAAAGGGTAATTTACTTGCTTGATACATGATAGCCAAAGTTCTTGACATGACTTGTTAAACGTGCTTGCTTGAATACCTTGAATATACTTGTCATCTTGTTGGAAGTTCATGATTAAGTTCATCTTATTTCTTTGATATTACATTCTCTCTATCTTGTCGTTTCATGCGAGCATGCATAGCTTTATTGCATTCATGAAAATGTAATTACTTAAACCCCTTGCTAGTACTTGAGATATAATTTCCTACTGAGCGTTCGCTCATTCCGTTTGTCCCTTTTTACTTTTCAGGTAAGTCCGACGACGATGGAAGTCAATCGGATGGGAATGATCAAGAGTGAAAGAGATAGAGATTCTCCAAGTGTCATCCAGTCTTTTCTATAGATTCTTGAGTCAAATATGTATTCTTTTCCTTTTTATTAAACAGAGTATTGGATTTGTAATAGTCTATCCATTATGAAATAAAGGATTGGGTTATCTTGTTATTTTGCGCATCTCTGTCTTTGTGTCGAATACACGACCACTCTGATTGACATGATTGATATAGACACGTCGCGCATCTCCGGGTATCTTCCACGCTCGGGGCGTGACAAGTAAAGAGAGAGTAGGGGTAGAGTGTCACAAGTCAAGCAAGTACTCCGGTGCAATGCCAAACACCGTGATCAATAAACTCCTATGGGCACAAGTACCTTTGGGTGCTACTCCCAGGACCAGATCGGGCCCTATATGCACAGCATTTCATGTATTACTTTGGACATCCACTTTCATTTATAGCCTATATGAAATTTCAAGAAATTAAGAAACGTAGTATTACAAACAAGATTAACTAGCCATTTGGTTATGGAGGACTCTAGAGGTGGCCCCTACAGGCACAAGAGGTGGCTCCCGTCGTGTAGCACTTTGCGCCGTACGGCCTCAAGAGGTGGCTCCCACAACGTAGCACTTTGCCCCGCATGGCACTTAGCTCCAACACTCCCAAATGGTAGTTTAAGAGGTTCAAGGTTTTGACCATGTAGGATATACACAAGTAGATTTTTATGGAATGGAATTTAAGAATGTGTTTGTATGAATCACGAGACAGATCAAGATCAGAAGCTATAATCACTGAATTGGCGTCGGGGGTACAGCCCCTGTTTCAGGGACTTGGCGCCTGGGGGATGACCCCATATTTAGGGAATTGGTGCCTAGGGGAGGACCCCCCATTCAAGCAATTGGCGCCTGGGGAGGACCCCCTTTTTAATGAATTGGGGCCTTCTCGGGAAGTCTTCAATTTGGAAATTGGCGACTTCCTGGCTGCCACTATTCAAGTAATTGGCCTGTTTTTCAAAAATTTTAATTTTCAAATATATATATATATATATATATATATATATATATATATATATATATATATATGGAATTGGTGCATGTCTAGAGAGTCTTCAATTAATTGAAGACTTGCTGGCTGCCACCAATTGATGAATTGGCGCCCTGGCTTGGGGCGCCAATTTCATTGGGTGATTTTCACCCAGCAGATATGTTTTGTGACTCAAAGTACTGTTCATTTCGGAAAGGTTTCTCGAAAATATAAATTACTGACATGAATAGGTAGTGTAAATCCTCGAGAGTTCAGAAACGTGTTCAGCTATAATTATTTGGTTTTCATTCCACATATATGAATTTTCTAATGTTGTATCTTTAATTTCTCAGAAAATGGAATTGGCGCCCCTGTGAGTAGTCTTCATTTAATTGAAGACTCCTCGGGGTGTCACTAATTGATGTACAGGTTCAACTAATTGACGACACTGTGTAGGGTCACCAATTGAGTTATTTTTCAAGTGAGTTATGCTTCGTATCAGAATGGTACGTTCTGTGACATAAATTACTATTCATTTTTCCAAAGTTTCTCCGAATCTGAAATCGAGGACATGGACAGGTAGAGAAAAATCACAAGGTCACAGAAGTATATTCATGCAAAATTTTCATGGTTCAGCTTGATAGTTATGGATTTTTGAATGCGTTGATTTAATAAATACTGTAAATTTCAGAAAATGGAATCGACGTCATTGCACATGGTCTTCAATTAATTGGCGACCATGCGCGAAGTCTTCAATTTTGTAATTGGTGCCCTAGTCAGGGGCGCCATTTACAGGTGGGTGGTTCACTATTCATTTGTATAAAACTGTTTTGAATCAGGAAGTAAGGGTACGGGCAAGTAGAGAAAAATGTCCGGATCACAGAAACATATTCAAGTAGAATTTTCATGGTTTAGTTCAATAGTTATGGATTTTTGAATGTGTTGAATTAATAATTACTTGAAATTATGGAAATGAAAATGACGACACTGTAAAGTGTCTTCATTTAATTGGTGCCCTGGCTGGGGGTGCCTCTTATAGAATTGGCATCCTGGTCAGGGGCGCTATTCACCAGAGGGTTGGGCTTTCCGAGATTTTAAAACTCAGGTCGCAGAGGTTATATATACTAAGGCTAAAACACGATTATTAAGACTGTAAAACTAGTGTAATAAGATATGTTCAAAACTCATGAAATCATGATAACATATTTTTGTTTAAAACTCATAAAATCATGGTAAGAGATGGTGTACAAAATCATACATGATAGGTGTAAGAGGATATTAAAATAAGTGTAACATGGTATATACATGGTCAATTTTTTATCACGGTAAAGCCAGGTAATATAGCATGGATAATGAGTTAATCTAACTCTAAGCATGCATAAGTTATCCTATTTAGCTACTAGTTAGGCAAGGACTTGGGAACACCTAACGTTTGATATGTGATTATGAGGTACAGATGACAGGAGGAAGCCATACATCCTTCGCCGCCGTAAACCTTCAGCAGCAGAACGCAGACTTCACGCTTTTCAAGGAATGAAGGGAAATATTCCCTTCTGCATGTAGCACTGAATGATGGCAGTAGCCTCTGACAGTGCTACGGAGGGAATTAGTTATAGGAATTGCAAAGCATTGGTTTATTGCTTTGCGGGTCCGACTGAGTAGACTTGGGCTTTGCCAGCTAAATGGGGTTATTCGTGTCTCAACCTTCTAGAAACATAGACTAAATGACACCCTTGTAAGAGGTAGTCTATTAATCTAGGTGGTCCTATTCATGAGAATGACTCCCTTGCGAGAGGGTGTTAACTGTTAGACAAGGCTGCCACTTTCACGTGTTGGCCTGCAGGATGGGGCCCCAAGGGAAATGACGCCTCCTTATGTGGTCTTCAATTTAGTAATTGGCACCCTAGTCAGGGGTGCCATTTACATTTGGGTGGTGGAAAGGACACCCACTTACATACTACCCATGTGCATAAAGTTGGCTTGCTCATTTATATACTTGTCATCCTATAGTTTAGTTCTTTATACAAAGCCTCTTTTTATAAGATTCTTTTAAGAAGAGTTCATTACGTACTATGCATAAAGTGGGTTGTACATTTATATTCTAACCCTCCTAAGGTTTGGTTCTTGATATAAGGCCTTCATGATTTTTTATGGCATAAAGTAAGGTTGGCTTGTATATTTATATTATAGTCCTCATGAGGTTGGGTTCTTTATGTAAAGCGTTCATATATGATTTCTTTTAGGAAGAAGTTTTAAATTTACTCAATAGTTTTTATCAGGGGTGCTACACCAAACCATAGAGAAGATATCAAAAAGATTTTTTTTCACACATAGTCTTCGTCAAAATAGCCCGGGGCACAACAATCTCCCCCTTTTTGACGAAGATAAAATCCTTTGAAAAACTACAAGGATTTGCATGAAAGAACCAATTCCCCCTTTTTCAAAACAAGCGTTTTTCAACTTTCAACTTTCAACTTTCAACTTTCAAACACCCATTCAAAATATATGAAGTCAACAGCTCAACATGCAAATCTTATTACTCCCCCTTTTTGTCAGAGTCAAATAGGGGATTATGAAAAGCAGGGAAGCAAAATCGGATATGCACAGTTAACTCAATGAAATGCACATGAAAAGCAAGGAATGAACATTCAAGCACATATGCATTCATTATTGTATATAGTATCAAGCATGTTCTATATGAACAGGTTAAGAACAATGCTATCGAGTGAGAGCATGAGTTGCATGAGCAATAGTAAAAGGGTAGTGCTTACAAGAAGTGGTACTGTATTACTCATGAAATATGACTTATTCAAGATGTACATTCGTACAATCACTCCCTAGATGTATATGTGAAGGATGAGCAATGAAATCTAGACAGTATGGATTTTTAGATTTTCAAAAGAACACAAGTAGGAACTGTTCCTCCCTACACTTCCATACACCGTGCTCGGCTTTTGGTAGCTTCGCACAACCCCAAAATTATCTTCAATATTTTTTTTTGTTTTTGAATAACTAAGATGACTAACCTTTTGACACGAGTCATGCCCTTTGTTTTAGGGGCACTTCCCAGTTAATCAGTATCGTCACTTATGATTATGTGGATAGGACACTTTTCAATGCGAGTTTTCTCATTTATTTCAGGGGGGATTCCCGATGTACTCGATGTCAAATCACACTTATTCACATTTTTGGTGGGGTTGACAACTTTTTTCTCACGAGTCACGTGATTTCTATGTAGGGGGTCAAGAGCTCTAAAATGTGTTGAGTGGAATAGGTGAAATCCTTATTAGTTAGAATCATTAAACTCAAAAGTGAAAGTGGTGTGAGAGATTGCATAGAATGTAAGAGATGAATTAGCCAATTCATTGTGATGTCTCCCCCTAAGTGTATGCACAGTTATAACAAAAACCTCCCCCTTAATATGTGCCATGTAACATCATGTCTACGTCAAAGTAATTTTATTTAGCAAGGGAGTAAGGTCATAGGAGATATCAAAACTGAAAGGTGTGTAATCTATATACACTCAAGCATGTGTCAAAATGGAATACTCAAGCAAGTTAATTACCAGTACGTGGCGGAGAACGTAGGTCAAAAGACCACCCTCACGCATGGAGAAAGCTTCCAGCTAGACATAAACCAACCTTCGGCAATCGACATTTGATATACCGGAAATTATAGCATTCATGCACACAAGTATGAAGTATATGCATTTATGTACATGCAGATGCAAGAAGATAAAAGCATGTATGAAAATTGTTATTCACTGTGATATACACAAAAGGCAAATTTTAAACAGTAAACACATGGAACATCTCCTTATGTGCAAAAGATAAAGTAGTACGAACAGTTTCATTATGAGAAGTGTAAAGTGTGTATGTACAAAGCATCTCAAAAGAATTTAACTATGTAACCTGCACACTCCTAATTCTCTTCTAAGAAAATAAAACTGATCAGAGTTTAAAGGTTTTGTAAAGATATCTGCAAGTTGGTATTTTGTGTCAACAAAATCTAGCTCAAAATCACCTTTATTAATATGATCTCTTATGAAATGATATCTTAACTCAATGTGTTTAGTACAAGAATGTTGGAAAGGATTTTTGGACATATTTATTGCAGACGTGTTATCACACATGATGGGAGTGTTTTTCAAACAAAAATCAAAATCAAGCAATTGATGTTGGATCCATAGAACTTGAGCCGCACAACTGCCTGCAGCGACATACTCGGCCTCGGCAGTTGATAAAGTCACACAATGTTGTTTCTTTGAGGCCCATGAAACCATGCAGCTCCCTCGAAACTGACAGTGACCGCTTGTGCTCTTACGATCTATTTTACATCCAGCATAATCAGAATCAGTGAAAGCATGCAAGTCAAAATAATTATTCTATGGATACCACAAACCAAGGTCAAGTTTTCCATTTAAATACCTGAAGATTCTTTTCACGGCTGATAAATAAGAATCCCTGGGACAACATTGATATCTTGCACAGAGATAGACACTAAAATGTATGTCAGGCCTACTAGTAGTCAGATATAACAATGAACCAATCATACCCCTAAAGAGTTTTTGATCAACCTTGTTACCTTTCTCTTCTTCCAATTTCAGTGAGGTGGACATGGGTGTAGCAAATGGCTTGGCAGTTTCTAATTGGAATTTCTTCACGATCTCTTGTGTGTACTTCTTCTGGTTGATGAAGATGCCATCGTCCAGTTATTTTATTTGAAGTCCCAAGAAGAAGTTCAGCTCGCCCATCAAGCTCATCTCGAACTCTCCATGCATGAGTTGGGCAAATTCATCATTCATTTGCAAATCTGAGGCTCCAAATATTATGTCGTCTACATAAACTTGAACAATTAGAGCATGTTCATCACAAGTTTTAGTAAACAACGTCTGATCTATGTTACCTCGTTTGAAGCCATTATCAATAAGAAATGAACTTAAACGATCATACCATGCCCGAGGAGCCTATTTTAATCCATACAGTGCCGTGTCCAATTTGTAGACATGGCCCGGAAATCTTTCATCTTCAAAACCCAGCGGTTGCTCCACGTATACTTCTTCCTTGATTACTCCGTTGAGGAAGGCACTCTTCACGTCCATTTGAAACAGCTTGATGTTCCTGTGACAAGCATAAGCAAGTAAAATTCGTACAGCTTCTAATCTAGCCACAGGAGCGAAAGATTCATCAAAATCAATGCTGAATTCTTGGGAGTAGCCCTTGGCTACTAACCTTGCCTTATTCCTCACAACCACATCTTCACTAAGTTTGTTTCAAAAAACCCACTTAGTTCCGATTATAGGATGGTTATCAGGCCGGGGTAGTTCTTCTTGCATGGAGAGAACCCAAGAATTATCATTTAAGGCATCATCTAAATATTTAGGTTCATTGCTAGAAAGTAAAGCTAAGTTATCATGAATTTCAACTTCCCTCATTGAAGCCCACGTTCTCACTCCATCATCCACACCACCGATCACATTCTCCAACGGATGGTCCTTATGCGTGGTCCATCGGTGTGGAAGATGCGGATGTACTTGTTCCTCTTGTTGTTCTCTTTCTCTCTTTCTTGATCTTGATCTTCTGCCTCACCTTGTTTGCTCGACTCTCCTTTCTCAACATCACTCTCACCTGTAATCAGAAAAGTATCATTATCATTTGATTTTCTCATGGTGTACTCATCAACAACAACATGTGGACTCTCCTCGACAACAAGTGTTCTAGTGTTATAAACACGGTAAGCTCTAGATGATAGAGAGTACCCGAGAAAAATCCCTTTATCACTCTTCGTATCAAATTTTTTAAGATTATCTTTACCATTGTTTAAAATGTAGCAAATAGACCCAAATGGCTTAAAATGTGATATGTTGGGTTTCTTACCTTTCTACAGTTCGTAAGGAGTTTTCTTAAGGATCGGTCTTACCATTGCTCGATTTGTAATGTAGCAGGCGGTGTTCACTGCCTCTGCCCATAGATACCGTGGAAGACCATTTTCAGCTAGCATGGTTCGTGCCATCTCCACGAGCGTCATGTTCTTCCTTTCGACCACTCCATTCTGTTGCGGGGTCCTAGGTGATCAGAATTGAGGTTCATACCCTTGCTTCCTACAAAATTCATCAAACTCATGATTTTCAAATTCTTTTCCCTGGTCACTTTGAGTTTTCTGAATTGAATAACCTTTTTCATTTTGAACTCTAGCACAAAAATCAATGAATTCATTTCATGCATCACTCTTATTAGCTAGATACAAAACCCCTGCATATCGTGAAAAATTGTCGACAATCATAAATCGATAAAGCTTCCCTCCAAGACTGCGAGTCCTGGTGGGACCAAACAAATCCAGATGCAATAATTGAAGGGATTTTTCAGTTGAAACAATATTTTTCCATTTAAATGACATTGTGGTTTGTTTTCCTTTATTACATGCTTTACAAACTTTTGAAGTTTCAAAATTTAAACTAGGAAGACCTCTAACTAAGCCATGACGATTCAGCTTCCTAATGACATTAAAACTGGCATGTCGAAGGCGGCGATGCCACAACCAAACATCTTCATTATTGTTTGCAACTAGACATAAATTTTCAAATGCAATTTCATTAAAGTCAACCTGATAAGTGTTATTACTCCTCACTCCTATGAATTTGATTTCGAGTGAATTGGCATCAATAATTGTGCAGTGAGAAGACTCAAATACGACCTTGTTACCCTTGTCATAGAGTTGACTTATACTCAACAAGTTATGGTGAAGACCTCTAACAAGTAGAACATCTTTAATGCAATGGTTGAGATCCTTACCAATTCTCCCAATTCCTATTATCTTACCTCTGTTCGGTCCACCAAAAATTATTGTACCACTATTTTTCTCTGCAAGGCCTGCAAAAAGTTATTTATTTCCTATCATGTGCCTGGAGCATCCGCTATCTAGGTATCATTTATTCTCTGTCGCCTTCATGTAGACCTGCATCAATAAGCAAACATGCTCATTTTGATTTGGGTACCCAAGTAAGCTTGGGTCCCATAATGTTAGCATTCCCAAGATTGTACTTACTGAAGAACATGTCATCATCATATTTCATTAACTGACATATATACATGTCATGCCCTACTCTCCCACAATAAAAGTAAGTGGGTCTCTTCCTACCAAAATTTTCCTATTATTTACATGTGTAAAAGTATAGGGGAAACGAGAATTAACAGTTAATGGATTGTTATGTGTGTGTGAACATTCTCCATGATGTTTTGAATTCTTAACAGCATATTGAAAATCATTCTTGTTGCCATGCACAGAATTTGAACTCTTCACAACTTGTTTTTCCTTACCTTTTGACATCTTTTTATTGGCATTTTTCATTTCATTCAAATCTGTGATGAGTTTTTCATTTTTCTTCTTCAATTCTTCCAGTTCTTTCTTCAACCTATCATGCTTTTCTTGGATTTCATCTTTGATTTTAAAAATATTTTTCTTTTCCACTTCTAAGCATGCAATTTCATCTTCAAACAAAAGCAACTTTGATTCCAAAGTGTCATTGGCAATTTTGAAAATTTTAACTTGCATTTCAAACAAACTGCATTTCTCACATGAATTAGATGAATGTATTATTTCATGAATCATCTTCTTCAAGGTTCTATTCTCATTTTTCATTTTTTTGTATTTTTCATCCAATTCCTCATATGCAAGTTCCCATTGTTCATTTGTGATAATCTCCGAGTTAGAGATGACCCGTTCATTGTCGCTCTTGGCCATAAGACACATGTTCTTTAACAGCTCTTCAATGTCTTCTTCTTCATCGGACGTAGGCTCATCCTCGCCCTCATCGCTCCACGTTGCTTTCATTGCCTTGGGCTTCTTACCCTTGATCATTTTTCCTTTCTTTTTCTGCAGCTCGGGGCATTCACCTCTCATGTTCCCCATCTTCTTACACTCATAGCACATTACTTCAGATGCTTTAGGTGGTTCATTTCTTTGCTTCGGCTGCTTCTTTCCTTTCTTGAATTTTCCGCTAAATCTTCTCCTTTGGCGCAGAAATTGTCTAACTCTTCTTGTCAACATGGCAACTTCTTCATCGTCTGTGGTTCCCATCGAATCCTCTTGACTTGAGAAAGTTTTCGGGTATGCTTTCAAAGCGATTGGCTTTTTCTTCATTATGTCCTCTTCCGTTCTCTTTATGTTAATCTCATAGGCCATCAAAGACCCTATGAGCGCATCCACGGTGAGGGTATACAAATCCTTCGAATCCTCTATCACGGTTGCCTTGGTGTGCCAGCTTGGTGATAGGGACCTCAGCACTTTCCTTACGAAATCCAAATCTTTAAACTCCCTTCCGAGTGATTTCAACCCATTTGTGATCTCCATGAGACGTGCAAACATCTCGGAGATATTTTCTTCCTCTTTCATATGGAATATCTCATAATCTCAGATCAACATGTTCACTTTCGTTTCCTTGACATCTATGGTGCCTTCATAAATTACCTTGAGCTTGTCCCACATTTCTTTCGCGCTGCTACACATGGAAACACGAGCATATTCATTCAGGTGACTAGCACACTGAATAATATTTAATGCATTAAAATTCACAGTGGCCTTCTTGATACTGTCATCATCCCACATATCCTCATCCGAGTGTAAAATGTACAGACCATTCCTAATGATAGTCCATATTTCATGACTTTGAGCACGTAGAAAGACAGTCATCCTATTCTTCCAATAGGGGTAGTTACTGCCATCAAAGAAAGGTGGCCTATGAATAGAATGCCCTTCGGGCATTAACCCCTTGTTAAGATTGTTAGCCATTCCCAACAGATCTCTCTAAACCACAAGGTTTCTAGATGAAAACAGAGCCGAGGCTCTGATACCAATTGTTGGCCCGGTTAGGAAAGCAATCCAAAGAGGGGGTGAATGATTGCGCCCTCTTTTTAGAACTAAACACAGATAAGACAAGGAAAACTAGATAACTGAACAAAGAGTATTAATCAAGATGAAGAACATACAAGCTCTCACAGCTCTCCAGCACAGAATGAAGAATCACTCGGATAAAACGTAAAGATCGGACAGATTGTATAAACTCTCAGCTCACCGCACCACACTCGTGAAGCAGAACGGATAGAGAAGAATAACAAACCACAAGCAGAAAACCACGGGACAGGAGATTTTTAGGTGGTTCGGACGCACCCGAGTGCCGTCCTACGTCCACCCCTCTCAACCCGAGAGGATTCCACTATGAACGCTGCATGACGGCATCAAGCAACCACACACGCGGGCTCGACGGCCAAACACACGTGGGTTCTCGTATGACGATGAGATACCACACACAGAGACAAAGCTCCTAGATCGTCTATGAAAGAAAAGGATGGAAAATACAAGCTCAGTTCAGATTTCTGAATATATGCTAAAATGGAGATGTAGACTAGTAAGAACAAGAAATCCCCCTTTGAATCTTCAGCCAATCTCTAAGATAAGGTGGAAGGGTGCATTAGAAGGATGAAACCGTGAGAGGAAGAATCTGGCCCCCTTGAATAAGTTCGCCCAAGCAAAGCAGTGGATGGAGAGCAACGGCAACTCGCCTCCGGCTTCAAGCTTGGGGATCTGGTACGTGTTCCTTGGCGGCGTGGATCTCCCTCTCCAGCAGAGCACCTTCTCCTCCTCTTTCCTACAAGAATAGAAAAGCTTAGCCCACAAGAATGATTTCTATGAATGGGGATCACAGCATATTTATAGTAAGGAGAAGCATTAGCAAAAGACCTCAAAACCCTTTAAAAACACACCCAATAGATGGGTGAAACCCTAAGGGTAAGGGGTGTAAAAACTCAGTCCAATTGGATCATAGAATGGGTCTTAGGAAACCATCTGGAAAGCATGATCCGAACACCTCAGTAGAAGTGTTGACTCTTAAAGTCGACACTCTTTTTAAGGCACTCTGCCAACATACAGAGAAGCCAATACACATCCTAAGGTCTGTGCATATTGTCCCATGGTCGATGCATATGAAAAAGGCAGGGTCGGTGCATGTGTGTAAGGCAAACACCAGGTCAGTGCACAAAGAGAGTTGGTGCACATTTTATATAGGCTATGACTCTGTGCATATATGAAGAAGATGAGGTCGGTGCACACATTTGTACAAACTATGGAGGTCTGTGCGAGAATGGGGTCGGTGCAGGTTCTTAAGGTCAGTGCACACTAGATGGGTCGGTGCAAATTTGTAAAACATCAAAGAACAAGGTCAGTTCATATAATGCCAACATATGTGCACATTGCGTAAAACAAAAGACAAACTCAGTGCATGCATAGACGAGAACCAGTTAAGGTCAGTGCAAGTTTTAACAACTTACCAAGGTTGGTGCAATGCCAATGCGAACATGTCGGTGCAAGGTCAGTGCATATATGCTTGCACAGGTCGGTGCAAGTGTATGGACAGGGTCGGTGCATAGCACCAAAGGTCTGTGCACAAATTGGAAAGTCGATGCACATTCGAATCAGGTCGGTGCAAGTTGCACATGAACTATGCCAAGGTCGGTGCAAACAAGCAAAGATAATCTCGGTGCAAACAAGTTTTATGCACAGGAACAAACCCAGTGCATATGCCAAGGTCTGTGAATAATCAGCACAATCAGAAAAGATAGGAAAGCGAAACTCGGTGCAAGTTTTGCAAAGAATAGGATGAGGTCAATGCAAACAATGTAGATAGGGTTGGTGCAAGGATCAGCAAGGTCCGTGCAATGTTGTGAAAGACCAAAGATTGGGTCGGTCCAAAGCGTGAACATGAGTCAGTGCAATGCAGAATGAGGTCAGTGCAATGTAGCACAAGGTCCGTGCAATGAATCAACAAGGTCGGTGCAATGCACAACAGTTTGAACTTGGTTTTAACCATTCAGCATGCAATCCAAGATTAAGACTGACAGAACTCAGATACGCCAATCATACAACCAGCAAAATATTCATAGCAACAAATGTTCAAGCAAAACACACTATGAAACCAAATTCAATTAAATGAAGCTCACTTCTATTTATGAAGAACCTGAACTTGACTCAATTATCCACAAGCTATTCAAAGCTCACTTTCATCAAAGATCTATCAATGCAAATCATAGAGAATATATCAAAAAGACTTTTTTTCACACATGGTCTTCGTCAAAACAGCTCGGGGCACAACACATAATAAGTGTCAGCTCTTAGAGTCGACACTTTCTTCACAAGGTTCTGCCGACGATGAAAAAAAACACACCCAAGACACAAGTGTCGACTCTCAGAGTCAACACTTTTTGTCAGGGGTTCTGCTAGCCACGAAATCAACCCCCAGGCCTGTAAGTGTCGACTCTTGGAGTTGACACTTTCAGTCTGGTCCGATAAAACAACGCAAACAACACATATCGAAATAAGTGTCGACTCTTAGAGTCGACACTTTTTTTGACATGAATGAAAACTCAATTAATCTCTATTGAAACCCCAATTTTCCTCATCCAAACATTTAAAAAAAATTACCATGCATTGATTCAAGATAGTGGCACATAAGAACCACATTCTACTAGATGGTAATATGAATGGGTTAAACACTTGCAAGCCCAAAACAAAACTCATTAAGAATATGCATGGAAACACTTGTAAACCCAATGCTTGAAAACCACTTCAAATCCATTCAAGGAAGTAGATAATCAAATTCAGAAGTACATTCATACCATGGATCCAACTGATTGAAAGTAATTTGCAAATCAAGCCTGCACTAACCACAACTAATTCAGTCAATTTAATCTTAAGCCAATGCTTCATGAATATTGCTTCATCCATGTAATACCATTTGCAATTCAAACCATACCAAAGCATTAATTCAGTCCAAAACAAAACTGAACCTTCACAACCCTTACATATCAATTAGATTCAAGCATTTCATTTAAGAATTCCAAGTCAGTCCAAAATTCAAAGTTCCTTCCAAGAATCTTGAGTCAATTCAAATTAAACCAAACATAGATTCAGTCCAATTAAACCAACTTCAGTCAATGAAAGCTGAACTCTGTCTGTTCACACAGATAGTACAAATGCAATCCATGCTAATTGAAACACAAACAATCCATTGATAGTAAAATTCAACTTTGAAGAATTTATACTCATTCCTTGAAAACCATTCATAAAACTAAACAGCTTTACTCATCTTCATCAAAAGATATGCAATGCACATTCAGTACAATTCAGAACTGACCAATAAAGGGTCCTTAAACCCCATTCAAAAACACTTGAAAACTCAGCCTTTCTTAATCAAACTTTCATGAACACTAGTTCAGTGAGTTCAGTCCAAAGCAAGGAAAACCCAGTTTCAATTATAGTTCTAGCAAACCTTGACCACCTTGATATTTAGTTACACATGAACTACAAAAGTAACCAAGCAAAATTGGCCAAAACGACATGAACTAGCCATGGCCCATTTTCTCTTGTCCAGATCTTAGCACAAGACATTCCAGCATACCATTAGAAAGTTCATCATGAAAAATACAGTATTCAGATAAATGCTCCAAAATCTCATGAACAGACAATGCATGAGACACCATCAAAAATATATTCATGAAGTGCCATTGCTTCTCAACCCAGTAAAGCAACCTGCAAAGTAAGATAGCAACATATGAGTTCATGAAGTAACAACAGACATTTTCCACACCACTTACACACAATATATTGTAATCATGAAAACCATTATCAAAGTCAAAGAGGGAGCGTAACGAACCCAACAACAAGAATATATGGTTTCGGCATGAAAATAATATACATGGAAAAATAAGTTCTTAACGCATGCTAACGCTTACTTGGAATTTAAAACATGCAATATAACACGTACCATGGTAAAGGAGTATAATACTTAGACTATGGCATGTATAACAATATATCCATAAGGGGAATAATACGTGTTTAATCGGGTTATAGAAGTTGCGGTCCTATGAAGGCCGCTTATTGGTAAGTTGCAGTCTATCGAGGGGCCGCTATATGAGGTTAGAGGTCTCTGATGGACCGTTTTATATCTGAAATCAGACAGAGGTAAAACCAAGGTATAGGGCCAAAACTCGGGAAAGTAGTGCATGAAACTATGAAGAAAGAAGGTTTAAGCATGCTAACATGTTTAGGACAATTATGATGCGTGACTGGGCATGAATTAAGCCAAAATTTCATCTTTTCTTCTTAAGGTGTAAGGATATGCATGCAGAGATAAGCTAAATTGCGCAGTGTAGATAAAACATAAAATTCGACGTGCATAGAATATGAAATCAGTGGGCTTTTACTCCTAACTTGATGTTTAAGCCTTTTCATGATGTAACCTACCTTTGTTCCAGTCTTTAAACTTCAAATTTTGGACTAGGTGAACGACCTAGTTTCTGCACGTCCTATGCCAAAGCAGCAACTTCTCGTCCCTCGTTCTCCATAACCTCTTGACCTAAATCCATGAAATTTGGAGGGTAGGTAGAAGATATAAAGGTTAACAAATTGTTCTAAAGGATGAACTTCTAAATACCTCGATTAGGGCTTCCAATCTCTAGATCTTCCTTGGAACGGCACGCTGGTTCCTGAGTGCCTTGTAGAGGAACTGTAGCACCCCGAGAAATTATTTAAACCAGATTTTTAATTATTCGATAATTTTTGCCTTATTTAATTGAAATTCCTTTTGACTAAAATTCAACTAATTCATAAAAATCTGGAAAATTTAAAATCAAGTAGAGGATGAAACTTTTAGACTAATTGTCTTCTGGGGTAAACCCTAATTTAATCATTAACCAAGCCGAATTAAGGTTTTAAGGCTAAAAACGGACCTTAGAGTATCTACACCTCTAATCGCCAAATTAGAGCCCAAATCGCGATCATTTGAGCTCAAATCAAGCCCATTAGATCCGTTTTTGCTGATAGCCCAATAGCACTCTCATTCCTCCCGCTAAACCTAACCCTCAATTTTGAATTTTGTGGCGGCAGCGGCACACGACTTGGTCAAACTCGAATATCGCGCGACCGGAGGGTGTGGGACTCTATCCCCTCAATCGATCCTCCTAGCAATCAATTAGTTCTATAAAAAAAACCCTACGACCTCCTGGCATCGACATTTGGTAGCTGCGGCCAGTGAGGAGCTCGAGTAGGAGAGGATTCGGCGAGGTTTTGGAGTGTTTCCGGTGTGAGCGCGATCGTAGTCGTCCCCTCTTCTTCCTTCGATTAAGGTAGGCAATCATAGTCCAAATCCATCATAAAATATACCGTTGGAAGCGTTTCTAAGTTCTCTTTTGATCCATACCAAAAGCCCTAAATTTTAACTTGCGTAGAGGGCGTATTCATGATTTTAGTATAAGCATGTCGAGTTAGGGTTCCGTTCATGATAGCTTCCATTCATTGTTTAAATTTAGATTGTATAGCAGGCTAAAGACAAATTAATGATGCCTACTTGTGTGGATTTTTGTGCTCTTTCTGTTGGTTCCATTTTGCCCACATTTCGTTTAGTGTACTGTTCGGATTTAGCGTCGTAAGTAGCGTCTATCAAGGATCGCCGGAGACCGGGTGTGTCGACCTGTTAGCGGTCGTAACAGGAACCGCCAGGGTCCCTAGCAGTCGAACGATAGACCATTTTTCCCTTTTTACTAGCCCTGTTGATCGTCGCTCTAAGCGGTCATTCGATAGACCGCTAGCCACTGTTAGCGGTCCTCCCTAGACCGTTTAGAGTCGTTGATTTATTGATTGTATGTTTTGATTAAGTTGATTATCTTGGTTAAGATGGCATGTTAGGATAGAAACTCACACAAA
Source organism: Amorphophallus konjac (assembly GCA_022559845.1). Lineage (NCBI taxonomy): Eukaryota > Viridiplantae > Streptophyta > Magnoliopsida > Alismatales > Araceae > Amorphophallus > Amorphophallus konjac. Next base: position 240,041,611 of record CM040118.1, on the reverse strand, counting down.
AATTGGTAATATATGAACTTGTTTAACTATGTGAAATGGTTAATTTCTCTTCCATTCCATCATACTACGTGCTCCAACATGATCTTGGTTGTAAAAATTGAACTTTGTATTAACATGTCAATATGAAAATTTCTAGTATTGTTTGACAGTCACTCCACTCTGGTGGTATTGACTGACCGATCATTTATTATTTTCTGATGTTTCATTAAACCCTCAATTCTTGTAATAGTTGGGACTCTCCGTCAGATATTCCTTCCGTCGGACTAGGACCTCTATTATGAAACCTCTGTAAGCCCCTGTGAGCCTGAGATTCCCACTAGGACGGCGGGCGGGTTGTACCCCCAAATCCTAAACCTTTGGACTCTATCGAATCGCGTGATTTTTGCTAAGCCCGGAAACGGGGCCGTCCTGTAGATCGCGGCATTTCTGGGACCGTTACTATCAGTACACGGCCCAAGAATGACCGCTTGAGTTTTGAACGGTTCTTTGGAGACCATTTTCAAACCGACTGTGCGTCGACCTCCACGTGGGTGCGTCGACCTTATTCCTTTGGACTCAGTGCTGTATGCGGTCGTTATTGGACTATTTATCTTTCAAGCGGCCCCTTGGTGAACGCGTAGGTCTGGCTATGCCATTACTTGTGAGGCGACCTTAGTTTGGAAACGGCCCTTCTGGGACCGTCTAGTCCTGATGGCGGCCCATATTGGACCGTTTATACTCCATCATTCTGGGCTTGGACCGTTTGGCCCAGCTAGCCTTTAAGCGGTTCGGCCTAGACCGTGTTATCATGTAGGCGGCCGGGTCAAGACCGTTTATATCCAGACTTGTTTTCATGTGTTTTCTTGCTCGAAGTCCATTCCTAAATTCTTGACTTCTCAGTCAATCATTGAAATACCACTTGATCTTAGAAGATTAAGTTACATAGCTGGACCTTGGATTTCTTGGCTGATTCCAATGAATGTCTAGATATTACTTGGGATCTGGGATCCACCAAATCAATGCCAACGCATCATAAGGGCCCGGTCTGGTCTTGGGAAGAGTGCCTGAAAAGTACTAGTGCCCCAGGTAGTTATAATGACATGGTGAGGCATTGCACCGAGTGCATGACTAGCGTGTGTCTATGACATTCATCATCTATTTTCTGTGCATATTTTAGTAGATTCCTACATGGAATTTATCTTGAAACGACTTGTTGTTGTGTACTTGATCTGCCAAATCCTGGAACATTGTTATATCTTTGGGTTCAATTCATTCTATTATTTTTGTCTCCAATTATTCTTATGTTAGCTTGTTTATCGTTCTTAGTTCGCATGCATGACATCTAATTAAATTGGTTAATTACTTAAACTTGCCTGCTATTGCCTACTGAGCGTTCGCTCACCCAGTTTTTCCCCCCGTTTGAGGTAGCTCCGATGACGACTCCCAAACTGATAGGGAAGGGTAGGAGTGAAGTCATTGGAGCGAGCCAGCTAGAAAGCCTCTCGATGTGTCCCTGGATAGTTTGAGTCTAGTATCGATATGTTAAGAAGTTGTTCGGAGTTGTAATTTGGATACTCAGTTGTTATTGAGTTGTTATGTAGAGATGTTATGTCAGTAGATAAGGGGGAACTTCTTTATTTAGTTGATGGATGGATACTGGTTATGATTCATTTGTTTGGAATTAATGGCTATTAGGGAGTTGTTCTTTCCTTTTGCTCTTGTATTATTTTTTGAGTTATCTAAATACTAACCCAAGGCACAGCAAGTCTGGAAATCAACATATTTTTAACTCTACTTCCGCGTTCCGATTTTCCGCGTCGGGGCGTGATAGTTTGGTGGTATCAGAGCCAAGTTTTTTTAAGTTCCTAGGTTTATAAGTAATGACGTAGAACCCATAACTTTGTTAAAGTCTAAGGTTCTAACTCGGCAAGATTGGGTAGAGACTTGGGGTTTGAGTTAAGTAATAAACTCTAAAAGATTCTTGCTAAACTATTTTTAATTAATTTTCCTGCACGTATGTAGGAGTTTTTTTTCGATGGCGGCAGAACGTGCGCAGTGGAGGGATATGCAGCGTACGGTACAAGGCTTGACTCTGGCCCTCCAGCAGGTGGCCCATGGAGGAGGAGCACATCATCGAGCCGGTGATCTCCACCAGAATTTTCGAGGCCTAAATCCCCCGCGCTTTGGTGGATCGGCGGATCCCGATGAAGCCGAGAACTGGCTGAAGGAGATAGAGCGGATTTTTAGAGTAATGCAGTGCAACGACTAGGATCGAGTTCTTTTGGCAACTTTCCAGCTGGAATACAACGCACGTGCTTGGTGAGAGGCTGTGTAGAAGCTATGCTCGGAAATAGGCGAGCGACATGGGACGAATTGAAGGAACACTTTAATAGCAAGTACTTCTCGGACCGGGTGCAAAAGAAGAAGGCGACAGAGTTCGCTGCTCTGAAACAGAGGAACCTATCAATTGCTGAATATGAAGCTCAGTTTACCAGGCTATCCCGATATGCAATGCACTTGATATCTACCGAGAAGATGAAGGGCAAACGTTTTATGAACGGGTTGAAGCTCCATTATATTAACTAGTTGGCACCTTTGGAAATTCAGACCTATGCAAAGATGGTGAGAAAAGCTCAAGTTCTGGAAGACACATTAGAGATGACTGAGAGGATCCGAGGAAAGTACCCTAAGAAAGAGCAGACCACTAGCTCTGGGAATTTTAAACCCCACAATGGCAAGAAAAGGCCCAATGGCGGGTCAGGTTTCTCACAGGATAAGAAGTCGAGGAACGACGATAAGAAGGTAGGTTCGGCTGCCAAGTCTAAGACTTTTGCAAGTTTTGTGACCGGCCAGGTCACAAGATGGAGGAGTGTTGGCGCAAGTTAGGCGCCTGTTTACATTGTGGAAGCTGGGACCATCGTATTTCTGAGTGTCCCCTCTTGTCAGACCAAGCTACTCCGAACAAGCCGTAAGGACGCCAGAAGTGGCAGGGTAAGCTCCAAGCCCTACAGGAGACTGAGACTGAAACCACTGAGCAGGGTGGACTTGTTGAAGGTACACTTATTGTCTCTAACAAGCCAGCTTTTGTTCTATTCGATATCGGAGCAACGCATTCTTTTATTTCTTAGAATTTTGCTAAGTCTTTATCTATGAAACTGATATTGATGAATTCTCCATTGGAAATTTCAACTCCGATTGGCTAGGGTTCAGCAATTAAATTTTACTACCCTTCTAATAAGATCATGATTAATGGGCAGAATATACCAGCTGATTTGGTTTGTATGGCAATGAAGGATTATGATGTAATCCTAGGAGCGGATTGGTTGCCTAGAAATGAGGCCATTGTTCATTGTAGTACTAGCTCCGTGTCTTTTTCTGGACACCCCAAACTTTCTTTTGTTGGGGTTAGGCACTCTAAGTCTGTGCCGCTCATTTCGGCCCTTCGAGCTGAGAAGTTAATGAAGAAAGGGTGTCAGGCTTTTCTAGCCTTGGTTTCTTTAACTAATAAGGAGTCTGAGATTAAGGATATCCCTATTGTCTGAGATTTTCCAGATGTCTTTCCTAAGGATTTTCTAGGACTTCCGCCTATGAGAGAGGTGGTCTTTTCTATTGATCTAATTCCTGGCGCGTCCCCTATTTCTAAGGCTCCGTACCGTATGTCTCATGTGGAGTTGAGAGAATTAAAGAGGTAATTAATGGAGTTGCTCGAGAAGGGGTTTATTCGCCCTAGTACATCTCCGTAGGGAGCCCCCGTGTTGTTCATACGAAAGAAGGATGGTTCATTGAGATTGTGCATTGACTACCGGCAATTGAACCAGCTTACTATCAAGAACAAGTATCCATTGCCGAGGATAGATAAACGGTTCGATCAGATAGCAGGAGCATCATATTTCTTTAAAATTGATCTTCGATCGGGATACCATCAGCTGCGGATCAAGGACGAGGATATCTTGAAAACTGCCTTCCGTAGTAGGTATGGACATTTTGAATTTGTTGTAATGCCTTTTGGACTAACGAATGCTCCTGCAGCTTTCATGCAGTTGATGAATAGTGTGTTCCGACCCTACCTAGATCAATGGGTCGTGGTGTTTATAGATGATATCTTGATATACTCTAAGAGTGAAGTGGAGCATGTTGAGCACTTGAGGGTGGCATTGCAATTGTTAAAGGATCACCAACTATATGCCAAGTTTAGTAAATGTGACTTCTGGATGCAAGAAGTGTCTTTTCTAGGACACATTATCACTAAGAAAAGAATTTCTGTTGATCCCGTGAAGGTGGAGGTAGTAAGAGACTGGGATAGCCCTACGAATGTCACTGAAGTAAGAAGTTTTCTAGGCCTAGCAGGTTACTATCGGAGATTTATTAAAGATTTCTCCAAGATTGTGGTACCCTTGACTTGATTGACCCACAAGGAGAATCGATTTGAGTGGTCGGAAGATTATGAGCGGAGTTTCCAAACTCTGAAGGAGCGTTTGACCACTGCCCCTATTTTGGCTTTGCCTTTTGGAGAAGGAAGATTCGAGGTCTACACGGATGCTTCGGGCATTGGCTTGGGTTGTGTGCTTATGCAGAATGACAGGGTTATAGCTTATTCCTCGAGGCAATTGAGGAAGCATGAAGAGAATTATCCCGTCCATGACTTGGAACTTGCTGCAGTAGTGTTTGCCCTGAAAATTTGGAGGCATTATTTATACGAAGAGACTTTTATTGTATTCTCTGACCATAAGAGCCTTAAATACTTATTTTCTCAAAAGGAACTTAACATGAGGCATAGAAGGTGACTCGAGTATTTGAAGGATTTTGATTTCTCTATCGAGTACCATCCTGGAAAAGGTAATATGGTGACAGACGCTTTAAGCCGTAAGCTGATAGCAAGATTGTCGAATCTCATGTTGCAAGAATGGAGACTGTTGGAACAGTTGGGTAATTTAGATCTTAATATTAGCAAGGATCGGGTCATGATCGCTCAGTTTCAGCTTCGTCCACAATTGTTGATGGAAATCAAGACCTTGCAAGGGAATGATCCAATGTTGGTAGAGATTCGGGAAAGTTTAAAGAATAGACCAGATTTTATGTTAGCTGAGGATGGCATGTTATTGTTTCGAGGAAGGATGTGTGTTCCTAGTGTGGCCGAAGTAAAAGACAAAATCTTAGAAGAAGCCCATAGGTCCAGGTATACTATTCATCCTGGAGGTACTAAGATGTACCGGGATTTGAAAAGGACCTTTTGGTGGCCGAGTATGAAAAAGGAAGTGGCAGAATTTGTGAGTAAATGCTTGGTACGTCATCAAGTAAAGGCAGAACATTTCAGACCCGCTGGGAAGTTAAAGTCGCTTGATATACCACAATGGAAGTGGGAAAGTGTCGGCATGGATTTTATCATGGGTCTACCCAAGACTCGTGGTGGATTTGATGCAATTTGGGTCATTATTGATAGATTGACTAAGTCCGCTCATTTCTTACCCATTAAGTCAAAGTGGATAGTTGATGTTTTGGCTGCTCTATATATGAAGGAAGTTGTAAGACTGCATGGAGTACCAGTGAGCATTGTGTCAGATAGAGACCCCTGGTTCACTTCGCATTTTTGGAAAGGACCACAAGAGTCCTTGGGAACCCGTCTGAATTTCAGCACTACCTTTCATCCTTAGACAGACGGACAGACTGAACGAACTAACCAGATCATTGAGGATATCTTAAGGGCTTGCATGATTGATTTTGGAGGCAGTTGGCTTGAGCACAAGGCTTTGATTGAGTTCGCCTACAATAACAGTTACCAGTCCAGTATCCAGATGGCTCCGTTCACCTACAATAACGTTGATTTGTCTAAACAATCGTAAGATTAAGATATTCTCTCAAGGTTTCCGATCTCACTCGAATTACCAATGCAACTAGACAATGAAATCACGCTTAACATAGATGACGGAGGTAGCAGTGTGTGATGATGCAGTGAATTAAAAATCTATTTAATGGACCTGTGAAGGGAGATAGAAGAAATGGTCAATCGCACATGCATTCACACGAAAAATGAGATTTTATGTGGTTGGGGACCACGATGGGCTCCCTACGTCCACCCCTCACCGAACCCGGTGAGGCTTCACTACACGCTACTTTCATAGCAACACGGGGACGAACCCCAACCACACACACGCTGCTTCCGCAGCAATACACTCACGACGGCACGAGGCCTTGCTTCAACACGCTGCCACTGCAGCATACACACATACGGTCGGAGAACGTACCCGGACACGACAACCACACGGAGTCACAGCTCCGTCCACACACAACCAAACACGGGGAGCCTTTCCCCACAATAACACCACACACACGGAGATACAACTCCGCCCACACACAACGTATTTTCAGTTTGACGAAATAGGAGGATATACAATGAACACCCAAATCTTAATCTACGCTCAAATAGGAGAATAGAAATGAGTGAATAAGAAACCCCCCTCAAATCTGTAGTGAAACCCTATCAAAGGAGTAGTGCGGTGTGCCGAAAAATCTGTCCGTGGAGTGGAAGCTTGCTCTGATCACAGGAGACGCCCAAGGTGAAAGTATCTTCAGCAGATGTGCTCGAAGTTGGATCGGATCGGCAGATGAGGCGTGTTTTTGGCGGTCTCCTCTTCTTTCTCTTCCTCCTCCAGCTAGTGGCGACGCCCTCAGCTTCTCTCCTTGCAAGAGATGGACAATATTAGCGCAAGGATTATCTCCTCCGATGGAGATCGTAGCATTCATATACTCAAGAGAAACCAGTAGCAAAAGACCAAAATCCCCATGTTAAAACACTTCTAATCAACACCCAATAGATAGTAGAAACCCTAAGGCTATTGGGGTAAAAAGCCAAGGCCATCGGATCACTTTAATGGACATTTCGTAAACAATCCGAAAATCACGATCCGGACGAACCAGAGAAAGTGTCGACTCTTGGAGTCGACACTTTTCTCATTTCGTTCTGTCCCGTTATATAAAAATAGGACCAAGGTGAAAGTGTCGACTCATAGAGTCCACACTTTTCACCAGAGGTTCTATTTTTGTTGAAAACAGACCTCTGGCATATAAGTGTCGACTCTATGAGCCGACACTTGCAGCCAGCAGAGTCCAACCAGAAAGCTGGCTAGAAAGTGTCGACTCCTAGAGTCGACCCTTTCTGTCCGGACAAGTAAAACAACACATCAGACAGAACATCCTGAAACAAGTGTCGACTCATAGAGTCGACACTTTTACTAACAGAATAGAAAACTTTGTAAAACTCAATTGAAACCCCAAAAACATTAAGGACCAATAAAACACCATTAAACCCCATTCAAAAATAATAGAATGACATGCATGAGGGGTCTTAAAAACACAGATCAAACCAGATTTAGCAAGGAAGTTTGGGAATCAAAATAAACATGATGCTACATGAACTTTTTCGAAAACTACGAGTTAAACCCAAAAATCATGCGAATGCATCACAATCATTTAATCCTCATGAAGATTCAGCCAAGTTGAGTTCTTACCGTTGGCATTGAGAGTTTGTGGGCATGATTAACTCTGCACTAATTAAAAACACATACTCAAGTCAATGCGAATGATAACAACAAAACAAGGTGTTACCATGGATCCATAGGTCTAAAAGCAGTAAGAACCTGCACTTGTATAGACAACACACGCATGTCAGTGTTCATGAAGAAACTAACTTCAAAGGATTTGAGCACACAGTGATTCCTCTTTAAAGCTGCAAGTTAACAAATTAAATCTCATGTTAAAACACATTAGAATCACATAATGCATCCTATGATGTCTGTGCATATGAACTCATGGTCAATGCACAAGAGAAGGTTGGGTCGGTGCAAGTATGTGAAACATCAAAGATAGGGTCAGTGCAATGTTGAGCAAGGTCAGTGCAAAGATGGACAAGGTCGGTGCAATGATAACCATCAATGCAAGATACATCACACTAAAAGCTCACTCTCATGAAAGATACAACAATGCAACTCTTTACCCATTTCCAGTTCAAGGATTCCAGATTTCAACCATCAGAATGCATGATAACACTAGAAACAATATCCATTTGGAAGATCTGAAAACTCCATGAACCACACTTGAATGATATGCATGAGAGCATCAAATTAGAATAACATCCATTAAGACTTTTGAAGAACCAAGGGATGTGCTCATGAAAACCCAAGCATTTCACACCAGTAAAGGGTCCTTGAGATCCTGAACAAGAGACAAGGGTCAAGGGCCTTATGACTTTCTATGAAAACATGATTTCAGCAATGAAAAACATCATGTAGGAAGTGCATCAAGAAGTAAACATGGTGATGATGATGCACATGATGAAAGCAATCCAGAAGAGGTCGATGCAAGTCCAGAGGCAGGTCAGTGCATGTGAAGAATAAATAAGATAACCTGCAAAGGAAGATGCAACATGTGAGCATCAAGATCAAGATGATCAGTGCATATTTCCACAAAACATACACATAATATTTTCACTTTAAAACATACGAACAACACACAATATATTGGAATCATCAAAATCATTGTCAAAGATAAAGATGGGGTGTACAATACCCAACAATCTCTCCCTTTTTGATGATGACAATATATTATGACCACAAAAACTCTCTCTCTCCTCCTTTGACATTATCAAAAAATGGGGGACCAAGGAGAACAGATGTGAAAGTGTAAATAGAAATAGACGGATATATAAAGCCTATGGTGCACGACCCAACAATGAACCTCCCATGATAGGAAGGTGTGAGAAATATGAACAAGTATAAAACTAAGAACATGTGTGAAACTATGAACATTTATCTAGAGCTGAAATTTGAAATATGAAACTATATGCAGAGTGTAAGACTAAGTTATGCACAAAATGTATTGTGCTAAAAAGCACGTTATTCTCCCCCAATTGTCAAGAACAAAAACCAACTGACAATGGGTTATTTAACATGTTATCTACCTATATAACCTAAGGATGCATCTAAATGAAATGAAGTATGTCATGATCAAAACGGATCAAGCATTCAAACACTCAAGCATGCATAGTTAAATATAGACTCATGCAAGTCCCTTCGGGATGGGTGTAAGGATAATGCAATCGATTATAGAACATGATGTACATGAACAATACTAAGAAGGTCGTGCTTACATAAATAAGGTACTACATAAATCATGAAGGACGATTGATTCATAAAGGACATTCAAACAATCAAACCTAAAGTGCGTATGTGAGAATTGAGCAATGAGTTTCAAGGCAATATGGATAATCATATTTTATAAATAACACTATACGGAACATATCATCCATACACTTCCATACACAATGCTCGAATATTGGTAGCTACGTATGACCCCAATTTTTTTTTATTATAATAAATGGTGTGACTAACCTTTTGACACGAATCATGCCCTTTGTTTCAGGGGTAATTCCCAGTTATTCAGTTTCGTCACTTTTTATGATGTGGATGAGACACTTTTCGATACGAGTTGTACCCTTTGTCTCGGGGGAACTTCCCGGCTACTTGGTGGCAAATCACACTTATTTTCAATGTGGGTTTGTTTCTCCTTTCGACACGAGTTTCCTCCTTTATTTTAGGGGAGATTCCCGACTACTCAGATCCACATTCCACTTATACATAATTTTTGGTGGGACAAACAGCTTTTTCCTCACGAGACATGTGATTTCCATGTAGAGAATCAATAGTCCTCAAAAGTGTAGAGTAGAAAATAGTAATCCTTATTAGATTGAATTATTATCTCAAAAAGGTGCATTTTGTATGGGTGGTTGTATAGAATGTAGAAGATGAATTAACCTTATCACAGTAATGTCTCCCCCTAAATGTATGCACAGTTATAAAAAATATCCCCCTTAATATATGCCATGTAGCAAACATGTCTAAATCAATGCAATTTCATTTAGCAAGGGATGAGTCATAGAAGGAGTCAAAAAGGTGGGTGATATTTTATATACAGTCAAACAAGCACTGAAATGAAATTTTTAAGTAAGTTGATTACCGGTACGTGGCGGAGGTGGAGGTCCGAAGACCCTCACATAAGGAAAGCTTCCAGGTGGATGTAATCCACCTTTCCACTGACGTCATTTTATATACCGGTCAATCATGGCATTCAAGCACAAAGGTATGCAATGATATGTAAATGTATGCATGTAACTAAGTATGTGAACTGTGTATGCACATGTGAGTTGTTATTTGCAAAAAGTGATCAAAAGTATGAAAGACTTTATGCACAGTGTAAAGCATTCCAAAGCCAAATTTTTATTTGCGAAGCGAAAGAGAAGGTGTGTATGAAAAACTATACATGTGCACTGTTAAGCATTCAAAGACTAAATTTATTCACATGATGTAAAAAGAGAAGCATTCAAGACATGTACTCATCAAACTCCAAAGATCTCAGCATTTCAAAAGATACCAAGGTCAGTGAAGTAGAATTGTAAGCATTTTCCTCCAAACATAATTTTTTACCTTTTCAGATTTTTCAAGGAGAACCTAGGCAAAAGAAATTTTAAAACAAACCATTTTTATTTCTCGCCTTGAGAGTCCTTTATTTATCAACATCTTCCTTGTTCTCAAGGCGCCCCTGCAAAATAGATTCTCATTTTGGACATTTGGGTACCCAAATCATCTTGGGTCTCGAGGGGTTAGTTCTAATATGAGCAAGTGTGTTCTTTTTATTTTTCCTCTCATACCATTCATCATCGGCCCTCATCATGGTACAATCATCCATTGAATGTCCATTCAGGCCATAATAAAAATAGTGAGAATATTTTCTTCTCATGGACCACTTTTCATCATATTTCAATAAGGAGCAATTATCCATCATGTGTCCAGTTTGACTACAATAATGACAAGAAAAATTCCTTTTGTCAGACCATTCATCATCAATTTTCTTTATGAAACAATGTTCAATAACATGACCATGTAATCCACAATAATAGCAATGAGCATTAAAGTTTTTCTTCATATGTTTTTCATGATGTTTCGAATCATCAACAAATTCTATTCTCGACTTCAATGCTTCATTATCATCAAATGCCATCAGAAAATAGTCATACATATCATGGCCAAATTTGCCACAGTAATAGCATGAAACATTTCTCATTTTACTTGTTGCATGATTATGTTTTACAACAAGGGGGTTTTGTATGCACACAAGAGCAATCAACAACATTTTCCTATTTTTCATTTACTTTTACAGATGTGGACATGTGTTCATTCAAACTTTTTATTTGACTTTCTAAAGACAAGATATGCAATTCAGAACTAGCCAATTCTTCCACACAAGATGCCATTTTCTCATTTAACAAGGAGTTAACAGTCTTGTGACTTTCAATTTCTTGTTCAAAAATGTGCAAATTGTCACAATCATCAATGATCACACATTTTCCTTTTTCAACCTTTTCAAGGCTTTTCAATTTACCTTCAAGCAATAAAATTTGAATTAACAAAGCACTGTTTTCATTTTGGAGTTTGTCAAATGAATTTTTATTCATGGAAGTGTGTTCAAGTTCTTTCATTTAAAAACTCACATCTTCATCAAACATTTTATTCATAGTTTCATTGCTTCCAAATTTATCATTTATGTTCCTAAAGCTTTCTATTTCCTTTCTCAGTTCCTTCACCTTTTCATTCTGAATGAGTTCATCAAGCAAAAATTGATCACTATTTGAACAACTCAATTTTCCTCTTAGATCCTTTTCAATGTTTTCAGATTCTGAAATTTTAGCCATGAGGGTTTTATTTTCAGTTTTCAGGATTGAAATTGTTTCTTTATGCATATCGACTTCAAGCATGAAAGACTTAACTGATTTTTCAGACTCAGTACATTTTTCACATGAAGAATTATCAACACAAGATTTCTCAATTTTCTTTTTTAATTTCTTGTTTTCCAGTTTTAATGATTTGTATCTATCAAACAGTTCATCATAAGCATTCTCTAATTCATCATAGCTAAGCTCATCTCCATCATCAGAGTAAGAGTTTACCTTAGAGCTTTTCTTGCTTTGACGTTCATTGCCGTTGTTTGCCGCGAGGCACTCATCAACAATATTCAGGCTTTCTTCTTAGGCTTCGATTAGCCCATCCCAGATCTCTTTGGCTGACCTACAAGATGAAACAAAAGTAAATCGATTAGGGTCCACAGCAGCCTTAAGAGCATTCAAGATAAAAGAATTATCAGAATTCTTTTTCCTATCATCATCGGTCCATCTTAACTCATTTTTGGGAACAATGTAAGGACCATGAGTGATTAGATTCATAAGTTTTGGATCAATGTTGGTAATCCAAACATAGAATTTTCCAAGCCATAAAGCATAATCAAAACCATCAAAGAGGGGAATCAAATTCATGCAAGCCATTATAAGGTGATCTTTTCTCCTAGACAGCGAGGTCTGCGAATAAAAATCAGAGACTGGGCTCTGATACCAATTGTTGGCCCGGTGAGATGGCGGATAAGAAGGGGGGTTAAATTGTCCCCTTGTCGAGATGGCGGATTTTGAAAATCTTTCTAAGCTAATCACAATGGAATTGAAATAACTAACGTTGATTGGCCTAAATAATCGTGAGATTAAGATATTCTCTCAAGCTTTCTGATCTCACTCGAATTACCAATGCAACTAGACAATGAAATCACGCTTAACACAGATGACGGAGGTAGCAGTGTGTGATGATGCAGTGAATTAAAAATCTATTTAATGGACCTGTGAAGGGAGATAGAAGAAATGGTCAATCGCATAGGCATTCACACGGAACATGAGATTTTTAGGTGGTTCGGGACCACGACAGGCTCCGTACGTCCACCCCTCACCGAACCCGGTGAGGGTTCACTACACGCTACTTTCGTAGCAACATGGGGACGAACCCCAACCACACACACGCTGCTTCCGCAGCAATACACTCACGACGGCACAAGGCCTTGCCTCAACACGCTGCCACTGCAGCACACACACACAGTTGGGGAACATAGCCCGGATTTGACAACCACACGGAGTCACAGCTCTGTCCACACACAAATAAACACAGGGAGCCTTTCGCCACAATAACACCACATACGCGGAGATACAACTCCGCCCACACACAACGTATTTTCAGTTTGATGAAATAGGAGGATATACAATGAACACCCAAATCTTAATCTACGCTCAAATAGGAGAATAGAAATGAGTGAGGAAGAAATCCCCCTCAAATTTGTAGTGAAACCCTGTCAAAGGAGTAGTGGAGTGCGCCGGTAAAATCTGTCCGCGGAGTGGAAGCTTGCTACGATTACAGGAGACGCCCAAGGTGAAAGTATCTTCAGCAGCTGTGCTGAAGTTGGATCGGATCGGCAGATGAGCCTTGTTGTTGGCGGTCTCCTCTTCTTTCTCTTCCTCCTCCAGCTGGTGGCGACGCCCTCAGCTCCTCTCCCTGCAAGAGATGGACAATATTAGCGCAAGGATTATCTCCTCCAGTGGAGATCGTAGCATTCATATACTCAAGGGAAACCAGCAGTAAAAGGCCAAAAGCCCCATGTTAAAACGCTTCTAATCAATACCCAATAGATAGGAGAAACCCTAAGGCTATTGGGGTAAAAAGCCAAGGCCATCAGATCACTTTAATGGGCATTTCGTAAACAATCCGAAAATCACGATCCAGAGGAACCAGAGAAAGTGTCGACTCTTGGAGTCGACACTTTTCTCATTTCGTTCTGTCCCGTTATATAAAAATAGGACCAAGGTGAAAGTGTCGACTTATAGAATCGACACTTTTCACCAAAGGTTCTATTTTCGTTGAAAATAAACCTCTAGCATGTAAATGTCGACTCTATGAGTCGACACTTGCAGCCAGCAGAGTCCAGCCAGCAAGCTGGCGAGAAAGTGTTGACTCCTAGAGTTGACACTTCTTGTCTGGGCAAGTAAAACAACGCATCAGACAGAACATCATAAAACAAGTGTCGACTCATAGAGTCGACACCACTTTTTCTGACAGAACAAAACACTTTGTAAAACTCAATTGAAACCCCAAAAACATTAAGGACCAATAAAACACCATTAAACCCCATTCAAAAACAATAGAATGACATGCATGAGGGGTCTTAAAAACACAGATCAAACCAGATTTAGCAAGGAAGTTTGGGAATCAAAATAAACATGATGCTACATGAACTTTTTAGGAAACTACGAGTTAAACCCGGAAATCATGCAAATGCATCACATTCATTTAATCCTCATGAAGATTCAGCCAAGTTGAGTTCTTACCGTTGGCATTGAGAGTTTGTGGGCATGATTAACTCTGCACTATTTAAAAACACATACTCAAGTCAATGTGAATGATAACAACAAAACAAGGTGTTACCATGGATCCATAGTTATGAAAGCAGTAAGAACCTGCACTTGTATAGACAACACACTCATGTCAGTGTTCATGAAGAAACTAACTTCAAAGGATTTGAGCACACAGTGGTGCCTCTTCAAAATTGCAAGTTAACAAATTCAATCTCATGTTAAAACACATTAGAATCACACAATGCATCCTATGATGTCTGTGCATATGAACTCATGGTCAATGCACAAGAGAAGGTTGGGTCGGTGCAAGTATGTGAAACATCAAAGATAGGGTCAGTGCAACGTTGAGCAAGGCCAGTACAAAGATGGACAAGGTCAGTGCAATGATAACCATCAATGCAAGATACATCACACAAAAAGCTCACTCTCATGAAAGATACAACAATGCAACTCATTACCCATTTCCAGTTCAAGGATTCCAGATTTCTACCATCAGAATGCATTATAACACTAGAAACAATATCCATTTTGAAGATCTAAAAACTCCATGAACCACACTTGAATGATATGCATGAGAGCATCAAATTAGAATAACATCCATTGAGACTTTTGAAGAACCAAGGGATGTGCTATTGAAAACCCAAGCATTTCACACCAGTAGAGGGTCCTTGAGATCCTGAACAAGAGACAAGGCTCAAGGGCCTTATGACCTTCTACGAAAACATGATTTCACCAATGAAAAACATCATGTATGAAGTGCATCAAGAAGTAAACATGGTGATGACGATGCACATGATGAAAGCAATCCAGAAGAGGTCGATGCAAGTCCAGAGGCAGGTCAGTGCATGTGAAGAATAAGTAAGATAACCTGCAAAAGAAGATGCAACATGTGAGCATCACGATCATGATGATCAGTGCATATTTCCACAAAACTTACACAGAATATTTTCACTTTAAAACATACGAACAACACACAATATATTGGAATCATCAAAATCATTGTCAAAGATAAAGAGGGGGCACACAGAACCCAACATTGTCGATTACCGTTGTGTTGGGATGAGATAGGAGAGCAACAATGGTTGGGACCGTATCTCATTTCAGAATCATCCAAGAACATCCATATTATCCGAGATCGTCTACAAGTGGCACAATCGAGACAGAAAAGTTATGCTGATAGCAGAAGAAGAGCCTTGGAGTTTCAGGTAGGCGAGCAAGTATTCTTGAAGGTTTCGCCTATGAGAGGAATTTGAAGGTTTGGCATTCGTAGCAAGCTAAGCCTGAGATACGTTGGCCCATTTGAAATTTTAGAGAGAATTGGAGAAGTTGCATACATATTAGATTTACCACCTCAGTTATCTGGAGTACACAATGTTTTTGACGTATCAATGTTACGGAAATATGTTTATGACTCCACTCACATCATTCAACATGTGGATCTGGAATTTAAGGAAGATTTGACTTATGAAGATAAGCCCATAAAGATTTTGGATTGGAAAGAGCAACAACTCAGGAATCATTCGATACCTATGGTCAAAGTTCAATGGAGCCGACGAGGGACCGAAGAAGCTACCTGAGAATCTGAAGATGCTATCCGAAAGTAATACCCTGATTTATTCCAAGGTTAGTTATCGTACTTTCCCCATTCCAATAAGTGCAGTGAATTTGGAAGAACAAATTCCTTAAAGTGGGGAGGGTGTAGCACCCCAAGAAATTATTTAAGCCAGATTTCTAATTATTCGATAATTTTTGCCTTATTTAATTGAAATTCCTTTTGGCTAAAACTCAACTAATTCATAAAAATCTGGAAAAAATTATAATCAAGTAGTGGACAAAACTTTAGACTAATTATGTCACACCCCGAGCGCGGAAGGAAGCCGGAGATGCGTGACGAGTTTATATCGATCATGTCAATCAGAGCGTTAGTGTATTCAACACAAAGACAGAGTGCACAAAAGTAAAGATAACCCAATCCTTTATTCAATCACAACCTCAAAAGTACTTCTATTACAATTCACTTAACGAAAGTGCTAAGACCCAATAAAAGGAAAAGTACAATGGTTGACTTAAGAAATTTGAAAGATAGGACTAGTAGACGCTTGGATAGACGGAGAGCTCTAATCTCTTCACTCTTGACCTTCCTCATCCGATTGAGTCTCATCATCGGACTTACCTGAAAAATAAGAAAAAACACTAGGTGGTCGAACGCTCAGTAGGAATTATATCTCAAGAGCTAGCTTGCTTTAAGTAAATTACATGTTACATGAATGCAATAAAGCTATGCATGTTTGCGTAAGACGACAAGAGAGAGAGAGTATAACAAGAGATAATTGAGTGAACTAGCATGTCTTTCAAGAACTTATATCAATAAATGTCAAGATATTCAAGCAAGTATATTCATCATGTCATGTCGGGAATTTGGCTATCGTGTTTCAAGCAAGTATATAAATACCCGTTCCGGGTCACGCAAGTTATGTCATGTCAAGTCGAGTACGAGATTGTGGAATGTTTAATCAAGCAAGTCATGCACTTCGGTATAATGTCATACCGTGATCATTACAACTCCTATGAGCACTAGTACTTTCGGGTGCTCCTCCCAGGACCAGATCGGGCCCTATATGCGCAGGCATTGATCGTGTATTTTTCAACATCCACTATAGTTATAGCCAATATGGAATTTCAAGGAATAAGCTTGTACGAACTTTTAAGGTAGATCTTGTGGAATAGCATTTCAAGGATTTGATCATGTGGTATAATGACGATAATAATGGTATAATCACGATTAACGATAAAACTAGGTGGAATCGGCTCCCTAACTCGGGTGCCATGCGATAGGAATAAGTGCCCATATGAACATAGTCGCTCGTTCTTGTACATGATAAGGTAGATAGAATTAGGTTACACAAGTACGGTACACTATTCTTAAAGGATATGAATGGTATGGATTACCCATCCCATTATTTCAAGAATATTCTCATGACATACAAACAGCATGTCGTGAGGGTCGGTACACCATGTTTCTTTAGAGTGACATGGCGATTAAGTAGTGTCATGGGTTTTAATGGTACAACTAGCTCGGCTGCCTTGAGGGAATCCAAGGCTAGCGGGGGCTTACGGAGGTCTCTATGATAAAGTCACCGGTCCAAAGGAACGGAATGTCCCATGGAGAGTTCATCTATCACCGAGAAATAAGGGGTAATCGATAAATCATCGTGAAACATGGGACTATATTCACGGAATGGAATATAGTGCCTATATATATATATATAACCCACTGCCATGGATTACAGAAAAACCACGAAAACATGACTGTTAGAAAATTGACGTCTGGTACTGAGTCTTTATTTTTATAATTGACGCCTTTGTTTGGGTCGTCATTTCAGTAATTGACGACTCTTCATTCAGTCGTTTAATCCATATTTTTGTTGCTAAAAATTTCTAAATTTCAGTCGTTCAGGTAAATGGCGACTTATCTAAAGTCTTCAATTTATTAAAACGCGCCCTAGTCAAGGCGTCATACATCAAAAACAAGGCAGGGTTCACGTCGTCAATTCCAATATCCAGGAAGGTTAATATATATCAAAATTTCAAGGCTTGTCACTAAGTCGCGCCCATGGTTGCGGGCGTCCATTTAAATGACGACCTAATCTGGGTTGCTAATTTTTTGTCTTGTGATTTGCACCGGACAGGTACAATCACAGGCACAAGGTTCATGAAGTTGGTCTGATCAAGAAACAAATGACATGTATAGGTAGAGAAAAATATCAAGAATTTATGGACATGATCATGCATTAGTTTACATATATAGGTTCACAGTTATTAAATTTTTGAACATGGTGTATTTATTAAATAACTAGAAAATTGACCACTGTTACTCGGTCGTTAGTTTAAAATGACGCCCTGATGTGGGTCGTCAATTCCATTTATGTAGTAAATGAACAAACTTCATTCTGGAAACGAAATCTGTAACTACTGAACTCATCTGCAGACCTATATGCATGCATTAACTTGTTAACTATTGAATTTTGCTAAATCTTGAGAAAACCTACCTTGGTGATATGATTCTGGTTGACAGAACGTGAAGATAAAGGATGTATGTCTCCTTAGAACGATACTCTGTTTTCAACAGAGTGCCTTCTCGTTGCACCCAGACCACGTAGGAAGATAATAAGAGCAACTGCTCTTGATCCCACCGTGCAGTAGAGAAAGAAATGGCTTTTTCCTCCACAAAATCAACCAGGAAGGATAAGAAGACAATGAAGAAGATCCTTGGAATGATGATCAATAGAGAAAGGAAGAAGGTTTCTAACGAAGAACTGTTCGTCCGAAGAAAGTAGCAGCAGCTCCTTCTCGTTGCAGACAACCTGCAGAAGAAGGATGAAGAACTGTTATGTTCTTCACGTAGCAGCACAACAATCGCTAGGAAGAAGAAGAACTTCACGGCAGAAGAGCAGCAGGATGTCTTTGGCAAATAGTATTAACGTGGTTTCGGCGGAAAGGAGATGGGTATTTATAGGAGAAGAATCCTAATAGGTTCCAAGAATTTGATTAGGATTAGAACTTCCCTCTTTAGAATCCAATTATACTTTAACTCTTCCTCGTATTCATCCTTTCCTTAACCTAAACTTGCTTAGTTATCTTCTTAGTTTTAACCTAACACAAACGGGTCCTTTTGTAATTGACGCCTTAGGCTGGGGCGTTTATTTGAAATTGACGCCCACACGTGAAGTATTCAATTCTTTCTGTTTAATTCTTTCTGGATTTTTATCTTTTTTTCTGGAAGTGATCTAGATGGGAAATTTTAAGAGTATTAATTTTCTATTTTTCTCTATTTTTCCATATCATTATTTTTCCAAAATTCTTTAGTCCAAAAAACGGCACTATTCATTTAATTTGAATTGACGACCTGCTCAAAGTCACTTCTTATGGAATTGACGCTCGTAGATGTGGGCGTCAATACATTTTTGACTTTTCTATTTGACCTCTAAAAGATCGATATCGTGTATATACCCTTATTCTTTTATAATATCCCTAACTATATACTTTATTTGACCTTTACTAATTTAGAAATAACGACTTATATTAAGTCATTTTTCACATTATATACGCCTATACTAAAAGGCGTCATTTAAGTTTTGGTCATTTCTCATTGCCCATGAAAAGACCAAAATGGTATATATGTTCATTCTTTTATCCTTTATATATCTTTAATGTATTTAAATCTTATATATATATCCTTCTCCCTTCTAATAAAGTTATAATATAGTAAATGTGGAATATTAAATTTTCTAAATTAGTAATAAAATATAAATTGACATTTTCTTCAAGATTTAATGATTTTTAATGCAATTAAAATTATTTTGTGCATCTAATGGCTACTTAAAATAACATGTTATTCTTAAATGTATTATAATATAATGGTAAGGTCTATGAGTCCATTTTGTAAGACTTTTCAGAATGTAAAGGGGTTATGTACAAGGTCTGGGCCTCGTTTAATTATTCTATATTTATATATTTTAATTTTTTATTTAGACTTTCTAGTCCTTTAATTTACCAGGGTTGCTACACCCTCCCCCACTTAAAAGAATTTGGTCCCCAAATTCAATCGCGTATAGACGTGGAGAGTGTAGAGTACATACCTTTTTAGAATAATTCTGGGAATCGTTTCCTCATAGACTCCTTGGTCTCCCATGTGGCTTCGTGTTCTGAACATTTACTCCATTACACCTTAACCATGGGAATAACTTTATTTTTTAATGTTCGCACCTCGCGATCGAGGATCTTGTTGGGCTTTTGCTCATAAGTGAGATCCCTTTGAATCACCAGATCTCCATGATCAATGATATGTGACAGATCGTGCACATATTTCTTCAACATTGATATGTGGAATACATTATGAACTTCGGACATTTGAGGAGGTAACTCGACGCGGTAAGTAACCTCACCAACTCTTTCTAGTATCTCAAAAGGTCCGATAGACCTTGGTGTAAGCTTGCCCTTAACACCAAATCTCCTTATTCCACGTCCAGGTGATATATTGAGAAATACGTGATCTCCCACTTGGAATTCAAGATTTCTTCTTCGTGTATCAGCATAAGCCTTCTGTCTAGACTGAGCAACTTGAAATCTTTCTCTAATCAACTGAATCTTTTCAGTGGTATCCCTTACCATGTCTGGACCTAATAATTATTTTTCGCCAACTTCGTCCCAGCACAAAGGCGATCGGCAACTCCTTCCATATAACGCTTCGAAAGGTGCCATTTGTATACTTGCCTGGTAGCTGTTGTTGTATGCAAATTCAACCAAAGGCAAGTGATCATGCCAGTTTCCACCAAAATCAATGATGCAAGCTCTGAGCATATCTTTAACTACCTGATTGGTTCTCTCGGTCTGACCATCCGTTTGAGGATGAAAAGCTGTACTAAAGTTAAGTCTCGTCCCTAGCGAATGTTGTAGACCCTTCCAAAAGTGAGAAGTAAAACGGGGGTCTCTATCAGACATGATTGAGATAGGTACTCCATGTAACCTGACTATCTCCTTAAGGTACAATGCAGCAAGAACATCAACTGACCATCGGCTCTTGATTAGCAAGAAATGTGCCGACTTGGTTAATCGGTCTATGATAACCCATATTCCATCATGTCCTCCTTTTGATTTAGACAGACCCATAATGAAGTCCATACCGATATCCTCCCACTTCCATTTGGGAATATCAAGAGGATGTAGCTTTCCTGCAGGCTTTTGGTGTTCTGCCTTGACTTGTTGACACGTAAGACAACGAGACACAAAGTCTGCTACTTCTCTTTTCATATTGGACCACCAGAAGGTCCTTTTCAAATCTTGGTACATTTTGGTAGACCCTGGATGAATCGTGTACCTCGATCTGTGAGCTTCATCTAAGATTTTCTTCTTTAGCTCTGGATAATTTGGTATACATGTTCTATTCCTGAACATCAATCTTCCATCCGAGGCTATCTTGAAATCAGTTTGTTCTTCTATTTTGTCTTTGATTTCCACTAGTACTGGGTCACTATCTTGAAGTCCTTGTATTTCGGATAGCAAGTCTGACTGTATGCTCATATAAGATAATGTGACACACCTACTGTCCTTGTCCATGCTTATATTAAGCTTAGAGAATTGTTCTAGCAACTTCCACTCCTGAATCATACAATTGGCTAATAGTGCTCTCGGCTACAGGATTACCCTTTCCAGGATGATATTGTATAGTGAAGTCGAAGTCCTTGAGATATTCTAGCCAACGTCTTTGCCTCATATTTAATTCCTTCTGAGAGAAGAGATACTTAAGACTTTTATGGTCAGAGTATACAATAAACTGCACTCCGTATAGATAATGTCTCCATATCTTCAGTGCAAACACTATCGCAGCCAATTCTAAGTCATGGACTGGGTAGTTCTCCTCGTGCTTCTTCAATTGGCGAGAAGAGTAGGCTATAACTTTCCCTTGTTGCATTAAAACACATCCGAGGCCAATGCCAGATGATAGGTGTATACTTCAATTTTTTCTCCATCAACCGATAGAGCTAAGACCGGGGCAGTAGTTAGGTGATCATTGAGAGCTTGGAAGCTTCTTTCACATTTCTCACTCCATTCATAACGGATCTCCTTGCGAGTTAGCCTAGTGAGTGGTACGGCTATCTTGGAGAAATCCTTAATAAATCGTCGATAATAACCTGCAAGACCTAAGAAACTTCGGATCTCGCTAGCATTGGTCGGTCTTTCCCAATTCCTGATAGCTTCAACCTTTGATGGATCTACGGATAAACCGTCCTTTGATATAACATGCCCCAAGAAAGATACTTCTTCTAACCAGAATTCACATTTACTGAGCTTTGCATATAACTAATTCATCCTCAATATCCATAATGTAATCCTCAAATGCTCCTCGTGTTCTTCCTTGGTCTTTGAATAGATCAGTATATCATCAATGAAAACCACTATGAATTGATCTAGATGAGACCTGAATATACTATTCATCAACTGCATAAAGGCAGCAGGGACATTTGTTAGTCCAAAAGGCATAACAACAAATTCATAGTGCCCATACCTGCTTCTGAATGCGGTCTTATAAATGTCCTCATCCTTGATCCTTAGTTGGTGATGTCCCGACCTGAGATCAATCTTCGAAAAATACTTGGATCCAGATATTTGATCAAATAGCTCATCGATTCTCGACAGTGGATACTTGTTCTTGATAGTGAGATAATTCAACTGTCGATAGTCGATGCATAACCTCATGGATCCATCTTTCTTCTTTACAAATAGCACATGTGCTCCCCACGGGGAAGTGCTTGGTCTAATAAATCCTTTCTTGAGAAGTTCCATCAATTGTTCCTTTAACTCCTTGAGTTCGGCGGGAGACATCCTATATGGTGCCTTAGAAACTGGACCAGCACCAGGGATCAAGTCGATGGTGAAGGCCACTTCTCTTTGTGGGGGTAATCCAGGCAAATCTTCCGGAAACACGTCTGAAAATTCTTGTACAACTGGGATGTCTTCTAGCTTAGTCTCCTTAATGGTGACAAACGTAAGGAAAGATACATATCCTTTCCTTATTAGCTTGCTAGCTCGGAGAGCTGAAATAAGAGGTGACTTGCTCCGACTCTTGGGACAAGTATATGCTAATTCCGGGAATTCCTTGAAAGTAACTTTGTTATTACGGCAATCCACAGTTTCCTGATACATGGATAACCAATCTGCTCCTAATATGACATCATATTCCTTTAAATCTAGGCATATTAGGTTGATAGGAAAATTTCTACCCTTTACCAAGACTTCACAGTTCTGATAATGATGAGTAATATCGGTTTCATTTCCGAGAGGAGTAGATAAAACTATTTTTATCCATTCCGGTTCCATAGGTAATGGATTAGCAAACCTCTTGGAAATAAAAGAATGTGATGCACCCGTATCAAATAAGACATGTACAGACTTGGAACAAACTTTCAGTGTACCTTCTACCAGTCTGCCTTCATCTTGTTACGCCTCCTTAATAGCTTGGAGACGCGCATTCTTTGTCACCGGGTGCTTTCCGTCACCGACTTGATCATTGAGTAGGGGACAATCGGGAATCCGATGATCACGGCTCCCACAACGGAGACACGCTCCAAGTTTCCTCCAACATTCTTCGGCCTTATGTCCGGCCTTGTCACAGTGTCTACACACCACTTTAGAAGGTGTGGTGGTGATGGAGAACGACTTGTTAATCTTTTTGACTTTCTTCTCCTGAGAAGACTCTCTTCCGTTACTTGGCCTTTTCTTGAAATTGGGTCTGAAAGTGCCGGAGCTAGTAACATGCTCCTTCTTGTCTCTCCCACAGATCCTATCAGATAGTTCTGTGGCATCTTCTAGTAACTGAGCTCGGCGTACCATCTCCAAATAGACTTGTATGTCCATCGGGGCCAGCTGTGTGATATATTGGGGTCTGAGCCCATTTAGGAATCTCCTAGCTTTCATCTTCTCAGTACTAATTAGTTGTTTAGCATATCGAGACAACCGGGAAAATTGTGCCTCATACTCAGCCACCGACAAAGATCGTTCTTTAAGTGCGGCGAACTCGGCAGCCTTCTTCTCCTGGACTCGGTCCGAAAAATATTTATTGTTGAAATGTTCAACAAACTCCTCCCAAGTAACTTGTCCTTGATCTAATGTGGCTTCTGTCACGCCCCGAGCGCGGAAGATACCCGGAGACGCGTGACGAGTTTATATCAATCATGTCAATCAGAGTGGTCGTGTATTCGACACAAAGACAGAGATGCGTAAAATAGCAAGATAACCCAATCCTTTATTTCATAATAGACTATTACAAATCCAATACTCTGTTTAATAAAAAGAAAAGTACATAGTTGACTCAAGAAAATAGGAAAAGACTAATTGACACTTGAGCAGCTCTATCACTTTCACTCTTGACCATTCCCATCCAATTGACTTCCATCGTCGTCGAACTTACCTGAAAGTAAAAAGGGACAAACGGAATGAGCGAACGCTCAGTAGGAAATTATATCTCAAGTACTAGCAAGGAGTTTAAGTAATTACATCTTTCATGAATGCAATAAAGCTATGCATGCTCGCATAAAACGACAAGATAGAGAGAATGTAATATCAAGAATAAGATGAACTAATCATGAACTTTCAATAAGATAACAAGACATTTGAGATATTCAAGCAAGTAGATTTAACAAGTCATGTCAAGAACTTTGGCTATCACGTATCAAGCAAGCAAGTAATTACCCTTTCTCGGGCCACGCATTTCATGTCAAGTCAAGTACGATTCAAGTACAAGATTTATGTGGAATGTCCAATCTAGAAAGTAAAGTACTCGGTATAATGCCAGATACCTTATCATTTTAACTCCCATGGGCACAAGTACTTTCGGGTGCTCCTCCCAGGACCAGATCGGGCCCTATATGCGCAGGCATTTATCATGTGTTTTGACATCCACTCTTATATATATAGCTAATTTTTGAATTTCAATAATCAAGCTTGTAGACATGTATGACAACTTTGACAGAATGGAGTCCAAAAATATGACAAAGGATATAGAATGGCGATAATAACGGTATAATCACGATATCGATAAAACTAGGTAGAATATGGTTCCCTTAACTTGGGTACCATGACAAATCAATATGGACATTCTTTATATAGAATTGAGGTCCACATGAACAGTATATCAAAGGTAAGATACCCTCATTCTTATCATAGAATTGAGGTTTACAAGAATGACATGATATGTCATGATATCATCATCCCATTAAGAATTTCTTATGATATACTCTTTGTATAATCATAAGGGCCGGTATACCATGTTTCTTTAGATTGACATG
Source organism: Amorphophallus konjac (assembly GCA_022559845.1). Taxonomy (NCBI): domain Eukaryota; kingdom Viridiplantae; phylum Streptophyta; class Magnoliopsida; order Alismatales; family Araceae; genus Amorphophallus; species Amorphophallus konjac. The sequence goes on along the minus strand of CM040118.1, from coordinate 240,016,519 downwards.
GCAAAGATCGTGTAATGGGTTTTTAGGGTACAACCAGCTCAGTCGGCCTTGAGGGAATCCAAGGCTACGAGGAGTCTTACGGAGGTCTCTATGACTAACTCGCTAGTCCAAAGGAACGGAATGTCCAATGGAGAGCTTGTATGTCAATGAGAATTGAGTGTGGTCGATAAAACAATCGTGAAACGTGGGACTATACTCATGGAGTGGAGAATAGTGCCGATATATGTATTATATAACATATGAAACCATCGGTTAACAGAAACAGTGGAAAATCAATTTTACAGTAAAGTAACGACTTAAGCAGAGTCGTTTATCAAGTAATTAACGCCTAACAGAAGGGCGTTTACACATGTTTCCATTTTTTAGAATTTTAATATTTCATTAATTTATCTAAAACGCGCCCTGGACAGGGGCGTTTCTTTGCAATGAGACGACTACATTAGCAGGCGTCTTTTTATTTACAATATTTTACAGAACATATTTATTTTCAGAAATTATCAAGAACGCGCCCTTGGCAGGGGCGTTAATCATTAAATTCTTATTTTTACAGAATATAATGTTCGGGATTTTAACAGAAACGCGCCCTATGAAGGGGCGTTACTTTTTAATTCACGCCCTAGTATCGGGCGTTAGTCCAGTGAAAGACGACTTAGCCACGGTCGTGAATTCAAGAAATACCATGAATTTTCATGGCCAGTAATAATTTCAGGATAATAGAGTTCATGGAGAACGAATGTATGGTCATGACAATAAAATTAACAGGTTTGAAGACATATGATCATGCAATATTGTAGAATCATGATTTCATAGATAATCAATTCTTAACATGGGTGATTAATGATTAAATGAAATTAACGCCTGTGTACAGGGCGTCAAATCTAAAATTGACGACCTGATCAAGGTCGTTTCTTTACAAGTAGCGCCCTTGACAGGGGCGTCTCTTTCAAAATATTGCAGAAACGTATTAAAACTATAATAAATCATATGCATGTCATGCTTATATATATGTATATCTTGCATTAATTTTTTTGTTTGGGCTACCATAACTTGAGAAAACCTACCTTGATCGAAGACTTAAAATTTGAATCGTGAAGGCTATGAGAATAGAAGTTATGTTGCTTTAACAGCAACCGAATCCAGTATTAGGAGGAAGAGAAGGCTTTGGTGAAGAACCCTTGTTCTTCGGTTCACCAATTTGCTGCCGTTCCTATAAGAAGAGAAGAAGAAACATATATTAATTTCTTCACTTATCGGAACAGAGGAGATAGTAGAAGAACGTTACCTTGTTCTTCACGTACGCCGCCTTCTTAACCTATAACAGAAGAAGATGAAGAACTGTTAGTTCTTCATGTAACAGACGTAGAGAAATAAATCAGAGGAACTATTCATCTCTCACGTACCTTGCAGATTCTGAACGCCAAATAGGTTTAGGGTTCGGCTGTCAAGAGTCTTTATAGGATTTTGGGAAATCCTATTAGGGTTAGTGATTGTGTGGAAGTAATACTTCCTTGATAGAGTCCTTACCACCTTTTAACTCTTTCTAATACTTATCCATTACCCTGGATAAGCTCCCGTGTCGAACGGAACTTGAATAGAATTAACGACCTAGGTCAGGGCGTCGATTCCTGAATTGACGACCTGGTTCAGGTCGTTTCTTAAGAAGCGCCTTTCGTTAGGGCGTTCTTTGTTTAAAACACGCCCACGATAGGGGCGTTTCTTGGCCTTACCATTTTTGACGTTGAAATTTGACGCCGTGTTGTCAGGGCGTCACTTATTGAATAACGCCTTAGCTAGAGACGTTTATTATTAAATTAACGCCTTAATAAGAGGCGTTATTTTCATTTTGGTTTTATTCACCCTTTTAACCCTCTTCTTATTATCTGTATTACTTCTGTAATATATATATTTTAATTCATTTCAAATATTCATTTATCAGGGTTGCTACACCCTCCCCCACTTAAAAAGAATTTAGTCCCCAAATTCAATTGCATAATATGTATATACGAGGAGAGTGTAGAGTATATACCTCTTAGAATAACTTGGGAAATCGTTTCTTCATAGATTCTTTGGTCTCCCATGTTGCTTCATGTTCAGAATTCTTGTTCCATTGTACCTTGAGCATGGGAATAACCTTATTCCTTAGAGCTCGTATTTTACGATCTAAGATCTTCATAGGCTTCTGTTCATATGTGAAATCTTTCTGGATCACCAGATCTCCATGTTCAATAATATGAGATGGATCGTGTACATACTTCTTCAACATAGATATGTGAAATACATTATGTACTTCGGACAATTGAGGAGGCAACGCGATGCGATAAGCAACCTCGCCAACTCTTTCAAGTACCTCAAATGGTCCGATGAATCTTGGAGTAAGCTTGCCCTTAACACCGAATCTTCGTATGCCACGTCCAGGTGATATCTTGAGAAATACATGATCTCCGATTTTGAATTCAAGATCTCTCCTTCTTGTGTCAGCATAAGCCTTTTGCCTTGTCTGAGCAACTTGCAATCTTTCTCTGATTACTTGTATCTTCTCAGTTGTATCCCTTACCATGTCTGGACCTATCAGTTGTTTTTCTCCAACTTCGTTCCAGCATAAGGGTGATCGGCAACTCCTTCCATATAAAGCTTCGAAAGGTGCCATTTGGATACTAGCTTGGTAGCTATTATTATATGCAAATTCCACTAGTGGCAAATGTTCTTGCCAGCTTCCACCAAAGTCAATGATGCAAGCTCTTAGCATATCCTCAACAACTTGATTAGTTCTCTCGGTCTGACCATCCGTTTGTGGGTGGAAAGCTGTACTAAAGTTAAGCCTTGTTCCCAACGAATGTTGTAATCCCTTCCAACAATGAGAAGTGAAACGGGGATCTCTATCAGACACGATTGAGACAGGAATTCCATGTAACCTGACTATTTCCTTGATGTATAGTGCAGCTAGTACATCTATTGACCATAGGCTTTTTATTGGCAAAAAATGCGCCAATTTAATTAATCGGTCAATGATAACCCAGATTCCATCATGTCCTCCTTTTGATTTAGATAATCCCATGATGAAGTCCATACCAGTATCCTCCCACTTTCACTTAGGAATATCTAGAGGATGTAGTTTTCCAGCAGGCTTTTGGAGTTCTGCCTTGACCTGTTGGCATGTGAGACAGTGATATACATAGTCTGCGATTTCTCTTTTCATATTAGGCCACCAAAAGTTCCTCTTTACATCTTGATACATTTTGGTTGATCCTGGATGAATAGTGTACCTTGATCGGTGAGCTTCATCTAAGATCTTCTTCTTTAATTCCGGACAGTCGGGTATACAAGTTCTACCTTTGAATAATAATCTTCCATCAGAAGTTAGTTGAAAATCAGATTGTCCTTCTAATCTGCCTTTGATTTCCACTAATATAGGATCATCATCCTGAAGTGCTTGTATCTCAGATAATAAATCTGACTGTATGCTTACATGAGATAATGTGACAAATTTGGCTTCCTTGTCCAAGCTTATATTGAGCTCGGAGAATTGTTATAGCAACCTCCATTCTTGTATCATACAATTGGCTATCATTGCTCTCGGCTTTCGACTAAGGGCATCAGCAACATAATTACCCTTTCCGGGATGGTATTGTATATTGAAGTCGAAGTCCTTGAGATATTCTAGCCAGCGTCTTTGTCTCATGTTTAGCTCCTTTTGTAAAAATAGATATTTGAGACTTTTGTGATCGGAGTATACAGTAAACTGCACTCCATATAAGTAGTGTCTCCATATCTTTAGGGCAAATACCACCGCGGCCAGTTCTAAGTCATGGACGGGGTAATTCTCCTCATGCTTCTTCAGTTGACGAGAAGAGTATGCTATGACCTTCCCTTGTTGCATTAGGACACATCCGAGGCCAATGCCAGAAGCATCTGTGTAGACCTCGAATTTCTCTCCTTCTATTGGTAGAGCTAAGATCGGAGCTGTAGTGAGATGATCTTTGAGAGTTTGGAAACTTCTTTCACATTCCTCACTCCATTCATAACGGATCTCCTTACGAGTTAACCTTGTAAGGGGCACGGCGATCTTGGAGAAGTCTTTGATGAAACGCCGATAATATCCTGCAAGACCTAAGAAACTTCTGATCTCGCTTGCATTAGTGGGTCTTTCCCAATTTTTCACAGCTTCAACCTTTGACGGATCTACTGATAATCCATCTTTTGAAATCACATGTCCTAGAAAAGCCACTTCTTCAAGCCAGAATTCACACTTGCTGAGCTTTGCATATAATTGATTTGTCCGTAATATTTGTAAAGCAATCCTCAAATGTTCCTCATGCTCTTCCTTAGTCTTGGAATATATCAATATGTCATCAATAAAAACCACCACGAATTGATCTAGATAGGGCCTGAATATGCTATTCATTAACTGCATAAAGGCAGCAGGGGCATTGGTTAGTCCAAAAGGCATAACAACAAATTCATAGTGGCCATACCTGCTTCTGAACGTAGTCTTATGAATATCTTCATCCTTGATCCTTAACTGATGGTATCCCGATCTAAGATCAATGTTCGAAAAATATTTGGATCCTGAAATTTGATCAAATAACTCATCGATTCTTGGCAGTGGATACTTGTTCTTGATAGTAAGATGATTCAACTGTCGATAGTCGATACACAATCTCATGGATCCATCCTTCTTCTTTACAAATAAGACTGGTGCTCCCCACGGGAAAATACTTGGTCTAATAAACCCTTTTCGAATTAGTTCCATTAATTGCTCTTTTAACTCCTTGAGTTCAGCAGGTGACATTCTATAAGGTGCCTTTGAAACCGGACCAGCACCAGGGACTAAGTCAATGGTGAAGGCCACATCCCTTTGAGGGGGTAATCCTGGCAAATCTTCCGGAAACACGTCCGGAAATTCTTGTACTACTGGAATGTCTTCTAGCTTAGTGTCCTTTGTTTCCTTAACTGTGACAAATGCAAGGAAAGATGTACATCCTTCCCTGATGAGCTTGCTAGCTCGGAGGGCCGAAATAAGAGGGGAATTGCTCCGACTCTTGGGACGAGTAAAGACTAATTCTGGAATATCTTTGAAAGCAATTTGGCTATTGCGGCAATCAACCGTTGCCTGGTATTTGGATAACCAGTCCGCTCCTAGTATAACATCATACTCCTTTAGATCGAGGCATATGAGATCTATAGGTAAATTCCTACCTTGAACCATTACCTCACAGTTTTGGTAGTGATGAGTAATATCATTTTCACTTCCAAGAGGAGTAGTTAGAACTATTTTTATCCATTCTGGTTCTAACGGTAACGGGTCGGCAAACTTCTTAGAAATAATGGAATGCGATGCACCCGTATCAAATAAGACATAAGCACTTTTGGAACAAACTGTTAATGTACCTTCTACCAGTCCACCTTCTTCTTGCTCGGTCTCCTTTATTGCATGAAGTCGAGCGTTCTTTGTCACCGGGCGTTTACCATCACCGGCTTGGTCATTCATTAATGGACACTCGGGAATCCGATGCTCACGGCTTCCACAACGGAGACATGCTCCTAACTTCCTCCAGCATTCTTCTGTCTTGTGACCAGCCTTGTCACAATGCTTGCATACTACGTTTGAAGGTGTAGTGGTGATAGAGAAGGGCTTGGATTTCTTGAACATGGAATCTTGAGATGATGAACCTCCATTATTGGGCCTCTTCTTAAAGTTGGGTTTAAAAGAACCCGAACCCGTGACTTGCTCCTTATTGTCTTTTCCACGGATCCTATCAGATAGTTCCGTGGCATCTTCAAGTAATTGAGCTCGGCGCATGATTTCAGAATAAACTTGGATATCCATCGGCGCCAGTTGAGTGATATAGTGGGGCCTAAGCCCATTAAAAAATCTACGGGCTTTCATCTTCTCCATGCTAATAAGATGCTTAGCATATCTAGACAATCTGGAGAACTGAGCTTCATAATCTACTAATGATAAAGATCGTTGCTTTAATGCAGCGAATTCTGTAGCCTTCTTTTCTTGGACTCGGTCCGAGAAATATTTAGTATTGAAGTATTCCACAAATTCTTCCCATGTTACTTGAGTAGGATCGATGGTTGCTTCAATAGACTCCCACCAGCATCTAGCATCCTTTTCTAACTGAAATGTGGCTAATAACACCTTATCTTGGTCCGTGCATTGCATGACACGGAATATTCGTTCGGTCTCCCGAACCCAATGCTCGGCATCGTCCGGATCGGTCGATCCCATGAACTTCGGGGGATTCATACTCTTAAAGGCTTGGTGTAAGTTTCCAGCTCGTGGAGCACCACCCTGTGCTACCTGTTGTAGCACTTGAGTCATCCCTTGGAGGGTACGCTGCATGTTGCGCCATTGAGCACGTTCGGCAGCCATTATCCTACAATTACAGTAACTATATTAGTACGTGACTACATTTAGAAACCAGTACTCTATTTTTAACTTTAACCCTTGGTTCTACCCAATCTCACTGGTAAAAGGTTTATACTTATCCTTGGACTTGGGTTTTTCCTAGGAATTGAATACCTTAGGCTCTGATACCACAAAAACTGTCACGCCCCGAGCGCGGAAGATACCCGGAGACGCGTGACGAGTTTATATCAATCATGTCAATCAGAGTGGTCGTGTATTCGACACAAAGACAGAGATGCGCAAAATAGCAAGATAACCCAATCCTTTATTTCATAATAGACTATTACAAATCCAATACTCTGTTTAATAAAAAGAAAAGTACATAGTTGACTCAAGAAAATAGGAAAAGACTAATTGACACTTGAGCAGCTGTATCACTTTCACTCTTGACCATTCCCATCCGATTGACTTCCATCGTCGTCGGACTTACCTGAAAGTAAAAAGGGACAAACGGAATGAGCGAACGCTCAGTAGAAAATTATATCTCAAGTACTAGCAAGGGGTTTAAGTAATTACATCTTTCATGAATGCAATAAAGCTATGCATGCTCGCATAAAACGACAAGATAGAGAGAATGTAATATCAAGAATAAGATGAACTAATCATGAACTTTCAATAAGATAACAAGACATTTGAGATATTCAAGTAAGTACATTTAACAAGTCATGTCAAGAACTTTGGCTATCATGTATCAAGCAAGCAAGTAATTACCCTTTCTCGGGCCACGCATTTCATGTCAAGTCAAGTACGATTCAAGTACAAGATTTATGTGGAATGTCCAATCTAGAAAGTAAACTACTCGGTATAATGCCAGATACCTTATCATTTTAACTCCCATGGGCACAAGTACTTTCGGGTGCTCCTCCCAGGACCAGATCGGGCCCTATATGCGTAGGCATTTATCATGTGTTTTGACATCCACTCTTATATATATAGCCAATTTTTGAATTTCAATAATCAAGCTTGTAGACATGTATGACAACTTTGACAGAATGGAGTCCAAAAATATGACAAAGGACATAGAATGGCGATAATAACGGTATAATCACGATATCGATAAAACTAGGTAGAATATGGTTCCCTTAACTTGGGTACCATGACAAATCAATATGGACATTCTTTATATAGAATTGAGGCCCACATGAACAGTATATCAAAGGTAAGATACCCTCATTCTTATCATAGAATTGAGGTTTACAAGAATGACATGATATGTCATGATATCATCATCCCATTAAGAATTTCTTATGATATACTCTTTGTATAATCATAAGGGTCGGTATACCATGTTTCTTTAGATTGACATGGCAAAGATCGTGTAATGGGTTTTTAGGGTACAACCAGCTCAGTCGGCCTTGAGGGAATCCAAGGCTACGAGGAGTCTTACGGAGGTCTCTATGACTAACTCGCTAGTCCAAAGGAACGGAATATCCAATGGAGAGCTTGTATGTCAATGAGAATTGAGTGTGGTCGATAAAACAATCGTGAAACGTGGGACTATACTCACGGAGTGGAGAATAGTGCCGATATATATATATTATATAACATATGAAACCATCGGTTAACAGAAACAGTGGAAAATCAGTTTTACAGTAAAGTAACGACTTAAGCAGAGTCGTTTATCAAGTAATTAACGCCTAACAGAAGGGCGTTTACACATGTTTCCATTTTTTAGAATTTCAATATTTCTTTAATTTATCTAAAACGCGCCCTGGACAGGGGCGTTTCTTTGCAATGAGACGACTACATTAGCAGGCGTCTTTTTATTTACAATATTTTACAGAACATATTTATTTTCAGAAATTATCAAGAACGTGCCCTTGGCAGGGGCGTTAATCATTAAATTCTTATTTTTACAGAATATAATGTTCGGGATTTTAACAGAAACGCGCCCTATGAAGGGGCGTTACTTTTTAATTCACGCCCTAGTATCGGGCGTTAGTCTAGTGAAAGACGACCTAGCCACGGTCGTGAATTCAAGAAATACCATGAATTTTCATGGGCAGTAATAATTTCAGGATAATAGAATTCATGGAGAACGAATGTATGGTCATGATAATAAAATTAACAGGTTTGAAGACATATGATCATGCATTATTGTAGAATCATGATTTCATAGATAATCAATTCTTAACATGGGTGATTAATGATTAAATGAAATTAACGCCTGTGTACAGGGCATCAAATCTAAAATTGACGACCTGATCAAGGTCGTTTCTTTACAAGTAGCGCCCTTGACAGGGGCGTCTCTTTCAAAATATTGCAGAAACGTATTAAAACTATAATAAATCATATGCATGTCATGCTTATATATATGTATATCTTGCATTAATTTTTTTGTTTGGGCTACCATAACTTGAGAAAACCTACCTTGATCGAAGACTTGAAATTTGAATCGTGAAGGCTATGAGAATAGAAGTTATGTTGCTTTAACAGCAACCGAATCCAGTATTAGGAGGAAGAGAAGGCTTTGGTGAAGAACCCTTGTTCTTCGGTTCACCAATTTGCTGCCGTTCCTATAAGAAGAGAAGAAGAAACATATATTAATTTCTTCACTTATCGGAACAGAGGAGATAGTAGAAGAACGTTACCTTGTTCTTCACGTACGCCGCCTTCTTAACCTATAACAGAAGAAGATGAAGAACTGTTAGTTCTTCATGTAACAGACGTAGAGAAATAAATCAGAGGAACTATTCCTCTCTCACGTACCTTGCAGATTCTGAACGCCAAATAGGTTTAGGGTTCGGCTGTCAAGAGTCTTTATAGGATTTTGGGAAATCCTATTAGGGTTAGTGATTGTGTGGAAGTAATACTTCCTTGATAGAGTCCTTACCACCTTTTAACTCTTTCTAATACTTATCCATTACCCTGGATAAGCTCCCGTGTCGAACGGAACTCGAATGGAATTAACGACCTAGGTCAGGGCGTCGATTCCTGAATTGACGACCTGGTTCAGGTCGTTTCTTAAGAAGCGCCTTTCGTTAGGGCGTTCCTTTGTTTAAAACACGCCCACGATAGGGGCGTTTCTTGGCCTTACCATTTTTGACGTTGGAATTTGACGACGTGTTGTCAGGGCGTCACTTATTGAATAACGCCTTAGCTAGAGGCGTTTATTATTAAATTAACGCCTTAATAAGAGGCGTTATTTTCATTTTGGTTTTATTCACCCCTTTAACCCTCTTCTTATTATCTGTATTACTTCTGTAATATATATATTTTAATTCATTTCAAATATTCATTTATCAGGGTTGCTACAGCTTCTACCGACTCCCACCAACAGCGGGCGTCCCTTTCCAATTGAAATGTTGCTAACAGGACCTTCTCTTGGTCCGTGCATTGCATAACTCGAAAGATACGTTCGATCTCCCAGATCCAGTGCTCGGCGTCATCCGGATCAGTGGATCCCATGAACTTAGGAGGGTTCATGTTCTTGAAGCTTTGGTGGAGATTTCCTGCTCCACGATGTGCACCTCCTTGTGCCACTTGTTGAAGTGCCCGGGTCATGCCTTGCAGAGTGCGTATTTCCACAAAACTTACACATAATATTTTCACTTCAGAGCATCAGAAGTATATCATGTTCGGTCACGCCCCGAACTGATAGCAGCGGAACGTGTCATTTGCTCGGAACGTGGCAGTTAAACAGTCATGTCAATCAAAGCATAATCAATTCCACAAAACATAATTTGGACAAATAACAAATTTTATTTCAAATATAAGTTCTTTACATATTCGGGCCCATAATAAACGAAAAGACTCAATAAAGAAAAATTACAATGAGACTCTTGACTCGACTTAATATAAGACAAAGGATAGCATGACTAGGTGGTTCTTCTAGATGTCAGAGTTCTCTTCACTCTTGCCCTTGCCCATCATGTTCGGTCTCGTCGTCACTCAGGTTATTACCTGAGAAACATTGAAAAACGCAGGGTTAGCGAACGCTCAGTAGGACTTAATATCCCATGCTTCCAAGCTAGCTTTAAGTCAATTACAGTTTAACATGCTCATGCAGGTCATTCAAGATATAGAAATCGAGAACTATAATAACACGAGATAAATTCAAGAACTATAATAAACAAACGAGTAAGTAAGATGCTAGACACACTCATGAAGAGTAAGGATGACAATAATCAAGAGAGTATAGCAAGATCTTCACAAGCACTTTCTCAAGTCAGGTCAAAAGCATTCATGAGGAAATATAACATTCATCTCTCTATGACGAACACTATCACGAGAGCTTTAATGTATCCATTATTATGAAGGATCTTTGTGACAAGATAACGAGTACTATCAATGGGATAATTCAAGAACATTTATGATGATCGATATAGAAGTAGAACAATTACTTCTACAAGCACTATATAGCATTTGCCAAGACACTAAAGGAATATCACAACTATATGATAACCCCTCCAATAAGGCAAATCAAGATCTTTTCATGACGAACAATAAGTTGTAGAAAGGGGTACAATGATGGCAATTACTCCCGATCATCACTATCACGAGAGCGTTTGCACATCTAGCACTATATAGGATTGGTCAATGCACTAAGGGGAAAATCACGACGATATGACCACCCCTCATGGAAATAGCACTAGTTAGTATTTGGTCGCACACTTAGGAGTTCTCATGACTGTATGATTGCCCCTAAATGCCAATAACCGAGTTGGTGAATGCCAGCACCCGATCATCGTATACCGATAACGTTTGGACTTTACCTCGCCCAATAGGGTCAGATCAGGACCCGTAGCATTTAAAATGTCATTTTAGTGGGACCCATAGCCCCTGACATTTAGTCTAGACTAATTCCATATTAATGGTCAAGAATTTCAAGGATCAAGCATGTAAGAACTTTAAGATAGATTTCATGAAACATGGAGTTCAAGGACAGAACTTGTAGTAAGGATGATATATCAATAAATCATATAAAAATCATGGCATTTCAAAAATCTAGGTGATTAGGTACAACCAGCTCAGTCGGCCTTGAGGGAATCTAAGGCTACGAGGAGACTTACGGAGGTCCCAATGACTACTTGCCAGTCCGAAGCAACGGAATGTCCAACGGAGGGCTCGTATGTCACCGAGAGTTGAGGTGTATAACGTGAACCAATCATGAAACGGGGACTCCATCTACGGACGTGAGATGAGAGTGCCAAAAGATCCGAGGTATAGGTCAAAACCGAAAGAAAACGGTGAGAACATGATTACGTTAATTATAGAATTCATGTCCATCCAATTCAATAATTAACTATAATTAAATAAACTTATATTATTTGACGCCCGTGGGTGACGTCATTTATTAATTAGCGTCCCCTTGGAGGGACCTTAATTTTATGATTTTTAAATTAATTTATTTAACAAGAATTCACGTCAATATCTATTTAATTAAATAATTTCAAAAATGTACATTCAAAGAGACATTAATTTACATAAAATAATTTAGAAAAATAGAATATATGATAATTAGGAGAAAAATTCAAGGATTCCAAAAATATATTTTTTATAATTTTCTGTTACAGATTTTAATAAATATGGATTTTCAAAGATATACATACATTATATATATATATATATATATATATATATATATATATATGTATATTAGTAAATCTGACGCCACTGTACAGTGGCGTCCAAATTGAATTTGACGACCTATAGTTGGTCGTTATTTCAAAAAAGTTCGATTTTCAACCTCTCGTTTCTCGACGTAACTATGTCGGAATCGAGCTTATAATATACCAAAATGACGGGCTCGAAAAACTCTACCTAACCAGATGTTCAAAATAATTTTTCGTTGAGAGATGGGAGATCTTGAGATAGGGGGCACGAAAAATAGTGCAACCACTTTCACTACCTCGGTCTCCACCCCAATAGTACGCCCATAAATTTTCATGGCCAAAGGATACTCCGACGGCCACGAACAAATCGTTAAGGTAAAATCCCATAACTATCAAGCTACAGTAATTTTTATAATTCACCGAGTATATACTTAAAACATATTAAATTACTTAACTAATTAATGTTTATAGTCAATGCAACATTTATATGCACGAAAATTTAGGAATAATCACGGGGATTCTAATCATATGCACTTCACAATTGTTAGATAAAAGGTTAGATAGATATAAAAAATTTTAATGTGCTATAATTAATATTAACACACAGGAATTAACGACAGTTGTACTGTCGTTGTTTAATTAGCGCTCCTTCACGTGGGCGTTTCTTATTGAATTAACGACCAGAATGTGGTCGCTAATTCCTTTTTCATGCAAAAACGTAAAAACTCAAGCTATAGACAAAGAATCACGTAGCAAGAAATTTCATGATAATACCTACATGTTCTATACATCTAGCATGCTAGTTGCTTTATAATTATGCTTGGGAGATTGCCTACCTTTCGCGTCGCTTTAATCGAGATAAGAAGGAAGAAGTAACAGAGGAAGAAGAATAACAAGATGATGATGACGATGAATAGCGGCAACTCCAATAGCCTGTTAATAGCAGAGGCAGAAGATGGACGAAAAGCTTAGTTGCTAACTGCACTTTGTCGGCAGAAGAAAAGTGCCGCAGCTCGTCCACAGCACCACGTCCACAACAAAGGAAGGAGAAGGAAAGAAGATGAACATTGCAGAAACGGCGGAAGAAGAGGAAGAAGCCTATGCTCCTTCGTGGGTTCTCTTCGACCAACGCCGTAGCACCGCAGCAGCAGCATGAACCAACTGCAACAATAAAGATATGATGGCTATGCCATCAAAGGGTGGGGGGCTCTATATATAGCATTTAAAGGCCTTAAGAGTCCGACGGGGAATTAGAAATCCTAGTGGGATTTACTTTCCTACGTATAATCCTACTGAGAGTATAGTTTCTCCATGCAAATCACATCCCAGCTATAACCTCAGCCGCCCTTCACAAGGACCCTAAAGTCTCATGCCACGTTCAAACGGGATTCCTAAGAGTTTTGTGTTTAAAAAGAGAAGAAAACCCTTATCCATAAGCCCCTTACGTTGTAGCCCATTACATATCTTTATTAAATGTAAAACCCACGAGCCCAATGCTAATGGCCTCCCATGGCTCATATACCCTCTCTAGGCCATTAATTATACATTTTAGAGTTAAAATGGGTATTAGCTAATTAGCAGGTTTAGCATTTAAATCTCTTTTTCCCATTGGCCTATTGTTGTCTGGTTGGGTCCTAGCATGTGGTTTGGGCCCTTTACTCTTTATTGGGCTTGTCAAGTTGATGGTGGTTTGGGTTTGCTCTGTTGGGTTTATATATGTGTGTGTGTGTGGATGTGCTTGAGGGTAACATATGTGTTTAACATTTAGATCTTTAGTGAAACCCATTTAACTTAGTATTATTTGGGTTATGTTATAATATATTTATATATATATATTACGTATAACTATTTTAATGCAAAGGCCCACTAATTATATTTAGTAGACTAATAAATAGTTTTATCTAATTGGTAGAACTTTATATACATACTTTATTTCCTTTAACTTTATTTATTTGTATATCTTATTTATTTTGTACTGTTGTCTCGGGTATCAGAGTCGGGTTCGATCCTATGAGAGTCTTTATATAAGTATGTAGATATATTTTTGGCACGAGATTCCTTCTAAATAGTGGAGTCGTATTTTCTTTAATTTAAACTATAACTAGATAAAAGAATATATTAAATTTCTATTTCACGATCATTTGTTCATACTTTTATTTGTGCCCATTTATTATCGTTTAGGCTAAATAACTAGTTTCACTTTTCCTTTATCGAAAATTTTAAATTTTCATAGTTTTCTATGACTAATAATCATGATTATTTTCATATATTCTCTATTTAAATTTCCGGGGTGCTACACCCTCCCCCACTTAAAAGAATTTGGTCCCCAAATTCACATGATTTCCTTCCATAGCAGTGGGGTAAAATCACCATGTCTAAAATATGCATTCTAGCTAGATCACTCTCATAACATGCTAGGTGCTAAGATCACTATATCCAATTCATGCAATAATGGGTGAGATAGGTTTATTGGGTTACCTTCCAATGCTTGCGGCGTTTCTTTCTTTAGGAGTGGACAACGAGCAATTTTATGATCTCCACTTCCGCAACGGATGCAATTCCTGAGTTTATACCAACACTTGTCCAGATCATGCCTCCCTTTCTTACAATGTTCACATTTTTCCTTGACCAGAACAATTTGTTGTCCATCATTCCGAGGTTTCATGTCCTTGCGAAAATTGTTACCAACATTGAATCTCTTCTTGCCATTCACATTTTCCTTGTTCTTGGATCCATTTGGTAAGCCCTTCTTGGCGGCCTTTCCTTTGATTCTTTCCATCATATCCATAGCATCTTCCAAGAGTTGAGCTTTTCTAACCATCTTCGTATATGTCTGAATTTCTAGTGGAGCTAGTTGTGGAATAAGCTCCACCTTCAAGTCATTCATAAATCGTTTTGCTCTCATCTTTTCCGTACTGACGAGGTGTGGTGCGTACCGGGCCAATCTAGAAAACCTTGCTTCATACTCGGTGACTGACAGACTACGTTGCTTCAAAGCTGCAAATTCCATAGCTTTCTTCTCACGAATTCTTTCCGAGAAATATTTTTCATTAAAGTGTTCTAAGAATTTGTCCCATGTAATTTACTCGTTAGGCAAGATTGCTTCTACGGATCCCCACCATACTCGGGCATCCTTCTCTAGTTGATATATTCCTAATAATACCCTCTCTTCATCGGTGCATTGCATCACCTTAAAGGTCCTTTCTATTTCTTGTACCCAGTTCTCTGCTTCATCCAGGTCAGTCGACCCACCAAACTTAGGGGGATTCATCTTTTGGAACTTCCGATACAAATCCCCGGCTCCATGCCGTGCTCCACCTTGTGCAACTTGTTGTAAGGCTTGCGTTAAACCCTGGACAGTGTGTTGCATCTCTCTCCACTGAACCGATAGCAGCGGAACGTGTTGTTTGCTCAAAACGTGGTAGTTGAAGAGTCATGTCAATCAGAGCATAGTCATTTCCACAAAACACAATTTGGACAAATAATAAACTTCATTTCAAATATAAATTCTTTACATATTCGGGCCCATAATAAATGAAAAGACTCAATAAAGAAAAACTATAATGAGACATAAGATGCAAGATAACCAGATTAGATGGTTCATCTAGATGTCAGAGTTCTCTTCACTCTTGCCCTCGCCCATCATGTTCGGTCTCGTCGTCACTAAGGTCATCACCTGAAAAACATTAGAAAACGCAGGGTGAGCGAACGCTCAGTAGGACTTAATATATCATGCTCCAAGCTAGCTTTAAGTCAATTATAGTTTAACATGCTCATGCAGGTCATGCGAGATATAGAAATCGAGAACTATAATAACACGAGATAAATTCAAGAACTATAATAAACAAACGAGTAAGCAAGATGCTAGATAAACTCATGAAGAGTAAGGACAATGATAATCAAGAGAGTATAGCGAGATCTTAACAAGCACTTTCTTAAGCTAGGTCAAGAGCATTCATGAGGAAATGTAACATTCATCTCTCTATGACGAACACTATCATGAGAGCTTCAATGTATCCATTATTGTGAAGGATCTTTGTGACAAGATAACGAGTACTATCAGTGGGATAATTCAAGAACATTTATGATGGTCGATATAGAAGTAGAACAATTACTTCTACAAACACTATATAGCATTTGTCAAGACACTAAGGGAATATCACGACGATATGATAACCCCTCCAATAAGGCAATTCAAGATCTTTTCATGACGAACAATTAGTTGTAGAAAGGTGTACTATGATGGCAATTACTCCCGATCATCACTATCACGAGAGCGTTTACACATCTAGCACTATATAGGATTGGCCAATGCACTAAGGGAGAAAATCACGACGATATGACCACCCCTCATGGAAGTAGCACTAGGTAGTATTTGGTCACACACTTAGGAGTTCTCACGACTGTATGATTGCCCCTAAATGCCAATAACCGAGTTGGTGAATGCCAGCACCCGATCATCGTATACCGATAACGTTTGGACTTTGCCTCGCCCAATAGGGTTAGATCAGGACCCGTGGCATTTAAAATGTCATTTTAGTGGGACCCATAGCCCCTGACATTTAGTCTAGACTAATTCTATATTAATGACCAAGAATTTCAAGGATCAAGCATGTACGAACAATAGGGTAGATTTCATTGAACAGAGATTCAAGATAGACCTCGACAAGTCTAGAACGGTGGCACACAAAAAAATCGAGAGAATTCGAGAAATATGGGAGATTGGCATCTCGTTAGAGTGCCATATATTTAAGAAGTCGCGCCCACAGTGGTGGTCACTCATTCTCTGAACAAAGCATTAAAGAATTGGTACCTCCACAATACGGTTGCTCTTACACTAAGCGCCCGCCAATAAGGTCACCCCTTCAACATGCTCACGACAGAAAATTGTGATAACCAATGTAGTCGCTAATTAAATGACTAATAGGGTTCCAGGGTTCTTATGGTACAACCAGTTCAGTCGGCCTTGAGGGAATCCAAGGCTACGAGGAGACTTACGGAGATCCCAATGACTAACTTGCCAGTACGAAGGAACGGAATGTCCAACGGAGGGCTCGTATGTCACCGAGAGTTGAGGTGTATAACGTGAACCAATCATGAAACAGGGAATCCATCTACGGACGTGTGATGAGAGTGCCAGAAGACCCGCGGTATGGGTCAAAATCGGAAGAAAACGGCGAGAACATGAATGCGTTAATTATAGAATTTATGTCCATCCAATTCTATAATTAACTAAATTTATATTAATTGACATCTGTGAGTAGTGTCATTTATTAATTAACATCCACTTGGAGGGACGTTAATCCTATGATTTTTAACTTAATTTATTTAACAAGAATTCACGTCAATATCTATTTAATTGAATAATTTTAAAACATACATTCAAAAACACATTTATTTATATAAAATAATTTAGAAAAATAGAATATATGATAATTAGGAGAAAAATACAAGGATTCCAAAAATATATTTTTTATAATTTTCTGTTGCATGGTCTAGTAGATATGGATTTTTCCAAGACATAATTACAAGTTATATGTATATATATATATATATATATATATATATATATATACAATAATCTGACGCCCTTGCATTGTGTCGTCAAAAACAATTTTGACGACATTTAGACGGTCGTCATTTCAATAAACGTGTACTTAATTGATTAACTTCAAAAACATATATTCAAAGGCATATTTATTTATATAAAATAATTTAAGGAAATAGAATATATGATAATTAGGAGAAAAATACAAGGATTCTAAATATATATTTTTTATAATTTTCTGTTACATATTTTAATAAATACGAATTTTCAAAGATATACTTACATGATATATATATAACAAGATCTTCTGTTGAAGTGCCTGGGTCTTTACCCATTTCCAGTTCAAGGATTCCAGATTTCAACCATCAGAATGCATGATAACACTAGAAACAATATCCATTTTGAAGATCTGAAAACTCCATGAACCACACTTGAATGATATGCATGAGAGCATCAAATTAGAATAACATACATTGAGACTTTTGAAGAACCAAGGGATGTGCTATTGAAAACCCAAGCATTTCACACCAGTAAAGGGTCCTCGAGAAACTGAACAAGGGACAAGGCTCAAGGGCCTTATGACCTTCTACGAAAATATGATTTCACCAATGAAAAACATCATGTATGAAGTGCATCAAGAAGTAAACATGGTGATGATGATGCACATGATGAAAGCAATCTAGAAGAGGTCGATGCAAGTCCAGAGGCAGGTCAGTGCATGTGACGAATAAGTAAGATAACCTGCAAAAGAAGATGCAACATGTGAGCATCACGATCAAGATGATCAGTGCATATTTCCACAAAACTTACACAGAATATTTTCACTTTAAAACATACGAACAACACACAATATATTGGAATCATCAAAACCATTGTCAAAGATAAAGAGGGGGCACACAGAACCCAACATTGTCGATCACCGTTGTGTTGGGATGAGATAGGAGAGCAACAATGGTTGGGACTGTATCTCATTTCAGAATCATCCAAGAACATCCATATTATCCGAGATCGTCTACAAGTGGTACAATCGAGATAGAAAAGTTATGCTGATAGCAGAAGAAGAGCCTTGGAGTTTCAGGTAGGCGAGCATGTATTCTTGAAGGTTTCGCCTATGAGAGGAATTCGAAGGTTTGGCATTCGTAGCAAGCTAAGCCTGAGATACGTTGGCCCATTTGAAATTTTAGAGAGAATTGGAGAAGTTGCATACAGATTAGATTTACCACCTCAGTTATCTGGAGTACACAATGTTTTTCACGTATCAATGTTACGGAAATATGTTTATGACTCCACTCACATCATTCAACATGTGGATCTGGAATTTAAGGAAGATTTGACTTACGAAGAGAAGCCCATAAAGATTTTGGATTGGAAAGAGCAACAACTCAGGAATCATTAGATATCTATGGTAAAAGTTCAATGGAGCCGACGAGGGACCAAAGAAGTTACCTGGGAATCTGAAGATGCTATCCGAAAGTAATACCCTGATTTATTCCAAGGTCAGTTATCGTACTTTCCCCATTTCAATAAGTGCAGTGAATTTGGAAGAACAAATTCCTTAAAGTGGGGGAGGGTGTAGCACCCCGAGAAATTATTTAAGCCAGATTTCTAATTATTCGATAATTTTTGCCTTATTTAATTGAAATTCATTTTGGCTAAAGCTCAACTAATTCATAAAAAATCTGGAAAAATTATAATCAAGTAGAGGACAAAACTTTAGACTAATTATCTTCTGGGGTATACCCTAATTTAATCTTTAACGAAGCCGAATTAAGGTTTTAAGGCTAAAAATGGACCTTAGAGTATGTAGACCTCTAATTGCCAAATTAGAGCCCAAATTGTGATCATTTGAGCCCAAATCAAGCCCATTAGATCCATTTTTACTGATAGCCCAATAGCCCTCTCATTCCTCGTGCTAAACCTAACCCTAAAATTCAAATTTGGTGGCGGCGGCGGCCCATGAGTTGGTCAAACGTGAATCTAATGCATTCATCAAAGGAGCTGTCATGATATGCAAGCATCCGGAGCACACAAATTCAGAAGATAGAATTTAAACTGAGTTTTCAGAACTAACCTGAATAGTTCACTCCTGGGGGGGTTTCACTTGTGAGTGCCTTGGATTATTAACCCCTTTATTCATCAGCTTCCAAGGCACACCTGCAGCACATTAATCATTTTGATCCTGTAGGAACCCAAGCAGTCTTGGGTCCTGTATTAGCAGTGACACTCCTAGCAGGTTTTCTCAATAAGTTTTTAACTTGTTTATCATCAAAACACATGATATGACAATTATACATAGAATGCCCAACCTGCCCACAATAATGACATGATGTAATAGCCTTTGAGTTCTTTTTGTGAACAGGATTATAATCATTGAATCTATGTGGATAAACATGGAAATTTCTGTTACTTGCATGAAATTTTGGTTTACCATTACCTGCCCACCAGCATTCCGAAGCTCGGTGGCCAAGTTTTCCACATTCAAAACATGTAGGAATCTTTTCTTTAAAAATAGATTTATTCCTACCAAAATCATTTCTGTTTGCAGGGAATTTGGCAATTTCATAATAAAATTTCTTTCCCTGAACATTTTGATACACAGGGATTTTAGCAGATTTGTGACGATTGTTACTCCCCTATGCATGCCAGCATTGTGCAATAATGTGGCCCAATTTGCCACAACAAAAGCATTGAAGTTTCCTTTTAGGAATTGCATGATTTTTAGCATGGATATGTTTATCATGCATTCCCACAGCAGACATGTCATCTATTTTCATTAACTTACATTCATGCATGAGATGACCCATTTTATGACAGTAAAAGCATTGAAGCCTTTTGGTTTGAACAGAAGAGGGTTTCTTCATATTAGAATTCCTAACATGAATTCTATCATATTTCAATTCATCCTTCTTCATGATAAAACAATCAACCATCTCATGGCCAAATTTTCCAGAGTAAAAGCATTCAACATTCTTGACAATAGATTTGTTGGCCTTAGCTTTCTTAGCATGCTGATTGTTATCATTCTTTTTCAATATTTTCCTTTTCTGTTTTATTTTCTTATTTTCTTGAGCAGCAGCTTGTTTAGGGGATGAGGTGGAAGTGATAGCTATGTCTGAGCTACGCACAAAAGTTGTATAAAGTTTCTTCCTCATTCCCTGCTTAACTTGAAGATTACTGCCTTTCTTCACGCAGTTATCTATGGATGCAACTTTCTGCTTCTCTTGATTAGCATAATCAGACAGAGACTTATTCAAATCCAAAATCTCATTCCTAAGAGAAGAGATGAGCAGTTCAGAGGTTGTTACTTTTTCATTAAGCATGGTATTGACAGTTTTGTAGCTGTCTATCTCTTCCATTAATGTACTCACTCTCTCACATTCATTTTCAAATGAACTCTTTCCTTTTTCAAGCATTAAAAGCCTCTCAGAAATAGTAGAATTCAGCAGCTTCAATTCTTCATTTTCTTGTTTTAGTTTTTCATTCTGAACTCGCTCATTTAGTGAGATTTGATCACCATTAATTAAGCTCAATTTTTCTTCCAGTTCAGAGATCTTAACTGTGAGTTTCTGATTTTTATTTTCCAATAAAGAAATTTGTTCCTTACTCATATTAACATCAGCTAAGCATATATCATGAGATTTTCTCAGTTTTTGACAGCTTTCACAAGGAGCATTTGAATTAATCTGATCACACTTCTTTTTCAACTTTTTATTTTCAAATTTTAATTTCCTACATCTATCAGTAAGTTCTTCATTTATATTCCATAAATCATCAATCGAAATCTCTTCGGATCCAGAGCTTACAATGGATGACATTTCCTCCTGTTGATCAGAGTTGTGATCACCCCGGTTGGCCATCAAGCATTGATTCTCTTGCTCCCCATTTGTAGCAGTTATTCTATCCAATATTTCCTTTCCAGAAGCGCACTTGAGAACAAAAGGAAATTTGTCAGTATTAATTGTAGCTTGTAAAATATTAAGAACTGTGACGTTATCACGGTTCTTTAATATGTCCTCTCTAGACCACTTGGTCTCATCGTGAGGTAATTAGTGTGGGCCTTTTGAAGCTAAATTCCATAGATTAGGGTCAATGGAATTCATATAGACAAAAAGGTCGCCTAACCACTTACTGAAGTTAGAACCATCAAATACAAAAGGACGAGTCATTAAAATAGATAGTAAATAGGTTCAACTAACAAGACAATCGATAGGAAGTGCACCAAAAGCGAGATAGCACCGAATACAGCAAGATCGGATTTGCAGGTCGTTGAACCTTCTATGTAGACACCTGCTCTGATACCAATTGTTTAATTTCAATACATGACCTGGTATCTCTTAACAAATTTTACTGAGTCTAACAAAGTAAGATGATTTGAAACTGAATCTCTCATGCTCAAATGTTATTCTGGTTTATTGCTATTATCATGCATAGCAAACTCATTCAATGATTATAGTGCATGAACTCTAACTTTTATAACCTTCAAACCAGAATTCTATCTCTAAGCAGTTTCTAAATTCATATGACTGAAGACTCTGTGCTTTAGAATGCTTAATTCCTGAACTACTTGCTCAGAATGCCAGTCAGATGTCCTTCTTCCCTTATTTTTTTTACCTCCTCTTTGTTGATGGCAAAGGGGGAGAATAATTGTCTGTTTGATTGCATCCCAGGGGGAGAACATGTACTATGCAAAGGGGGAGTTGTCAAACTTTCATGTTGATAGGGGGAGTTCTTATATTCAGTACTCTCTTTGCATGTTTCTATGGGAGAGAATTGGTATCAGACTTCATACATGTCTTTCATTCCACTCACAAACCTTTTTGATTTTGTCAAAGGGGGAGAATTGTTTACTGAGTCTGTGTAACTCATTGTGTTGACATCATCAAAAAGGGGGAGATTGTTGTGCCCCTTGTGATTTGATGATAGGGAGTTGTTGTTTGGTTGTTTTGATGATAGCAACTCAATGAGTCTCCACATAAGAATGATGATGAAATGATGTTTTGAATGCATTATTCTGTTTGAATGTTCTGGTATATAGATTGCATTCTTGTTTTCTTTCTCTCACTGCATCAGTTCAATTTCTGTCATATGCATACTATGCATTAGTGCATTAACAGAGTCTATACATCGTCAGGTTGCTTGATCAGTGCATTAACAGAGTCTATACATCATCAGGTTGTTTGCACGTAGAGTCTATACATTCGTTAGAGCTCAGCTCGTGGCTTAGTCTATTCATCCATGTTCATTTTACATGTGTGCATCACTCAGCAAAGTATGTACACTCGATTGGTGACTTGTTCATGCACCGTCTCACTTAGCGTCTCATGTTGTGTCTCAACATACCCAGCGTCTCATGAATTTAAAGTCTACACATCGTCTGCTCTCCATGCATATGCAAAGTCTGTACATCCACTGAGTCACAAGTCAGTGCATGTTAAGATCCGTCTCACTTAGCGTCTCATGTTGTGTCTCAACATGCCCAGTGTCTCTTGCATTTAAAGTCTGTACATTCTTCAAATGGCATTACACACTATCAAGTCTGTACATCGTCTTGTGCATGCATCATTCAAAGTCTGTACAGCCCTTGGTCGCAAGACCAAGTATGTACATCATCTTATGCATGCATCGTTTCTCAAGTCTGTACATCGCCTTGTTGACGGCATGTGTGTGTGTCTCACTGCTAAGTCTGTACATTGGCCAAGTCTATACATCGCCACTTGTTCATGCATATGTGCAAGTCTACACATTCCTTTTTAGCAAGTCTGTTCACTGTTTCAGCATGCACACAAAGTCTGCACTTGGTTGCTTTGATGCTGCATCAAGTCTATACATTCTTGCATCATGTGCTTCATGCATATAAAGTCTGTACAGAGTTGTACCTAGATTGCATTAGTCAAGTCTGTACATCACCCTAGATTACATTCGTCAAGTCTATACATGATGCATTGGTTCTTAAGTGCTAGGCAGCAAGTCCATACATTGGGTGCTGCATGCTCACCAAGTCCATACACTAGCAAGTCTGCACATTGCTTGTAGACTGCACAAAGTCTGCACATTCCTTGTTATTATGTCCATGCGTCATGTTAGCAAGTCTGCACATTGTTGCACGCTAAGTCTGCACACTAATAGCATGTCAGTGCATTCATCCTTCAATGTGCATACTTCACCTTATGCATAATGCACACTGCATCTAGTGCATCAAGTCTGTACAGGCCATGACTCATTTAACGAACAGACTCGATGCATTCAGTTCTTCATGTCAGTTAAGTCTCTACTGATAACAGTCTGTTATTACAGAGCTACTACTCGAGGAGGTTAATGATGCATGTGATCCAAGAATAGAAGATGGCCCTGATTGTGACACGTGGAACCACTATGCTGAAATGCAGCCACGTGGACTGAGGCCTCTGGGCGGGAATCATGGAGACCACACGCCCTATCTGTGCTGCTGCTATATAAAGAGGACTTCTCCATCTGGAGAAGACTGATCGAAGCAGAAGGGGTAGAAGAAGAGAGTGAATTAGAGCCTACACGATCCAGTGTGAAGAGAGTAAGAAGAAAAGAGAAGCAGAGAGGAGAAGAAAGAAGTTGCAGAAGAACAGGAGAGAGAGAGAGAGAGACCTCGTGAGGATCGAGAGAAAAAGAGAGAGAAGAGTAGAGAAGACAAGCCTTCATTGAAGATTTGCTCTTCTGGTATTTGGATCAAATCCATGCCAGATTGCTCCTTGGCGAGCTACACTTTGTGGATTTCATTTCCAGCTTTCTGATTGCTGTATTTTTCATTTCTTGTTTTTCCTTTTAACTGATCACTTTGTTCTTCCGATTCTCTGGTTTGAGGTCGGTGTTCCCTCTGGGTTTCAGAGGAAGGGAGACTTGGTGTCTCCGGTTGCAAGTGGCTGCTGTCGCTTGTGGTTTCCCTCCTGGGTGGAGGAAGAGAGACTACGGTCTCTGGTTGCTAGTGACGGGTAGTCACTAGTGGTTTCCCTCCTGGGTGGAGGAAGAGAGACTTCGGTCTCTGGTTGCTAGTGACGGGTAGTCACTAGTGGTTTCCCTCCGGTCTGGAGGAAGAGGGGAGGTTGTTCCCCTGGTGAAGCTGTTAGGCAGCACCTGTTTGCAGACTGAGTCTGCGGTTCTAGCTTTTGCTAGTGGAAGCCTAACTCCGGTTTGGAGTGAGGGGTGGACGTAGCTCTGGAGGACCGAACCACCTAAAAACCCTTTGTGCACTGTGGTTTGAATGGTCATTTCTGTTTTCGCTAGATGTTTGCATAGGCCGATTTGGATCTTCTATCTAGCAGGGAATTTGATTGCATATCAATCATCTGTTACTGGTCCTGTGAGAGCCACCTTGATTACTTAATCACTGCTCTATGTATGCTAGACTCGATTTCAACCTACAGTCACTAGTGAACCTATCATGCATATATGTGACCAATGCTGGGGGACCAGGACACCCATAAGTGTACCCTTCATGCACAAGACTAGTTGGGTCGGTGACGATGGATGGCGGAGGGCCGACACATTCAAATGTGGGCTTTTCATGCATCTGTCCCAATATGTGTGTGACACAAATGGGTTGACCTGACCTACTAACCATGTTGGATGATGCGATATGCCATGACACATGCTTTCCTATCCCAGAGATGACTTCCATGCGTGGGGGTAGGGGATGGCCCTTGAACTTCCACTCTTAAGGGTCAAATGTGTCTAGGAAGGTGGACATCTTAGGGTGGGGTGCTCTCTCATTCCCTAGGTGTGTGTTGCCCATGGACATGGCTTCCCTTATGTGGTCGGGGTCTAGGAAGAGGTGGGTTTGGTCAAACATTGTGGGTGGGGGTAGGAAGTAGTGGGTGGTGAAGAAGGCGGGTGGGTGACTTGGGTACTCGAGTTCCCATGGGAATGGGTCAAAGGGATTGTGGAAAGGGTCACCTAGAGACAGAAACTCTATGCCTTGAAGGGTTTTTAAAGGTAGTGGGTCATCTTCTTCCAACAGGACAATTGGGCTAGTCACTCGGGTGGATTGAATGTTCTTCATGCCCGGAATAAAGATGGGATGGGAGTGGACCGGGATGGGTTCTTCCTCTATGGGGAGAAGGAGGATGATCTCACTAGTGCAGTGGCCTCTCGTGCAGATAGTAGTGATGGAGCCAAGGGTGGGGCAAGTGAAGCTAATGGTGCTAGGCCTTGATGGCTCCCTAGCTAGCAGACCGGTCAAATTGACTTGCCAATGTAGGCATTCGACTAAGTCTCCTAAATCCTCTACAAAGTAGAATGTTTGATAAGTGATCTTAGGATGTAGAATGGGCACCATTTGGGACATGGATTCCATGGATGGGGAGAATGGGGGTGAGCCACGAGGGGAGGGGCCTCGCTTGAGCCATGTGAATAGGGACTCACCTATGGTTATCACTTTAGGAGTGAGGGTAGGTGGCTCTTGGGTACCCGGGTTATGTGGGGTGGGTGAGAGTTGCGGCTCCTCCTCCCTTTCGGTGTGAGCTTGCGTCTCCTCGAGGGTGAGGAGGGGCTCCGGGTCGACCTCTACTTCCAAGGGGTCGGGTGTATGGATCCTGGCTTCCTCTTCCAAGGGGAGGAGTGGGTCTTTTGGGGGAGGATCGGTGATAGCCAAGGCTTGGGGCACCCGGGCTGGTGGCCAAGGGGAGACTTGGGTTAGAATAGGGAGGGGAAGTAGTGGAGGCCTAGGACATGGTAGGGTTGGGGTAGGGAGTGGGAGACAGGTTGGGTGAGGAGATTTGGCTTGGTTGGTCTTTGGAGGTGTGTCCTTTATAGGGGACGGTGGGGGGATAGTGGTGGGGGCCAAGGGGACTTGTGGGGAGAGGGTGGTGGTGATCGGGGTTGGAATTGTTGGGAGCAGTGGGATTTGGGCCCTAAGGGAGGTCTTAGGTTGGCCGGGTGGAAATGGAGGAGTTGAAGTGCTCCCCGGGCTATGGCGATCCAAGTAGGAGGGGGAAACATATCTAACCCTAAGTTGCTCCTTCATGTCCCCCCAAGTGGTGATGGGAGCTTCCCTTCTAATCATCCTTAAGCCTTCAATTTACATCCAATGGGTTTGAGCCCTTTTGGTTAGTTGCATTTTGACAAATCGAACCTTCCTATCCTCAGACGTGGGATTCCACTCGAAGTAATGGTCCATTGAAGTCTCCCAATCTAAATAGTCATTAGGATTGTTCGTTCCATCAAAGATGGGAGGTGGGGGAGGTGCCCTTCTATCATCCGCCCTTGGGGCGAGCCTATTTTCCCTTATTTGGTTGAGTCGGCCCGATATGTTATCAAGCCTCTCAATGGCATCGGTAAAGGCCCTCATAAGGTAGTTGACGGGGCCAGGGAGGTCATGCGCGTTGGTGGCGGGTTTTCCTTCAGGTTTTGGACTCATGGAGAAGGTTGACGGGTATCATCGGTATGAGGTGACCACGCTAGTGGACAAGGGTGATGCACCGGGTGACTCTAAATGCATTTGCGCCCTAGGACCAACTTGTAGAGACAAGTTGTGAACTTACTCTGATACCACTTGATGTGGCACGGGAAAGGGTGCCACGGGGGTGACAAAATGCACCTAAGACCTAGACTCGCAAGCAAGCAACAATCGAGTGTCGGACTCACGTAACGGCTCACTCGCACGGCACACACTAGCTTACGAGGGCGACCGGGGGATGGTGGAGAGGGTCCGGGGTGGGACCTTCACATTCTGGGGTAGGATTAGCTTGGTGATGGAGGCATCACCCATGACTCCCTCTGGCTTGGGACATCTTCACACTCCAGAGTTGTTTGAACTCGGGCATCATTCCATGTGGGCCCCTTTATCCATTTTGAGATTTCTATTTGAGTCATTTTGATGTATTTCCCCTTTTATTTAAGTCATGTCCCTAGGACTTTTGTTTATCTCTTTAAGTTTGAGTGTCATTAGGATTGATTAGATTGTTATTGGGCCCAATTCATTGGGCTAGGCCCAAGGGTGCCCCCTACCCCTTGGTTATTTGTCATTGTTGCATGAGTCACGGATTTTTTGTAAAATGTGGGTTTCATGTGAGAAGGTGTGAAACCTAGGGTGAGAAGCCCACTTCAATCCCCTACCCTCTCTCTCTCCTTCTCTCTCTCTCTATGGGGTTCACCCCCTTCTCTCTCTCCTCGCCTTCCCAACTACTTTCTCTCCCCTTCCCCCTCCATTAAGTCCACTCCAACTCCCCACACCCTCCTCTTTAATTGTCACGCCCTTAGCGCGGAAGGAACTCAGAGACGCGTGATGAGTTTATATCGATCATGTCAATCAGAGCGTTAGTGTATTCAACACAAAGATAGAGTGCGCAAAAGTAAAGATAACCCAATCATTTATTCAATCACAACCTTAAAAGTACTTCTATTACAATCCACTTAATGAAAGTGCTAAGACTAAATAAAGGGCAAAGTACAACGATTGACTCAAAAATATAGAAAGATAAGACTAGTAGACGCTTGGATAGACGGAGTAGCTCTAATCTCTTCACTCTTGACCTTCCCCATCTGATTGAGTCTCATCATCGGACTTACCTGAAAAATAGGGCAAAACACTGGATGAGCGAACGCTCAGTAGGAATTATATCTCAAGAGCTAACTTGCTTTAAGTAAATTACATGTTACATGAATGCAATAAAGCTATGAATGTTTACGTAAAATGACAAGAGAGAGAGAGTATAACAAGAGATAATTGAGTGAACTAGCTTGTCTTTCAAGAACTTATATCAATAAATGTCAAGATATTCAAGCAAGTATATTCATCATGTCATGTCGGGAATTGGCTAATACCCTTTCCGGGTCACGCAAGTCATGTCATGTCAAGTCGAGTATCAGATTGTGGAATGTCTAATCAAGCTAGTCATGCACTTCGGTGCAATGCCACACCGTGATCATTACAACTCCCATGGGCACTAGTACTTTCGGGTGCTCCTCCCAGGACCAGATCGGGCCCTTATATGCGCATGCATTGATCATGTATTTCGACATCCATTATAGTTATAGCTAATATAGAATTCCAAAGGATTCAAACTTGTAGGAACTTTTAAGGTAGACCATAGAAATTAGAATTTCAAGGATTGCTCATGATACATAAGGATGGTAATAAATGCTATAACCACGATTAACGATAAAACTAGGTGGAAATGGCTCCCTAGATAGGTGCCATGATGTTAAGAATAAGCCCTCATATAGAAATGGTCGCTCGTTCTTGTACATGATAAGGTGGATAGAATTGGTGTCCACAAGTACGGCAACAATTCTTAAAGGATATGAATGGTATGGATTGCCCATTCCATTAATTTAGGATATTCTCATGACATCTACATAGGACGTCATGAGGGGCAGTATACCATGTTTCTTTAGAGTGACATGGCAATCAAGTAGTGTCATGGGTTTTTAATGGTACAACCTACTCGGCTGCCTTGAGGGAATCCAAGGCTAGCAGAGTCTTACGGAGGTCTCTAAGATAAAGTCACCGATCAGAAGGAACAGAATGTCCCACGGAGGGTTCATCTATCACCGAGAAATAGGGAAATCGATAAAATAACGTAAAACATGGGACTATATTCACGGAATGGAATATAGTGCCTAATACATAACTCACTATCAAGGGTTACAAAAA
This sequence comes from Amorphophallus konjac, assembly GCA_022559845.1. Taxonomy (NCBI): domain Eukaryota; kingdom Viridiplantae; phylum Streptophyta; class Magnoliopsida; order Alismatales; family Araceae; genus Amorphophallus; species Amorphophallus konjac. The sequence goes on along the minus strand of CM040118.1, from coordinate 239,987,378 downwards.
ACCACGAAATCAGGAAATCATTCAATTGGCGTCTGGGCTTAAGTCTTCATTTCATGAATTGGCGCCCTTGTCAGGGTCGTCAGTTCAGTAAATGATGATTGTTCACGCAGTCGTTATATCCAGGTCTTGTTAAAATTAAAATCTATAAACATTCTAAAATCTCAGATATTATATAAATGACGTCTTACATTAAGGCTTCAATTTCGTAAACAACGCCCTAGTCAGGAACGTCATATATCAAAAAGATGGTAGGATGCATGTCATTATTTCAATATCTAGGAAATTATAAACAGTTTCAGGAATTCTTGATTTATCACTAATTGACGCTTGCGTACAGGGGCGTTTATTCAATTGAAAACCTAGACGTGGTCGTTATTTATTGTACCGTCACAGACATATGGACTTCGTAATATTTCCAATCAAGAAACTAGAGACATGTACAGATAGAGAAAAAAATAGCATGAATTCACTAATATGATCATGCATTAGTTAACATGTAAGGGTTCATAGTTATTGAATTTTTTGAACATGCGTTATTATTAATCAACTAGTCAATTGACGACTTTTTGTATGAGCGTTAAATCAAAATAACGCCTTAAGCTGGGGCGTCATTTCAAGAAATACAGAAATCATGAAAAATTGATATATCAATATCACCACTAACAATCCTACATGCATGCAGATGGCCTAATAGCCATAGGTTTTGCTTAACACTTGAGAAAACCTACCTTTTTGATGCTTTGGATGACAGATCGACGAAGAAGATAATAACCACAAACTATACTCTATTTTTAATAGAGCAACCGCGTAGCCAAGAGCAGCAGCTCTTTAGCAAATATAATAGTAGCACTCCTTCTATGGAAGAAGATAAGGATGGAGAGGAAGGCTCCTCCGATGCTTGGACGATCAACCGGAGAAAAGAAAAATGCAGCAGTAGCAGCAATGGTGAAGAAAGCCACGGCCTTCAATCCTCCGTGCAACAAGGAAGAAGAAGAAAGGATGAAGAACTTCACGTTCTTCATGTACACCCACGGCAGAAGCAACCTTCGGAGGAAGAAGGAGTTGTTCTTCTGCTTCTGTCGATAGAAGAAAGGCTTAGCAGTAATAACTCGTTATGTTGAGGAGGAATAGGGACAGAAGGTTATAAAAGGGGGTATTTATAGGGTTTTGGGAACCCATTGGGTGTTGGAGTTCGATTGGAACTATAACTCAAGTAACAGTCATAGTAGTATTAGTATCTCCCTTATTAATCCCTTCCCAAACGCAACTCTTGCTTTGTTTAAGAAATTCTCGTTAGTTAACGTTTAATTTTAAAGTGTAACTATATTTTAGGATTTTTATCTTTTTTTCTTGATGTGATCTAGATGGGAAATTGTAGGGGTATGAGTTTTCAATTTTTCTCTATTTGTTCGTGTAATTAATTTTCCAAAGTTCTTTAATTGAAAAACTGGCACTATTCATTTTTTTTGGAATTAACGACTTTCATTAAGTCGTCTCTTACGTTATACACGGTCATTGGTATATGCGTCATTTGATTTTGGCAATTTCACTTAACCTTCAAAAGACTAATATTATGTATATATCCCTATTATCTCTATAACTCTTTAGCTATATACTTTATTTGATTTTCACTAATTTGTAAATAACGACTTGTATTAAGCCACTTTTCATGTTGGATACGCCTGCACAAAGAGACGTCAATTGAGTTTTTGGCCTTTTCTCAATGCCCTTGAAAGAACCGAAATTGTATATATGCTCATTCTTTTATCTTTTACATATCTTTAATGTAATTAAATATTATATATATATATATATCATTTTCCCTTCTAATAAGATTATAATGTAATAAATGTGGAATATTAAATTTTTTAAATTAGTAATAAAATATAAATTGACATTTTCTTCGAGATTTAATGATTCTTAATTCAATTAAAACGACATTGTGCATTAAATGCTTACCTAAAAATAACATGTCATTCTTAAATTTATTATAATACAATAGTAGTGTCCATGAGTTCTTTTGTCAGACTTTTTAAGACGTAAGAGGATCATGTACAAGGTCTGGGCCTTGTTTAATTATTATTTTTAATTTATTTAGACTTTCTAGTCCTTTAATTTACCAGGGTTGCTACACCTTCCCCCACTTAAAAGAATTTGGTCCCCAAATTCAATCGTATATAGACGTGGAGAGTGTAGAGTACATACCTTTTTAGAATAATTCTGGGAATCGTTTCCTCATAGACTCCTCGGTCTCCCATGCGGCTTCGTGTTCTGAGCTTTTACTCCAGTTGTCCTTGACCATGGGAATAACTTTGCTCCTTAATGTTCGTACTTTGCGATCGAGAATCTTCATGGGCTTTTGTTCATAAGTGAGATCCCTTTGAATCACCAGGTCTCCATGATCAATGATATGTGCCGGATCGTGCACATACTTCTTCAACATGGATACGTGGAATACATTATGAACTTCAGACAATTGAGGAGGTAAAGCGACGCGGTAAGCAACCTCGCCAACTCTTTCTAGTATCTCAAAAGGTCCGATAAACCTTGGTGTAAGCTTGCCCTTAACACCAAATCTCCTTATTCCACTTTTAGGTGATATCTTGAGAAATATGTGATCTCCGACTTGGAATTTGAGATCTCTTCTTCTTGTGTCAACATAAGCCTTCTGTCTAGATTGAGCAACTTGAAGTCTTTCTCTAATCAACTGAATCTTTTCAGTGGTATCCGTTACCATGTCTGGACCTAATAGTTGTTTCTCGCCAACTTCATCCCAGCACAAGGGTGATCGGCAACTCCTTCCGTATAAGGCTTCGAAAGGTGCCATATGTATGCTTGCCTGGTAACTATTATTGTATGCAAACTCGACCAATGGCAACTGATCATGCCAGCTTCCACCAAAATCAATGATGCAAGCCCTGAGCATATCTTCTACCACCTGATTCGTTCTTTCGGTCTGACCATCCGTCTGAGGATGAAAAGCAGTACTAAAATTAAGTCTCGTTCCCAGCGAGTGTTGAAGACCCTTCCAAAAATGAGAAGTAAATCGTGGGTCTCGGTCAGATACGATTGAGACAGGAACGCCATGTAATCTGGCTATCTCCTTGATGTATAAAGCAACAAGAACATCACCTGACCATCGACTCTTGATTGGCAAGAAGTGTGCCGATTTGGTCAATCAGTCGATGTTAACCCATATTTCATCATGTCCTCCTTTTGATTTAGACAGACCCATAATGAAGTCCATACCGATATCCTCCCACTTCCATTTGGGAATATCTAGAGGATGTAGCTTACCGGCAGGCTTTTGGTGTTCTGCCTTGACTTGTTGGCACGTGAGACAGCGAGACATAAAGTTTACTATTTCTCTCTTCATGTTGGGCCACCAGAAGGTCCTTTTCAAATCTTGGTACATCTTAGTTGACCCTGGATGAATGGTGTACCTTGATTTGTGAGCTTCATCTAAGATTTTCTTCTTCAGTCCTGGATAATCTGGTATATAAGTTCTATCTCAAAATTACAATCTTCCATCTGACGTTATCTTGAAGTCAGATTGCTCTTCTATCTTGCCCTTGATTTCCACTAATATTGGGTCGTTATCTTGAAGTCCTTGTATTTCTGAGAGTAGATCTGGCTGCATACTCATATGTGATAGTGTAACACACCTGCTCTCATTGTCCATGCTTATATCAAGTCTAGAGAATTGTTCTGGCAACTTCCACTCCTGAATCATACAATTGACTAATAGTGCTATCGGCTTTCGACTGAGGGCATCAACTACAGGATTACCCTTTCCAGGATGATATTGTATAGTGAAGTCGAAGTCCTTGAGATATTCTAGCCAACATCTTTACCTCATATTCAATTCCTTCTGAGAAAAGAGATACTTAAGACTTTTATGGTCAGAGTATACAGTAAACTGCACTCCGTATAGGTAATGTCTCCATATCTTCAGTGCAAATACTACCGCAACCAATTCTAAGTCATGGACTGGGTAGTTTTTTTCGTGCTTCTTCAACTGTCGGGAAGAGTAAGCTATAACTCTCCCTTGTTGCATCAAGACACATCCAAGGCCAATGCCAGATGCATCGGTATATACCTCAAACTCTTCTCCTTCAACTGGTAAAGCTAAGGCCGGGGCAGTAGTTAGGTGGTCCTTAAGAGCTTGAAAGCTTCTTTCACATTCCTCGCTCCATTCATAACAGATCTCCTTGCGAGTTAGCCTCGTGAGTGGTACGGCGATCTTGGAGAAATCCTTGATGAATCGTCTATAATAGCCCGCAAGACCCAAGAAACTACGGATCTCGCTAGCGTTGGTTGGTCTTTCCCAATTCCTTACAGCTTTGACCTTTGATGGATCTATAGATAGTCCATCCTTTGAAATAACATGTCCCAAGAAAGATACTCTTTCAGCCAGAATTCACATTTACTGTGCTTTACATATAGCTGATTCATCCTCAATATTTGTAATGCAATCCTTAAATGCTCCTCATGCTCTTCCTTGGTCTTTGAATAAATCAATATATCAGCAATGAAAATCACCATGAATTGATCTAGATGAGGCCTGAATATACTATTCATCAACTGCATAAAGGTTGCAGGGGCATTTGTTAGTCCAAAAGGCATAACAACAAATTCATAGTGCCCATACCTGCTCCTGAACACGGTCTTATGAATGTCCTCATCCTTGATCCTTAGTTGGTGATATCCCGACCGGAGATCAATTTTTGAGAAATACTTGGACCCAGATATTTGATCAAATAGTTCATCGATTCTCGGCAGTGGATACTTGTTCTTGATAGTGAGATGATTCAACTGTCGATAGTCGATGCATAACCTCATAGATCCATCTTTCTTCTTTACAAACAGCATAGGTGCTCCCCACGGAGAAGTGCTTGGTCTAATAAATCCCTTCTTTAGAAGTTCCATCAATTGTTCATTTAACTCCTTGAGTTCGGCGGGGGACATCCTATATGGTGCCTTAGAAACTGGACCAGCACCAGGAACCAAGTCGATGGTGAAGGCCACTTCACTTTGTAGAGGTAATCCAGGCAAATCTTCTAGAAACACGTCCGAAAATTCTTGCACAACAGGGATGTCTTCTATCTTAGTATCCTTAGTCTCCTTAATAGTGACAAACGCAAGGAAGGATACACATTCTTTCTTTATTAGCTTGCTAGCTCGGAGAGCCGAAATAAGAGATGACTTGCTCCGACTCTTAGGGCTAGTATAGACCAGTTCCGGAAAGTCTTTGAAATTAACTTTGCTATTACGGCAATCCACAGTTGCCTGATACTTGGATAACCAATCCGCTCCCAATATGATATCATATTCCTTTAGGTCTAAACATATGAGGTCGATAGGGAGATTTCTTCCCTTTACCAAGACTTCACAGTTTTGATAATGGTGAGTAAGGACAACTTCGCTTCCGAGAGGAGTTTAAAGAACTAATTTCATCCATTCCGGTTCCATAGGTAATGGGTCAGCAAACTTCTTAGAAATAAAAGAATGCGAGGCACCAGTATCAAATAAGACATATGCAGACTTAGAACAAACTTTCAATGTACCTTCCACTAGTCCACCTTCATCTTCTTCTGTCTCCTTAATAGCTTGGAGACGTGCATTCTTTGTCACCGGGCGCTTTCCGTCACCGGCTTGATCATTGAGTAGGGGACAGTCGGGAATCCGATGATCATGGCTCCCACAACGGGGACACGCTCCAAGTTTCCTCCAACATTGTTCGGCCATATGTCCGGCCTTATCACAGTGTTTACACATCACTTTGGAAGGTGTGGTGGTGATGGAGAACGGCTTGTTAATCTTTTTAACTTTATTTTCCTGGGAAGACTCTCCTCCATTACTTGGCCTCTTCTTGTTGAAGTTGGGTTTGAAAATGCCGGAGCTAGTGACATGCTCTTTCTTATCTCTCCCACGGATCGTATCAGATAGTTTCGTGGCATGCTCCAATAGCTGGGCTCGTCGTACCATCTCCGAATAGACTTGTATGTCCATCAGCGCCAATTGTGTGATATATTGGGGCCTGAGCCCATTAAGAAATCTTCTAGCTTTCATTTTCTCAGTACTGACTAGGTGTTTAGCATACCAAGACAACCTTGAGAATTATGCCTCGTACTCAGCCACCGATAAGGATCTTTGCTTGAGTGCGGTGAATTCGGCGGCTTTCTTCTCTTGAACTCGGTCTGAGAAGTACTTGTTGTTGAAATGTTCAACAAATTCCTCCCAAGTAACTTGACCTTGCTCTAAAGTGGCTTCTACCGACTCCCACCAGCATCGGGCGTCTCTCTCCAGTTGAAATGTTGCTAACAGGACCTTCTCTTGGTCCGTACATTGCATAACTCTAAAGATACGTTCAGTCTCTCTGATCCAATGCTCGGCGTCATCCGGATCAGTGGATCCCATGAACTTAGGAGGGTTCATGTTTCTGAAACTTTGGTGGAGGTTTCCCACTCTACGGTGTGCACCTCCTTGTGCTACCTGTTGAAGTGCTTGAGTAAGACCTTGGACGGTCCTTTGCATGTCGCGTCACTGAGCACGTTCTACAGCCATGGTCCTACAATTACAATAACTATATTAATATGTGATTATGTGAAAAGGTTTTAATTTTCTGAGTTAACTCAACCCTCGGTTCTAACCAATCTCACCGGGTAAATGTTTAAACCTATCCTTGGACTTGGGTTTCCTAGAAATTGAATATCCTAGGTTCTAATACCACAAAAATTGTCACGCCCCGAGCGCGGAAGGAACTCGGAGACGCGTGACGAGTTTATATCGATTATGTCAATCAGAGCGTTAGTGTATTCAACACAAAGACAGAGTGCGCAAAAGTAAAGATAACCCAATCCTTTATTCAATCACAACCTCAAAAGTACTTCTATTACAATCCACTTAATGAAAGTGCTAAGACTCAATAAAGGGAAAAGTACGACGATTGACTCAAAAATATAGAAAGATAAGACTAGTAGACGCTTGGATAGACGGAGTACCTCTAATCTCTTCACTCTTGACCTTCCCTATCCGATTGAGTCTCATCATCGGACTTACTTGAAAAATAGGGAAAAACACTGGCTGAGCAAACGCTCAGTAGGAATTATAACTCAAGAGCTAGCATGCTTTAAGTAAATTACATGTTACATGAATGCAATAAAGCTATGCATGTTTGCGTAAAACGACAAGAGAGAGAGAGTATAACAAGAGATAATTGAGTGAACTAGCATGTCTTTCAAGAACTTATATCAATAAATGTCAAGATATTCAAGCAAGTATATTCATCATGTCATGTCGGGAATTGGCTAATACCCTTTCCGGGTCACGCAAGTCATGTCATGTCAAGTCGAGTATGAGATTGTGGAATGTCTAATCAAGCTAGTCATGCATTTTGGTGCAATGTCACACCGTGATCATTACAACTCCCATGGGCACTAGTACTTTCGGGTGCTGCTCCCAGGACCAGATCGGGCCCTTATATGCGCAGGCATTGATCATGTATTTCGACATCCACTATAGTTATAGCCAATATAGAATTCCAAAGGATTCAAGCTTGTAGGAACTTTTAAGGTAGACCATAGAGATTAGGATTTCAAGGATTGCTCATGATACGTAAGGATGGTAATAACAGTGTAACCACGATTAACGATAAAACTAGGTGGAAATGGCTCCCTAGATAGGTGCCATGATTCTAAGAATAAGTGCTCATATAGAAATGGTCGCTCGTTCTTGTACATGATAAGGTGGATAGAATTGGTGTCCACAAGTACGGCAACAATTCTTAAAGGATATGAATGGTATGGATTGCCCATTCCATTAATTTAGGATATTCTCATGACATCTACATAGGACGTCATGAGGGACAGTATACCATGTTTCTTTAGAGTGACATGACAATCAAGTAGTGTCATGGGTTTTTAATGGTACAACATGCTCGGCTGCCTTGAGGGACTCCAAGGCTAGCGGAGTCTTACGGAGGTCTCTATGATAAAGTCACCGATCCGAAGGAACGGAATGTTTCACGGAGGGTTCATCTATCACCGAGAAATAGAGAAATCGATAAAATAACGTAAAATATGGGACTATATTCACGGAATGGAATATAGTGCCTAATACATAACTCACTGTCAAGGGTTACAAAAAATCACGAAATCAGGAAATCAGTCATTTGGCGTCTGGGCTTAAGTCTTCATTTCATGAATTGGCACCCTTGTCAGGGTCGCCAGTTCAGTAAATGACGACTGTTCACGCAGTCGTTATATCCAGGTCTTGTTAATATTAAAATCTATAAACATTCTAAAATCTCAGATATTATATAAATTGATGCGGGACGGATGACGACCGGGCTAAGACGTACGCCCGACTCGTTGTGCGGCCAGCACTAGCACACTAAGGCAAGTCGGGCGGCTGACCACCGTGGTATTCTCCGGGTGGAGACGTCTCTCAACAGCGACTCTCTTGAGCCCGACGATCGTCCCTTGCGAGGGAAACGTGGGGATCGCGGCGATTAAGAAACCACCATCGCCTAGGGTACCGATTCGAGTTTGGTGCTCGACTGGAGCTATGGAATGGGCGCTCACAACTCACACTCACGGTGATTTTGCAGCTAGCTAACGGCCCTATTCTCACAAACGCAGCAATATAGAAAGCACACTAAATCAGCAAATGTAGATGTCGGAACGAGCACGTACCTCCACGACTAGGCATGGGGAAGAACTCCCGGCCGATTTTCGAACAACCCCAATATACAAATGATTAACTTTACAATTTCAGAACTGAACACCCACTCCACACAGGGAGGTATCGGGCTACAATTGATAATTTTGGGGTTGCTGGAACCCGGGTTGACGGGCCACACTCGCAGGAGGCGAGGGACACGTGCCGGAGCCGCTCGGGTATGCCGACGGAAAGCCGATCCGGTTTTTTCCACGCTGGTCACCCTGCGCAGCGAACTTGCGGAGACCGGTACGGCCAGATTCGATACCCGATCGGAGCGCCGTTTGTTGGAGAATGTTGGCGACAGGATGTAGTTTCGTCACTCCGAAGGGCGCGATCAGATCTTTTCAGATCTGGGCGCAGTAATGTTTCTTCTTAGCTTCTGGTTTTGAGCTCCCAAAATGACGTAGCGACACGGTAAAATGATGGAAAAAGAGCCGTCGGTGTCGGATTGAGACGTTCTTTATGGGAGATTGTTGGCGACGTCAAGAGAAAGATGTACTCCGAAGATCCCTCACAGATCTCGACCGGATGAGTCGGGGAGGACTCTGGAAGTCAGCTCTGGTTTCGGGCCGGATCTGCTCAGATCTCTGCGCGATCTCACGAGAATCTCCGCCACGAACAGCACGGTGATCAGATCGAGGAGAGACCAGAGGCAACGCAAAGACGAATCAGAATCCTACGATCTCTCTTCAGAAACCAGCTTCAGATGGCGTCAGGGTTGGTCTGGAGAAATTAAAACACAGTCATCTACAGATCTGGGCAGTAATCAGGGACCGATCTACGCGCCTCCACGAAACGAATTACTGCCGTCGCTCACGAACTTCGATTGATGCAAAACCAACGCTGAAATTTTCCTAACTTGCAAAGGTATCACTGGGATTTTTTTGTTGAAGAATAAGGTAAGGGGAATAGGGGGATACAAGGTCGAGTCACACGACCCAATTCTGTCCCGTCACAGGACAGAACCAAGGGAGTCACACCCAAGGAACAACAAGAGAATCACTCTCTTAAACACACTTTCTTTCATAAAACTTTCATTAACTTTCATACAAACACTATACATGGCCTTAAATAGGCAAATGCAAGGGGTATGGGGGAGGGGACATACGTGGGATACAAGGGGAATGGGGTTGGGTGCGCATGGATCATGAAAGGGGAAAGAAGGGGGGGACAAGGGGACATTGTCTTCACCTACCTTCACCAACCTTTGAAATTCAAAGGGGAGGGGTAGGTGGTAGCCATATTTGGTCATTGACCAGTAGCCTTTTAATGCTCCCATGTGGTAAATGGGATGGGAAGAAGAAAAATCAACATTTTCTAGCCTAATACATCCAAAACATGGTGCGCCCCTAGCTTGGGACCTTCTTGGGCCAAGTTGGCTCAAGTCCAACTAAGGCCATTCACAAGCCCATTCCACTCCAACCTAGATGGACCATGTGGAAGGGAAGCTTAATGGGGCCTTAAGTGGCTTAAGATCCAATATGAAGCTTAATGAAGCCTCATAGCCCAGTATGACAATCAACCCTTAATGGACTCTAAAAGACTTACCCAATTGGCTTATTAAATGCCTTACAATGAGCCCAATATGAAAAACCCAAGTAGAATGTTCATTACAAGCCCAATCTCAATGCAAAAAGAGTCCAAATTGAAGCCACATTATCCCTAATTTGAAGGGAAGCCGAAGTAGTCCACTTGGGGCTCCGCGTATTGCATCGTCGGTTCGCCGATGTGTCACTGATCGCCCTGGTGTCCGCACCAATTCTCCCCGGGTGGGAGAAACTCGACCCCGTCGAGTAAGGGTCGTGAAACTTGAGCTCTCCGCATGTGATCAGGGTGTTGTTCATCGTGGGGCATCCTCGCCAACGCACTAGAACGTGTTGGTAGGCTCCGTTCCTGTGATCACCTGCTCATCCAGTATACAATCTATATGCATGCGTTGAGGCTGGAAGAGTGGACTCTCGTGTGGTGTATCACTCACAATAGGAGGAGAAAGCCCAAAACTCACTAGGATCACCGCGTGTTCCAATATGCTACCAGATCTGAAACATGGAACGTCAAACTGACAACATAGTCGCCCGATAGTTCAATATCGTACGCATTCGGACCCACTTGTTTCTTGACCCGGAAAGGGTGGATATCGTGGACCTAGAGTTGCTTTCGGTCTCCGGGAGGAAACCAATCAGGTATGACCCTGATCTAGACGTACTCTCCTTTTGAATCCACGGATATGTAGCATGCATCGGCTACCTCCTTATACGTGCTTGACTGGCCTTTTATTGAGACACGACTTATGCAAACCATATGTATGACAGAGAACAACTAGAGAGACAAACAAACACACACACACATGACCTTAGACAAACCTATGGTTAGTCTGACCTACGCATGGATGATGGCGGACCAGGACACCCAAATTTGTGCCTTGCATACACTAGATGCAACCAAAGGTAGGTAGGATTGTGTACTCCTAGACACCCAAAAAGACACCATGCATGCAAGCACTTCCTATCAGATGTGGGTGTGGGTGGGCTAAGAAGTTCATCACCACTACATGTAGGTAAGGCATGCCATGCTTCCCAATAATCGGACCTATTGCTATGTGGAGTTTGATTGGCCCGAGTGAGAAGAGAGTGGTAGGGGACTTCCTTGACAAAGTCGATGGGAAGTGGTGGGTCACGAGGCCCACTAGAGAAGGGGTCGAATGGGTCAAAGAATGTGTGACCCCCCGATTCCTCCATTACATAGTCCCATGTTTGAAATTCATGAAGGTGATGGTCACCTCCATCCATCGTGGTAGATGGGACAGTGTATAGAAGGTAGGGCTCCTCCCTCGGGATAAAAGGAGTAAAGTCGGGCTCGGCCGGTAACGGGAGGAGTAGAAGAACCTCCGTGGTAACATGACCCACGGTGTACACGGAGGTAATGGACCCTAAGGTGGAATGGGTGAAGCTACGACCGGTGGGTCGGTCAAAGCCTGGGGCCAACAAGTGCGTAAATGCCAACTACCGGTCTAACCCTTTAAGAAGGTCGTCCAATATATCCACATAGTGACTAGACCGGAAGGTGGTGTGAAATGAGTTGCTTGGCACTAGAGGTAGTGTGGGGTCCATGGACGGGAAGGGAGGTGGGACCAAGCCATCTTTGAGCCAGCAAAGGAGTGGCTCGGCGATGAAAAGCATTCCCGTAAGAAACACGGGTGGCTCGGGCGGAGGTGGCTCCAAACAAGACGGCTCCGGATGAAGTTTGGAAGGAGAGGGTGGCAACGGAGCACTCACGAGTGATGAAGGAGGGATCTCCATAATGGGGAGAGGGCTTGGGGATCCCTTAGATGGGGCTGGGTTGGGGCTACGGGCTATGGCCTCCCTAGGTGCGGGTATGGCTACCTCCTGCCTCGAAGGTGGGCAAGGGGAGACTAATGACTCAAAATAAGCGCACCTCCTATCCACCCGATCCGAAATCATTTGCACAAGTTCGGAAATGGTCCGGGTTGGAGTAGGGGTATCGGAGTGGACTCGCCCGTAATCATCCGGCCTAGGCTTGGGTCTAGGCTCATCTACGTGTAGGGCTCGTTGCCTCCTACTAGGACCCACTTGGTTGGAGGTGATTGGGTGGGGTCGGTTGGAGGTGATCGGTTGGGGAACATAGACCTTCCTAAGCTCTCTCTTCATGTCCCACCATGACTCGATGGGCCATTGCCTCCAAACCTCTCTCAAACGTGCAATGTAGTCCCACTTTTCGATGGACTCATGAAGAAGCCGCTCTTTGGCGAAAGAGAATTGCATTGCCTCGGACAAAGTATAACACTCAAAATATGCGTCCATGGCGGCTTCCCACTTGAGGTAGTCGCTCGGGACCTTGGTTCCATAGAAGTTCGAGGCTTCGGGCCTACGGATGTGGTGGGGTTGGATTCCCCATCCTTGGTGGTGTCGCCACCATTCATATGAACTAGGCGTTTGGGAACCCAAGGGACTCGGGGAGCTAAGGAATGAACATGCCGACACTAGGACACGACACTAGATCGACTATGCAAGGTTGGAATGCATGCACACTAAGGATAAGACACCAAGACTCGGTACGTGGCGGAGTTAATCAATCCGAAGATCACTCACGCAAGTGTTCGGCCTTCCCGATAGGCATAGCCTAACGTTTGGACAACACCTTTTTATATACCGGGTTATAGGAATGCAAATGCAACCTTGGACTTAAATGACCCTAGACTTAAAAGACGCTCTGATACCAATTTGATGCGAGACGGATGACCGACCGGGCTAAGACGTACGACCGACTCGTTGTGCGGCCAGCACTAGCACACTAAGGCAAGCCGGGCGGCTGACCACCGTGGTATTCTCCGGGTGGAGACGTCTCTCAACAGCGACTCTCTTGAGCCCGACGATCGTCCCTTGCGAGGGAAACGTGGGGATCACGGCGATTAAGAAACCACCGTCGCCTAGGGTACCGATTCGAGTTCGGTGCTCGACTGGAGCTTTGGAACGGGCGCTCACAACTCACACTCATGGTGATTTTGCAGCTAGCTAACGGCCCTATCCTCACAAACGCAGTAATATAGAAAGCACACTAAATCAGCAAATGTAGATGTCAGAACGAGCACGTACCTCCACGACTAGGCGTGGGGAAGAACTCCCGGCCGATTTTCGAACAACCCCAATACACAAATGATTAACTTTACAATTTTAGAACTGAACACCCACTCCACATAGGGAGGTATCGGGCTACAATTGATAATTTTGGGGTTGCTGGAACCCGGGTTGACGGGCCACACTCGCAGGAGGCGAGGGACACGTGCCGGAGCCGCTCGGGTATGCCAACGGAAAGCCGACCCGTAGCTATCAACGTTGGTCACCCTGCGCAGCGAACTTGCGGAGGCCGGTACGGCCAGATCCGATACCCGATCGGAGCGCCGTTTATTGGAGAATGTCGGCGACAAGATGCAGTTTCTTCACTCCGAAGGGAGCGATCAGATATTTTCAGATCTAGGCGCAGCAACATTTCTTCTCAGCTTCTGGTTTTGAGCTCCCAGAACGACGCAGCGACACGGTAATATAATGGAAAAATAGCTGCCGGTGTCAGATTGAGACGTTCTTTATGGGAGATTGTTGGCGACGTCAACAGAAAGACGTACTCCGAAGATCCCTCACACATCTTGACCGGATGAGTCGGGGAGGACTCTGGAAGTTAGCTCTGGTTTGGGGCCGGATCTGCTCAGATCTCTTGCGCGATCTCACGAGAATCGCCGTCACGAATAGCACAGTGATCAGATCGAGGAGAGACTAGCGGCAACGCGAAGACGACTCAAAATCCTACGATCTCTCTTCAAGAATCAGCTTCAGATGGCATCGGGGTTGGGCTTGAGAAATTAAAACACAGTCATCTCCAGATCTGGGCAGCAATCAGGGACCGATCTGCGCGCCTCCACAAAATGAATTACTGTCGTCGCTCACGAACTCCGATTGACGCGAAACCAGCGCTGAAATTTTCCTATCTTGCAAAGGTATCTGTCACGCCCCGAGCGCGGAAGATACCCAGAGACGCGTGACGAGTTTATATCATTCATGTCAATCAGAGGATTAGTGTATTCGACACCAAAAATCAGAGATGCGCAAAAGTAAAGATAACCCAATCCTTTATTCAATCACAACCTCAAAGTACTTCTATTACGATTCACTTAATGAAAGTGCTATGACCCAATAAAAGGAAAAGTACAATGGTTGACTTAAGAAATTTGAAAGATAAGACTAGTAGACACTTGGATAGACGGAGAGCTCTACTCTCTTCAATCTTGACCTTCCCCGTCCGATTGAGTCTCGTCGTCGGACTTACCTGAAAAGTAGGGAAACACTGAGTGAGCGAACGCTCAGTAGGAAATTATATCTCAAGAGCTAGCAAGGGGTTTAAGTAATTATATTTTTATGAATGCACTATAGCTATGCATGCTCGCATAAAACGACAAGATAGAGAGTATATCAACAAGATAACAAGGTGAACTATTCATGAACTTTCAAGTAATAGACGTCAGGATGTTCAAGCAAGTAATTTCATCATGTGATGTCGAGAACTTGGCTATCACGTTTCAAGCAAGCAAGTATATAAATTACCCTTTTTTGGGTCACGCAAGTCATGTCATGTCAAGTCAAGTACAAGATTTGTGGAATGTCCAATCAAGCTAGTCATGCACTTCGGTACAATGCCATACCGTGATCATTACAACTCCCATGTGCACTAGTACTTTTGGGTGCTCCTCCCAGGACCAGATCGGGCCCCATATGCGCAGGCATTGATCATGTATTTTGACATCCACTTTGTGTATAGCCAATATGGAGTTTCAAAGATAAAGAACTTGTATGAACTTAGAGGTAGATAGCATTTCAAGGATTTGAACATGACAATAATGACGATAATAACGATGAAATCACGAGTATCGATAAAACTAGGTGGAATTGGTTCCCTAACTTGGGTACCATGACAAGTAAGTGCCCACACGTAGATGGTCACTATTTTAATATAGAATTGAGGTCCACAAGAACATCATAATAATGTTTGATATAGAATTGGGGTCCACAAGAACATCACAATAATGGCATGCTTTCCCCGTTCATTAAGATAATTCTCATATCATACACATAGCATAACATGAGGGCCGGTGTACCATGTTTCTATAGAGTGACATGGCAAAGTAGTATGATAGGTTTTTATGGTACAACCCGCTCAATCGGTCTTGAGGGAATCCAAGGCTCGAGGAGTCTTATGGAGGTCTCTATGACTACTCGCTAGTCCAAAGGAACGGAATGTCCAATGGAGAGCTTGTATGTCACTGAGAATTGATGGGTACCGCGATAAATCATCATGAAACATGGGGCTATATTCACGGACTGGAATATAGTGCCGATATATATATATATATATATATATATAAAACCCTCGGTTAACAGTAACAGTGTAAAATAGTATCACAGGAAAATAGCGACAAAATCTAAGTCATTACTTATCAAATTAACGCCTTCTACAGGGGCGTTTATTTATGATTTAACGACTACAGTAGCAGGCGTCCATTAGATTTATAATATTTTACAAAATTGCCAATTTCTGGAATTTTCATGAAAACGCGCCTCACAGAGGGGCGTTAATTTTAAAGTCACGCCCTGGTGCAGGGAGTCAGTTATGTAAGAGACGACCTATCCCAGGTCGTTAATTCCTTAACATCCGAAATAGGATTCATGAACAGTATAAATTTCCAGATAATAAAATTTTCAGGAAGAGGATCACATGGTCAGGAAGAGAAAAATAGCAGGATTCAACAAGTATGAGCATGCATTAGATTAGATACATGGTTTACTTGATATAGAATTTTAAACATGGGTATTTAATAATTAAGTGAAGTTGACGACTCCTAGGCAGGGCGTCAAAACTGGAATTAGCGACCTAGTCTGGGTCGCTTCCTTTAAAATTAGCGCCCTAAGGAGGGTCGCTACTTACACTATTTTCCAGAAAACTACGAAAAACGCAGAGAATTTATATGCATGAATTGACAGATGACTTTATCATAATTACTATATTGGTTTGGGCTACAATTCTTGAGAAAACCTACCTGATGGGTGATCTGGATGAAGATGCGTGAAGGAAAAACGATGCTCTGTTCTAAACAGAGTTCTTCCGAAGCTTATGGAAACAGCTTCCTTCTTGGAGGAAGAGATCGTCTTGATGAAGAACCTCCCGTCCTTCAACTAGGCAGAAGAGTTTCTACTTACGGCAGACTTCCTGCAGCAAAGACGATGAAGAACATCAATATTCTTCATGATTATGACCGAAGGCAAGGGAAGAAGAACAATACCTGTTCTTCACGCACGGCAGCAGAGCAAAATCTCCTCCGACCAAATAGCTTTTAGGGTTTGATGGAAAAGGGTATTTATAGAGTTTACAAAACCCAGTAGGGTCGAAGTTTGATTAGAACTTAACCTTCCTTGATAGAGTCCTTTCCCTGATCGATCGAACACGTATTAATCTAGAAACCTTCCCTAGATAATGTCATGGTTTGAACGGAACACAAACGAAATTAACGCCTTGGGTTAGGGCGTTAATTCTAATTGACGTCTTGACCGATGTCGTTTCTTTTGTAATTCGCGCCCAAGAAGAGGGCGTTTCTTTCCCTTTCCTTTTATTCGTTTTGGACGTTTTTGAAATTTGACGACCTTTGGTATAGGCGTCACTTTTTGAATTAACGCCTCAGGTGAAGGCATTTCTTATTTAAATCGCGCCTTGTTGAGAGGCGTTATTTTCATTTTGACTTATTATTTATTCATTTTGGTTCTTATCATTTATTTACTTAATTCTTTAATCTATCTTGATTTATTTGGATCTATTCCTTCTACTTTACCAGGGTTGCTACACCCTCCCCCACTTAAAAGAATTTGGTCCCCAAATTCAATCGCATATATATAATATATATATATATATATATATATATATGTGGAGAGTGTAGAGTATATACCTTTTTAGAATAAGTCCGGGAATCGTTTCCTCATAGACTCCTCTGTCTCCCATGTGGCTTCGTGTTCTGAACATTTACTCCATTGCACCTTAACCATGGGAATAATTTTGTTCCTTAATGTTCGTACCTCACGATCGAGGATCTTCATGGGCTTTTGTTCATAAGTAAGGTCCTTTTGAATCACCAGGTCTCCATGATCAATGATATGTGACGGATCGTGCACATACTTCTTTAACATGGATATATGGAATACATTGTGAACATCGGACAATTGAGGAGGTAAAGCGACGCGGTAAGCAACTTCGCCAACTCTTTCTAGTATCTCAAAAGGTCCGATAAACCTTGGTGTAAGTTTGCCCTTAACACCAAATCTCCTTATTCCACGTCCAGGTGATATCTTGAGAAAGACGTGATCTCCGACTTGGAATTCGATATCTCTTCTTCATGTATCAGCATAAGCCTTTTGTCTAGACTGAGCAACTTGAAGTCTTCCTCTAATCAACTGTATCTTCTCGGTGGTATCCCTTACCATATCTGGACCTAATAGTTGTTTCTCTCCAACTTTATCCCAGCATAAGGGTGATCGGCAACTCCTTCCGTATAAGGCTTCGAAAGGTGCCATTTGTATACTTGCCTGGTAGCTATTATTGTATGCAAATTCAACCAGAGGCAAGTGGTCATGCCAGCTTCCATCAAAATCAATGATGCAAGCCCTGAGCATATCTTCAACCACCTGATTAGTTCTCTCAGTCTGACCATCCGTTTGAGGATGAAAAGCTGTACTAAAGTTAAGTCTCGTTCCCAACGAATGTTGTAGTCCTTTCCAAAAATGCGAAGTAAAACGGGGATCTCTGTCAGACACAATCGAGACAGGAATACCATGTAATCTGACTATCTCTTTTATGTATAATGCAGCCAGAACATCCACTGACCATCGACTCTTGATTGGCAAGAAGTGCGCTGATTTGGCCAATCGATCAATGATAACCCATATTCCATCATATCCTCCTTTTGATTTAGTTAGACCCATGATGAAATCCATACCAATATCCTCCCACTTCCATTTGGGAATATCCAGAGGATGTAGCTTTCCGGCAGGCTTTTGGTGTTCAGCCTTAACTTGTTGGCAGGTGAGACAGCGAGACACAAAGTCCGCGACTTCTCTCTTCATATTAGGCCACCAGAAGGTCCTTTTTAAATCTTGGTACATCTTAGTAGATCCTGGATGAATTGTGTACCTTGATCTGTGAGCTTCATCTAAGATCTTCTTCTTTAATTCTGGACAATCTGGTATACAATTTCTATTTTGGAATAACAACCTTTCATCTGAAGCTAGTTGGAACACAGATTGTCCTTCTAGTTTGCCCTTGATTTCCACTAATACCGGGTCCCTACCTTGAAGTCCTTGTATTTCGGATAGCAAGTCTGGCTGTATGCTCATATGGGATAAGGTGACACACCTACTGTCCTTGTCCATGCTTATATTAAGTCTAATGAATTGGTCTAGCAACTTCCACTCCTGAATCATACAATTGGCTAATAATGCTCTCAGCTTTCGACTAAGGGCATCAGCTACATGATTACCCTTTCCAGGATGATATTGTATAGTAAAGTCGAAGTCCTTAAGATATTCTAGCCAACGTCTTTGCCTCATATTCAATTCCTTCTGAGAGAGGAGATACTTAAGACTTTTATGGTCAGAGTATACAAGAAACTACACTCCATAAAGATAATGTCTCCATATCTTCAGTGCAAATACTACCACAGCCAATTCTAAATCATGAACTGGGTAGTTCTCCTCGTGCTTCATCAATTGGCGAGAAGAGTAGGCTATAACCTTCCCTTGTTGCATTAAAACACATCCGAGGCCAATGCCAGATGCATCGGTGTATACCTTGAACTTTTCTCCTTCAATTGGTAGAGCTAAGACTGGGGCAGTAGTCAAGTGATCCTTGAGAGCTTGGAAGCTTCGTTCACAATCCTCGCTCCATTCATAGCATATCTCCTTGCGAGTTAGCCTAGTGAGTGGTACGGCTATCTTGGAGAAATCCTTGATGAATCGCCGATAGTACCCCGCAAGACCCAAGAAACTACGGACCTCGCTAGCATTGGTCGGTCTTTCCCAATTCCTTACAGCTTCAACCTTTGATGGATCTACGGATAAACCATTTTTTGATATAACATGCCCCAAGAAAGCTACTTCTCCTAACCAAAATTCACATTTGTTGAGCTTTGCATATAGTTGATTCATCCTTAATATCTGTAATGCAATCCTTAAATGTTCCTCATGCTCTCCCTTGGTCTTAGAGTAAATTAATATATCATCAATGAAAACCACCACGAATTGATCTAGATAAGGTCTGAATATACTATTCATCAACTGCATAAAAGTAGCAGGGGCATTTGTTAGTCCAAAAGGCATAACAACAAACTCATAATGGCCATACCTGCTTCTGAATGCGGTCTTATGAATGTCATCATCCTTGATCCTTAGTTGGTGATAACCTGACCTGAGATCAATCTTTGAAAAATACTTGGATCCAGATATTTGATCGAATAACTCATCGATTCTCGGCAGTGGATACTTGTTCTTGATAGTGAGAAGATTCAACTGTCGATAGTCGATGCATAATCTCATGGATCCATCTTTCTTCTTTACAAATAGCACAGGTGCTCCCCACGGGGAAGTGCTTGGTCTAATAAATCCCTTCTTGAGAAGTTCCATCAATTGCTCCTTCAGCTCCTTGAGTTCGGCAGGGGACATTCTATATGGTGCCTTAGAAACTGGTCCAGCACCAGGGACCAAATCGATGGTGAAGGCCACTTCTCTTTGTAGGGGTAATCCAGGTAAATCTTCCGGAAACACATCCGGAAATTCTTGCACAACATGGATGTCTTCTAGTTTAGTTTCCTTAGTCTCCTTAATGGTGACAAATGCAAGGAAAGATACACATCCTTTCCTTATTAGCTTGCTAGCTCGGAGAGCCGAAATAAGAGGTGACTTGCTCCGACTCTTAGGGCTAGCATAGACTAGTTCTGGAAAGTCCTTGAAAGTAACTTTGCTGTTACGGCAATCCACAGTTGCCTGATACCTAGATAACCAATCTGCTCCCAATATGACATCATATTCCTTTAGGTCTAGACATATGAGGTTGATAGGAAGATTTCTTCCTTTGACTAAGACTTCACAGTTTTGATAATGGTGAGTAATATCGGTTTCGTTTCCGAGAGGAGTAGATAAAAATATTTTCATCCATTCCGGTTCCATAGGCAGTGGGTCAGCAAACTTCTTAGAAATAAAAGAATGTGATGCACCCGTATCAAATAAGACATGTGCAGACTTGGAACAAACTTTCAGTGTACCTTCTACTAGTCCACCTTCGTCTTCTTCGGTCTCCTTAATTGCGTGGAGACGAGCATTCTTTGTTACTGGGCACTTTCCGTCACTGGGTTGATCGTTGAGTAGGGGACAGTCGGGAATCCGATGATCACGGCTCCCACAACGGAGACACGCTCCAAGTTTCCTCCAACATTCTTCGGCCTTGTGCCCGGCCTTATCACAATGCTTACATACCACCTTAGCAGGTGTAGTGGTGATGGAGAAAGGTTTGGTCTTCTTGAACTTTTGCTCCTGGGAGAGAATGCCTCCATTACTTGGCCTCTTCTTGAAATTAGGTTTGAAGGTGCCGGAGCTAGTAACATTCTCCTTCTTGTCTTTCCCACAGATCCTATCAGATAGTTCCGTGGCATCTTCTAGTAATTGGGCTCGTCGAACCATCTCCGAATAGACTTGTATGTCCATCGGTGCCAGTTGTGTGATATATTGGGGCCTGAGCCCATTAAGGAATCTTCGAGCTTTCATCTTCTCAGTGCTAACTAAGTGTTTAGCGTACCGAGACAGCCTAGAGAACTGCGCTTCATATTCAACTACCGACAAAGATCGTTGCTTAAGTGCGACGAATTCAGCGGCTTTCTTCTCTTGAACTCGATCTGAGAAATATTTATTGTTGAAATGTTCAACAAACTCTTCCCAAGTAACTTGTCCTTGATCTAATGTGGCTTCTACCGATTCCCACCAGCATCGGGCGTCTCTTTCTAATTGAAATGTGGCTAACAGGACCTTCTCTTAGTCCGAACATTGCATGACTCTAAAAACATGTTCCGTCTCTCGGATCCAGTGTTCGGCATCATCTGGATCAGTGGATCCCATGAACTTAGGAGGGTTCATGTTCTTGAAGCTTTGGTGGAGATTTCCTGCTCCACGATGTGCACCTCCTTGTGCCACTTGTTGAAGTGCCTGGGTCATGCCTTGGAGAGTGCGTTGCATGTTGGGCCATTGAGCACGTTCGGCAGCCATTGTCCTACAATTTCGATAGCTATATTAGTATGTGATGGCATTAAAAGGCTTTTAATTCTATGTTGACTTTAACCCTTGGTTCTACCCAATCTCACTGGTTAGAGGTTCAGACTTATCCTTGGACTTGGGTTTCCTAGGAATTGAATACCCTAGGCTCTGATACCACAAAAACTGTCACATCCCGAGCGCGGAAGATACCCGGAGACGCGTGACGAGTTTATATCATTCATGTCAATCAGAGGATTAGTGTATTCGACACCAAAAATCAGAGATACGCAAAAGTAAAGATAACCCAATCCTTTATTCAATCACAACCTCAAAGTACTTCTATTATGATTCACTTAATGAAAGTGCTATGACCCAATAAAAGGAAAAGTACAATGTTTGACTTAAGAAATTTGAAAGATAAGACTAGTAGACGCTTTGATAGACGGAGAGCTCTACTCTCTTCACTCTTGACCTTCCTCGTCCGATTGAGTCTCGTCGTCGGACTTACCTGAAAAGTAGGGAAATACTGAGTGAGCGAACGCTCAGTAGGAAATTATATCTCAAGAGCTAGCAAGGGGTTTAAGTAATTACATTTTTATGAATGCACTATAGCTATGCATGCTCGCATAAAACGACAAGATAGAGAGTATATCAACAAGATAACAAGGTGAACTATTCATGAACTTTCAAGTAATAGACGTCAGGATGTTCAAGCAAGTAATTTCATCATGTCATGTTGAGAACTTGGCTATCACGTTTCAAGCAAGCAAGTATATAAATTACCCTTTTTCGGGTCACGCAAGTCATGTCATGTCAAGTCAAGTACAAGATTTATGGAATGTCCAATCAAGCTAG
Organism: Amorphophallus konjac; assembly: GCA_022559845.1. Taxonomy (NCBI): domain Eukaryota; kingdom Viridiplantae; phylum Streptophyta; class Magnoliopsida; order Alismatales; family Araceae; genus Amorphophallus; species Amorphophallus konjac. Next base: position 239,964,951 of record CM040118.1, on the reverse strand, counting down.
TCATGCACTTCGGTACAATGTCATACCGTGATCATTACAACTCCCATGGGCACTAGTACTTTTGGGTGCTCCTCCCAGGACCAGATCGGGCCCCATATGCGCAGGCATTGATCATGTATTTTGACATCCACTTTGTGTATAGCCAATATGGAGTTTCAAGGATAAAGAACTTGTATAAACTTAGAGGTAGAAAGCATTTCAAGGATTTGAACATGACAATAACGACGATAATAACGGTGAAATCACGAGTATCGATAAAACTAGGTGGAATTGGTTCCCTAACTTGGGTACCATGACAAGTAAGTGCCCACACGTAGATGGTCACTCTTTTAATATAGAATTGAGGTCCACAAGAACATCATAATAATGTTTGATATAGAATTGGGGTCCACAAGAACATCACAATAATGGCATGCTTTCCTCGTTCATTAAGATAATTCTCATATCATACACATAGCATAACATGAGGGCCGGTATACCATGTTTCTATAGAGTGACATGGCAAAGTAGTGTGATAGGTTTTTATGGTACAACCCGCTCAATCGGCCTTGAGGGAATCCAAGGCTCGAGGAGTCTTATGGAGGTCTCTATGACTACTCGCTAGTCAAAAGGAACGGAATGTCCAATGGAGAGCTTGTATGTCACTGAGAATTGAGGGGTACTGCGATAAATCATCATGAAACATGGGGCTATATTCACGGACTGGAATATAGTGCCGATATATATATATATATATATATATATATATATATATACATATGAAACCCTCGGTTAACAGTAACAGTGTAAAATAGTATCACAGGAAAATAGCGACTTAATCTAAGTCATTACTTATCAAATTAACGCCTTCTACAGGGGCGTTTATTTATGATTTAACGACTACAGTAGCAGGCGTCCATTAGATTTATAATATTTTGCAAAATTACCAATTTCTGGAATTTTCATGAAAACACGCCTCACAGAGGGGCGTTAATTTTAAAGTCACGCCCTGGTGCAGGGCGTCAGTTATGTAAGAGACGACCTATCCCAGGTCGTTAATTGCTTAACATCCGAAATAGGATTCATGAACAGTATAAATTTCCAGATAATAAAATTTTCAGGAAGAGGATCACATGGTCAGGAAGAGAAAAATAGCAGGATTCAACAAGTATGATCATGCATTAGATTAGATACATGGTTTACTTGATATAGAATTTTAAACATGGGTATTTAATAATTAAGTTAAGTTGACGACTCCTAGGCGGGGCGTCAAAACTGGAATTAGCGACCTAGTCTGGGTCGCTTCCTTTAAAATTAGCGCCCTAAGGAGGGTCGCTACATACACTATTTTTCAGAAAACTACGAAAAACGCAGAGAATCTATATGCATGAATTGACAGATGACTTTATCATAATTACTATATTGGTTTGGGCTACAATGCTTGAGAAAACCTACCTGATGGGTGATCTGGATGAAGATGCGTGAGGGAAAAACGATGCTCTGTTCTAAACAGAGTTCTTCCGAAGCTTATGGAAACAGCTTCCTTCTTGGAGGAAGAGATCGTCTTGATGAAGAACCTCCCGTCCTTCAACTAGGCAGAAGAGTTTCTACTTACAGCAGACTTCCTGTAGCAAAGACGATGAAGAACATCAATATTCTTCATGATTATGACCGAAGGCAAGGGAAGAAGAACAACACCTGTTCTTCATGCACGGCAGTAGAGCAAAACCTCCTTTGACCAAATAGCTTTTAGGGTTTGATGGAAAAGGGTATTTATAGAGTTTACAAAACCCAGTAGGGTCGAAGTTTGATTAGAACTTAACCTTCCTTGATAGAGTCCTTTCCCTGATCGATCGAACACGTATTAATCTAGAAACCTTCCCTGGATAATGTCCTGGTTCGAACGGAACACAAACGAAATTAACGCCTTGGGTTAGGGCGTTAATTCTAATTGACGTCTTGACCGGTGTCGTTTCTTTTGTAATTCGCGCCCAAGAAGAGGGCGTTTCTTTTTGAAGTAGCGCCTTGAGTCAAGGCGTTATTTACATTTTGGTTTATTATTTACTTCTTTAGGCTCTTATCATTTATTCATTAAATCTTTTAATCTTATTTTGATCAATTGGGGTTTTTTATTTCCTTTTATTTTTACCAGGGTTGCTACAGTATCACTGGGATTTTTTTTTGGAAGAAGAAGGTAAGGGGAAGAGGGGGATACAAGGTCGAGTCACACGACCCAATTCTGTCCCGTCACAGAACAGAACCAAGGGAGTCACACCCAAGGAAGAACAAGAGAATCACTCTCTTAAACATACTTTCTTTCATAAAACTTTCATTAACTTTCATACAAACACTATACATGGCCTTAAATAGGCAAATGCAAGGGATAGGGGGGAGGGGACATACGTGGGATACAAGGGGAATGGGGTTGGGTGCGCATGGATCATGAAAGGGGAAAGAAGGGGGGGACAAGGGGACATTGTCTTCACCTACCTTCACCAACCTTTGAAATTCAAAGGGGAGGGGTAGGTGGTAGCCATATTTGGTCATTGACCAGCAGCCTTTTAATGCTCCCATGTGGTAAATGGGAGGGGAAGAAGAAAAATCAACATTTTCTAGCCTAATACATCCAAAACATGGTGCGCCCCTAGCTTGGGCCCTTCTTGGGCCAAGTTGGCTGAAGTCCAACTAAGGCCATTCACAAGCCCATTCCACTCCAACCTAGATGGCCCATGTGGAAGGGAAGCTTAATGGGACCTTAAGTGGCTTAAGATCCAATATGAAGCTTAATGAAGCCTCATAGCCCAATATGACAATCAACCCTTAATGGACTCTAAAAGACTTACCCAATTGGCTTATTAAATGCCTTACAATGAGCCCAATATGAAAAACCCAAGTAGAATGTTCATTACAAGCCCAATCTCAATGCAAAAAGAGTCCAAATTGAAGCCACATTGTCCCTAATTTGAAGGGAAGCCGAAGTAGTCCACTTGGTGCTCCGCGTGTGGCACCGTCGGTTCGCCGACGTGTCACTGATCGTCCTGGTGTCCGCACCATAAATGACTTCTTACATTAAGGCTTCAATTTCGTAAACAACGCCCTAGTCAAGGGCGTCATATATCAAAAAGATGGTAGGATGCATGTCGTTATTTCAATATCCAGGAAATTATAAACATTTTCAGGAATTCTTGATTTATCACTAATTGATGCCTGCGTACATGGGCGTTTATTCAATTGACGACCTAGACATGGTCGTTATTTATTGTACCGTCACAGACATATGGACTTTGTAGTATTTCAAATCAATAAACTAGAGACATGTACAGATAGAGAAAAAAATAGCAGGAATTCACTAATATGATCATGCATTAGTTAACATGTAAGGGTTCATAGTTATTGATTCTTTTGAACATGCATTATTTTTAATCAACTAGTCAATTGACGACTTTTCGTATGGGCATTAAATCAAAATAACGCCTTAAGCTGGGGCGTCATTTCAAGAAATACAAAAATCATGAAAAACTGATATATCAATATCACCACTAACAATCCTACATGCATGCAGATGGCCTAATAACCATAGGTTTTGCTTAACACTTGAGAAAACCTACCTTTTTGATGCTTTGGATGACAGATCGACGAAGAAGATAATAACCACAAACTATACTCTATTTTCAATAGAGCAACCGCGTAGCCAAGAGTAGCAGCTCTTTAGCATAGATAATAGTAGCACTCCTTCTAAGGAAGAAGCTACAAGATGGAGAGGAAGGCTCCTCTGATGCTTGGACGATCAACCGGAGAAAAGAAGAATGCAGTAGTAGCAGCAACGGTGAAGAAAGCAACGGCCTTCAATCCTCCGTGCAGCAAGGAAGAAGAAGAAAGGATGAAGAACTTCACGTTCTTCACGTACACCCACGGCAGGAGCAACCTTCGGAGGAAGAAGGAGTTGTTCTTCTGCTTCTGTCGATAGAAGAAAGGCTTCGCAGCAATAACTCGTTATGTTGAGGAGGAATAGAGAAAGAAGGTTATAAAAGGGGGTATTTATAGGGTTTTGGGAACCCATTGGGTGTTGGAGTTCTATTGGAACTATAACTCAAGTAACAGTCCTAGTAGTATTAGTATCTCCCTTATTAATCCCTTCCCAAACGCAACTCTTGCTTTGTTTAAGAAATTCTCGTTAGTTAACGTTTAATTTTAAAGTGTAACTATATTTCAAGATTTTTATCTTTTTTTCTTGATGTAATCTAGATGAGAAATTTTAGGGGTATGAGTTTTCTATTTTTCTCTATTTTTTCATGTAATTAGTTTTCCAAAATTCTTTAATTGAAAAACTGGCACTATTCATTTTTTTTGGAATTAACGACTTTCATTAAGTCGTCTCTTACGTTATACACGCCCATTGGTATAGGTGTCATTTGATTTTGGCATTTTCACTTAACCTTCAAAAGACTAATATTATGTATATATCCCTATTATCTCTATAACTCTTTAGCTATATACTTTAATTGATTTTCACTAATTTGTAAATAACGACTTGTATTAAGTCGCTTTTCACGTTGGATACGCCTTCACAAAGAGGCGTCAATTGAGTTTTTAGCTTTTTTTAATACCCTTGAAAGAACCGAAATTGCATATACGCTCATTTGTTTATCTTTTACATATCTTTAATGTAATTAAATCTTATATATATATCCTTCTCCCTTCTAATAAGATTATAATGTAATAAATGTGGAATATTCAATTTTCTAAATTAGTAATAAAATATAAATTGATATTTTCTTCGAGATTTAATGATTCTTAATTCAATTAAAATTACGTTGTGCATTAAATGCTTACCTAAAAATAACATGTCATTATTAAATTTATTATAATACAATAGTAGTGTCCATGAGTTCTTTTGTCAGACTTTTTAGGATGTAAGAGGGTCATATACAAGGTCTGGGCCTTGTTTAATTATTATTTTTAATTTATTTAGACTTTCTAGTCCTTTAATTTACCAGGGTTGGTATATTAATCCACCTCACCCCCAAGATAGACTCCACCTATCTCCACTCCACCCTCAAACCACCCACCACCCCCAAAAACTCCCAACACAATCTCTTCTCTTCCCCACACAATCTCTCAGCCCCCTAGGAGAGTTAGAATCTTTCCATCCACTCCTCCCTCCCCCTTTCCAAACCCTAGGCCGCCCCCAACTTGAGGCCACCAGATTTGGTCGCCCCCCCCCCATTCTCCCTCTCCTTCAACTTGTGATTCCTCCACCACCCCTTCCCACCCCCACCTAGTGCAGTGAACCAGCAGCTTCCCTGCCCCTTCCCCTCCCCAAAACCCTTCTATCTCCACCATAGCACTCAATCCATACCTCCACCACATCCCCCTCCCACCATTCCACCACTTCCCAACACCATTAGCCACCCTCCTCCCCCATCCCTTGTGCCATTGAAGCTTCTCCCAACCTGCCAGTTCGCAACTTTGAGTCAGCAGAGGATCAGCAGCTTGCGGAGGCGACCCCGACTTTGTCCAAGCGTCTCTGGAGGTTCAACTGGTACCATTGAAATTGTCTCCCTGTCTTCCTTCCGATGGTTGTGGTCTCCTCCCGTTATGAGTTCGTGGCTGCCCGGGGGAGGCGATCTTCCACGACCGCGCATCTGCTTCCTGATAGTCAACCTGAAGCCAGTTGCCAAGTCTCCCATGGCCAACTTCTTGAAGCTCCGAAGGCGGGCCTTGGCTGGGAGTTTATACACCAAGTCTACTTTCAGTATCAAGAAGCGGAACCCCGTTCAGCATCCGGAGTTGTGTTTTCTCGTTTTCCTCCCTCAGGTGCACAGTTCTATCTCCTCTGGGATTGAACCGACCCCTGTCCACTGTTTGGGTTTTCCCAAGCTGCTCCGACATCATTTGTCATTCCCGTGGGTCACGTTTCGAAGAAGACCCAACAACGGTTCCAATGACTCCAGCCATACTCGATTCATAGTTCGGGAGCGCTCGTGGCGACCACTTCTTCCTTCTGCTGAGGTGCTTCTGCCGCCAGAGTCTAAACTTAGGGGCCCTGTTTGCAGTCTAACCCCGACCGGCACCGGCAACCAGAGATATGAAAAAAATTCAGGTGTCATCCTGATCCACCTACGACGATTTTCCAACTAGTCTCATCATCGGAAAAATTCAGGTGTGGCCGCAGCAGCGTCATCTTCAACTGTTTGTTCCCAGTTCCACAGAGCAGGCAGAATCGACGTTGACCATCCGTTCGGCTTCCAATTCAATTTTTTCCCTCCCCACTTGGCCGGCTTAAAGCCCCTCCCTGTGGGAGGTAGTGTTTGAGTGTATGAATGACACCCCCTCCCCTTGTTCCACCCCCTTGAATGGGGAGTAGTGTTATAAATTTTTAAAACAGGGTCAAGCTACTCCGGCGTAGCGTGTGGGGAACCACACTTCCCCGCTCGCGCACGTCTCCGAGCGGGACCGGTTTCTTCAAACCGGTTGAGTAAGTGTTCTAAACTTGCTTCCCTTAGTGCTTGTCCTTTCAATATTTGCTCTTAGCTCCGCTGGCCATGAGAGTGAGTGCTCGGTCCCTCAAGCTTCGTTCCTTCGAGTGACCACCGTGGAGAAGAGTGCAACCGATGCCCTCGACACAACGTCAGCTCCATTGAATTGGGCCTCCATACCCTTGGGAACAAACCTTGGCCTTGCTGGCCCTCTACCAGCAAGGGCCCAGCCCTCACATCCTCCACTTGGCATCGTCAAGTTACCCCGGGTTTGGATGAGTGTCGGGTGAGCGGCCGCCGATTTCGGCCCCTTATCATTGTGAATTGTGCTTGTTTGTTAGAGTCCAAGGGCGTGTCACATCAATTGGTATCAGAGCAAGTTTAGACTTGTCTCTATCAAGTCTAAGTCCTAGGACCATTGTATTGTGTGTCCATCCTTCATTTCATTCCCCTCCCTTGCATGTCCACCCATAGTGGAGCCATTTACCGACCCGACCCATCGTCTTCGGTTCCCCCCATGGATCCCAATCCCCAACTCAACCAAGATGCCCCTAGGGAGGAACCCCAAGGCCAAATGAATCGGGTGGATGCTACCCTTACAAACATTCTTGCCCAACTTGAGTCCCTTTTCACTCGGCTTGCTCGGCTAGAAGAGCATGAGTTCCACCTAAGGAACAATGAACCAAGAGCCCACCCTACACATGTTGAAATTCATAGGGATGAGTTCCACCCAAGGAACAATGGACCAAGAGCCCACCCTCCACATGCTGAAATTAATAGGGAGGACTTGAATGTTGACCCCTACCATGACTATGAGAGGCCTCGCCACCATCAAAATCATGAAAGGCGTCCACGGGATGACCCGGATGACCCTCTCTTAAGAATGATCAAGATAGAGGCCCCAAACTTTGATGGTTCCCATGAACCAAGTGTCTACCTAGAATGGGAAACCGCCATGGACCAATATTTTGAATGGTACCCTATGCCCGACCAAAGGAGGGTAAGATTGGCCAAAATGCACCTCACCAAATTAGCTAAAACTTATTGGCTAAACTAAGAGAGATTAAGAAGGATTAGGCGGGAAGAGCCTATTTACACTTGGGAAGGTATGAAGAACCAACTTAGGAATAAATACCTACCCCTATCCTACCACCAAATGCTCTTAGATGAATGGCAAAGCCTCACCCAAGAAGGGAAGACCGTGGTTGAATACATTGAGAAATTCAACTCCTATCTTTTGAAGTGTGGAGTTTATGAGGACCCGGCTGTTACCTTGTCCCGCTTTAGAAATGGCCTTCAAAGCCACATCAAGAGAGAACTTTTCATGAGAGATATTGACAACCTTGAGCAAGCCTACCAAATAGCTAGGGATGTTGAAAGATTCTCTAGGATCCCTCGGTTTGCCCCTCCCCGACCGACCGATCCCAAAGGCATGGGACCCCGAACCAACCCGCCCCCCCTTAAAGGCTCCTAGTCCAAGTGGAAATGTCCCAATACGGCCCTACAATCCCCCTCCCACCATCACTCCAACCAAGGCCACTCATAGCCAACTTCCCCCACGGAGGGAAGAGAATTTCAAAGGACCAAGTGTAGGAGGGACCACCCCGGGTAGTGGCCGTCAACAATACTATAGGTGCCAAGGGTTTGGCCACTTTGCGGGGCAATGCCCATCCAAAGGGTTGTCTAGCTTACTTATTGAGGAAGAAGCTCCCCCACCCCAAGGGGAAGTTGAGAGTGTAGTTGAGGTCCATGAAGCCTCACTAGATTGGGAAGAAGAGTATGAGGTCCAATACCATGAGTCGGGTATAGACTACACCATTCCGACTACCGACTCCCATCTAGGAGTGATTAGATGCACCCTCACCAAACCCCAAGAGGAGGACTGGCAACGAACTTCAATCTTCCACACCTTTATTAAAATAGGGGGCCATGTGAGAAAAGTGATCTTAGATAATGGGAGTTGTGTCAATGCTGCGTCTCCCGACGCCGTTAAACTCCTTGGGCTTACCATTACTCCCCACCCTAGCCCATACCGGGTCTCTTGGATCAACAACAACTCCATCCCGGTAAACACTCGCTGCCTTGTGCCCCTCACCTTCTCTTCCTACCATGGCCAAATTTGGTGTGATGTTATCCCCATGGAAGTAGGTAGCATCCTACTAGGGAGACCGTGGCTTTATGATGTGGATGCCACTATTTGGGGTAAAACCAACACATGCACCTTTGAGCATGAGGGAAAGAGCATCCGTCTTAATCCCTCCCCACCGTGTCCCTTGCCTAAGAAAAGCCCACCCACTCATGGTCAACACTTCACCACATCTCAAGTCATGGGGAACTCCACCCCACCAACCCAACCTCTCTCCCAAAACCCCAAACAAGATAAGACTTTGGGAATGACCAAGGGTCTTCACCTCATCATCAAAAGAGAGCTTGAGGAGGAGATAGCTCAAGGGACACCTCTATGTGCGGTTGTCATTTGTCTAGGAGAGCCCACCCCCTCCAACCCCCATCCCATAGAAATTTGACACCTCCTAGAGGAGTTTCATGATGTGTTCCCGGAGGAGCTCCCGGACCAACTCCCTCCCATGCGTGATGTGCAACATGCAATTGATCTAGTTCCGAGAGCCACCCTTCCCAACCTTCCTCATTACCGCCTCAATCCCACGGAACATGCCGAACTTCGAAGGCAAATAAAGGAACTCATTAGAAAGGGCTTCATCCGCATTAGCAAAAGCCCATGTGCCGTACCGGCCCTTCTCACTCCTAAGAAGGATGGATCATGGCGGATGTGTGTGGATAGTCGGTCCATTAATAAGATCACCGTCAAGTATATGTTCCCCATCCCTAGGCTTGATGACATGCTTGACATGCTAGCTGGAGCCACTATTTTCTCCAAAATAGACCTTAAGGGTGGCTATCACCAAGTTAGGATTAGACCCAGAGATGAATGGAAAACGGCCTTCAAGACCAAGGATGGCTTGTATGAATGGTTGGTCATGCCTTTCAGGCTCTCAAATGCCCCAAGTACTTTCATGCGTCTCATGACGGAAGTCCTTAGGCCTTTCATTGGGATCTTTCTAGTGGTCTACTTTGATGACATCCTCATATATAGTCAATCCCAAGAGGCCCACTTTGACCACCTTAGGCAAGTTTGCACCGTCCTTCGACAAGAGAGTCGATTTACCAACCTAGGCAAGTGTCACTTCATGACCACATCCATCACCTTCCTAGGATTTGTGGTGTCTACCAAAGGTGTCTCCATGGACCCCGAGAAGGTCCAAGCTATTCTAGATTGGCTGGAACCCCACACTCTTCATGAGGTCCGAAGTTTCCATGGGTTGGCCACATTCTATAAGAGGTTTATTTGGGGATTTAGTACCATCACCGCCCCTATCACCGATTGCCTCAAAAAGGGGACTTTTGTATGGACCAAACTAGCCTCCAAAGCCTTCCAAGAGCTCAAGGAGAAGATGACCCAATCCCCGGTCCTATGCCTACCCGATTTCTCTAAGGTCTTTAAAGTCACATGTGATGCATCCGGGATAGGAATAGGAGGGATCCTTAGTCAAGAGGGTCACCCCATGGCCTTCTTCAGTGAAAAGCTATGTGATGCTAGGACACGGTACTCTACTTATGACAAAGAGTTCTATGCCGTGGTTCAGTCCCTCCGACATTGGAGGCACTATTTGTTACCCAAAGAATTTGTCATCTTTTCCGATCATGAGGCCCTCAAATACCTCAACTTCCAACAAAAGTTGAATGCCCGACATGCCCGTTAGGTTGAGTACATCCAATCTTACACCTTTGTCATCAAACACAAAGCGGGATGTGAGAACCGAGCGGCGGATGCTCTTAGTAGGAGGGTCTTTTTGTTGTCCACTATCCAAGTGGAGGTTACCGGATTTGAGAGGCTCAAGGATGAGTACCCTAGCTGCCGTGACTTTGGGCACATCTATACCACCTTGACCACCCATTCTAGCAAAGAACATGAGGGTTTCATCTTGGAGGATGGGTTCCTCTTCAAGGGACCAAAGATTTGCATACCACGGACCTCACTCCGTAATTTCTTGGTTTGAGAATTGCTTGCTGGAGGGTTAGCTGGCCATTTTGGGGTTCATAAGACCATTGCTCTAGTTGAAGGTCAATTCTTTTGGCCTAGTCTTAAGAGAGACGTAGCCAAGATAGTGGGTCAATGCCGCACATGTGCTTCGGCCAAACATGTGAAGCAAAACATCGGCCTTTATACCCCTCTCCCCATCCCCGACCGCCCATGGCAAGACTTAAGCATGGACTTTGTGCTAGGCCTACCCAAGACTCAAAGAAAGCATGACTCAATATATGTGGTCGTTGATAGATTTTCAAAAATGGCCCACTTCATCCCATGCTCCAAAACCTCCGATGCCTCCCATGTGGTCCGATTGTTCTTTGATGAGGTTGTTCGCCTCCATGGCCTACCCAAAACCATAGTCTCCGATAGGGATGTCAAGTTCACTAGCTACTTTTGAAAGACTCTTTGACACTTGATGGGTACCCTCCTCAAATTCTCCACAGCCTACCACCCTCAAACTGATGGCCAAACTGAAGTTGTCAATCGGAGTCTAGGGAACCTCTTTAGGTGTCTTGTTGAGGATCGTCCGGGGAATTGGGATCTCATTCTACCTCAGGCTGGATTTGTATATAACAACTCTATCAATAAGTCCATAGGGATGAGTCCGTTTGAAGCTGTGCATGGGTACAAGCCAAGGAAACCTTTAGATCTCATTCCCCTTCCCCAGCATGCTAGAGTGTCTATTTCAGTTGAGTCTTTTGCCCAACACATTAGAGAATTGCATGAAGAGATCCGCAAGCACATCAGCAATAAGAATGAGACTTATAAAAGGCTGGCCGACTCTCATCGACGTTACCAAGAATTCCACACGGGTGACTTTGTGATGGTAAGAACAGAGAGGCTCTCCCCAGGAGCCATCTCGAAATTGAGGCCTCGTGGGGCTGGTCCCTTCCCGGTTCTAAGGCGCATTGGCACTAATGCCTATGAGTTAGATCTCCCCGAGGAATATGGAGTGAGCCCCACATTCAATGTCACCGACCTAGTGCCATATAAGGGTCCTGCGGTGGCACCAAGGGAGGATATTGAGCCCATTCCCCCCATTGAGAGAGCACCCACCCGTGAGAAGAGTCCACCAGCCAAGAGAGCCCAGCGTGAGCGAGTTGAGCGAATATTGGATGAACAGGTTACTACCACCAGAAGCAAGGTATACGAGCGCTATCTCGTCAGGTGGAAGGATAGGCCTCCTTCGGAGGATTCATGAGTGAGTCGGGAAGACCTCCAGCAGCTGGATCCCGACATTCTCAAGCAGTATCACAGCAAGATGGACCCCTACTCGACAGAGTCGAGCTCTTCGCAGCCCAGGGTATTTGATGGAGGCATCACCCACGACTCCCTCTGGCTTGGGACATCTTCACACTCCAAAGTGGTTTGAGCTCAGGCATCATTCCATGTGGGCCCCTTTATCCATTTTGAGCTTTCTATTTGAATCATTTTAATGTATTTTCCCTTTTATTTGAGTCATGTCCCTAGGTCTTTTGTTTATTTCCTTAAGTTTGAGTGTCATTAGGATTGATTAGATTGTTATTGGGCCCAATTCATTGCGCTAGACCCAAGGGCGCCCCATACCCCTTGGTTATTTGTCATTGTTGCATGAGTCAAAGATTTTTTGTAAAATGTGGGTTGCCTATATATCGGACCCGATTTCCCCCATTTCAAGTTAATGAAAATTACCATTTTAAGAGTCCAAGATTCAAATCTTAGTGGAGAGATTCCATGTGAGAAGGCGTGAAACCTAGGGTAAGAAGCCCACTTCAATCCCCTACCCCCTCTCTCTCCTTCTCCCTCTCTCTATGGGGTTCGCCCCCTTCTCTCTCTCCTCACCTTCCCAACTACTTTCTCTCCCCTTCCCCCTCCATTAAGTCCACTCCAACTCCCCATACCCTCCTTGATGCGGGACGAGACACGGACACGACAAGCTCGCGATCATCCCTTAACGAGGGAAGCGTCGGACGTGCGCGGTTGAGAAACTGGCAAGAGCTAGGGTGGTCTGCTCTCTCTTTCGTGCCAGGATCAGGTCACGGGACGGTAACGCTCACTCTCGCAGCAGCAGTGATATAAATAGAAAGCGACCTAATTACCCTATCATGCTCTCTAGCAGCGGCATAAACAAGCATATATGAAATTAAGCAAAATGCCAAGTAAGGGAGCGAAGGCGATACCTCCACGCGCTCGGCGTGGGGAAGACGGACCCGGCCGAAAACTCGTACTCCCGGGAAACTTAACACACAATAATTACAGCAATGGGAACATGCCCACTCCACGCAGGGAGGTAAAGGGTTATACAAATGGGCCCGGGAGGATCGAATTCGGGTTGACGGGCAGCTTCGAGTGTTGATTTGGCTACACGCGTGTTCACGACCGTGGGGCCCACGTGCTGTCCGGAGGGGCCGTATGGGACCCGGTGGTACCGCTGTAGTGGAGACACTTGGAGAAGCGCTCCCCGGGCTGGCGGCACGCTGGTTCACCGGCCGGAGGCCGGGCGGCTCCGTTCGGCACCGGTCGAAAAAACTGATCAGAAATCTGCCGGTTCTGTATTTCAGCGCGCGCTCCGGCGAGAACGAACGCTACGATCAGCACCGGTGTCGGAATGTGACGAAATCAGAGCCGTTGGAAAGCTGCTTCGAAGTACTACAATCTAGTGACCTTTAGAAAAATTCACCAAAATTGTACTTTGTGTTGGCGAATTTTATATGCTGCTGTTGTACAGTAACCGAAGACTCAGATCTACAGAGAACTATCATGTTGATTGCCTTTGACCGTGAAGTAGATTTCCGAATTTGAAGATGTGTTCGTCAGCAAGGTTGTAGGAAATCGAACAAGGAAACCAGGACTATTTTTGGATCTGGATTTGGAGGTGGTGGTGACTTTTTATGATTTTGGAAGTGGAGGGTGGTCGGATCTGGGATCTGACTAAAAACACTGTATCAAAGGAAGAACACAAATTTCTAAAAATAGGTAGAAAGCTGATAAAAAATTAATAAAATTTGTGGAGGTAGGGGGTGATGGAAAGAACTCCCAGTAAAATTGGGAGGGTTTGGACAAATCAAAAAGATGGTCAGAGGGGGAGAACTCAGAGGTTCTATCACTGTAGACAGAAACCTGGAAGATCTGGGATGACAGGTTGGACGAAAATGTAAAAATACTAAAAGGTGGAATTTTGACTTGAGAATTTAGGTGGATCTTGGGATGCAAGGGCTGAACACACCATACAAAATTCAGATCAATCCATGTTCATGGCTGAGACAGACAATTCATGGAAGCTTCTGTGGTCGGATGAAGATAGAACTGCAGAGGCGGCTCGACGATGGCACGAACGGCGGCGGCGGCGGCATAGACGATCATCGGAGGTTGAGAGGAGATGATAGAAGGTATAATCACTCTAGAACTTGAGGTTGGAGGAGGGGAACCAGAGGGGAGAGGGCTGGGGCGCAAGAAGCTCCTTGGATTTCATAAAATTTTCTGATTTTTCATTGAATTTCACATGAAAATACAAGCTTATATATGGTTTACATCAAATACAATGTGAACCCTTAGATCTAGGGAAGATGATTGAAGGGCTGGGATTGCATTCTAATAACACACAAAAAAATATTAAACTAAGGCAAGTGGAATGGGTCGCCCCCTTGACTATAAGTAAGGTTGAATGGGTAGGTGAATGGTAGGTGGCCTACCTTGGACAAAATGGGCCACTTGTCTACCCATGTGGCATATGACTAGTCCAACCTTCTAGATGTCCACCTAGGATGGTTGACCAGCCCCACAAGATGACATGGACCAATGGGAAAGGGCTGAGGGCCCCCTTGTTGGTCCTACTGACAAATTACATAGAAACCCACACAATCTACTGGAGTGACGCATTGGCCGATAAAGACGTACAATTGCGCGTATACTTTCCCGTGGATATAAAAATAAACTAAAGGATATAAATGTAATATGAAAAGGTATTGGCTCGATGTCGATTCCCATCACTCCTCTTTAATCCACCCCACCCCCAAGATAGACTCCAATCTCCACTCCACCCTCCAACCACCCCCTACCACTCCCAACACAATCTCTTCTCTTCCCCACACAATCTCCCAGCCCCCAAGGGGAGTTTGAATCTTTCCCTCCACTCCTCCCTCCCTCTTTCCATACCCTAGGCCGCCCCCAACTTGAGGCCACCAGATTAGGTCGCCCCCCTCCATTCTCCCTCTCCTTCAACTTGTGCTTCCTCCACCACCCCTTCCCACCCCCACCTAGTGCAGTGAACCAACAGCTTCCCTGCCCCTTCCCCTCCCCAAAACCCTTCTAGCTCCACCATAGCTCTCAATCCATACCTCCACCACATCCCCCTCCCACCATTCCACCACTTCCCAACACCATTAGCCACCCTCCTCCCCCATCCCTTGTGCCATTGAAGCTTCTCCCAACCAGCCAGTTCGCAGCTCTGAGTCAGCAGAGGATCAGCAGCTTGCATAGGTGACCCCGACTTTGTCCAAGTTTCTCTAGAGGTTCAAGTGCTACCATTGTAAGCGTCTCCCTATCTTCTTCACGACGGTGGTGGTCTCGTCCTATTTTGAGTTCGTGGCTGCCCGGGGGAGGCAATCTTCCACGACTGCGCATCTGCTTCCTGACAGTCAACATGAAGCCAGTTGCCGAGGCTCCCACGGCCAACTTATTGAAGCTCTGAAATCGGTCCTTGGCTGGGAGTTTCTACACCCAGTCTACTTCCAGTATCAAGAAGCGGAACCCCGTTCAGCATCCAGAGCTATGTTTTCTCATTTTCCTCTCTCAAGTGCACAGTTCTGTCCCCTCTGGGACTGAACCGACCCCTGTCCACTGTTCGGGTTCTCCCAAGCTACTCTGACATCATCTGGCGTTCTTGTGGGTCACGTTTCGAAGAAGAGTTGACAACGGTTCCAACTACTCTAGTCACACTCGATTCAGAGTTCGGGATCGCTCGTGGCGACCTCTTCTTCCTACTGCTGAGGTGCTTCTGCCGCTAGAGTCAGAACTTAGGGGCCATGTTTGTAGTCTGACCCCGACCGACACCGGCGACCAGAGAAATCAAAAAAATTCAGGCATCATCCTGATCAAGCTAAGACAATTTTCCAACTAGTCTCATCATTGGCAAAATTCATGAGTGGCCGCAGCAGCATCATCTTCAACCATCTATTCCCTGTTCCAGAGAGCAGGCAGAGCCGACGTTGTCCATCCTTTCGGCTTCCAATTCAATTTTTCCCCTCCCCGCCTGGCCGGCTTAAAGCCCCTCCCTATGGGAGGTAGTGTTTGAGTGTATGAATGACTCCCCCTCCCCTTGTTACACCCCCTTGCATGGGGAGTAGTGTTGTTAATTTTTAAAATAGGGTCAAGCTACTCCGGCACAGCATGTGGGGAACCACGCTTCCCCGCTCACCCACGTCTCCGAGCGGGACCGGTTTCTTTAAACCGGTCGAGTAAGTGTTCTAACCTTACTTCCTTTAGTGCTTGTCCTTCTAATATTTGCTCTTAGCTCCGCTGGCCGTGAGAGTGAGTGCTCGGTCCCTCAAGCTCCGTTGCTTCGAGTGACCACCGTGGGGAAGAGTGCAACCGGTGCCCTCGGCACAACGTCGGCTCCATTGAATTGGGCCTTCATACCCTTGGGAACAAACCTTGGCCTTGCTGGCCCTCTACCAGCAATGGCCCATCCCTCACATCCTCCACTTGGCATCACCAAGTTACCCCGGGTTTGGGTGAGTGTCAGGTGAGCGGCCGCCGATTTCGGTCCGTTATCATTGTGAATTGTGCTTGTTTGTTAGAGTCCAAGGGCGTGTCACATCACTTGGGCTGAACCCCCCTAACGGGCTGGAATATCATACTCTGAGAGTAGCCAGCATGCCGAGGGCGTGAGTTGTAGGGTAGTTCTTGCACTCGCTAAGCGGTAGGCACTCAATTGTAATGGATTATGGGGTCGGGCACTCGCCTCACCGTCCGACGGAACTAATGGCGATACTAAACCTGCAAAGAAAAGACCAACAAGGGGGTAACCGAGGCTCACCTGATTGGTGTGAAGACACCGATCATGATCGGAGACGAGGGCGAGCGGGAAGGCGTGGGTACACACCCGCACGCCGCGTCGGAGTCGCCCGACCTGAAATTAAGATGGTTACAGCACTACGCCTCACGCAAGAGGGGGATTCTCAGGGTGGGGGTTAAGTCGTTACATCCAAAACTACCTCCACGCAGGGGGGGTCAGCCGACCAGGAGTGGGGGTGTGGAGGCCGAAGAGACCGGTTCGGTCCCCGGGTTGACCCGCAGGGATAGAAGCTAGAAGCAGGGCTGCTGCGGGTGTCTCCCGGTGCAACAACAAGGTGGGACCGATGCTGAGTCGACCCGGGGCAAGGTAGCAGTCGGCCGCACGAGCTGGTAGTCGTCCGGGGGCCGGGTCGGGGCGCGGCACCTTCGTCTTTGCGAGGGGTTCTGCTTCGGTTCTGTCAGGGACAACAGGACAGAGTGTCGGTGGATGGACAGCCACGAGCTCATCCGGAGGCTGTCGGAGGCGGGACCAGCTCTGGGACGACCGGAACTGACTAGAGAATAGTCCGTAGAAGTTCGGCGCCGCCCGGTGGTTGATAGTCGTCGTAACAGCTCGGGGTTCAGGCCTGGTCCGAGCTGCCCCTGTCTGGTACAGAGTCGCAGACGTCTGTTGCAGAGGATGTCTCGGGCAAACATGGACTCCGATTGACGTGAGACGAACCTCCGAATCTGAGATTTTCTTTTCTTTTCATTTTTTTCTCCCATTTTATTTTTTTCACTTTTTTTCTCTATTTCATTTTCTTTCCCGAACCTCTCATCATTTTCTTTCTAAAAAAAGATTCATCACTTTTTTCCAAATCTTCTCTTCCACCCCTTTCTTCCATTTTTTTTCTCAAAGAGCCTCGCGAGAGAGAGATAAAGAGAGAGGATAGAGAAAATGAGAAGGTGACGTGAGAGCATGCAAACCATGCACATGCATCTCACGTAGCTTGCTTTCTTTACACTTTTTTTTTCATTAGTTTTGTTGGTCTGCTACGGTGGCTAAAAGGAAAATAAGAGATTGAGTGAGGAGAGAGAAACGATAGACTGAGAGAGAGAAGAATAACGTGGGGAGAGGTTGTGCTTTCCTATATTTTTTTTCACTCACAGTTACATCAACCGAACAGAGAGAGAGAGAATGAAATGTGAGATAATGGAGAGAAGAGAGATATGAGAGGATATTCATGAGAGAGAAGTGAAGAGAGAGATGGGGAGAAATGTTGGAGACAACGGTGGTGGCGGTGAAGGACGGCAGCGACGGTGGACGTCGAGGGAGGTCGACTGAGGCTTCGGATGGGGCTTCTCACCCGATCCCATCTCAGGAACGGTGCACCTGGAGCTGCCGGTTCTCCTCCATGGCGGGGGTGGATGAGGGGTTGGGCATCTCACCTAAGGGGGGGTTCCAAAAACTGGAAGTACACTCGTAATAGCCATGGCTATTTCAAATTCTTCGTCATTATATTGTTGTCGTGGGTTACATGTCCTTTTTAAATAGGGAAAGGTGGGGAGGGGAAAGGCCTCCTAGGAAACCCAAGAGACTTGGGTTCTACGAGAAGTCCCCATAAGTGCAGCCATTACATGAATATATATATATATATCTATATGACAAAATAACTAAAAACTACATGGGAAACTCAAGGGGCTTGGTTCTTACGTGGGTTCCTTTGTTTATATATATGTATATATATATTACTTATGACAAAAGAAAATAATATATATGAGGCCCACTCTATATGGCCCAATAAACAAAAGGCAATTTAGACATAAATTTATATTTGATAATTTTGCCTCTGTCGCTTTGACAATCCCGTCAAACCCCTCCGTTTGGAGGAGGTTCGACCTTGAACCTTAAATCTCGAACCGCAGGACCCCGACTTGTTGGGACAAATCGGACGACATGCTCTGATACCATTTGACGTGAGACGAACCTTCGAATCCGAGATTTTCTTTTCTTGTCATTTTTTCTCCCATTTTATTTTTTTCACTTTTTTTCTCTAGTTCATTTTCTTTCCCGAACCTCTCATCATTTTCTTTCTAAAAAAAGATTCATCACTTTTTTCCAAATCTTCTCTTCCACCCCTTTCTTCCATTTTTTTTCTCAAAGAGCCTCGCGAGAGAGAGATAAAGAGAGAGGATAGAGAAAATGAGAAGGTGACGTGAGAGCATGCAAACCATGCACATGCATCTCACGTAGCTTGCTTTCTTTACACTTTTTTTTCATTAGTTTTGTTGGTCTGCTACGGTGGCTAAAAGGAAAATAAGAGATTGAGTGAGGAGAGAGAAACGATAGACTGAGAGAGAGAAGAATAACGTGGGGAGAGGTTGTGCTTTCCTATATTTTTTTTCACTCACAGTTACATCAACCGAACAGAGAGAGAGAGAATGAAATGTGAGATAATGGAGAGAAGAGAGATATGAGAGGATATTCATGAGAGAGAAGTGAAGAGAGAGATGGGGAGAAATGTTGGAGACAACGGTGGTGGCGGTGAAGGACGGCAGCGACGGTGGACGTCGAGGGAGGTCGACTGAGGCTTCGGATGGGACTTCTCACCCGATCCCATCTCAGGAACGGTGCACCCGGAGCTGCCGGTTCTCCTCCATGGCGGGGGTGGATGAGGGGTTGGGCATCTCACCTAAGGGGGGGTTCCAAAAATTGGAAGTACACTCGTAATAGCCATGGCTATTTCAAATTCTTCGTAATTATATTGTTGTCGTGGGTTACATGTCCTTTTTAAATAGGGAAAGGTGGGGAGGGGAAAGGCCTCCTAGGAAACCCAAGAGACTTGGGTTCTACGAGAAGTCCCCATAAGTGCAGCCATTACATGAATATATATATATATATATATATCTATATGACAAAATAACTAAAGACTACATGGGAAACTCAAGGGGCTTGGTTCTTACGTGGGTTCCTTTGTTTATATATATGTATATATATATATTACTTATGACAAAAGAAAATAATATATAGCCCACTCTATATGGCCCAATAAACAAAAGGCAATTTAGACATAAATTTATATTTGATAATTTTGCCTCTGTCGCTTTGACAATCCCGTCAAACCCCTCCGTTTGGAGGAGGTTCGACCTTGAACCTTAAATCTCGAACCGCAGGACCCCGACTTGTTGGGACAAATCGGACGACATGCTCTGATACCATTTGACGTGAGACGAACCTTCGAATCCGAGATTTTCTTTTCTTTTCATTTTTTCTCCCATTTTATTTTTTTCACTTTTTTTCTCTATTTCATTTTCTTTCCCGAACCTCTCATCATTTTCTTTCTAAAAAAAGATTCATCACTTTTTTCCAAATCTTCTCTTCCACCCCTTTCTTCCATTTTTTTTCTCAAAGAGCCTCGCGAGAGAGAGATAAAGAGAGAGGATAGAGAAAATGAGAAGGTGACGTGAGAGCATGCAAACCATGCACATGCATCTCACGTAGCTTGCTTTCTTTACACTTTTTTTTTCATTAGTTTTGTTGGTCTGCTACGGTGGCTAAAAGGAAAATAAGAGATTGAGTGAGGAGAGAGAAACGATAGACTGAGAGAGAGAAGAATAACGTGGGGAGAGGTTGTGCTTTCCTATATTTTTTTTTCACTCACAATTACATCAACCGAACAGAGAGAGAGAGAGAGAGAGAATGGAGAGAAGAGAGATACGAGAGGATATTCGTGAGAGAGAAGTGAAGAGAGAGACTGGGAGAAATGTTGGAGATGGCGGTGGTGGCTGTGAAGGACGGTAGCGACGGTGGACGTCGAGGGAGGTCGATTGAGGCTTCGGATGGGGCTTCTAGCCCGCTCCCATCTCAGGAACGATGCACCCGGAGCTGTCGGTTCTCCTCCATGGCGGGGGTGGATGTGGGGTTAGGCATCTCACCCAAGGGGGGGTTCCAAAAATTGGAAGAACACTCGTACATAGCCATGGCTAATTCAAATTCTTCATCATTATATTATTAACGTGGGTTACATGTCCTTTTTAAATAGGGAAAGGTGGGGAGGGGAAAGGCCTGCTAGGAAACCCAAGCGACTTGGGTTCTACGAGGAGTCCCCATAAGTGCAACCATTACATGAATATATATATATATATATATATATGACAAAAGAACTAAAGACTACATGAGAAACTCAAAGGACTTGGTTCCTACGTGGGTTCCTATGTTTATATATATGTATATATGTATTACTTATGACAAAAGAAAACACTATATATGAGGCCCACTCTATATGGCCCAATACTTCTGCCTAGCCAGTTTCTCGAGAATGTTATCTACAAACGGGAGTGGGAAATGATCTTTCTTTGTCATGGAATTCAATTTTCTATAGTCTATACAAACTCTCCACCCCGTTTGCAATAGCATGGGCATGTCTTCTCCTTTCTCATTAGTCACAACCGTCAGCCCAGACTTCTTTGGAACAACTTATGTGGGGCTGACCCACTTACTATCTGAAATGGGATATATAATCCCAGCATCTAGCCACTTTACGACCTCTTTCTTGACTACCTCCTTCATGTTTAGATTCAGTCGGCGCTGCATCTCTCTGCTCGGTTTGGCATTGTCCTCTAGAAAAATATAATGCATGGACACATCCGGACTAATACCCTTCAAATCTTCCACTCACCAACCTATCGCCCCCTTGTGCTCCTGAACGATATCTAAAAGTTGAGATTCCTGAGCAGCAATGATTATGGGCAGAGTGTGATCGGGATCTAGATAAGCATACTTTAAGGAATCAGGTAGAGATTTTAATTCAAGAACGGGTGGCTGATCCAACGATGGAAGAATAGGTTCAACTTACAATGGAGGGAGTGGCTCTATCCTAGAGTAGGGTGCAGAAGAGAATAATGAATCATGCAGCATGCTACCCTCTTCTAAGGTATCCTTCACTTCATCCGGGTTTTCATCGATCAATTCCTCAAAAACATCAATAGCATTACACTACTAATCCTCTTCCGGATATTGGGATTCCCTAAACACATTCAAAGAAACCTTCTCACCTCCAAATGATATGTCCGTCATTCCCGTGGCACAGTTTATGTTGGCCTTTGCCGTAACTAGAAACGAACGTCCCAAAATAATTGGAGTATGCTTTAATTCCTAGGATGAGGCCATATCCAAAATAAGGAAATCCACCGAGAAATAGCACTCATGTACTTTGACAATCACATCTTCTAATAGACCACTCGGAGTTTTCATAGATCGATCCACCAGCTGAATGATTATAGATGTGGGTTTTAACTCCCCCAGATCAAATTGCTCATATATAAAGGTGGGCAAAAGATTAACGCTAGCACCTAAGTCTAGCAATACTTTATCAAATGTAACTCCACCAATATCACATGAAATTAGAGGAGCTCCGAGGTCCTTTAACTTCTTTAGTAAATGATTCATCACAACAGCACTGACATCTTCAGATAGGTGGATCTTTTGAGTTATCGCCTTACACTCCCTTTTTGGAGTACATAGCTCTTTCAGAAACTTTGCATATGCCGGTACATGCTTGATCGCATCCAAAAGTGGAATATTGATATTCACCTGTTTAAACAATTCCACTAATTTCTCTTGTTGAACTGACTTTTTCTTTTGATCCTTTGACTATAAAGCATCGGGAAAAGGGGTCTTTGGAACATACTCTTGGGGTCCTTCTTCATCAACCGTTGATTTTCTTTTATCTAGCTTCTTTTCTCCCCCCTCCGGCTTCTTCTTCTCTTGCACAATAATTGGCTCCTCTTCTTCACTATCACTCTCCTCGTGGGCTTCTTGGCCTAAATTACTACCAACATCCTTAGCCTGATATGAGTCAAATAGAATCTTCCCGCTTCTAAGAGTAGATATATAGCCTTGGCATTCGCAAATTGACGGCCTACAGGAGGGGGAGGCTAAGGTTGGTTGGGTTGAGGAAGGAAGGGAGGAGCTTTCTTAGGGAAACATGGGGGTTGATTCCTGGGGTTAGCCACTGGTTGGCTAGGAAGCTGGCCTTCCTATCTTCTCATGTTATTCACTACTAACTGCCCTATTTGGTTCTCCAACTTAGAAATAGACTGATGCTGAGTAAGGATAAGTTGTTGGAGTTGCTCAAATTTCTCATCAAAATTGGGCTGAGTAGGAGGTGGCTGATATTTGGGTTGATGAAAATGATTAGAATGATATTTATTATATGGGTCCTGAAAAAATTGATTTTGATAATACGGGCCCTGAGCTTGATGGAATGAAGGTTGAGGATATTGATGCTAAGCTTGAGGAAAAGGAGATGGAAAGTGTTGGTGAGACTGACTTGACACTTGAATGGGTTATTTTTGAACAGCTTAGTTTGAGGGATTCGCCTGCATAGGTGGACCTTGCCGAGGCTTCCAAGAAAAATTGGGGTGATTTCTCAAACCTAGATTGTAGGTGTTGGAATAAGGATCGTAAGCATGTTTGGACACATCCTGAGTAGCAAAGATCTGTTCTTGGATGAACGGGGGAAGCTGGGCTGCTGTAAGGCAATCCGTGACAGCATGGTTTGGGCTAGAACAAAGAGCACAGATTTCTTCAAGATTGGGAACTGAGAACGATTGAGGTTAAGGAGCAGAAGAGAAAGAAGGTTCCTGTCTAGATAGCAACTGATCTAACTTCTGGGCTACTAAATCAACCTTTTCCATCTTCTGAGCCAACAAATCTATTTTATTCAATTTCTGAGTTATGGCATTGATATCCACTTTATTCTCAAATTCTCCTTAGTTCTTAACTTCATATAGCCCTGACCTCTTGAATGGCCTAATCATTCGTTCATAAGATGAGAGCGAGGCATGGCTAATGAAATTTTCACTAAGCATCTCAAATAAATCATAAGTCTCGTCTTCGCATTTACTCATAAATCCTCCCCCACATGAAGCATCCACCATATGTCTATATTTTTTTGTCAAACCTTCATAGAATGCCTGGACAATTTGCCATCTTGATAATCCATGGTGAAGGCATTTCCTTAGCAAATCTTTCAATCTATACCACGCCTCATGGATTTGTTCTCCAGGGTTTTGTGTGAATCCAGTTATGGCTCTCCTCATGGAATTGGTTCATCCTATGGGATAAAATTTCTTTAAAAATTCATTTTGCATTTCAGCCCAAGTATCTATGGATCTACCCAAGGCACCCAACCAATATTTGAGTGAGAAAGGGAAGAGAGTCAATCTAAGACCATCATCTGAAAAGTTCTGGATCTTGACAGTAGAGCAAATCTGGAGGAACTCATCAAGATGTTTATAAGGGTCTTCATTGGTATTGCCATAAAAAGATGGCAACATTTGAATAGTACTAGACTTGATTTCATACTGAACCGCATGGTTCTGAGATGCTTGGACATAGAAGGACGGTCGATATTGGTTAGGCATGAAATATTCTTTCATCTGCTTGGGGACATGTTGAGGGTTTTGGTTCTCCATGAGGTTAGGTTGTATATGATTTCTAGAATGCACTAACCTCTCAATCTCACTAATGGGCCCTAACAAATGCGGATGTAAGGATCTCCTACCTTACAAGCAATGTTAAAGGACCCAAAGGTAGAAAGTTATTTTTGGATTATTGAAATTTTTAGATTTTTTTCTTTTTTTCAAAATAATGCAAATGTAACTACAACTATATGAATTATGAATGCAAAATGATGGTTTTTTTTAAAATAAGTTTGAAAAATAATGCAATGAATCAAACACTATGAATGCAAAATGATGATGTCTGTTTTTTTTTATGTGAAACCTTCTAAGGGCAATCTATCTTCAAGGTACTTCTTGGTACAACGGCCCGACGTCCGTGAGGGAATCCACAGGTGCAGGGACTTATGGAGGTTTTGAAAAATAAAATTTTAATCCAAAGAGACAGAGTGCTCAATGGAGGTCTTTCTAATTCCCAGATGGGTGTAAGGAACATAATTTGCCCTTTAGAAGGGGAAATAGAATAGAAGATAAAGAATTTTTTTCTTTTTTTTTCAAATGATGATGCAAACAAATAAAAAAAATCAAATAAAATGCACACTGCATGAAAGGATGTAACTAAGATGAGAACATGCTAGCATAATATGGTTTTTTTTCTTGATTTTCTATTTTCTGAATTTTTTTCAGAGAATTTTGAGATTTTTCAAAAAGAGATAAATGAAAGCAACTAACAACTAAAAATAACAACTATTAAGCAACTCTACTGGAAAATAAAGCATAAAATCATGTTTTTGAAGTTTTTTGGATTTATGATTTTTTTTGTAATGTTTCAATATTTTTCAGATTTTTTTGAAAATTTTCAAAATTTGCCCTTTTCCTACGTTTAGTAACCTTTAGCGACGCTTGCATTTCTTGGAATTTCTGACTTTCTGCTTTCTGTGATAGTTTCAGGCTTTAGCGACGCTTCCTGTGACAGTTTATTTCATGAGAATTTCAGGTCCGAATTTTTGTGGATTTTCTAATTTCTTAATTTTTTTGATTTTTCGTGCAAAATAAAAACATAAAAATGAATAAAACTATATACAAATCAAACACAAGAAATTCCACCCATTAAAAATAATTTCTTCTCCGGCAACGGCGCCAAAAATTGATAGTCACAAAACTCGTCGTTGAAAAATTGTGTCACAATTTAAAAATAACCATACTGACTCACTTGAAAAGATTTGAATTAAAGTAAAGTGGTAAGAACGGGTCGATCCTACGGAAAAGAAATATTTCAATTAAGCATGGTGGAGAATTCTTATATTTGAAAGATCCAAAGTTTGAGTGGGTTTAAACTAATGAAAAGAAAATTTCATGAAAATAAACTATCTAAAGAATATGAGAGGGTTAAGGAGAGAAATTAGAAGGAGATAGAAAGAGAAAATAGGAGAACAATTTGCACAAAATGAACTTTATTACTAAGAGAAAAGATTACAAAGTCTATGAAAAGTAAAATTACAACTTGCAAATAAGAGAAAAAGAAGAAATAAGAGCCAAGATGATGAAGATTAGCGCCGTCGCCTCCTTGCCAAGCATTGGAATTTCACACCGCCGTGGAATTAGACGTCGCCGAGAGGACCAAAGGAAGAAGATCCGCCAAGGGGTTGTGGGAAGAAATATGGAAGAGGGAGATAGATAGGTGGAAGAAGAGAGAAGTTAAAAACACTGTGTAAACCTGTGTGTGCGTGTGTGCTTTGAATTGAGAAAGAGGAAAGGCTACGGTGGAAATAAAAACATAGTAAAACACTGAAAACAGAGGGTGATTAGAAGAGAGATAGCTTAAAATATAAAGAGATTTAGAAGAAGTGGAAGAAGAGAAAGTTGTCGAGGACGAAGATAAGAAGAAGATTGTTGAAGAACACAGAGACAGAAGATGAGAGGAAGAGGAAGAGGAAGAGGGTGAAAAACATGGAAGACCAGGAGGTGGTGCATGGATGACTAGTAAAGCCTAAAAAATTAAACTTTGGTAAACATATTGTAACTTGAAAACGAGGAAGAATTAGAAGAAGATGTAGAAGAAGAAGTTGAAGAACACATAAAAATGAACAACTGTTTTGAAGACAGTAAGAGGGAAAGAGGATCAGAAGGGGAGAAAAATGAGAAACAATAGAGTTATAAAAATCGGATGAACAGTAAATTATAGAATAGGGCTTTGAAAAACTGAGAATAAGTTAAAAACAGAGGAGAATTAGGGGATGAGGAAGAATAAATATTTGAAAAGCACTTAAAAATGGAGAAGATTGCAGAAGAAATAATTTTGAAAGGAAGACTAGAAAAGCATGAAAACTAGGCTAGAAAAAAGGCTAAGTGGCTAACTCTTCCCCTCGGTCGCCCACATGTGGTTTATATAGGGTGCAGAGAAAACCCACAGTCGATGCTTTCCAGATTGACTCAAATCTGACTTTCCAGCAGTAGGTGTTGATCAAAGGAGGGATCTTGCCATAGGTAGAGTCCTCCTTTCCTGAAACAAGAGGAGGTAAGCTCAAAACTTGGAAGATAACAACGATCGGGCAAAATCCCATTCAAACTCTTTTGTAAATGGCGACTGGGGCGGCGTGCACAAATTGAAATAGCAGCTGCTCAAGCGGTCGCACATTCTTGTTTTCCTTTTTTGACATTTTCTTCTTTTTTCCAAAAATTAATGAATCAGCGACTCCATGGACAAGCGCAGTTTCTTTTTTCTATTTTTACTGATTTTCCGCATAATTGAATGAGCGCCCACGCACGCGGCCACTATTTCTTTTCCACAATAATTCGCGTCAGCTTCAACGGCCACACAATCTTCTTTTTCTTCCAGCTTTTCTTCTTTTTCTAAATTCAGAAAATGAATTTGTGTCCGTGCATGCAGTCGCTTATTCTTTTTTTTTCATTTTTCTTTTCAGCTTTTCATCCAAATAAATAAATAAATGAACGCCTATTAGAACAGTCGCTATTTAAATAGCGTCTGGCCCTGTGGTCGCGATTTCCTAAAAATTCAAAAAATTCAAATAATCAATATTTTTCATCAGAGATGACTTTCAAATAATTGTGCAAATTCTTGAATATTTCCTCACATGGTCATTTTAGCTCAAATTTGATGGATAATGCATGCAGACTCAAATAATGTGTGAGGATGAAATTAACTACCCATGTAGCACAACTTTATCCATTAAATGCTCAAAAATGATGAATGCGATGTAACTTATGATATAAAATATAGCACTTATCAGTACCCACCGTCGCAAGGTCTCTAGCTTGTCGGGAGCTCGCTACTCTAGTATCGCCATGACCATCTCTCGATCTTGTGCCTCGGCCTCCCTCTCCTTCGCCTCGGTAAGGCAACCCTCAAGTCTCTCCACCGTACCCGTCTCTCCCAGGCGGCGTGTCAGCTCCTCAATACGCATATCCTACTCCCGCCGAGAGGCTTGAGAAGTCTCCAGCTCTTTCTTCTACAGGACATTCAGAAACATGTAAATCAGGCAAAAGATGAAAAAGAAGAAGAACTACTCCTAATCAAGAGTGCTCAGTTCTCATCGTCTCGGCTAGCTCACCTTCCCTATCCTGAGCCCGTTCGTGGGCTCCCGCCAGACGGTCCTCTAGCTCCTCTCTAGCATCTGTCCGGGATGAAGGTCCAACTCCCCCGGTCATCCCCGCCCTCACGCAGATGTATGCCGGCTCACCTGGCTGTTGGATCAGGGGCAAATGGCCAGTCAAGATTCAAGAGTTATCAAAGCCTCAAATCAATCAAGTCAATTTTGACTTACCAGCTCGCGGATTTCATGTCTCATGTTCACAATTGTCTGGTCAAGGATGATGATCCGGTACTAGAGGATCCGGACGGCCTCAGCTTCCAGCATCTACATACCAAGTTTCATGTAAAAAACATTAGATGCCATGCTCTTTAATGGAAAACATTCCAATCAGGAAGCTAAGAATTAACTCACCACTCGCGTGTCAAGGCGGAGTCGCCCGACATACCACTCTTGGTAATCTGCCAGATAGGTCTCACTGCTCCCTATGTGCCTATCCTAGTCCACGGAAGGCCCCTTTTGCAACGCCTCTGCCTCTGTACTGTAGAGAGGGGCCCAGTCCTGATCTCTCACAGAAGTTCATCGACGACCTCGATCTGACCCATGCTGAGCCGGTATCACCACCGGAGGTTGGTGCCATCCCAGAGACCTTTAAACCAACCATAAGTAGAGCGGCTCCCTCAGGTTCACACAGAAGAGCACAGTGTCTCGGCGGAACCAGGCACGCCCCTCTCTCACTAAAGATTGGGGGGTGAGATCCTCGCCTGCATAGGGTGTCCACATCACCTACCACGTCACAAAACAAGATTTATTAAAAGTGAGTTCACTTAGCAAAATACATAACATTACATAGCTCATTTTAATCAAACACTCACCTGGTGATGTGGAAACTCATCTAGGGCTGACTGAAGGTCGGAAAGCCGAGTGGTCACAAGCCGACGGTCCCAGACTATGTCCCACCTCACCATCAACTGGACTGCCTACATCCGATCTCGCGGGATCGTGCCGTGACCTAGAGAGAAGCGAGTGTATCCTCAAATCTGCAACGTAAAAATAGAATGAAAAGTCAATCATAACAAGCAATTAACTAAGAAACAACAAGTTTGGAAAACATGAACTCGTACCTGCAAGAAAGGGGTGAAGCCACCCAGGTTCCCTGAACCAGGTAGAATAGGATCCATGTGGACGAAGAGGTGCGCCAACATCGCTCTCCCCCACCCATACGGACGTCTCTGTTCTAAATCCCGTATCAATAGCAAGTACTTCAGGTTCACATTATTTGAGGCAGTCGTGAACAGTAGCTTGCCAAAGAAGTAGAGGAGGAAGTGTCGTATCTCCTGCTGCTCGGTCCTCTCCTGCACTCTAATCTTTTGATTTACTCGCTCAAGATACGCATCTAGATCCTCCAATGGTCCTCGGACCACCCTGGCTAATCCCATTGCGGCACTGATCCTCCCAAGAGGGAGGACAGTCACTGGTTTCCTGGTCCGAGTGAGTCATCCTCCGAGTAATCCGTCAACCTCCTGCTGGTAATCTCTGAGCTCCTGGCCCAACACTGGTACCCCGGCCACAGGCAATCCTGTCAGATAAGCCACATCGTCGTGTGTGGGGATCATGTGTCCCTACGGCATCACGAACGTGCGGCAGTGCTGCTAGGATGGTCGCGTCTATGGGGAAGGGTCGGATTCTAAAGAAAGTGATAGAATATATAGGTTCACGGAGGGATCCAGAGGCGGGGGTGAATAGATACCCGTTAAATTTTTTTACTTATACAAACCTTCAACCTATGAAAAGCTTATTATGCTTAAGCAGATGAATAATTGAACGCTCGGAAGACTAATGCAGAGAATAGAGGAATACCTTAGTGGTTAAATCACTCAATTACAGAATTCAACTAAGCTATGATAGAAAGCTCAGCACAGTTGGAAAACTGATGTATAGGTCGCACTTACCATTTTGACCCTTCTGAGTGCAGCGATACAAGACACAATGGATCACCCGTGATATGAACAGATCTCATAGAGAGAAGCCAACACACTAAAACGTAAACACAATATGAGATTCTCCTGAGCACAAAGACAAACACATTGCAGTAAAGAAAATTATGGATGGATAGCACACTTAGGATCATCAACCAAGCACACACAATAAACCTGTGAAAAAGAGAAGAGACCAAGGGACAAACGCACAAGGCAAACCATGGTGCACCAGGATTTTTAGGTGGTTCCGCTAACCCAGACTCAGCCTACGTCCACCCCTCGCTTTCACCGAGCGAGGATACCACTAGCACAAACTAGAAACCAAGCAGACTCAGTCAGCAACGGGATGCTGCCTAACAGCTTGAACCAGAGGGAAACAAATCCCTCGACCTGGTCTTGCTTCCCACAAGACCAGCACCCTAGCTCTGCTACCCACAGAACTAGAACTGGAGAACAACCTCCCTTCTTCTGAATCCACAGAGGGCAACCGGAGATAAATCTCCCTTCTCCTGAATCCTCAAGAGGAACTCGTAAGTGACACCCCGTCACTCACAACCGGAGAGCAAGTCTCCCTTCTCCTGTTCGTACAGGAGGAACCCCGATCCCAAAACAAGGAGCCGGAAAATGAAAATGGAAATGAAACATATAGACCAAACAAAAGAAAACAAAAACAAAAATAGCTTCGAGGAGCACAATGACTCTGGATTTGATCCACGAGTCAATACATGAGCAGATCTTTAGGATGAATTGGCTGCACACTCTTTCTTCTTCTCACGATCTCTTTCTCTGAACTCTCTCTTCCTCTTTCTTTTTCTTCCCTTCTCTGCTTGCTCATCGACTTCTCTTTTCTTCTCCTTCTTCTTCTTTTTTTCTCATGATGGCCTCCCTTAACGTCAGTAATGGCAGCCTCTCTTGTTTTTCTTCGAAGGAGGAGACACCTTTTAAATAGAACATGGCCTCCGTAAAGATTGGATGAGGCGGGAAACCTAGCGAGCTATGATTGGTCTACATGGCACTGGATATTCTTCCTTTGGAATCCTCTGGAAACGTGTGCTATCTCTTATTGGATCACGTGCCATTATGTCGCTGGAGTGAGCTACCCAATCAGGTCCAGAAATGGATCTTCATTTCTTGGTTCGGGTTAGCTGCTGCGTCGATGCAGACTTCGATGCGCTAACCTTTCGGGTGGATGCAGTGCTTCTGTGTACTGATGCTCAGGCCTGCTTTTGTTACTGTCTCTTTTTGTAATACCCTGGTTTCTTTTGGATCATTATCGGAGAGCTTTCAGATCGCTTTTGTGGGTCCTGAGTTGTATTTTACGATCCACACGGGTTTTTCTCTCGTACAAGTTACGGAACCCAGTAGAGAGTTTACTGTTGAATTCATCGACTCGAGGACGCTACAGTTGTGTTATGCTCCTTCCGAGGATCGCTTACACTATTTTTCCATATTTTTTTGAATTAGTGATTTTTCGGCCTAAAAATCAAATTTCACGAAAATAAGGAAATTCTTAATTTCCTATTTCTTTCTTAACCCTTTTCCTTCCTCTCTCCTCCCTCACATCTCTCACTTTCTCCCTCTCATTCTCTCTCCTCTCTTTTCCTCTCTCAGCGGGGCGCACGATCGTGGCGAGGTGGGCGAGGCAGGAACGTCGTGGAGTTGTCGTGGACCGTGTTGGTGTGAAGGATGGAGCGTGGCATTGGCGCGATCCCTCGGTGGATTCAAAGCCGATGTGGCATGGTTTATGTGATGTTTTCGTCATGGTTTAGTCCTTTCAGCGTTCGAGAACTTTGGTGGAGGTAGGGAGATGGATACTCTACTTCTCTTCTACGTTCCCTCGCGATTTGGAGCCGAACGGTGTGAGTATGAGCGGGTTTTACCGCATTTGGGTGAAATCATGCTTTGGGGGGTGTGAGACAGGTTCGCCATTTCCCGGCGATGGTTTCTTGCTAGATTAGTTTCATTAGAACCCCTGGCATGTTAATATTTCATTCCCCTTAGTTTCGTTGTAATCGGTGGTCATTTGGGGCCGGTGTAAGCCCGAGAACCCACGCGACTCATTTTGGGTCGATTCGTTAGAATCGCCCGTTTCTTGCCATTTTGGCGTTGGTTTGATCCCTTCCAGACTGTGGAAGGTTTATATCGTCATTAGGATTGTTTCCCCTTCGTTTTAGGGTGAACGGGGCGTGGAAAGGTTGGGTTTTCGCCATTCCTTCGGTTTTCTCACCGTAACGCCTATGCGGTCCTTCCAGAGACCGTTTTCATGCCTTAAGCAGTCCAGTGACGACCGCTTTATGTTAAGTCGGTTCAGGTTTAAGCGGCCTTACGATAGACCATTTCTGTTGGCTATTGGTCAATTGGACGACAGCTAAGCTCTGTGAAGCGGCCCAGGTAGGACGCTACTTTCCGTGTTATTTTGGCTTGGTCGGTTCGCTGGCTAAACGGTCGTGCGATAGACTGGAAAGCTAGCTGTGGTGGTTCGTGGACGACTGCTAAGCTTCGTTAGAATTTGGTCAACAATTTTTAAGTCAGTTCGGGCTAGCGGTCTAGCTCTGACCGCATGGTGTTCTTGGCGGCCCTTTTGGAGACCGCCAAGCTTCGTGAAATGGTTCAAGGTAGACCGTTTAGTGGTTTGACTGGTTAAGTCGGTTCGAGGGTTGACTGGGTTAAGCGGCCAGGTCCATGAACGCTACAGTCACCTTGCGGCCCTAAGGAGATCGCCTTGTGTAAGTAGCGGCCTCAGATAGACCGCATACCCCTATGCTTTAGTAGTTTTATTCGTTGAGTCTTCTGAGTGAAGCGGCCATATCCTTGACCGCTTAACTCAGTGAGACGGTCCATGTATAGACCATTTTTAGCTTTGTGCGGCCATTTTTATGACCGCCAAGCGTCTGTGTTCTCTGTGTGAGGGTAGCGGCCCTTTGGCTGATCGCTTGGCTTGCCTGGCAACCTGGCATGTGACCGTTTCCTTCCCAGAGTGTTATTTTCCCGATATTTTGGCCTCCAATTGTCTTGGCTTGACCCAATGGTTTGCCCATTGACCCTTGGATGTCTTTGATGTCCTATGAGGGCTGTGACCATGTTGTAGGATGGCCGAGAGTGCCATTATATCGAGTAGTATTCCGTACTATTTCACCGTCATGATTGGTTTCTGGTCAACCCGGTGTGATCTAGTGGTTGACATGTAACCTCGTGAATGCCTCGGTAGTCATGTATGGATCGAGACATGGTTTTGGACACCTTGAGGTACTGGCTTACCACGGTTTACGTGTCCATATATTTTAAGGGTCCTGGTGATCTCTCATGTCTCCGTGATTCGTGTTATACAGATGTGTGGATCTAGCTATCTTGTGCCGTTTTCATTATCAGTGTTTTACCGTGACTTTGGCTTAGGGATTAGGCTGATTGGCGGCACGTTACCGCCTTTGTGTGACGATCTTGACCCGAGTCATGAGACTCAAGGATCGTTGTGTCAGCAGGACTAGTTGTTGTCCTGAGTCCAGTGGCAGTTTGATGTGCTGCCTTGTGTCTTGTGCTTGGTGTTTCGTGGTGCGTGCGATAGTGCGTGCTTAGCCTGTCCGTACTCCAGCACTGATGTTTCAGAGTCTTTGTGTCTAGTGAGCCTCCACTAGTCGTAGCCCGACGACAATTTCCTGTGTATCGACCCACCTGGGAGTGGTGGCGTGAGTTCCCGATATATAGTTTTTAGGCTAGTTTCTGTGGGCCCCATTGCCTTGTGGTAGCATCCTCTTAGGGGGGAAACTAGCTGGAGGTCTGGCTCAAGGCATTGAGCTTGTGTGTGCACACGTGGTCATGGGCATTTGGATGAGCGCCGACGGGCATGACCCTGACTAGTCACTCATCATTGTTGTTCCTTGTACTTGGTTCTGTGAGTATCTCAGTTACTGCCGTCCCAGGCATGTGGGAGATACTTGTCGCGTAGTGTAAGACATCAGTGGACGCATCTGGCTGTTGTTCTAGTGAGGAGGTACTTCTGTCACCTGACACTTGACTCATTGTGCTTCGTGACTTTTCTTGGTAGTCTATTCTTGGCTTCACCCAAAGTCAATGTTATGTAGAGTACACGACGGTAAGGTTGTGTATGTTTGTGCCTTGGACTGTGTAAGTCTTTTCTAGGGCTTTTGCCTATTTCTGTAGGCTTTCGCTATGGAGCAAGTGCTTTGTCGACGGATCGGTAACGCCCAACTTTGTGAGATCGAGGTTCGCCTTTCTGTTGTTGTTTGGAGTAGCTTAGAGAGCCGAGGTTCATTCGGCAACCGTGTTTCTATTCGGTACGACTTTACTCTTTCCTTTAGCTGTCCTTACTCTTGCATTTACAGCTTTACTGTTGTAGTTTAGCACTGCTGTTACTTATGCTCCTGCTTTACTGTTTAGTGTTGTTGTCTTGCGTGTTACTGTGTTGTTTCCAGTGGGGATCTGCGGGACCCCTACTGATCCAGTGACACGAGGCTCACCCCTGCTTTTTAGGTGTTGTCGTTCTTCTTCCTCGTGGTTCAAGGCGTTGTCCGGTAGTTCGTGATCACCAGCTTTGCCAGTGTCAGGCTTCCCCCAACTCGAGGGTACGTTTTCTTTCCTGTTGGACTGTACTTACCTTTATTTGGACTGGACTTTGTTAATTTAATTTGTTAATTGAAAAAGTAGTTTTATTTCTGCTATTTTAGCAAAATTGATCATTGAAATATTATTTGCTTACTACTTTATCTGGAACTTCAATGTACCCCACACAATCCTTTTATCCCTTCAGAGCTTTATCGCTCTTGGGAGGCCTCGCAGGATCCAAGTGGTATCAGGTTTACTCGGTATCCGGACCCTGGGTCGTCACACATTTATTGCATCAACTTGATGCGTGGGTTGTGCTCACTGAGGCATTTTATCAAACAATTCTTCTTCTTCATAAGATTTGACTCATCTGGGCAAGGCCCACTGAATATAGCTTCACATATCCCTTCCGATGCTAATCCAGTATGTAAGATAGCATTTAACTTTAGCTGACTTGATTTTAGTGTCTTTGCATACAGCTGTAAGATGAATTTTCGCTTGAGACAGTTAATTACTTCTGATGCATCGACCTTGTGTTGTCGAGAAGTGTTAAGATGCAACGACCTTATAGCATCTTCAGCTGCTTCGACCTGATAGTCGTCTTGAAATAGCTGCACCGACTTTTGTTCTGATCATAACAAAGGTGCATCGACCTTACCAGTAGATTTGAAATAGCAGCACCGACCTGACCAAGCAGTGAAGAATTGCTGCACTGACCTTATTGCTTTAACCATAGCCGCTGCATTGACCTAACTCGTTTAATAGTGGCTGCTGCACCGACCTGTCTGCTTTAACAGTAGCTGCTGCACCGACCTGATCTTGCAGGAACCACTCTGCCGCATCGAGGCAGTGCTTCATTGCATCGAGGCAGAGTTCTTGATTCTGACCCTGAAGCTCCACTGCATCAACCTTACTAGTCCAAGATGCATATGTGCATCAACCTGGTCAGCAAGAGTTTCTTCAGGTGCATCGACCTGATTATCATGAACCTTCAGCTACATTGATCTTACTCCAACTTTGAGTGCATCGACCTGTTTCTTCTTTAACCACGGCAGCTACTTCATTACATCGAGGCAGTGTTCTGGAATCTCTACTGCGAGCTCCACTGCGTCGAGGCCTTGGCCAACTACATCGAGGCTGTTTCCTTTGGTTTGTTTCTAATGCCTTCTCTACATCGAGGTAGTGCCTAGTTGCAACAACCTTATACCCTTGCTCAGTCAAAGTATGTCAACCTGCTCTTTCAGCTTCACTAATTTCTTCATGACTTTGACTTAACCTTTTGCCTTATTCTCAGAGCTTGTTCTGTGGAGAATTCAACACACATCTTCTACATATAATAAGTTCATCTTAAGAGCAATTAATATCACATCCATCAATGCAAAAACTACAATGTTTCGCATCCATCAATGCAACATCAAGAGTGGTTGTCATCATTAAACCATATTAATATCATGACATCATCAAAAACACATAAATGCAGCATCAACACATATTAATATCAAGACATCATCAAAATCACATAAATACATCATCAACGCATGACATCATGCTTAGATGAGTCATAGTGTTTGGCATCATCAAAACCATAGGGGTACAACAATCTCCCCCCTTTTGATGATGGCAACACTATGAGAGCACTATGAGTCATTAAAGAACATGCTGAACATGCTGACTCATATCAAACTATTCTCCTCCTTTGACTTCATCAAAAAGGAAATTATAGTTTAAGAAAATCAGCGGAAATAAATGTGAAGCATGCATGGATATGATTGAGACATAAATTATTCTGCCCCTTGCCAAATGAACTGTAAACTCCCAGACATGCAAATCATGTAACTTTACTCCCGCTGAAAATGTGAGGTGATCAAGCAAGAGAGAATATTAGGCAGATCATGCAGAATGCAGACTAATCTCCCCCTTAATATTAGAAGTTTGCTGATGAAGCAATCTCAACCTTTGACAGAACAAAGGGATTGGGATGAAAGAAATGAGCATAATATATCAGCAAAATCACAGGGGTAGTTGGACAATTCAGGCAATGAGAGAATAACTCAAGAGGTAGTACAATCTATAGAAAATATCAACCAGCGAAGTCTAAAATGATGCAATCAAAGTGTTTCCAGCAGAGTAAAAATCGAGCACAAGAAATCAACAGATCTTCTAAAGGAGTAAGGAAGATTTTCAATGAGATACCAATGCCATAAATTCAAATTTAAAGATGTTTCAGAGTCTTCAGTTGTAAGGGCTTATGAAGGAACTTTACTGAACTGCGTGGTTTAAATATAATGCATTTAGAGATTATCCAAAAGAAAATTTCCATACTCATATCTGAAATCAATCATTAATAAAAGTGAACCATGCTGTCATATTAACATATAGTTTAACCTCCCTCTATCTTAATCATTCAACTTCAATGACACCTTTAGGAATTATAAAAAAATAGTATTGAGGTTAAACACCTATGTATGCACCTGATATTGTCTATGGTTTTAGAAATTTCTGTTAAAATTATTTTTTAGACTGTTTCTTTTTATGCAGCAGCAATTTTTCATAACAAAAATTTTAAGAGCAATCGAATTTAGTGCACACTTGGTAACTAGAGGATACACGTTGTTTAGACGCCAGTATCCCTAAGCACTTAGTATGATTAATTGTTATGCTTCATATTGAACAGAGATAACTAGGGCACTTCATGACATAGGTTGACTCCATTTCTTTGATGAATGTCCCAGTTTCTCGGTGCAACCTAGCCATTGCTCCGCCTCCTATTTTCACAGATTTTTCAATAAAATTTTTTAGTAGAGATAACTATGGTACTTCATGATACAGTCCTTTGGACATGGTTTCTTGGTGACCAAAGTCATTGCTCTGACTATTTTTCCTTTTTGGACATAACCAGAATAAACAGATGTTTAAAGGCAATACTTACATCATGTATCTCATCCAAAGAATGCCATGTTTTTAAAACTTTCAGATATCAGAAGGTCTTACATGATATATCATGAATCAACTGGTTAAAGTTTATTAAAAGAATTGACTCAGATATTTTCAAGATGTTTAAATCCAAACTCAAGAATTACATTAGACTTAAACCACATGAATCTTTCAGACCTTCATAATTCCCTATAATAGAAGATTCTTTTTCCAGATCGTTTTCAAATTTATGAACAAGGTATATAAATTGAAATCTTCATGAGTCTTAGACAAATCAAGGGAATTTCAGAAGAAGCCAGAACATCAAGCAGTTAAGAGCACTAAGCATGAGTGATAACAACAGATGTAACAGTTAATTTCAAGAAGATAGCTGATAGTGAGTGACAACAAAGATAAGCTCAGAGAAATAGCAGTGATCCAGGAGACCATCAGACAGATTGACTTTCAAGCAGTAAATGAATTCTGATCATGTGACATAAACAAGGCAAGCTCCCTTATGGCAAAAGCAGGAGCAATAGACAGTAGCTTCCAAGTCCATGAAAGTGCTATACTCAAAAGATTTTAACACAGATGTGAGTGAAATTCAGAGCAGCTAAAAATAGGTAAGAACCCAGAGATCAGGACAGCTAAGTAGACCTGAGTTCAATCATAGATTTTAAGGAACTGAGATGAATTCCACTTCACATGCAACACAGAATATTAATCAATAATGATCATAGTCGAAAGATCAGCACAGACTGAATCAAGGTGCATCGGTTTACCGAAGTGAACAGTTTGGTCGACCGAAATAGACAGAGAGTGAGTGATGAAGCAGGTATTTAAACACCCATTTTCAAAATCCTATAAATGCTCCCCCTGAGTGTATGTATGAGCCAACCAACTTGACATATCAACGTCAATAAATGACATACCTGAACGCAGATAATGGTCATGCATTATGGTGCATGTGAATAGCCTAGTGCATATAAACAACATGTAGAAAGCATGAACTTCTCCTATGCACATGCATGCATGTCATGCAATCAGTTCTGACTTTTCAACCTAAATATCATGCAATCTGTTTCTGAGATGAATGTATGCATATGAACAGCTTCATGCACTTATGTATCCTACAAAATGCATGAACTCCCCCTAACTAAATACATTATGTAATAGAATTCTGCAGCACACGCAATGAAAATTTGTGCAGAGAGTTTAATGAAATATGTTCATGAACAACTAGACTGCTTCTAATGTGTAGCTTTGACCCATGGTACTTAGCAGAGGACTAGCCTCTACGCATCATGTGGGTTTCCAAACAGATGTAATCTGTCCTTCTCCCAACATACAAGTTTATATACCATTGGGTCATGCATGAAAATGCAATGCAGATGTAGTCCTATGTGCACCTAAAATCTTTTAGGCTGACAGTATGCTGAGCACATTCATTTGTGAATATGTATGCATGAACGTTAAGTGCAGCAGATTTTCAGTGACTTTATAGGATTTGCATTATGACAAGTATCAATCAAATGCAATTGGCACATGCCCGCATCAAATATATGCAATTCAAAATTTTTATGACACGCAATTCATTTTCAATTTAGACAACTCAGCATATGCATTGAGAGACTCAACTGCAAATGACAGATGCCCATGTGGGCATGTGTGCATGAGATTTATGCTGACAGATTTAGCA
The DNA here is from genome assembly GCA_022559845.1 of Amorphophallus konjac. Classification (NCBI taxonomy): domain Eukaryota; kingdom Viridiplantae; phylum Streptophyta; class Magnoliopsida; order Alismatales; family Araceae; genus Amorphophallus; species Amorphophallus konjac. The sequence goes on along the minus strand of CM040118.1, from coordinate 239,926,246 downwards.
TGATTGTGCAGATTGTCAAGCAGAGGGTTATTGTATGGCAACATCTAAACATTGTATGCAAAAATTCCAATTGAACAGAAAAGTCCAGATATGCAAATTTTCAGACTGGAATTTAATTAAAACAACAACTACAATAGAAAACTAGAAATGGGGTTTTACCACTAATGGGTGCCTTCGTTTATTGAACCCCCTTTCATTTCTTCAACCCCCCAAGACACTCCTACAAAAACACATTCTCATTTTGTACATTTAGGTACGCAAGTCTCCTTGGGTCCTGTAGAGTTAGTAGCATCTTTGTAGGATGCTTTCCACAACTTCTGAGCCATTAAATCATCATGCTTCAGCAAGTAACAATTAAACATGGAATGCCCAAAGTGTCCACAGTAATGACATGAAGCAACAAGTTTTGTGTTTTTATTCTGGGTATCAATATGAGCATGGAATATATGTGCATGAACATGCATTTTTCTATTTTTAACATGAGCACTTTTGATTCTACTACTAGTCAACCGATAGTCCGATGCACGGTGGCCTGGTTTCCCACATTTAAAACATGCAAGAGATTTTCATTTAAAAATAGATTTCTTTTTGCCGAAAACATTTTCTTCTGCAGGAAATTTATTAGGTTTAGAAGTGAATTTTCCTCCCTGGGCATGCCAACAGTGGGCGGCTATATGGCCTAATTTGCCAAAGTAAAAACAGTAAATTTTCTTTCTTTGAAATGCATAATTTCTATCATAGTGTTTCTTAGCGTGCTTTGTACCAAAATTTTGATTCTCCTCTACCATCAATTTGCAAGCATGCATTAAATGGCCGAGCCTACCACAGTAATGGCATGAAATTCACTTTTTGTGTGCATGTATGTGTGTGTTTGTGTTGTGTACAGCATGCACATTTTTAACCAGCATGCACATTTTTAACATAAGTGTGAGTAGGCTTTTTCTGCAAGTGGCCACCCTTTTTAACATTTTTAGTTGGTTTCTGACTTTTTTGAATAGTAGCTTGCTTCGGATTCTTCTGAGCTATGAACTTAAATACTAATGGATTCTTGGTCCTGGTTTGTTCAAAGCTACCCACAAATGATGTATTGATTTTATTTTCAAAGCTCTTCTTGTTTACTAGATTATACCCCAGCCCCTCTTTCTGAAAATTTACTTTCATTCCTAGCAACTTATCCAAGTTATCTTGACCTTCAAGAAATTTAGACAAGGAATTTTTCAAATCTTTTGATGCGGGACGACTACGGGACTTGACTCGGACTGGTTACAACCTTGGACTCTATAGGGCGACACGACTAATAAAACGACGCGACTAGCAACAACACTACAACGCGGCACCAAATGAGCTCCAGAAGAGGCAATCATGCCCCAAACAAGAAGCGCTAACTCACAGTCGTCCCTGACGAGGGAAACTTGACGATCTGCACGATTGGGAAACCGGCTTTGAGTCTCGGGTGGTCACCTCACTCTCGTGCTCGGAATAAGTCACGGGACGGGTTTTGCTCTCACAACTCACAGCGGTGATTAATATTTAACTAGCTAGAAAATAACTAACTTACATGCAGTGACAGTAGAATCTATACTAGCTAAGCAAATAAGACAAGGTGGGTGGCGAGTGTACCTCCATGCTCGGGGCGTGGGGAAGACTTCCCGGCCGAGAACGATCACTCCCGATACAAATGGCAAATTAATTATAGAAATATAACTAAGGCCCACTCCACGCAAGGAGGTAAAAGGCCACAACAGCGGTCCGGGAGTGCCGTTCCGGGGTTGACGGGCAACGTGTTCGAGGCGTGCCGGGTGGTTGTGGGCTGCGACTCTGAAGTTGCAATTTCTGTCCGGCAGGACAACAAGCACGGGCGTCCAAAGGGACGTCGATCTCCTGGAGTCTCCAGAAGGCGGCGGTGTGCTGGGACTGTGGCAGCGAGTCCCTGGTCGACCCCTGGGAGCGGAGGTCGCTGAAGATACCCCAGCTTATTTATTTGGGAATTATCCGGCAGCCCCTTTTTCTGGCCTGACTCGGAGTAGAATTGCGCGCCTCCACGGAAATGGACGGTACGCCCAGATCCGACCTCGGATCGAGATTCAATGGGTACCATTGGAAAGAGGACTCAAAATCCTACAACATATTAGAATTTAAGATCCAAACAATGGCTGGATTTGAAATGAAAATGACTACTATTTGACAGATTTCCCTAACCCGAAACTCAGAACAGACAGGGCAGAAAGGGATCTGCCTGTTCAAGGGCTTTGACTGAGGATCAAACGAACGAATTAGGACTTGAGATTTTTATGGTGGATAGAGGGGAGGGTGAAGGTGATGCACATAGTTTTTTTTGTAATTTTAGGACAACATTTGTGGGGTGATAAAATTCGGCTCCCAAGATCTATCTCGCAGATCTACACACAGGCAGACTTTGAGAGAGAAGAACAGGTGGCTGAGAAAGGGCATAAACGAACTCTGATCAACCTTGAAATTAAACTGGGATTGACTGACGATGGGGTGAACCTACCCTCAAAATCTCATTGCGATCCAAAAGTTGGATCTCCCGCACCAGCCCTTTCACCGAGCTGCTGTCCTGTAACTCCGAATTTCGAGGCAGCAGATGGTGGCCTACTTGTGGTGGCTCGACGGCGGCACGAATGGCGGCGGAGGCGGCGGTGAACGATCACAGCAAGTAGAGGAAGAGGGGAAGAGGAATAAATTTGAGAGAGATAGAGGATTTAGGCTCAGATCTGAAGAAGAGTGGAAGAAAAAGATGAAGAACACCAAGAACAAGGGAGAGAGAGGGGGGTGCGCCCAAATGCACTTGCAATATAATTCTTCATTAACTTCCACCAAATAAAACAAGAGACATTATATATTCAAACCCTAGACTTAGCCAATTGACCTAGATTACCCTTGGTCAAGGGGGTATAATAGGGAAGGGAGATTAAACTTGCATAAAAAAAACCTCCCATAAGGGGACAAAAGAGCAACATAAGGGGATTGGCTTATTTTAATCCCCATGGACCAAATTAATCCCCCTTGGACCAAAATAATTCAAAAATACAAATACATGGTCAATTATTCTACCATTGACACAATATAAAAACCCAAGATAATACACACCAAATACACACCTAATACACACCAAATACGTATATAATACAAATATGTATAAAAATACGTATTGACGTATCAATGCTCCGGTGGCGAATCCAGACTGTCCCCCAACCACAAAGAGGTCCGTGTCGACCGAGTCGTGTTGTGGGTCCGGTACCGACGGCTCGCTGAGTCGAGCCGTACTCGTGCTCTAGTGTCCTCACCAATTCTCCCCGGGTGAGAGAGGCTCGACCCAGTCGAGTAAGGGTCCGGGTCGCTCTGGTATCGATCCAGGAGATCTGGATCTATCCTCTGTAGCTCGTCTCGGGTGATCCAAGTGTCCTCCGATGTGGGCCGTCCCCTCCATCGCACCAAATAGCACTGGTACACTCCACCTCGAGTAGTCGTCACCTGCTCATCTAGTATACATTCTATCTACTCTTGCTGCTAAGGACCTGAGGTAACAAGGCTGGAGGTGGACACTCTAGGGTGGTGTCACTCATAATGGATAGAGACGGCTCAAAGGGCTCACTGGGTATCACCTCTGGGTCCCTATAAGCGACGAGATCTGAGAAGTTGAAAGTGGAGCTGATCCCGTAATCCTCTGGAAAGTCCACAACATATGCATTTGATCCGACTCGCCTCACTACCAGAAAGGGACCGGCACCACGGTGAAACCGTTCAGGTCTGACTCTGATCATGACATAATCACCCTCCTAAAACTCACAGTGATACCTATGGGCGTCAGCCAATTCTTTGTATCGTGCATTGCTGGACTCAATGTGACGACGGATATACTCATGCAACTGTCTAATATGATCAGCAAAAGACTCGGCTGACTCGGACACACGGGACTAGATGGACGATGGAACTAGGTCTATGGGCTTTCTAGGTCTACGGCCAGTGACAATCTCGAAGGGGCTCATACCAATAGACCTATTGACCGAATCGTTGTAGGCAAATTCGGCTAAGGGTAACATCAAATCCCAATCCATGACTTGATCTCGGACCAGACACCTAAGAAGATCCCCCAAACTCCTATTGACAACCTCAGTCTGACCATCGGTCTGAGGGTGATATGCAGTGGAGAATTTTAATTGGGTGCCCATCATGTGCCATAGGGTCTTCTAGAAATAACTAGTAAAACGCACATGCCTATCAGACACTATAGTGCGGGGGAGTCCGAACCTGGAGACATAGTGTGAAAAGAATAGACCGATAACTCTAGAGGCATGTGACCTTTTAGAGCACGGAATGAATAATGCCATCTTCGAGAACCTGTCTACAACCACAAAGATAGAGTCATGCCGTCGGAGGGTGCGGGGCAATCCCAACACAAAGTCCATGCTAATGTCCTGCCATGGACAATCCGGGATGGGGAGGGGAGTATAGAGGCCGGTATTCTACTTCCTTTGCTTGGCCATAGCACAAGTGCGGCACTGGACCACGATGCGAGCGACATCCCTGTTCAAGCTAGGCCAATAGAATCTATGCTCAACCGACTCTATGGTGTTGTTTCGGCCGAAGTGGCCAGTAAGACCTCCCGCGTGCATCTCCCACATAAGAAAGTCACGAACAGAAGTCTGTGGGATGCACAACTTGTCACCCTGAAATAGGTTACCCTTCTCTAGCACAAACTCACTATAATCACGTGAGGGACCGGCCTGAAGGGCTGCATAGATCGGACCGAAATCCGGACAATGAACATAAGCATCCTTCAGCCTCTCTAATCCTACCACCTCTACACTCATGGTGGTCAACATCATCATCTGCCGACTCAGCGCATCGGCGACCTTGTTCATCGCCCCTGCCTTGTGCTAGAGTACAAAGGTGTACTCTTAGAGCTACTCCACCTAACGACTGTAGCGAGCGTTCAGCTTCTTCTGGGTATGGAGGAATCGTAAGGCCTCATGATCAGAAAAGATGACAAACTCCTGGTGCAACAAATAGTGCCTCCAATACTGCAATGCCTGGACAACTGCGTAAAATTTCTTATCATAAGTGGAGTAACGCAGTTTGGTATCATTAAGCTTCTCGCTAAAGAATGCAATGGGGTGGGACTCCTGGCTCAACATGCCACCAATACCAACTCCAGAAGCGTCACATGTGACCTCAAACACCTTAGAAAAATCTGGTAATACAAGGACAGGTGCCTGGGTTATACGCTCCTTGATGTCTTGAAAGGCTATGGCTGCAGCCTTGGTCCATACGAATGCCCCCTTCTTGATGCAATCAGTGATCGGGGCGGTGATGGAACTAAAGCCACGGATAGAGCGGCGATAGAACATCGCTAAGCCATGGAAGCTCCGGACATCGTGGAGGGTGCGGGGCTCGGGCCACTCGCTAATGGCCCTAATCTTCTCCGGATCAGCAGAGACTCCATTTTTAGACACAATGAACCCGAAGAAGGTGATCTGATTAGTCGTGAAGGCACACTTCTTTGGGTTGGCGAATAAGCTCTCTCGCCTCAAAATGACACGGACCTGCCTAAGGTGGTCTAAGTGGTCCTCCCTAGTGCGGCTGTAAATAAGAATGTCACCAAAGTAGATGACCAAGAAGACCCCTATCATAGGGCGTAAAACCTGGGTCATCAACCGCATGAAGGTACTAGGGGCGTTGGAAAGCCCAAAGGGCATAACCAACCACTCATAAAGACCATCCTTGGTCTTGAATGCCGTCTTCCATTCATCCCCAGGCCTGATCCGCACCTGGTGATAGCCACTACGAAGATCTATCTTTGAAAAGATAGTGGCCCCCAACATCATGTCTAACAAGTCATCCAATCGGGGAATGGGAAAGCGATAGTTCACCGTGATCTTGTTGATCGCACGGCTATCAACGCACATCTTCCATGTGCCATCCTTCTTCGGGGCCAATAATGCGAGAATAGTGCAAGGGCTCTTGATGTCCCTAAGAGATCCCCGAATCATCAACTCCTCGACCTACCTTTGAAGTTCGGCATGGTCCGTGGGACTCATCCTGTTGTAGGGAAGGTTGGGCAAGGATGAGCCTGAGACAAGGTCGATATGGTGCTGAATATCCCTCATAGGCGGAAGGCCTTCAGGGAGGTCCTCCGGGAAGACATCAGAAATCTCCCGTAGGATCGCAGCTATCTCTGGGGGGTGCTCATCATCAGACCCAAGAGCGACATCCTCCACTCCTCGGACAACAACGGCAAGGACAGGGTTACCCCCGGTCACCTCTTGCTCCATCTCTCGCGGGCTAATCATCATTAACCTCCGGTGTGGGAGGCCTCCTGTGCTTGGAGCGGTCGAAGCGGTAGTAGCCCGCACAAAGGATGAGGTGGAAGGTCTGATCGTCCTCTGACTAGATGGGGTTGAAGAGCTGGGACTGGATGGTCCTCGAACAGAAGGATCCTTCGACTGAGTGGGATGGAGGGTGATCCTATGACCACCGTGGTCGAATGTGCAGGTGTTCGACCGACCTTGAAGGGTGGCATCCCGATCGAAAAGACAAGGCCTACCTAGGATACTGCTACCCACCTCCATAGGTAACACATCACACCAGATCTCATCATGGTAAGCCTAGAACTGTAGTGGCACCAGACATCGCAGTCTGACCAGGATGGAAGTGGAATCCACCCAATATACCCTGTAAGGGGCGAGGTGATCTACGGGTGTCAAACCTAGACGCCTAACAGTGCCCGTAGAGATAGCGTGTAGCAACCCTGATAAAATAAAAAGGAATAAATAAATCAAAATAGATTAGAAGATTTAATAAATAAACGAAAGAGCTTGGAATAAAAAGAATTAAACCCTGATAAAAATAACGTCTCAGTAAAAGGCACGACTTTACGAATAGGCGCCCTTGATCAAGGCGTGTTTTAAGAAGTGACGCCCACGTGTCACGGCGTCAAAATCTCAGGCGACCAAAATAAATAAGAAGGACAAGTTAGCGTAACGTCCCTTTCGTGGACGCGTTTTAACAAGTAACGACGCTTGACAAGGCGTCAATTTAAATTCGACGCCCTGACCTAGGTCGCTAATTCAGTTTGAGTTTCGTTCGACCCAGGAGTCTATCCAGGGTAAGGTGATAACTATGAGAAAGAGTTCGAATGTAGTAATAACTCAAATATGGAAGTATTACTTCCAATCAAACACTAACTCTACTAAGATCCCAAAAATCCTATAAGTAACCTACTGCTTGAACCGAGAACGCTATTTGGCGTTCGGAGTATTCTAAGGTATGTGAAGAACAGCAGGTTCTTATTGTATCTCTGTTCGTCTGATTATCGATTTCATGAAAGAATACTCAATATTCTTATTCTTCTTCTCTTCTTATAGGTTAAGAAGATTAACAGGTAAGTTTTTCTTTTCTCTACCTTCAGTTAAGTATTATGAAGAAAAACTGATGTTTCTTCATCTTATTTCTCTGTAGAGAAGTCATTTTAACCTACTGAAGAACGTGGGTTCTTCATCGACGAATGTCTGCTTCTGATCGTGCCAAAAAGAGAACCTGTCGATACATCTACACCAAGACTTCTGCCCTTTCATCCAACTCTGTTGATAGCATAGTACCGTGTCTTCATCAGTTCTCCAGTTAATCATCATAAGGTAGGATTTTCTCATGGAACGTAGCCCAAACTACCATATAACTATAGATAATTATCATCGGTAGTTCATGCATATAGTTTTCATGCGTTCTGGTTATTTTCTACGGAATGTTTGAAAGAAACGACCCTAACAAGGGCGTTAATTTAAAAGACACGACCATGCCCAGGTCGTCAATTCCAGATTTGACGCCCTGCACATGGACGTTAATTCCTGTTAATTAATAAATAGCATGTTTAAAAAGTAATTATCAATGCAAACATGATTCTAAATTAATGCATGGTCAATTTCTTGTAATCCTGCTATTTTTCTGGTCCTGACTATATACCATGTTCCTGAAATATTCATTACCTCGAAATTTGTAAAATTGTGAATTCACGACCTTGACCAGGTCGTCTCTTGTTTAACTAACGCCCCAGACTAGGGCGCCTTTTTCCTGTTAACGCCCCTACCCAAGGCGCATTTTTAATGAAAGATTTTAATATCCTGTAAAATAGCAATATTGGAAAGGACGACCTCTTTATATGTCGTCAAATTTAATATAAACGCCCCTGATTAAGGCGTTAATTTTACGAAAAATGACTTTACCAGAGTCGCTACTTTCTGCATTACTGATTTTTCCCGATTGCTGTTATCCGAGGGTTTCACTATATGTATATATATATATATGTAGGCACTATTACTCCACTCCGTGAGTATAGTCCCACATTTCATGATGTTTTATCGATCACCCTTAAACTCTCATTGACATACAAGCTCTCCATTGGACATTCCGTTCTTTTGGACTAGCGAGTTAGTCATAGAGACCTCCGTAAGACTCCTCGTACCTTGGATTCCCTCAAGGTCGACTGAGCTGGTTGTACCCTAAAAACCCATTACACTATTGAATGCCATGTCACTCTAAAGAAACATGGTATACCGGCCCTTATGATATGCAAAGAGTATATCATGAGAATTCTTAATGGGATGATGATATCATGCCATTTGATATACTGTTCATGTGGACCTCAATTCTATATAAAGAATATCCATACTTGTTTGTCAAGGTACCCGAGTTAAGGGAACCTAATTCCACCTAGTTTCATCGTTCATCGTGATTGTGTCGTTGTTATCGCCTATCTATGTCCAATGTCGTATTTTTGGACCCCATTCTCTCAAAGTTATCCTACGTGTCTACAAGCTTAAATTGTTAAAATTCCCTATTGGCTATATATATACAAGAGTGGATTTCAAATATACATGATAAATGCCTGCGCATATAGGGCCCGATCTGGTCCTAGGAGGAGCACCCGAAAGTACTTGTGCCCATGGGAGTTGAATGATAAGGTATCTGGCATTATACCGAGTGCATGACTAGCTTGATTGGACATTCCACACAAATCTTGTACTTGACTCGTACTTGACTTGACATGAATTGCGTGACCCGAGAAAGGGTAATTACTTGCTTGCTTGATACAAGATAGCCAAAGTTCTTGACATGACTTGCTAAGAAGTACTTGCTTGAATATCTTGTTATCTTTTCTTGAAAGCTCATGACTAGTTCATCTTGATGTCTATTGATAATTCTCTCTCTATCTTGTCGTTTTATGCGAGCATGCATAGCTATAGTACATTCATGAAAAAATGTAATTACTTAAAACCCCTTGCTAGCGCTTGAGATATAATTTCCTACTGAGCGTTCGCTCACTCCGTATTTGTCCCTTACTTTTCAGGTAATTCCGACGACGAGGGAAGTCAATCGGATGGGAATGGTCAAGAGTGAAAGAGCTAGAGCTTTTCCATGTGTCATCTAGTCTTTTTCCTATTTTCTTGAGTCAACTATGTACTTTTCCTTTTTAATTGAATAGAGTATTGGGTTTGTAATAGTCTATCCATTATGAAATAAAGGATTGGGTTATCTTTCTATTTTGCGCATCTCTGTTTTGGTGTCGAATACACTACTACTCTGATTGACATGATTGATATAAACTCGTCGCGCATATCCGAGTATCTTCCGCACTCGGTGCGTGACAGTTTTTGTGGTATCAGAGCCTAGGGTATTCAATTCCTAGGAAAACCCAAGTCCAAGGATATGTTCAAACCTTTAACCAGTGAGATTGGGTAGAACCAAGGGTTACAGTTAACTTAGTATATGAGTCTTTAAATACAATCACATATTAACCTAGTTATTGTAATTGTAGGATAATGGCTGCCGAACGTGCTCAATGGCGCAACATGCAGCGTACCCTTCAAGGCATGACTCAAGTGCTGCAACAAGTAGCACAAGGAGGTGGACAACGAGCAGGAAGTCTCCACCAGACTTTCAAGAACATGAACCCACCCAAGTTCACGGGTTCTACTGATCCAGATGACGCTGAACACTGGATTAGGGAGATAGAACGTATATTCCGTGTTATGCAATGCACGGATCAGGATAAAGTTTTATTAGCTACTTTTCAGTTAGAAAGGGATGCTAGATGCTGGTGGGAATCAATAGAGGCTACTATAAATCAAGATCAGGTTTCGTGGGTAGAATTCGTTGAACACTTCAACGTGAAATATTTCTCGGACCGAGTTCAGGAAAAGAAGGCTGCAGAATTTGCTGCATTAAAGCAACGATCATTGTCAGTGGTCGAGTACGAGGCCCAATTCTCTAGATTGTCTCGATATGCTAAGCATCTAGTTAGCACCGAGAAAATGAAAGCTAGGAGGTTTCTTAATGGGCTCAGGCCCCAAGCTATTACTCAACTGGCGCCGATGGACATTCAAGTCTACTCAGAGATAGTACGCCAAGCTCAACTATTAGAAGATGCCACGGAACTGTCTGATAGGATTCGCGGTAAGGATAAGAAGGAACAAGTTACAGGTTCGGGTTCCTTTAAACCCAACTTCAAAAAAAGGCCTAGCAATGGAGGAGCATCCTCACAAGACCAAAAGTTCAAGAAGACCAAGCCCTTCTCTATCACCACTACCTCTCCAAATACAGTGTGCAAATATTGTGATAAAGCGGGTCATAGAGCAGAAGAATGCTGGAGGAAACTAGGAGCATGTCTCCGTTGTGGGAGTCGTGAGCATCGGATTCCCGATTGCCCATTACTTAACAATCAAGCCGTTGACGGAAACCGCCCAGTAACCAAGAATGCTCGTCTTCATGCAATCAAGGAGACCGAGCAAGTAGAAGGAGGCGGCTTAGTGGAAGGTACATTGAAAGTTTGTTCCAGGAATGCATATGTCTTAATTGATATTGGTGCATCACATTCTATTATTTCTAAGAAGTTTGCTGACCCATTACCCCTAGAACCGGAATAGATAAAGCTAGTTTTGTCTACTCCTCTGGATGATGAGACTGATATTACACATCATTACCAAAACTGTAAAGTATTAGTTCAGGGTAGAAATCTCCCTATTGATCTCATATGTTTAGATCTGAAAGAGTATGATGTTATACTAGGGGCAGATTGGTTATCCAAGTATCAGGCAACGGTTGATTGCCGCAATAGTAAGGTTACATTCAAGGAATTTCCAGAACTAATATTTACTAGCCCCAAGAGTCGGAGCAAATCCCCTCTTATTTCAGCTCTCCGAGCTAGCAAGCTCATCAGGAAAGGATGTACATCTTTCCTTGCCTTTGTCACAGTTAAAGAAGCTAAGGAAGCTAAGCTAGAAGACATTCCAATAGTACAAGAATTTTCGGACGTATTTCCGGAAGATTTGCCGGGATTACCCCCGCAAAGAGAAGTGGCCTTCACCATCGACTTAGTCCCTGGTGCTGGTTCGATTTCAAAGGCACCTTATAGGATGTCACCTGCTGAACTCAAGGAATTAAAGGAGCAATTGATGGAACTCATTAAGAAAGGATTCATTAGACCAAGTATTTTCCCGTGGGGAGCGCCTGTATTATTTGTAAAGAAGAAAGACGGATCCATGAGGTTATGCGTCGACTATCGACAATTGAATCATCTCACTATCAAGAACAAGTACCCACTACCGAGAATCGATGAATTGTTTGATCAAATTTCAGGATCCATGTACTTTTCCAAAATTGATCTTAGGTCCAGATATCACCAACTAAGAATCAAGGATGAGGATATTCATAAAACCGCATTCAGAAGTAGGTATGGCCATTATGAATTTGTTGTTATGCCTTTCGGACTAACGAATACCCCTGCTGCCTTTATGCAGTTAATGAATAGTATATTCAGGCCTTATTTGTATCAATTCGTGGTGGTCTTTATTGATGATATATTGATTTATTCCAAGACCAAGGAAGAGCATGAGGAACATTTGAGGATTGCATTATAAATATTGAGGACAAATCAATTATATGCAAAACTTAGCAAGTGTGAATTCTGGCTTGAAGAAGTGACTTTTCTCGGACATGTTATATCAAAGGATGGCTTGTCTATAGACCCATCAAAGGTTGAAGCTGTAAGGAACTGGGAAAGACCGACCAATGCTAGCGAGATCCGAAGTTTCTTAGGTCTTGCCGGCAATTACAGGCGATTCATCAAGGATTTCTCTAAAATCGCCGTGCCACTTACAAGGTTAACTCGCAAGGAGATCCGTTATGAATGGGATGAGGAATGTGAGAGAAGCTTCCAAACTCTCAAGGATCATCTTACTACAGGTCCTATCTTAGCATTGCCAATTGAAGGAGAAAAGTTCGAGGTATACACTGATGCTTCTGGCATTGGCCTCGGGTGTGTTCAAATGCAACAAGGGAAGGTTATAGCCTACTCTTCTCGTCAATTAAAGAAGCATGAAGAGAACTACCCCGTCCATGACTTAGAATTGGCCGCGGTAGTATTTGCACTCAAAATATGGAGACATTATCTTTATGGAGTACAGTTTACTGTATACTCCGATCACAAGAGTCTCAAATATCTTTTCTCACAGAAGGAACTAAATATGAGGCAAAGACGATGGCTGGAATATCTCAAGGACTTCGACTTCAATATACAATATCACCCCAGAAAGGGTAATCATGTAGCAGATGCCCTTAGTCGAAAGCCGAGAGCACTGTTAGCCAATTGTCTGATTCAAGAATGGAAATTGCTAGAACAATTCTCTGAACTCAATATAAGCATGGACATGGACCCTAGATGTGTCACATTATCTCATGTAAGCATACAGTCAGATTTATTATCTGAGATACAAGCACTTCAGGATGATGATCCTACATTAGTAGAAATCAAGGGCAGATTAAAAGGACAATCAGACTTCCAACTAGCTTCTGATGGAAGATTAATGTTAAAGAATAGAACTGGTATACCGGACTGCCCAGAATTGAAAAAGAAGATCTTAGATGAAGCTCACAGATCAAGGTATACGATTCATCCTGGATCTACCAAGATGTACCAAGATGTGAAAAGAAATTTTTGGTGGCCCAACATGAAAAGAGAAATAGCGGACTATGTATCACGCTGTATCACATGCCAACAAGTCAAGGCGGAACACCAAAAGCCTGCTGGAAAGCTACATCCTCTAGATATCCCTAAATGGAAGTGGGAGGACATTGGTATGGATTTCATCATGGGTTTATCTAAATCAAAAAGAGGACATGATGGATTATGGGTTATCATTGACCGATTGACCAAATCCGCGCATTTCTTGCCAATCAAGAGTCGATGGTCAGTTGATGTCTTAGCTGCACTATACATCAAGGAAATAGTCAGATTACATGGTATTCCTGTTTTAATCGTGTCTGACAGAGATCCCCATTTTACTTCTCATTTTTGGAAAGGACTATAACATTCGTTGGGGACGAGACTTAATTTTAGTACAGCCTTTCATCCTCAGACGGATGGTCAGACCGAGAGAACAAATCAAGTAGTTGAAGATATGCTTAGAGCATGCATCACTGATTTTGATGGAAACTGGCATGATCACTTGCCTCTGGTCGAATTTGCATACAATAATAGCTACCAAGCTAGTATACAAATGGCACCTTTCGAAGCTTTATACGGAAGGAGTTGCCGATCACCCTTGTGCTAGAATGAAGTTGGAGAGAAATAACTGTTAGGTCCAGACATGGTAAGGGATACAACTGAGAAGATACGAGTAATCAGGGAAAGATTGCAAGTAGCTCAGACAAGGCAAAAGGCTTATGCCGACACAAGAAGAAGAGATCTCGAATTCCAAATTGGAGATCATGTATTTCTCAAGATATCGCCTGGACGTGGAATACGAAGATTTGGTGTTAAAGGCAAGCTTACACCAAGATTTATCGGACCTTTTGAGATACTAGAAAGAGTTGGCGAGGTTGCTTATCGCATCGCATTGCCACCTCAACTGTCCGAAGTACATGATGTATTCCACATATCTATGTTGAAGAAGTATGTGCATGATCCATCACATATTATTGAGCATGGAGATCTAGTGATCCAGAAAGATCTCACATATGAGCAGAAGCATATACGAATACTAGATCGAGAAGTACGAACCCTAAGGAATAAGGCTATTCCCATGCTAAAAGTACAATGGAATAAGAATTCAGAACATGAAGCTACATGGGAGACCGAGGAATCTATGAGGAAGCGATTTCCAGAGTTATTTTAGAAGGTATATACTCTACACTCTCCATAGGTGAATATATATATGCTAGGGAATTTGGGGACCAAATTCTTTTTAAGTGGGGGAGGGTGTAGCAACCCTGATAAAATAAAAAGGAATAAATAAATCAAAATAGATTAGAAGATTTAATAAATAAACGAAAGAGCTTGGAATAAAAAGAATTAAACCCTGATAAAAATAACGCCTCAGTAAAAGGCGCGACTTTACGAATAGGCGCCCTTGATCAAGGCGTGTTTTAAGAAGTGACGCCCACGTGTCACGGCATCAAAATCTGAGGCGACCAAAATAAATAAAAAGGACAAGTTAGCGTAACGTCCCTTTCATGGACGCGTTTTAACAAGTAACGACGCTTGACAAGGCGTCAATTTAAATTCGACGCCCTGACCTAGGTCGCTAATTCAGTTTGAGTTTCGTTCGACCCAGGAGTCTATCCAGGGTAAGGTGATAACTATGAGAAAGAGTTCGAATGTAGTAATAACTCTAATATGGAAGTATTACTTCCAATCAAACACTAACTCTACTAAGATCCCAAAAGTCCTATAAGTAACCTACTGCTTGAACCGAGAACGCTATTTGGCGTTCGGAGTATTCTAAGGTATGTGAAGAACAGTAGGTTCTTCTTGTATCTCTGTTCATCCGATTATCGATTTCATGAAAGAATACTCAATATTCTTATTCTTCTTCTCTTCTTACAGGTTAAGAAGATTAACGGGTAAGTTTTTCTTTCCTCTACCTTCAGTTAAGTATTATGAAGAAAAACTGATATTTCTTCATCTTATTTCTCTGTAGAGAAGTCATCTTAACCTACTGAAGAACGTGGGTTCTTCATCGACGAACGTCTGCTTCTGATCGTGCCAAAAAGAGAACCTGTCGATACATCTACACCAAGACTTCTGCCCTTTCATCCAACTCTGTTGATAGTAGAGTACCGTGTCTTCATCAGTTCTCTAGTTAATCATCATAAGGTAGGATTTTCTCATGGAACGTAGCCCAAACTACCATATAACTATAGATAATTATCATCGGTAGTTCATGCATATAATTTTCATGTGTTCTGGTTATTTTCTACGGAATGTTTGAAAGAAACGACCCTAACAAGGGCGTTAATTTAAAAGACACGACCATGCCCAGGTCGTCAATTCCAGATTTGACGCCCTGCACATGGACGTTAATTCCTGTTAATTAATAAATAGCATGTTTAAAAAGTAATTATCAATGCAAACATGATTCTAAATTAATGCATGGTCAATTTTTTGTAATCCTGCTATTTTTCTGGTCCTGACTATATACCATGTTCCTGAAATATTCATTACCTCGAAATTTGTAAAATTGTGAATTCACGACCTTGACCAGGTCGTCTCTTGTTTAACTAACGCCCCAGACTAGGGCGCCTTTTTCCTGGTAACGCCCCTACCCAAGGCGCGTTTTCAACGAAATTTACAGATTTTAATATCCTGTAAAATAGCAATATTGGAAAGGACGACCTCTTTATATGTCGTCAAATTTAATATAAACACCCCTGATTAAGGCGTTAATTTTACGAAAAATGACTTTACCAGAGTCGCTACTTTCTGCATTACTGATTTTTCCCGATTGCTGTTATCCGAGGGTTTCACTATATGTATATATATATATGTAGGCACTATTACTCCACTCCGTGAGTATAGTCCCACGTTTCATGATGTTTTATCGATCACCCTTAAACTCTCATTGACATACAAGCTCTCCATTGGACATTCCGTTCCTTTGGACTAGCGAGTTAGTCATAGAGACCTCCGTAAGACTCCTCGTACCTTGGATTCCCTCAAGGTCGATTGAGCTGGTTGTACCCTAAAAACCCATTACACTATTGAATGCCATGTCACTCTAAAGAAACATGGTATACCGGCCCTTATGATATGCAAAGAGTATATCATGAGAATTCTTAATGGGATGATGATATCATGCCATTTGATATACTGTTCATGTGGACCTCAATTCTATATAAATAATGTCCATACTTGTTTGTCATGGTATCTGAGTTAAGGGAACCTAATTCCACCTAGTTTCATCGTTCATCGTGATTGTGTCGTTGTTATCGCCTATCTATGTCCAATGTCGTATTTTTGGACCCCATTCTCTCAAAGTTATCCAACGTGTCTACAAGCTTAAATTGTTGAAATTCCCTATTGGCTATATATATATATACATGAGTGGATGTCAAATATACATGATAAATGCCTGCGCATATAGGGCCCGATCTGGTCCTGGGAGGAGCACCCGAAAGTACTTGTGCCCATGGGAGTTGAATGATAAGGTACCTGGCATTATACCGAGTGCATGACTAGCTTGATTGGACATTCCACACAAATCTTGTACTTGACTCGTACTTGACTTGACATGAATTGCGTGACCCAAGAAAGGGTAATTACTTGCTTGCTTGATACAAGATAGCCAAAGTTCTTGACATGACTTGCTAAGAAGTACTTGCTTGAATATCTTGTTATCTTTTCTTGAAAGCTCATGACTAGTTCATCTTGCTGTCTATTGATAATTCTCTCTCTATCTTGTCGTTTTATGCGAGCATGCATAGCTATAGTACATTCATGAAAAAATGTAATTACTTAAAACCCCTTGCTAGCGCTTGAGATATAATTTCCTACTGAGCGTTCGCTCACTCCGTGTTTGTCCCTTACTTTTCAGGTAATTCCGACGACGAGGGAAGTCAATCGGATGGGAATGGTCAAGAGTGAAAGAGCTAGAGCTTTTCCAAGTGTCATCTAGTCTTTTTCCGATTTTCTTGAGTCAACTATGTACTTTTCCTTTTTAATTGAATAGAGTATTGGATTTGTAATAGTCTATCCATTATGAAATAAAGGATTGGGTTATCTTTCTATTTTGCGCATCTCTATTTTGGTGTCGAATACACTACTACTCTGATTGACATGATTGATATAAACTCGTCGCGCATATCCGAGTATCTTCCGTGCTCGGGGCGTGACATAGCGTTAATGCAACTCCCGCTATCTATGATCACCTTGCAGGCCTTCCCTCCCAACCTACAAAATGTATGGAAGATGGTGGTACGACGCCAATCGTCACTCACCTAAGGCTGGGTAAGGATGTACCTGACAACACCCAGCTGTACATCACCCTGATGCTAGGTACCCGAGACATCGGATGGCTCTACCTACCTTAGTTCATCAAAGAACTCCTCCGAATGTTCTTTTCAAGTCTTGGTACATCTTAGTGGCCCCAGGGTGGATTGTGTACCTCGATCTATGAGCTTCTTCAAGAATCTTCTTCTTCAATTCGGGACAGTCGGGCACACATGTCCGTTCATGAAATAACAATCTGCCATTAGGTGCCAGCTTGAAATCCAGTCTCTCGCCCAGCTTGCTCTTTATCTCCCCTAGTGAGGGATCTTCTTCCTGTAGCTTCTTGATTTCAAGTAGCAAATCAGGATATAGGCTCATATGAGATAGAATAATACACATGTTCTTCTCACCTGTGCTGATATCAAGCTCAGAGAATTTCTCCAGCAGCTTCCATTCTTGTATCATACAGTTGGCTAATATTGTTCTCGACTTTCGACTAAGGGCATCAGCTACGGCATTACCCTTACCAGGATGGTACTGTATAGCGAAGTCGAAATCTTTGAGATACTCGAGCCAACGCCTTTGCCGCATGTTCAGCTCCTTTTGGGAGAATAAGTACTTGAGGCTTTTATGATCGGAGTACACAGTGAATTGTTCTCTGTAGAGATAGTGCCTCCATATCTTCAAAGCGAATACTACCGCAGCCAGTTCTAAGTCATGAACCGGGTAGTTCTCTTCATGTTTCTTCAATTGTCGGGAAGAATATGCAATGACTCTTCCATTCTACATCAATACACATCCGAGGCCAATACCCGAGGCATCGGTATATACCTCGTATTTTTCTCCTTCAATTGGTAATGATAAGACTGGAGCAGTGGTCAAGAGATCCTTCAAAGCTTAGAAACTCTTTTCACAGTCTTCATTCCACTCATGAGGCACTTCCTTGCGGGTTAACCTAGTCAGAGGAACGGCAATCTTGGAGAAGTCCTTGATAAAATGCCAGTAGTAACTAGCTAGACCCAAGAAGCTTCGAATTTCCATTACATTTGTGGGTCGTTCCCAGTTCTTCATGGCTTCGACCTTTGATGAGTCAACAGCAACTCTATTTTTTCAAATAATATGGCCTAAGAAGGATACTTCCTCGAGCCAGAATTCACACTTGCTAAATTTGGCATATAGCTTATTTTCCCTCAATATCTACAGTGCCTTATTGAGATGTTCTTCATGATCCTCTTCGGTCTTGGAATAGATCAAAATATCATCAATAAAGACTACAATGAATTGGTCTAAGTAGGGCCTCAATATGATGTTCATTAACTGCATAAAAGCTGCGGGGGCATTTGTTCGTCCGAAAGGTATAACAGTAAATTCGTAATGCCCATACCTGCTTCGGAATGTAGTTTTATGAATGTCTTCTTTTTTGATCTTCAATTGGTGGTAACCAGAACGAAGATCAATCTTGGAGAAATATGAAGCTCCTGATAACTGATCGAACAGCTCGTCAATCCTCGACAGCGGGTATTTGTTCTTGATTGTAAGGTTATTTAGCTGCCGATAATCGATGCATAGTCTCATTGATCCATCCTTCTTTTTGACGAACAGCACGGGTGCTCCCCAAGGTGAAGTACTCGGCCTGATAAAACCCTTTTTCAATAAATCCATTAGTTGTTCCTTTAGTTCCTTCAGCTCAGCAGGGGACATTCTGTATGGTGCCCTAGAGACAGGACTAGCACCAGGGACAAGGTCGATTGTGAATGGCACTTCCCTTTCCGGAGGTAAGCTGGTTAAATCTTCTGGAAAAACATCGGGAAAATCCCGAATTACACAGTGTCTTCAAGTTTAACCATCTCGACTTCTGTGGCAGTCACGAATGCTATGAAAGCCATTCATCCCTTATTCATAAGCCTTCTAGCTCGGAGTGCATATATAAGAAGTGATTTACTCTGAGGGCTATTGTAAACTAGCTCTGGGAAATCCACAAAAGTTACCTTGCCATGCCGGCAATCTACAGTTGCTTGGTATGTGGATAGCCAATCGGCACCTAGTATGACGTCATAACCCTTCATATCTAGGCATATCAGGTCAGCAGGTAAATTGCTTCCCTTAATCATCACTTCACAGTTTGGATAGTGATAAGTGATATCAGACTCATTCCCAAGAGGCGTAGATATGAGCAAATCTAACAGTTCATGTTTCTTAGAAAATGAAACAGTAAAGTTCTTGGAAACGAATGAATGAGTTGCTCTGGTATCAAATTAAACTTGAGCAGTTTTTGAACAAATAGTGAAAGTACCTTCCACAATTCTGCCTTTAGTGGGTTCCGTCTCTAAGAGAGCTTGCAGACGGCCGTGTTTCTTCACCGGACGCTTCTCATTTTTGGTGTCTTGTTCCTTCATCAGTGGGCAGGCTGGGATTCGATGCTCTCGGCTCCCGCATCAAAGATAAGCTCCTAACTTCCTCCTGCATTCCTCGATCTTATGACCAGCTTTATCACAATACTTGCAAATCTTCTTTGAGGGTGTGGCGGTGGAGAATGGCCTATCATTCTTATGGAATTTCTTTGCCTTGGAGGGCTCCCCTCCCATGAAGAACCGCTTCTTGTTGAATGATTGTTTGAATTTTCCCGGGCTTGTGACGGGTTCCTTCTTGTCACTTCCTCAGATTCTCTCGGACAATTCGGTGGCATCTTCTAGCAATTGGGCACGCCGAACTATCTCCAAATAAGCTTGGATGTCCATCGGTGCAAGTTGTGTAATATAGTAGGGCCGAAGCCCGTTTAGGAACCTTCTCGCCTTCATCTTTTTTGTACACACCAAGTGGGGTGCATACCTAGATAATCTGAAAAACTGGGCCTCATACTCGGCCACTTTCAAGCCCCGTTGTTTTAGGACGGCGAATTCTGTGGCCTTCTCCGGGATATGGTCGGAGAAGTACTTGTTGTTGAAATGCTCCGTGAATTCATCCCATGTGACATGGTATTCTGACAGTGTTACTTCTATGGATTCCCACCAGCATCGAGCGTCCCGCTCTAGTTAGAATATGGCCCGTAAAACCTTCTCCTCGTCCGCGCATTACATTACACGGAAGATTCGTTCCATCTCCTTTAGCCAATTCTCGGCATCCTCGAGGTCGGACGAACCCGTGAACCTCGTTGGGTTCATGTTACGGAAACTTCGGTGGAGATCTCCCGCTCTACGGTTTGCTCTGCCTTGGGCCACTTGCTGTAGTGCCTGTGTGAGGCCTTGCACGGTGCGCTGCATCTCGCGCCATTGTGCTCTTTCCACAATCATGATTCTACAAAAGAGTTTAAGTATGATAAAGATCGAGTTTTCTTTTAAGGTCAAAAAGTCTTCATAAAACTTAACCCATGGCTCTATCCATCTCACCGGGTAAGGTATATCTATCCTTGGACTCGGGTTTTACCTATCCTTGGACTCAAGTTTTTACTTAGATTTCAATTTCTAACCTTTTATTTCTTCTAGTTCCCTAGGTTTGAAAACCTAGGCTCTGATACCACGAAGGCTGTCACGTCCCGAGTGCGGAAGATACTCGGATGCGTGACACGTCTATATAGATCGTGTCATTAGAGCGATAAGAATTTTAACATACAAAATTTCGGAGTGCGCAAATGACTAAAAATCTAATAAATTCCAATAGTCCAAGTGATGTTTATTTGATTAATCAAAGAAAATAAAGATAGTCCATGACAAATTTCCAAATTTAGAAAGCCAAACATTAGGCTACACGACTTAACACAAAGTTTATACCACTAACTGACATAACTGGGAATACAAGGTAGACTCAAATAAATTCAAAGACTCGAGTAGCTAATGATAAATGGAAGGCGTTCTAGCACTCTTCACTCGGCCTCAAACCCATTCTTGTCGCTATCCGAATCACCTGAAAATATTAGGAAGCAACTGGATGAGCGAATCGCTCAGTAGGAATTACATCTCAAATACGAGCAATCATTACGTGATTTATAATTTGCATGTATTATAAATATGGCTATGCATGATGTACGTGTAATAAAAATCAGGTATACAAGTAAATCTAGGCATGATGAACAATAAGAGATCAAGAACCGTATAAAGAGAGTATAACAAGATTTCAAGTATTTGACAAGCAGTATTTCAAGAATTTACAGATGTAAATGCCACTTCGGGCAAGCAGGGATTCGTGTACAAGTCTGAACGCGGGTATGAGAAGGAACTCATGTACAAGTATATCAGGTAAAAATTCAATTCAAGCAAGTGTTGTCAAGTACGTATCAGTAGAATTGGCTATTACCATGTAATTATTTTACCCTTTTACGGGCCATAAGTCAAGTATTGCCCGTTCCGGGTCACGCAAGTCAAGTAAGTAAGGAGAGAGAGTAGGGGTGGAGTGTTTCAAGTCAAGCAAGTACTCCGATGCAATGCTAAACACCATGGTCAATAATCTCCCATGGGCACAAGTCACTTTGGGTGCTGCTCCCAGGACCAGACCGAGCCCTATATGCACAGCATTTCATGTATTACCTTTGACATCCACTCTCATTTATAGCCAATATGGAATTTCAAGTATTTAGAAACGTAGTATTTCAGATGAGATTAACTAGTCATTTGGTTACGGAGGATTCTAGAGGTGGCCTCTACAGGCTCAAGAGGTGGCTCCCGTCATGTGGCACTTTGCGCCGTACGGCCTCAAGAGGTGGCTTCCACAATGTAGCACTTTGCCTTGCATGGCATTTAGCTCCTACACTCCCAAATAATAGTTTAAGAGATTCAAGGTTTGACCATGTAGGGTATACACAAGTAGATTTTTTTTTTCATAGAACGGAATTTCAAGAACTCATCATACATAGGAGTATGGATTAGGGTTGTGTTTGCACAATTTTCAAGACAGATCAAGATCAGAAGTTGTAATTACTGAGTTGGCATTTGAGGGTTTGCAAATCCTTCAAATTTTCAAATTTTTTAAAACTTATATATATATATATATATATATATATATATATATCAAATTGGCGCCCCTTTACCCAGTCTTCAATTAATTCAAGACTTGAGGGCCGTCTTCAATTCAGTAATTGAAGACTTGAGGGCCGTCTTCAATTCAATAATTGATGACTTGAGGGCCGTCTTCAATTCTGAAATTGAAGACTTAAGGGCCGTCTTCAATTATGAAATTGAAGACTTAAGGGCGATCTTCAATTCAGCAATTGAAGACTTGAGGGCCGTCTTCAATTCTGAAATTGAAGACTTAAGGGCCGTCTTCAATTCTGAAATTGAAGACTTATGGGCCGTCTTCAATTCAGTGATTTTCACCGGGCAGATACGTTTTATGACTCAAAGCGCTGTTTATTTCAAAAAAATTTCTCGAAATTTGAAAGTAAGGATATGAATACTTAGTATAATTCCTCGGGAGTGCAGAAACATGTTCAGATATAATTACTGAGTTTTGGTTTCACAGATATGAATTTACTAATGTTATAACTTTAATTCCTCAAGAAATGGAATTGACGCCCCTGTGAGTAGTCTTCAATTAATTGAAGACTTGAGGGCCGTCTTCAATTCAGTAATTGAAGACTTGAGGGCCGTCTTCAATTAATAAATTGAAGACTCTGTGGGCAGTCTTCATTTAACAAATTGAAGACTATGTGAGCAGTCTTCATTTAACAAATTGAAGACTCTGTGGGCAGCCTTCATTTAATTGAAGAGTTCCAGTGTGTCTTCAATTTAAGTACAGGTTCAACTCAAATTGACGACACACCAATTGAGTTGTTTTCCAAGTGAGTTGTGCTTCACATCAGAACGGTAAGTTCTGTGACACAAGTTACTGTTCATTTCTCCAAAGTTTCTCCGAATTAGAATCCGAAGACATGGTCAGATGGAGATCTCAGGGTCACAGGAGTATATTATGTCAAAATTTTCAAGGTCCAGTTTATTAGTTATAGATTTTTGAATGCGTTGATTTACTGATTTCTGAAAATTCCAGAAAATGGAATTGACGACATGGTGCATGTCTTCAATTAATTGACGCCCTCGCGGGCAGTCTTCAATTCTGAAATTGGCGCCCTGGTCAGGGGCGCCAATTACAGTGAGGTGTCCACTATTCATCAGTGTGAAAAAGCTCTGAATCAAGAAGTAATGGCACGAATATGTTGGAA
Organism: Amorphophallus konjac; assembly: GCA_022559845.1. Taxonomy (NCBI): domain Eukaryota; kingdom Viridiplantae; phylum Streptophyta; class Magnoliopsida; order Alismatales; family Araceae; genus Amorphophallus; species Amorphophallus konjac. Next base: position 239,902,814 of record CM040118.1, on the reverse strand, counting down.
AAAATGTCAGGATTCCAGAAACATGTTCATGCAAAAATTTCGTGCTGTAGTTCGATAGTTATGAATTTTTGAATGTGTTGAATTATTAATCACTGAAAATTTTAGAAATCGAATTGGCGACATTGGGGGTGTCTTCATTGAAATGACGATTGTGCGAACAGTCTTCAATTTTGAAAATGGCGCCCTGGTCAGGGGCGCCATTTACCAGAGGGTTGGGAGCCTCCGTGTCTTTAAACCATGAACATATTATGTTAACAGAGACTACATATTAAGATTTAAAACATGGTTATTAATACTATAAAACTAGTGTGATAAAATATGTTCAAAAACTCATAAAAATCATGCTAACAAACTAAGTTTAAACTCTTAAAGAGCATGGTGATATGTAACAGGCTATCAAAAAAACATGATATATACATGATTATTGCTTGATTACGGTAAAGCCAGATGATATATATAGCATGGTTGACTAGTTAATCGAACTCTAACATGCATTAGTTAACCTATTTAGCTACTAGTTAGGTAAGGATTTGAGAACACCTACCTCTGTGAAGTGACATGAGTTGACAGGAGAGGAAGAAGCAGCCCTTCCCTTCCTCTGCAACTCTTCAGAGCTTGTTCCCATATCTAGCCTTCGAACTAACCAAATAGGGGGAAAATAGAGTGTATTTTATAACCTTAGGGTCGACAGGATGGGGGACAAGATCCTGAAATATAGGGTATTTAGTGGGTTTACAGCCTACACAAGCTGGAGGGATAGAATGATCGTGATAGTTGTCGGAAAAGAAATGACGCCAAAGAGAGGGTCGTGTATTTCATAAGTTAATATTTCCATGTTAAACTTCAAATATTTTTATCTTTAAAAATTGATGAAATTTATTTGTGAAATTTCAGGGGTGAAACCCTTACATTTTTCTATATTTTTACATATAAACTTTTTGGAAAAATTCATTTTAAATAAAAAGTGGCACTATTCATGCCACTATTCACGTTTAGGAAATAACGACTTAACATATGCCGTTATTTTGAACGGAGATTTTTATATTCACTCTACACTAACCAAAATTGTCTATATACCCTTTCTCACATTCTAAATTATGTTTATCCTTTAACACTTCATCTATATACCCTTATTTTTTTAAAATAATGATATAATGTAAAAGTTGAAATATGAAAATTTCTAAATTATGAAAATATGAATTGGCATCTTGTAAAAGTGATGTTTATCCTTTAACACTCTATCTATATAACCTATTTCCTATTTCTTTGGAATGGTGTAATATTAATTTCTTAAGTGATTGAAAATATAAATTGGTATTTCCTAAAATATAATTTGGCATCTTCTAAAGATCTATTGGTAATTAAATGTTTTAAATGGTTAATCTAATTGAATTAGAATATGAGTTCAATAATTAAATATATATATATATAATTTTTTTTGTATATTTCTATTTTAAAATTCTCGGGTGTTACACCCTCCCCTACTTAAAAGAATTTGGTCCCCAAACTCAACTGTATAAGGATATTGTGGAAAGTATAAAATACTTACAATTTAGAATAATTCTGGGTATCTTCTTTTCATAGATTCTTCGGTCTCCCAAGTTGCTTCTTGTTCCGCGCATCGATTCCATTGGATTTTCACCATAGGGATGGTCTTGCTCCTTAGAACTCAGACTTCGCGGTCGAGGATCCGCATCGACCTTTGCTCATAAGTAAGATCTCTTTGAATCACCAAATCAGCATGGTCAATGACGTGAGAAGGGTCATGCACATATTTCTTCAGCATAGATATATGAAATATATTGTGCACTTCTGAGAGTTGAGGAGGTAAAGCAATACGGTAGGCCACCTCGCCCACTCTTTCCAATACTTCGAATGGACCGATAAACCTCGGTGTAAGCTTGCCCTTAACATCGAATCTTCTAATATCTCGGCCAGGAGATACCTTGAGGAATACATGCTCACCAACTTGGAACTCCAAATATCTCCTTCTATTATCCGCATAAGATTTTTGCCTGCATTGAGCTACCTTGAGTCTCTCTCTGATAAGGTGTATCTTCTCAGTCGAATCTCTAACCATATCTGGGCCTAGAATTTGTCTTTCACCGACTTCTTCCCAGCATATTGGAGAACAACAACTCCTGCCATAAAGCGCCTCGAAAGGTGCCATTTGAATACTAGCTTGATAGCTATTATTATAGGCAAATTCAGATAGGGATAACTGGTCGTGCCAACTTTCGCCGAAATCTATAATACATGCCCTTAACATATCTTCAACAACCTGATTTGTCCTTTCAGTCTGACCATCTGTATGGGGATGAAAAAGCAGTGCTGAAATTAAGTTTCGTCCCCAGAGAGTGTTGTAGACCCTTCCAAAAATGAGAGGTGAAGCGCGGGTCTCGGTCAGATACGATCGAGACGGGAACTCCATGCAATCTAACCATCTTCTTAATATACAGGGCAACAAGTACGTCGACTGACCATCGGCTTTTGATGGGTAAGAAATGGGCCGATTTAGTTAGTCGGTCGATAATTATCCAAATTTCATCATATCCACCCCTACACTTGGGCAAACCCATGATAAAGTCCATGCCAATGTCTTCCCACTTCCACTTGAGAATATCCAGCAGATGTAGCTTTCTAGCGGGTTTTTGATGTTCCGCCTTCACTTGTTGGCATGTGAGGCAACGAGACACAAAGTCTGCTACCTCCCTTTTCATGTTAGGCCACCAGAAAGTTATTTTCAAGTCTTGGTACATCTTAGTGGCCCTAGGGTGGATTGTGTACCTCGATCTATGAGCTTCTTCAAGAATCTTCTTCTTCAATTCGGGACAGTCGGGCACACATGTCCGTTCATGAAATAGCAATCTGCCATCAGGTGCCAGCTTGAAATCCAGTCTCTCGTCCAGCTTGCTCTTTATCTCCACTAGTGAGGGATCTTCTTCCTGTAGCTTCTTGATTTCAGGTAGCAAATCTGGATGTAGGCTCATATGAGATAGAATAATACACATGTTCTTCTCATCTGTGCTGATATCAAGCTTAGAGAATTTCTCCAACAGCTTCCATTCTTGTATCATGCAGTTGGCCAATATTGGTCTCGGCTTCCGACTAAGGGCATCAGCTACGGAATTACCCTTACCAGGATGATACTGTATAGTGAAGTCGAAATCCTTGAGATACTAGAGCCAACGCCTTTGCCGCATGTTCAGCTCCTTTTGGGAGAATAAGTACTTGAGACTTTTATGATCGGAGTACACAGTGAATTGTTCTCCGTAGAGATAGTGCCTCCATATCTTCAAAGCGAATACTACCGCAACCAGTTCTAAGTCGTGAACCGGGTAGTTCTCTTCATGTTTCTTCAATTGTCGGGAAGAATATGCAATGACTCTTTCATTCTGGATCAATACACATCCAAGGCCAATACCCAAGGCATCGATATATACCTCGTATTTTCTCCTTCAATTGGTAATGATAAGACTGGAGCAGTGGTCAAGAGATCCTTCAAAGCTTAGAAACTATTTTCACAGTCTTCATTCACCTCATGAGGCACTTCCTTGTGGGTTAACCTAGTTAGAGGAACGGCAATCTTGGAGAAGTCCTAGATAAAACACCGGTAGTAACCAGCTAGACCCAAGAAGCTTCGAATTTCTGTTACATTTGTGGGTCATTCCCAGTTCTTCACGGCTTCGACCTTTGATGGGTCAACATCAATTTCATTTTTTGAAATAATATGGCCTAAGAAGGATACTTCCTCGAGCCAGAATTTGCACTTACTGAATTTGGCATATAGCTTATTTTCCCTCAATATCTGCAGTGCCTTCTTGAGATGTTCTTCATGATCCTCTTCGGTCTTGGAATAGATCAGAATATCATCAATAAAGACCACAATGAATTGGTCTAAGTAGGGTCTGAATATGATGTTCATTAACTGCATAAAAGCTGCGGGGGCAGTTGTTAGTCCGAAAGGTATAACAGTAAATTCGTAATGCCCATACCTACTTCAGAATGCTGTTTTGTGGATGTCTTCTTCTTTGATCTTCAATTGGTGGTAACTAGAACGAAGATCAATCTTGGAGAAATATGAAGCTCCTGATAACTGATCGAATAGCTCGTCAATCCTCGGCAGCGGGTATTTGTTCTTGATTGTAAGGTTATTTAGCTGTCGATAATCGATTCATAGTCTCATTGATCCATCCTTCTTTTTGACAAACAGTACGGGTGCTCCCCAAGGGGAAGTACTCGGCCTGATGAAACCCTTTTTCAATAACTCCATTAGTTGTTCCTTTAGTTCCTTCAGCTCAGCAGGGGACATTCTGTATGGTGCCCTAGAGACAGAACCAGCACCAGGGAGATGGTGAATTGTGAACGACACTTCCCTTTCCGAGGGTAAGCCGGTTAAATCTTCTAGAAAAACATCTGGGAAATCCCGAATTACACGGATGTCTTCAAGTTTAACCTTCTCGACTTCCGTGGCAGTCACGAATGCTATGAAAGCCATGCATCCCTTATTCATAAGCCTTCTAGCTCGGAGTGCTGATATAAGAAGTGATTTACTCTGAGGGCTATTGTAAACTAGCTCTGGGAAATCCACAAAAGTTACCTTGCCATGCCGGCAATCTACAGTTGCTTGGTATGTGGATAGCCAGTCGGCACCTAGTATGACGTCATAACCCTTCATATCTAGGCATATCAGGTCAGCAGGTAAATCGCTTCCCTTAATCATCACTTCACAGTTTGGATAGTGATAAGTGATATCAGACTCATTCCCAAGAGGTGTAGATATGACCAAATCTAACAGTTCATGTTTCTTAGAAAATGAAGCAGCAAAGTTCTTGGAAACGAATGAATGAGTTGCTCCAGTATCAAATAAAACTTGAGCAGTTTTTGAACAAATAGTGAGAGTACCTTCCACAATTCCGCCTTCAGTGGGTTCCATCTCTCGGAGAGCTTGCAGACGGTCGTGTTTCTTCACCGGGCGCTTCTCGTCTTTGGTGTCTTGTTCCTTCATCAGTGGGCAGTCTGGGATTCGATGCTCTCGGCACCCACATCGAAGACAAGCTCCTAACTTCCTCCAGCATTCCTCGGTCTTATGACCAGCTTTATCATAATACTTGCAAATCTCCTTTGAGGGTGTGGCGGTGGAGAATGGCATGTCATTCTTATGGAATTTCTTTACCTTGGAGGGCTCCCCTCCCATGAAGAACCGCTTCTTGTTGAATAATTGTTTGAATTTTCCTTGGCTTGTGACGGGTTCCTTCTTGTCTCTTCCTCGGATTCTCTTGGACAATTCGGTGGCATCTTCTAGCAATTGGGCAAGCCGAACTATCTCCGAATAAGCTTGGATGTCCATCGGTGTAAGTTGTGTAATATAGTGGGGCCGAAGCCCATTTAGGAACCTTCTCGCCTTCATCTTTTTTGTACACACCAAGTGGGGCGCATACCTAGATAATCTGGAAAATTGGGTCTCATACTCGGCCACTTTCAAGCCCCGTTATTTTAGGACGGCGAATTCTACTGCCTTCTTCTCCTGGATATGGTCGGAGAAGTACTTGTTGTTGAAATGGTCCGTGAATTCATCCCATGTGACATGGTATTCTGGCAGTGTTGCTTCTATGGATTCCCACCATCATCGAGCGTCTCGCTCTAGTTGGAATACGGGCAGTAAAACCTTCTCCTCGTCCGTGCATTGCATTACACGGAAGATTCGTTCAATCTCCTTTAGCCAATTCTCGGCATCCTCGGGGTCGGACGAACCCGTGATCCTCGGTGGGTTCATGTTACGGAAACTTCGGTGGAGATCTCCCGCTCCCTGTTTGCTCCGCCTTGGGCCACTTGCTGTAGTGCCTGTGTGAGGCCTTGCACGGTGCGCTGCATCTCGCGCCATTGTGCTCTTTCCGCAGTCATGATTCTACAAAAGTGTTTAAGTATGATAAAGATCAGGTTTTCTTGTAAGGTCAAAAAGTCTTGATAAAACTTAACCCATGTCTCTATCCATCTCATCGGGTAAGGTATATCTATCCTTGGACTCGGGTTTTACCTATCCTTGGACTCATGTTTTTACTTAGATTTCAATTTCTAACCTTTTATTTCTTCTAGATCCCTAGGTTTGAAAACCTAGGCTCTGATACCACGAAGACTGTCACGTCCCGAGCGCGGAAGATACTCGGATGCATGACGCGTCTATATAGATCGTGTCATCAGAGCGATAAAAATTGTAACATACGAAATTTCAGAGTGCGCAAATGACTAAAAATCTAATAAATTCCAATAGTCCAAGTGATGTTTATTTGATTAATCAAAGAAAATAAAGATAGTCCATGACAAATTTCCAAATTTAGAAAGCCAAACATTAGGCTACACGACTTAACACAAAGTTTATACCACTAACTGACATAACTGGGAATACAAGGTAGACTCAAATAAATTCAAAGACTCGACTAGCTAATGATAAATGGAAGGCGTTCTAGCACTCTTCACTCGGCCTCAAACCCATTCTTGTCGCTATTCAAATCACCTGAAAATGTTAGGAAGTAACTGGATGAGCGAATCGCTCAGTAGGAATTACATCTCAAATACGAGCAATCTTTACGTGATTTACAATTTGCATGTATTATCAGTATGGCTATGCATGATGTACGTATAATAAAAATCAGGTATACAGGTAAATCTAGGCATGATGAAAAATAAGAGATCAAGAACTGTATAAAGAGAGTATAACAAGATTTCAAGTATTTGACAAGCAGTATTTCAAGAATTTACAGATGTAAATGCCACTTCGGGCAAGCAGGGATTCGTGTACAAGTATGAACGCAGGTATGATAAGGAACGCATGTAAAAGTATATCAAGTAAAAATTCAATTCAAGCAAGTGTTGTCAAGTACGTATCAGTAGAATTGGCTATTATCTTGTAAGTATTTTACCCTTTCACGGGCCACAAGTCAAGTATTGCCCGTTCCGGGCCACGCAAGTCAAGTAAGGAGAGAGAGTAGGGGTGGAGTGTCTTAAGTCAAGCAAGTACTCCAGTGTAATGCTAAACACCGTGGTCAATAAACTCCCATGGGCACAAGTACCTTTAGGTGCTCCTCCCAAGACCAGATCGGGCCCTATATGCATAGCATTTCATATATTACCTTTGACATCCACTCTCATTTATAGCCAATATGAAATTTCAAGAATTTAGAAACGTAGTATTTCAGACGAGATTAACTAGTCATTTGGTTATGGAGGATTCTAGAGGTGGCCCCTACAGGCTCAAGAGGTGGCTCCCGTCGTGTAGCACTTTGTGCCGTACGGCCTCAAGAGGTGGCTCCCACAACGTAGCACTTTGCCCTGCATGGCACTTAGCTCCTACACTCCTAAATGATAGTTTAAGAGATTCAAGGTTTGACCATGTAGGGTATACACAAGTAGATTTTTTTTTCATGGAACGGAATTTCAAGAACTCATCATACACAAGAGTATGGATTAGGGTTGTGTTTGTACAATTTTCGAGACAGATCAAGATCAGAAGTTGTAATTACTGAGTTGGCATCTGTGGGTTTGCTAATCCTTCAAAATTTTCTTTTTTTAAATATATATATATATATATATCAAATTGGCGCCCCTTTACCCAGTTTTCAATTAATTGAAGACTTCAGGGCCGTCTTCAGTTCAGTAATTGATGACTTGAGGGCCATCTTCAATTTTGAAATTGAAGAGTTAAGGGCCGTCTTCAATTCAGTAATTGAAGACTTGAGGGCCATCTTCAATTCTGAAATTGAAGACTTAAGGGACGTCTTCAATTCTGAAATTGAAGACTTAAGGGCCGTCTTCAATTCAGCGATTTTCACCTGGCAGATACGTTTTGTGATTCAAAGCACTGTTCATTTCAAAAAAGTTTCTAGAAATTCGAAAGTAAGGATATGAATACATACTATAATTCCTCGAGAGTCCAGAAACATGTTCAGATATAATTACTGAGTTTTGGTTTCACAGATATGAATTTTCTAATGTTATAACTTTAATTCCTCAAGAAAGGGAATTGACGCCCCTGTGAGCAGTCTTCAATTAATTGAAGACTTGAGGGCCGTCTTCAATTCAGTAATTGAAGACTTGAGGGCTGTCTTCAATTCAGTAATTAAAGACTTGAGGGCCATCTTCAATTAATAAATTGAAGACTCTGTGGGCAGTCTTCATTTAACAAATTGAAGACTCTGTGGGCAGTCTTCATTTAATTGAAGAGTTCCAGGGTGTCTTCAATTTAAGTACAGGTTCAACTCAAATTGACGACACACCAATTGAGTTGTTTTCCAAGTGAGTTGTGCTTCGCATCAGAACGGTAAGTTCTATGACACAAATTATTGTTCATTTCTCCAAAGTTTCTCTGAATTAGAATCCGAAGACATGGTCAGATGGAGAAAAATCTCAAGGTCACAGAAGTATATTATGTCAAAATTTTCAAGGTCCAGTTTATTAGTTATAGATTTTTGAATGCGTTGATTTACTGATTTCTGAAAATTCCAGAAAATGGAATTGACGACATGGTGCATGTCTTCAATTAATTGACGCCCTCGCGGGCAGTCTTCATTTCTAAAATTGGCGCCTTGGTCAGGGGCGCCAATTACAGTGAGGTGTCCACTATTCATCAGTGTGAAAAAGCTCCGAATCAGGAAGTAATGGCACGAATATGTTGGAAAAAATGTCAGGATTCCAAAAATATGTTCATGCAAAATTTTCGTGCTTTAGTTTGATAGTTATGGATTTTTGAATGTGTTAAATTATTAATCACTGAAAATTTCAGAAATCGAATTGGCGACATTGGGGGTGTCTTCATTTAAATGACGACTGTATGAACAGTCTTCAATTTTGAAAATGGCGCCTTGGTCAGGGTGCCATTTACCAGAGGGCTGGGAGCCTCCATGTCTTTAAACCATGAATATATTATGTTAACAGAGACTATATATTAAGATTTAAAACATGGTTATGGATACTATAAAACTAGTGTGATAAAATATGTTCAAAAACTCATAAAAATCATGCTAACAAACTAAGTTTAAACTCTTAAAGATCATGGTGATATGAAATAGGTTATCAAAATAACATGATATATACATGATTATTGCTTGATTACGGTAAAGCCATATGATATATATAGCATGGTTGACTAGTTAATTGAACTCTAACATGCATCAGTTAACCTATTTAGCTACTAGTTAGGCAAGGATTTGAGAACACCTTGAAGTGACAAGTGTTGACAGGAGAGGAAGAAGCAGCCCTTCCCTTCCTCTGCAACTCTTGAGAGCTTGTTCCCGTATCTAGCCTTCGAACTAACCAAATAGGGGGAAAATAGAGTGTATTTTATAACCTTAGGGTCGACAGGATGGGGGACAAGATCCTGAAATATAGGGTATTTAGTGGGTATACAGCCTACACAGGCTGGAGGGATAGAATGATCGTGATCGTTGTCGTAAAAGAAATGACGCCCAAGAGAGGGTCGTGTATTTCATAAGTTAATATTTCCATGTTAAACTTCAAATATTTTTATCTTTAAAAATTGATAGAATTTATTTGTGAAATTTCAGGGGTGACACCCTTACATTTTTCTCTATTTTTAAATTTAAACGTTTTTGAAAAATTCTTTTTAAATAAAAAGTGGTACTATTCACATCACTATTCACGTTTAGGAAATAACGACTTAACATATGTCGTTATTTTGAACGGAGATTTTTGTATTCACTCTACACTAACCAAAATTATCTATATACCCTTTCTCACTTTCTAAATTATGTTTATCCTTTAACACTTCATCTATATACCCTTATTTCTTCAAAATAATGATATAATGTAAAAGTTGAAATATGAAAATTTCTAAATTATGAAAATATGAATTGGCATCTTGTAAAAGTGATGTTTATCCTTTAAAACACTATCTATATAACCTATTTCCTATTTCTTTGGAATGGTGTAATATTAATTTCCTATGTGATTGAAAATATAAATTGGCATTTCCTAAAATATAATTTGGCATCTTCTAAAGCATCTATTGGTAATTAAATGTTTTAAATGGTTAATCCAATAGAATTAGAATATGAGTTCAATAATTAAATATATATATATATATATATATATATAATTTTTTTTGTATATTTCTATTTTAAAATTCTCGGGTCTTACACCTTTTGACCCTTCTGAGTACGGCGATACAAGACATAATGGATTACCCATGATCTGAACAGATCTCATAAAGAGAATCCAAGAAACTAAAACGCAAACGCAATCTGAGATTCTCTTGAGCACAAAGACAAACACATTGCAGTAAAGAAGATTATAGACAGATAGCACACTTAGGATCATCAACCTAGCACACACAATAAACCTGTGAAAAGGAGAAGAGACCAAGGGACAAACGCACAAGGCAAACCATGGTGCACCAGGATTTTTAGGTGGTTTAGCTAACCCAGAGTCAGCCAACGTCCACCCCTCGCTCTCACTGAGTGAGGATACCACTAGCACAAGCTAGAAACCAAGCAGACTCAGTCTACAACAGGATCCTGCCTAACAGCTTGAACCAGAGGGAAACAAATCTCTCGACCTGGTCTTCCTTTCCACGAGACCAGCACCCTAGCTCTGCTACCCACAGAACTAGAATCGGAGGACAACCTCCCTTCCTCTGAATCCACAGAGGGCAACCGGAGATAAATCTCCCTTCTCCTAAATCCTCAAGAGGAACCCATGAGTGACACCCCATCACTCACAACCAGAGAGCAAGTCTCCCTTCTCCTGTTCGCACAGAAGGAACCCCGATCCCAAAATAAGGAGCCGAAAAATGAAAATGGAAATGAAACATATAGACCAAACAAAAGAAAATAAAAACAAAAATAGCTTTGAGGAGCACAATGACTCTGGATTTGATCCACGAGTCAATACATGAGCAGATCTTCAGGATGAAATGGTTGCACACTTATTCTTCTTCTCACGATCTCTTTCTCTGAACTCTCTCTTCCTCTTTCTTTTTCTTCTCTTCTCTGCTTGCTCACTGACTTCTCTTTTCTTCTTCTTCTTCATCTTTTCTCACGATGGCCTCTCTTAACGTCTGTAACGGCAGCCTCTCTTGTTTTTCTTCGAAGGAGGTGGCACCTTGTAAATAGAACAGGGCCTCCGTAAAGATTGGATGAGGCGAAAAACCTAGTGAGCTCTAATTAGTCCACATGGCACTGAATATTCTTCCTTTGGAATCCTCTAGAAATGCGTGCTATCTCTTATTGGATCACGTGCCATTATGTCGCTAGAGTGAGCTACCCAATCGGGTCCAAAAATGGATCTTCATTTCTTGGTTCGGGTTAGCTGCTGCGTCGATGCAGACTTCGATGCGCTAACCTTTCAGGTGGATGCAATGCTTCTAGGTACTGATGCTCAGACCTGCTTTTGTTGCTGCCTCTTTTATAGCATCGACTTGATTCATGGGTTGTGTTCATTGAGGCATTTCATCAAACAGTTCTTCATCTTCATAAGATTTGACTCATCTAGGCAAGGCCCACTGAATATAGCTTGACATATCCCTTCCGATGCAAATCTAGTATGTAAGATAGCATTTAACTTTAGCTGACTTGATTTTAGTGTCTTTGCATACAGCTGTAAGCTGAATTTTCACTTGAGACAATTAATTACTTCTGATGCATCGACCTTGTGTTGTCGAGAAGTGTTAAGATGCATCGACCTTATAGCATCTTCAGCTGCTTCGACCTTATAGTCATCTTGAAATAGCTGCACCGACTTTTGTTCTGATCATAACAAAGGTGCATCGACCTTACCAGTAGATTTGAAATAGCTGCACCAACCTGACCAAGCAGTGAAGAATTGCTGCACTGACCTTATTACTTTAACCATAGCCACTGCATTGACTTAACTCCTTTAATAGTGGCTGCTGCACCGACCTGTCTGCTTTAACAGTAGCTGTTGCACCGACCTGATCTTGCAGGAACCACTCTGCTGCGTCGAGGCAGTGCTTCATTGCATCGAGGCAGAGTTCTTGATTCTGACCCTGAAGCTCCACTACATCGACTCTACTAGTCCAAGATGCATATGTGCATCGAGCTGATTAGCAAGAATTTCTTTAGGTGCATCAACCTGATTATCATGAACCTTCAGCTGCATTGACCTTACTCCAACTTTGAGTGCATCGACCTATTTCTTCTTTAACTATGGCACCTGCTTCATTGCATCGAGGCAGTGTTCTGGAATCTCAACTGCGAGCTCCACTGCGTCGAGGCCTTGGCCAACTGCATCGAGGGTGTTTCCTTTAGTTTGTTTCTGATGCCTTCTCTACATCGAGGTAGTGCCTAGTTGCAACAACCTTATACCCTTGCTCAGTCAAAGTATGTCAACCTGCTCTTTCAGCTTCACTGATTTCTTCATGACTTTGACTTAACCTTTTGCCTTATTCTCAGAGCCCGTTCTGTGGAGAATTCAACACACATCTTCTACATATAATAAGATCATCTTAAGAGCAATTAATATCACATCCATCAATGCAAAAACTACAATGTATCACATCCATCAATGCAACATCAACAGTGGTTGTCATCATTAAACCATATTAATATCATGACATCATCAAAAACACATAAATGCAACATCAACACATATTAATATCAGGACATCATCAAAATCACATAAATATAGCATCAACACATGACATCATGCTTAGATGAGTCATAGTGTTTGGCATCATCAAAACCACAGGGGTACAACAAAAAGGACCAAACCCCATTTGGTCCGCCCTCCACCGGTGGTCATGAGTTAAGACATGGTACCACACCAATACCAAGTCCCATGAAACTCGTGCTCGAATCCTCCGTCGGCCCTGCGCACACATGCACGCATCACAATCAGCCGATTAGTTGTAGAACCCCCAAGCCAAGCCTCAAACCCGATTCATACCTCACCGCCCTGAGACCAGGGCGGCCAGGTGACTGGCCTCCTAGTCTTCTGGGCGGCTAGGTCGCTGGCCCCCTTGTCCTCCTGGACGGCCAGTCACCTCGCCACCGCGGGCTGTGGACGACCATCACCTTGGCCGCCCACAGACCAGAACCCATTTCTCCCTCCTCCATCCCGAATGCTAATTCCCTTCATACATAACCCACGCATCTACATCAATCGGAGAAGCATTAGAATCATGGGACTTACTTGTCTACGTGTTGCCTTCCCTTCCTTCTCACCGTTGGCTTCATCCAGCGCGGAGCCCTCTTCCTCCTCCAAGCCCTCCTAGTCATCGCCGTGGTCGGTCGCCTCCTCTGGAGCAGCCACGTCTTCTTCTTCTGTTCCTCCTTCTCCACCACCATGGGAAGAGGAGGTCGAGGTAGATGAGCTTGCAAAAGCTTCCTCTTGTTCGTTCTCTTCACTCGCACTCGAGGATGGAGCTTCATCAACAATATCCAACCAAGTTCGCCGCGGCCCCATCTCCTTCTCGTGAGCTCGAGCACTCCAATCCCTCCATCACGGTAGTAGGAACCCTATGAGAACAGCTATTCTCAAGCTCAGGCACCTTTGAGAGAAGATGGGATGCCAATCGGGATGGCTGCTTATGAGGAGGACGGCCGCCCTTTTTATGCCCTCCAATAAGCAGGGCGGCCAAGGTGTTGTCCGCCGACCAAAAGTTGGAGGCGGCCAACATCCTGGCCGCCCTCTCCCTTTTCAGCAAAAAAAAAAGAAAGAAAAAAGAAGAAAAAAAAAGAAAATACATTCTCACACCTAGTTTGACATCATATTTTGGCATTCAATCTCACAACCCACAACAAAATCAAACAAAAATGCGTGTAGTTTTATTTCACTTAATTGCCCTTTCTTGCGCATCAAATCCAAATAGAATGCTGAACAGGCGGCAATAATCAAGTGCGCCGCCTCATGAAAAACTCATTCACTCTAGGACTAAAACCCCACTGGTAGTCAAGGTTGTTGAGTGGTGATATGCAGATCTAAAGGGGAGGGGTGAATAGATCAGCCCCTTTTTGCCCTTCTTTGAGGAAATAAAAAATAGATCTAACTCAAATGTTAATACGACAAGGATTAATTAATAGCTAAGAAGCTGAACACATATATGATATCCATGAACGGTCCTACCAAGCTTCTACAGTTAAAACATATAGGAAAGCAAACCACAAGACACAATCTTTAAGGTGGTTTAGTCTCAATCCAGAGACCTACGTCCACCGCTCACATAACACGGTGAGGCTTCACTGGTGCCAAAGCAATAACCGCTGATTCACAGCTTCTAACAGAGAGATAAACTCTCACAACTCCGTTGCCAAACTGCTTGAGGGATCACAACCCAAAACCTATAGATCGGTGATCACACTATCTATCTTCCTGCACGCAGGTAGGGAACAAAGAAGAGAGAGTGTGTCTTTAAGGAAAAAACAAAATGAAAAGGAAACATCCAAATAGAGTATCGTAATGAAGCACTATGAGTAGGAAATCTCCTGTCTAGGAAAGATCTTGAGGACTCATTTGCTCTCTTCTTCTTCTTCCTGGTTTGTCACCACAACCTTACGAAGGAAGGATGAACTTGCTTCCAACTCTTCAAGGGAAATGGATGGAGCTTCACAAACCCTTTCTACTTTTCTGAGAGACCTCTTTCAGTGAGGAAGAGGATCGTCTTCTTTGTTGCATTCACTCCAGTAGAACCAAGAAGGAGATGGCTTTGTCAGCAAGTCTTCTGCACATCATTTCCTCCCTTGCTTGCTTTTCAAACTGGAGCTCATGCTCCTGATATGTTGGTGACTGCTAGCGACACCAATGTTGCCCCCTTTTTCAAGCTAAACCCAGAAAGTCACATCCACATTATTTGATTAGCTTCCACATGCATAGTTGACCCTTTTTCTATCAAGTTTGCATATATGTGGGTAGGTAGGAGACCATTTCAGCAAAGGTACAGTCCTTTCAGGGGATTTCTCTGCCAGACCATCATCCTCTGACAAAGTAGCCTCTTTAACGGCTTTTTCCAGGCTGAACGGATCCTCTGGGATAAGTTCCAGATCTTGAAGATAGCTCTTGTTAGTTTCAGATCCATTCTGGTCGAACACGAATGTGTCGACACTTTCCACACAGTGTGTCGAGACATCCCATTGAATATCTTGAAGACAGCTTCAATCGGTTTCAGAACCGTTCTAGTCGAACACTAATGTGTCGACACTTTACACACAGTGTGTCGAGACATCCATTAAATATCTTGAAGACCCATGGCTGATGTGCCGAGACATATACTGTAGCAACTCTGATAAATGAATATTTGAAATAAATTAAAACATATATATATTATAGTAGTAATACATATAATAAGAATAGGGTTAATTAGATGAAGTAAAACAAAATTAAAATAACGCCTCTTATTAGGGCGTTAATTCAAAAAGAAACGCCTCTATCAAAGGCGTGACTAAAGAAAGGACGCCCACACGTGCGGTCGTCAACTCTCACGACCAAATAGGCAAACAAGAGAAACGCCCATGTATGGGGTGTGTTTCAAAAACAAGGAACGCCCTTATCCAAGACGTTTCTTAAGAAACGACCTGAACAAGGTCGTTAATTAAAGAATCGACGCCCTTACCTAAGGCGTTAATTCAGTTCGTGAACCGTTCGAACCCAGAACTTATCCAGGGTAAGTGATAAGCATTAGAAGGAGTTCAAACGTGGTAATGACTCTATCATAGAAGTATTGCTTCCACACAATCACTAACCCTAATAGGACACCCAAAATCCTATAAAAACTTTCGTTCGGCCAACCCTAAAACTATTTGGACGAACTACTGCTGCAGGTACGTGAAGAACATATGTTCTTCTATTTTTTTCTTCTTCTGTTTACAGTCGCATGAAGAATATTGATTATTCTTCTTCTCTTATTAACAGGTTAAGAGGCTCGGGCGTTTGAGGAACAAGAGTTCTTCATCCGTGTGTAAGTACCCCTTCCCCTACCTACAGTCCATGGATTTCAAGGAAACTAATATCTTCAATCTATCCTCTGTAGGATTCATCCAACGTCTGCAGCATCATTGATTCTTACAAATCCCTCACGGTCATCTCCAAATCAACTCTTAAAGGTAGGTTTTCTCAAGTTACGGTAGCCCAAATGAAATTAATGCAAGATATATATATATATATATAAGCATGTCATGCATATGGTTATTATAGTTTCCATGCGTTTTCTGAAATATTTTGAAAGAGACGCCCCTGTCAAGGGCGCTAATTTACAAGACACGACCATGTCCAGGTCGTCAATTTAATATTTGACGCCCTGTACACAGGCGTTAATTTCATATAAATCTTCAGAACGGATTATCCATGCAATTACATGAAATCAATCAATAATTGTTAACGGTTAAAAGTCAATAAGCATGAAACATCAAATCTAAAATACTGCATCTGATTTCCTGCCAATTTCCTGTCATGACTATATGATTGTTATCATTGATTATCGTGCAAATCTTGCTTTCCTAGTATCTCTTGAATTCACGACCTAGACTAGGTCGTTTTCCATGTGGTAACGCCCCATCACAGGGCGTGAATTAAAAATAAACGCCCCTTACTAAGGCGCGTATCTGTTAAAATCCTGGAATATATATTCTGTGAAAATAAGAATTAAATGATTAACGCCCCTGCCAAGGGCGCGTTTTTGATAATTTCTAAAAATGAATATGTTCTGAAAAATATTGTAAATAAAAAGATGCCTGCTACAGTAGTCGTCAACTTTTGAAGAAACGCCCCTTCCGAAGGCGCGTCTTAGATAAATTATTGAATTATTGAAAATTCTGCAAAACGGACCGTATGTAAACGCCCTTCTGTTAGGCGTTAATTATTTGAGAAACGACTTGACCTAAGTTGTTATTTTACTGTAAACTGATTTTTTTCTCTGATTTGCTAACGGATGGTTTATATCTTATACATATATATATATATCGGCACTATTCTCCACTCCGTGAGTATAGTCCCACTTTTCACGGTGTTTTATCGATCACACTCAATTCTCATTGACATACAAGCTCTCCATTGGACATTCCGTTCCTTTGGACTGGCGAGTTAGTCATAGAGACCTCCGTAAGACTCCTCGTAGCCTTGGATTCCCTCAAGGCCGACTGAGCTGGTTGTACCCTAAAAACCCATTACACGATCCTTGCCATGTCAATATAAAGAAACATGGTATACCGGCCCTTATGATTATACAAAGAGTATATCATAAGAAATTCTTAATGGGATGATGATATCATGCCATATCATGTCGTTCTTGTAAACCTCAATTCTATGATAAGAATGAGGGTATCTTACCTTTGATATACTGTTCATGTGGACCTCAATTCTATATAAAGAATGTCCATATTGATTTGTCATGGTACCTCAGTTAAGGGAACCATATTCTACCTAGTTTTATCGATATCGTGATTATACCGTTGTTATCGCCATTCTATGTCCTTTGTCATATTTTAGACTCTATTCTATCAAAGTTGTCATACGTGTCTACAAGCTTGATTATTGAAATTCTATGTTGGCTATAAACAAGAGTGGATGTCAAAACACATGATAAATGACTGCGCATATAGGGCCCGATCTGGTCCTGGGAGGAGCACCCGAAAGTACTTGTGCCCATGGGAGTTAAAATGATAAGGTATCTGGCATTATACCGAGTACTTGACTTGCTTGATTGGACATTCCACACACATCTTGTACTTGAATCGTACTTGACTTTACATGAAATGCGTGGCCCGAAAAAGGGTAATTTACTTGCTTGATACATGATAGCCAAAGTTCTTGACATGACTTGTTAAAAGTGCTTGCTTGAATACCTTGAATATACTTGTCATCTTGTTGGAAGTTCATGATTAAGTTCATCTTATTTCTTGATATTACATTCTCTCTATCTTGTCGTTTCATGCGAGCATGCATAGCCTTATTGCATTCATGAAAATGTAATTACTTAAACCCCTTGCTAGTACTTGAGATATAATTTCCTACTGAGCGTTCGCTCATTCCGTTTTGTCCCTTTCTACTTTTCAGGTAAGTCCGACGACGATGGAAGTCAATCGGATGGGAATGGTCAAGAGTGAAAGTGATAGAGCTTCTACAAGTGTCGTCTAGTCTTTTCCATAGTTTCTTGAGTCAAATATGTATTCTTTTCCTTTTTGTTAAACAGAGTATTGGATTTGTAATAGTCTATCCATTATGAAATAAAGGATTGGGGTATCTTGCTATTTTGCGCATCTCTGTCTTTGAGTCGAATACACGACCACTCTGATTGACATGATTGATATAGACACGTCGCGCATCTCCGGGTATCTTCCGCGCTCGGGGCGTGACAGTCTTTGTGGTATCAGAGCGTAAGGTATTCAATTCCTAGGAAACCCAAGTCCAAGGATAGGTTTCAAAACCTTTAACCAAGTGAGAGTGGGTAGAACCAAGGGTTAAATGATCAATGAGTCCTTTATAAGATCATAGTGATATAATACTAACATAGCTATTGTAATTGTAGGATAATGGCTGCCGAACGTGCTCAATGGCGCAACATGCAGCGTACCCTCCAAGGGATGACCCAAGTGATACAACAGGTAGCACAAGGTGGTGCTCCACGAGCTGGAAGCTTACACCAAGCATTCAAGAATATGAATCCCCCGAAGTTCATGGGATCGACCGATCCAGATGATGCCGAGCATTGGGTTCGGGAGATTGAACGTATATTCCGTGTTATGCAATGCACGGATCAGGACAAAGTCTTATTAGCTACTTTCCAGTTAGAAAAGGATGCTAGATGCTGGTGGGAGTCGATTGAAGCTACAATTGACCCAACTCAAGTTACATGGGGAGAATTCGTTGAATATTTCAACGCCAAATATTTCTCTGATAGGGTCCAGGAAAAGAAGGCCGCCGAATTTGCCGCATTAAAGCAAAGATCTTTATCGGTGGCTGATTATGAAGCACAGTTTTCTAGACTGTCTAGATATGCTAAGCATTTAATTAGCACGGAAAAGATTAAAGCCCGTAGATTTCTTAATGGGCTTAGGCCCCACTACATTACTCAACTGGCGCCTATGGATATTCAAGTTTATACTGAAATAGTGCGCCGAGCTCAGTTGCTTGAAGATGCCACGGAACTATCTGATAGGATCCGTGGGAAAGACAAAAAGGAGCAAGTCACAAGTTCGGGTTCTTTTAAACCCAACTTTAAGAAGAGGCCTAATAATGGAGGTTCTTCCTCTCAAGATCAGAAGTTCAAGAAATCCAAGCATTTCTCTATCACCACTACACCTTCAAACGTAGTATGCAAGCATTGTGACAAGGCTGGTCACAAAACAGAAGAATGTTGGAGGAAATTAGGAGCATGTCTCTGTTGTGGGAGTCGTGAACATCGGATTCCCGATTGTCCATTAATGAATGACCAAGACGGTGAGGGTAAACGCCCAGTGACAAGGAACGCGCGTCTTCATGCAATCCAAGAGACCGAACCAGAAGAAGAAGGCGGATTGGTGGAAGGTACATTAAAAATTTGTTCCAAATATGCACATGTCTTATTTGATACGGGTGCATCGCATTCCATTATTTCCAAGAAGTTTGCTGACCCATTACCTCTAGAACCAGAATGGATGAAATTAGTATTGTCTACTCCTCTCGGAAACGAGACGGATATCACACATCATTACCAAAACTGTGACGTATTGGTTCGAGGAAAGAATTTTCCTATTGATCTTATGTGCTTAGATCTAAAAGAGTATGATGTTATACTAGGAGCAGATTGGTTATCCAAATACCAGGCAACGGTTGATTGCCGTGATAGCAAGATTATTTTCAAGGAATTTTCGGAACTGACTTATACTAGTCCTAAGAGTCGAAGCAAATCCCCTCTTATCTCGGCTCTTCGAGCAAGCAAGCTCGTCAAGAAAGGATGTGTATCCTTCCTTGCTTTTGTCACTATTAAATAAGCTAAGGAAACCAAGATAGAAGACGTTCAAGTAGTACGAGAATTCCCAGACGTATTTTCGGAAGAATTGCCGGGATTACCCCTGCAAAGAGATGTGGCCTTTACCATCGACTTAGTCCCTGGTGCTGGTCCCGTTTCAAAGGCACCATATAGAATGTCCCCTGCTGAACTCAAGGAGTTGAAGGAGCAGTTGCTGGAACTAATCCGAAAAGGGTTTATTAGACCAAGTACTTCCCCGTGGGGAGCACCGGTCTTATTTGTAAAGAAGAAGGATGGATCCATGAGATTGTGTATCGACTATCGACAGTTGAATCATCTTACTATCAAGAACAAGTATCCACTGCCGAGAATTGATGAATTATTTGATCAGATTTCAGGATCCAAATATTTTTCCACGATTGATCTCAGGTCGGGATACCATCAATTAAGAATCAAGGACGATGACATTCACAAGACTGCATTCAGAAGCAGGTATGGCCATTACGAATTTGTTGTTATGCCTTTTGGACTAACAAATGCCCCTGCTGCCTTTATGCAGTTAATGAATAGCATATTCAGGCCTTACTTGGATCAATTCGTAGTAGTCTTCATTGATGATATATTGATATATTCCAAGACTAAGGAAGAACATGAAGAACATTTGAGGATTGCATTGCAAGTCTTGAGGACAAATCAATTATATGCTAAACTCAGCAAATGCGAGTTCTGGCTTGAAGAAGTGGCTTTTCTCGGGCATGTCATATCAAAGGACGGATTATCTGTAGATCCGTCAAAAGTTGAAACTGTGAGAAACTGGGAAAGACCCACTAATGCAAGCGAGATCAGAAGTTTCTTAGGTCTTGCAGGCTATTATCGGCGATTCATCAAAGATTTCTCTAAGATCGCCGTGCCCCTTACAAGGTTAACTCGCAAGGAGATCCGATACGAATGGAGTGAGGAATGTGAAAGAAGTTTTCAAACTCTCAAGGATCATCTCACCACAGCTCCGGTCTTAGCTCTACCGATAGAAGGAGAGAAATTCGAGGTCTACACTGATGCTTCTGGCATTGGCCTCGGATGTGTCCTAATGCAACAAGGAAAGGTCATAGCATACTCTTCACGTCAGCTGAAGAAGCATGAGGAGAATTACCCCGTCCATGACTTAGAACTGGCCGCGGTAGTATTTGCCCTAAAGATATGGAGACACTACTTATATGGAGCACAGTTTACTGTATACTCCGATCACAAAAGTCTCAAATATCTATTTTCACAAAAGAGCTAAACATGAGACAAAGACGCTGGCTAGAATATCTCAAGGACTTCGACTTCAATATACAATACCATCCCGGAAAGGGTAATTATGTTGCTGACGCCCTTAGTCGAAAGCCGAGAGCAATGATAGCAAATTGTATGATGCAAGAATTGAGGTTACTTGAACAATTTTCCGAGCTCAATATAAGCTTGGACACGGAATCCAAATTTGTCACACTATCTCATGTAAGCATACAGTCAGATTTGTTATCTGAGATACAAACACTTCAGGATGAGGATCCTATGTTAGTAGAAATCAAAGGCAGATTAGAAGGACAATCTGATTTTCAACTAACTTCTGATGGAAGATTATCGTTCAAAGATAGAACTTGTATACCTGATTGTCCGAAATTAAAGAAGAAGATCTTAGATGAAGCTCACCGATCAAGGTACACTATTCATCCAGGATCAACCAAAATGTACCAAGATGTAAAGAGGAACTTTTGGTGGCCTAATATGAAAAGAGAAATAGCGGACTATGTATCGCGCTGTCTCACATGCCAACAGGTCAAGGCGGAACACCAAAAGCCTGCGGGAAAACTACATCCTCTAGATATTCCTAAGTGGAAATGGGAGGATATTGGTATGGACTTCATCATGGGTTTGTCTAAATCTAAAGGAGGACATGATGGAATCTGGGTTATCATTGACCGATTGACTAAATCGGCACATTTCTTGCCAATCAAAAGCCGATGGTCAATTAATGTGCTAGCTGCATTATACATCAAAGAAATAGTCAGGATACATGGAATTCCCGTCTCAATCCTGTCTGATAGAGATCCCCGTTTTACTTCTCATTTTTGGAAGGGATTACAACATTCGTTGGGAACAAGGCTCAACTTTAGTACTGCTTTTCACCCACAAACGGATGGTCAGACCGAGCGAACTAATCAAGTTGTTGAAGATATGCTGAGAGCATGCATTATTGACTTTGGAGGAAGCTGGCATGACCACTTACCTTTAGTTGAATTTGCATATAATAATAGCTACCAAGCTAGTATCCAAATGGCACCTTTCGAAGCCTTATACGGAAGGAGTTGCCGATCTCCCATATGTTGGAACGAAGTTGGAGAAAAACAAATATTAGGTCCAGACATGGTAAGGGATACAACTGAGAAGATACAAGTAATCAGAGAAAGATTGCAAGTTGCTCAGACGAGACAAAAAGCTTATGCTGATACAAGAAGGAGAGATCTTGAATTCCAAATCGGAGATCACGTATTTCTCAAGATATCGCCTGGACGTGGCATACGAAGATTTGGTGTTAAGGGCAAGCTTACGCCAAGATTCATCGGACCATTTGAGGTACTCGAAAGAGTTGGCGAGGTTGCTTATCGCATCGCGTTGCCTCCTCAGTTGTCCGAGGTACACAATGTATTTCACATATCTATGTTGAAGAAGTATGTGCACGATCCGTCACATATTATTGAGCATGGAGATCTGGTGATCCAGAAAGATCTCACATATGAACAGAGGCCTTTAAAGATATTAGATCGAGAAATACGAGCTCTAAGGAATAAGGTTATTCCCATGCTCAAGGTGCAATGGAATAAGAATCCTAAACGCGAAGCGACATGGGAGACCGAGGAATCTATGAAGAAACGATTTCCCGAGATATTCTAAGAGGTATATGTCCTACACTCTCCACGTGTATAATTATATATATATTGAATTTGGGGACCAAATTCTTTTTAAGTGGGGGAGGGTGTAGCAACCCTGATAAATGAATATTTGAAATAAATTAAAACATATATATATTACAGTAGTAATACAGATAATAAGAATAGGGTTAATTAGATGAAGTAAAACAAAATTAAAATAACGCCTCTTATTAGGGCGTTAATTCAAAAAGAAACGCCTCTATCAAAGGCGTGACTAAAGAAAGGACGCCCACACGTGCGGTCGTCAACTCTCACGACCAAATAGGCAAGAAAGAGAAACGCCCATGTATGGGGCGTGTTTCAAAAACAAGGAACGCCCTTATCCAAGACGTTTCTTAAGAAACGACCTGAACAAGGTCGTTAATTAAAGAATCGACGCCCTTACCTAAGGCGTTAATTCAGTTCGTGAACCGTTCGAACCCAGAACTTATCCAGGGTAAGTGATAAGCATTAGAAGGAGTTCAAACGTGGTAATGACTCTATCATAGAAGTATTGCTTCCACACAATCACTAACCCTAATAGGACACCCAAAATCCTATAAAAACTTTCGTTCGGCCAACCCTAAAACTATTTGGACGAACTACTGCTGCAGGTACGTGAAGAACATATGTTCTTCTATTTTTTTCTTCTTCTGTTTACAGTCGCATGAAGAATATTGATTATTCTTCTTCTCTTATTAACATGTTAAGAGGCTCGGGCGTTTGAGGAACAAGAGTTCTTCATCCGTGTGTAAGTACCCCTTCCCCTACCTACAGTCCATGGATTTCAAGGAAACTAATATCTTCAATCTATCCTCTGTAGGATTCATCCAACGTCTGCAGCATCATTGATTCTTACAAATCCATCACGGTCATCTCCAAATCAACTCTTAAAGGTAGGTTTTCTCAAGTTACGGTAGCCCAAATGAAATTAATGCAAGATATATATATATATATAAGCATGTCATGCATATGGTTATTATAGTTTCCATGCGTTTTCTGAAATATTTTGAAAGAGACGCCCCTGTCAAGGGCGCTAATTTACAAGACACGACCATGTCCAGGTCGTCAATTTAATATTTGACGCCCTGTACACAGGCGTTAATTTCATGTAAATCTTCAGAACGGATTATCCATGCAATTACATGAAATCAATCAATAATTGTTAACGGTTAAAAGTCAATAAGCATGAAACATCAAATCTAAAATACTGCATCTGATTTCTTGCCAATTTCCTGTCATGACTATATGATTGTTATCATTGATTATCGTGCAAATCTTGCTTTCCTAGTATCTCTTGAATTCACGACCTAGACTAGGTCGTTTTCCATGTGGTAACGCCCCATCACAGGGCGTGAATTAAAAATAAACGCCCCTTACTAAGGCGCGTATCTGTTAAAATCCTGGAATATATATTCTGTGAAAATAAGAATTAAATGATTAACGCCCCTGCCAAGGGCGCGTTTTTGATAATTTCTGAAAATGAATATGTTCTGAAAAATATTGTAAATAAAAAGACGCCTGCTACAGTAGTCGTCAACTTTTGAAGAAACGCCCCTTCCGAAGGCGCGTCTTAGATAAATTATTGAATTATTGAAAATTCTGCAAAACGGACCGTATGTAAACGCCCTTCTGTTAAGCGTTAATTACTTGAGAAACGACTTGACCTAAGTCGTTATTTTACTGTAAACTGATTTTTTTCTCTGATTTGCTAACCGATGGTTTATATCTTATACATATATATATATATCGGCACTATTCTCCACTCCGTGAGTATAGTCCCACTTTTCACGGTGTTTTATCGATCACACTCAATTCTCATTGACATACAAGCTCTCCATTGGACATTCCGTTCCTTTGGACTGGCGAGTTAGTCATAGAGACCTCCGTAAGACTCCTCGTAGCCTTGGATTCCCTCAAGGCCGACTGAGCTGGTTGTACCCTAAAAACCCATTACACGATCCTTGCCATGTCAATCTAAAGAAACATGGTATACCGGCCCTTATGATTATACAAAGAGTATATCATAAGAAATTCTTAATGGGATGATGATATCATGCCATATCATGTCGTTCTTGTAAACCTCAATTCTATGATAAGAATGAGGGTATCTTACCTTTGATATACTGTTCATGTGGACCTCAATTCTATATAAAGAATGTCCATATTAATTTGTCATGGTACCTCAGTTAAGGGAACCATATTCTACCTAGTTTTATCGATATCGTGATTATACCGTTATTATCGCCATTCTATGTCCTTTGTCATATTTTGGACTCTATTTTATCAAAGTTGTCATACGTGTCTACAAGCTTGATTATTGAAATTCTATGTTGGCTATAAACAAGAGTGGATGTCAAAACACATGATAAATGCCTGCGCATATAGGGCCCGATCTGGTCCTGGGAGGAGCACCCGAAAGTACTTGTGCCCATGGGAGTTAAAATGATAAGGTATCTGGCATTATACCGAGTACTTGACTTGCTTGATTGGACATTCCACACACATCTTGTACTTGAATCGTACTTGACTTTACATGAAATGCGTGGCCCGAAAAAGGGTAATTTACTTGCTTGATACATGATAGCCAAAGTTCTTGACATGACTTGTTAAAAGTGCTTGCTTGAATACCTTGAATATACTTGTCATCTTGTTGGAAGTTCATGATTAAGTTCATCTTATTTTCTTGATATTACATTCTCTCTATCTTGTCGTTTCATGTGAGCATGCATAGCCTTATTGCATTCATGAAAATGTAATTACTTAAACCCCTTGCTAGTACTTGAGATATAATTTCCTACTGAGCGTTCGCTCATTCCGTTTTGTCCCTTTCTACTTTTCAGGTAAGTCCGACGACGATGGAAGTCAATCGGATGGGAATGGTCAAGAGTGAAAGTGATAGAGCTTCTACAAGTGTCGTCTAGTCTTTTCCATAGTTTCTTGAGTCAAATATGTATTCTTTTCCTTTTTGTTAAACAGAGTATTGGATTTGTAATAGTCTATCCATTATGAAATAAAGGATTGGGGTATCTTGCTATTTTGCGCATCTCTGTCTTTGAGTCGAATACACGACCACTCTGATTGACATGATTGATATAGACACGTCGCGCATCTCCGGGTATCTTCCGCGCTCGGGGCGTGACATATACGCCATGTGCAAAGTTGTTACACAAAGGTGCCGAGACAAGTCTGCCATAGAGAAGTGAGGCTTGCTTTGTGAAACTGATGTGTCGACACTTTTAACTTAGTGTGTCGAGACATCGGTCAATCAAGAGGCCAGACGACAACGGTTTCAGCTTGATTTCTTCTGGAGGTGTCAAGACATTGGTCAGATGTGTTGACACATGCTTTTATGCCGGAGCTCAACCATTAGTATTTCAACACGATCTCTTCTAGATGTGTCGGGACATCATCAGGCGGTGTCGAGACATCACTTAGAGAAATTCTCCTGTATTTGTTTAGTCTATTCATTAAACCAAAACATGTTAGATATTCCTCAAATATCTACTAATGATTTATGATTTGTTATCATCAAAACTAGGGGACACAACATTTTCCCGCTTTATGATGATGACAACCATGAATCATTAAATCTAAGCATTCATATAGTATTACAACATATTGGTTTGAGGAGCCATCAAACAAGTGAGATTCATCAATTCAACACAACAACTGAACGTTAGCATTTTTCAACAAAAAACTTGTTTCATTGATCAACCATAGTTTTGTACAGATCAAGCAAAGATGTGTGTTCAAGCAATTACATTGCACTATCTAAATGCAAAAGCTAAAATCTAGATGAAAAGGCTAAGTACATGCTAGATGCTAGATGATACTTGTCTTCTCAGAAGGTCTTCAGTACTTCTCCCCCTTTGTCATCAGCAAGAAGGGGGTGAAGGAGGAGGCTGCTGTGGTGGAGGCATGGTGCTAGAGCTGGCAAAGTGAAGGATCTGTGCCTCTTGGAATTCCTATTGCAGGTGTGAGATAGCTGCTGCTAGAGAATCAACCCTCTAAGCGATCTGCTCATCCCTTTGTCGGTCAAACCGGTGTAAAGTCTTGATATTTTCATTGATATCTTTGAGCCAGGTGTGAATCATCTCATAGATGTATTCTGTCTCAGCCTTCTGTTGGGAGCCTTGTGGTGGTAAATGAGAAGAGGTGGCTTCTGTTTAAGGAGGAGGGCACCATTCATCACTTGTGTCCTGCAAGGCTGGTTGGAGTTGAGCTTTATGCAGACGAATGAGTTCCAAGATTTCAGTACCAACCATATCCAATTTTCTGTACACTACATCCATTCTGGCCTCAGCTTTGGTGGTGCTATTGACTGCTCGAGCTGTGTCAGTGTGGACTTTTTCTACAAGCTTGGAGAAGGCATCCAGTAGCTTGTTACAGTCAGAATACATCTTCCCTTTCATCTGTTGTGAGGCATCCAGTAGTCGAGAAGTAGTAGCATTAACTGTTCTCTCCAGATTGGAGGTGGCATCAATAGATCGGTTGGCCTCGGTGGACACATGTGCTCTTATGGATGTAGTCGCGGCAGCCACTTGTTCAGCAAGCTGATTGGAGGAGTCCATCAGCCAGGTACACTTAAGATTGATATGACCTTGCTCTTCTCCTATGTCATATGCATGCCTCACCATTTCTGTAGTTTTCTCTTGAGTTTCAATGTGAATTTGCCTAAGCCTCTTCATGATATTCCCAGCTCTTTCACAGACATTGATGATTGAGTTCATGAAGTTGTACAACCTTGCATCTGACTTGTGTTTGTCGTGCACAAATTTTGCCCATCTGCTGGTTTGGACTTGCTCAAAGTGGAGTTGTCTGGCTTCAGTTCTGTCCACTTGCAGACTGAGTTATCGAAAGGAGGAGTTCATGCTCCCAAAATGGGCAGCGAGAAATTGTATAAGTGTAGGGTGAATGTCCATTAGACTACCAGTGGCACCAAAAGTAGGACCTCGTGAGGTGGAGGCCTCTATATGAAATTCAGGAGGTGCATCCCTTGCACTAAACACTTGAGGCTCATTGTCTAGAGATAGTGGAGGTTGGATGCCAAATGCTGTCACTATCCCAGGCTGGTCTATGTGAGCTTCATGCTGCTGCTGCTGCTGCTGCTGCTGGACCTCCTCAAAGTGAGTGTCTACATGGAACATTTCTTCATGCTGGTCTAATTGTGCATCTGAAGCTAGCTGGTCATGTACATCTGAAGCTGGCTGGACAGGCTGATCCTGTGCTGGCCGTTTCATGTGGAGCTGATTGTACTGGTGGGTCAGGTATATGGCCAGGCAGATTCCTTACAATTTTGTCACCTTCTTTCTTGAAGTGCATATAATTTTTTATGAACCTCATGTTGTACACATTGCTCCTAGGAATAGGTATGGACTTTTCATTATCAAGAGGGATGCCAACCATCTGAAAGATAGCATTAAGCTGTGAGGCATAGGGCAGGCTAATCCGGTTGCAAGTGCAACTGTCCATAATCTGGAGCATGATCTCTGGAAGACAAATGTGGTAATTGTTGAACAAGCAGTAAAAGAGGAATCTTTGGGTCTCAGTAAGTCTACTTCTGCCACCCCCTTGTGGGGTAATCATGGTAGTGAAAATGTGATGCAATATACGATGTAAGGGGGGAAACCGATTGGTGTCAAGGGATTTGACAAGAAGTTGGGTTGCATCATGAGGGTTTTGAGGCTTTCCTGTCAGAATGGTGTATGCTGCAGACTGGTAAATCTCAACCTCAGATTCAATTTCCCCATCTCGGGGTATGTGTAAGGCTCTGTGAAGAAGCTTTATTGTAAGCTTGAAGGAGACCCCCTTTTCCTCATTCCGAAGGACTTTCTTGTTCTCGTCAAAAAATAGGTTCTTATAGAACTGCTGAACTAAAAATGGGTAGTATACCCTAGAATCGGACAGAAATCGTCGCCACCCTTGGAACTCAAATAACGACAGCAGTTCAGGAAAATACTCAAGTATCTCGTGGTCACCAAAATCCACATACCTAGGGAAGAGGATCCTAGTGGGATCACTTTCTTCTCCCCTGATGGAGGCAGCAATACTGGCCTACAGAGGGACCGACTGAGCCTTGGCCTTCCCTTTTTCCTTTGCGGACAGCCGTGGCCGCTTAGCCTTTGGTTGATGCAGCGTGCCCTTCTCACTATTCGAACCCTGGGCCTCGGCGGCTCTTCTCTTGGCTGCTTCAGTAGCTGGGCAGTCTTCAATACTCTTGGAGCGCCCTTCTGTGTGTGCTTTCGAGGCAGCGGCCTTCTTGGATGAAGTCGCGTCTTTCTTCTTCTCGCTGGTGACCGGAGGAGCCATGGAGAGGGAAGAAGGAAAGGAGGAGAGGAGACGGAGGACAGCAGGAGGTAGCTGAGGAGATGGTTGCACAGGCGAAGGAGGACAGAACGGGGCATCGACCTCCACGGTGAGGGTGTGCAGGGTCGCCGGAGAGCGAGTGTGAGAGCGAATTAGGGTTGAAATGAGAAAAGGTAAGAAATAGATTTTCATCGTCGAGTTAAATAAGGAAAGTTGAGATTTTTGATTTTTAAAAATAGCAACCCTAAGATAAGAAATGGCGAATATACCCCTATGTTAAGTTCAGAACGGTTTAAAGCTTATAAGCTCATTTTTGAGTAATGAAGGTTTGAGAAAAAAATTGTTTTTGCAACAAATAGTAAGATTAAAATATTTGAGAAGGTTAAAGAAAATGGAACCAAGCCCATTTGGCTTACTCATCATATTCATTTGGCATGATTGGAAAAGTAAGATAAGCAAGTATTGAAGGTAAGCAAGAACCTTTTTATTTTGAAGCAAGGTGTAGAGTCAACCCCAAACCATTTTTCTTAATTAATAAAACAGTCCCATATAGCATTCACTTTTTGACTCAAGGAAACACGTTGTCTAGATGCCAGAGTCCCTGGTTACTCAGTGTAGCTTATCTTTCTGAATTCTTCTCAATAGAGTTGACAGCCTTCATCATGACTAGATTAACCTTCATTTCATTGATGGAGGATCTAATTTCTCTGAAGATGAAGTCATTGCTCTGAAATTATTACAGTAAGGTTTTTAGGAGGCGTATTCTCTAATTGGCTTCAGGAAGGTAAATTGTTTAAGGACAATACATGCCAATCAATTCATAAACCAAGAAGTCTATTTGCAGTGAACTTTCAGACGCTTAGGCAATGGTCATTTTCAAGGACTTGATGAATGTTTTAATCCTATTATGAGTGCAAGATTGGTAGAACTCAACGCAATGATTAACAAAAATGAGGATTATAAACAAGAAATCATTTCTTTAACAGGAGTAAAACAGATGAACTTACCCAGGGTTGTATAAACGAATGAAAACATTCTCAACTCCCCCTTAATGCTCAGTGACAAGTGAAGGTTCAGAGGAAAAGGATTTAAAATGGAAATTAAGGAGGCAGTGGGAAGAAGGAATCAGAGAAACTCTCCATTGGATCTTCAAACCCAAGAGCGGCTGAGAGACAGTCCCGACACATGACTAGAGGGTGTCGATCTATTCAACAAGCTTTGACCTACATGCCTCGACACAAGATTGTAGGGTGTCAACCTGTTCAATAGACATTATCCTACATGTCCTGACACATAACGGTTGGGTGTCGACCTATTCAAGGGATTTTGTCCTGCATGTCTCGACACATGACTGTTCAATAAACTGTGCTCAGCCAGCTTCTGTGAATCTTCATTTCTGAGATACACCTGCTAGCTTCTACTGCCAGTGCCTGACTTTCTTCTTTCAGATAATCATTCAAGAATGGTTTTACCTTTTTGCTGCCACTGAGAAGTGCTTTATAGGATGCTAAAGCTTTCAGCATGCTTATGCACTAGAAATCAACTATACAATTATCAATATGCATTTCTGACTCATGGTACTTGGCGGAGGCCTGTCCTCATGCATGAAGAGAGTTTCCTGACAGGCGTGACCTATCTTTCCACTTCTCGACATTTGATATACCATTTAGTCATAAGATGATATTCAACTAAAAACAACCAGAAATGCAAACAAGCTCCCCCTGAGTGTGATCATCACTCATAGCAAGGTTCATACAGCCACTAGACCAGTTCTAAATTAAAACAGATATGCTTGTTCCAATCATAGCAAAGACAAGTAAGTTGAGCACCGAAAGAGGAATAGATAGCTCAAACCTAAGTGGATTGAGGTCTGCATAGACCGAGCTCCCTTTTTAATGTTGAGAACCTGTCATTGCTTAAAGGTTTTGTGAAGATCTCTGCAATTTGATTTTCTGAGTCAATAAAATGGAGCGCTAAGTGATTTTTGAGGACTTCATCCCTTATAAAATGATGCCTAATTTCAATGTGTTTAGTCCTAGAGTGCATGACTGGATTTTTTGCTAGATTTATAGCACTGGTGTTATCACACAGAATGGGAACACATCCAAGATCTATTAGATAGTCTTGGAGTTGGTGTTTGATCCACCGTACTTAGGTGCCTCAACTCTCTACAGCAACATATTCTACCTCTGCAGTTGAGAGGGCAACCGAGTGCTGTTTCTTGGAGGTCCATGAAATCAAACATCCACTAAGAAATTGGCAATAGCCACTAGTGCTCTTGTGGTCCAGTTTGCATCCTACATAATCTGCATCTGAATATGAAATAAGTGAAAGTTCACAGGATGCAGGATACCATAATCCCAATTCTTGAGTGCCAGCAAGGTATCTAAAAATACACTTGACAGTAGTCAAGTGGGACTCTCTAGGACTAGACTGAAATCTAGCACAAAGGTAAACACTAAACTAAATGTCTGGTCTAGATGCAGTTAGATAGAGTAATGACCCGATCATACCTCTGTACCTCTTTGCATCTACAAGAATACCTTGTTCATCTGCATCTAGTGAAGTGGCAGTCCCCATTAGAGTTCCTAATGGTTTGCAGTTGGTTAGATCAAACTTTTTCAGCAACCCCTTTACATATTTGGCTTGATTGATAAAACAGCCTTCATTGCTTTGATTAATCTGTAAGGCAAGAAAGAATTGAAGCACACCCATTAGACTCATTTCAAATTCATTGGTCATGAGTTTAGCAAACTCCTCACACATTTGAGGTTTAGTGGACCCAAACACTATGTCATCCACATAAATCCGAACTATCAAGATATCCTTACCTTGTTTCTTGGTGAATAGTGTCTGGTCTACATTACCTCTTGAATACCCTTGTTCGGTGAGGTATGAGCTTAGTCTGTCATACCAAGCTCTAGGTGCCTACTTCAAGCCATATAAAGCCCTGTCCAACTTATAAATATGATCTTTGAAATATGTGCATTCAAAACTGGGGGGTTGCTCTACATAGACTTCTTCTTTAATAAGACCATTTAGAAAAGCACTCTTAACATCTATTTACTGCAGTTTGATTTTATGAGAACATGCAAATGCTAGCAAAATTCTAATGGCCTCAAGTCTAGCAATAGGAGTAAAAGATTCTTCATAATCTATGCCAAATTCTTGATTATACCCCTGAGCCAGCAATGTGGATTTGTTTCTTATTATCTTTCCATCTTCACTTAGTTTATTTCTGAAAACCCATTTAGTTCCTATGACTGATTTCTCTTGAGGCCTGGGAACTAGATGCCAGATTTTGTTTCTTTCAAAATGGTTTAATTCATCATGTATGAAATTTATCCAGTTATCATCTTTTAAGGCCTCTACAATATTTTTGGGTTCAGTTTGAGACACAAGAACAAGTTGCTCAATTTCATCCATAATTTTGAAATGAGACCTAGTTTTGGTTCGGTCATGCAGATTACACAAGATGTTTTGTAAGGGATGATCTTTTAACACTCTTAAATCAGGCTGAGTGTTACCTTCATCTGCTTCGGTGACCGGATCATTGCTTGGCCCTTCTTCGTCTTCATTTGCTTGTGTATCCTCATGTGGAAGTTCCTCTTTTCCTTTTATGTTCAGGAATGCCCCATCATCATCTTCCCTGCAAGTGTTGACATGATCAATCTCATCAAAGGTGATGTGAGGAGATTCTTCCACACAAAGGGTCTTAAGATTATAGACTCTATAAGCTCTAGACCTATCGGAGTACCCAAGGAATATCCCTTCTTCGCTCTTTGGCTCAAACTTGTCCAAAACTCTTTTATCATTGTTATGAACAAAGCACTTTGACCCAAAAACTTTCATGTGAAAGAGAGATGGTTTTTTACCTTTTAGCAGCTCATACGGAGTCATCTTGGTGAGTGGCCTTACCATGGAGCGGTTGATGATATAGCATGTATTATTTACCGCTTTTGCCCAAAATCTCCTTGGTAGATGCCTTTCAGCAAGTATTGTGCGTGCCATCTCTATGAGAGTTATGTTCTTCCTCTCAACTACCCCATTTTGTTCAGGAGTCCTTGGTGATGAAAACTTGTGAATGATTCCTTCAGACCTACACAAATTTTTAAAGTCAGCATTGTCAAATTCACCATCATGATCTGAAATTATGTTGGAAATCTTAAACTACCATCTTGCTTCACTTGCATATACTATGCTTGAAACTCATCAAAGGCATTATTTTTATGTGTAAGATAAAATACCCAAGTGAATCTAGTAAAGTCATCTACTAAAATATAACCATATCTTTTACCACTTAAGTTAGTTGTTTTGGTTGGACCAAACAAGTCCATAAGGATCAGTTCAAGTGGTTTGGATGATGAGTTTTCAGTTCTGCTTTTAAAAGACTTTCTAGTTTATTTTCCTTGAGCACATGCATCACAAATCTTAGAGTTCAGTTTGAGTTTTATTTCAGACAGACCTTTGACAATAGAATGCTTCACCAATTTATGAAGAGTATTGTAGCTAACATGACATAGTCTGCGATGCCACAAACATGCTAATTCAGATTTGGGTGCAACAAGATAAAGATTTATGTGAGCAGGGTCATCTTAGTCAATCATGTACACGTTATTGACTCTTTTACCAGAAAACTTGATTTCCTTTGAATTAGGTTGCAAGATCCTACATTCATTAGAGTCAAAGACTACAGTATGACCTTTATCACATAGTTGACTTATGCTTAGTAAATTGTACTCCAGACCATCAACAAGTAATGCATTATCAATTGAGTTGGAGGGGTTCTTACCAACTTTACTTGTACCGATGATCTTTCCTTTGTTGTTTCCTCCAAATGTGACATGTCCAGCTTCCTTTTCAACCAGGAGACAGAATTTGGTTCTATCTCCAATCATGTGTCTTGAGCAGCCACTGTCAAGATACCAACGGCTGTGCAGCTCTGCAAGACACTCCTGCACAAGGAATTAAGTGACAATGTTTGGAACCCAAGGACAGTTGGGTCCCAATAATTTCTTCATTTCTGTAAAGCAAGATAACACAGATTCTGAAATCCAGACTTTCTTAGCATCTTTGCTTTGCTGGGAGTTCTGGTTTTTCTTCTCTTTAGTCTTTTGGACTTTATGGGTTTTGGGAATGGTGGAAAAGGATTGTTTGTTAGACCATCTGTTCCAGTTGGCTGGTCTAGATGAATAGGAGGTGTCATAGTGCCTAGGTTGTTGAGGTTGAGTGAACCTATGGCCATAGGGAACATAACTGCTCCTAACCCATGAAGGTGTCGGCCTATAGAAGGTAAAGTCTCGACCTGTCCCACGTTCTAACCATCTATAGTTGTTTCTGGATGAGGGATGTGTCGACCTCCTATACTGAAAGTGTCGACCTGTTGGTGCAACCATGGGATATTGTTGGCCGTTTGACCATGTGGGTGTCGACCTGTTCCGTGGATTGTCCCGACCTGTTCCAACATTGTAACTATTTCTTCTATTGGGATGTGCAGGCTGATGCTTGGACGGGTGTCGACTTGTTTGGGATTGTTGGTTAACCTTTTTGGGTTGTTGAGAAGTTTTGTTGATTTATTCTCCTACTTTTTCTTTTCCTTTGTTTTCAACATTTTCATGGTGTGTTGTTTTGGAGGTTGATGCTTCAGAAGATGAAACAAAGGTGGTAGTTTTTAACCCAAAAGTTTTCTTCTTGGTTGGCTCTTACCCTAGCCCTTCTCTGTTGAAGTTTATTTTAGTTCCTAGCAGGGCGTTCAAGTTCTCATTTCCATCAACAAATTTTTCAAGAGCAGTTTGTTTATCTGCTAGGTCCTTCTGAAGTTTTTCATTTTCTTTCAACAGTTGTGAATTGACTTGTTTGAAGGCTTCTGATTTTTCATTGCACAGATTGTTGTCCTTCACATAGCTTTGTATTTTTAGCTTCAATTCATCAATCTCATCTCTCAGTCTTTCATTTTCATCCTCTAAATCTTTCATCTCTTTTCTTCCTTCTTCAAGATTTTCATTCATTTTTCTTAGATCCTCAATTTCAGTTTCTAGAGAGATCATCTTTTCTTTAAGAGTTTTATCTTGGTCATAGGAGTCAACCTTCTTCTTTAAGGTTTTATTTTCTTTTTTGTACACTTCATACTTATTCATCAATTTGAAGTAAGCCTCTTCCCAATCATCAGTAGAGAAGTGCTCAAAGGGAGAGCTCACCTCGCTGTCATTTTCTCCTTTGGTCATTAGGTAGAGATCATCTTTATCTTCTTCAGAGGAGTTGTCTTCAGTCTCTTCCTCTTCTTCATCATTCCAAGGGCACACCATGGCCTGCCTCTTCTTGCTCTTCCACCTGGGCATAGCTTTCTTAGCTCCTTTTGGACACTCAGACTTAATGTGCCATAGTTTCCGGCAAGAGTAGCAGATAAGTTTTTCAGACTTTTTAACATTTTCAGGTCTTGGCCTGAAACCTCTTTTTACCTGGGGCTACTTCTTAGTGAAGCCTGTACCTTTTTTCATAAAAATCTTCTGATCTTCTTTGTCAATAGAGCAACTTCATCCTCTTCAGTGTTGCTACTTAAAGGCTCTTCATCTGCAGATAAGTTCTTAGTGCTTGGTCCAGCTTTAAGAGCTAGAGGCTTCTTTTTACTTATCTCAGCCTCTTTGTTCTTCAGATTCATCTCATAGGTCATCAGAGACCCTATGAGTTCTTCTACCTTGATGGTAGTTGAGTCTTTTGATTCTTCAACCACTGTGGCCTTTGTATGCCAAATAGGAGTTAGTGATCTCAGAATCTTCCTTACTATCTTCTGCTCAGAATCGGTCTTACCTAGCTCAGTCAAGCCATTAGTGAGCACGGTTAGCCTAGTATACATGTCCGAAATGGACTCATCAGATTTCATTCTAAACTTTTCATATTCAGATACCAACATGTTTGCTTTGGTTGCACGTACCTGATGTGTCCCTTCATATATTACCTCAAGGCGGTCCCACATTTCTTTTACAGTAGCATAGGTAGACACCCTTGAGTACTCTGTTGGATGGAGGGAGCACTGAATGATGTGCTTGGCACCCCAGTTCAGCGTTGATTGCCTGATCTGTTCTTTAGTCCATGTATCTTTGTCCGGAGGCAGCTCAAATGGTCCCTTGCTGATCACTCGTCAGACTTCATGATCATGGGCTCTAATGAAGACCTGCATGCAGTTTTTCCAGTAAGGATAATTTGTCCTAGTGAAAAAGGGAGGTCTATTTATGGAATGCCTTTCGGCCATTGGACTTTTAGTTGACATATCACCAGTTCTCTAAAGGTCGTTAGACCACATATAGAGAGACTAGCTCTGATACCACGTGTTGAGTGGTGATAGGCAGATCTAGAGGGGAGGGTGAATAGATCAGCCCCTTTTTGCCCTTCTTTGTGAAAATAAAAAATAGATCTAACTCAAATGTTAATACGACAGGGATTAATTAATAGCTAAGAAGCTGAACACATATATGATATCCATGAACGGTCCTACCAAGCTTCTATAGTTAAAACATAAAGAAAAGCAAACCACAAGACACAATCTTTATGGTGGTTCAGTCTCAATCCAGAGACCTACGTCCACCCCTCAGACAACACGGTGAGGCTTCACTGGTGCCAAAGCAATAACTGCTTATTCACAGCTTCTAACAGAGAGATACACTCTCACAACTCCGCTGCCAAACAACTTGAGGGATCACAACCCAAAACCTTCAGATTGGTGATCACACTGTCTATCTTCCTACACGCAGGTAGGGAACAAATAAGAGAGACTGTGTTTTTAAGGAAAAAATAAATTGAAAAGGAAACAACCAGACAGAATGTCGTAATGAAGCACTATGAGTAGGAAATCTTCTGTCTGGGAAAGAGCTTGAGGACTCCTTTGCTCTCTTCTTCTTCTTCCTGGTTTGTCAGCACAACCTTACGAAGGAAGGATGAACTTGCTTCCAGCTCTTCAAGGGAAATGGATGGAGCTTCACAAACCCTTTTTGCTTTTCTGAGAGACCTCTTTCAGTGAGGAAGAGGATCGGCTTCTTTGTTGCAATCCCTCTAGCAGCACCAAGAAAGAGAAGGCTTCGTCAGCAAGTCTTCTGCACTTCTTTTCCTCCCTTGCTTGCTTTTCAAACTGGAGCTCATGCTCGTGATATATTGGTGGCTACTAGCGACACCAACGTTGCCCCCTTTTTCAAGCTAAACCCAGAAAGTCACATCCACATTATATGATTAGCTTCCATATGCATAGTTGACCCTTTTTCTATCAAGTCTGCAGATATGTGGGTAGGTAGGAGACCATTTCAGCAAAGGTACAGTCCTTTCAGGGGATTTCTCTGCCAGACCATCGTCCTTTGACAAAGTAGCCTCTTTGACGGCTTTTTCCAGAGTGAACGAATCCTCTGGGATAAGTTCCGGATCTTGCAGACAGCTCCTGTCGATTTCAGATCCGTTCTGGTCAAACGTGAATGTGTCGACACTTTCCACACAGTGTGTCGAGACATCCCATTGAATATCTTGAAGACAACTTCAATCGGTTTCAGAACCATTCTAGTCGAACACTAATGTGTCGACACTTTACACACAGTGTGTCGAGACATCCATTGAATATCTTGAAGACCCATGGCTGATGTGTCGAGACATATACGCCATGTGCAAAGTTGTCACACGAAGGTGTCGAGACAAGTCTGCCATAGAGAAGTGAGGCTTGCTTTGTGAAACCGATGTGTCGACACTTTTCACTCACTGTTTCGAGACATCGGTCAATCCAGAGGCCAGACAGCAACGGCTTAAGCTTGATTTCTTCTGGAGGTGTAGAGACATTGGTCAGATGTGTCGACACATGCTTTTATGCCAGAGCTCAACTGTTAGTATTTCAACACGATCTCTTCTAGATGTGTTGGGACATCATCAGGCGGTGTCGAGACATCACTTAGAGAAATTCTCATGTACTTGTTTAGTCTATTCATTAAACCAAAACATGTTAGATATTCCTCAAATATCTACTAATGATTTATGATTTGTTATCATCAAAACCAGGGGACACAACAAAGGTACCTCTTCAACTCATCTGGGTCCTCCTCCACGTCGATCCGAGCCTTGATCACGGTGGCATGGTGCCTCCACGCCTTCCCTCTCTTATGAAGTTGCCGTCTATCCTCCTCAGTCCCCAGGAGACTGTTGAGCTATGGTTTTGATGATACCTAAACTTAGTGTGTATTGCTATGGTTTTGATGCTAACTACACTTCATGTGTGATTATGTGAATGATGATAACTAAACAAAATGGTTGATTGTTCATATCGATTGGTTGAATATGATTGAGTTGAACATGTACATTGAGTGCTTCCTATGCATACTTTTCATGGAGCTTGGCTACATGATGCATTCATATTGGACAAATGCATATCTATTGATCTTGATTCTTAGTCAATCATGTTCTCAAAGTGTTCACTTGTATATGTGCATGGCTAAATTGCTCTCATACTTTGCTCACTTGCATAGAAATAATTCTTGACCTTTAACTTAAAGCTTTTATGGTTCAAGTGTTTGTATGCACCTTGAACATGGGCCTTCATGTATGCATTTCATACATTTATCATGTTGATTATTAAGCTAAAGTTCTAATTATTTTTATCATGGTTTTGTAGGTTAAATTCTTTGTATAATCCCTCCAAGATCAAAGGAGTTTGATGCCACAGAGTTTGGAAGGGTTGCAATGGAGTTTGGGGGTGAAATCTTAAAGTCGGGAATTTACCTTAGCTATTGGTCGACACTGTAGCTAGGTCGACATTGTAGCGCGGTCGACCGCCAGGCCGATCCCGGTCGACCAAAAATAACAGAATGGAACGGTGCTATTTCCTGTAGATTTCTGGTCGACTGCCAGCCAGTTTCGGTAGACCGCCAGCCCCGAAGCCTCCAAAGTTGACTTTCAAACTCCAATCCGTGGATGGATCTCTTCACCCATTTCATGCCCCCAATCAAGGAGGATTGTAGGGATCTGGTCTGGGGCTTGTCCAAGACCACTCAAGGGCTATAAAACCTCTCTTTGGAGGTCATAAACCCTAATGAGACTAAGGAGATTGAAGAGAGATCCAAGGGAGATCAAGAGGGTGTTGTTCTAAGAAGGAATGTTACTGTAGCATGAACAGTAGTCCGTGAATCAAAGCTCCACCAAGCAGCTGAAGATCCAAGGTCCATTTGAAGCCTTCATTCTCCCATGAATTGAAGAAACAAGCATTCAACCAGAAGAGATGAAGGTGCGCCTATCAACCAAGAGAAACCGGAGAAGAGCCTATCAACCTAGGAGCCTATCAAGGGAAGAAGAAGAAAGATGCTACTAGGAAGAAGGAGCCATTCAAGCATCAACTGTAGGTACTCTAGCTCCGTTTGAAGCCAGCAATCTCAAAGGAAGAGAACAAGCTTACAAGCATCAAGGAGATACAAGGATTTGTCCAAGAAAGAAGGAAGAGTACTGTAGCCATGAATAGTACCTCGTGTATCAACATCTTCATCCAACTCTCAAGGCATTCGAGTAAAGAAGGAATCAACGCAAGATCTGCAGCATACACTCAGGGGGAGTCTTAATCATGAGTTTTCTAAACTGAGCCTCATTGTTTTAATGTTTTGGGTGTTGATGTTGTGTTCGTCATAAACTGTTAGAACTTGTATGTGTGTGTGGATCATTGTTGGATCCGTGGTCATGTGTGTGTGTTGTGTCTCATTAGTGTGTATGCGTGGGTCTTCTAAGATCGATGTGTGTGTTTGTGTGTCCGGTCGGTTCAGTGTGTGGATTGCTGCATTTCTTGCAGCGCGTGTGTGTCTTGTTGATCCGGTTATCGGATCGTGTTGGAGACCTCATCTCTGTGTGTGTGTGTGTGTATAGGGGCGTGACCCCGTGTGTGTAGGCAGGCATTGTTCTGCGTGTGTAGTTGGAGCGTCGTCTTCGTTTGGGGATTCATCCCCAAGTGAAGCATCACCGGGTTTGATGAGGGGTGGACGTAGGATTGCCGTCGTTGCATCCGAACCACCTTAAAACTGTTGTGCATTGTGGTTTCTTTTGAGCATTTATGTGGCTTGATTGTTATAACTTTTATATGATCGTGTGGGAACAGAGAGTTTGAGAGAATCTACTTCCTTGCTTAGTTAATTCTCTCAATCTTGTTTAAAGGTGTTAATTCCACTTTGCAGCTTTTATCTTGCCGACTAGTGTTAGGGTTAGTGTACGTTGTATTCGAATGTGTAGTTGAATAGATTTCAACCTCCTGGTTAGAGTGTTTATCACATATTTTGTAAAAAGCCAAAAGTTTCTTTAAAAATTGAAAACACCCAATTCACCCCCCTCTTGGGTGTCATTGATCATGGGACTTCAATTGGTATCAGAGCTAAGGATCTAATTTTATAGATCTAACGATCTAGAGTGATCCAGATCAATGACTACCATGATGTACACCTTGAACTCCCCACCCGTGTTTGATGGCTGTAATTTTGATTTGTGGTTAGGAAGGATGTGTAGTCTTGTCAATTCATACGACCCTAAGCTATGGAAGCTTATCTCACATGGTCCCTATGAGTTGCCTAAGGACAAAAATGTCTGATCTGAAAATCAAAACCTTGAATATGATCAAAATTCTTTAGTCTTAAAGTTATTCTCAACTGCAGTCAATTCTAATCTTTTCCCTTTTATTTCTTGTTGCAGCTCCGCAAAGGAAATATTGGATGGCTTAGCCAGCTTTAAGGAAGAGCATGAAGATAGTTATCTTGTGGCAGGCACGAGTGAACAAAGAAGTGATCAGCCAAGTGGATCAAGCTCACCAAGTGGATCATCCTCGAAGGTAAATTCTGAATCTGATAATGAAGATGATTTCACTTATGAAGAGATGATGAATGCTTATGAAGAGTTGCTTGATAAGTATAAGAATGTGAAATCTGAAAATAGAAAATTGAAAAAGAAGTCTGAAAATATCTCCATTGAGAATGCTACTTGTGATAAGTGTTTTGAATTAGAAGTACTTAAAAAGAAAAATAGTTCTCTATTGATTCAAAATTCCTTGCTTGAAGGTAGCTTAAAACATCTTGAAAAATTCATTCATGAAACTTCTTCATGTGATAAATGCCTTAAACTCAAATCTGAAAATGAATTCTTCTTGATTGATATTCAAAGACATGAAGAAATCATTACATCTATGAAAGAAGAAAATGAGAAACTGAAGGAATTGAACACGGCCATTTCTGAAAAATTACTTTCTTTTGAAAAAGGAAAATCTGTTAATATTTATGAAATCGAAAGAGTGGATGAGTTGTTGCAAGAAATTCAAAGTCATAAAACCATCAATGCTACTTTACATGATCAAGTTAACTCTTGTGAAAATAAGATGGCTTTCTATGAATTGCACATTTCTTCACTTGAAAAAGAAATATCTGACTTGAATGCTTCATTGTCTAGATTTGTGAATGGTCAAAAAAATCTAGACAAACTGTTGGGTATGAAAGTCAACCTTCAAAGAGAAGGGCTGGGGTTCAATCCTGTGAACAAAAAGAAATTTGAGAGCAAGACACAAACCTCACTTGTCCACAACACATCTGCACCCAGCACCTCCAAATCTCATTCCCAGCAATCCACTATGCCAAGAACTCAACCAAATCTTAAAAAGAGTGTGGATGTCCAAAATGTGCATGCTAAAGTTATTCATGTGAAACCCAATGCATCCAAGAAAAGAAATGCTTCTTGTCTCTATTGTGAAAATCATGGACACATGATGCATGATTGTTTCATTTTGAAAAATGATGACTTGAGAGCATATAGAAATCAAGCTAGTCTGAAAAATGCAAAGAAATTTGTCACCACAAAACCCTCCATGCATTGCAATCATTGTGGTAAAAGGGGACACACAAATTCACACTGCTGGTCACTAATGAAGAAAATGAATTTTCACTCAACGAGTCATGCTTACATACACAAACCAGTAGAGCCAATGAGAAAGAAAAATATAATGCCACGTGTTCTCTACCATCACTCTGGCAAATCTGAGAACGTTAAGCACGCGTATTTTCTCATGAAAAATAATGACTTGAATGTTGTTAATAATTAGAAATTGTATGCCAATGTTGCAGTTAACCCACAAGGACCTAAAATGATTTGGGTACCTAAGAATGGCAAATGAGAAATCTGCTTTGTAGGTGTGCCTTGGAAATATGAAGCATGAAACATGTTTTCATTCAAGAAGGTAAGGCACACGGGTCAAGTGGCATAAGCAAGGGTAAAAGAAAAACAAAAATGGAATCTGAGCAATCAGGTGATATCTCTCCTACACTCTCCAGTGACTGTGTAATGTTTTGATTCATTTTGAGCCATATAGTCATGTAGTCTTGTATATGTCCATACATGCATTTCATTCATAGTTGTTTGCATATTTGTGTGCATATCACTTGTCATACAATATCTTGTTGTAGGGGAGCTTGAAGACTTTTTAAATCATATTTTTCAATTCATACATTGAGTCAATCATATGTCTTCACATCCTGTCGTTCAAAAGTTCAACATTGTGAACTCATGTTATAACCCATGCAACTCTCATGCCCTCATCTCATCCATGACTATAGGTTGCATTACAATTTCATTGATCATCATGCACTTATGCACACACTAAGGGGGAGCAACCGCATTCGTCATATAGGCTTAGTGTTTAGGTTCACACATGAGTCATAAATTGCATCTAGAGCTATCTAGGGGATGTTGGTTGTTAAAAGAATTTGTTACGTCATTGTTAATAAATTTGAATCAAAATTGACAAATCAAGTATTTTTGCTCTTGGATGAAGAATGCACTCCCAAAATCCAAAAGATGATGGGCTAGTCATGGTCGAGCTTGAATCAACTAAAAAGAATACTTTGCAAGAATGAAAAATGATGAGAACCCTCTCAATTGGTATAAGGAGATGGGTAAGAATATTATTGTAAAATAACTTCCAAGATCGACTCAAGTACAAGTTGGTGAAAGTCTTGTACGTGCTAAAGCAAGTACCCAAGTCATGGTATGAAAGGTGCACATCTCTCTCGATTGAGAACTGATTCATTAGGTAAGGTTCATCGAACACCTTCACGAGGCAATCAGGTAAAGACATTCTAGTGGTTTAAGTATATATATGGATGATATCATTTCTGAGCTACTAATAATGCCGTTTGTGAAAATTTTGTAGAGATTGTGTAAGAAGATTGTAAAATACTCTCAATAAGTAAATTGAGTTTTTATTCTTCTTTGGATTGCAGGTGGGAGGCTTGGAAGTAAATGGGTTCTCAAGGCAAAGGTATGAAAGTAAAATCTGAAATATCAACCTTCGTGAGGTTTGTGATTGAAGTCTTCCAATCTTATCTCCGAAACTAAGGTAATTCAACCCCTCTTTCTATGGAAA
This sequence comes from Amorphophallus konjac, assembly GCA_022559845.1. Taxonomy (NCBI): domain Eukaryota; kingdom Viridiplantae; phylum Streptophyta; class Magnoliopsida; order Alismatales; family Araceae; genus Amorphophallus; species Amorphophallus konjac. The sequence goes on along the minus strand of CM040118.1, from coordinate 239,859,244 downwards.
TACACAATCATGCAATGGCCCTTTGTCACTTGGTGACACCTTTAGATGACTGGTATTGACTCTACAAACTTGATATGTCATCTACTAGCCTGCTGTGATGGACTTGTCTAAATTGGTTGAATCAAATTGAAAATCCTGAGAGTTGTGTGTGTAGTGATTGCATATTGAATATTTCTCAATTTGAATTGAATTATCACATTTATTATGAATTACATATCAGATATATCAAATGGCATTTGTGGAAGAGTGGATTATGTCCACTTGGAAGCACTCCATATGCGTTGAGTTGGGTCTTCGGACTAAAATCTCCGCCTCGTACCAGATTTTGAAAATCTTGACTGGCTTGTGATTGGTTGAGTTATGAATGAATCCTTGAGCTGAGTTATTTAAATTGAAAACATATTTTTGATGAAGTAATTCATACATTTGGCTTTTGGATGATTTCTCATTTTAAAGCTAGTGAATGAAAAATATTTGTTGATTCATTAACAGAATGTGGATGATTTCATGGGAACTTGTCACACTGATTTGAAAATCAAAGTTCCCATCTTGCTTTTGCGAACTTGTCACACTGATTTGAAAATCAAAGTTCCCATCTTGCTTTTGCATCATGCCTTCTATTCTCATACAGCTATAGGTTGCATGCATCAGAATCCAATGCATTAGGTGCATTTAATTCACTCAAATGAAAAACTAAAAACTCACATTTTGCACCCATGTTAAATTTTGGATTGCATTAGAATTCATGCATTAGCTGAAGTTAGTTCATTCATTTGGCATCAAAAGTGTTGCACCACATTGCATTTTATCTTGGCATATTGCATTTCACTATCATATGATCAAATGTTGCATTGCAATAGAACTCATGCCTTAGCAGCATTCAGTTCATTCAATTGGTATCCATTTAATTGGTATCAGTTGCATACTTGCATTGCATGTTGCATACATTCCCTCTGCATGCCTGCTTGATATTAAATGCTATTCACCCCCATCCCTTGGCATTTCTATGGCCTTATGTCTTCTTGATAAATAATGCTACATTTGAGTCTTTATTGGAGTGTTTCATGTCGTACACTCTAGGGGAGTTCATATTTCATAAGTGCATCTATTTAGGGGGAGTTGCATTATTATGTATTCATGATATTTTCGATATACATGCTGAATCAAATTTGCACACTTCATCTACAAAATGTGATGATGAGTGTTAAAGATAAGGACATATGAATTTCTTTTCAACACTTTTGAGATGTTAAACTCACTGCATGTATGTTGAAGAGACAATTGAGGAAAAAGCTGCCTACCTATCCTTTTTCAAAAATCTCGAATGAAAATGAAAGGCAGAGCAATGCTAAGTCTCACTGAGTAAATTAGGTACATGTCACCTGAGACGTGATGTGGTTCATTTCTGAAAAGTGTTGACTAAAGTACCTCTGTTCAAAATGAGGTGAAATGGTTCAGTATTCTGAGTAACCGGGGAATCTGGCATGAGCTCCATTCGTCTACTCGCGTAAAAAGGAATTATTTGAACCTGATCACTCTTGAAAAAATTCTGACTATCTGTGATAATGGTTGAGTTGATCAATGATGGTGAAAACTCATTGTGGTAGAGCGTAGCCTCCAATACGCTATTCTCAAAATTAAAGTGCAGTTTGTAAAATGTCTCCCTGTGTTAATCTAAAAATCTGAATATCCATATTGCAACTATCATTTTTCATGTTACTCACTTACACTTTGAAAATTTGATTCATTATGTATTCTAAAAATTGATTGACTGCATTAGCAATTGCATGAATCTCCTATATGATTGCACAATCTCCCATGTGTTATAAGTGAACATTTCAGTTGCTATGACCCTCATGCACCCTTCTTATACCCATTCCCTCTTAAATAAGTACGGGGGAGCTATGTTGCATGTATATATACATATTTGTCTATTTGTTTGTTTATGCATCTCACATGTCATCACATGCATACGTTGCATTTCATGCATTTCAAACCACAAAGCATCACATGTCATTACATGCATATGTTGCATTTCATGCATTTCAAACCACAAATCAAAAATTAAAAATATAAAAATAATGAAAACCTAAAAATTGAATGGACTTCACATGCTGCACACTTGTTAAAAAGGTTTGGATTTTGTTTGACCAAGGGGAGAAGTGTGAAATCAGCTCTACTCCTCCTAGCACATCCAAATAATCAACAATTGGTATCCTATCATGCCAACCATTGGTATCTCCAAAAAAAATTAAAATCTGTAACATGAAAATCAACAAAAATATGATTTGGTGCCTCCCAGACATTCCATGAACCCCCTCGTTTATCATTTTTCCCTTCATCATGATTTGGTGCTTCATCAGAATTTCAATTGTGGGTCGTTGTTCCTTGCTCATTCATCATGCTGCTATTTGAACCTCTGTGGTTTCATCCCTTCATCTTGATAGTGTTCATGTGGGAGAATGTTTGGAATTCCACTGCCGGTTGATAATGTCAAAGGGGGAGCAAGTTATGTTGTTAACGGAGATAGGTTTGCCTTATCCCGCTTTTTGATAATGTCAAAGGGGGAGAAAAAGATGATTCATGCTTGCCTTTGTGATGATTCTTGATTGCCCTTGTCAGGAGAAAAAGATTCATGATTGTCATGTGTAAGGGGGAGAAGAACATGTTGTATCCTCATTTAGTTTGTCATCATCACTAAGTTTGTGCTCATTCATCACTAAATTTGTCATCATCAAAAAGGGGGAGATTGTTGAGCTATGGTTTTGATGATAACTAAACTTAGTGTGTATTGCTATGGTTTTGATGCTAACTACACTTCATGTGTGATTATGTGAATGATGATAACTAAACTAAATGGTTGATTATTCATATCGATTGGTTGAATATGATTGAGTTGAACATGTGCATTGAGTGCTTCCGATACATACTTTTCATGGAGCTTGGCTACATGATGCATTCATATTGGACAAATGCATATCTATTGATCTTGATCTTTAGTCAATCATGTTTTCAAAGTGTTCACTTGCATATGTGCATGGCGAAATTGCTCTCATACTTTGCTCACTTGCATAGAAATAATTCTTGACCTTTAGCTTAAAGCTTTTATGGTTCAAGTGTTTGTATGCACCTTGAACATGGGCCTTCATGTATGCATTTCATACATTTATCATGTTGATTATTAAGCTAAAGTTCTAATCATTTTTATCATGATTTTGTAGGTTAAATTCGTTGTATAATCCCTTCAAGATCAAAGGAGTTTGATGCCACAGAGTTTGGAAGGGTTGCAATGGAGTTTGGGGGTGAAATCTTAAAGTCAGAAATTTACCTTAGCTATTGGTCGACACTATAGCTAGGTCGACACTGTAGCACGGTCGACTGCCAGGCCGATCCCGGTCGACCGAAAATAACAGAATGCAACGGTTTTGTTTCCTGTAGATTTCCGGTCGACCGCCAGCCAGTTCCGGTCGACCGCCAGCCCCGAAGCCTCCAAAGTTGACTTTCAAATTCCAATCCGTGGATGGATCTCTTCACCCATTTCATGCCCCCAATCAAGGAGGATTTTAGGGATCTGGTCTGGGGCTTGTCCAAGACCACTCAAGGGCTATAAAACCTGTCTTTAGAGGTCAGAAATCCTAATGAAACTAAGGGGATTGAAGAGAGATCCAAGGGAGATCAAGAGGGTGCTGTTCTAAGAAGGAATGCTACTGTAGCATGAACAGTAGTCCGTGAATCAAAGCTCCACCAAACAGCTGAAGATCCAAGGTCCATTTGAAGCCTTCATTCTCTCATGAATTGAAGAAACAACCATTCAACCAGAAGAGATCAAGGTGTCCCTATCAACCAAGAGAAACCGGAGAAGAGCCTATCAACCTAGGAGCCTATCAAGGGAAGAAGAAGAAAGATGCTACAAGGACGAAGGAGCCATTCAAGCATCATCTGAAGGTACTCTAGCTCCGTTTGAAGCCAGCAATCTCAAAGGAAGAGAACAAGCTCACAAGCATCAAGGAGATACAAGGATTTGTCCAAGAAAGAAGGAAGAGTACTGTAGCCATGAATAGTACCTCGTGTATCAACATCTTCATCCAACTCTCAAGGCATTCGAGTAAAGAAGGAATCAACGCAAGATCTGCAGCATACACTCAGGGGGAGTCTTAATCATGAGTTTTCTAAACTGAGCCTCATTGTTTTAATGTTTTGGGTGTTGAAGTTGTGTTCGTCATAAACTGTTAGAACTTGTGTGTGTGTGTGGATCATTGTTGGATCCGTGGTCGTGTGTGTGTGTTGTGTCTCATTAGTGTGTATGCATGGGTCTTCTAAGATCTATGTGTGTGTTTGTGTGTCCGATCGGTTCAGTGTGTGGATTGCTGCATTTCTTGCAGCGTGTGTGTGTCTTGTTGATCCGGTTATCAGATCGTCTTGGAGACCTTGTCTCCGTGTGTGTGTGTGTGTGTATAGGGGCGTGACCCCGTGTGTGTAGGCAGGCATTGTTCTGCGTGTGTAGTTGGAGCATCATCTCCGTTTGGGGATTCATCCCCAAGTGAAGCCTCACTGGGTTTGGTGAGGGGTGGATGTAGGATTACCGTCGTTGCATCCGAACCACCTTAAAACTATTGTGCATTGTGGTTTGGTTTGAGCATTTGTGTGGCTTGATTGTTATAACTTTTATATGATCGTGTGGGAACGGAGAGTTTGAGAGAATCTACTTCCTTGCTTAGTTAATTCTCTCAATCTTGTTTAAAGGTGTTAATTCCACTTCACAGCTTTTGTCTTGCCGACTAGTGTAAGGGTTAGTATACGTTGTATTCGAATGTGTAGTTGAACAGATATCAACCTCCTGGTTAGAGTGTTTATCACATATTTTGTAAAAAGCCAAAAGTTTCTTTAAAAATTGAAAACACCCAATTCACCCCCCTCTTGGGTGTCACTGATCACGGGACTTCAGAGACGCCTCACAATTAAAGTTCATTTTAAGGCGACCCTCAGGATCTGTCTAGGTAGCCCCACCTGGCGATGACAGTGATGGGCCTGGTACAACACCCAGTCCTGAGCTTCTACATGCTCCAACTCATTCTCCTGTGTCCCGCGGGTCTTGAATTCGTCGCGCCGGTACATCATCAGAACAAACACGAACTGATCTTCAGGTAGGAAGTTCAAGTAGTCTCGCCAGTCATCTCTGGTCTTCAAGAATGCAGTCCTGCATATCACCAGATCCTCAGGACCAAAGATGGCCCTAGTTGGGTAGAGTGCGCTCTTCTCAAAGATTCGGGAAGCAGTAGTCACCGTGTCATCGAAGTCGAAGCTCAGGTGGACTTCCATCCACGCCTGCAATAAGCAGAGCCTCCCCATGGTGCTGCCACCCAAACTCATTTGAGTAAGTCCACAATATAAGTGAGCGACCACCACACGGGAGAGAGAGCGCCCCATCCATAGCAGAGTGAGTGGCCCCACATGATCTCGCCTCAGCACATCTCCAGACGTGGGGAAGAGCAATGCCCCATCGAGGCACAACGTCACTCCACGCATCAGCTGATCTGCCTCCACTGATTTACCTCTCACCTGGCTCAGCAACCACCAGGCCAGACGATCGACTAGTGTCCCCCGCTGATCAGTCATCTATCGAACCTTGCGCTTATCTCGTACAATCTCTGCCAAGACTTTCTCCCAAGGAGGGAGATCGATCAAGTCACCCGCTTCTAAGTCGCTCCACTAGAATAGGAAGTCGACTTCTTCCACTAGCACTGAAGCTTCGAATTCAGGAAACACAAAAGTGTGCGTGTCTGGATGCCACAGCTTAATCAGCGCGCCCAGAGCTTCCCAATTCCATCTCATGCTAGGGAGACGCTTCCCCATGACGAGCAGGCATGTGAGGTGCCACCAGTTCATAAATACCCTCATGGCGGGTGTCACAGCCACGAATAGCTCATGGAGCCAGCCGTAGCGGCAGGGATGTCTTGCCATCGGGAATGCTGGGATAGGCTGAAACAGTTGTAGAAGAAGAGAGCATCCAATAAGAAAATCATTTTTCCACATGCTAATACACACACAAGCCATGCCATTACCAGGCTTTCTCTCGCTAGTGCGCTCAAGTGTTCTTGCACGTCGGTGAGGATGGTGACCTCCCTGCTTCCGGATGGATTAGAGGAGGAGGACACCATCGCTCAGTTGCTTTCTTCCCTCCATCGTGAACCCTAGCATGAGGGCAAGGGTCACCCATCTTGGGTGATTTATGGAAGAGATACTGTTGGCACCCAGAATATGATCGTTAGCGATCAAGCCATAAAGACGAATGATGCGGCCCGCTGAAGCGCAGAAGCCGATAAAGATCAACATATTGAAGACTTCTCAAGCTGCCAGAGCCTCGAGTCACCCCGTATGAACATGGGGACTTCACCTCAGGAGAGCCGAGATGAACTCACAACCAACCGACAGTGCAATCAAGCCTGCCCAATGAACCGGCATCGACTCCGTCGTGCCGCATACACTACACCCATTGTCCGACCAAGGACGACGGTCTACCCAATGGCTACCCACCTCATGAAAGGCTCTCCTGAGATGAAAGAGTCCCCTTGGCTCTCTAGAACGGAGGACCGAAAGCTCTGTCGGCAGAAGATCCCGGTCACCCGACAAGGGTGCGGCTTCCCACCCAGATGGGCCCCTTAGTGGCCGAATGATCACCCAGCTCAGGAGGAACTATCTCGGGTGTTATTCCACCCTCTAAGGAGCTTTGAGCACAAGCCAGACCGAGCCAGCAGCACCTATCATAGTGCTAAGAGCCGTGTCAGCGGAAAACCCGCGTAATCAAACCAAAGTCATTGGAAGCTCCAAGAATGGCCGTAGGTCGGCCTGAGAGCTTCAACAAAGCGTCTCCTCAACATTTAAAAGAGCAGTGGCGAGATAAATGTTCACGGTGACCCCCGGAATCATCCCTGGACTCATCGGCCGACTCGCGACGTGTGAAGAGTGTTAACACGGCGCGCCCTAAACCGGCGCGCCTCCATCCGTCGCCCCCCATTCCGGTGCGCAAGAACCCTCAATGAAGCCTTCTTATTCTGGCACGCAAGTGACGGAGCTTACCTTCCCGACGTGCCAATCTCCACGCCGGATTAAGATCTCAAACCTGCTCCTATATATATACAGGCATCTGTTCGATTAAAAAAAAGAGAGAGAAGAGAGATAGAAGAAGAGGTGAAAAAGAAGAAAGAAAGAAAGGAGGGTTCGAGAGCAAGCCGGATTCCGGGGAGAGAGAGCTTCCTTGGGAAATAGGGTTCTATCTGAGCGTCCTTCGGCGGCCGTCTTCCTCTGCTCTAACTGAAGCCCTTCGGAGCCGGAGAAGGAGGAATCATCCGATACTCTGTTCCGGGAAGAGGTGGGTGCCCGCGTTATCGTGGATTCCGAGCTTTGATTTCTCTCTGTCAAATGTGAGCGAGAGGGGGAAGGGATGGCGATGACAGGAGCCGACCTCTCCCCCCCCTCTCTGCGATCTTTTATTTTTTAGCTCTTGCTCCTCTATTCATCCCTCTGTAATTGATGAGCGGCGACCGAGCGGAGACGCCGGCACCGGATTTGTAATGTATAAATGTTAACCCATCCCCGCTTATGGGGTGGTGATATCTATATAGGTATATGGATGAGCGGGTTGAATGAATACTCGAGGCTTCTCCCCCTTTTATCTTTGTCAATGCATATATCGGAGCTCTTCCGTGCATAATTTTCGACTCTGATTTCTCCGATTTCCTACATGCCGTGAAATATCATGGGCTATAGAAACGACCCCTCCCCGGTTCCTTCCCATCGAACGCTTCTATATTTCGTTTGACGGTCTTTGCATCCCTCCCGTGGACAGAGCTGTGCTCATGCATATGCTTCTTCCCGCTGTGATATGGGGGCCTAACTTCCATTAATCCTCCCCTTTGCACTGTTCTGTTGCTCACGGGGATGGGAGTCGCCTCCGGGATGGCAGGGTCCATAGTTTGAGTGTTGCGTTCTAGTTGTTCGAGCATATGCTTCTACAGTTGGCTCATCTCGTCTAGGCACCAACCGTCCCTCTGTGTCATGGCCAGTCGCCTGTACCTCAGGGAATGTTAGCCCGATCATGCTGGCATCGATGCCTCAACCATGCATCTAGCAATCTGCCAACACCGAATGCCTCCCACTTCGCTGGTTTCTGGTCTGCTTCCGTTGAGCCGTTCTGAGATTCCGCCGATTTTTACCTTAATCATCCGGGGAGGGGGACATTCCCCATTGTTTCACGGAGATGCTGAGTGATCGAGGGCTCTACCTCTCACTGGTAGATGTTCCCTTAAGGCCACAGTGGATAGTAACAGGGTTTTTAACCCAACAATCTTAGCCTCAGCAATTTGTAGGTCCGATGGTGACCTGGGGATGTGTGCTCCTAGTAGGCTAGTCCTCGGAGCTTCCCACCCTAATGGTCATTCTCTCTAAGGGATGTGTCACAGGCTGTGGGTTGCACACCCCTCGTAGGCTAGTCCTCGGGGTGCTGCTTCCATTATCATCTGCCTTTTCCCTCTACCCTCACCCACGGAGCTTTGGTGCCCCTCGTAGGCTAGTCCTCGGGGTATCCTATCCGTTGGTTATTTGCTGGCTGTCACCATGCAGACCGGCGGTTTAGGGGCTTACTCCGCAAGTGAGTATGACCCCGTTCCTCTCCTGCAACCTTTCAGGTTCAGGGGAGATGCTCCCCAATTTTAGACAGATTCAAGACAGGCAATTCCCCCCTATGGGCCGGCCACAATTAAACACTCATTCTGAGTCAAAGAAACTCCGTGCTCGAGTATGAACCTCACACTGACTTATCACATCATTTTGGCAGGGCCCTGGACTTCAATCAAACAAGCAATTGGCCCAAATAACTTCAAAACTCTCAACATAATCTTAATGAACTTAAATGGTTTCAAAATTCATCAAAAATAAGCTAAAACGGCGCGACACTAATCCGGCGCGCCCTAATACGGCGCGGTACCCCCCCGCGCCAGATTAACACTAGACTCATGATTTTTGATTTTTCATTTGGCCCATTCCCAGTGCACCCTAAACCGGCGCGCCCCATGCCCTTCGTGCCGTATTAACTAGTTGTCATAGCCGCGCCGTATTAAGACCCTTCACCTACGTTTGGCCGCGCCGGTTTTAAACCTTTTGCTTACGTTTGGCCACGCCGATTTTGAACCTTTATGCTATTTTAATCGCCCACTCACCCCCGGAGCGATCCTCGGCTCCCGTGGTTGGAGTTAATAAACTCTAATTAGTAATAAACTGAATAAGAGGAGGGCCGTTCGGGTCCGAATCGTTTCGTTATCATGCTTTCACTACCATGTCCGTCAGCACTTTGCTTTCGCTATCATGCTTGTGTTACCTTTTCCCCCCTTTGGCGGGGATTAATAGATGTGATTGAGCTCTGTTCATTTTCATAACTTTATTGCCATGCTTAGCATAGTCACGAACATCATGCATGCATGCCTGCATAGACCCTCGGGTGTATCAAATGGCATTGACAGAAGGCAGGGTTACGCCCGATCGAAAGTCTCCGCTATGCGCGATGGTGGTCTTCGGACCTACGTCCTCTGCTCTATACCGAGAGTCATCAATTTAATGAGCCATGCCTCTCTCTCGCATGATAGATAGACGCATCTCATATGATCTCGTCATGTTCATGACATCGCATCTTTATTCCGGCCTCGACAGCCCACTATCTCGGCAATTAATCAAAGGTTTTCCCTCCTCGTGGGGGATGTAATTAACGTCATGACCTTTATGGTATGACGGACTGCTGGTCCTGACCGAACCTCACTCTCGCCCGACACGGGTCAGAATGAGCGCATAATAAATTTGTCACTCACGTGACTGGCACGCCCGCGCCGTCAATCAGTCAGTTAATTACCAGTTAGTTAATTGATTGATCGACACGTGAAATAAATCCCATCCCAAACAGTCAGGGACCTACATAATAAAATACCCCCTGGGTAGAATAAAACGATCGCAAACAGTCTGGCACGCCCGGTGGGACCAGTGTCACCTTTCATCTCTTTGCCGAGATACTTGGGCTTCGAGGCCCTCTCAAAGGCTACTGATCGTTGGCTTGTTTGTCTTTGCAGGCGAACGATGACAACAACTGGATTGACTGGCGTCGGCTTCGGTCCTTCGATTATTGCCAGTCATGCGCAAGGGTACTTGGCGGTGCCTATGAGGTTCGGCAGCTTCCCTGCCGCTGTTGGCTTCCCTAACTTCTTGGGGTTAGCCTTTGTGGATATGCTAGAGGTGGAACCCTCGGAGCCTGTCGAGGGAGCTATGAAGAATATGGAACCTCTGAAGGCTCGATCCTGCCATGACTCGCTCAAGAGTCCAACCCCGGTCGCCAGCTGCCTGGTGCACCATGCGGTTCGTGGGGTTCGCCTCGATATTGTCAACAAGCACCCTGGAGGACGTCAACGTCGGCAAGTCCAAAGGAGTGCTACTGTGATTGCCGGAACTCTCTCCCAATCTGGCAAGTCTATGATGGTTGGTGGCATGCGCGTCTTCCTCAACGGACGCAACGCGTGGATGGTCCCAGACCGAGTCATCCCCACCATCCCTGTCCACAACACATATCAGGCCCTCGCTGGAAGGAGGGCATAAAGAGAAGAAATCGGCCACTATGGCCAAGGAAGGTCGGCCCCTAGGCCGAGAAAGTTCAAACGGGTGTGGGTTCCCAAGCAGGCCAACCTGTCCATCAGCTGGTACCTATCCGCCGCTGTCCTGTGTATGACGGGACGGAAGAGAGAAGAGAAAGGGGCTTGCCCCAGAAAGAAGAAGAATAAGTGGTTGCGGATCCTCTGCGCCGTGAAAGTTTTCGGGCATGCGCCCGTCAAGCCAACATCCCAGCCATGGGACGAAGATTCCAACAACCTGCAGACAGAGCTCGGCTAGCTTATACCCCTCCTGTGGGAGGTCGGCAACTGTCCCCCTTGTTACATCAAGAGCGGGGTCAAGAAGAGATGACATGTCTGGTCAGAAACTATTTTCGAGGGTTAGGCAACCCCTCGCTTGGGCAACAGCAACTGATGCAAGCAGCCGTTGCCAGTGAAGTCTACTGCCCGTCAATGGCAGATGAAGAAGATGTAGGAGAAAGAATGATGGTGTCGTCAGTCGACGACAATGGATATGATAACGGCTTCGAGATCGAAGCCGATGAAGTCGTCCCCAAGCGGGAAGAAACAAGAAGAACTTATGTGTTCGAGAGGCTGACCTTCCCACACCAAGCTAAAAGGAGGGTCCATCGACGAAGGAGAAGGATGCAGGTCTTCACCTGTAACATGGCTGGTATATCCAACCGATATGGGGGACTTCCCGAAGATCCCCGATAATTGGCTCAGTTGGCCGCAAGGCCAGGGCTTAGCACTCGGAGGACAGAAGCAGCAAGGGAGCTCCTGATGATGACAAAGGGAAAACAACCCCAGGTCTACCACCAATGGGATGATGAAGCTGCCGTCCTGACTGCCAATGTGGTGACGGCAGAAGAAGAAGACGACGTCCCCCTCGACATCCTACCCGAGGGTACGTCCGGGGAGACAGCAGAAGTTATCCCCACTACAGCCACCATAGACCCATCAGTCTTGATACTACTTCACAAATATCCGCAAGAGATAGACTTGCTAAAAAAGCAGCTGATGGAGAAAACTGAACAGTCCTCAGCTTCCAAGCCACCCGAAGTCCAGGGTGAATCATCTCAGGGAGCGGTCCATCATGACGGCCCTCCACCGCTCTACACACTGCCTCAGTCATCAGAACCAAGCATGGCAACAATGCAACAGCGGCCACCACAGCTCCAGCCGCTGCTACCACCAGTGCTCCCTCAGGTGCACCAGACACCTCTGCTGCTGTGTCCTCCACAGGCGACCACCCTGGTCACCCCGTACCTGCAGCCGGCACACTTCTACCCAGAGTCAGTTGACCCTGTAGCCGTGAACCGGATGATGGTGGAAAGAATGATCGAGCTAAAGCTCGCAGAAAGGGGTGAAGGTGACTACGTCGCGTTTGATGCATATCGAATACCATACCCGCAACACCATGCTGCTAAGCGGCTTCCCCCAGGAATCAACAAGCCGCCCAAGTTTGACAAATTCAATGGGAAGGGGTCCCCGAGAGAACACATAGCCTATTATATGACTGTCATGGGTGACTTGGCCACCGACGAGTCATACCTGCTAAAGTTTTTTGGGTCCTCGCTGACGGGGCTCGCATTTGAATGGTATTCCAGCCTCTCGGCCGGGTCGATCAGCGACTGGCTAGATATGCAGAAGAAGTTCAGAGAAAGATTCCATGTTACAGAGAGGGAGGTCACAGTGTCCGAACTCTACTCAACAAAGCAGAGGGCCGATGAAACATCCCTCTATTATATCAAGAGGTGGAGGAACCTCGAAATGAGATGCAAGCGGCCCCCGCATCAGGAGGACACTGTGCAAATATGCAAACAGAATCTCAGAAGGGAGGTTCTGGAAAAGATGATCGGAATGGAAATACGATCATTTGATCGATTGAACAATGTCGTGGCCGAGGTGGAAGCTTTCCTGGCCAGACCTACCCCTACATCTGCTGCCGTCATGACCCAGAAGGGCAAGGCGGTGGAGTGGGGCTTGTCGCCTAAAGAAGCGAACGCTCTTGACATAAAGGCATTCGAACAACAGAAAAGTGAAGGCAAGAAGGGAGTCACCCCACAGCCTGCAGAAGCCCCAGACGGCAAAGAAGGTCCTTCGCTGAGGGACAAGATGAAGAAGGCCTATTCATTTTCAAAGGACAAGACCCGGGTTCTGTTCGACTGGGTAACGGAATATAGCATGGTCACCCTGCCAGAGCCAAGGAGGCCGGAGGATCTAAAGAGAAAAGACAGCCCAAGATTCTGCCCCTACCACCAGATGTTGGGGCATCCAGTCGAAGACTGCTATGTTTTCAAGGACATCATTGAAGGGATGGTGAAGAAAAATGAGATCGAGCTGGGAGAGTACAAAGTGGACCCTCTTCAGCCACATGAAGCCCCTCGGAGGAGGGCAGGAGTCAACATGATCTCCTTATACCAGGCACTACCCGAGGAGATCTCTGAAACAAGTACGCGAAGCACCTATGAAGCTCATTTCTTGGAGACCGTGAAAGAACACCAGGGATGGCAGTAGGTCCCTCTGAAGCATAAGAAAAAGAGGGCACCCCGCCCGAAAGAGGGGGCACATATCCGTGGTGTTACACCCCAGCCTGCTCCGCCGGTGGTAGCACCCGTATGGATCACTCCACCTGCAACTGTCAGGATACCTACACATAATCGGAGGAGACAAACTCCGCTGCCGGTGGTTAAGGAGACCAATCCTGGGGTCCTTCGACTGCAAAACCACATTGAGGGGCTGGACGAATACGTGCAGCACGAACTGAAGCCTTTGCTGGTGCGGGACCACGTCACGTGGCAAGAACTAGAGTAGCTCTCACTTGAACAAAAGGAGGAAGCTGAAGAGGCACCCGATAGAGAGGGCAGTCTGTTCTGGGGGCACCCGCCCGTAGAAGCAAAAAAGAAGAAGAAACCAAAGAAGAAGAAAAAGAAGGACACTGAGGCCGATAAAGTGCAGGTTGTTTCCTGTAATACTCTATCAACACTCTTCAACCTGCCCAGAGAAGAGGAAGAAGAGGAAATTTTCTTTACACCCCATGCTGGGAGAGGCAAGGCCGAGGCTGCAACTGCTGCACATGCCACTCGGTCAGGCCAAAAATGGGGGTGCCAGCCGCCGCCCAACCACAACATCATGTTCTGGGGAGAGCAGCCCTACAAAACACCTCTGCCGGAGGTCAACGGAGTCCAAATCCCTCCTCTGCCAGGACTATATAACAAGAGCGGGGGCAAGGGGGTCCCTTCATTTCTTGAATTCATGAAGATGTCCAAGGGGAAGCAACCTTGTCAGGAGGCTAACCCTGCACTCGGGGCCGTTCACCCGCAGCTAGCACAATCTGCTGAAGACCCAAATACAGATGGAGCTTGCCCCGCAGCAGCTAACAAAGAACACCCAGAGTCGGTAGCAGCCAGAAGGGCGCCGAATCCGAGGACGATGAAGCAGGTCCGTCAGGGCCCGTAAACCAAGACTTCCCCCGGCCCAGATGGGCTGAAGAGAAGAAGCTCTCCAATGTCCGAGCTGGGAGCCGAATAATGAAGCTACTCAAGAAGCACCCTGCTCGATTTACGATCTGGGAGATCCTTTCTTTGAGTGAAGAGACTCGATAGGTAATTATTACTGCTCTCTAGACGCCTGCTCATTTTGAGACATGTCTGGCTGAAGCAATGTCGGAGGCTAGCATGACCTTCACTCCAGACGATATGCTGCTGCCCACTATCAGCCACAACAAGTCGCTGTATATGAAGGGGCACTTGAATGGAAGGGAGCTGAACAGGATTCTTGTTGATCCCGGTGCAGCGGTCAACATCCTGCCTTATAGAATATACGAGAGGCACCACTTTAACGTGCATCTCGAGAAAGTCGGGGATATGAGTATAGCCGGCTTCAATCAAAAGTGTGAGGTGTCAATGGGGGTGGCAGAGTTCACCCTCACCTTAGCAGATTTCACTACGACGGTGCAGTTCCATGTCATTGACTCCCGCACCTCGTACAAGGCACTGCTCGGCTGCCCATGGCTCATGAAAATATGGTGGTGCCCTCCACGCTCCACCAATGCATCAAGTACAATCTCCAAGGGAAAGAAGAGAGGATATTTGTAGACCCCCACCCATTCGAGGTGTTTGAATGTCATTTGGAGGATGCCAACCTATATACAAGGCCTTCTCAAAAGACCTCTGAAGCTAAGACCCCTGTGGGGGCATCAAGAAGCACATCCGGCAGCAGTTGGTATCCACCATTGTCGCGCGGATATGTCAAGCCCAAGGTGGTCTCTCATATCATAGCATCCAGGGACGTGGGCAGAATAACACCCCCAACATTATACCCTGAAGCTAATGAAGTGCGGGTCGCTCGGCGGCACGATCATATTGAAATCTAGGATGGCCTCACCAAGCCAACTTCCGGCCTTGATAACCCTACTATCGAGCCTTTCAAAACTTGGGAGGTGACATAGGAAGATGGACCTAATAGCTTATTCTACACGGCTGAAGAACACCCTACTCAGGAAGACACAGACTACAGCCTCCCCGAAGATATAAGCAACCCGCCGGTTCCCGTCAAGGGTCTGGCATTCACAACTGAGCGGATGGCCAGGATGTTTCAGAAGCAACACATTCCCCCCGATCAGTCTCGAAAGCACAAGGAAGCTTTCCAGAAAATATGGTATCCCGCAAATCTGGATAAAGAAATGAGATGTGTCTCTCAACATCCGGGGTTGGGCTTCACCCTGGAAGAATACTATTACAGTGGGCGATACGAGGTGGACACCATCTCCGCCTTCTATCCTGTTGAAGATAGCCCGCTGGGGGTAACCTTTGATGAATACCCGGTGGAAGCTGAGCATGTTGAACTGGCTCAACCCGGAAATCAAGAAGTAGAGACCGCGGTGAAGAGGTGAAATCTCACGCTGTATCCTGAGCGGGCTGTAGATCACCAGAAGATGAACTGCAAGACAGGGAAACGTATCAGAGGGCCCAGGGGGTTTCCTTGGGGAAAAACCCTTCGATGGCTAAGTCAGTAGAGCTGTGGTGGAAGCAATAATGGGGAGGAGAAAAGCTAATGCGCGAGATTCCTCTCCACCAGAGGGTGAAGCGCATTGCTCAGGAGTTTGGGTATATGAGTACCTTAATGGCTCTCCTTCTCCATCGGAGGGTATCCCTGATTTAAATAGTGTGCCGCCTTTAGGAGTCCTGCAAGCTGAGGGGTCTCCGACGGGAGTTACATCCTCAACATGGGCTTTCATGGCCTTATCGTGGGAACGTTATCGCCTTGAAGTCCGGTGGCTTCTTGATTCCCCTATCCGTTGGGGACTCTTAACGGCAGCACGACGGATGATATCTGGTCTGGCCGAGCTCTGAAACGCCAGCCCTGTCCGGGCGATGAGCGTAGCTCTGCGAAAGAGGGGTCGGATAGGTCGGTGAATGCCTGTCTCTCCCGGGCGGGGAAACGGCTTGGGCCGGACCTTCCTTATGACCTGACCATCACTCGGGCCCTCCGAGCCTAGGTGCCGCCGGGTAGAGTTGGTTCCTCGAGTGTTTATTTATTGGGCTTTTCTTTCTTGAGTGGGCCCTGTGGGCTGTCACTCAGGTGGGCTTGCCTCGTTGGACCCTGTTGGGTCTAGTTGGGCTGCTCTTTCGGTGGGCTACAGAAATCCCCCTCTCCACTTGTCCCCCTCCTACTCCTGAGCCATGAGGCTCGGTCGAGTAGCTTTTGAGTCTTTAGACCGGCGTGGCTCAGGTGGGTGGAATTCTGTTGGCGTGATGGAGCCACGTGTAGTGGTCGCCTGGGCCCGTAATGATGATCCTGACGGATTTGAACTGAAGGGCCCCCCTTTGCTCAGAGCACGGAACAACGCGCTACCTTCCTCCAGGGTTTTATAGGCGTTGGGCGCTGTTCGTCGTTCTAGGCTTCTCAGGGTTTTGGGCTTTCCTTAGTTTCTTTGCTTCTGGGGCTCCTTGACGCGCCGTGAGGGCACAGTGGAGGCGCAAAGTCTTGCGGCGACATTTGAGGAGTTGGCGAGGATAACCGCGGAGGCGGTCCGGCAACTTCCTTCCCCTCCGGAGTCTTCGAGCTCGCGCGAGGGATCATCTTCCGGCTCGATGGCTGGTCTGCCTTTGGAAATCGGGCAGGTGAGGCGGGAGCCCGTCCCCAACTACAGTGAGTTGGGGGAGGCCGAGGTGAGGAAGCTGGAGCATCGCTTTCGCTTGCCTCTCAGGTACAGCTTTGCTGCCGCCGCCCCATATGAGACGAGTCTGGACAGCCGTACGGGGCACATTTTCACTTTCCTTCTCGCTTGGAAGAGTGGGTTCCGCCTTCCCTTCGAGCCTCTTGTACTCCAGCTTCTCGAGTTTTTCCGGTTGGCGCCTATTCAGTTGGTGGCCAACTCATATCTCCTTCTTTCCGCCTTTCGGATTCTCTGTCGTCAGCGCGACATTTTTCCTTCCTTGGACCTCTTTCATTATTTTTTCGAGTTGAAAGCGCACCCGTCGGCGGGGAAGGGCTTCTACTTCATCCAGGCGAGGAGGAACAGGAGTTGCATCTCACTCGCAGTGAAGGACTCCTCGCACAAGGGGTGGAAGACCCAATTCTTCTGGGTGAAGGCGGAGGCGACGGACGAGTTTTGGAGATGTCCGATCTCGCCCAATTTTCATCCGAATCTTCCCCCTCGCCAGGAGGAGTTCCTCCCCACGTGGAGCGGCAGGCCACTCGTCTGCTGGGTAACCGCCAGTCGACCGAGGAGCTGGTGACGCCGAAGAATATCGAACGATGTTTGCTTACGCGGTTGACGTCGACAGGTACCGCTCTCGAGGCTCTTCTCATGGGATGGTAGTTACTTTCTTTCTCCTGACCGGGTCTTCTCCCTTTGTGGCAGACGTTAGGCGGGAACCTCTGGAGGAAGCTGCTGAGGTCATTGATCTGGGAGATGACTCGGCGGCCGATGAACCAGATGCTTCTGCGAGTCGCGCCCAAGCCCGAGATAAGGGCAAGGGGGTGGCTCCCGAGGGATCTTCACGGCTAACTGGTATGAAGCGCAAGGATCCCACGGCGGGAAAGTTGCGGGAGGCCACGAAGGCCAAGAAACGGGCCAAGAAGGCCGGTCTTCCTCCTACCGCCGGGGGCGACTCCGGCTCGGCGGCGCTCCCCTCTCGGGGGCAAGATGGGGCCGACCCCTCGGGGCCAGCTCCCCCACCTGCCAGGCGAGAGGGGGCCGAGGAGACAGGGGGCCCTTCAGAGGGCGGCGATAGGTCAGCTCTCCCCCCCACGGGGGTAGAGGGGGCCGATGTTGAAGTAGCTGGCGCCGAGGCCGGGGGATTGGCCCAAGGCGGGGATGTCTCGGTCGGTGAGGTGCGGGCCGAGACAGGCAGGGCTGGGGGTTCACCCGCTAGGGCGTTGCAGCCACAGGTGCTTGGAGCTCCCGGTGCGGTCGGTCCCGCTGCGCCGGTCGAGGTTGGGGGTTCGCCCGGGGAGGCGTCGCAACCCCAACCCACCGTAGCGCGCGAGCGGTTGGTTCCGTCACTCGAGCGGAGTCTTCTAGCGGGGTGCCCCGGGCGGAGCGGTCCCCTCTGTCGGAGCCCTTGGAAAGGCTCGGCATTACGGGCGACCTGTATCGGGTCTGCCGGTCGATTGCCGCAAGGACGAAGGGGGGAGAAAGGCGCAATACCCCCCCCGGGATCCTTGATGTCTTGATGGAGGGCGGCCTGGTCATAGCTCGGTCGGCGGCTTTGGTGGCGGAGGCGCACGCCCGGATGGAGGCGGAGCGGTCGAACCTTGCCTGGACCCTTGGGGGCTGCGAGAGGAAACTGGCCCGACTCAAGGGGGAGCATGAGGGGCTCCGGCAGGCGTTCTCCGTGTTCCGGGAGGTGGCGCGGGCTAGCCGACTGGAAGTCGGGGTGTTGACCGAACAGCTCGCCAAGACCCGAGAGTCTCTCGAGAGGGCAAGCCGATCCCTAGAGGAAGAGCGTCTGCGTCGCCTCGAGCTAGACAATCGCTGGGAGCTCGAACGCGCCGAGCTGCTAGATCGGGCGGAGGTGGCGGAGCGTCTCCGAGCTGAGGCTGAGGCGGACCGGGCCCGGGTAGAAGAGCGTGCGGCCGAGGCGGAGCGGGCTCGGGTCGAGCTCGTTGGAAGGGCGGGGCAGATCGAGGCAGAGGCAATCGAGCATTACAGGAGCTCGGATGCTTACTCGGCCGACCTGGTGGAAGCCGCCCTACCCTATTACGAGGTAGCACTACGCTGGGGTGCTCAAAAGGGGTTCAAGCAGGGCTATCGCCGAGCGGTAGACTACGCCGATGAGCAAAACTCCGCGATCGAGTTCCCCTTTGGCCAGTGTTATGACTCGGATGAGTCGGTTTCCAGCTCTGCCTCGTCGGTCGGGGAAGATTCGGAGGGGTCACCTCCATCGGGGTCACCAGCTCTGGGCGTTTCGGGAGGGCTCACGACCGAGACAGTTCTCGCACAGGCGAGGTCAGTGTCCGAGCCGGCCGTCACCGAAGGCGCCGGGGGTGACGAGTCTCCTTCTGCCGTTCTCGAACGTCAAAGTGGGCCCGAGGCCTGATGTATTTTGCCTCTTTCCCTTTTTGTCTCTCTTTCCTCTTTTTAGAGGGTTTCCTTTTGGTGTGATAATAAATGACTTGCTCTGTTTGAGTACCATCCTTGCCGTGATTTGGTGGGCGGATCTTGAGTAGTCGGGAGGTGCCGATATGTCCTGCCTGGTTTTCGCATGCTGTTTTGGTAGGCTTCTGACGAGGCATCTTTCCGTTCCCTCATGCTTTGAATGTCAGGCCGCTTCGTGAATCCCGCTAGGGCGGGAAACGAGGAGTTGGAGGTGACTGTTCAGGGGAGAAATCCTTTGGCGTGTTTCCGAGGGGGGGTCATTTAAGGCGTGTAGCCTCCTTTGGCCTATAAGAAGGACCGAAAGGCGCCCTTTCCTCTTCACTACTTGGGATTTTCTCTAACAGTCTTTCCTCGCTCCTTCCTCTTCACTCTGCGTTGTGCCCTTGTATTCGGAGCATGGAGGATCCTTCGGAGGGCGACGCCGCCGACGACGGGGAGCGGCGGGCTCCCGCTGTCCTGTAATGTTGAACGGGTCCCACGGTCGCCGCGCGTGCACGAGACGGGTCAGACGGTCGCCGCGCGGATCTGGGGAGGACTTCGGCGTGTGGAAGCACGTCGTTGGCCTCTTCTTAGCTCCGGCGAGGCTTCCGGGTGGACGCCGAGGTGGAGGACGGATGGGGGCATCAGGGGAGCCCGCCGTCACTTCCCTCCGTGTGAGGGGAGGAGGCGCATCAAGTTCCCTCCTCACCGAAGCCTTCCTCCGTCTACAGCCTCTTTCTCCCTCTTCTGCTCTTCATTTCTTTCACTCTTCGGGGGCTGCTTGCTCTCTCCTTCCTTCCAAGGAGTTGGCAGATTGGAAGAGGGGAGGCCTTCACGGCTCTCCTTTTTCCTGGTTGTTGCCAACTTGGGAGGTAGCCTTCCTCAACGTTTAAAGGTGACCTTCCTCCTGCAGTCCCTCTGTCATCTTTGTCACGGGCCACCCGAGCCAACTGGCTCGACCACCTTTTGTCCGAGCCAGTTTCCGCATGAGGCAGAGTCAGTGGCTGGACGCGAGGAGATCAAGACCGAGTCAGTCGAGCGATGACCCCTTGAAGCGGTGTTAGACGGATTTTTGCTTTTTGCTATGTGATGTACTGGCATTTGCCTATCTGATGTACCAATGGTTTGGAATGAAAAGAAAAGGGATTTATTCCATCCATCTTGCTGTACAATTTCAAAAATAGAATTTGCATAGTGCGGCTGCGTTCCATGTCCGAGGAATAGGTTCCCCTTCCATTGTCGCTAACCTGTACGCACCTTTTCCGAGCGTCTCGACCACTCGGTAGGGGCCTTCCCAGTTGGGGGATAGCTTACCCGCCGCCTCTAGTGGTCGAGAGGCTTCGACCTTCCTGAGGACGAAGTCCCCCGGTTGGAAACGTCTGTCTCGGACCTTGGCGTTGTAGTATCGAGTGAGGTGGCGCTAGTACTTCGTTGCTCGGACGTTCACGATCTCTCGGAGTTTGTCTGCCAGGTCGAGGTTCTCGAGCAATTTTTGCCCGTTTGCCTCGAGTGAGAAGCTGATCACTCGGAGAGACGGATTGGCGATCTCCAATGGAACGATGGCTTCGGTGCCATATACCAACTGAAAAGGGCTTTCACCAGTTGCCGTCCTGGGGGTTGTTCGGTGCGACCACAGTACGCTAGGCAATTCCTCGAGCCAGCTACCCTTAGCCTTGCCGAGTCTGGTTTTTATGCCTTTCAAGATAGTCTTGTTGGCATTTTCAACCAGCCCGTTGGCCTGAGAGTGGGTGACCGAAGTGAAGTGGTTGCGGATATTTAGGTCGGCGCATCTGTCTCGGAAATACCGAGAGTCGAATTGCCGGCCGTTATCGCTCACTATCACTCGGGGGACGCCAAAGCGACAAATGATCGATTTCCACACAAAGACCCAAACGACTATCTCGGTGATCCTTGCCGTAGCCTCGGCCTCGATCCACTTGGTGAAGTAGTCGATGGCGACGATGATGAACTTCTTCTGGGACTGGGCCGTTGGGAATGGCCCAAGGATATCAATTCCCCACCGAGCGAAAGGGTAAGGCTCGGCTAGGGTGACAAGTTCCGTGGCCGGCCGATGGACCAAGTGGTCAAACCGCTGGCATCGGTCGCATTGTTGAACATAGGCCGAGCAGTCATGCTGCAGGGTGGGCCACCAGTACCCCTATTGTAACAGGATTCTGGCCAGCGACCTTACCCCTGAGTGCACTCCGCACAGGCCTTCATGAATCTCTTGGATGGCTCGGCTTGCTTCGTCGGGACCGAGGCACTTCAGGAGGGGACCGGAGAACGATCTTCGGTAGAGAGTGTTGTCTAGGACGATGAAGCGCCGAGCTTGATACTTCATTCGGCGGGCCTCTCGAGGGTCGGAGGGCTCTTGGGAGTCTTGTAGCAAGGACAGGTAGGGGGAGCGCCAGTCACTTGGAGTGGCCGAGTCAACAGCGAGGAGCTCTGTGTCGATGCTCGGGCGCTCTAGCTCTTCTAGGAGGACCGATTGTGTACCTTCTGGGTCTAGGGAGGAGGCCAATCGAGAGAGGGCGTCCGCTTGAGAGTTTTGCTCCCGAGCTATCTGGACTACCCCAAATTCCTCGAACTGTTGGGCCAGGCTCCGGACCAGCTGAAGGTATTTGATCATGGGTGTCTCCCGAGCCTCATACTCACCGTTGACCTGACCTGCGACTAGTTGAGAGTCGGTGTGGATCCTGACTCGCTCGACCCCCAGCCGTCGGTCATGCGTGCTCCCGAGATAAGGGCCTCGTACTCGGAAGCATTGTTGGATGCCTAAAAGTTGAATTTCAAGGCGTACTGTAGCTCTATCCCTTCGGGGGACCTCAGGAGTATCCCCGCACCGCTGCCTGCCGAATTGGACGACCCATCGACGAACAGTTCCCAGGTTGGCCCGGTCGTGGTCGGAGGCCTGTCCTCGGCGGGGATGGTGCTTTCGGTAATGAAGTCGGCGAGCGCTTGGCCTTTGATTGCTGATCGCGGCCGGTACGAGATGTCACAGGCCCCGAGCATAATGGCCCATTTGACAAGTCACCCTGAGGCCTCGGGGTGGGCCAGAATCTTCTTCAACGGCTCACCGGTTAGCATGGTGATGGGGTGCCCCTGGAAGTAGGGTCGGAGGCGCCTTGTGGAGGTAACCAACGCTAGCACGAGTTTCTCGGTTGCGGGGTACCTCTGTTCGGCCTCATTGAGCACCTTGCTGGTGTAGTAGACCGGTCTTTCGATTCCCGAGTCATTTCTGACTAGGACCGAGCTGACCGTGGATGGCGTCGCCGAGAGGTAGAGCAGTAAGACTTCGCCTAGGACGGGCTTGGAGAGCACCGGTGGCGAAGCCAGGAACTTCTTAAGCTCGGCGAATGTCGTCTGGCACTCCTCATCCCATGCGAACGTAGCAGATGCTAGCTTGGGTCCCCTCATCAGTTTGAAGAAGGGCAAGCATCGTTCGGCCGCACGGGACAGGAAGCGGCTGAGAGCGGCCACACGCCCTGCCAGACGCTGAACATCTTTAATGCATGTGGGCGGGCGCATGTCCAGGATGGCCTGGACTTTGTCGGGGTTGGCTTCAATCCCGCGCTGAGTGACCAGGAAACCCAGGAACTTCCCAGATTTTACTCCAAAGGTGCACTTGGCGGGGTTGAGCTTCATGTCGTACTTCAGGAGGGTGCCGAAGGTTTCGGCAAGGTCGGTGAAGTGGTCTTGGGCCTTGGGGGTCTTGACGAGCATGTCATCAATGTAAGCCTCGACGTTCCGACCTAGCTGTCCCTCGAACATGTGATTTACCAGTCGCTGATATGTGACTCCGACGTTCTTCACCCCGAAGGGCATCCGGGTGTAGCAGTACACGCCGCAGTCGGTGATGAAGGCGGTCTTCTCGACGTCTTCTGGATTCATTCTGATCTAGTGATAACCTGAATAGGCATCCAGGAAACTGAGTATCTCATTGCCCGAGGTTGAATCAACCAATTGGTCGATGCTCGGTAGCGGATAGCAGTCCTTGGGGGTAGCCTTATTTAGATCGGTGAAGTCCACGCACATTCGCCATTTGCCTGTGGTTTTTGGCACCAGGACGACATTGGCTAGCCACGTAGGGTACAGGACTGGTCTGAAGAGGCCAGTCTCTTGTCCCTTGGTGACCTGCGCCTTGATGATCGCCTGCTTCTCGGGCGCATGCTTCCTTCTCCGTTGTTGTACGGGCCTCACGGTGGGGTCGAGGCTGAGCTTGTGCATCACGGTCTTCTCTGGTATGCCAGGGAGTAGATCATCGGACCAAGCAAAGACCTGAACGTACTCAGAAAGGAATTTCTTGTATTGTTGCTGTTCCATGGGTGGTAGGTCGGCTCCGATCCTTACTCCGAGGGCCGGGTTATCGTTTAGGAATATCGTTAGCAATTTGCCACCGGGCTCGGCGGTTACGGTCTTCCCTTCGATTCCCTTGGGGCCCTTATCCCCCCCGTCCGGCCTTGAGGCTTCCACCGAGATGGTGTTGCACCTTCTAGCCGTGGCCTAGTTACCTCGGACTTCCCCCAACCCGTTTTTGGTGGGAAACTTCATTTTCTGGTGATAGGTAGATGGTACGGCCTTTATTCGGCTGAGAATTTTCCGGCCGAAAATGGCGTTGTACGCTATCATACCCTTGATCACTATGAAGTCCGCCATGACCGTAACAGTTTTGGGTGGGGTGCCGATGGTGATCGGCAGGCTTAGGGCTCCCTCGGGGTAGGTGGCCAGGCCGTTAAACCCGCAAAGGGGTGTTCGGATCGGGCGGAGCTTGGATGGGTCTTCCCCCATCTTGAGGAAACAGTCATAAGATAATACATCGGGGGCGCTCCATTGTCAACCAGAATTCTATCTACGTTACAATGGTTTATTGTGGCCGAGATAACGAGGGCATCATCATGCGGGGTGTTCAGCCCTTCCAGGTCTTGGTCGGACAAGACTATGACCTGGGGCTCCCTCGGCGGGCCGCTGGAGGGTCTAAGACCTGGCTGGCCCGCTCGGCATGACGCTTCCTTCCTCGGCTGGTGTCGCCGCCCGACGCCGTTCCTCCGGAGATGACGTTGATGTGGACCCCTCAGGGGGCGTTGTCGATCTCCTCGGTGGCATCCCGATCTTCTTTGCGCCCGGCTGCAAATCGGGCCAGGTGCCCCTGACGGATGAGATGTTCGATCTCGTCCTGGAGCTGGTGGCAGTCGCCGGTGTGGTGCCCGTGGTCGCCGTGGAACAGGCAATGCCTGTCGCGCTTGCGGTTCTTCGATCTCATTGGTTCGGGCCGGCGGAGGAGTCCCGAGTCTTTGATGCCTTCATAGATCTCGTAGACTGGCGCGGTCAACGGGGTGTACCGCTCATACTTTCGTTTGCGCTCTCCTTCCCGATCGCGCTTCTTGCCCGAGCCAGGGTTTGGCTCAGAGGCCCGCTTCTTGTCCCCCTCCCGACCTGAGCCAGTTGTGTCTCGGCAGGCGCTGAGTACTTCTTCGCACTCGGCGTGGTGCAGTGCCAGAGTCACTAGCTCGGCAAGGGTCGAGGGAGGGTGGAGGATAAGTTCGCGGTGGAGGTTCTTGTCCCGGGTGCCCCCGGTCAGAGCGGTCGTGGCCGAGGCCACATCCAGGCGGGGAATTCTGAGGGCTTCCGATTTAAATCGGTGGACATAAGCCCAGAGCCTTTCCCCTTGTGCCTGTTTGAGGGCCAGGAGCCCCGCTACTGACCTTGGGGGGGCGCTTCCGGCGAAGCTCTCCTTGAAGACTCGCCCGAATTGCCTGAAGTCCCGGATGGACCCAGGGGCGAGGGCCCGGAACCATGCCTGAGCGCCTTGGACCAGGGTGGCCTCAAAGGCTCAGCATTCAATAGGATCCGGTGTTCCATGTAGAGTCACCAGGGCGTCGAAGCTATCGTAGTGGTCGGCTGGGTCGCCCTGGCCATCATAGAGCTTGAAGGTCGGAATGGAGGTTCTGGGAGACACCTCTGCCTTCAAGATGTATTCGGAGAAAGGGGATTTCTCCTCATCCTCCGGGAAAGAGGTTTCCTGCAGGGCGCGGAGGGTGCGCTCTTGCTCTGCAAAACGTCTTTCGAAATCCCTCAGTCGGAGGGATAGTTCCGGCTGCGGTCGTGCCGTGGGACTGGGGGGAGCGTCGTGGCGATCCTCAGGAACTCCAGCGCTCGGGCGTGGAGGCCTCGCCCCCTGTTTCCCTTTTCTGGGTGTGGAGGAAGCCTCTTGCTCCGGGGGCGGAGCTTGCGAGGGTCCTCCCACGTTGTTGCGGATGAGCTGTTGACCGTGGAGGGTGAAGCGGCCCCCAGCGGTATGCTGGGATGCACTTCGACGGGAGGGGGGGGCTCCCGGACGGGGCGCGGGACCTGGCATCCCTTGCCACCTGGGCCCTCATGAGCTCCACGAGGACGTCAAGCTTCTTATTGAGGGCCTGGAATACCTCATCGCCACCGTTGGGGGGTGCCCCTGTCGCCGTCGGAGCGGGCGGCGACTCGTTGGTGGGGACGCTGGTATTGGAGGGAGGGTTCTGTGAGGCCCTAGAGAGGCCATCTCCTGCTGCCACCACGGCCTTACCCTTCTCGACGGCGGATCTCCTCCCTGAGCTTCTTCTCACCATCTTGGCTCTTCGTGCGTTTCCCACAGACGGCGCCAGATGAAGAGGCGAAATCTCGCGCTGTATCCTGAGCGGGCTGTAGATCACCAGAAGATGAACTGCAAGACAGGGAAACGTATCAGAGGGCCCAGGAGGTTTCCCTGGGGAAAAACCCTCCGATGGCTAAGTCAGTAGAGCTGTGGTGGAAGCAATAATGGGGAGGAGAAAAGCTAGTGCGCGAGATTCCTCTCCACCAGAGGGTGAAGCGCATTGCTCAGGAGTTTGGGTATATGAGTGCCTTAATGGCTCTCCTTCTCCATCGGAGGGTATCCTTGGTTTAAATAGTGTGCCGCCTTCAGGAGTCCTGCAAGCTGAGGGGTCTCCGGCGGGAGTTACGTCCTCAATGTGGGCTTTCATGGCCTTATCGTGGGAACGTTATCACCTTGAAGTTCGGCGGCTTCTTGATTCCCCTATCCGTTGGGGACTCTTAACGGCAGAACGAACGGATGATATCTGGTCTGGCCGAGCTTCTGAAACGCCAGCCCTGTCCGGGCGATGAGCGTAGCTCAGCGAAAGAGGGGTCGGATAGGTCGGCGAATGCCTGTCTCTCCCGGGCGGGGAAACGTCTTGGGCCAGACCTTCCTTTTGACCTGACCATCACTCGGGCCCTCCGAGTCTAGAGGCCGCCAGGGAGAGTTGGTTCCTCGAGTGTTTGTTTATTGGGCTTTTCTTTCCTGAGTGGGCCCCGTGGGCTGTCACTCAGGTTGGCTTGCCTCGTTGGACCCTGTTGGGTCTTGTTGGGCTGCTCTTTGGGTGGGCTACAGAAATCCCCCTCTCCATGTGGTATCCCGCAAATCTGGATAAGGAAATGAGACGTGTCTCTCAACATCCAGGGTTGGGCTTCACCCTGGAAGAATATTATTACAGTGGGCGATAAGAGGTGGACACCATCTCCGCCTTCTATCCTGCTGAAGATGGCCCGCTGGGGGCAACTTTTGATGAATACCCGGCAGAAGCTGAGCATGCTGAACTGGCTCAACCCAGAAATCAAGAAATAGAGACCGCGGTCCCCTGCCGATGCTGGGAGTAGGTCTACCCTGAAGAGGCGGCACTTCAAGCCAAATTCGATACGGCTAGCAGCGGTGAAGCCGAAGATACTGAAGAAGCAGAAATTTCTCCCTCCAATAGAGTCCTACTGATGATAACTTCAGCACCCCTTCTGCCAATCAGGGAAGCCTCGGTTGACTCCGATCAAGGGGAACAAGCCACCAGGAAAGAAAAGGCCACTTCTACGGAAGATACAACTGCCCCAGAAGGTGAGACCTCCTCAACTTCTGCTACAAAACCGAGACGCTGTCCAAGCCCGGCAATAAACAACTACCAGCCTGTCACGGTTGCAACCTTATCTACAAGAACTGAAGCTGCTCTTTCGCCCTTAGGAGCTGCAACGGTAGTGGATTTGCTAATGGAGCAATCCGCGCAACCGCTAGTACAAGAAACAGAGATTCCTCAAGAAGCTCTGGTGGTGTCTGATGAGGAAGTCGAAGTACTCGACCCTCAAGATGGTATTCCAGACTTCGTTGACCTCCAACCGGCACCTCCGGAGATAGAAGACGGAGGCCAAGCCACAGTCGAAGAACTGATAGAAGTCAACTTGGGAAATGAGGAGGACCCTAGGCCTACCTTCCTCAGTGCCCAATTGTCCCCAGAAGAACGGGAGCTGTACACCCAGCTGCTTCAAGAATACCAGGATTTCTTTGCCTGGACTTACAAAGAAATGCCAGGTCTAAATCCCGCTGTCTCACAACATGAGCTGGCAATCAGCCCTGAGCCGAGCCGATGAAGCAACCCCCGCGGCGCGTGAGGCTAGAACTCATTACTCAAATTTGTGCTGAAGTCGACAAGCTCATTGATGTGGGATTTGTTGAGGAAAGCCAGTACACCACATGGCTGGCGAACATCGTCCCCGTTAAAAAGAAGAATGGACAGATCCGGATATGTGTCGACTTCCGAGATCTAAATAAAGCCTGCCCCAAAGATGACTTTCCGGTGCCAATAACGGAAGTCATGATCGATGCTACAACCGGCCATGAGGCCCTGTCATTCATGGACGGGTCATCTGGTTACAATCAGATTTGGATCGCGGAGCATGACTGGGTCCACACTGCTTTCGAACCCCTAAAGGCATTTATCAGTATAAGAGGATGCCGTTCGGACTAAAGAATGCCGACGCAACTTATCAACGCGCAATGACCAAAATCTTTGATGAGTTGCTCTACCACAAGGTCGAGTGATACATAGATGATTTGGTGGTCAAAACCAGAAGAAAAGAAGATCATCTGCAAGACCTCCGGATTATTTTTTAGAGGCTGAGGCAGCATGAGCTGAAGATGAACCCCATGAAATGTGCGTTCGGAGTTTCGAGCGGAAAGTTCTTGGGTTTCATTGTCTGATATCGGGGGATCGAGATAGACCCCGCAAAAATCAAGGCAATTCAGGAGCTACCTCCACCAAGGAACCTCTCCGAGTTGAGATCACTACAGGGCCGCTTGGCTTATATCCGGCGGTTCATTTCCAATTTGTCAGGGCGATGCCAGCCTTTCCAAAAACTGATGATGAAAGATGTTCCCTTTTATTGGGATGAAGATTGCCAGATAGCCTTCGACAAGCTGAAAGACTATCTGAAGACTCCTCCAGTGTTGGGCGCACCGGTGAAAGGACGGCCATTGATACTATATATAGCAGCTACACATAACTCCCTGGGGGCAATGCTGGCCCAGAATAATGAAGAAGGGAAAGAGCAAGCCCTCTATTACCTCAGTCGGAGACTGGTCAGAACTGATGAGAAATATACTTATATTGAGAAGGTCTGTCTGGCACTGGTCTTCGCAGTTAAGAACCTTCGACACTACATGTTGTCGCATGAAATCAGCTTGGTATCCAAGGAGGATCCCATGAAATATATTATGTCCCAGCCGGCACTCAAAGGTCGCCTGGGAAAATGGGCAGTAATCCTTATGGAGTTTGACATCTCCTATGTGCCGCGCAAGGCCGTCAAGGGCCAAGCTATTGCAGACTTCTTCGCCGAGCACCCAATACCCGGGGACTGCCCGCTGGAACCGGAGCTTATTGAAGATGAAACCCTGGAAGCCATTCAGGTGCAACCCTCCTTATGGCAGCTATATTTCGATGGCGCTTCCAGAATTGACACCTCTGTCGCTGGATCGGCCAGGGTCAGGACAGGGGCAGGCATAGTGATGAGGGCATCTCCCGACACCCCTCTAGCTTTGATCGCCTGCACACTCTTGATATGGATTGATCATGGTCTACACTTGTTATCTTCATTTCCCAAGTTTCATTTTATGTATTTTCTTTTTATTGAGTCTTATCTTATGTATTTTCCTTTATTGAGTCATATGGTTTTAGTCCATTTCCCTTGTTATGTTTAATTGGGCCTTATTACTTTAGTTATGGGCCCATAGGATTGAGTCTAGGATATGCTCGATCTTTTATCTTATTGTCAAGGGTATTTTGGTCATGTAAAGAATGGTTGCCTATATATAGGCCCCATCTCTCCTCTTGTATTCAACTTTTGATGAATATTGAAGAAAACCCTTTCAAACTCTCTTAATCTCTCTCTCTCTCTCATTATCTCTCCATTCTCTCTCTTCCTCTCTCTAAATTTCGAAATTCACTCTCTCTCCTCCCCCTCTCAACCACTTCCAACCCCCACCTACCTCCATTAACTCCCCACAACTTCCCACAACCCCTCTTTAATCCTCACCTAGTCCCAAGGAAGTTCCACCACTCAAAACCCCACCCTCCAACCACCACCTACCCCTTTCACTTCCCTAAGCATATCTCCACCTTCCCAAGGCTGAATTAACTCATTCCAAAGCCCAAATTCGAATCTCCCCTTCCCTCCTTGCTCCCTAGGTCGCACCCCTCCTCTCCCCTCAAGCCAAGTTCACCCCCTCCTCTCTTCTCCACTCCAGCTTTGTGTGCAGGCCGACCTGCAGTTTAGCACTCTGTTGCAGC
This sequence comes from Amorphophallus konjac, assembly GCA_022559845.1. NCBI lineage: Eukaryota > Viridiplantae > Streptophyta > Magnoliopsida > Alismatales > Araceae > Amorphophallus > Amorphophallus konjac. The sequence continues at coordinate 239,829,398 of CM040118.1, read as the reverse complement.
GACGTCCACGACTGCATCCTGGTTCTGCTGGTGGCGTGGCCTAACTTTCTGGAAAGGCCTCCCTGTGCTCTTCGCAGGCGAGGTGGAATCACTCCATTCGAGTTCGTGGCCGTCCGTGAAGGCTGTTCTTCCCCGACTGCGCAGAACCTCTCAGACCAGGAGCCAGAGCGGCAGAGAAGACTCTCCCACGACGAACCTTGAAGGAACCAGTCTTCGAGGTCTTCTACAAAGTTCTTCCTCCCCCTGTCAGCGTCCAGGAACAGAAGGCGGAACCCCGTTCGGCATCCGAAAACCAGAGATACCAATTTTCTACCACACCCACGCCGGTCTGCCTCCTCACAGTCTGCACCGACCACCGTCCACTTCTCTGGACACCCAGCTCATCTCCAACATCAGAAGACTTCCCGTTTGTTTTGCTGCAAAGTAGACTCGTCCACGATTCCAACGAGTCTAGCGGTGCCAAATTTGGAGCTCAGGAGCGATCGTGGCAGCTTCTGCAACCTGCTGTTTCAGACTGAGCTCGGCCAGAGACCAGAGCTGCATCCATCTTCCAGTCGCTGGAGCAGTCAGCCCCCAGATCAGAACGTCGTCCAAAAATTCAAGCCGCACCCCTCTCCGGTTAGCAAGCTTTTGGCGCAAGTTTCATCAGATTCCAAGCTCGGTGGAATTATTGGCAGCATCGACATCGGCCCTCTGTCCAGAATTACAGAAGCTAGGCAGAATCGGCAAAGCTCGGAAAGTCGACTCTATCTCGCTCGTTCCCCTCCCCGCTTGGCCGGCTGAAGGCCCCTCCCTGCGTGGAGGTAATTTTTGGTTGTAATACATTAACCCCACCCCAAGATCCCCCCCTTGCAAGGGGCGTAGTGCTGTACCTCTTCACATTTTCAGGTCAAGCTCCATCGCCGCGGCGATCGGGTGTATACCCTCGCCTCCCGGCGCGCCCTCGTCTCCGAACGGGATCGGTGTCTTCACACCGATCAGGTGAGCTTCTGATCACACCCTTGTAGCTTCATTTCTGCAAATGTAGTATTGCCTTGAATGCCCGTCGGACGGTAAGAGAGTGCTCGGAATTCATTTTAAGCAATATCGTGCCCACCGCGGCCCGTGAGTGAGTGCCACCCCACACCCCGCCTTGCGGGCCAGCCACCCACAAAGTTGGGACTCCCAGGCCCATTGGAGGTCAGCCTTAGCATTGTAAGTCCATTAGGACAATTGGGTCCCGCCTCGGACCCTCACCATCATCTCCCGGACCCACCGGGTGAACGTGTGAACCGAGTGAGCAGAAATCGTCGTTGTGAGAATCATTGAGCGCTTGTATGCTTGCGGGTCTAAGTCCTAGGGTCACCTTATCATATTTAGTGGTCTTTGGGCTGTGCCACATCAAGTGGTATCAGAGCGGTCATAGGCTTGTCCTTACAAGTCTAGTCTTGGGTCACACTAAGTCTTTCATAGGTGCATCCGCACACCCTTGCATAGCCCACCCAACCTTGCATGACCACTCGTAGTGGTACTCGCTTTCAACCCAATACTACATCTTCCAATCCCACAATGAATCCAAAACCCCAAGGGATGCCTACCACTAACACTCATGACTTCAACTACTTCATGAAAGCCTTGACCTATGCCAATGAGCGACTTGATAACATATCGGGCCGACTCAACCAACTTGGAAAAAATAGGCCCGCCCTAAGGACGGACGATAGGATGGCCCCTTTCCCACTTCCCACCTTTGATGGGACCTCTCCTAGCAAATATTTAGATTGGGAAGCTACAATGGACCAATACTTCAATTGGTATCATATTTCCGAGGATGAAAAGGCATGGGTTGCCAAAATACAACTAACCAAAAGGGCTCAAACTCATTGGTGTAAAATTGAGGGCTTAAGGATAATTAGACGGGAAGCTCCCCTCACCACATGGGAGGACATGAAGGATCAACTAAGGGCTAGGTATGTGTCCCCTTCCCACTCGGATCACCAAAACCCAAGGAGCACTCCCACTCCTCCCACCCCACCCGTCCAAACCCTTATCACTAAAACCCAAGTACCTAAGACCTCCACCTCCCCACCTAACCCCATGAGGTCCCCCACATCCCAACCAAAACCCCCTTCCCTAACCTACACTAGTCAAGCCCCTTTAGCCCCCACTTCCACCCCAAGTGATCCCAAGGGCAAGAGACCCCTAACCAACCCAATTCCCTCCATGGTGACCACCACTCATCCAACCCTCACCATTAAAAACCATGTGGACACCATGTCCACCCCTCCACCAAGGCCCATAATGGCCACCACCCCAAAACCCAAAACCCCTCACCCAACCCACCTCCCGCTTCCTACACCAATCTTACCCCAAATTAGGCCTCCACTACTTCCACTCCCAAGTCCAACCCATGTCCGACCTTGCTCACCTCCTCGAGTGCGCCATGCCTCGACTAACACCAACCCACCCACCATAGACCTTCCTACCCCATTGTCCTTAGGAGTTGCAACCCACACACCTACCCAAGTGGAGAGGGATACCAATTCGGATCCACCTCCCAAAATCAAGGAAATCCAAGGGCCATACAACTCACCCACCCCTCCTAACCTAGTTCCTCAAGAGCTATACACCCTTCCCCATGACACCATCACCATAGATAAGTCCATATTCCTATGGCTCAAGCGAGGCCTCACCATTCCTAGTTTACAACCAAGCCACCTACTCATGGGACATCAATCCCAACTCATTCCCACTCAGCCTCATGTCACTTATCAAACCTCCTATTGTGTAGAAGATTTGGGAGACTTAGTGGCCTACCTACATTGGCAAGTCCACTTGACCGATATGCTAGCCATGAGGCCATCAGAGTCTAGCACCATTAGCTAGCTTACCCCACCATTGGCTCCATCACTTCCATCTACACCAATGGCCAATTTACAAGTGAGATCATACTCCTTCTTCCCATGGAGGAGGAACCCATCCTAGTCTACTCCCCAACCATTGAGATCCCAAGTACTTTGATTGGCCAACCCATTAGCAACCTTGGCCCAATTATCTTAGAGAGAGATGATTCGCCATTTGAGGACCTTGAGAACATGGAGTACCCCTACCTAGGTGACCCTTACCATAATCCCTTTGACCCTTTTCTATGGGAGCCTAAATCTCCATGTGACCCACTTTCCCTACTCACCACCCACCTCACCTTACCCACATCGCCCATGTCGACCCAAACTCCTCCCTTCCTAGAATCGGGTTACAACATGAGAGCCTTGACCTTAGGCAACAAACACCTTGGGATTGATGAAGTGCCCCACCCCATAACCACGTTCGTAGATCCCTTCGACCCATTCACGTGGACGTTCAAAAGTCATCCCACATCTATGCACATGGAAGTCACCTTTGGGATAAACATGCATGTGTCCAGGCCTACCACACCATTTGACATGATTCATAAGTCGGGTACATTCATCCACATCACCCACATGTCAAGTAGGCAGCATAAGTGGACCATATTCGGATGTATTGGCCCACCTTCATTCATCATGAGTCTTAAGCATGATAGGAGCATACATGGATGTCGGGTCCCCCGACATTTATCACACCCATGCATAAAAGGTTCATCTATGGATGTCCCGGCCCTCCTAAGACTACCACAGTCTTCATAGCATCAAAGTGTGATCGGTCTACATTTGGCTGCCCAGGTCCACCTTGGCATACGCATTCTCGCAAGCATATAGGAAGGATCAATGAGACTTACAAAAGGCGGGCAGATGCTCATCGGCGCCACTACGAGTTCCAAGTGGGAGACTCGGTGATGGTGAGGACGGAGCAGCTCCTTCCGGGACCTGCCTCCAAGTTGAGGGCACGGGGTTCGGGACCCTTTCGAGTTCTACGACGACTTGGCAGCAATGCTTATGAGCTTGACCTACCAGAAAGCTATGGGGTGCACCCTACCTTCAGTGTGGCGGACCTGGTACCCCACAAAGGCCCCGCGGTGGAACCCAGTGAGGAGCTTGAGCCTTTACCCCCCCTTATGAGAGACACTCCCGGAGGGACTCCACTTTCTAGCTTGAGAGACCGACGAGAGCAGGTAGAGGCAATACTGGATGAGCAGAGTATCATTACGAGGCACAGGGTGTATCAGCGCTATCTGGTTAGGTGGAAGAGCCGTCCCCCGATCGAGGATACATGGGTGAGTCGGGAGGATTTGATATGCTTGGATCCCGACATGATGGAGCAGTACGACAGCCAGGCAGACCCATACTCGACAGGGTCGAGCTCTCCCCACCCCGGGGGATTTGATGAGGGCATCTCCCGACACCCCTCTAGCTTTGATCGCCTGCACACTCTTGATATGGATTGATCATGGTCTACACTTGTTATCTTCATTTCCCAAGTTTCATTTTATGTATTTTCTTTTTATTGAGTCCTATCTTATGTATTTTCCTTTATTGAGTCATATGGTTTTAGTCCATTTCCCTTGTTATGTTTAATTGGGCCTTATTACTTTAGTTATGGGCCCATAGGATTGAGTCTAGGATATGCTCGGTCTTTTATCTTATTGTCAAGGGTATTTTGGTCATGTAAAGAATGGTTGCCTATATATAGGCCCCATCTCTCCTCTTGTATTCAACTTTTGATGAATATTGAAGAAAACCCTTTCAAACTCTCTCAATATCTCTCTCTCTCTCATTATCTCTCCATTCTCTCTCCTCCTCTCTCTAAATTTCGAAATTCACTCTCTCTCCTCCCCCTCTCAACCACTTCCAACCCCCACCTACCTCCATTAACTCCCCACAACTTCCCACAACCCCTCTTTAATCCTCACCTAGTCCCAAGGAAGTTCCACCACTCAAAACCCCACCCTCCAACCACCACCTACCCCTTTCACTTCCCTAAGCATATCTCCACCTTCCCAAGGCTGAATTAACTCATTCCAAAGCCCAAATTCGAATCTCCCCTTCCCTCCTTGCTCCCTAGGTCGCACCCCTCCTCTCCCCTCAAGCCAAGTTCGCCCCCTCCTCTCTTCTCCACTCCAGCTTTGTGTGCAGGCCGACCTGCAGTTTAGCACTCTGTTGCAGCGACGTCCACGACTGCATCCTGGTTCTGCTGGTGGCGTGGCCTAACTTTCTGGAAAGGCCTCCCTGTGCTCTTCGCAGGCGAGGTGGAATCACTCCATTCCGAGTTCGTGGCCGTCCGTGAAGGCTGTTCTTCCCCGACTGCGCAGAACCTCTCAGACCAGGAGCCAGAGCGGCAGAGAAGACTCTCCCACGACGAACCTTGAAGGAACCAGTCTTCGAGGTCTTCTACAAAGTTCTTCCTCCCCCTGTCAGCGTCCAGGAACAGAAGGCGAACCCCGTTCGGCATCCGACAACCAGAGATACCAATTTTCTACCACACCCACGCCGGTCTGCCTCCTCACAGTCTGCACCGACCACCGTCCACTTCTCTGGACACCCAGCTCATCTCCAACATCAGAAGACTTCCCGTTTGTTTTGCTGCAAAGTAGACTCGTCCACGATTCCAACGAGTCTAGCGGTGCCAAATTTGGAGCTCAGGAGCGATCGTGGCAGCTTCTGCAACCTGCTGTTTCAGACTGAGCTCGGCCAGAGACCAGAGCTGCATCCATCTTCCAGTCGCTGGAGCAGTCAGCCCCCAGATCAGAACGTCGTCCAAAAATTCAAGCCACACCCCTCTCCGGTTAGCAAGCTTTTGGCGCAAGTTTCATGAGATTCCAAGCTCGGTGGAATTATTGGCAGCATCGACATCGGCCCTCTGTCCAGAATTACAGAAGCTAGGCAGAATCGGCAAAGCTCGGAAAGTCGACTCTATCTCGCTCGTTCCCCTCCCCGCTTGGCCGGCTGAAGGCCCCTCCCTGCGTGGAGGTAATTTTTGGTTGTAATACATTAACCCCCACCCCAAGATCCCCCCCTTGCAAGGGGCGTAGTGCTGTACCTCTTCACATTTTCAGGTCAAGCTCCATCGCCGCGGCGATCGGGTGTATACCCTCGCCTCCCGGCGCGCCCTCGTCTCCGAACGGGATCGGTGTCTTCACACCGATCAGGTGAGCTTCTGATCACACCCTTGTAGCTTCATTTCTGCAAATGTAGTATTGCCTTGAATGCCCGTCGGACGGTAAGAGAGTGCTCGGAATTCATTTTAAGCAATATCGTGCCCACCGCGGCCCGTGAGTGAGTGCCACCCCACACCCCGCCTTGCAGGCCAGCCACCCACAAAGTTGGGACTCCCAGGCCCATTGGAGGTCAGCCTTAGCATTGTAAGTCCATTAGGACAATTGGGTCCCGCCTCGGACCCTCACCATCATCTCCCGGACCCACCGAGTGAACGTGTGAACCGAGTGAGCAGAAATCATCGTTGTGAGAATCATTGAGCGCTTGTATGCTTGCGGGTCTAAGTCCTAGGGTCACCTTATCATATTTAGTGGTCTTTGGGCTGTGCCACATCACATAGTCCTGAAATCCCCAGAAGGAGAAGTGGTGCATACATCCTGCTCCATAAACAAGCATTGCACGAACAATGAAGTAGAATATGAAGCCCTGATAATCGGGTTGCAGATCGCTCTGTCCATGGGAATTAAGATGCTGGAAGCATTTGGAGATTCCATGCTAGTCATAAAACAACTGGAAGGAGAGTTCGATGTGCGAAAGCAAGAGCTTCTCCCCTATCACCAGCTGGCAACCCGCCTGATGTCAAGATTCTACTTCATCAGCATTAAGCACATCAACTGAGGCCGGAATGCTCATGCAGACGCCCTCGCTAAGCTGGCCAGTTCGTTGGCGGTCCCGCCAGACACGAGCCTGAATATAACTGTGATCAACCGCTGGCAGGTCCCCAGTGTAACAGAGGTCTTGGTCGACGAACAAGGGGTTGAGGTGGTAGCCGTCGAGGAGGTTCAACAGCCCGACTGGCGAGAACATCTCCTGCGGTGGTTTCAACACCAACAGCTCCCAAAAGAAAAAGAACAGAGAATAAAGCTCCTGAGGGTCAAGGACTCTTACGAGATGAGAAGCGGAACCCTGTTCCGAATAATGGCAGACGCCCGAAGAAAAGTCTTACTTCGTTGTTTGTCTTCAGCAGAAGCGGGGCAGGTGATGCAAGAAGTCCATGCGAGATCAGCTGGAGCACACCAGGTTGGCCCAAAGATGAAAATTGAGATAAAGAAATTGGTTTACTATTGGCCCACTATGTTTGATGATTTCTGCAAGTTCGCCAAGGCTTGTCAGAAATGTCAAGAACACGCTAACGTGGAAAGGAGACCTCCAGTGCCACTGCATCCCACCTTGCCAAGCTGGCCGTTCGCCCAATGGGACACGAACGTGGTAGGGCCGCTACCAGCATCTTCATCAGGGTGCAAATATATCTTAGCGGCTACTGACTACTTCTCCAGATGGACGGAGGTGGTAGCACTAAGAGATGTAACGGGAGAACTAGTTGCAAGATTCTTCCGGCAGAATATAATATTCCGGTTCGGGATCCCTAGCCAAATCATCTCTGATAATCGCAGCCATTTCAGAAACTAGAAGGTTTATCGGATAGCCAACAAGTACAAGATTGACTGGAGGACATCGTCCCCCTACAACCCTCAAGCCAATGGACTCGCAGAGGCCTTCAACAAGACACTATGCACGTTGCTGGCAAAGACTGTCAAGTCTAATAAAAAAGATTGGGAAGAAAGGATGTACGAAGCGCTCTGGGCCTATCGTACTGTCTACAAAACCCCAACTGACTATTCACCTTTCTCCCTCGTCTATGGGTCAAAGGCTGTGGTGCCGATCGAATTGGAAGTTCCTTCGTTGCGAGTCGCCATCCTGCATGGACTAGCCAGCGGTGAACAAACCAATGCAGAAAGAAGATTGGATGAGCTCGCTGAGCTCGATGGAAAATGCCTCCGGGCACAACAAAACATCCAACTCTACCAAGCTCGCATGGACCGTGCTTTTGACAAGCTGGTCAAAGGTCGAGAATTCAAGAAAGGAGACCTGGTGATGATCAAGAGAAGAGAAGTGATGGCCTCCAACCCCAAGGGGAAGTTGGTCAAAAACTGGATCGGACCATATATCGTCCGCCGAGTATATGAAGGGGGTGCCTACGTCCTGGTAGACCACAAAGGAGTCATCCAGTTCTCTCCCCTCAACGGAAAGCATATAAAGCTGTATCATACAGCGCAACCAACATTCCCCGAGTGCTCGGTCAGAATACGCTTATGATGTGACACGAATCCTCGGACCTAGAATTGCAAGCAACACAATAATTTGGCAATGTCACACAAGCGGACTCACTCGCGTTGGCACACTCGGGTCCGTAGGTGGACCGGCGATGGCGGTGAGGGTCCGAGGTTGGACCTCAAGGTTCCAAGGGTATGGCCAACTAGGGATGGACCCCAATGGGCCAGGGATGCCCAATATCAAGGGCGGCCGGCACGCCGAGGGCATGGGATGTAGTGTCACTCTCACAGCTCACCCGCGGTAGTCACGCAATTAAACGATAATTCGGGTTCGGGCACTCTCTTAACGCCGATGGTACTAAGATGCAATACTAATTAAGCAAAGGAATCCAGCAAAGAGGAGTGTGAGTGGCTCACCTGATCGGTGTGAAGACACCAATCCCGTTCGGAGACGATGGGCGAGCGGGGAAGTGTGGATTTCCCGCACACTGCGCCGATGAAGCTTCCCCTGTTCGAACAATACATACACTACTCCCCACACTGGGGGGTTGGACTAGGGGTGGGGACAATCTTGGTTACAATTAAACACTACCTCCACACAGGGAGGGGCGCTAAGCCGGTCAGGCAGGGAGGGGAGATTAGACACCACTACACGCTGTCCTATAGAACAGAACCGTGAATCTCTGAAAGGTACGCCATGCACGGGACTCCGAACGTGACGCCGCTAGCACCAAAATCTTGCTGGAGAAGTACAGGGGTGCTCCTGAAAGTTTGGCCTTGTTATGAGGTTGCTGGAGGGCGTGGCCGGCCGATGAAGAGGTCATGCATGAACCTGTCCCGCTGGACAGATCTGCGCCGCCGGGGTGCAGTCACCGGTACGCTCGCTGTAGAACTCTGAACGAGGCGGGACAAACTCAATCGGATGGCCGACGGAGAGGTCTAAGTACCCTCAAAAGATGGGCTCCATTGGATTACCGACCTGGGCGTGGTCGCAGATGTAGTAAGCTTCTGATTTCTGGGAGAACAGCCAGATAGGGAGATGAAGGCCATGTTCGAACTCTCTGCACAGAGATCATAATGGGACGAAACCACCTGGGTTGATTTCGTGTCATCAAGGGGCACAACTTTACTGAGGACGTCCTGGGCCGACGACAAACAGGTTGGGCGTGGCACGCTCTGCAAGGTAGGCATACAGTCTGGGCAGACTGGGTGGCCCCTGATCTGCGCGTGGGAGAACAAACACCACGCACTTTGCCGAAGTCGGAATGAGGCGAGACCACCTCGGGAGCGTTGAGGACTTGCAGAAGAACCAACTCTCAGAAAAGAGTTCAGGCTGAATGGCGCTGTTGATCTCGGTGCAGCCTCTGCCAAACGGACCTCAGGTTCTGGCTCAAATCTGGCGCAGCCGCAGGAGAATGGGCACCACAATCTGTAGTGAAGTCGGAACGAGATGATTTCACCTCGCACGTGAAGAGGACTTGAAGGTGCACGAATTCTTTGAAGGGAGCTCGGATTGTTTTGCACTGTGGAAGACGGTGTGTACGCTGCAAGCTTGACCAACGTTTCTGCTCAAGCCTTTGAGCAGCAGAACAAGGAGATCTTCAACGTCGATGACGAAGACGATGCCGTGGGATGCCGGAGTCGCCGTGGGTGCACCTGGAAGGGAAAGGGGGGTGAGCTGCAGAGGGGGGGGTGGATGGAGGCGGTCTCTCTTGGTGGAGGTGGGGTGAGGGGGCGCAAGTGGGCTTGCGGAGGGGTGGTCGGCCAAAGCCAATGGGAGATGGTGGGAGGTGGGTGCGCAAATGGCCAAGGGGATGGGGAGGGTTGCCTTTGGATTTGGAGTGGTGGGTTAATGGAGGGTTTAATGGTGGTCTAGGGAATGGGAAGGGGTTGCCTTGGGGAGGGGAAGGGGTGCCTACGAGAAGGGATTCTCCCTTGGGAAGGTGAAAGGTTGTATGGGGAAGGGGAAGGGTTGCTTGGGAAGTGGAGGCACTAAAGGGGAGTAATGGGTCTTGGGGAGGTGAAAGGGTGGGAGGCTGAGGTGGAGGGTGATGTGGCAGGGGAGGGAGGTGAAGGGGCAGGGTCGCCCAAGGGAGAGAGAGAGGGGAGGAGAGAGAGAGGGGGCCGCCCCCTTTAGAGAGAGAGAGAGGGAGAGGGAGAGAAACGCACAAATCCTTGTGGCAACTTTTTTTATCAGTACTTCATTATCTTCCAAATGAGGGATTGGGGTCCTATTTATAGGAATCCCACATTTTCACATAAGTCCCTGACTTTTGGACTACTAACACTTAACCAAGGGGAAGGGGGCGCCCCTGGGCCTAGCCCATATATTTGGGCCCATTAACCAACATAATGACTCTAGACTTAGGTAAATAGCTACCTAACCTAGGTATTGGACTCTAATAAAAAGAAAAGTACATGATAAGAAAATGAAAATTACATCATATGACTCGAAATATAGTGGCGAACAAGATGTAGCATAGTTGGCGAGCATCGGGATCCTCGAACAAAGGGGATTGCTGGTGATGTCCTCATCATACCCCCGGGGTGCGGAGAACTGGACTCCGTCGAGTATGGGCCCTCCGGGGGAGTGGTCCTCAAAAGCAGCTCAGGGCGAACCTCAACCTCCAAACTCAACCCACATCTACGACCAGGGGACGGTCCTTCATCCTCTCAAGCTGGCTTGGGCACACCCTCTTGCTGGCGACGGAACCCTGCTTGCCTAGTATTGCCCCTATGTGCACACGTCGAGCTCTCAAGGCTATTTTGTGGGAGCTCTCCGGGGTGTCCCTCTTTAAAGGAAGGTATAGGCTCAAAGCACTCACTAGGATCCACCGCGGTGCCCATATAGGGTGCCGGGTCTGCCACGTGAGAAGTGGGGTATATCCCATAACCCATTGGTAAATGCAATCCATAAGCTGTGTTTGCCAAAGCCACTAGGAACAGGGAAAGGTCCAAGTCCTCGTGCCCTCGAATGAGAGGTGACCCTAAGGTAGAGCCACTCCGATGCCATCATCACCAAATCGCCTACTTGAAATTCCAAGTGGCGCTCGCGAGCTCTTATCCGCTGTTTGTGAACCTCACCGCTCATTGCGAATTGCTTGCGTGTATGCGTATGCCATGCATTATGATGCGATGTGGGTGTGAAAAGCTTGGTGTGTAAAGGTGGACCGGGGCAACCGTAAATTGACCTATCATGTTGTGATGCCATGTGGGCCTTGATGAACTTAGGTGGACCGGGGCAGCCACAAGTGGCCCTATCATGCATGGGCTTTATAACAATGGTTGGAGGGCCATGGTATCTGTAGGGGAACCTATCACACAAAGTGGTGATGAATGCCGGGGGATCCGGACACCCGTAGATGCTCCTAACATGCATATGATCAATGATGAATGAGGGAGGACCAGCACATCCAAATGTGAGCCAGTCATGTATTGGGCCTAAAGTGTGTGTGACATGTATGAGATGACTGGGCTTACTAGCCCTACCAAATGATGCAAAATGTAGTGGGACATGCATTCCCATCCAAATGGTTTCTCCTATGTATATGGCTTGGTGTGAGAGTTTCCACTCATAGGGGTCAAAGGGGCCTTGGAAAATGGAGTGGGCTTGGTCCCATAAGGTCGGTTGGGGTAGGAAAAGGTTGGTGGTGAGTAAGGTGGGGGGGCATAGGAAGGGATCGAAGGGGTCATGGTAAGGGTCACCTAAGGAGAGGAACTCTAGGTCCTCATGGTCCTCACAACCATTTGATGGCGGACTCTCCTCCTCTAGTAAAATGATCGGGCCAAAGTTTTTTGTGGGATGGTCGGCCATGAATGGAGGGCTGGATGTTCTACCCGAGACAAACAACTCTAGTTTGTGGATAGCATCGGGCTCGTCGGGTGTAGGGAGGAGTAAAAGAAGGTCGCTAGTGTAGCAACCCACAGTGTAAATGGAGGAGATGGATCCGACACATAGGTGTAGGAGGTCAAGGCTCCTAGGTCGGTCGGCTATTGTAGTCAACATGCCAGTTAGCTCTATTTGCCAAGCTATACCCTTAAGAAGATCCCCTAATGTTTCCACTTGATAGGATGATTGGATTGTGGTGTGATAGGTGGATAAGGGTACTATGGGGAGGTGTTGTTCCATGGAAGGGTAGGTATGGGGCAGGATAGGGTGAGCCCGGTTTTCCACAAGCCATCTAACCAAGGGTCCACTTATGATAAGTTCACTCCCAATTGGCGGGGGTGGCATGAAATGTGAAATTTCTTCCTCGTTTTGGCCATGAATTCCCTCCAAGATGGGAAGTGGTTTTGGGGTGTTCCCTACTAGGGGGTCGGGTGTGGAGATCATGGTTTCTTCTACCAAGGAGGTGAGTAGGTCCTTTGTGGGTGGGGTGATGATGACTGGCATGTGGTGCTCTTTGGATGGTGGGTAATGGGGGACTTGGGATAGAATGGGGAGGGGTGGTAGTGGAGGCCTAGGTTGGGCATCTTGTAACTCATAGGGGAGGGTGCACCCAATTTGGCTCAGTGGGTTTTCTTTGGGAAGGAATGAGTTCTCTTGACCTAATTGGGCTTCATATTCTTCTTCCCAATCTAGGGGAGCCTCATAGACTTCGGTCACCTCCTTAAGTTCCTTTTGGAAAGGGGTGGGAGGAGGATTTGTGGGCCGAATTGGGGTACTTCTGTTAGGAAATGGCATGGGTGTCTTCAGGAGAGGGCCTAGGTTGGGACGGGGTCCCATGTCATTGGAATCATCCGGTCGTGGAGTGAACCTAGAAGACCTAGAGAATTGCATCGTTCTTGAGGATTGGTTGTCTAGGTTATCCCAGGGGCGTCTCTCCTCACGCCCATAGTGTTGGGACCTCTCATAGTAAGGATCATAGCCTAACCCTTTCCTATCAAACTCATCCCGGGGAGGCAAGACTCTAAGGCCATTGCTCCTAAGTGGGGGTTCATTGGCTCCAAATCCATCCCGAGGTGACCAAGCTCTAGGGCCGTGGTTCCCTTTTGCTTCAAGCCGATCAAGCCGGGAGGTGAGGGTATCTATACAGTTATGACATTTGTTGATGAAAGCGTCAAATTGGTCCATGGATAGTTGGGGTGTCTCCCTAGGGTGGTCATGCAAGGGAGTGATGGAAAACATGATGCAAGGGAGACTCAAATGCCAATGCCCTAGGACTAGACTCGTAGAGACAAGTGTAAAACTTGCTCTGATACCATTTGATGTGACATGAATCCTCGGACCTAGAATTGCAAGCAACACAATAATTTGGCAATGTCACACAAGCGGACTCACTCGCGTTGGCACACTCGGGTCCGTAGGTGGACCGGCGATGGCGGTGAGGGTCCGAGGTTGGACCTCATGGTTCCAGGGGTATGGCCAGCTAGGGATGGACCCCAATGGGCCAGGGATGCCCAATATCAAGAGCGGCTGGCACGCCGAGGGCGTGGGATGTAGTGTCACTCTCACAGCTCACCCGCGGTAGTCACGCAATTAAACGATAATTCGGGTTTGGGCACTCTCTTAACGCCAATGGTACTAAGATGCAATACTAATTAAGCAAAGGAATCTAGCAAAGAGGAGTGTGAGTGGCTCACCTGATCGGTGTGAAGACACCAATCCCGTTCGGAGACGATGGGCGAGCGGGGAAGTGTGGATTTCCCGCACATTGTGCCGATGAAGCTTCCCCTGTTCGAACAATACATACACTACTCCCCACACAGGGGGGTTGGACTAGGGGTGGGGAAAATCTTGGTTACAATTAAACACTACCTCCACATAGGGAAGGGCGCTAAGCCGGCCAGGCGGGGAGGGGAGATTAGACACCACTACACGCTGTCCTATAGGACAGAACCGCGAAGCTCTGAAAGGTATGCCACGTACGGGACTCCGAACGTGACGCCGCTAGCACCAAAATGTTGCTGGAGAAGTCCAGGGGTGCTCCTGAAAGTTTGGCCTTGTTCTGAGGTCGCTGGAGGGCGTGGCCGGCCGGTGAAGAGGTCATGCACGAACCTGTCCCGCGGGACAGATCTGCGCCGTGGTGGTGCAGTCACCGGTACGCTCTCTGTAGAACTCCGAACGAGGCGGGACCAACTCGGTCGGATGGCCGATGGAGAGTTCTAAGTACCCTCAAAAGATGGGCTCCATTGGATTACCGATCCGGGCGTGGTCACAGATGTAGTAAGCTTCTGATTTCTGGGAGAACAGCCAGACAGGGAGACGAAGGCCGTGTTGGAACTCTCTGCACCGAGATCAGAATGGGACGAAACCACCTGGGTTGATTTTGTGTCGTCCAGGGGCACAACTTTTCTGAGGACATCCTGGGCCGATGATGAACAGGTTGGGCGTGGCACGCTCTGCAAGGTAGGCACACATTCTGGGTAGACTGGGTGGCCCCTGATCTGCGCAGTGGTGGGAGAACAAACGCCACACACTGTGCCGAAGTCAGAACGAGGCGAGACCACCTTGGGAGCGTTGAGGACTTTGAGAAGAAACAACTCTCAGAAGAGAGTTCAGGCTGAATCACCCTTTTGACATCGGTGCAGCCTCTGCCAAACGGACCTCAGGTTCTGGCTCAAATCTGGCGCAGCCGCACGAGAATGGGCACCACGATCTGTAGTGAAGTCGAAACGAGACGATTCCACCTCGCACGTGAAGAGGACTTGAAGGCGCACGAATTCTTTGAAGGGATCTCGGACTGGTTTGCACTGTGGAAGACGGTGTGGACGCTTCAATCTTGACCAACGTCTCTGCTCAAGCCTTTGAGCAGCAGAACAAGGAGATCTTCAACGTCGATGACGAAGACGATGCCGTGGGATGCCGGAGTCGCCGTGGACACACCTGGAAGGGAAAGGGGGGTGAGCTGCAGAGGGGGGGGTGGATGGAGGTGGTCTCTCTTGGTGGAGGTGGGGTGAGGGGGCGTAAGTGGGCTTGGGGAGGGGTGGTCGGCCAAAGCCAATGGGAGATGGTGGGAGGTGGGTGCACAAATGGCCAAGGGGATGGGGAGGGTTGCCTTTGGATTTGGAGTGGTGGGTTAATGGAGGGTTTAATGGTGGTTTAGGGAATGGGAAGGGGTTGCCTTGGGGGGGGGGGGAAGGGGTGCCTAGGAGAAGGGATTCTCCCTTGGGAAGGTGAAGGTTGTATGGGGAAGGGGAAGGGTTGCTTGGGAAGTGGAGGCACTAAAGGGGAGTAATGGGTTTTGGGGAGGTGAAAGGGTGGGAGGCTGAGGTGGAGGGTGATGTGGCAGGGGAGGGAGGTGAATGGGCAGGGTCGCCCAAGGGAGAGAGAGGGGGCCGCCCCCTTTAGAGAGAGAGAGAGAGAGAGAGAGGGAGGGAGAGAGACGCACAAATCCTTGTGGCAACTTTTTTTATCAATACTTCATTAGCTTCCAAATGAGGGATTGGGGTCCTATTTATAGGAATCCCACATTTTCACAAAAGTCCCTGACTTTTGGACTACTAACACTTAACCAAGGGGAAGGGGGCGCCCCTGGGCCTAGCCCATATAATTGGGCCCATTAACCAACATAATGACTCTAGACTTAGGTAAATAGCTACCTAACCTAGGTATTGGACTCAAATAAAAGGAAAAGTACCTGATAAGAAAATGAAAATTACATCATATGACTCAAAATATAGTGGCGAACAAGATGTAGCATTGTTGGCGTGCATCGGGATCCTCGAACAAAGGGGATTGCTGGTGATGTCCTCATCACCTTATCTTGGTCTAGTGACATTCCGCCCTAGCCAAGCTACCATTTCCTTGGTCTAGTGGCACTCCACCCTGATCGAGCTTGTAGCAACCCTAGAAAAAAAATAAGATTTTTAAATAAATCAAATTAAAATAAAAGATAAGTAAATAGATGACAAAGAGCCTAAATGAGTAAATCATTAATCAAGAGGAAAATAACGCCTTTTATCAAGGCGCTAATTCAAAAGGAAACGCCTCTGTATAAGGCGTTAATTTAAAAAGGACGCCTACACCCTAGGGCATCAAATTTCAAACGATGGGAAATAAAATTAAGAAAAGGAAAGGAAACGCCCTCACCTTGGGCGCATTTTTAATAATAAACGACTAGGACAACGTCGTCAATTAAAACACACGACCTAGCCTAAGGCGTGAATTCAGTTCGAGTTTCGTTCGACCATGAGTCTATCCAGAGCGAGTTCTGGATAACTACATCGAACATGGAAAATAGTAAGGACTTTATCATGGAAGTATTACTTCCAATATAACTCTAACCCTATTAGGATTCTAAAAACCCTATAAATACCCTCCTAAATCAACCCTTGATCGCTTTTTGGCGATCTGCTGCTGTTGTCATCGACGTGAAGAACAGGTAATGTTCTTCCTCTTTATTTCTGGTTGTATGTGTTGAAAGAATGTTGATGTTCTTTTCCTTCCTCATCTTCCTATACAGGTTGTCTGTGTTGTGAAGACGATCATCCTTTTGAATGAAGAACGAGTGTTCCTCGACCATATCTTCTTCCTGCACGTGGGACGTGAAGACCGTGTCTTCCTTCCTCCTTACTGAACTGAAGACAAAGACTGCTACTTTTCCTTTCCATCCTACAAAACCACATACTCTGTTCGTAACAGAGTACCGTTTCTTCATCAAAGTTCACCAGTCAATCCACAACAAAAGGTAGGTTTTCTCAAGAACGTAGCCCAAACTAACTCCAGTTGCTAGTAATACCTTCTGTCATACATGCATATAAGATGTTTTCTATGTAATTTCAAAAAGAAACGCCCTTGGTAAGGGCGCTAATTTAAAGAAGCGACCCACACTAGGGCGCTAATTATTGTTTTGACGCCCTGCCCAGAAGTCGTCAATTACATGTAATTAATAAATACCCACGTTTAAAATTTAATATCTATGTAACCATGAATCTAATATATTGCATGAGTATACCTGTGAAATCCTGCTATTTTTCCTGTCATGATCATGTACCCTTTTTTCTGAAATTTTATTATCTGAAAATTGGTAAATTCTTGAATTCACGACCTTGTCTAGGTCGTCTCTTATTGAACTGACGCCCCAGACCAGGGCGCTAATTGAAAAGTAACGCCCATGTCCAAGGCGCGTTTTTGTTAAAATTCCAGAATATTGATTTTCTGCAGAATAGAAATATTGAAGGGACAACTAATATATAAGTCGTCAAATGTGTAAATAAACGCCCCTCTGTAAGGCGTTAATTGGATAACTAATGACTTTGCTAAAGTCGCTATTTTCTGTATTACTGTTTTCCCTTGTTTCTGTTAACCGAGAGTTTTATATATATGTATAAGAATATTATCGGCACTATATTTCCACTCCGTGAATATAGTCCCATGTTTTATGATGTTTTATTGCATTACCCTTAACTCTCAGTGACATACAAGCTGTCCATTAGACATTCCGTTCCTTTGGACTAGCGAGTTAGTCATAGAGACCTCCGTAAGTCTCCTCGAGCCTTAGATTCCCTCAAGGCCGACTGAGCGGGTTGTACCATAAAAACCTATCACCCTATTTTTGCCATGTCACTCTATAGAAACATGGTATACCGGCCCTCATATTATGCTATAAGTATGATATGAGAATTTTCTTAATGAACGGGGAAAGCATGCCATCAATGTGATGTTATTGTAAACCCCAACTCTATATCAACATTGTTATGATGTTCTTGTAAACCCCAATTCTATATTAAACTTGATGTTCTTGTGGACCTCAATTCTATATAAAGAATGTCCATACTTGTTTGTCATGGTACCCAAGTTAGGGAACCAATTCCACCTAGTTTTATCGATAATCATGACTGTACCGTTATTATCGCCTATCTATGTCAAGTGTCATATTTTTGGACTCTACTCTATCCAAGTTTATCCCACATGTCTACAAGCTTTATTCTTGAAGTTCCATATTGGCTATACACAAAAGTGGATGTTAAAATACATGATTAATGTCTGCGCATATAGGGCCCGATCTGGTCCTAGGAGGAGCACCCAAAAGTACTTGTGCCCATGGGAGTTGATTGATCACGGTATTGGCATTATACTGAAGTGCATGACTAGCTTGATTGAACATTCCACAAATCTTGTACTTGTACTTGACTTGATATTACATGACTTGCGTGACCCGAAAAAGGATAATTGCATACTTGCGTGCTTGAACGTGATAGCCAAATTCCAACATGACATGATGAATACACTTGCTTGAATATCTTGATATCTTTTGATATAAGTTCTTGAAAGTTCATGACCAGTTCTCGTCGCTATCTTATTTTTATACACTCTTTCTATCTTGTCGTTTTATGCGAGCATGCATAGCTATAGTGCATTCATGAAAGATGTAATTACTTAAACCCATTGCTAGTTCTTGAGATATAATTTCCTACTGAGCGTTCGCTCACTTAGTGTTTCCCTACTTTTCAGGTAAGTCCGACGATGAGGGAACTCAAACGGATGGGGAAAATCAAGAGTTAAAGAGATAGAGCTTCTCCCGTATTATCTAGTCTTTTTCATATTTTCTTGAGTCAACCTTGTATTTTTCCTTTATTTTAGTTAGTACTTCAAAGGTTTGTAATAGACATATTCTTATGAAGGAATAAAGGATTGGGTTATCTTTACTTTTGCGCATCTCTGATTTTGGTGTCGAATACACTAATACTCTGATTGACATGATTGATATAAACTCGTCAGGCGTCTCCGGGTATCTTCCGCTCTCGGGGCGTGACAGTTTTTGTGGTATCAGAGCCTAGGGTATTCAATTTCTAGGAAAACCCAAGTCCAAGAATAGGTTTAACCTTTAACCGGTGAGATTGGGTAGAACCAAGGGTTAAAGTTAACATAGAAACGCTAGCTTCTAACTGAAATCACGTATTAATCTAGTTATGGTAATTATAGGACGATGGCTGCCGAACGTGCTCAGTGGCGCAACATGCAGCGTACACTTCAAGGCATGACTCAGGTGCTGCAACAGGTAGCACAAGGAGGAGCACAACGAGCAGGGAGTCTCCACCAAGTCTTTAAAAGCATGAACCCGCCCAAATTCATGGGTTCTACTGATCCGGACGACGCAGAGCACTAGATCAGGGAGACGGAACGTATATTCCGTGTTATGCAGTGCACGGATCAAGATAAAGTCTTATTAGCTACCATTCAATTGGAAAGGGATGCCCGATGCTGGTGGGAATCAATAGAAGCTACTTTAAATCAAGACCAAGTTACTTGGGAAGAATTCGTTGAACATTTCAACGCTAAATATTTTTCGGACCGAGTACAGGAAAAGAAAGCTGCAGAATTTGCTGAAGCAACGGTCCTTGACAGTGGCCGAGTACGAGGCCCAATTTTCTAGATTATCTCGGTATGCTAAGCACTTAGTTAGCACCGAGAAGATGAAAGCTAGGAGATTCCTAAATGGGCTCAGGCCCCAATATATCACACAGCTGGCGCCAATGGATATCCAGGTCTACTCGGAAATTGTGCGCCGAGCTCAGCTATTAGAAGACGCCACGGAACTATCTGATAGAATCCGTGGGAAGGACAAGAAAGAACAAGTTACAAGTTCGGGTTCCTTTAAACCCAACTTCAAGAAGAGGCCTAGCAAGGAAGGTACTTCCTCACAAGATCAGAAGTTTAAGAAGACCAAGCCCTTCTCCATCACCACTACCCCATCAAATATAGTGTGCAAGCATTGTGACAAGGCGGGCCATAGAGCAGAAGAATGCTGGAGGAAACTAGGAGCATGTCTCTGCTGTGGGAGTCGCGATCATCGAATTCCCGATTGCCCATTACTTAATGATCAAGCTGGGGACGGGAAGCGCCCAGTAACCAAGAATGCTCGTCTTCACGCAATTAAGGAGACCGAACAAGAAGAAGAAGGCGGACTAGTAGAAGGAACATTGAAAGTTTGTTCCAAGTCTGCATATGTCTTAATTGATACTGGTGCTTCACATTCAATTGTTTCCAAGAAGTTCGCTGATCTGTTACCCCTAGAATCGGAATGGATAAAATTAGTCTTGTCTACTCCTCTAGGAAACGAGACTGATATTACACACCATTACCAGAACTGTGAAGTATTGGTTCATGGTAAGAATCTCCCTATTGATCTTATATGTTTAGATCTAAAGGAGTATGATGTCGTACTAGGAGCAGATTGGTTATCTAAATATCAGGCAACGGTCGATTGCCGCAATAGCAAGGTTACTTTCGAGGAATTTTTAGAACTGATCTTTACTAGCCCCAAGAGGTGAAGCAAAACCCCTCTTATTTCGGCTCTCCGAGCTAGCAAGCTCATCAGGAAAGGATGTGTATCTTTCCTTGCATTCGTCACGATTAAGGAGGCTAAGGAAACTAAGATAGAAGACATTCCGGTGGTACAAGAATTTCTGGACGTATTTTCGAAAGATTTGCCTGGATTACCCCCACAAACAGAAGTGGCCTTCGCCATCGATTTAGTTCCTGGTGCGGGTCCAGTTTCTAAGGTACCGTATAGAATGTCACCTGCTGAACTCAAGGAGTTAAAGGAGCAACTGATGGAACTCATTAAGAAAGGATTCATAAGACCAAGTACTTCCCCATGGGGAGCGCCTGTATTATTTGTAAAGAAGAAAGATGGATCCATGAGGTTATGCATCGACTATCGACAGTTGAATCATCTCACTATCAAGAACAAGTATCCACTGCCGAGAATCGATGAGTTGTTTGATCAAATTTCAGGATCCAAGTACTTTTCCAAAATTGATCTTAAGTCGGGATATCATCAGTTAAGAATCAAGGATGAGGACATTCATAAGACTGCATTCAGAAGCAGGTACGACCATTATGAATTTGTTGTTATGCCTTTCGGACTAACGAATGCCCCTGCTGCCTTTATGCAGTTAATGAATAGTATATTCAGGCCTTATTTGGATCAATTCGTGGTGGTCTTTATTGATGATATATTGATTTATTCCGAGACCAAGGAAGAGCATGAGGAGCATTTAAGGATTGCATTACAAATATTGAGGGCAAACCAATTATATGCAAAACTCAGCAAGTGTGAATTCTGGCTTGAGGAAGTGACTTTTCTCAGACATGTTATATCAAAGGATGGCTTATCAGTAGATCCATCAAAAGTTGAAGCTGTAAGAAATTGGGAAAGACCGACCAATGCTAGCGAGATCCGAAGTTTCTTAGGTCTTGCTGGCTATTACAGGTGATTCATCAAAGATTTCTCTAAGATCGCCGTACCACTTACGAGGTTAACTCGCAAGGAGATCCGTTACGAATGGAGTGAGGAATGTGAAAGAAGCTTCCAAACTCTCAAGGATCATCTTACTATAGCTCCTGTCTTAGCTTTACCAATGGAAGGAGAGAAATTCGAGGTATACACTGATGCTTCTGGCATTGGCCTCGAATGTGTTCTAATGCAACAAGGAAAGGTTATAGCTTACTCTTCTCGTCAATTAAAGAAGCATGAAGAGAACTACCCCATCCATGACTTAGAATTAGCCGCGGTAGTATTTGCACTAAAGATCTGGAGGCATTATCTATATGGAGTATAGTTTACTGTATACTCTGATCACAAGAGTCTCAAGTATCTTTTCTCTCAAAAGGAACTAAATATGAGGCAAAGACGTTGGCTAGAACATCTCAAGGACTTCGACTTCAATATACAATATCATCCCGGAAAGGGTAATCATGTAGCAGATGCCCTTAGTCGAAAGCCGAGAGCACTGTTAGCCAATTGTATGATTCACGAATGGAAGTTGCTGGAGCAATTCTCTAAGCTCAATATAAGCATGGACACGGATTCCCAATGTGTCACCTTATCTCGTGTAAGCATTCATCCAGGCCTATTAACTGAAATACAAGCACTTCAGGATGATGACCCAATATTAGTAGAAATCAAGGGCAAACTAGAAGGACAGTCTGATTTCCAATTAGCATCAGATAGAAGGTTGTTATTCCAAACCAGAACTTGTATACCGGATTGTCCCGAGTTAAAGAATAAGATCTTAGATGAAGCTTATAGATCAAGGTACACAATTCCTCCTGGATCTACCAAAATGTACCAAGATGTGAAAAGATATTTTTGGTGGCCCAACATGAAAAGGGAAATAGCGGACTACGTGTCGCACTGTCTCAGGTGCCAACAGGTCAAGGTGGAACACCAAAAGCCTGCTGAAAAACTACATCCTCTAGATATCCCTAAATGGAAGTGGGAGGATATTGGTATGGATCTCATCATGGGTTTATATAAATCAAAAGGTGGACATGATGGAATATGGGTTATTATTGACCGATTGACTAAATCGGCGCATTTCTTGCCAATAAAGAGCCGATGGTCAGTTGATGTTTTAACTGCATTATACATCAAGGAAATAGTCAGATTGCATGGTATTCTTGTTTTAATCGTGTCTGACAGAGATCTCCGTTTTACTTCTCATTTTTGGAAGGGACTACAACATTCGTTGGGAACAAGGCTTAACTTTAGTACAGCTTTTCATCCTCAAATGGATGGTCAGACTGAGAGAACTAATCAGGTGGTTGAAGATATGCTCAGAGCTTGCATCATTGATTTCGATGGAAGCTGGCATGATCACTTGCCTCTGGTTGAATTTGCATACAATAATAGCTACCAGGCAAGTATATAAATGGCACCTTTCGAAACCTTATACGGAAGGAGTTGCCGATCACCCTTATGTTGGGACGAAGTTGGAGAAAAACAACTATTAGGACCAGACATGGTAATGGATACCACTGAGAAGATACAATTGATTAGAGAAAGACTGCAAGTTGCTCAGTCTAGGCAAAAGGCTTATGCTGACACAAGAAGGAGAGATCTTGAATTCCAAGTCGGAGATCATATATTTCTCAAGATATCACCTGGACGTGGAATACGGAGATTTGGTGTTAAGGGCAAGCTTACACCAAAGTTCATCGGACCTTTTGAGATATTGGAAAGAGTTGGCGAGGTTGCTTATCGCAGCGCATTGCCTCCTCAATTGTCTGAAGTGCATAATGTATTCCACATATCTATGTTGAAGAAGTATGTACACGATCCATCACATATTATTGAACATGGAGACTTAGTTATCTAGAAGGATCTCACATATGAACAGAAGCCCATAAAGATACTAGATCGTGAAGTACGTACTCTATGGAATAAGGTTATTCCCATGCTAAAAGTACAATGGAATAAGAGTTCCGATCATGAAGCCACATGGGAGACCGAGGAATTCATGAGGAAGCAATTTCCAGAATTATTTTAAGGTATATACTCTACACTCTCCATATATATATATATACTATGGAATTTGGGGACCAAATTTTTTTAAGTGGGGGAGGGTGTAGCAACCCTAAAAAAAAATAAGATTTTAAATAAATCAAATTAAAATAAAAGATAAGTAAATAGATGACAAAGAGCCTAAATGAGTAAATCATTAATCAAGAGGAAAATAACGCCTTTTATCAAGGCGCTAATTCAAAAGGAAATGCCTCTGTATAAGGCGTTAATTTAAAAAGGACGCCAACACCCTAGGGTGTCAATTTTCAAATGACGGGAAATAAAATTAAGGAAAGGAAAGGAAACGCCCTCACCTTGGGCGCGTTTTTAATAATAAACGACAAGGACAACGTCGTCAATTAAAACACACGACCTAGCCTAAGGCGTGAATTCAGTTCGAGTTTCGTTCGACCACGAGTCTATCCAGAGCGAGTTCTGGATAACTACATCGAAGATGGAAAATAGTAAGGACTTTATCATGGAAGTATTACTTCCAATATAACTCTAACCCTATTAGGATTCTTAAAACCCTATAAATACCCTCCTAAATCAACCCTTGATCGCTATTTGGCGATCTGCTGCTGCTGTCATCGACGTGAAGATCAGGTAATGTTCTTCCTCTTTATTTCTGGTTGTGTGTGTTGAAAGAACGTTGATGCTCTTTTCCTTCCTCATCTTCCTATACAGGTTGTCTGTGTTGTGAAGACGATCATCCTTTTGAATGAAGAACGAGTGTTCCTCGACCATATTCTTCTTCCTGCACGTGGGACGTGAAGACCGTGTCTT
Source organism: Amorphophallus konjac (assembly GCA_022559845.1). NCBI lineage: Eukaryota > Viridiplantae > Streptophyta > Magnoliopsida > Alismatales > Araceae > Amorphophallus > Amorphophallus konjac. The sequence goes on along the minus strand of CM040118.1, from coordinate 239,805,215 downwards.
CCTTCCTCCTTACTGAACTGAAGACAAAGACTGCTACTTTTCCTTTCCATCCTACAAAACAACATACTCTGTTCGTAACAGAGTACCGTTTCTTCATCAAAGTTCACCAGTCAATCCACAACAAAAGGTAGGTTTTCTCAAGAACGTAGCCCAAACTAACTCCAGTTGCTAGTAATACCTTCTGTCATACATGCATATAAGATGTTTTCTATGTAATTTCAAAAAGAAACGCCCTTGGCAAGGGCTCTAATTTAAAGAAGCGACACACACTAGGGCGCTAATTATTGTTTTGACGCCCTGCCCAGAAGTCATCAATTACATGTAATTAATAAATACACACGTTTAAAATTTAATATCTATGTAACCATGAATCTAATATATTGCATGAGTATACCTGTGAAATCCTGCTATTTTTCCTGTCATGATCATGTACCATTTTTCCTGAAATTTTATTATCTGAAAATTGGTAAATTCTTGAATTCACGACCTTGTCTAGGTCCTATCTTATTGAACTGACGCCCCAGACCAGGGCGCTAATTGAAAAGTAACGCCCCTGTCCAGGGCGCGTTTTTGTTAAAATTCCAGAATATTGATTTTCTGCAGAATAGAAATATTGAAGGGACGACTAATATATAAGTCGTCAAATATGTAAATAAACGCCCCTCTGTAAGGCGTTAATTGGATAATTAAAGACTTCGCTAAAGTCGCTATTTTCTGTATTATTGTTTTCCCTTGTTTCTGTTAACCGAGAGTTTTATATATATGTATAAAAATATTATCGGCACTATATTTCCACTCCGTGAATATAGTCCCATGTTTTATGATGTTTTATTGCATTACCCTTAACTCTCAGTGACATACAAGCTGTCCATTGGACATTCCGTTCCTTTGGACTAGCGAGTTAGTCATAGAGACCTCCGTAAGTCTCCACGAGCGTTGGATTCCCTCAAGGCCGACTGAGCGGGTTGTACCATAAAAACCTATCACCCTATTTTTGCCATGTCACTCTATAGAAACATGGTATACCGGCCCTCATATTATGCTATAAGTATGATATGAGAATTTTCTTAATGAACGGGGAAAGCATGCCATCAATGTGATGTTATTGTAAACCCCAACTCTATATCAACATTGTTATGATGATCTTGTAAACCCCAATTCTATATTAAACTTGATGTTCTTGTGGACCTCAATTCTATATAAAGAATATCCATACTTGTTTGTCATGGTACCCAAGTTAGGGAACCAATTCCACCTAGTTTTATCGATAATCGTGATTGTACCGTTATTATCGCCTATCTATGTCAAGTGTCATGTTTTTGGACTCTACTCTATCCAAGTTTATCCTACATGTCTACAAGCTTTATTCTTGAAATTCCATATTGGCTATACACAAAAGTGGATGTTAAAATACATGATTAATGCCTACGCATATAGGGCCCGATCTAGTCCTGGGAGGAGCACCCGAAAGTACTTGTGCCCATGGGAGTTGATTGATCACGGTATTGGCATTATACCGAAGTGCATGACTAGCTTGATTGAACATTCCACAAATCTTGTACTTGTACTTGACTTGACATTACATGACTTGCGTGACCCGAAAAAGGGTAATTACATACTTGCGTGCTTGAACGTGATAGCTAAATTCCAACATGACATGATGAATACACTTGTTTGAATATCTTGATATCTTTTGATATAAGTTCTTGAAAGTTCATGACCAGTTCTCGTCGCTATCTTATTGTTATACACTCTTTCTATCTTGTCATTTTATGCGAGCATGCATAGCTATAGTGCATTCATGAAAGATGTAATTACTTAAACCCATTGCTAGTTCTTGAGATATAATTTTCTACTGAGCGTTCACTCACTTAGTGTTTCCCTACTTTTTAGGTAAGTCCGACGATGAGGGAACTCAAACGGATGGGGAAAATCAAGAGTGAAAGAGATAGAGCTTCTCCCGTATTATCTAGTCTTTTTCATATTTTATTGAGTCAACCTTGTATTTTTCCTTTATTTTAGTTAGTACTTCAAAGGTTTGTAATAGACATATTCTTATGAAGGAATAAAGGATTGGGTTATCTTTACTTTTGCGCATCTCTGATTTTGGTGTCGAATACACTAATACTCTGATTGACATGATTGATATAAACTCGTCACGCGTCTCCGGGTATCTTCCGCTCTCGGGGCATGACAGAGCTACCCTTATCTTGGTCTAGTGGCACTCCGCCCTAGCCGAGCTACCCTTATCTTGGTCTAGTGGAATTCCACCCTAGTCGAGCTACCCTTCCTTGGTCTAGTGGCATTCCGTCCTAGTCGAGCTACCCTTATCTTGGTCTAGTGGCATTCCGCCCTGATCGAGCTACCCTTATCTTGGTCTAGTGGCATTCCGCCCTAGGCAAGCTACCCTTATCTTGGTCTAGTGGCATTCCGCCCTGAGTGAACTACCCTTATCTTCGTCTAGTGGCACTCCGCCCTGATCGAGCTACCTTTCCTTGGTCTAGTGGCACTCCGCCCTAGCCGAGCTACCTTTCCTTGGTCTAGTGGCACTCCGTCCTGATCGAGCTACCCTTATCTTGGTCTAGTGGCATTCCGCCCTTGCCAAACTACCCTTATCTTGGTTTAGTGGCACTCCGTCCTAGTCAAGCTACCCTTATCTTGGTCTAGTGGCACTCCGCCCTGATCGAGCTACCCTTATCTTAGTCTAGTGGCATTCCGCCCTAGCCAAGCTACCCTTATCTTGGTCTAGTGGCATTCCGCCCTAGCCAAACTACCCTTGTCTCGGCACAATAGCACTCCGCCCTAGCCGAGCTACCCTTATCTTGGTCTAGTGGCACTTCGCCCTGATCGATCTACCCTTATCTTGGTCTAGTGGCATTCCGCCCTGATCGAGCTACCTTTCCTTGGTCTAGTGGCACTCCGCCCTGATCGAGCTACCTTTCCTTGGTATAGTGGCACTCCGCCCTAGCCGAGCTACCTTTCCTTGGTCTAGTGGCACTCCGCCCTGATCGAGCTACCCTTATCTTGGTCTAGTGGCATTCCGCCCTAGCCGAGCTGCCCTTATCTTGGTCTAGTGGCATTCCGCCCTGATCGAGCTACCTTTCCTGGGTATAGTGGCACTCCGCCCTGGCCGAGCTCTCAAATGAATACACCATATTGCCATTACGGGCCCTACGCCCGAATCGGCGAAAGATCATTCATTTACATTAGCATTCAGCCCTTGCTAACGGATGAACTGCTCTGCTCGGCACGAGGCCCGGTGCTCCGGCCAACAGCCATCTACTGTCAACCAAGGGTCGGACATCACACTCTGACCTACCACCCTTTATATATCAAAAAAAAAAGAAGAAGAAGAAAAGAAGAGAAAATGGGGTTAAAAATAGAGATACCCCGCCAGACTCGCCCTATATTAGGACAAGTGCAAAAATGGCTATAACCCAGCTGTGGCGAAAACCCGAAAATGCGCTATAGGCAAAATCGGATACCCCGCCGCGTGAAAATCCGAAAGGGCGCGTGTGCAAAAGCAAGAGGGGGCTGGCTTCGGCGAAAACCCGAAAGGGCGCTTAAGTCAGTAAAGTGGTAATTTAAAAAATTCCTCTTCATCCTCCTCCTAATGAAACTCCCAAAGGGACAATCATCAAAAGTCCCACCGGAGCTCCTCTAACAAACCCATGTTTGACCCTCGTCATCATCGGTGAGATCGGTCGATCTCTACCCCTAACTTGGACCTTCCGTCCCTGTTAATAATCCTACCTTTGTTTCGGCATGTGACCCATGCTGATGAATAAACTCGGGTTCGACCCTCGTCATCATCAACGAGATCGGTCGACCTTTACCCTTAACTTGGATCTTACGTCCTTGTTAATGAACCATGTCCTTTGCTTCGGCATTTAACCAGTGTCGATGAACTAAACCAGGGACCAATCCTTGTCATCATCGGCAAGGCCAGTCAGCGTTCTAGCAGTTAAGTTCTTCTGTACTCTAAATCCAAAAAAAAAGTAAGAAAGAAAAATGGGGTTAAAAATAGAGATACCCCGCCGGACTTGCTCCTGTATTAGGACAAGTGCAAAAATGGCTATAACCCAACTGTGGCGAAAACCCGAAAGGGCGTCGCAGGCAAAATCGGGTACCCTGCCAAGTGAAAACCCGAGAGGGCGCGTGGGCAAAAGCAAGAGGGGGCTGGCTTCGGCGAAAACCCGAAAGGGTGCTTAGGTCAGTAATGTCAATAAAAAAAAGAAGGGAAAAGAAATTATAAATGAATGATGAATAGTGATGATCCATCCTCCGTCCTAAGGACCCTTTGTAGGGTCGAGGTGGAGTCTTCATCCAATGTCCCACCTATATATATATTTTTCTATCCCTTTTCGACCCTTGTCACCATCAGCAAGATCGGTCGCTTCCCTTTCCGGCTCTTGTCATCATCGGCAAGACCGTCTACCCTTTTCGACCCTTGTCACCATCGGCAAGATCGGTCGCTACCCTTTCCGGATCTTGTCATCATCGACAAGACCGTCTACCCTTTTCGACCCTTGTCACCATCGGCAAGATCAGTCGCTACCCTTTCCGGTTCTGGTCACCATCGGCAACACCGTCGACCTTTTCGACCCTTGTCACCATCGGCAAGATCGGTCGCTACCCTTTCCGGTTCTTGTCACCATCGGCAAGACCGTCTACCCTTCTCGACCCTTGTCACCATCGGTAAGATCGGTCGCTACGCTTTCCGGTTCTTGTCACCATCGGCAAGACCATCTACCCTTCTCGACCCTTGTCACCATCGACAAGATCGGTCGCTACCCTTTTCGACCCTTGTCACCATCGGCAAGATCGGTCGCTACCCTTTCCGGTTCTTGTCACCATCGGCAAGACCATCTACCCTTTTCGACCCTTGTCACCATCGGCAAGATCGGTCGCTACCCTTTCCGGTTCTTGTCACCATCGGCAAGATCGTCTACCTTTTCGACCCTTGTCACCATCGGCAAGATCGGTCGCTACCCTTTCCGGTTCTTGTCACCATCGGCAAGACCGTATACCCTTCTCGACCCTTGTCACCATCGGCAAGATCGGTCGCTACCCTTTCTGGTTCTTGTCACCATTGGTAAGACCGTCTACCCTTCTCTACCCTTGTCACCATCGGCAAGATCGGTCGCTACCCTTTTCGACCCTTGTCACCATTGGCAAGATCGGTCGCTACCCTTTCCGGTTCTTGTCACCATCGGCAAGACCGTCTACCCTTTTTGACCCTTGTCACCATCAGCAAGATCGGTTGCTACCCTTTCCGGTTCTTGTCACCATCGGTAAGACCGTCTACCTTTTCGACTCTTGTCACCATCGGCAAGACCGATCGCTACCCTTTCCGGTTCTTGTCACCATCGGCAAGACCATCTACCCTTTTCGACCCTTGTCACCATCGGCAAGATCGTTCGCTACCCTTTCTGGTTCTTGTCACCATCGACAAGACCGTCTACCTTTTCAACCCTTGTCACCATCGGCAAGATCGGTCGCTACCCTTTTCGACCCTTGTCATCATCGGTAAGATCGGTCACTACCCTTTTCGATCCTTGTCATCATCAGCAAGACCATCTTTCCCCTTCGACCCTTGTCACCGTCGGCAAGGTCGCTCACTATCTATTTCGGTTTTCGCCTCCCATATACCCTTTTGGGTCCTCTGGACTCTCGACTTGCACTGGCCGTTGTTTAGTCTCGAGAATAGCCACGGTGCGGTGGAGCGAACACCTCACCCCTTTGCTGAAGGCGTGAGCGCTCTCCTACCCCCGTGACCCACACGCTTGGACTAGAATCAACTGGCGAATGGAAAGAAACAAAGAAGAATAATGAAAGAATGGAGTCGTCATTTAACAACAAAATGAAGATTTTCATTCCTATAGAATAAAGGGTACATGTTACGCGAGGCATTCCCCCGAATACATGAAGTCCATCAAAAAGAAGCAAATGGAAAAGGACTATGGCAGAGGGCGTCGGAAGATGTCCTCCAGTGCCGGAATGCCCAGGGAAGGATGGCGGGCCAGCTCCTACAGTCTGAACTCAGTGGCCTCCAACTGAGATAGTCTCTCCCCGAGGGAAGCAACTTGCCCCTCAGCCATTTCTGCCTCCTCCACCCTCTGGACTTCCAAGCGTTCTACCTCTTGAAGTTCAGCCTCTGCCCTTGAGAGTTCGGCATGCAGTTTCACTATGCAGGCCGTGAGAAAGCTTCGGCGCTGCAAAGAGGCATTGGCGTCATCCCTCATCCTCACCACAGTCCCTTTCAGGGAGATGAGAGCTGTTCGGCCTTCGGCCCGCTCTAGTGTTACGGCCGCCAGCTGGTCAGCTGCCTCCCAGCCTAAGAATTCCCTCCTGTTTACATATTTCAGAAGCAAGATTACCCGTGGAGTCCAGTCGTCCATGGGACAACCAAAGGCCAACAGCGAGCGGGATAAATGCTCTATCAAGCCCCTCAGCTGAACATAAGTTAAATCTCTGCTGGCCGTTACGGTCTGCTGAAGGGTCTCTAAGAATTGCCACATAAGGTCATTCGAAGACTGGAGACCGAGCGGTGACGTCTCGGGTAGTTCAAACTCCACTCTGCTGTCCACGGTGGCCCAGATATCGTCGCTCGTCCCAGAAGATGACGATGGCATGAGCTGCAGTGCACTGGTGTGGGGAACAACCGCGGTGGCCGATACGGTAACTGGAGCCTCAATGACGACAACTTCCCTGCCAGCCCCCTGGGATGGAGGTGCAACAGTAATATCAAGAATCAAGGACATATGTTCTTCGACGATCTCTCCGGCTTCTATTTCGGAGGGGCCATCCTTCTCCGAAGCCGACTGTTGTGCGACTTCTAATGACTGAGAGTCCTCGACTGCTACCAAACTATCAACCCTCACAAGTGCTCCGGGTCCAGCTGGAGCCACTGCCGCTGCATAGTCCTTGGGGTATCGCAGTGCGATAGGCCGCAAGACGGACGGGAAGGTTGCGTGGCCCGCGCCTAGAGCCGGGAGGGGTATCTGCACCATCATGGTTCGCAGCACCACCTCAGTCTGTACCAGAAATATGTACATTAAAAGGCTAAAAGGAAGAGAAAGGAAGGGCAGCAGGCACCGACCACGCGTGGGTCCTTACCTCGGCCGGTACGGAGCTCAATTCTCTAAGGGAAACTTCTCTGGCGCCAGCCTCTCCGCTCGCAAGTGAGCCTGATGGCCCAAGACCACTCCATGACAACCCGGGTGGGCTAAAAGTCGGATGATTGCTTTCATAGGCCGAAGACACCCCGACATCCTCAGTCTCGGTGTCAATAGGTGGTAACTCCTCATCACTGGAGCCGCCACCGTAATCGACCTGCTCAGAGGAAGAGGACTCCTCTGCTCTTTCGGGACGCTCCACCGTCGGAGCAAGAGCCTCGCCAGGAGGGGCATCACCTGCAGCAGGAGCTTCCCCCGTGCACTCCACATCAGGAGCAACAGTGGATGGGATCTCAAGGGCAAGTTCACCCTACCCCTGAATAATCGCTTCTTCTGCACTCTTCGAGCCCGGAGGCAATGATGGTTGTATATCAACTAAAATTTACGGCGGGAAGAGGTCAAGCCGACTGAAGACGTGAAGTTTCGTGGTGGCGTCACAATTAAACTATAAATTACCTTCCATTTCTTGTCTGGGCGTTGGAGAAGGCAGGTCTCTCTCTACGGAAGTAGTAGGGATTTCCTCTGTCCCTTCCCCAGTTGCGACATCTACCGTCGCCTCTAGCCCGACGACCACGGCAACTGTGTCGGCAACCTTCAGCATGGGCTAGCCAAGGCAGTCAAAGTGAGCTCATGAACTCTGAAGAAAAGGAGAGCCTACCTCCAGCTTCTGGCCTTTGTTTGTGAGAGGCCTCAAACTCTTCAAAGGATACAACCGGAGGAAGAACGGTTGCTGATTCCCTTTCTGCAGCCTTCTTTCGGTGCGCCCGTGTCACCCGAGTCACCGCCGCCTTCGCCTTCCCGACGGCCTCTCTCAACTGGGATCGAGTCCGCTTTCTCGAATCACCGGGAGGCAGTGGAGTTGTGGTCGGGGCCGGCTCGGGAACCTCAAAATATGCTGGCTTCTGAGCCTTTATTATCAGCTCCCTAAAGTGCCGAGTCTCCTCCGAAGTTGGTCGGACTGCACATGCACACAGGTGAGAATAATGCACCACAATGAAAGAAAGAAGCTGGCCGAAGGTCCTGAATGAAGAAATGGAACATACTTGCCAGCCCCGTGTAAAAGGGGAAGAGAGGCCAATAACATAGCGAGGGCACTTTATCTCTTGAAGCCGCCTCGCGAATAAGCCAGCATAAATCTCTGATCTTTTCACTCGGCTCGGCCAGCAGCGCCAGGTCCTCGTGACCACGAGAAGACAGAAGATAATATAGGCTCAGGTGGTCCAGCCCCGATCTGTCAGCATATTTGAATGAAACTTGAAGAGGTCGGTCCAAGATGGCTTCGCTGGGACCACCCATTGAAAGGCTATGCGACGGAAGGAGCGCAAATAGCCAGGGGGTGTTGTCGTACAAGGCATCCCGTCTGTCTTCCCTACGAATGAAGGTCCGATAGGGGTACAACCTATCCACCTCGAGACGCCAGTCGGCCACAACCGAGATGGGTTCCTCCACCGGCAGAGGGAGTTGCTGAAGGACCACCCTCTCACTGCTTACCCGGCATAAGCCCCGAATTGTTTTCACATAGTCATCCTTGTTGATTGTGGGCAGCTTCGGGTCAACTTTCATCCTGCGACTTTTTACGACCTTGCGGGCCTCTAGATAGGCCTTCACTTCCGTACGGGTCCAGGACTTCAACTTCTTCAAATAAGAAGGCTCAATATCAAAGACTGGCTCCGGCTGGGAGTCCAGAAACCTGTGCTCTGCCACGGCCCAGCACTCTCACCGGGAGCTCCTGTAAAACCCCGTCTGCGCGTTCCACCACTTGATATACTCAGGCGTGATGCGAGGGAAATGGGCAGGGGTTGGCACCCTGAAAGAAACATCTTCCCGGTGATGGAAGAAGTCCCACCATATCCGAGCATCATCATTTGAAACTTGCCCGGCCCTGTGCCTGTTAGGCAGCGCAAACTGTGAAGAAGAATGTGGAATGTGCTGGTCATAGCCGAAGTTTCGACTAAAGCGGAACGGGTAGTACGGCTCCAACCAAAAAATGCCACTCTTGCGGAATACAAGGACACTAGGCCTGATAGCCAGCGCCCAGTCAACCAACTCTGGCTCAAGAATAGGCCTGGTACATTTGGCCTCGGAAAGCGGATGGATATACTCCTCAGTCTCAAAAAGCTTGCACTACCTCGTCCTGTTCACCAACGGGCTGGAGTGGGCAGCTAAGCTCCAAAAGTGAAGAACCGCGGGGGAATCTGTGGGAATACGGGCCAATTTGCCCCGAATGGCATAGAGTTACTCCGCTAGTGAGGATGGCTCGGCACTCGCAGATTCTATCATCCGCGGAACAAGAGGAACAGACTGTAACGCCCAAGGAGCAGCCTCTGGGAACAGGGTACAGACCCAAGCATTAAAAAAGTGTAACGGACCGACCGTCTGAAGATTTCTGGGGAGACGCATCTTGTGCAGGTCTCCCAACATCTTGTAAACAAGACATAGAGCCATCGGGAAAAGTGATAGCTTGGTACCCCAAGCCATAAGACAGGCTGGATAAATGGCTTCCGCCCTGATTACGCTCTCGTCACCTTGCGGAAGAGCGAAAGAATAGATCCAGTAGACTAGGTACGCAGCATAATGCGTGACTACGTCAACACCAGTAGGGTTCGGGTCCTCCCTCTGCCCTCCTCTTGAAGATGATGATGATGCGGCATGGCGTCAGACTCTCTTCTTCCGCTTCTGAGCCACTGGCGCTATCGGGGGAAAGTCTTCGTACTTATTCTTCCCATTGATGAAATATTGAAGCCAGGTGCCCATCCGCACCCTCCGCTTCTCGCCCGGCTTCCGAGCTTCCCTCGTGTCGTGCGACGAATGAAAGAGGGTGCGGTACGCCTTCATCAGATATCGATAAACGTAACCTGCCAGATACCGACCCTCGCCGTCGGTCTGATCCTTCAGCCAGTCAGGCCAGCAGACCTCCTCATACGGTTCTCCATCAATGGGTAGGCCGCTAAGCTGCGAGAGGCTCCATAGATCCTGAGAGGTCTCTCCTTCCGAGGTATAGAAAGTGTTGTACTCGGGGCAAAACACCTCAATCATACCGCAGCACAAACCCCGAGAAATGGGGTAGAAGTACCTTCAAGCATACACGCTGTGGTATATGCCAGCCCTGGTCAGGATTGGATCATAATGTTGCAGCACGTAGTCCGTGAACTCCACTACTCCGGGCCTGAATGCGTGGGCGTCGGTGGCTCTCAGCTCAGCGAACCACCCCACTGATATCTTGTGCTTGAAGCGGACCGCCAAGCAATCCAGCAAGAACGATTCTTCTCTGTACCCCCACTTCAACGGGGCAAGGAATAGGCCAATGATCGGCTTCTCCCAGTCCACCCTGCCTGTGGAATCATTCCACCGAGCGGGTACAAATTCAGGGGCCCTGGTCAGCAACTCGTCTTCTGGAGCAAGATCTTGCAGTCCCAGCATGACGCTCCACTTCCTGACCTCTCTGGGGAGATAAATGGGTCTTCCCTGCACCACGCAATTTGTCAGACTGTCCCTCTCCACCAACAGGGCCTGCTCGGCTTTTCGGACAAGGAATAGGTCCCTCTTCCCTTGGAGGTTGAAGCGTTGGAGAAGGGACATCAGGTGTTTGTCTCTGGGGTAGTCCCTCCTGACGACACCTTCCCTGTCGTAATGAAAGGAGTCGCCCCCAAGAATGAGGAGACGGCTTGTGTCCATAGTATCTGTCTCCGAATCTGAGGATTCCGCAACCACAGCCACTTGACCATGCCCCCGATCAAGGGAATTGACGTTCTCCCACGTCACCACGGCACGAGAAGAAGAACCAGAGGCCATGTTAGCTGTAAAGAAGCACATCAAACAATAAGCAAAAGTCAGAAAATAGCTGATTAAAGGTAGATTTCTGACAAAATTTCGGCAGAGTCTCCCCAGCACGGAAGATTGCCAAAGAAAAGTGGGAACACGTCCACTAAGGGAACGGTCCCTAAAAATAGCCATCGGCATTACACCGAGGCCAAAAGGAACACCAGGGGAAAATCGCTCCGAGGGCAAGCCCTACTAGAAGCCTCCCGGGGCCCAAAGAGTGGGTTTGAAACCCGAAAGAACAACACTCTACTCACCCGAATCGCTCCCACACCCTCAGCTCACTCAGCGCCGCGAGAGGAGAAGCAGGAGGAGAGAGAAAATTTCTGTGCAAATGAAAGGCTTTGAAGAAAAAATGAAGGGCGAAATACTTATATAGGCGGGACCATCCCCTTCTAATCTGGGGCGCTATTTAGCACGCCGGATTAAAATCCTTTAGCCAAAAGGCGCGCCGAAATTGGCCGCGCCGAATTAATGTGGCAATGAAAAAGGGGCCACGCCGTATTAAAAATGCAAATGGCCAGGAGCGTGCCGGATCAACGGATAAAGCCATGATACCGCGCCGTATTAAAGTATTAACATCCAAACGCTGCCGGACTAACGTCCGTCCCGGATTAAGGGTCGTCCCGAGCTTCCATCAATTGAGGAGAAGATCATTCAGGGCGAAATTCATCCGTCGGCCTTGCTGCACTCGTGCCTTCCTCGCAACGCCCACGTCTGGGGGGCATTTGTTGGCACCCAGGATATGATCGTCGGCGATCAAGCCATAAACACGAATGATGCGGCCCGCTGAAGCGTAGAAGCCGATAAAGATCAACATATTGAAGACTTCTCAAGCTGCCAGAGCCTCGAGTCACCCCGTATGAACATGGGGACTTCACCTCAGGAGAGCCGAGATGAACTCACAACCAACGGGTAGTGCAATCAAGCCTGCCCAATGAACCGCCATCGACTCCGTCGTGCCGCATACACTACACCCGTTGTCCAACCAAGGACGACGGTCAACCCAGTGGCTACCCACCTCATGAAAGGCTCTCCTAAGATGAAAGAGTCCCCTTGGCTCTCCAGAATGGAGGACCGAAAGCTCTGTCGGCAGAAGATCACGGTCACCCGACACGGGTGTGGCTTCCCGCCCAGATGGGCCCCTTAGTGGCCGAATGATCACCCAGCTCGGGCGGAACTATCCTGGGTGTTATCCCACCCTCTAAGGAGCTTTGATCACAAGCCAGACCGAGCCAGCAGCACCTATCATAGTGCCAAGAGCCGTGTCAGCGGAAAACCCGCGTAATCAAACCAAAGTCATTGGAAGCTCCAAGAATGGCCGTACGTCGGCCTGAGAGCTTCAACAAAGCGTCTCGTCGAGATTTCAAAGAGCAGTGGTAAGATAAATGTTCACGGTGACCCCCGAAATCATCCCCGGACTCATCGGCCGACTCGCGACGTGCGGAGAGTGTTAACACGGCGCGCCCTAAACCGGCGCGCCTCCATCCGTCGCCCCCCATTCTGGCGCACAAGAACCCTCAATGAAGCCTTCTTATTCCGGCGCGCAAGTGACGGAGCTCACCTTCCCGGCGCGCCAATCTCCACGCCGGATTAAGATCTCAAACCTGCTCCTATATATATACAGGAAGCTGTTCGATTAAAAAAAAGAGAGAGAAGAGAGACAGAAGAAGAGGTGAAAAAGAAGAAAGAAAGAAAGGAGGGTTCGAGAGCAAGCCAGATTCTGGGGAGAGAGAGCTTCCTTGGGAAATAGAGTTCTGTCTAAGCATCCTTCGGCGGCCGTCTTCCTCTGCTCTAACTGAAGCCCTTCGGAGCCGGAGAAGGAGGAATCATTCGATACTCTATTCCGGGAAGAGGTGCGCGCCCGCGTTATCGTGGATTCCGAGCTTTTATTTCTCTCTGTCAAATGTGAGCAAGAGGGGGGAGGGATGGCGATGACATGAGCCGACCTCTCCCCCCTCTCTCTGCGATCTTTTATTTTTTTGATGTTGCTCCTCTGTTCATCCCTCTGTAATTGATGAGCGGCGACCGAGCGGCGACGCCGGCACCGGATTTGTAATGTATAAATGTTAGCCCATCCCCGCTTCTGGGGTGGTGATATCTATATAGATATATGGATGAGCGGGTTGAATGAATACTCGAGGCTTCTCCCCCTTTTATCTCTGTCAATGCATATATCGGAGCACTTCCGTGCGTAATTTCCGACTCTGATTTCTCCGATTTCCTACATGCCCTGAAATATCATGGGCTATAGAAACGACCCCTCCCCGGGTCCTTCCCATCGAACGCTTCTATATTTTGTTTGACGGTCTTTGCATCCCTCCCGTGGACAGAGCTGTACTTACGCATATGCTTCTTCCCGCTTTGATATGGGGGCCTAACTTCCATTAATTCTCCCCTTTGCACTATTCTGTTGCTCACGGGGATGGGAGTCGCCTTCGAGATGGCAGGGTGCATAGTCTGAGTGTTGCGTTCTAGTTGTTCGAGCATATGCTTCTACAGTTGGCTCATCTCGTCTAGGCACCAACCGTCCCTCTATGTCATGGCCAGTCGCCTGTTCCTCAGGGAATGTTAGCCCGATCATGCTGGCATCGATGCCTCAACCCTGCGTCTAGAAATCTGCCTACACCGAATGCCTCCCACTTCGCTGGTTTTTGGTCTGCTTCCGTTGAGCCGTTCTGAGATTCCGCCGATTTTTATCTTAATCATCCGGGGAGGGGGGCATTCCCTATTGTTTCACGGAGATGCTGAGTGATCGAGGGCTCTACCTCTCAGTGGTAGATGTTCCCTTAAGGCCACATCGGATAGTAACAGGGTTTTTAACCCAACAATCTTAGCCTCAGCAATTTGGAGGTCCGATGGTGACCAGGGGATGTGTGCTCCTAGCAGGCTAGTCCTCAGAGCTTCCCTCCCTAATGGTTGTTCTCTCTAAGGGATGTGTCACAGGCTGTGGGTTGCCCACCCCTCGTAGGCTAGTCCTCGGGGTGTTGATTCCATTATCATCTACCTTATCCCTCTACCCTCACCCACAGAGCTTTGGTGTCCCTCGTAGGCTAGTCCTCGGGGTATCCTATCCGTTGGGAATTTGCTAGTGTTGACACCCGTTTTTAGCCCGCAAGTTACGTCGTTTCTCTTGTTCATCATTTTTGATGTCCCGAATTATCCATTATTTTGGAACCTTTCTTGGATGGATTTCGAGCCCATTTCATTATTCCATTCTATTTGAGCCTTGGAGATCATTATTTCATGGAGCCCTGGAGCCTATCTTGTCACCTTCCTGCCTTCAAAGTCGCCTTACGGCCCATTTAGGCCGGCTTCCCTCAAGCATTCAGCCCCCTTTCGCTGCGCAGTCTTGAAAATGGTCATTTTTCACCCCCTTCCTTTCCTCTTTTCAAAATGTGTCCTTCACAAAAGTTGTTCATCTTTCAAATCCCTACAATTCCTTCTTCTACGTCATTAGCCAGTTCTGCACCGATTTCAGGTTATTTACATTTTTCTGGCAGACTGCACTGTTCACCTATGTCTCGGTATTTTCTCTCTCTGTTCTAGCCCCATTTTCTCTCTCTTATAATCATTTTCTCATTTTACTTTCTTCATGAAAGTTCATCTTTTAGTTATCTACAATTTCTTCTTCTACCACTTTCGCTAATTCTACACCGTTTTCAAGATACGCTTCAATTTTTAAAGTCGTGGGAGCTTGGCAGCCTAACCTTGATAAACGGTCAACTGTTGACCGTTACTGTTCACACGGTCCCATGTGGACCACCCAACACCTATAAACGGTCAACAGTTGACCGTCCATGAACAGTAATTTTTTTTAATTTTTTTATTTTATTTTTATTATTTTTAAAATGTATAAAAACGGTCTTCTTGAGACCGTTTATGTGGAAAAACGGTCTTTGGAAGACCGTTTATCTATTTTCATGCCAAAAGCTCTCCGGTCGCCCCTAATCGTTAGGCGGTCACACCATGACCGTTTATATTATTAAGGACGGTCTTTACTAGACCGTTTATCTTGAAAAGCGGTCTATAGTGCGACCGTCCAACTAACAGAGAGTCCACAAGTTCCTGAACTCCGTCTTCTTCGCCGCCGGATTCTAAGGTCAAACCTGTGCAACGAGGCCTCTTTGTTAGGGCTCTATCTTCTAGAATCCTCCACCAAATTAACCTCCGTTTATTTCTATCTCTTGCCCTTTGTATTATCTTCAATTTGATCCATAGGGCACGACTTTTCATGCACCAGATCTCCTGGAATCTGGGCCGCAAGTTAGGGATTTACTCATTTCGTGCAACCAAAAATCCATGCAGATTAGGTTCTAGGGCCTTCTTCCAAGAGCCATAACTTCCACAATCTTCAACCAAAAAGAGTCCTGCTTATTCCTAGCTCTTATCCTATCTATTATCTCGAGATTGATCCATAGATCTCGAGATTTGGTGGACTCTATCCTTTGAAATCGCAGCAGAAAGTTAGGGTTTTCACCTTTTTTCTATAAATAGATGCCCAGTTCGCCTGCGCGACGGGGGGCTCTTCTTCGACTTGGGGCGAATCCATGCTTGATCGTCCACTCAAACCTTCGACCCCAGGCTATTGAGGAAAGTATAGGCTTCATTTTGATACCTTATTTGTTGGATTTCATCTTCGTTTACCCTCCTAACTTTGCCCATACTTTTTGCAAATCATCACGAGTTCTTGAACCTGTGCGACGGGGCGCCCTTCGTCGGCTCGGGGCGGAGTCATCCGACATCCTCTTCATCCTCCATTGGTCTAATCTTGAAGAGGGGAGTATCTTCTTTATTTTTCATCTCTCCGGGCTCTCTTTCTTCATACCTAGGCTTAGTTCTCTCCCTCAACTTTTCACAAATCATCACAGTTTTACACTTACTTTTTTTGCACTGTTTCGGCATGTTCATGCATTTTTCTCCATTTTACACAACATTTTTCTCCCCCATTTCTCCATCAAATTCCATGATTTCAAATCCTATGCATGCACAACATTCTCACCTTGCTTTTGCACCCACTCATAGGGGTTAAAAACCCTCCCCCGGTGCGTTCTCCCCCTTTCTTTCATGCTACTTCATCATTTCGGGACATATGCTACACATGTTTCTAATGGGTTTTCTCTTATGTTTGTGGCTTTATTTTACAGGAGACTATTGATAGAACGTGAGGCCCTTGCTTTCTAGCCGGCTAGGAAGTGAGGAGGTGCACCCACATCGGCTCCCCGCGTCCCATTTCAAGCGCGATCACACGTTGTAGCGGCTTCCCGTTAGGCCGCGTCTTCCTCCATATTTTCCAAGGTACACGGTGCCATCTTCATCCTTTCTTCATCATTTTGGTGCTGTAAGTCCTTGGTGGCGATCACGGTTAGTTCTCTATTCCTTGTGACCCCTTTTCGTTTCATGCAATTTCATGTTTATATGCATGCTTATATTGATTAGTTAGGGGGCGGGATAGATTGAAACATTTGTATCTACAGCTGGCAATCACCATGCAGACCGGCGGTTTAGGGGCTTACTCCGCAAGTGAGTATGACCCCGTTCCTCTCCTGCAACCTTTCAGGTTCAGGGGAGATGCTGCCCAATTTTGGACAGATTCAAGACAGGCAATTCCTCCCTGTGGGCCGGCCTCAATTAAACACTCATTCTGAGTCAAAGAAACTCCGTGCTCGAGTATGAACCTCGCACTGGCTTATCACATCATTTTGGCAGGGCCCTGGACTTCAATCAAACAAGCAATTGGCCCAAATAACTTCAAAACTCTCAACATAATCTTAATGAACTTAAATGGTTTCAAAATTCATCAAAAATAAGCTAAAACGGCGCGACACTAATCCGGCGTGCCCTAATACGGTGCGGTACCCCCCCGCGCCGGATTAACACTAGACTCATGATTTCTGATTTTTCATTTGGCGCCAATTTGTAGATCATGATAAATCCACACGTGGGACAAACCACTCATATGAGATATGTAAAAGGAGGATGATGATAACAAAGACAAAAGAAAGCACGTGGTGCTATAAAGGAGAGTGATCGCCAGAGGGGTTACCTCAATAATGAAATAAATGATCGCGAATACCTGGTGATAAGTGGGATGCGAGATGGATTATGAATTCCTTCCTCTTCTTTCTATCGGCCGGCCGATGAAGGGGGTTTTCCTTATTGATTACCCTTGCAAAAAAAAGAACCAAACAAGCAAAGGGAAGTGGATCAGCCGAGTGAACATAGTATCAATCCCAAAAAATCATATGATGAAAAAGAAACATGACATGCGCACCTTTTTTGTTTGTTTTAAAACCCATAAAGAAGAGTTAGGGAAAGGAGAAATATGATACTAAACTAATGCAAGAAGCCGTGCAATAGATGATGATATGATGATATGAATTAGAATAAATGAACAGAAGAAAGACCCCCTTATGCTGTCCCTGTAAACAGTAAAGGGGAAGAAACCACTTGGAAGCTACGGCGTGGCTGCAGAAACAGGGAAGAAGAAAGAGATAGAGAGCCTTCAAAAAGAGGGACCGCACAGGAGGAAGACGACCGTAATAGCCAGCACCGTAAACTCTAATCTGTTCTAGCCTCTGTGTGTCTGTGTGTTCTCTGCTCTCTGCCTGCTAACCTCGCGCGAGGTCGATCAAGGCAACCTTATATAGGGTTTTAGATCAAAGATAACCTCAAATATAGGAAGATAAGAATGGGCAATGATCAATGAAGGCAGGACTCCAGTTCCTTGATCGAGCAAGGTGACCAAAGAAGGCAGGGAACTATTTAGGAAAGGCACACTCAAATAGGACACCGAAACATAAAATGCGACCTCCAGAAGGGCGTCAAATTTGAATTGACGACCTACCTTAAGGCGTTACTCCATAACACGACCTGGTCAAGGGCGTCACTTCTTGGATTTAAATTTGGAAATAAAACTTTCTTTATTTGAAAATTATGAGAAAACGCATGAGATAAAGGCGTTACTAAAAAACACGCCCTGAGGAAGGACGTTAATCAGTAATTAGAATTTATTTTGAAACCGGATAATACCAGGAATTGACGCCTGACATTTGGTCGTCCTTTATTTTTGAACACGCCCTAGGTAAGGTCGCTTTTAAAATAACGCCCCTCTTCAGGTCGCGAATCACAAAAATGCAAGAACAAACCAAAAAACACACAAAAAAAGAAAAACTTCATATTATGAATGTATTGAAGTTCACTTTGGGGCGTTAACATAGTGACATGAGATTTGATCAACATAGCGTCAATTTTGGCGTGTCTACAGCTGTCCCGCCTTGGCGTCTACTTTGCAAGGGAGTGAGACGAAAATGAAGCGAAAGTGCAACCAGCGGAATGAAGTGGAATGAACTGATAAGTAGACACCAAGGTGTGATGTGACATGCCTCAGACACCAAGCATTAGAAATCTTTCCAAGATTCTGAGTGAAACAACTCTAGGTGATTCCAAGGAAGCATCGATTTGCTGGATAAAAGGAGATTAAACTAAGTAAATAAAATGTGCGCGCGGCATGATAAGGAGACACCATTGGAGAGCGTTTACCAGCCAACGTGGACGTGCTACAACCAAGGTGGATTTGCAGAAAAATAAAGGGAATTGAGATGGAGACCCAGCAAAAGAACATTTTCAAGGAACTAGCCTGAGCGGCTTCAGAGAGAATAAAGTATTTGATTTGGAGTGGAATATCTCATGTCAACTCAATCAAGAACGAGTGACTTTCATTATCGCCATAATATGAAGATTTTCATCATGAAGCTCAAAGTCCTACATGATGCATGCTGGGCTAAAAGGAAAAAATAAAATAAAAACTAAAATAGAAAATAATCAAGGATAATATTGCTAAGCCATCTAGACTTGGTCAAGAATCCAGATCTCTGAGCTGACACTAATCCGAAGCCCGTTTGTCCACGCATCAACCCAGAAAGTGGAACCATCGTCCCAAACCTTGAATGACTCAACGGCCTATCCGTGTGATCAAAACTCTCTTGGAACTATCACTATTTTTTTTGATGAAGGGGAACTCAAATTCCAGGTTCATCAAAACCACAAGGTCCTTGATATATTATAATAATGTAGAACACCATATAGTAATAATGCTTACAGGAACGAAATACAAGAACAACATGATGTTACTCCAACAATGATCCGGGCATCTCGAAACCTGCAATCCTCTGCGCTTGAAAATTCATTAGCCCTCCCACAATTTCAATATGAATAACCCTCAATTCAAAGCATGACATGATCATAAGTGCTAAATTAAAAACAATTCCAACAAAATAATAGCACTTAAGTTCATTAAAGCACGTAGGAAGCAAATTCATAAGCTCACAAATTCCACGCCTGGATAGAACGGCGTCAAAAACATGAAAGGCGCCTGACATGAGGGCGTCAAAAGAAGAAACACGCCCTTCCAAAAGGCGTGAAATTCATCGAGAGTCCAGGAAGAAGATGACCCTGGAAAGGGCGCTACATAAAACACGACCTCCGTCAGGTCGTCAATTCATAAATCGACGCCCCAACAGAAGGCGTTAATTAACATGCTACCGTTTCCAACGCGAAAGCTAAACCTAGTCCTAATAGCAACCAATCTCACAACTCCGAACAGGCCTAAGACCCTTCGGACTTCTATAAAAGGAGGACACTTTCTCTGATCAACCAATGCAACCTCTGAGAGTTCTATTCTCTGCTTCTTCTGTTCGTGTTCTTCTCCTCGCAGGGACTGCAACCGCCCAAGCCCTTCCTGCAAACCAAAGATGGAGAGGGTGTTTAAGAGGTCCAAAACTTCTACCCCTCGACTAACTGAGATCAACGGTCACATAAGCAGTAGAATTTCCATGAACCAGGTAAAGTATTATTTTTTCTGCTCTTCTCTTTTCTTATCTTCACTGAACTACTTCTGTCGCTCATGCATTCTCCTTCTTTTCTTTCTTCCACATGATTATCCAAATGTCCCAGGAGCTAGGAGATTTACAAAAATTAAGTGGCTGCCACTTATCCTTTCCAAGTTTTCTTCGGATATGAGGGTATACCTAGCAAGATGGCACCTCCTGAGCCTGGTTACCCATGCTAAACACCATGATCAAATTTGTGATCTTCCCTTTTAATGAATAACAATGATGATACCTGATTGAGCCAATTTCATGGTATTTCGGATCAAATCTTCCAAAACCTGTGATTCTGTTGCAAATAATGACTCAAGCAATGTCGTGAATTCATAAAAGGACGCCTCAGCCTATGCCGTCTTCAATGTTCCAGCTCACAAATTTGACGCCTCCACAAATGGGCGTTAACTGAATAACGACTTAAGATAGGGCGTGAATTCATTCAAATTCCCAAAATATATTCGTTGAAATCTCAAAAGTAACGCCCTTAGCTAAGCCACGGATCATGTAAATAACGCCTCAAGCTCAGACGTTAATCATAAACGGCAATATTACTTCCATCACATCAATCAACCCATATTGAATGCGTCTGACGACGGTTATCATTCCCCATGCAAAACAAAATAACGCCTCAGATAGCGTCGTCGATTGTCAAAACACGCCCAAACTCATGGGCGTCAATTCCACAAAACACGCCCTTCCTCAATGCGTTTCTTCGTTTCGAATGCCAAAAGGCTTTTTCCCCCTTTCTTCTTCCTCCTTCGTCCTCTTTCCCTCTTTCTCTGCAAAACCCTAACCGAAGAACTCCCCCCCGTTCTCCCATCTTCTCTCTCTCAACCCCTCTCTCACCCTAGCCCTAAGCTATGGCAGGCGGAGGCCTTAAGCGATAATGGGTAGCTGCCCCCGAGGTCGGTGACTTGGAGGGCGAACACAATCAGGACGAAGAGGGAGCCCCTCCCGTGGTGGCCGAAGAAAACCCAGTGGCGGTGGCAGGCGGCGAGGACGAACACGGCGACGAGGCCATAGGAGAAGAAAATGAGGAAGGTGAGGATGATGCTGGCAAAGCAGCAGAGGAAGAAGAAGGCGAAGGTGGTGAGGAACACGGTGGTGAAGAAGAAGAATGAGGTGGTGATGAGCCACCGCCCACGGTGGCGGCTCCTCCCCGTGCCGGCCAACTACGGCGACCCAGGCAACCAAGACCTCAGCCACAAGGACCAAAGCATAAGAAGGTAGGCCCCTGACCCCAATTCCAATTTTTTTTGCAATTTTTTTTTTATTTTTCAGCATTTTCCATAGCCCTCGGGGTAGAAACCCTGCAACTCAGAAAAGAGACGCCCCCCGTGGGGGCGTGATTTAGAGATGAAACGCCCATCCCAAGGGCGTTAGTTCAAATTATTTTCTGTAAAATAATTAATTTCATGAAAACACGCCCTACAGCATGTCGCCCATTTAAACTCATCATTTTTCATATCATGCTGTTAATTTCCATTAATTTCCATGCTTTAATTATTTCAAATATTTTTCCATGAATTTGTTTCGCATGCTGTTATTTTTATTTCATTTTCTGAAAACCATGAAAATAACGCCCCCCACCAGGGCGTTAATTCAATGAAAGACGACCAAACCAGCGGACGTCAAATCATTAATTTGAAAAATTACTATGAGGCCCCAAAACTCCCATTTGAAAACAAAGTCCCACACAGGGGCGTGACTTAAGCAAAAGACGTCCCTGGGATGGGCGTCTTCTGAAAACTCTTTAAGAAATTAGAAATTAACCACCAAACCACGCCCAATACAGAGGCATTTCTCAGATAAACAGCGACCTAGGGTAGGTCGTGAATTCAAAGCACACTTAAGAACCACGCCCCTCCCAGGGGCGCTAATTGAACAAGCCACGACCTGAGGATGGTCGCTAATTAAACCAAACATCAACATTTCAACCCAAGGCAATCAAATGAATTTCCACGTGAATAATCAAAACAATTAAGCCAAAAATTCTTTCTCTATGCATGCAGGGGTTGATGAGGACGCGCATCTCCTGGGTCATGGTCCGGGCGGCATACCACGGCCTCCCCGAGTTTCAGAGAGCTAGGGTAGATGCCATGGGGTTCGGGGCCTTCCTATCCATAGAGCCTGTTAGGCCAGACCTACCACTTATCCAGGTTCTGAGGGAGAGATGGGACAGGTCCAGCCGGGCATTCCTGATGCCATGGGGGCATATGGTTCCTACCCTGGAGGACGTAGCCAGGATTACAGGGTTGAGGGTAGACGGAGAGGCTGTGAGTGGGATTACCTACCCTGACTACACTGAGTTCGCCCAGAGACTGCTAGGGCTAGAGATGGTCTACGAGACTCCCAGCGAGTGTAGGACTATCTTCCGCACAGACCTGACTACGGTGATGGGCTTAGGGGATGCTAGGCATAGGTCTGGGGAGACCCTAGAGCAGTTTTCACAGAGGTTGATAGACGGGGCTAGGGCGGTCTACTGCCAGGACCCGGCTGACGGGGAGAGCGCGGACCGAGACTTTAGGAGGTTTCTACTGCTGCTACTGGGGAGGCTATTGCTGGGGACAAAGGGCGACGTCGTCAACTGCCGATTCCTGGGCATTCTCGAGGACTTGGAGGCAGTTGGCAGCTACGCCTGAGGAGCGGCACTACTGGCGCATCTGATGGCTAACCTATCCACAGGGACAGGGTGAGAGACGACCGTCAGTGGCTTCTCACCTTTTCTTCAGGTATGCATTTTTCTCTTTTTCTTTTCTTTTCTTTTTTTTCTTTTATTATGCATGTGAATGCCTCACTAATGCAGTGCATGGATGCAGGTTTGGAGCCACCTATACATGCCGATGGGGCGCGTCGACCCACGGCCTGGAGGTGAGGGAGCTTTCCCTTTAGCGCGGCGCTGGCTGTCGGTGGTGTTCGGGGCCCCACTGGGCTACGAGTTGCGGGTTCTACGGAGAGAGTTCCGCGACTTCCCTCCCTCGCTGGTATGATGAATATTATACATCTTTCTTTTGCATTTATTTGAATTTATTATGATGATGATGAAATGATGATGATATGTATGTTTATGAATGCAGTGATAGGTCCAGAGGGGGGTGAATGGACCTTTACCCGTTAAAAATTAAGGATTAAAAATTAAGTTTAGATCTCAAACAGGAGTTTCCGAATTAGAGCACAATGGTCAAACACTAACCGCAGAACGAACTGCTTGGAGGATAGGGAAGGATCGGCCTAAACAAGCATCTACCGAATATCCAAGCCCAGAAGAGAAAAACAAGCACACGGCACGGGGATTTTTAGGTGGTTTGGTCCTCCAGACCTACATCCACCCCACACTCAAACTGAGTGTGGCTTCACTAACAGCTGGGCAACACAGCTTGCCAACAAACGCTGATACACAGCTTACCCAGGGGAACAACCTCCCCTCTTCCTCCTACTCGGAGGGAACCACTAGCAACCCACGGTCACTAGAAACCAGAGACTCACGTCTCTCTTCCTCTATACCAAGAGGGAACCTCACTGGTAGCAGTCCCACTACCAGTGAACCAGCCAGTAGCAACCTACTGCTGGCAACCCACCAGAGGCCTAGCCTCTCTTCCTCCAGACCAGGAGGGAACCCACCAGTGACTCCCCGTCACTAGCAAACCAGAGGTCTAAGACCTCTCTTCCTCCAACCGGAGGGACCCCTTGACTTGCAAGCCACAAGCCAAGGACCGGAGGACAAGCCTCCCTTCCTCTAAACCAGAGGGAACCCTCAAGTGACAACCTACCACTTGCAACCTGGAGATCAGATCTCCCTTCTCCTGTACCACCAGGAGAAACCCGATCCCCAACAGGGCAATCGGAAGAACAAGACTAAACAAGTTAGCAAAAGGAAAAATAAGAAAACATGAAAATGACAGCGACATAAGTTGGAAATAAAACGTAAGATATATAGCTCTCAATGAGTATAGTCGTTCTGGATTTGATCCACGAACAGACTGATCAGATCCTCAGTAAAGCTCTCTCTCCTCTTCTTTTCTTCTTCTTCTTTCTCCTTCAGTTTCTGCTCTCTCTTTTTCTTCTCTTCTTTCTCTCATTTTTCTGGATCGAAGGACTCTCTGCTTTTCTGCTCTTTCTTCTATATCTTTCTCTTTTTCGATCATACTCTATCTGAAGACGAAGGTTTCTATTTATATCAACAGCAGCAGCAGATCCGGTTCAGAATGCGTGTGCCTCCCACGCTTGATCCAGAACCTTCTTGCCACGTGTCCTTATCGGATTGGTTCCTCTAGCATTGGATCACGTGCTGCCCAGACACTGAGGAGTAATCTTCCTCGGATCCCTGCAAGCAGATTAATTACATTAATGCTCAGGGTTCGCTATATGTAGCTGAGATAAGTTGGTTGGCCAAAAGAACAAAGAACTGCACGAGATATATGATAACAAAATGAGGTGCACTATACTGTGACTGACACGAGGTACGTTAGATGAGTCTAGCACGAGATAACACGAGAACGACACGAAGTACACGAGAATACAGCTAACACAACAACGAAGACGACACGAAGTCAGATGAAGACAACATGAGGTGAGAAGAAGATAACACAGAGTGAAGCAACAGAAAGACACGCGATCAGAAGAGACCAGGACGAAAATAGAAGGAAGCAACACGGAGATACAAATATAAAAGAAACACGAAGACACGAATACAAAGACAATACGAAGACACGAATACAAAGACAATACGAAGGCACGAATACAAAGACAACACAAAGACACGAAGACACGTAGTGAAACAACACTTGAAAACACAATAAAAACAACTCGAGCACACAATAGCTCGAATGAACGACTCGAAGACGAGGCGACACGAGTTGAAAACAACACGAAGATGAAAACAGAAACCGACACGAGGTGAGGTCACAAAGCGACAAAGACACGAGGTCTAGGAAACACGACACGAAGACATGAGATAGACACGTCTTCAACAACACGTGATGAAACGGTGGAAGCAGAAGAACAACTCGAGGAACTACAGTAATTGACACGAAGACACAAGAGCAAACATAGAGAACTGACTCGAGATGAGCAACTAAGTGCTAACGACACGAGGTTCATACAGAAGCAACTCAAAGTTCATCAGAACAATTCGAGCTGCTTCAGAAGAATCAGCACGAAGTCAATCAGCACACAACTTAACACAACACGAGGTACGAAAGGATGACACGGCGTGTTGAAAACACAAACAGTACTAAAACTAAAACGACACGAAGGCAAACAGTACAACACGAGGTGTTATACACAAACATGACGAAGTTCAAACCAACACGAAGACAGTCCCTGAAAATACCTGAAGTGAAATGAAGGTTTATTCTTCACAGAAAAATATTCTTTGTTCACTTTCACAGAAAAATATTTTTGTTAATTTTTCACAGAGAAATATTTGTGAACACAACTAAGACTTATAGTGTTGTCATCATCAAAACATGTAAAGATTCAACAAGACTCAACAATCTCCCCCTTTTTGATGGATGGCAACACTATGAGTCTTGAGTCTTTGCAGAAAAAAAATTTCAGCCTTTCCAAGGCTAAACAAACATTAGCACCATTATTAAACATTTTTAAAGTGTCAAATAACCATTCTCAATGAATAACAAACATTCTCAACGAGCTAGCAACGGCCTGATTTCTCCCCCTTTGTCATCATCAAAAAGAAGGAAACAATAAGGATGCAACAATGCAAATGATATGAAATTTAATTAATAAGTCCAAGAGTGTGAGAGAGAAAGCCTCAAAATGGGCAACAAGATTCAGAGCATTGTCTTTTCAAGAAAAATGTCTGGCATGTCTGCTAGAAGGGCCACGCGGCCTGCCGTGTGGTGGTCTCCCCCTTGGAGAAGCAGAGGTATATTCTTGAGGTGGAGTTCTGCTAGAAGAAGCTTGACCAGGTGCTGAACCCAAGGTAGACTGAAATTCCTTTAGGTCATTTGACAGTTCAGCTAGCCAATACACCACAGCGCTTCTGACATGTGCCACTTCAGAAATGATGTCGTCTTGGCGAATATTAACAGTTTCATATCTGTCAGTCAGAATTGTCATTTCTGTTAAGAAGGCGACCAATTTATCATAGATCTGCTGAACACCTGGACCTAGGGCACTGGATGACTTCTTCAAAACTTCTAAAGATGTTCTGATCTCAAAGCAGTGATCTATAATGTTGGTAGATAGTTTGAAGGAGGAAATTTGAACATCTTGTAACTCACGCAGTGCTTTTGCTATCTTTGAACAAACCTCCTGCAAACCTTGCATCAAGGATCTGTTGGCATCATCTAAAGCCTTTTTGTTGAGTAGGAACCTTTTCCATTCAGTGAGGAGAGATATCTCAATCTTCAGTAGACTGGAATATACTTGATTGATGTTGAGAGTGACATATTTGAGCAGATCATCTAATTTCTTATCTTGTTTCTGCATCTGCTGAGTCAAGTTTATGAGGAGTTCTTCAATGTTGGGTGCCCGAGCAGATTCAATGTTGGGCGCATGTGCAGATAGAAGTCTAGGTGGACCTAGAGGTGTACCAAAAAATTCTTGCACTGGCGGTTGGTTGTCTACTGCTGGAGCCTGATCTTCAACTTCAGCTTGTGTGTCTTTGACAGGAACTACAATTTCAGGTTCCTCTTCCTCATTTGAAGATTCTGTATCCAATTCTATGATAGGAACTTTTTCTTGACTGTTATCCCCTCTATCTTCCATGAGATCATGATCTGCAGGACTGTCAACAGGTGCCTATTCAAGACTTTCAGATGTAACCAAGTTGGTAACCTCTTCCAAGCTTTTCTCTACAGTCTCTCTTAGAATCACATTAACAAAATCAGCAAGTTCTTGATCAGTACTTTCTTGCTCTTTAGCTGGCTGTTCCACGGGCAATATCACCTCTTCAGATGTCTTCCCAAAAGAATCAAACAGACCATCAATATTTGCATCTAGATCAGTCTGAATACTTTCTTCAGACAACCTGATTTCTTCAGATGCAACCTCAACTAGCCTCTGAAAGGAAAAAGATACTTCAGTGAGTGCATCAGACGTAATAGACTGTGGTTGTTCAGCTGGTGTATCCTGTACAGCAATCTCAGAAACTAATTGCACACCAGTTTGAGCTAAGTCTTGAGATTGTTCCAGATGCTCCCCCTGAGTTTGTGATTCCTTGACTTTCTGGGCCTTAACTTGCCCCACCATTGAAGAGCCCTCCAAGCCCAAAAACACTGAAACAAAATTCATATTAAATATGTTTCGGGCCTTAACTTCAGATGCAGCCTCTCCATCCAAGCAAATCTCTGAATACTTGAAGATGTTTGTCAGATGGGCGGCATAGGGAAGGTGTCTCTTGGATCCAATACATCCCTTCATGACAGTAAAAATGATTTCTGGCAAACATATCTTTACATTCTGAATCAGACAAAACAGTAGAAACCTCTGTGTGTCTGTGATTCTACCCCTAGCTCCAGTCTGTGGTGTGACTATAGAAGCAATTATGTTTTGAAGGAGCTTGTGAAGAGGAGGAAATGATGAGGTTTGGAAAGCTTTCAGCTTCACTTGCCCCTTGTCAAGAATGTTACTGGGTTTACCAGTAATAACCGAAAATGCCTCATGCAGACTGTATCTGTACCCTCTCTCCACCTCTCCCTTTTCTGGAATACTTAGAGCTTCATGGAGAGAGTTGCATGTCACTGTTATCTCAACCCCTTTAACAGTCGAAATCAATGCAGACTTATCTCGGCTCAACAACAAGTTGTTGTAAAATTCCATCACCAGGCTAGGGTAGAATACCCTGTGATCTTCCAAAAATTTCCTCCATTCCTGAAACTCGAAGATCTTTAAGAGTTCTGGAAACTTCAGGACCATGGATTCATCACCGAAATCAACTATCCTCGGAGGAATGATTTTACCACTCTCTAAAAATACGGTAGACTGGGAAGGCCTGGTACCTTGCTCTGAAGACATTCCCGCAGCAGCTTCTGATTCTAGACAACGTTGCTGCTTGGACGGAGGCTCCTCAGCAGTTTCCTTTCCTTTCCTCTTCCTTTCAACCTGAGCGGCGGATGCTTGCTGATCCATTTGCCAAGACTCCTAGAGTATCAACTCTCTCTTGCCGGTTGCTACTGGAAGTGAAGCTAGACCCAAGAGGGGAAGAGATCTCTGTGGGGAAAGGAAGTGAGCGGGAAAAGATAGAGATGAGTTTGAAGGAACACTCAAGGTGGAGCGGCACGAAGATGAATATGAAGCGGCAAGGGGAAACGAGGGTTTATGGATGAAGGCGTGTGAAACAAGAAGGGTTTTGTCGGGTTGCTTTTCACTCTTATCAAACTTTTTCTGGAAATACCCAAACTACCCTCAGTCATGATGTAACACAGCCATTGCCTGTTAAAGTTTGCCCTTCAATATATGGACTAGTTATATTCTTCCAAATTCCATGGTCAGTTACCTCAAGATATTAAATCAACATGATCACAAAATTAGCTGTTAAAGTTGCTTAACCTAGAGAGAGTCACGATTAAATTACTCCTTATGTTTGTCAAGCAAAGAAATAACACATCGATGTCAAGCAGATTTTATTTCTTCATTTAATGGACAAGAGAAGGCATACAAGGTCAACCAATTTGTTGAGCACAAGGTAGAATAGTCCCTTTTTACACAAGGAGACATGTTTATCAGACACCAGAAACCCTGGTTACTCAGGACGGACTACCTTTATGCCAATCAAAGCCAATGAAATTTTTCTTTGTTGACTTTTCCCTTTTTTTTGTATTATTTTAACATTTCTATACAGAGATAGCTAGTTGTATCATGACAGAAACTCTGGACTTCTCTGATCTAGAGTGTCTATTTCTCCACAAAAGCCATTGCTCTGCCACAAAGAATGGCGTATTCCCTGGTGGCACTTCTCATGATTTTAGACAAAAGACAGATATCTTACTTAACACAATTTTTATCTCACAGCTCTCTTCACATAAGTTTCAGTTAAATCGAGATCCTCAAGAAGTTTTTCTCATTTAACAGGAAGTTTTATAATATGTTGACCAACACTTGAGAGGATAACTTAGAAGGATCAAGGACCAAATATAACCCCCATACATTGAAGTTCTTTATTAACATGTGTAAGTTGTTACACTAGATATTGGGTGGTTTAAGGTATACAGATCACATCTAATAAGAGCAAGAAGATTGTAAGAAAAAAAATTTCTTTGAGAGAATTTCTGAACCAAAAGTGATAGGAGAGAGATAAGAAGGTGGCAGACCGAATGGAGAGAGATAAGATGAGCAGCACTCCTATCAGCAAGCCAACAAGTGAGAGATCACTCAAGACATTAAGCACCAAGGACGCTTACAAATATAATATTCTTGAAGAAGTTCTGTCTCACATCCAGAGAAGCTCTTGGGCAATAAACTGCAACCTCATGAGATGACAGATCTTAACACCACATTAACTGCATCGGCTGACAAAATTCTTCAGAAACCAAATGGCCTGTCAAACTCCTTTTCAGCCCACTCAAGGACATCTCACACACGACTCTTGGAAGTATTAATTATTTATTGAATGCAATGTTTGCCATGAAAATTAAACATGTGAGTTTGTGAATCATGCACATACAGGCTCCCCTGATCAGCAGAATGACCCATGGTACTAGGCGGAGCACTTGGTCTGAAAGACCACCTCACACATAGTAAGCACCTCTGGACATATTTCCCTGCCTTTTGATAGCTTACTATTTGATATATCATAGTGGTCAAACATGATAATCAACGGGCATGGCAGACTAGAGAGGTTGTTCTAATCATGATAATTCTGTCTAGTCCAAAATAGGCAGTTTATATGAACAACAACAAACATCATTCTGATGGATTGGAGATTGAATTCAGATTTGGAGGGAAGCAGTAAATTTACCTGGAGCATTCAGACATGGGGTCCTTTTATGTGCCCTGGTTTATTACCGCTTTATTCCATCCAAGGCACACCTGCAAAGCAAAGTTATTTTGCACAAACAAGTACCCAAGAAGTCTTGGGTCCTGACATGACAGTATTACTTCTAGCAAGTTTCCTCAGCACATTTTTAACTTGATAGCAAGGAGCAGTAGCTTTCAGTACTGATTTATGCATATCCTTGTTAGCATGAATCCTATGTGCATAAACATGAGACTCCTTGTTAACAGAATAAACATTCTGTTTGCCAAAACCAGTTTGGTTTTGATATCCTGCCAGCCAACATGTTGCAATCCTGTGACCTAGCTTCCCACATTTGAAGCACTCATTGTGCTTGCCTCTAAAGATATTTCTACCAAATACATTTTTATTCACAGGGAGATTAACAGTTTTAGAATTGAGTTTTCTACCCTGAGTATGCCAGCAGTCCTTGACTGCATGGCCATGCTTCCCACAATGGGAGCAGAAAGGAGACTCTCTCCTATAAGATCTTGCCCAACATTCAGTGACCTTATGCCCAAGCTTGTTACAATTAAAACATCTGACATGCTGGTTCGGAGAAGCAGTTTTGTTGATATTAAGAGCATGTTGGTTAGCATAAAATTTAGCATGATGTGGGAGTTGTTTTTTCTTTCCATTATCAAACCAACATTGAGCAAGGGTGTGGCCTAATCTACCACAATGCGAACATTCCCTTTTCTTTGAATGAACATCAGGATTTCTATCACGATATTTCCTAGCATCCATATCATCCTTTTCCATCAATCTACATTCATGCATCAAATGGCCAATTCTATGGCAGTAGTAACATGACATTTTCTTTTTCTGAACCTCATGATTTCTGTCATGAGTTTTCCTAACATGCATTTTACTAGTATTCATGTCATCTTTTCCTTTCAGTTTACATTCATACATTTGATGACCAGCTTTATGACAATTAAGGCATGACATAGGTTTCTTGTTAGCATGGGATTTAAAGTCAGGATGCATGTATGTAGTAGAATCCACTTTGTTCTTCCCTTTTTGTTCTACAGTTGTCTTCAGACACTTTGAGCAGTGAATTGAAATACAGAAGGACTGGCTAGGCTAGCAGATGCAACATCTGAAACAGCAGAAGTTTGAATCTTATTTTCAAAGCTCTTTTTCTTTGTTGAGTTATAGCCCAACCCTTCTTTTTGAAAATTGACTTTAACACCTAACAATCTGTCCAGATTTTCTTGTCCTTCCACAAATTTTGACAAGGATTTCTTCAAGTCTTCTATTTCATTTTTCAGAGAAACAATGTGTATTTCATAACTGGCAATCTCTTGTTCATTGCAGTTTACACATTCACTTAGCACCTTGTTTGCGATTTTATAGTCCTCAATTTCATTTTCTAGATTGCTCAGTTTATCAGAATCTTCAATGCAAACAGTTTTTCTTTTTTCTAAGGTTAGAAGTCTCTCAGACATACTACTGTTCAACATTTTCAATTTTTCAATTTCTCCCTTGAGCTTGTCATTCTGGATCAATTCATTTATTAAAATCTGATCTTCACACGGTGGTTCAAATTGTTGATTAGATTCAGATTTTTCAGTTAGCAGTTTGTTTTCTTGTTCAAGGTTTTTAATTTTCTGAACATTTTCTTCAATGATTTTCCTGAGAGAGTCATTTTCAGATTTAAGTTCATTCAGTTCTGAATTAACAAATTCTTGATTCTTTTTCTTTAACAATTTAATTTGACTCTCAAGCTTACGAATCTCAGCTATGGAAGCATCATTTGTTTGTTCCAATTTTAAACAGTTTTGACATGAAGAGGAATTTGCACTGGTTAACCTAGTACCCTTTCTCAGTTTCTTATGTTCTCTTTTTAAATTTTCATATAGCCCCAACAAGTCAGCATAACTATTTTCCCAATCATCCATAGTATAATGTTGAAAAGGGTTTACCTGATCATCATTGTCCTCTTCATTACTTTGATTGTTGCAGTGATCAGTCCCATTGGCCATCATGCAGGCATCCTTCTTTGACTCGAAGGCTATTTTCAGTTGGTCCAAAATTTCAGTGGCTGACCTGCAATGATAAAAACATGAATGTAAAGCTTTGTCAGTGGAAGCCTTCAGAATTTTCATAGCCATCTCGTTTTGATCACACATGTATCTATCATTGTCAGGCCATTTGGACATTTTCTTTGGCAGTTTGTGTGGACCATGTGAAATCAACTTCCACATATCCGGATCACGTTGTTTAACATAGGTACGCAGACTTCTAAGCCACAACTTAAATCCAGAACCACTAAAGATCAGTGGGTGCTTCATTGAAATCAGTTCAGGAGTAAAACCAAGCAGTAAGAGCCAAAACAGAAATGCACCTATCAGAGTACCAGGATCCCCTACAGATCGTTGAATCTGGAGATATAGGGAACCGCTCTGATACCAATTGATAGGTCCAGAGGGGGGTGAATGGACCTTTACCCGTTAAAAATTAAGGATTAAAAATTAAGTTTAGATCTCAAACAGGAGTTTCCGAATTAGAGCACAATGGTCAAACACTAACTGCAGAACGAACTGCTTGGAGGATAGGGAAGGATCGGCCTAAACAAGCATCTACCGAACATCCAAGCCCAGAAGAGAAAAATAAGCACACGGCACGAGGATTTTTAGGTGGTTCGGTCCTCCAGACCTACATCCACCCCACACTCAAACTGAGTGTGGCTTCACTAACAGCTGGGCAACACAGCTTGCCAACAAACATTGATACACAGCTTACCCAGGGGAACAACCTCCCCTCTTCGTCCTACTCGGAGGGAACCACTAGCAACCCACGGTCACTAGAAACCAGAGACTCACGTCTCTCTTCCTCTATACCAAGAGGGAACCCCACTGGTAGCAGTCCCACTACCAGTGAACCAGCCAGTAGCAACCTACTGCCGGCAATCCACCAGAGGCCTAGCCTCTCTTCCTCCAGACCAGGAGGGAACACACCAGTGACTCCCCGTCACTAGCAAACTAGAGGTCTAAGACCTCTCTTCCTCCAACCGGAGGGACCCCTTGACTTGCAAGCCACAAGCCAAGGACCGGAAGACAAGCCTCCCTTCCTCTAAACCAGAGGGAACCCTCAAGTGACAACCTGTCACTTGCAACCTGGAGATCAGATCTCCCTTCTCCTGTACCACCAGGAGAAACCCGATCCCCAACAGGGCAATCGGAAGAACAAGACTAAACAAGGTAGCAAAAGGAAAAATAAGAAAACATGAAAATGACAGCGACAGAAGCTGGAAATAAAATGCAAGATATATAGCTCTCAATGAGCATAGTCGTTCTAGATTTGATCCACGAACAGACTGATCAGATCCTCAATAAAGCTCTCTCTCCTCTTCTTTTCTTCTTCTTCTTTCTCCTTCAGTTTCTGCGCTCTCTTTTTCTTCTCTTCTTTCTCTCGTTTTTCTGGATCGAAGGACTCTCTGCTTTTCTGCTCTTTCTTCTATATCTTTCTCTTTTTCGATCATACTCTATCTGAAGATGAAGGTTTCTATTTATATCAGCAGCAGCAGCAGATCCGGTTCAGAATGCGTGTACCTCCCACGCTTGATCCAGAACCTTCTTGCCACGTGTCCTTATCAGATTGGTTCCTCTAGCATTGGATCACGTGCTGCCCAGACACTGAGGAGTAATCTTCCTCGGATCCCTGCAAGCAGATTAATTACATTAATGCTCAGGGTTCGCTATATGTAGCTGAGATAAGTTGGTTGGCCATAAGAACAAAGAACTGCACGAGATATATGATAACAAAACGAGGTGCACTATACTGTGACTGACACGAGGTACGTTAGATGAGTTTAGCACGAGATAACACGAGAACGACACGAAGTACACGAGAATAAAGCTAACACAACAACGAAGACGACACGAAGTCAGATGAAGACAGCATGAGGTGAGAAGAAGATAACACAGTGTGAAGCAATAGAAAGACACGCGATCAGAAGAGACTAGGACGAAAATAGAAGGAAGCAACACGGAGATACAAATACAAAAGAAACACGAAGACAGGAATACAAAGACAATACGAAGACACGAATACAAAGACAATACGAAGACACGAATACAAAAGACAACACGAAGACATGTAGTGAAACAACACTTGAAAACACAAGAAAAACAACTCGAGCACACAATAGCTCGAATGAACGACTCGAAGACGAGGTGACACGAGTTGAAAACAACACGAAGATGAAAATAGAAACCGACACGAGGTGAGGTCACAAAGCGATAAAGACACGAGGTCTAGGAAACACGACACGAAGACATGAGATAGACACGTCTTCAACAACACGTGATGAAACGGTGGAAGCAGAAGAACAACTCGAGGAACTACAGTAATTGACACGAAGACACAAGAGCAAACATAGAGGACTGACTCGAGATGAGCAACTAAGTGCTAACGACACGAGGTTCATACAGAAGCAACTCGAAGTTCATCAGAACAATTCGAGCTGCTTCAGAAGAATCAGCACGAAGTCAATCAGCACACAACTTAACACAACACGAGGTCCGAAAGGACGACAGGGCGTGTTGAAAACACAAACAGTACTAAAGCTAAAACGACACGAAGGCAAACAGTACAACACGAGGTGTTATACACAAACATGACGAAGTTCCAACCAACACGAAGACAGTCCCTGAAAATACCTGAAGTGAAATGAAGGTTTATTCTTCACAGAAAAATATTCTTTGTTCACTTTCACAGAAAAATATTTTTGTTAATTTTTCACAGAGAAATATTTTTGAACACCACTAAGACTTATAGTGTTGTCATCATCAAAACATGTAAAGATTCAACAAGACTCAACATGCAGGTGCGATGGAGACCCTATGAGGGGATGACAGATGAGGGCCAGCCGTGGGTCGTAGCGGGGTGACCTCGCTTTGAGCATGAGCTGTGGGTCCACTGCTTGAGCGAAATCAAGCCGTTACGGCTTAGGCTAGTGGTGAGGACCCTGGGCCTACACCAGGAGTGGGTAGAGGTAGGGGAGCCACACGGCATCGGGAAGAAGACACGCGGTCGTACAAAGGCGACCGACTGGAGGGTACGATTCGAGGAGCAGTACGCCGACTGGCGGCGAGGCGAGATCCGAGTCACCTCCCATGCGACCGACAGCTCCGAGTTCCTCCGACGCTACTGGGAGGTTTACGCTGGATGACCTCAGATGAAGGTCCTAGGGGTATGTATGAATGCACTTATTTCTAAATGAAATGCAAATGCTTATGAGGCTATCATGTGACTAATATGTAATATATGCAGGATGCACGAGACATAGCGGCGATGGATGCCCAGGCCCACCTACACAGCCTGGAGGACCAGCTGGCCGCCACACGGGCCGACCTAGAGACCCTGGTGAGTGTTTAAATTATTTCTATATGCAAATGAATTTTTATTGAATTATTGATGATTAGCCACTGACGATTGCAATGAATGCAGCGTGCCCAGCAAGGAGCAGTGAGGAGAGACCCAGGGGAGGCCTCCAGCTCGAGGGGGCCCAGTGCAGAGGTGACTGCACTGGCAGAGCAGCTAGCTGGAGCGACCGCACGAGCCGAGGCAGCAGAGCACGACCTCGCTTCACGGGTAAATTCCAAAACACAAATCCATTCAAATATTGATTATATAATTGTGCACTGATGAAAATTCATTTTACAGACTGAGGAGCTTCGAGCCGCGCTTGCTTGCGTTGATGAGGGCTTCCGTGCGACGAGCACGTAGGTGAGTGGTTCAATCATGTGTTGCTTGAATTGCTAGATTACTGAATCATTGTATTAATTGTGGAATTGATGATTTATTTACCTGTTTGCAGGCTACTCAGCTTCAGGCGGTACGTACCGAGTTGACGATCCGCGATCGGCGGATCTTAGAGCTAGAGAGGATCTTGAGGCGTCGGGAGGAGCTGCCTCAGGACGTGGTCGAGCTGTGGGTGGCTCTTGAGCTGGAGAGAAGGGAGCGTGCCCGGGAGCGCGAGGAGCGTGCTCGTGAGCACGAGGAGCTGGCGGACCTGAGGACTCAGCTAGTCCTTTCTCAGGAGCGGCTTCGAGTGTCGGAGGAGAGTCTACAGCGATGCCGGGAGCGGGCACGAGCGGCAGGGTACAGCCTTGGCGGTTCTTCGTACATGGCGGGCTCTTCTTTTCGACCGAGGAGCGAGGCAGGGGACCAGGCTCGAGGTCCAACGGCTTCACGGGGCTCCATGCCCCCTCCACCAGCACCACCTCGGGACGCCGAGGGTGAGGTTGAGAGTAGAAGAGAGGAGGGTGGAGACGAGAGCTGAGAGACTTACTTGTACCCCTCCACCTTCACGCTTGTACATGATAGACATGAGATATATATATATATATGAGATTTGAGCTTTTGTTTACCTGAGCACTTTGTGTGGTTGTGGACTTGTGTTTGTGTACTTTTCTCTTTCCACGTTCTTCGTTTTTGCTTCGCTTTGCTCTATTCCTGCAATTGTAATCCACACTTTGAACAAACAGGTTAATTCATCTATTCGACTTGGCCCCTTGCTCAATAAGCAAGGGGTATCAATATTTTGACCTTAATGACGGG
Source organism: Amorphophallus konjac (assembly GCA_022559845.1). Classification (NCBI taxonomy): domain Eukaryota; kingdom Viridiplantae; phylum Streptophyta; class Magnoliopsida; order Alismatales; family Araceae; genus Amorphophallus; species Amorphophallus konjac. The sequence goes on along the minus strand of CM040118.1, from coordinate 239,768,805 downwards.
TCAAGGGGCCAAGCCTTTAATCAAATAAGGTAAATGAAATAACTGATAACGGGGAGATGCAATATGCAAGCACGCATACTTGGAGAATGCATTTTTTTTCTTTTCACTCATTTACATTTTTTTTGTTATTTTTTTTGTGAAAACGCGCCTTAGAGTAGGTCGTGATTCACCTAAAAGACGCCCTAGAAGACGGTGTGAATTTGAAAAGGGAATTTGATTTTTTGAGAAAGTAACGACCTGCGCAGGGACGTTATTTTGAAAGAGATGACCTAAACAAAGGCGTTAATTAACTTGAACGCGCCTTAGACAAAGGCGTTAATTGAATTTATTCTGCAAAAATGGGTTGACAAGGCTATCAAGACCACGGATCCTACACGGTCACCATCTAAAATTCATTAACCTTTCTTGAGTAATTAAAAGAGAGTCGACGTGATCATAGTTGACTTGTATTTGAGATTTCGTACAGTGCAATTTCCTAAGTCCGTCTTGACCATCCTGCGAGTTCATGACTTACCACATAGAAAGGATGGAAGAAAATATAAGGGAAGCCCATAAGGGATTCTGAGATGCTCGAGGTAAAGTTACCTCCCCTACCCTATGCCTGTTGGGGTTCGGTCTTTGGCGTAGGGAAATTTTGTTGCCTTTTTGCCTCTTTTATATTGCACGCATACGTCCAAGGTTTTCCTTGCGGGGACTTTGCCCTCTTGACATGCTTTTCTTTTCACCATTTGACTTTCACTTTGAAATTGACTTGCATTGATGAACAACCTAATTGTACTTGGGCTTTTGTGGCATTTGTTCCCTTTTGGGCCCTGACTTCCACCTACTAGGGCAACGGATAGGCTTGGCGGGTCTACCCCGAGGTCTCCCTTCCTCCCTTATGGGCCGAAGAAGAAAAGAACGGGTATTGTCTTTCACCTTTAGTCAGGTTTTGACATCCCATCGGATTTTACACTGCTTGAGTTTAAGAATAAAGCGTGTAGTGTGTGCGGGTGTCGACCCAATTTTAGGTTAACAAGACTGATGAATGAATTCTGAATTTTGACCTTTCGGACCTTGATCCTTCATGTGCCATGGCACCAATTTTGAAAGCTTTTCATTTTTATTTATTTTGATTTTGAAGAATTCCTATTTTTGCTTTTTGGAATTTCTATTTTTTTGGCTTTTTTGGAAAAATTCCACTTTGTTTTGGATTTTTGAATCAATTTTCATTTTTTTTGGATTTTGAAAATATTCTATATATTTATATTTTTTTTGGATTTTTGAATCAAGGGTAGTATTTCTTAAGATACAAACCATTCCATGGGTGAGTTAACTCTTCTCTCTCAGCATTAATCAGTTTATAAGCATTGCCTGGATAAACCTCTTTTATGACGAACGGTCCTTCCCAGTTTGGTTGGAGTTTTGAGCGGGGCCCACCAGGTTTTACGAAAATTCTCTTGATTACCATCTCACCGACTTTGAATTTTCTCTCAATTACTTTCTTTTGATAAAAACGTGAGAGCCTGTTTTGATAAACGCGTGCATGCTCAGCGGCGACCAGACGCTTCTCATCTAGGAGTTCCAATTGAGCAAGGAGTGAATCACGACGCTCATCAATAGAGAGTTCCTTGTCAAATTGTATTCTCAGAGAGGGAATGAGAATCTCATAAGGGACTACCACCTCCATTCCATAAGTAAGGGCGAAAGGGGTTTGCCCAGTGGGGGTACGAATGGAAGTATGATAGGCCCAGAGAGCTTCAACTAGCTTGTCTGGCCAATCCGAAAATTTATTAGCCTCATACGTCTTTTTAACAATTTTGATCAAAATTTTATTAGTTGCCTCTCCTTGGCCATTGCCCTGCGGATAATAGGGAGAAGAATGATGCAATGGAATGTTATACCTGTTGCAGAGATCCTTGAGCTCTTGAGAGATGAATTGAGGTCCATTGTCGGTGACGATGGTGCTTGGAATGCCGAACCTCGTGATGATGTTCTTCATTATGAACTTGCAGATAGTTGATGCTTTAATCTCCACATAAGCTTCCGCTTCTGCCCACTTGGTGAAGTACTCCGTTGCCGTGAGGATGAACGACTTTTGTTTGGTCAGGAGGTTTGAATCACCAAGAGGTCCAATGATATCAAAAGCGCACATGGAGAAGGGCCATGGGGAGGACATAGGATGGAGTGAAGAAGCAAGAGAATGAATTTTGTCGGCGTGCAGTTGGCACTTAACACACCTTCGAACATAGATAGAACAATCATCTTCTAGAGTGGGCCAATAGAAACCTAGCCTAAGGATCTTCTTAGCTAACATCTGGCTGTTCACATGACCACCACACACCCCAGAATGCGCCTCTTCCACAACCTTCCAAGATTCATCATCATTGAGGCATCTTAATAAAACACCAGTGAGCCCCCTTCTGTAGAGCACACCTCCAACCAAGACATAACGATGAGCCACTCTTCTGATTGCTTTCTTTTCTTCCACAGTGGCTTCCTCGGGATAGGACTGATCATTGCAATACCTGGCAATATCATAATACCAAGGTTTCTCTTCGTCAGCCAACTCCTCTTGCCAATCTAACAACATGACCTCTTTGCCTTTAAGAGCTCCCTTCTGCTTGACCTTTTCGAGCACTTGATCCCTAATATCGAGGAACGCACGATCCTTAATTGCTGGAGTGTCGCGCTGATGAATCAGAGGAACATGAAAATCACGCTCAGGAGGGAAGACTAAAGCAGAGGCTAAAGAAGTAAGGGCGTCAGCCAATATGTTCTGGCTACGAGGAACATGGATGAAAATCAATTTGGTGAAGAGCTTGGCATAAGCTGAAGCAAGTTCCTGGTAGGGTTTGAGCTTAGGATTGATAGTGCGGCATTTGACGAGCACCTGGCGTAGAATAAGCTGACTATCACCAACAATCCGCAATTGGGTGACACCATATTTATGAGTGGTTTGAAGACCGGCCAAAAGAGCTTCATACTCAGCGATATTGTTGGTGACAGGGAAAGTGAGCCGAGCAGAAAATGGGATGGTGACCCCTTCTGGTGTTAAAAGAACCATGCCGATCCCTCTTCCTTGGGAATTTAGAGCTCCATCGAAATGTAATGTCCACATAGGATCCTGGGGTTGATTAATAGACATCAGTTCTTCATCTGGAAACTTCGAATTGATAGGATCAAAGCGGGGGAGAGGGTGATGAGCAAGGTGTTCAGCAATGGCGTAGCCTTTGATAGCTTTCTGTTGAATGTAAGTGATGTCAAATTGAGAGAGGAAGCTTTGCCAGTATGCTAATCGATCAGTGAGGATAGATTTTTCAAGAAGGAATTTAATTGGATTCATGCGAGCAATGAGTTGAACCTCGTGAGCTAAGAAATAGTGTTTTAACTTCTGAACTACCCAGACCAAAGCAGCACAAGTCTTCTCCATGGCTGAGTACCTCTGCTCACAGGGGTTAAGAAGTTTAGACAAATAATATGCTGCCCTCTCCTTACATTCTTCATCCACTTGAGCCAAGACAGCACCTACAGAGTCATCCAGGACAGAAACATAGAGGATAAGTGGTTTGCTTGGAATTGGGGGCCTCAGGACAGGAGGACTGGCCAAATAATCCTTCAATCCGTCAAAGGCTGCCTGACACTTGTCATCCCAATTAAACTTGACTCCCGACTTAGAAAGCTCGTAAAACGGCCTACATCTTTGTGAATGCTGGGAGACGAAGCGGCGAATAAATTGCAACCTCCCGATTAATCCTCGAACTTCCTTCAAATTCTTGGGAGGAGGCATGTCTCTAATGGCCTTTGCCTTGTTGGGATCAACTTCAATTCCCCTCTTGCTAACAATGAAACCAAGCAACTTCCCTGAAGAAACGCCAAATACACACTTTTTGGGGTTCATCTTCAATTGATATTCTTGTGATCTTTGCAAGACTTTATCCAGAACCCCAGGATGCTCAATCCTTGTCCTTGATTTTACAACCAGGTCATCCACATACACCTCAATAAAAATGTGAATCATATCATGAAAAATCGCCATCATTGCCCTTTGATAAGTGGCTCCAGCATTCTTGAGTCCAAATGGCATGACCACATAACAGTATGTTCCCCATGGTGTTGTGAAGGATATTTTCTCTTGATCTTCTTCAGCCAAACGAATCTGATTGTAGCCTGAAAAACCATCCATAAAAGAGAGAGTCTCAAATCATGTTGTATTATCGATTAGAACATCAATATGAGGGAGGGGGAAGTCATCTTTAGGACACGCCCGGTTGAGGTCCTGGAAGTCTATACAAATCCGAACCTTTCCATCTTTCTTCATGACCGGGACGATGTTAGCCACCCAGTTGGGATAGAGGACAACTCTGACAAATCTAGCCTTATGGAGCTTGTCGACCTCTTCTTTCATCTTTAAAGCCATGTTAGGGTGGAAACGTCTCAACCGTTGTTTCACCAGGACAGACCCTGGCTTAAGTGTAAGCCGATGTTCAACGAGCGCAGGGTCTAATCCAGGCATATCATCATAACTCCACGCAAACGTGTCCTTGTATTCTTGAAGTACCAAAATAAGCGCCTCCTCTTCGGAGGGCGACAAATTCTTACTGATGAGGACAATCCTAGGGTCTTCCTCGGTACCCAAATTTACTTCTTTGGTAGGCTCCTCTACAGAGGCTGATGGTTCGTCAAATCTTCTCACGGCACTGGCAAAGGCATCAGCCTCATCCTCATAATCTTCATAACTTTCATCCCCCTCTTCAATAGGGTCTTCATCATTCATAATCTCGTAGACACCCAAACCCTCATAAGAAACATTAGCATCCTCATATTCTAATTCTGGCAGGATGATTGGATCCTCCACAAATTCTGAAATGGCTAAACAGGCTCGGCATCTGATGGCTAATTCCAACAAAAACCTACGGGGAATCTGCTTACCCTTAGACTTCTTATGTGAATCTCCCCCATGAATTTTATTATTAGAAGAAGAAGAGGAGGAGCAACTAGCTTTATTAGACGAAGAAGGAGGTGAGAAAGCGGATACAGGAGGTGATACAGATGAAGACCCCTCATCGGAGGGGGCAAAGAGATTTATCAAGGAATCTTGGAAGAGCGGCCCCTAGGTCGGGACACACTCGGGAAGGAGATAAGAGGTTTCCTCAAAAGTGATGAAGGATTGGAGAGTTGGAATTTTGGCATTTTTTATTATTTTTATCTTCATTTTTATTCTCTTTTTCTAGAAGAAAGCAATGCAAGGGGAGAATAGCAGGAGGAGTGGAGATTGCAAGATTGGAGAAAGATTGAATCGGTGGTGTGGCCCACGTGGGGGTGCAATGGAGAGTTTAGAAAATCGCTCGGGGAGCGAGGGAGGAATCGGCAGAGAAACTTGGATTGAATTTGGAGACAAATTGATCGTAATCGGTGGCGGTCTTGGCACGCGACCAAACCAATGAGAATATAGAGAAGCAAGAACAGATGGATGCATGGAAGCGAGAGAAAAGAGGCCGGCCCACAGCCTGTCCACAGTGAAACCTTCCTCAAACGGAATATCTGGCTCTCCAGTATCAGCGTAGTCACTCAGCAACTGCCTCTTGTCTGTAATCACAGCAGGTTTTTCAATCAATTCATGAATGAGTGGTGGCCATTCCGGATCTGTCGGCATAAAGAGGCGGCTCAAAGAAATAGTAATGTCTTGCATATCGAACCACCTGTACAAGTCACATTCTGGATCATCCATTTTCCTTCTCTTGTCAGGCCTTAAGGATTCCAAGGCTTTATATGTGGTTAGCGGGGCAATATGACGAGCAAACTGTCTAGCATGAACATCCTGACAGTCTAGTATGGAAGTGATTATTGTAGTTTGCTCATTATTCTGAAAGCCACCCGTGAAAAAATGTGTCTGCAATGTTCAGGTAAGCGGCTGACAGTCAGTCTTCAATGTAGATGTCATAACTGCCCACGGTTCATCTTCATTTTTGCCTGGCCCTTTGTAGCCCAAACCACCTCTTGCAATCAATTTCTGAGGCTTTACAGGCTTAATCCTGCCTTGACAATTGGCACCCAGACCTTTGCCATTTTGATACCCCATTTTCATTAAAATGTTCCAGTCATGGGTGTTCATCACCGTTTTCTTCTTCTTCCCCTTGGACGGCAGGGGTGTCATAGCAACTGTTGTGATAGTCTCGGATGGCATCGACTGTGGGCGAGGGACGTCCAATACAGATAACAAAGGCTTGTTGGCAGGCCAAATAGAAGGAACTGATAAAGCCACATGAATATCCTCCTCTGGCAAAATTGGCATACTGGTGACTTTAATAATGCGGCCCTTGTGTGGAAATTTAAGGCATTGGTGATTTATCGAGGGCACCGCATCGAGCTGCTGGATGTTGGGGCGGCCAAGAATGCCATTAAATGTTGGATCCATGTCCAAAATATGAAAATCAGCTGGGATTGTTGCTGGACCCAAACTTACTTTTAAAGTAATCATGCCTAGAGGAGGCTTCTTCGTGTTATCATATGCAGTGACCGTTATAGTGGACGGCCGAATTAGATTCTTGGGAATGCCGCACATCTTCAAAGTGCTCGGCGGCAAGACATTGATGGATGCTGATGCGGGACGAGACCACGGACACGACAAGCTCGTGACTGCCCCTTAACGAGGGAAGCGTCGGATGTGCGCGGTTGAGAAATCGGCAATGAGCTAGGGTGATCGGCTCTCTTTTGTGCCCGGATCGGGTCACGGGACGGTCTCGCACTCTCTCGCAGCAGCGGTAATGAATAGATAAAGCGAGCTAGATATCCCTACACATGCTCTCTAGCAGCGGCATAAACAAATATATATGAAGTAAGCAAAATGCCGAGAAGGGAGCGAATGCGATACCTCCACGCGCTCGGCGTGGGGAAGACGGACCCGGCCGAAAACTCGTACTCCCGAGAAACTTAACACACAATAATTACAGCAATGGGAACATGCCCACTCCACGCAGGGAGGTAAAGGGCTATACAAATGGGCCCGGGAGGACCGAATTCCGGTTGACGGGCAGCTTCGTGTGTTGATTCGGCTACACGCGTGTTCACGACCGTGGGGCCCACGTGCTGTCCGGAGAGGCCGTGTGGGACCCAGTGGTACCGCTGTAGTGGAGACACTTGGAGAAGCGCTCCCCGGGCTGGCGGCACGCTGGTTCGCCGGCCGGAGGCCGGGCGGCTCCGTTCGGCATCGGTCGGAAAAATCGATCGGAAATCTGCCGGTTCTGTATTTCAGCGCGCGCTCCAGCGAGAACGGACGCTGCGATCAGCACCGGTGTCGGAATGCGATGAGATCAGAGCCGTTGTAAAGCTGCTTCGAAGTACTACAATCTAGTGGCCTTCAGGAAAATTCACCAGATTTGTACTCTATGTTGGCGAATTTTATATGCTGCTGTTGTACAGTAACCAAAGACTCAGATCTGCAGATAACTTTCCTGAGAACTGCCTTTGACCGCTATGAAGACCTCGGATTCAGCCCTTGTCCTCTTCATAAAAGTTGTAGGAAATTAAGTAAGGAAACCAGGACTATTTTTGGCTCTGGATTTTAAGGTAATGGTGATTTGTTCTCATTTTGGAAGTGGAGGGTGGTCGGATCTGGGATCTGACTAAAAACACTGTAGTAGAGGAAGAACACGAATTTCTAAAAATAGATAAAAGGCTGATAAAAAATTAAGAAAATTTGTGGAGGTAGGGGGTGATGGACAGAACTCCCAGTAAAATTGGGAGGGTTTGGACAAATCAAAAAGATGGTCGGAGGGGGAGAAATCAGAGGTTCTGTCACTGTAGATAGAAACCTGGCAGATCTGGGATGACAGGTTGGACGAAAATGTAAAAATACTAAACGGGGGATTTTGGGCGTGAAAATTTAGGTGGCACTTGGGATGCAAGGGTAGAACACACCATAAACATTTGAGCTTGAGATCTTCATGTGGAGGAGAGCATATATTCAGACAATAAGCCTCTATCCAGGATGGACAGAACACCGAAGGCGGCTCCGCGGCGGCGTGATGGCGGCACGAACGGCGGCGGCGGCGGCACCGATGATCACCGGAGGTGGGGGGGAGGAGATATCACTCTAGAATGGGGGTTGGGGATAAAGAAACCAGGGGGAGAGAGAGGAGAGGTCGAAATTCTCCAAGAGAGGGGTTCTTGCACAATGATTTTTTCACTTTCATTAATATTCAAATGAAAAATACAAGTATTTATATGCCTCCAATCTAATCCAATCTCTACCATTGGATTTAGGGATGGGAAATGAATGGCCTAGATTAAATGTGACAAACACACACAAAAAAAATAAAGTAACCCAAGTGGGAGACAAGCTTGACATGGTAGGTAGCCTACCTTAGACATTTTACTCCCTTTGTCTACCCATGTGGCATTTGACATTCAACCCTTCTAGATGGCCACCTAGGATGGTTGACCAGCCCCACATAGGTGACATGGACCAATGGGAAAGGGCTGAGGGCCCCCTTGCTGGTCCTACTATATAATTACATAAAAACCCACACAATCCATGGGAATGACGCATTGGCTTATAAAGCCGTACAATTGCGCATATACTTTCCCAAGGATATAACACAAACTAAAAGGACATAAATGCAAAAGTAAATGTACATGCTCAGTGTCGATTCCCATCAGCTCTCCCCGGGTGGGAGGAACTCGACCCCGTCGAGTAGGGGTATGGATGCTCGGGTACTCCGACGGATCCGTCACCATGCCAAGTAACGCGGGTACGCTCCACTCCAAGTGATCGTCACCTGCTCATTCCATATATACTCGATATGCGCAAGCTGCCATGGGCTAGTGGTGGACACTCTGGGTGGGGCACTCTCAAAGGGGGAGGTGGAGGCTCAAAGACTCACTAGGAATCACCGCTGAGTCCCTGTAGGTGACTAGATCCGGGTGTAGATATAGAACCGATCCCATCCTCATCGAATGAGTCCACTCGCCTCTTACTCATAAGAGAACGACAACGACCTTGCACAAGACACATGCAGACAAATGAACGACACACAAACCATGCAAACAAACCACACAAAGAAGAGACAATACCGACTCATATATGACCCTAGACATACCTAATGTTAGTCTGACCCGTACATGGGTGACGGCGGAGCAGGACACCCGAATGTGTGCCATGCATGCATCTGACGTAACCGGTGGTTGACATCATGCGGAAATCCTAGACCTCCTAAGGTGCGCCATGCATGCATATGGGATGTGGATGTGGGAGGGCCAAGAGTATCTCCCCTAGATGATGGTGTATCTTGTAAGGGTATGGGCTTGGTGGGCATAGACGACCCGGCCCGTGGGGAAGGGGTGTGGTAGCGGACTCCCTCGAAGAAGTGAAGTGAATGTGGAGGGTCTAAGGATCCACTAGGGAGTGGGTCAAAGGGATCAAAGAAGGTATGACCCCTTATGGTGGGTTCCCACAAGTCACGGTCCCACGTGTAGAAGTTTTGAAGGTGTGGATAGTCACCTTCTTGAATTGTGACGGGTGGGACGGGGATCATAGGCAAGAAGTATGATTCCTCCCTCGGACAAAAGGGTATGAATTCGGGCTTGTCCGGTAGTGGGAGAAGTAGAAGAACCTCCGTGGTGACACAACCTACGGTGCACTCGGAGGTAATGGACCCGAAGGCCGGATGGGTGAAGCTAAGACTAGCGGGTTGGTCAAAGCCTTGGGCCAAAAGATGCGTCAACTCCCATTGTGAATCTAATCCCATGACAAGATCGTCCAATGTGTCAACATGGTGACGAGATCGAAAGGTGGTATGGAATGAGTTGACTGGAACTAAAGGTAAGGTGGGATCCATGAAGAGGAAGGGATGTGGGACCAAGCCATCCTTGAGCCAACTAAGAAGCGGCTCGGCTATGAAAAGTGTACCCGTCAGAAACACGGGTGGCTCGGGCTTGGGTGGTTCCAAATGAGAAGGTTCCGAAGCAAGTTCGGAAAGAAAGGGTGGTGAGCATGGGTCCGTAGGCGGAGTGGCCTGATACGAGCGGACGGGTGGTGACACGGAGATGATCGGCCGAAGGATGTCGGGAAAGACAAACTTGCCGGGTAGGTGAGGTGGATATAAGGTGCAGGTCCTCATATCCCGGTCAAAGATCGCTCTCCTCTCTTCCAACCAAGGTCGCCCTAGCATAATGTATGGGCCTGTGGGCGTACCAAGGTTGCACTATGCACCATCACAGTAAAGAGTGGAGCCAATCATCCTTTCAAACTCGACAAAAGCAAAATCCCCATCGCGAATAATCTTACCCACCTTGGAGAGGGACTCCACGATATCAGGAGACACCCAATTATCTAAATCATTATGAGCAAAATGGAGTCTCGTCGTGGACCCATTGGGTAGAGTAGCTTTAGTAACGAGATGAGTGAAAACTAATGGTCGGGCCATGAAGGCATTGGATTGGGCCACAAAGGATGTCCCTTTGGACGCATGATCTTGGGGAACGGCCATGGGTAGCGAACATGGACATGCATACACACGGAGACAAGACACTAGACCGATTAATGCAAAGGTTGGGATGCATGCATACTAAGGACAAGACACCAAGACTCGGTACGGGGCGGAGTTAATCGATCCGAAGATCACTCGCGCAAGTGTGCGGCCTTCCCGATTGGCGCAGCCTAACGTTCGGACAACACCTTTTGATATACCGAGTAAAGGGATGTAAATGTGACCCAAAAGACACTTTTTTTTGTTTTAAAACAATGATGGCCCTAAACACGACTTAGACAATGACTAATGACTAGACATAAATGACACTTTTTTTTTGTTAGACACCCTAGACTCAACTTGCTCTAATACCAAATTGATGCGGGACGAGACCACGGACACGACAAGCTCGTGACTGCCCCTTAACGAGGGAAGCGTCGGATGTGCGCGGTTGAGAAACCGGCAATGAGCTAGGGTGATCGGCTCTCTTTTGTGCCCGGATCGGGTCACGGGACGGTCTCGCACTCTCTCACAGCACCGGTAATGAATAGATAAAACGAGCTAGATATCCCTACACATGCTCTCTAGCAGTGGCATAAACAAATATATATGAAGTAAGCAAAATGCCGAGAAGGGAGCGAATGCGATACCTCCACGCGCTCGGCGTGGCGAAGACGGACCCGGCCGAAAACTCGTACTCCCGAGAAACTTAACACACAATAATTACAGCAATGGGAACATGCCCACTCCACGCAGGGAGGTAAAGGGCTATACAAATGGGCCCGGGAGGACCGAATTCCGGTTGACGGGCAGCTTCGTGTGTTGATTCGGCTACACGCGTGTTCACGACCGTGGGGCCCACGTGCTGTCCGGAGAGGCCGTGTGGGACCCGGTGGTACCGCTGTAGTGGAGACACTTGGAGAAGCGCTCCCCGGGCTGGCGGCACGCTGGTTCGCCGGCCGGAGGCCGGGCGGCTCCGTTCGGCACCGGTCGGAAAAATCGATCGGAAATCTGCCGGTTCTGTATTTCAGCGCGCGCTCCGGCGAGAACAGACGCTGCGATCAGCACCGGTGTCGGAATGCGAAGAGATCAGAGCCGTTGGAAAGCTGCTTCAAAGTACTGCAATCAAGTGGCCTTCAGGAAAATTCACCAGATTTTTACTCTGTGTTGGCGAATTTTATATGCTGCTGTTGTACAGTAACCAAAGACTCAGATCTGCAGAGAACTTTCTTGAGAACTACCTTTGACCGCTATGAAGACCTCAGATTCAGCCCTTGACCTCTTCATAAAAGTTGTAGGAAATTAAGTAAGGAAACCATGACTATTTTTGGATCTGGATTTTGTGGTAATGGTGATTTGTTCTGATTTTGGAAGTGAAGGGTGGTCGGATCTGGGATCTGACTGAAAATACTGTAGCAGAGGAGGAACACGAATTTCTAAATATAGATAAAAGCCTGATTGTAGCAACCCTGATAAAATATTAATAACAATAAAGATTTTAAAATAAATCAAATAAATAGATAAATAAAACAATATAAAATAACGCCTCGGATAAAGGCGCTATTTAAATTATAAACGCCTCTAGCAAAGGCGTGATTCAAGAAGGGACGCCCTGACAACACGGCGTCAAAATTCTAAACGCCAAAAATGGTAAGGCCAAGAAACGCCCCTATCTTGGGCGTGTTTTAAACAAAGAAATGCCCTAACGAAAGGCGCTTCTTAATAAACGACCTGAACCAGGTCGTCAATTCAAGAATCGACGCCCTGATCAAAGTCGTTAATTCCATTCGAGTTCCGTTCGACACGGGAGCTTATCCCGGGAAGGATTATGTTAATCTAGTAAGTATTTAAATAGGGCAAGGACTCTATATTGGAAGCATTACTTCCACTAGGACTCTAACCCTAATAGGACCCCCTAAATCCTATAAATAAACTGTTCGATCCAACCCTAAATCTATTTGGACGGACGACTGCTGCACGGTACGTGAAGAACATATGTTCTTCTAATTCCTTTTGTTTTCTGCTTCGGTTACATGAAGAACTAATGATTCTTCATCTTATGTTCCTTCTTACAGGTCAGGAAACTCCTACGAAAGAACCAGGTAATGTTCTTTCTTCCTTATCCTCTCGTTAGGTTGTTGAAGAAACTAATATATGTTTCTTCTTTCCCTGTACGATCTACAGCAAAAATTGACAAAACCAAGAACAGGTGTTCTTCATCGAAAACGAACTCCTTCTTAAAAAGATTTTCTTCCTCCTGCTGCTACTGCGGTTGATTGGTTGCAGTAGAAGTTTCAGATCTTTCAAACCCTTCGTCAGTTCAATCATATTAAGGTAGGTTTTCTCAAGTTACTGTAGCCCAAATGAAATTAATGCAAGATATATATATATATAAACATGTCATGCATACGGTTATCATAGTTTCCATGCGTTTTCTGAAATATTTTGAAAGAGACGCCCCTGTCAAGAGCGCTAATTTACAAGACACGACCCTGACTAGGTCGTCAATTTAATATTTGACGCCCTGTACACAGGCGTTAATTTCACTTAATCATGAATTAACCATGTTAAGAACTGATTATATATGAAATCCTGATTACATTAATGCATGATCCTCTGTCCTCAACCCTACTGATTTTATTATCAAGATTATATGATTGTTATCCTTGATTATCGTGCAAATCGTGCTTTCTGATATTCATTGAATTCACGACCTGTACAAAGTCATTTTTCAACTGTTAACGCCCCATCATAGGGCATGAATTGAAAGGAAACGCCCCCTCCTAGGGCGCGTATCTGTTAAATTCCTGAAAATATATATTCTACAAAATAGAATTTAATGATAACGCCCCTTCCCAGGGCGTGTTTTTGATAATTCCTGAAATTAATTATATCCTGTCCAATATTGTGAATAAAGGACGCCTTCTGGTACAGTCGTCGAATCGTGAAGAAACGCCCCTGCCAAGGGCGCGTTTTAGATAAATTATTGAAATATTGAAATTTTGCAAATATGGAAAATATATAAACGCCCTTCTGTTAGGCGTTAATTACTTGATAAACGACTCTGCTTAAGTCGTTACTTTACTGTAAAACTGATTTTCCCCTGTTTCTGTTAACCGATGGTTTCATATGTTATATAATATATATATCGGCACTATTCTCCATTCCGTGAGTATAGTCCTACGATTCGCGATTGTTTTATCGATCACACTCAATTCTCATTGACATACAAGCTCTCCATTGGACATTCCGTTCCTTTGGACTAGCGAGTTAGTCATAGAGACCTCCGTAAGACTCCTCGTAGCCTTGGATTCCCTCAAGGCCGACTGAGCTGGTTGTACCCTAAAAACCCATTATACTATTTTGCCATGTCACTCTAAAGAAACATGGTATACCGGCCCTTATGATTATACAAAGAGTATATCATAAGAAATTCTTAATGGGATGATGATATCATGCCATATCATGTCATTCTTGTAAACCTCAATTCTATGATAAGAATGAGGGTATCTTACCTTGATATAATGTTCATGTGGACTTCAATTCTATATATAGAATGTCCATATTGATTTTCATGGTACCCAAGTCAAGGGAACCATATTCTACCTAGTTTTATCGAGATCATGATTATACCGTTATTATCGCCATTCTATGTCCTTTGTCATATTTTTGGACTCCATTCTGTCAAAGTTGTCATACACGTCTACAAGCTTGATTATTGAAATTCCATATTGGCTATATAAACAAGAGTGGATGTCAAAATACATGATAAATGCCTGCGCATATAGGGCCCGATCTGGTCCTGGGAGGAGCACCCGAAAGTACTTGTGCCCATGGGAGTTAAAATGATAAGGTATCTGGCATTATACCGAGTACTTGACTTGCTTGATTGGACATTCCACACACATCATGTACTTGAATCGTACTTGACTTGACATGAATTGCGTGGCCCGAAAAAGGGTGATTTACTTGCTTGATACATGATAGCCAAAGTTCTTGACATGACTTGTTAAACGTACTTGCTTGAATATCTTGAATAAACTTGTTATCTTGTTGAAAGTTCATGATTAAGTTCATCTTATTTCCTTGATATTACATTCTCTCTATCTTGTCGTTTTATGCGAGCATGCATAGCTTTATTGCATTCATGAAAGATGTAATTACTTACACCCCTTGCTAGTACTTGAGATATAATTTCCTACTGAGCGTTCGCTCATTCCGTTTGTCCCTTTTTACTTTTCAGGTAAGTCCGACGACGATGGAAGTCAATCGGATGGGAATGGTCAAGAGTGAAAGTGATAGAGTTGCTCAAGTGTCAATTAGTCTTTTCTATAGTTTCTTGAGTCAACTATGTAGTTTTCCTTTTTATTTAACAGAGTATTGGATTTGTAATAGTCTATCCATTTTGAAATAAAGGATTGGGTTATCTTGTTATTTTACGCATCTCTGTCTTTGTGTCGAATACACGACCACTCTGATTGACATAATTGATATAAACTCGTCACGCGTCTCCGGGTATCTTCCGCGCTCGGGGCGTGACACTGATAAACAATTAAGAAAATTTGTGGAGGTAGGGGGTGATGGACAGAACTCCCAGTAAAATTGGGAGGGTTTGGACAAATCAAAAAGATGGTCGGAGGGGGAGAAATCAGAGGTTCTGTCACTGTAGATAGAAACCCGGCAGATCTGGGATGACAGGTTGGATGAAAATGTAAAAATACTAAATGGGGGATTTTGGGCGTGACAATTTAGATGGAACTTGGGATGCAAGTGTAGAACACACCATAAAAATTTCAGCTTGAGATCTTCACGTGGAGGAGAGCAGATATTCGGACAATAAGCCTCTATCCAGGATGGACAGAACACCGAAGGTGGCTCCGCGGCGGCGTGATGGAGGCACGAACGGCGGCGGCGGCGGCACCGATGATCACCGGAGGTCGGGGGGAGGAGATATCACTCTAGAATGGGGGTTGGGGATGAAGAAACTAGGGGGAGAGAGAGGAGAGGTCGAAATTCTCCAAGAGAGGGGTTCCTGCACAATGATTTTTTCACTTTCATTAATATTCAAATGGAAAATACAAGTATTTATAAGCCTCCAATCTAATCCAATCTCTACCATTGGATTTAGGGATGGGAAATGAATGGCCTAGATTAAATGTGACAAACACACACAAAAAAAATAAAATAACCCAAGTGGGAGACAAGCTTGATATGGTAGGTAGCCTACCTTAGACTTTTTACTCCCTTTGTCTACCCATGTGGCATTTGACATTCAACCCTTCTATATGGCCCACCTAGGATGGTTGACCAGCGCCGCATAGGTGACATGGACCAATGGGAAAGGGCTGAGGGCCCCCTTGCTGGTCCTACTGTATAATTGCATAAAAACCCACACAATCCATGTGAATGACGCATTGGCTTATAAAGCCGTACAATTGCGCATATACTTTCCCAAGGATATAACACAAACTAAAAGGACATAAATGCAAAAGTAAATGTACATGCTCAGCGTCGATTCCCATCAGATGCCCCAGTGTCCACCAAACACTATTGTACAGCCACCTTATTGATATCAACTGTGATGCACAGAGCATATTTTCTTGTTGAGATTGGTGCCAGCTCATGCCCATAAAAAGTGATTGCTGGTTGACTGCCAGTAGGTGTTAAGACTACGGTTATCTGCTCGACCGGAATGTCCTCATTGACCATGACTTTATGCAGATATTCCTTTAGAGCCATCAGATGAGTGGTCGACCTCTTGATCAGTTCTAGAATTGAAATTCTTACCGGAGTCCGGTCCAAATGCTTTAACAAGTCGTATTATGTGCCTGGTATGGACTCCTATTCTTGTTCTTGTTCTTGCGGCCACTGTTCGGGCTCTAACCCTCTCTGTGGAAAAATGCGGTGGAACATCCGTCCACTACGGAGCGGCGCCACGCCTTGACGCGCCTCTGTCGGGGCAAGTGTGGGAGGAGGGTTAGAAGAAGAAGAGGGTGTGTTAGTGTTGATAAGCGGTGGAGGAGTGTTTGAAGAAGGAGCCCCCACAGGGGGTGTTGATGAAGAGTTCAATAAAGATGCCCCCGTAGGAGGCGTAGGAGTAGAAAGGGATACCCGAATGCGGGGGGAATTGGTGGGTGGAACGAGGAGACATCTGGGCATAAAAGGTGGGGGAGCCGATGGTGGAAGGATCCTTGCCGTTGGAGGAGTAGTGGTGGTGGGTGCAACGGGCGTTAGCGACGGGCGGTTACGGAGTGGCCTAGATGGCAGTGGTGAAGGGTTGGTGGTGGATGGGGTTTGTTGTGGTGTAGGTTGTGGAGGTGGTAAGCGGGTAAGAAGGGGGCGAACCGGCAAGGTTGGAGAATAAGTGGGGGTAGGTGGATTAACGGGGCGCAGAAGGGATCGGCTCAATTGGGGGGTAGAAGAAGAAGAAGAAAGGGTGCGCAAGAGGCGTGGAGGTTGATTTTGATTGTGATTAAATGCCCCGACAGAGGCGTTTTCTTCATGCCATCCCTGCCCTCTCTCCACCTCAGGGAGAGACATGACAGGGTTTATGTGCTGGTTTGGCGGGTGCTCCGGTAGTGGATTGTGGACAATCCCCATATCCTGCTGAGGCGCTGGAGCTTGTTGTTGCTGCTGTGGAGCTGGTTGCTGTGGCTGCTGAGCCGGTTGCTGCCGAGGAGGCCTTCTTTCTTTCATGGTGGCAATAAACTGCCTCATCTCATCCCAGTTGATGCCGCCCTGGTCATTTAGATCATAAATATATTATCTGAAGTGGAAGCAACGATCAATGTTGTGACCAGGTGCGCGATGGAAAGCACAGTAACGGGATGTGTCAACATTAGCGGGCCACGCTGTTCTTTCCCTTGGTAACATGAGCAAGTTGGCGGCCATTAAGGCGTTGAAAATATTCGGGAGACTTTCTGGCAGTGGAGGGTAGTGGGCTCTCTTGGGTTCAAGTGGTTGTCTTCGTTGTTGTTGTTGGCCATAGTTGGTAGGTGGTGGTACTTGGTGGTACTGTTGCGGAGCTGGAGGGTCAGCGCGGGGCGCTTGGTTTTGCGATGGAGCAAAGGAATGCTGGGGTGAGAATTGGTGTTGTGGAGTGGAGTTCAAATGGGGGTTTTGTGGTGGAGGTGGGTTAGGCCGTGGGTTAGATTGATGGTGGGGGTGGCCAACTACGCCAACCTGCTCGTTTACAATTGTGCCCTCAATTGTGGGCCCGCTGTTGTTGACATTTGTACTTTTCTTAAATAGTCGTGGCTTCGGCTCAAACATGCCCATGATGGGTGAATCCTTCATCTGTGTTTGGATATAACGAGCTCTTTCATAGAGCTCCTCCATGGTTGTTAATCACTTCATGGCCAAGATATGCCGGAACTGAGGAGTTGCATTGGAAATTATCATCTTAACTTGTTCTTGTTCCGACAGCGTATCTTTCAACTTCTCGGCCATTGAACGCCACCTATAAGCAAATATTATGAAGTCCTCCTCGGGCTTCATTTTTTCTGCAACCAAATCGGTGACTGAGAGGGAGGGTCCAACCCGGTCCCTGTACTTCTACAAAAACTTCTTTTGAACAATATCAAAGTCACTGGCATCAGCAGGATCCAATGAATAGAACCATTCAAGGGCTGGCCCCTCCAGAGATCTCCTGAATAAATAGGCCAAAGAGGCCTTGTTGTCTTGCCAGAAGGAGGTCTCGTACATAAAATCCTTCAAATGAATGAAAGGGTTACCAGTGCCATTGTATCGCCGGAAATTCGGCATCTCAGAGGGTGGTAAGTGGAAAACTGGCAGTGTGGGGAGAGAGATTTCCGGGGCATTCTTGTCCGCAATGACTTTCTTAAGTTGCTCTTCCATGCTAGCCAACTTTTGAAGCAGTAGAATATTAGTATCAGACTCGACTGGGGGCGGATTTTGAATGAAAGAATGCGGTATAGGCGTCCGTAGAATTCGGGGAGGTTGGAGAGACTGAGGCCTAACCGCTGAGTAGCTCGCCTGTTGGGCCGGCATGGCCGCACCGGGCGTTGGTGGACGAGAGGGGGGTTTGTGCAAGACCGCCTGGTCATTAGTGAGGTGATGGCCACTCTCGACCGGATGGGGATTAGAGGATGAAGCGGGAACAGACTTCCCTTTCAAAGCGGCCTGAACTGCCTGCCGCTGGGAATCATCTAACTGAGATAGAGCATTAATTAAATCCGTGACATTGAAGGATGGGGAAGGGTTCCCCGAAGTGTTAGAGGGTAAAGTCTGAGAAGAGGGCACAACCTCTTGAGGAGTGGTATCAACCACATGAACCTGAGGGTAATGAGACTGAGGAGGAGGGTAATTTCCCTCATGATAAATGGAATCTTGGAGGGGGATTTCATATTGACCAAAAACATTCTCATCCTCATCATTATAAGAATACCCTTAGCCTGCCATGTTGATGATTTTACCTGAACGGAGTTTCATGTTTAAGAAAGGGGAAAGTTTTATGAAAGGGGTTATCACACCAAAAAGCACTCAATCCAAGCAAACTTTAAACAAATCAATCCAACCAAATTTATGCAATCAAGTTGAGATGAATGTAAAATTTTAGTGTTATGCTTGAGATTAGAGTGGATTAATTTGCAGAATAATTCACTCCTTTTGCAAAGTGAAATCTAGTTTGGATCCAAGTGTGACTTCCGGGTCAACTAGGTTCTTTCTCTCTCTTCACTAACGATGGGTTCTCTATACTCCGGGTACTTCAAGGGTACAACCAGCCCGGCGTCCGTGAGGGAATCCACGGGTGCGGGGACTTACGGAGGTCTTGGAAAAGGGATTTCCGGTCCAAAGAGACGGAATGCTCAATGGAGGGTTGTCCCGATTCCAAGAGAGGTGTGTGGAATCCTAGTGTAGAGAGAGGAGGTCTCTCAACCAAATGCCACAACATGCAAGCCAAGATATGCAGATCACACCAATATAGCCAAATAATCAATATAAGAATCAATGCAGCCTGAATAAGCGAAGATAGCAGGGTTCTATAAAATCACAGGAAAGAGACTACCTAGCCACGGTCGCTATCAACAAAAAAGACAACAGTGAGACTGTCGTGAATCCCTGGGGATCCCACAGGCAATGGAGAAAACGCGCCTTGGTGTGAGGCGCTATATGTGAAAAGGATGCCTTTGGCAGAGGGCGTCAAATCTGGAAACGCGCCTTGATGTGAAGCGCTAAGCAATAAAGAGACGCCCTGGGGCAGTGCGTGAATCCACAAACAGCGTAATAAAAGCAGGGGATATGATGAAGCACGCCTTATCAGAAGACGTTAAACATAAATCAGACGCCCTGGATGAAGGCGTTAAATTAAAACGCGCCTCTGGGTGAGGCGTTAATTCAGATCACAAACTGGCTGATCTCTGGAGTGTGCAGTGTGCACGGTGGAGGGTGCCCGTGGGGCACAAAAGGAGGGGTACCGAGGGGAAAGGGCACACGTGGGTGCCGAAGGGGAAAGGGCACACGTGGGTGCCAATAGAAAAGGGCACACGTGGGTGCCAATAGGAGATGGTAATCAAAAGACGCACAGTGGAAGTCCCACCGTGATCGCCAATTTGTAGATCGTGATAAATCCACACATGTGGGACAAACAGTGGAAGTCCCACTGTGATCGCCAATTTGTAGATTCTAAGAAATCCACTTAGAACAATTTAAAGGAAAAAGAAATGAATAGAAGAATGGGAAAAGAGGGAGAAAAGGGGAGCATGAGAGGATGCTAAGGGGAATGTGATCGCCAGAGACGCGAGGGCCTCAAAGGATATAACAAATAATCAATGGAGGGATCGCGATATAAATACCTTAAATGCGGGGGAGATTGTGAGTGCACCTTCTCTTTCTATCGGCCGGCTGATGAAGAGAGTTTTCCTTGATTGATTACCCTTGCAAAATTAACAAACACCAATAAACAAACATGGATTAGAAATCAAGATGTGTAGCATCAAATCTAAATGTAAATATGGACATAGAAAGCATGGATATGAACACACCTTATTGGTGTTTGGCCTTTAAACCCCTATGCAAAAGGGTAGGTAAAAGATGATGTATGATGAAGAATAGAGGGAGATGTGCAAATATTGCACTATGGAGATGTGCTAGAGTGCACAATAGGGGAAGATCTCAATAAAGAAATAAAAGAAAAAATGATATGATGCATGCAATTAACTAAAGCAAAAATAAGAGATAGGAGAGGAAAGCTTAGTGGTTTTCTCCAATTTGGCTTCAAGCTAGGATGAAGATCTTCAATGGAGGAAGAAGATGATGTAGAACTCCATAGATGTAGTGGCTTCAAATCTTCAATAGAGGAAGAAGAGCTCCATGGATGAAGCTTTTAGGTGCATGAGAGTCTTCCTCCTTGAGCCTTTGGTCCGGCAGCACCTCCTCTTGAATTGATCTTTTTTTTCTTTCACAAGGGTGAGAGAGATTCTATTTATAGGGTTGAAATTCGGAATTAATTCTAAGGGAAATTAGAAAAATATGTTTTAGTGGGATTTGGAAGAGATAAACATTAGGCAAGTGTCCCTTCAACATTGGAAAGTCATAGGAACCCTTTCCCAAGTGAAAAAGGAGGTTAAATGAGGAAAGGAAGGGAAATTCGGAATTAATTCCAAGAGAAAATAAGAAAACATGTTTTAGTTGGATTTGGAAGAGATAAACATTAGGCAAGTGTCCCTTCAACATTGGAAAGTCATAGGAACCCTTTCCCAAGTGGAAAAGGAGGTTAAATGAGGAAAGGAAGGGAAATTCGGAATTAATTCCATAAAAAATTAGAAAACTTAGTTTTGGTAGGATGGAAAAGGGGGATCCTTCCTCCAAGTGTCCTTTCAATATTAGGAAGCCATAGGAACCCTCTCGCAAGTGAAAAGGGAGTGTAAGTGAGGAAAGGAAGGGGTGCTGCTGGAGTTTGGAATTGAACAAGAATTGACGACCTTGGTCAAGGCGTTAATTGAAATCACGACTGGGACAAAGGCGTTAATTCACGGATTTAATTTTAGCAATAAAAACTTTCTGTATTTAAAAATGATGAAGAGACGCTTGAGGGAGGGGCGTTATTTAAAAACACGACCCAAGGAGGGTCGTTAATTCTTATTTTTCTGTTTTGGAAATCAGAAAATTCCAGAAACTGACGCCTTTGCCTCTAGTCGTCCTTTCTTCAAAACGCGCCTCAGACCAGGCCGTTAATTAAAACACGCCCCACTTTAAGTCGTGAAATCCAAAAAATAGAGAAAACTGCCCAAAAAAACCAGAAAAATAGGGAAAAATAAGAAGAGGGAAAAAAGGGAGAAATCCAAGAAAATTGGGAAAAATAACTCAAACAAAGTTAATTGGAGGGTCAAATTGGGACATTACAAGGTAATACGAGATGCACTCACAGTAACGTCAATTTTGGCGTGTCTACAGCTGCCCCGCCTTGGCGTCTGCTTTGCAAGGGAGCAGAGCAAACTAAAAAGTAGATGCCAAGGTGTGATGAGACACGCAATCAACATCACTTGATGAGAATGAAATCAAAAGCTCGAGATGAAGCAATCCTAGGAAATTCAATGAAATCAACGATGTTTGGATAAGAGGAGGAGTGTGCGCGCGGGCACGACGGAGAATGATCAACTTCCAGCGCGGTGGAAGTACCCCAGGTCACAAACCTGTAGGTTTCACCATTGGGGAGCAGTTACCAGCCAATGTGGACGTGCTGCAGCCAAGGTGGATCAAAGTAAAAGGATTGAGATGAGATGATAGAAATCCAAACAAGGAGCTTTCAAGAAAATGACCCAAAACAGTGACAAAACGAACTGAGGATTCCATCAGCAATGAATATCTCATATCTGGAAAGATTAAGATCAATTTGACTCTCCAAATCAGCTTATCAGAATGATTTTTCAAAAATTATTTCAAACTCCTATATGAATGCATGCTGGGTTTAAAATAAAAAATTAAAACAAATGAAAATATAAGATAATCAAGGATAATATTGTTAAACTGCCAAGACTGGGTCAAGAAACCCATTCTACAAGCCGATACTAAGCCGAAGCCCGTTTATCCACGCATCAACTCGCAAAAGGGAACCATCATCCCCAGTCTTGGACGGCTCAACGGCCTATCCGTGTGACTAAGACTCCTCTGGAATCATCATTATTTTTGATGAAGGGGAACTGAAATCCCAGATTTACCAAAGTCACAAGGTCCTTGATATAATCTAGTAGCGTATGTAACATATAGTAGAATGCATACAGGGGGATGGTGATAGCAATGAGCATGGGGGAACTGAGAAATGAGGTGCAAGCACCGTGGGGCTTGGATGATGATGCCCAATCGGTGGGACCAAGAGCTTCTTCCTGCGCTCAAAGATTCATCAGCCAAGATATAAAAGATAACAAGCAATGAATAAGGCATTTAAGCATAGCAAGCATAGCATGAATCAAAGCATCAATAGCATGTATGTATCATATCATGAATAGCATTCAAGTGTGCACAGCGTGAAAGGCATGAATAACATAGATAGCATCATTAAAGCATAGATAGCATAGCATCATTGTTTGTCGTTTGTCATGAGGATGACAACTTGGCTAATCAAGATTTGGAGTTGAATGATCAAGATCTGATAATGCCCATCGGCGGAGTGATCAGTAAGATTTGATAAAAAAGATTTGGAGATGAATAATCGGAGTAATGCGTAGCAAATTATGAAGATGTGATCAATTGTGAACATGGGAAGAATCAAAAGGTAGATGGCAATGAATGGAGAGGACTCATCCCGTGCTCTTGGTCCTTGCAAAGTTGTCGTTCCTGCAAAAGCACCATCAGAAAAATACAATGTAATTTTTTGGATTTTGAAATATGTAAATTTTTATGAGTTTTGAAAATATTTGAATTTTTATGTGGATTTTGAAAAATATTTGAATTTTTATTATGAATTTTGAAAATATTCAATTTTTGTTAGATTTTGATCAGGAAATATTCAATTTTTTTTGGATTTTGGCTTAGAAAATATTCAATTTTTTTTGGATTTTGACTTAGGAAATATTCAATTTTTTTTTGTTTTTTTTTCTTTTGATTTTTTTTTGGTTTAGACATTGTTAATGCAGCATCAAAGGGTGTTTTTGAACCATTGGCTAGGGGTCCTTGTTCCTTCCCCTTTTGCTAAAATTACCCAAAGTCGAGCGTGCATTGAAGGGTGGCGCCCTATAACTGACTGCCCTTGATTAACGGTGCTCATACCAAGGCCATACCCGAGAAACATTCGGTCTTAGAGGGAGAAGAGAAGAATAATTGAGGATAAGCTTTATGCAGGATGGGAGATGTCGGGACTTGAATTCCTTCCAAGGTGTTTCCCCTCAAAGAGGTAGTCTGTTGTGCCGGGGCTTTGTGCCTTTGATTTTTAGACCCTTGACATACATACGACTAGGGTTTTCCCTGTGGGGACTTTGCCACTCTTGACATGCCATAATTCACAGTTTTGTTTTTATCAAAATTTTGACTTGATTTTCATAATAGCCCTTTTGGCGAGATGTATATCATGAAAACTCATATGAAAACTCATATTGATTTTGGGTCAAGACTGCCCCTATTTGAGACTCCTCTCGTATTGGGGATTACCCTGGGTTGGTCATCTCATCCGTCAACCTCTTGCCCCTGCATTCGGCCGAGTAAAGAAGAGAAAAGACTTTCAGATATACTCATGGCATGGCCAAAGTAGCAACGGTGTTTAACCAAAGGAGCCGGCTAAGGACGCCGTGAAGTGTGTGCGGTGCCCAGCTAAGGGTTGCTCTTAACAAGCGGGGAGAGAATGTTGAATTCCCAGCACGGGGTTCTTATAACCAAAGTGCTGCATAGCAAGCCTAAAGACTCTTTTGACAATGATTCAATTAAACAAAGACCTAAGGTAAAGATCTAAAACACCACTCTTATTCTTGTTAAGAAGCACTTCATTTTGAAAATCATACGTGAAGCAATGAGATAATGATATCATAAAAATGCTTACTTACGTCAACATGTTACCATGCGATCTCTGTTGAAGCAGCTGCCGCGAGAGGCGGGGTTGATCATCGTGGGATTTGTCCTCAAATGGCAGATAAAAGGATTGGAAGCAAAGGATTAGGAAGTGGCTTAACAAGAAGGAGTGGTAGTTAGACCAGACCCAGATGAATAAGGAGAAAAGGAAGAGAGGTGAGGGCTAGAACTCCCTCGCTAAGGCACGGAGACCCTGATCACATGGAACATTCTACAGAAGAAGCGAAAAATCAAGAAGAGGAGTGAGGACGAAAGCCTCGGAAGCAGTGAGAGAAAGGGCAGATGCCCAAGGCAGTGGATGTGGAAGAAGTTGGGTCGGACCCGTGATTAGGAGGAATTAGAAGAAGAAATTTATAGATGGAAAGAGGCGGATCCGGAGGGTCTGGAGACAGAGGAGGAGAATCATGAGTGGAAGAAGAATCCGGAGGCTCAAGAGGGATAAAATATTGAGAGATGCAGGGCCCTGGGAGGAAATAGGGAAAAAGATGATAAAAAGGGAAGAAGAGGACAAAGGATGTGATATCCCGGAGGTGTAGGAAGATGAAACAGAGGAAAGATGGAGGGTCCGGAGGTTCCTGAGGAAGAAGATGCCGAGGGTCGCGATGCCCAGAGAAGAGTGGATGAAAAGGGTCAAGAGGGTCCGGAGGTTCCGGAGGGAAATATCGAGGGACGCGGTGCCCTCGGAATGGAAAAAGATGATAGAAAAGGAAGAAAAGAATGAAGGACATGATGTCCCGGAGAAGCAGGAGAATGAATTGGAGGAAAGATGGAAGGTCCAGAAGTTCCGGGGGTAGAAAATGGAAAGGGGCGTCATGCCGAAGGGATTGAGAGAGGGGTGAAGGATCTGGAGGTTCCGGGGGAAGAAGATAGAAAAGGGCGCGATGCCCTGGGAGAAAGTCCAGAGGTTCCGGAGGAAGAAGACGGAAAGGGGCACGATGCCCAGGGAGAATCAGTAAGAAGCCCAGAAGATCCGGACTTAAGGGTGTGCAGGGGCGCGATGCCCAAAGAGCGAGATCCGGAGGTTCCGGAGGGGGAAGATACCATGGGACGCGATGCCCAAGGGGAAGAGAAAGATCCGGAGGTTCCGGAAGAGTGGAATCAGAAGGGGCGTCATGCCCTAAGAGGAGGGATAAAACAGCTGGAGGTTCCAGGGAAATAGCAGGAAAGGGGACGCGATGCCCCGGGGAGAGTGGATTAGAAGAGGATGAAGATGAATAAGATGGGAAATGCGGAAGATCCGGAGGTTCCGAAAGGCGGGGAAGATACGGGTCCGAAAACCCGGGAAAGAAGAAGTGCAAATGTATGCGAATGCAATGCAACAGATGCGATGAATGCATGGATGCAACAGAATGTATGAGATGCAAAGAATATGAAGAACATGAAGGGCGAGAGGATGAGATCCCCCTCCTTACCCTTGGAGTGGCCCATGAAGAAAATGTGATAGACAAGAATGTGGATGAAGTTGAATAGAAGGTGGAAGGTCCCTTAGTGGAAGCATGTCTACCCCTCCACGGCAGCAAAAGTGTACAACCGGATAAAATCAAAGTCTGTGATGAAGCTTTAACAATCACTGCCAACTCCCTTGGAGGGTGAAGAGTGACAATGTGAGAGAATTGGAAAATTAGAGCCTGAAGCATTGTCATATCCAAGGATTGTGGTGTTTGAAAAGTATTGAACAAAGTGGGCGTTCGCCCCTTGTATGAAATAGAAGGTTCCAGATTGAAGGATCGGAACAAGGGGTGCCCTGTCTGGCCCTTGGACATAGACTTATACGGCATCAACGCATGGCATTCTCTTCTGGCGAGCAGCGGCGGGGGCTTGGCCTCTTCGACCATTCTTGGCACAACAACCCTGATTGGCATTCAATAAATAAGTTCTTGCATCTTGAACATCATGGCCGCGGCCAAATCTTTCTTTTCCGGCTCTTGATCATCTTCATCACAAGTACTTATAGAAGGACACCCGTTCCAAGTAGTAAAGGGGGGTGAAGCGGAGGCGGAAGGTTCCATAAATGGTGGAGGTATAATGGAAGGTGTTGGAGAAAGGGTGAGTGGAAATGGCGGTTCAAACACGTCGAGCTTCTCCCTTTGCTCGGAAGCAGTCGGGGTTGGCTCGAGTGCAAAAAGGGGTGAATCCTGCTCAGGATTAGCCACGGGTAAGGGTGAAGGGTTAAGTAGTGGAATAGGAGTGGCTAGGTCATGGGTTAAAGGTATAATGGAGGGCCGAGGTGGCGGTAATAGGAGGTTAGCTGATGAAGTGGAGGCTAATGGTATAGCAGGTGGAGGTTTAGCGGAGGCCGGTGCTGTGGAGGCTGATGGTATAGCAGGAGGTGTAAAAGTATCAGGTTTGGTCTGGAGGAAACGCCGGATGGGGCGAGCGGTGTCTGGGGTAGGAGACATGTCTTGGTGCGCCGACATGGGTGATTGGAGTATTGATCCCTCGTCATAACACCAATAAGTCTTAGAAGCGGGGGTTATATTAAGGACGATGGCATCATCTTGAGCAGGGGGTTCATCAGTGGTAGCGGAGGGAGAGGAAAACGAAGAAAACTCGGAAGGGATGCCTGCAGAGCTTCATCATCATGTGCCGTCTTGAATTCTTCAATTGCCGGTTCTTCATTATCGAGTTCAAGTGGATGCCATGGTGGAGATGTATTAGTAGGTGGTGGAATGTAATGGTATTGCAGATGATGTGGTGAATGCAAGTGTGAATGTGTAGGCAGAGGTGGAGGGCCATATGAATGAACGGGGTGAATGTGTGGAGGATGGACAGCGTCCACTTGAATGTTGAAATCTGCCGGCTCTTGCTTGCTTGAATTGTCGACGCCGTAGCCGTCTCTCCTATCCTTCCAATCTTTCTCCATCTTTGTAATGTCATTTAGAGCCGCATAAAGGGGATTGACTGGAGTAGGAGGAGCGGGCCGTGGGCTCGTAACCCTCTTTAATTGTTCCTCCAACAAAGTGACTTTGTCGAGAAGAGTTTGTTGGAGGGGTGTGACTTGAGCAACTGAGGGTCGGTAGGGCCTTGAAGGAGGGGCCGCACAAAAAGGCCGTGGAAGGGGATTAATGGGATGACCCATAGAAAAACCCGGATGGGCCGGGTTGCAAGGAATAAATGGGCCTTGGGGCTGTGGTGGAGGTGGAATAAAAGGAGGCGGGTGACGGGCCACCCGAATAGGGGTAGGTGTGGACGAAGGAGGCGGGTATTGGACCACCCGAGGAGAAGTGTGAATAGGAGGAGATGGGTGATGGGCTACCCGGGTAGGAATGTAAATAGAAGAGGGAAGTGGGTGATGGGCCACCCGCGTAGGATTGGAAGGAGGATGAGGGGAATGAGGTGCACCCTCAACAACGGCCTTAAGGGCTTGGATTTGTTGAGGGGTGAGATGATCTAATGCATGCAAGATTTGGGAGACCTTCTCATCTTCGGGAGGAGATGGTCCCGTAGGAGTAGTGGCTCGCGATTGAGGCAAGGGACCATGGGATTGGATATTGCCCATGGGTGGGGCAAAATCGTGAAGATGAAGGCGTGGTCCCTTTAAAAGATTATGGTGAGAGTTGTGATGAATATGTTGAAATTGAAGGGAATAAGATGTGCTAGGCTGATCACCCTCATGAACATTAATTGAGTTAAACATGTTGACTTTCTTATCAAGGTATCCCAAACAATTCAATGTGCAATCAAAACAGCTCACATAGATAGCAAACAAGCTAGGATGGGGTTACCTTTGATTTCTTTTATTTGAACCTTGGCAAATTAATTGATTTTATGCAAATTGATGTGATCACTCAAGGGGGGAACCTAGTTTCAAATGTGGTTTTCTCCGATGCCAACTAGGAACACTCTCTCACCATGCATAGGCCAACTAAACCCGGGACTTCAAAGGTACAACCTGCCCAGCATCCGTGAGGGAATCCACGGGTGCGGGGACTTATGGAGGCTTGGTTTAGGAATTTTCGGTCCAATGAGACGGAGTGCTCAATGGAGGGTCCTTCCTTCACCAAGAGGGTGGTGTGACTCCTAAAAGTGTGGGGAGAGGAGGTCTCCCAAACCAATGCAAGGATGAATGCAGCAGATAGTATCAAGCAGATAACAACACAGAACAAAAACAAATGACGACCTGGGAAGGGTCGTTACATCCATAAATCGCGTCTGAGCGTCAGTCGCTAGTCACTGTAAAAAGTGCAAGCAGAGTAAAATAGCGCCTTAGGGTGAGGCGCTTTCTCTAGAATGGACGCCCGAGAGCAGGGGCGTCAAATGGCAGTAATCAGCACGAATAAACAATGATAATAAAAATGACACCTTACAGTAAGGCGCTATTCAAGTGAAAGACGCCTTGATGTGAGGCGTTATACTGATAAAAGACGCCTCTGAGAGGGGCGTTAATTACTTCAATACTTCAACGGCCATAGGGCTCAAATAGTGGAAAATACCGACAGAAATGAAAAACACTCACACTCTCAGTATAAGAATCATGGCAATCAAACATGACAAGGGATATAGCATGCTCATCATTTTTTTTTTTAAAAGAGATGGATAAATGGAATTTCTAAAAACCTATGAAACTGACAAATCACATAGGGAGAGTGCTACGTGGAGCACAAAGGGAGACGCACCGTGGGTGCAAATGGGGAGATGGCACACGTGGGTGCCCAAGGGGAAAGGGTAATCAAAAGAAAAATAAAAGGTGTCCCACCGTGATCGCCAATTTGTAGATCGTGATAAATCCACACATGTGGGACAAACCACTCATATGAGGTATGTAAAAGGAGGATGATGATAACAAAGACAAAAGAAAGCACGTGGTGCTATAAAGGAGAGTGATCGCCAGAGGGGTTACCTCAATAATGAAATAAATGATCGCGATTACCTGGTGATAAGTGGGATGCGGGATGGATTGTGAATTCCTTCCTCCTCCTTCTATCGGCCGGCGGATGAAGGGGGTTTTCCTTATTGATTACCCTTGCAAAAAAAAGAACCAAACAAGCAAAGGGAAGTATATCAGCCGAGTGAATGTAGTATGAATCCCAATAAACCATATGATGAAAAAGAAACATGACATGCACACCTTTTTTGTTTGTTTTAAAACCCCTAAAGAGGAGTTAGGGAAAGGAGAAATATGATACTAAACTAATGCAAGAAGTCGTGCAATAGATGATGATATGATGATATGAATCAGAATAAACGAACAGAAGAAAGACCCCCTTATGCTGTCCCTGTAAACAGTAAAGGGGAAGAAACCACTTGGAAGCTACGGCGTGGCTGCAGAAACAGGGAAGAAGAAAGAGATAGAGAGCCTTCAAAAAGAGGGACCGCACAGGAGGAAGACGACCGTAATAGCCAGCACCGTAAACTCTAATCTATTCTAGCCTCTGTGCGTCTGTGTGTTCTCTGCTCTCTGCCTGCTAACCTCGCGCGAGGTCGATCAAGGCAACCTTATATAGGGTTCCAGATCAAAGATAACCTCAAATATAGGAAGATAAGAACGGGCAATGATCAATGAAGGCAGGACTCTAGTTCCCAAATCGAGCAAGGTGATCAAAGAGGGCAGGGAACTCTTCAGGAAAGGCATACTCAAACACGACTCTGAATGATAAAACACGACCTTCAAAAGGGCGTCAAATTCTAAATTGATGACCTACATCAAGACGTTACTCAAAAACACGACCCTAACAAAGGCGTCAACTCTTGGATTTAAATTTGGCAATAAAACATTCTTTATTGGAAAATTATGAGAAGACGCCTGATATAAAGGCGTTAACAAAAAAACACGCCCTGAGGAAGGACGTTAATCAGTAATTGGAATTTATTTTGAAATCGGATAATACCAGGAATTGACACCCTGACATTTGGTCGTCCTTTCTTTTGAACACGCCCTAAGTATGGTCGCTTTTAAAATAACACCCCTCTTCAGGTCGCGAATCACAAAAATACAAGAACAAACCAAAAAACACACAAAAATAGAAAAACTTCATATTATGAATGTATTGAAGTTCACTTTGGGGCGTCAACATAGCGACATGAGATTTGATCAACATAATGTCAATTTTGGCGTGTCTACAGCTATCCCGCCTTGGCGTCTGCTTTGCAAGGGAGTGAGACGAAAATGAACCGAAAGTGCAACCAGCGGAATGAAGTGGAATGAACTGATAAGTAGACGCCAAGGTGTGATGTGACACGCCTCAGACACCAAGCATTAGAAATCTTTCCAAGATTCGGAGTGAAACAACTCTAGGTGATTCCAAGGAAGCATCGATTTGCTGGATAAAAGAGACTAAACTAAGTAAATAAAATGTGCGCGTGGCACGACAAGGAGACACCATTGGAGAGCGGTTACCAGCCAATGTGGACGTGCTTCAACCAAGGTGGATTTGCAAAAAAATAAAGGGAATTGAGATGGAGACCCAGCAAAGGAACATTTTCAAGGAACTAGCCTGAGCGACTTCAGAGAGAATAAAGTACTTGATTTGGAATGGAATATCTCATGTCAACTCAATCAAGAGCGAGTGACTTTCATTATCGCCATAATATGAAGATTTTCATCATCAAGCTCAAAGTCCTACATGATGCATGTTGGGCTAAAAGGAAAACTTAAAACAAACTAAAAATAGAAAATAATCAAGGATAATATTACTAAGCCATCTAGATTTGGTCAAGAATCTAGATCTCTGATCTGACACTAATCCGAAGCCCGTTTGTCCGCGCATCAACCCAGAAAGTGGAACCATCAGCCTCTGTAGAAGAGCCTAACAAAGAAATTAATTTGGGTACCGAGGAAGACCCTAGAATTGTCCTCATCAGCAAGAATTTGCCGCCCTCCAAAGAGGTGGCGCTTATTTTGGTACTTCAAGAATACAAGGACACGTTTGCGTGGAGTTATGAGGATATGCCTGGATTAGACCCTGCGCTCGTTGAACATCAGCTTACACTTAAGCCAGGGTCTGTCCCGGTCAAACAGCGGTTTAGACGTTTCCACCCTAACACGGCTTTAAAGATGAAAGAAGAGGCCGACAAACTATATAAGACTAGATTTGTTAGAGTTGTCCTCTACCCTAACTAGGTGGCTAACATCATCCCGGTCATGAACAAAGTGGAAATATTCGGATTTGCATAGACTTCCGGGACCTCAACCGTGCGTGTCCTAAAGATGACTTCCCCCTACCTCATATTGATGTTCTAATCGATAATACAGCAGGATTTGAGACTCTCTCTTTTATGGATGGTTTTTCAGGCTACAATCAGATTCGTTTGGCTGAAGAAGATCAAGAGAAAACATCCTTCACAACACCATGGGGAACATATTGTTATGTGGTCATGCCATTTGGACTCAAGAATGCTGGAGCCACTTATCAAAGGGCAATGATGGCGATTTTTCATGATATGATTCACATTTTTATTGAGGTGTATGTGGATGACCTGGTTGTAAAATCAAGGACAAGGATTGAGCATCCTGGGGTTCTGGCTAAAGTCTTGCAAAGATCACAAGAATATCAATTGAAGATGAACCCCAAAAAGTGTGTATTTGGCATTTCTTCAGGGAAGTTGCTTGGTTTCATTGTTAGCAAGAGGGGAATTGAAGTTGATCCCAACAAGGCAAAGGCCATTAGAGACATGCCTCGTCCCAAGAATTTGAAGGAAGTTCGAGGATTAATCGGGAGGTTGCAATTTATTCGCCGCTTCGTCTCTCAGCACTCATAAAGGTGTAGGCCGTTTTACGAGCTTACTAAGCCGGGAGTCAAATTTGGTTGGGACGACAAGTGTCAGGTAGCCTTTGACGGATTGAAGGATTACTTGGCCAGTCCTCCTGTCCTGAGGCCCCCAATTCCAGGCAAACCGCTTGTTCTTTATGTTTCTGTCATGGATGACTCTGTAGGTGCTGTCTTGGCTCAAGTGGATGAAGAAAGTAAGGAGAGGGCAGCATACTATTTGTCTAAACTTCTTAATCCCTGTGAGCAGAGGTACTCAGCCATGGAGAAGACTTGTGCTGCTTTGGTTTGGGTAGTCCAGAAATTAAAACACTATTTCTTAGCTCACAAGGTTCACCTCATTGCACGCATGAATCCAATTAAATTCCTCCTTGAAAAATCTGTCCTCACTGAACGATTAGCATGCTGGCAAAGCTTCCTCTCTCAATTTGACATCACTTACATTCAACAGAAAGCTATCAAAGGCTACACCATTGCCAAACACCTTGCTCATCACCCTCTCCCCCGCTTTGATCCTATCAATTCGGAGTTTCCAAATGAAGAACTGATGTCCATTAATCGACCCCAGGATCCTATGTGGACATTACATTTCGATGGAGCTCTAAATTCCCAAGGAAGAGGGATCGGCATGGTTCTTTTAACACCAGAAGGGGTCACCATCCCATTTGCTGCTCGGCTCACTTTCCCTGTCACGAACAATATAGCCGAGTATGTGGCTCTTTTGGCTGGCCTTCAAACCGCTCATCAATATGGTGTCACCCCTTTGAGGATTGTTGGTGACAGTCAGCTTATTTTACGCCAGGTGCTTGTCAAATGTCGCACTATCAATCCTAAGCTCAAACCCTACCAGGAACTTGCTTCAGCTTATGCCAAGCTCTTCACCAAATTGGTTTTCGTCCATGTTCCTCGTAGCCAGAACATCTTGGATGACGCCCTTGCCTCTTTAGCTTCTGCTTTAGTCTTCCCTCCTGAGCGTGATTTTCATGTTCCTCTGATTCATCAGCGCGACACTCCAGCTATTAAAGATCGTGCATTTCTCGATGTTAATGACAGGGTGCTCGAGAAGGTCAAGCAGAGGGAAGCTCTTAAAGGCAAAGAGGTCATGTTAATAGATTGGCAAGAAGAGCTGGCAGACGAAGAGAAACCTTGGTATTAAGATATTGCCAGGTATTGCAATGATCAGACCTATCTCGAGGAAGCCACTGTGGAAGAAAAGAAAGCAATCAGAAGAGTGGCTCAGCGTTATGTCTTGGTTGGAGGTGTGCTCTACAGGAGAGGGCTCACCGGTGTTTTATTAAGATGCCTCGATGATGATGAATCATGGAAAGTTATGGAAGAGGTGCATTCTGGGGTGTGTGGTGGTCATGTGAACAGCCAGATGCTAGCTAAGAAGATCCTTAGGCTAGGTTTCTATTAGCCCACTCCAGAAGAGGATTGTTCTATCTATGTTCGAAGGTGTGTAAAGTGCCAACTGCACGCCGACAAAATTCATTCTCCTGCTTCTTCACTCCATCCTATGTCCTCCCCATGGCCCTTCTCCATGTGGGCTTTTGATATCATTGGACCTCTTGGTGATTCAAACCTCCTGACCAAACAAAAGTCGTTCATCCTCACGGCAACGGAGTACTTCACCAAGTGGGCGGAAGCGGAAGCTTACGTGGAGATCAAAGCATCAACTGTCTGCAAATTCACAATGAAGAACATCATCACGAGGTTCGGCATTCCAAGTACCATCGTCACCGACAATGGACCTCAATTTATCTCTCAAGAGCTCAAGGATCTCTGCAACAGGTATAACATTGCATTGCATCATTCTTCTCCCTATTATCCGCATGGCAATGGCCAAGCAGAGGCAACTAATAAAACTTTGATCAAAATTGTTAAAAAGACGTGTGAGGCTAATAAATTTTTGGATTGGCCAGACAAGCTAGTTGAAGCTCTCTGGGCCTATCATACTTCCATTCGTACCCCTACTAGGCAAACCCCTTTCGCCCTTACTTATGAAATGGAGGTGGTAGTCCCTTACGAGATTCTCATTCCCTCTCTGCGAGTACAATTTGACAAGGAACTCTCTATTGATGAGCGTCGTGATTCACTCCTTGCTCAATTAGAACTCCTAGATGAGAAGCGTCTGGTCGCCGCTGAGCATGCGCGCGGTTATCAAAACAGGCTCTCACGTTTTTATCAAAAGAAAGTAATTGAGAGAAAATTCAAAGTCGGTGAAATGGTAATCAAGAGAATTTTCGTAAAACCTGGTGGGCCCCGCTCAAAACTCCAACCAAACTGGGAAGGATCGTTCGTCATAAAAGACGTTTTTCCTGGCAATGCTTATAAACTGATCAATGCTGAAGGAGAAGAGTTAACTCACCCATGGAATGGTTTGTATCTTAAGAAATACTACCCTTGATTCAAAAATCCAAATATATATATATATATAATATTTTCAAAATCTAAAAAAAAATGAAAATTGATTCAAAAATCCAAAACAAAGTGGAATTTTTCCAAAAAACACATAAAAATAGAAAAACTTCATATTATGAATGTATTGAAGTTCACTTTGGGACGTCAACATAGTGACATGAGATTTGATCAACATAACGTCAATTTTGGCATGTCTACAACTGCCCCGCCTTGGCGTCTGCTTTGCAAGGGAGTGAGACGAAAATGAAGCGAAAGTGCAACCAGCGGAATGAAGTGGAATGAACTGATAAGTAGACGCCAAGGTGTGATGTGACACGCCTCAGACACCAAGCATTAGAAATCTTTCCAAGATTCGGAGTGAAACAACTCTAGGTGATTCCAAGGAAGCATCGATTTGCTGGATAAAAGAGACTAAACTAAGTAAATAAAATGTGCGTGCGGCACGACAGGGAGACACCATTGGAGAGCAGTTATCAGCCAATGTGGACGTGCTTCAACCAAGGTGGATTTGCAGAAAAATAAAGGGAATTGAGATGGAGACCCAGCAAAGGAACATTTTCAAGGAACTAGCCTGAGCGGCTTCAGAGAGAATAAAGTACTTGATTTGGAATGGAATATCTCATGTCAACTCAATCAAGAGCGAGTGACTTTCATTATCGCCATAATATGAAGATTTTCATCATCAAGCTCAAAGTCCTACATGATGCATGTTGGGCTAAAAGGAAAACTTAAAACAAACTAAAAATAGAAAATAATCAAGGATAATATTGCTAAGACATCTAGATTTGGTCAAGAATCCAGATCTCTGAGCTGACACTAATCCGAAGCCCATTTGTCCGCGCATCAACCCAGAAAGTGGAACCATCAGCCTCTATAGAAGAGCCTACCAAAGAAATTAATTTGGGTACCGAGGAAGACCCTAGAATTGTCCTCATCAGCAAGAATTTGCCGCCCTCCGAAGAGGAGGCGCTTATTTTGGTACTTCAAGAATACAAGGACACGTTTGCGTGGAGTTATGAGGATATGCCTGGATTAGACCCTGCGCTCGTTGAACATCGGCTTACAATTAAGCCAGAGTCTGTCCCGGTCAAACAACGGTTGAGACGTTTCCACCCTAACATGGCTTTAAAGATGAAAGAAGAGGTCGACAAACTCCATAAGGCTAGATTTGTTAGAGTTGTCCTCTACCCCAACTGGGTGGCTAACATCATCCCGGTCATGAAGAAAGATGGAAAGGTTCGGATTTGCATAAACTTCCGGGACCTCAACCGTGCGTGTCCTAAAGATGACTTCCCCCTACCTCATATTGATGTTCTAATCGATAATACAGCAGGATTTGAGACTCTCTCTTTTATGGATGGTTTTTCAGGCTACAATCAGATTCGTTTGGCTGAAGAAGATCAAGAGAAAACATCCTTCACAACACCATGGGGAACATACTGTTATGTGATCATGCCATTTGGACTCAAGAATGCTGGAGCCACTTATCAAAGGGCAATAATAGCGATTTTTCATGATATGATTCATATTTTTATTGAGGTGTATGTGGATGACCTGGTTGTAAAATCAAGGACAAGGATTGAGCATCCTGGGGTTCTGACTAAAGTCTTGCAAAGATCACAAGAATATCAATTGAAGATGAACCCCAAAAAGTGTGTATTTGGCATTTCTTCAGGGAAGTTGCTTGGTTTCATTGTTAGCAAGAGGGGAATTGAAGTTGATCCCAACAAGGCAAAGGCCATTAGAGACATGCCTCCTCCCAAGAATTTGAAGGAAGTTCAAGGATTAATCGGGAGGTTGCAATTTATTCACCGCTTCGTCTCTCAGCACTCACAAAGGTGTAGGCCGTTTTACGAGCTTACTAAGCCGGGAGTCAAATTTGGTTGGGACGACAAGTGTCAGGTAGCCTTTGACGGATTGAAGGATTACTTGGCCAGTCCTCCTGTCCTGAGGCCCCCAATTCCAGGCAAACCGCTTGTTCTTTATGTTTCTGTCCTGGATGACTCTGTAGGTGCTGTCTTGGCTCAAGTGGATGAAGAAAGTAAGGAGAGGGCAGCATACTATTTGCCTAAACTTCTTAATCCCTGTGAGCAGAGGTACTCAGCCATGGAGAAGACTTGTGCTACTTTGGTTTGGGTAGTCCAGAAATTAAAACACTATTTCTTAGCTCACAAGGTTCACCTCATTGCACGCATGAATCCAATTAAATTCCTCCTTGAAAAATCTATCCTCACTGATCGATTAGCATGC
This sequence comes from Amorphophallus konjac, assembly GCA_022559845.1. NCBI lineage: Eukaryota > Viridiplantae > Streptophyta > Magnoliopsida > Alismatales > Araceae > Amorphophallus > Amorphophallus konjac. Next base: position 239,731,961 of record CM040118.1, on the reverse strand, counting down.
TGGCAAAGCTTCCTCTCTCAATTTGACATCACTTACATTCAACAGAAAGCTATCAAAGGCTACGCCATTGCCAAACACCTTGCTCATCACCCTCTCCCCCGCTTTGATCCTATCAATTCGGAGTTTCCAAATGAAGAACTGATGTCCATTAATCAACCGCAGGATCCTATGTGGACATTACATTTTGATGGAGCTCTAGATTCCCAAGGAAGAGGGATCGGCATGGTTCTTTTAACACCAGAAGGGGTCACCATCCCATTTGCTGCTCGGCTCACTTTATCTGTCACGAACAATATAGCCAAGTATGAGGCTCTTTTGGCTGGCCTTCAAATCGCTCATCAATATGGTGTCACCCCTTTGAGGATTGTTGGTGACAGTAAGCTTATTTTACGCCAGGTGCTTGTCAAATGCTGCACTATCAATCCTAAGCTCAAACCCTACCAGGAACTTGCTTCAGCTTATGCCAAGCTCTTCACCCAATTGATTTTCGTCCATGTTCCTCGTAGCCAGAACATCTTGGATGATGCCCTTGCCTCTTTAGCTTCTGCTTTAGTCTTCCCTCCTGAGCATGATTTTCATGTTCCTCTGATTCATCAGCGCGACACTCCAGCTATTAAAGATCGTGCATTTCTCGATGTTAACGATAGGGTGCTCGAGAAGGTCAAGCAGAGGGAAGCTCTTAAAGGCAAAGAGGTCATGTTATTAGATTGGCAAGAAGAGCTGGCAGACGAAGAGAAACCTTGGTATTATGATATTGCCAGGTATTGCAATGATCAGTCCTATCTCGAGGAAGCCACTGTGGAAGAAAAGAAAGCAATCAGAAGAGTGGCTCAGCGTTATGTCTTGGTTGGAGGTGTGCTCTACAGGAGAGGGCTCACCGGTGTTTTATTAAGATGCCTCGATGATGATGAATCATGGAAAGTTGTGGAAGAGGCGCATTCTGGGATGTGTGGTGGTCATGTGAACAGCCAGATGCTAGCTAAGAAGATCCTTAGGCTAGGTTTCTATTGGCCCACTCTAGAAGAGGATTGTTCTATCTATGTTTGAAGGTGTGTTAAGTGCCAACTGCACGCTGATAAAATTCATTCTCCTGCTTCTTCACTCCATCCTATGTCCTCCCCATGGCCCTTCTTCATGTGGGCTTTTGATATCATTGGACCTCTTGGTGATTCAAACCTCTTGACCAAACAAAAGTCGTTCATCCTCACGGCAACGGAGTACTTCACCAAGTGGGCGTAAGCGGAAGCTTACGTGGAGATCAAAGCATCAACTGTCTGCAAATTCATAATGAAGAACATCATCACGAGGTTCGGCATTCCAAGTACCATCGTCACCGACAATGGACCTCAATTTATCTCTCAAGAGCTCAAGGATCTCTGCAACATGTATAACATTACTGATGGAGGCATCACCCACGATTCCCTTTGGCTCGCGTCCACTTCTTCACATTCAGGAGCTGATTGAGTTTGGGCCTCACTCTATTAAGGCCCCTTATCCATTTTGTAGCTTTCCTTTGTGTCATTTTGATGTATTTTCATTTTATTGGAGTCATTTCCCTAGGTCTAGCACTTATTTTCCTATGTTTTTGTATCATCATGCTGTCTAATGAGGCTATTGGGCCCAATTCGTTGGGCTAGGCCCATTGACACCCCCACCCCCCTTGGTTATTTGTAGTTGCTTATTTTGTCAGGGACTTATTGTAAAGAGTGGGTTGCCTATAAATAGGACCCCACTCCCCCTCATTTAAAGTTGATGAATGAATGAGTTAAAATTGCCATTTGAGTTCAAATTGGAGTGATTCCTCTAGTTTTTTGGGTGAGGGACCCTAGGGGAGAGATTCCCCACCTATTCCCCTCTTAATCTCTCTATTTCACCCCTCTTTCTCTCTCCTCCAACCCCAATTTCGAATTTTCTTCTCTCTCCTCCCCTCCCCAACCACCTCCACTAGCTACCCACCTCATTCAATACCCCTCCACTTCCCCAAGTTGCCATTACTCCACCCCCATTGTCCCAAGGAGGCATCTCCCACTTTCCAACACAATCCCACCCATTCCCACACAATCTCCCCTAGTTCCCACACAATCCCCCACTCCCAAGACCATTTCAAATTTGAAATCCATCTCCCTCCACTTCTTTTGGCCACCCCCCCTCTCTCCCCCATAGTTAGGTCCGCCCCCCTCCTCTATTCTCCACTCCACCTCTCACACCATCTCCTCACCCTACCCTAACTGCAACCTGCGACCCCAGCCCTCTTCCTCCTCACTCCCCATCACCATTAGCCCCCTCCATCACCCCACAAGAACCCCCCTTCACCATTAGGCCGCCCTACATCAACCCTCCACCAAAAGAAGCCCCTCTCCCTCTCCTTTCAATTTTAGGTTGTTGCAGTGCAGGCCTGCAGATCAGCACCGAGTTGCAGCATCGTCCACGTCTTCATCTTGGAGCTTCTGGGGGCGTGGCCTACATCATTGGAAAGGCCCCTCTGTCTTCTTCGCAGGCGAGGTGGAACCAACTCGTTCTGAGGTCGGGGCCAGCCGTAGGAGCCATTCTCCCACGATTGCGCAGAGAGGTCTTCATCCTGGACCAGAACCGGAAAGATCATTGTGCCACGACGTACCCCAGCGGATTCAGGCTGAAGCCCCTTCATCAAAGTTCTCCCCCTGCCAGTCCTCTTCCAAGATCAAGAAACAGAACCTCGTTCGGCTGCCGGAGGAAGGAGTTACAAATTGTCTCCCCCGAGCTCTCCAGTCTTGTCTTCTGCAGTCTGCTCCGACCAGTGCCCACTCTTCAGGGTACACCGACCGCTCTCGACCTCTGATTGCAGCCCCGTCACCTCCTGTGGAAAGCTACTTCGCCCACGAAGACGTCACCACCAGTTTCGTGCTGTTCGGAGCTCGGGAGTACGAACGGTGATCTCTGCAACCTGCTGTTCCAGTCCAGGCAGAGCCTGCGGCCAGACAGAGAGGTCTCCTCCCAGCTGCTGGTGCTGCTACCTCCGCCCTACTGAGCATCCCCAAAAATTCTGGAGTCAACCTCTTCAAGTCAGGAAGCTTTAGGAGGTGGTCTCGCTCAATTTGGAGTCCGGACGAGTCCGTGGCGACCACAACATCATCACCCTGTCCTGCAGGCCAGAACAAGGCTCATATCGCGCCGGACGCCACTTAGTGATTGAGAGCTTTTCTCCCCTCCCCGCTTGGCTGGCTGAAGGCCCCACCCTGCGTGGTGGTAGTTTTGGTTGTAACACTTTAACCCCCACCCCAAGATCCCCCTCCTGCGTGAGGTGTAGTCTTGTACTTCTTTGGGCAGGTCAAGCGACACCGCCGCGGCGTGTGGGGAGCCACCGCCTCCCCGCTCGCCCTCGTCTCCGACCGGGACCGGTTTCCTCAAACCGGTCGAGTAAGTGTCTCATCCTAGCTCATTAGTGTTGCTCTTTCAATATTTACTTCATGCGCCGCTGAATTTGTGAGGGAGCGCCCGATCCTCAAGTCCATGACTTAGAGTGGTCGCCGTGGGGTAGTGTGAACCGGTGCCTTTGCGCACTTTGTCGGCCCCAATTGAATTGGGCATCCAACCCTTGGGAGTCAAACCTTGGCCTTGCTGGCCCTCTACCAGCAAGGGCCCATTCCCATACTTCACACATGGCATCGCCAAGTCACTCCGGGTATAGAGTGCGACGGGAGAGCGGTGGCCCATTAAGGCCCATTTGAGTGCTATTTGTGATTACTTGTCTAAGTCCGAGGTTGTGTCACATCAAGTGGTATCATAGCAAGTCCTTGACTTGTCTCTATCAAGTCTAAGTACTAGGACCTTTGCATAGTGTGTCCAACCACTTTGGCCCTTTATCTTGCATGCCCACCCGTAGTGGTGCTAGCTATCAACCCGGTTCATCGTCTTTGGCTCCACCAATGGATCCCAATCCTCACCAACTCAACCAAGATGTTCCTAGGGAGGAACCCCAAGGCCCCATGGATAGGGTATATGCTACCCTCACAACCATCCTTGCCCAACTACAGTCCCTTACCAACCGAATTGCTCGGTTAGAAGACCAAGAGTTCCGCCCAAGGAACAACGAGCCTAGAATTCCCCCTCCGCATGATGAGCCTCATAGGGAAGATCCTCACCCAAGGATCAATGAGCCAAGAGCCCCTCCACCACATGGTGAGTTCCATAGGAATGATTTTCCCCAAAGGAACCAAGGCCCAAGAGTCCACTCTCCACATGTAGAGCCTCATAGGGATGAGTTCCACCCAAGGAACAACGGCCCAAGAGCCCATCACCCACATGCTGAATTTTATAGGGAGGATATGGACCATGACCATTATTATGACTATGAGAGGCCTCGCCCCCATCAAAATCATGACCGGCGTCCACGGGATGATCCGGATGACCCCCTTTTAAGGATGATCAAGGTAGAGGCCCCAAATTTTGATGGTTCACATGAACCTAGTGTTTACCTAGAATGGGAGACCGCCATGGACCAATACTTTGAATGGTACCCCATGTCCGACCAAAAGAGAGTTAGATTGGCTAAGATGCATCTCACTAAGTTGGCCAAAACTTATTGGCTAAACCAAGAGGGTCTAAGACGGGTTAGGCGGGAAGAGCCTATTGACACTTGGGCGGATATGAAAAACCAACTTAGGAACAAATACCTCCCCCGAACCTACCACCAAATGCTCCTAGATGAATGGCAAAGCCTCACCCAAGAAGGGAAGACCGTGGTAGAGTACATTGAAAAATTTGACTCCTATCTTTTAAAGTGTGGAGTCCATGAGGATCCGGACGTCACCTTATCCCGCTTTAGGAATGGGCTTCAAAGCCACATCAAGAGAGAACTATTCATGAGAGACGTTGACAACCTTGAGCTAGCTTACCAAGTAGCTAGAGATGTGGAAAGGTTTTCTAGGAGTTCTCGATTTATCACTCCCCGACCAACCGATCCCAAAAACTTGGGACCACGTCCCATTCCACCCACTCCCATGAGAGCTCCTAGCCCAAGTGGGAATGCTCCTTTAAGGTCCTACAATCCTCCCCCACCCATCACTCCAAACAAGCCCGCTCCTAGTCATCCTCTCCCACAAAAGGATGACAACCCCAAAGGACCAAGTGTAGGAGCCACCCCGGGAAGAGGGCGCCAACAATGCTATAGGTGTCAAGGGTTTGGTCATTTTGCAGGGACAATGTCCATCTAAGGGGTTATCTAGTTTGCTTATTGAGGAAGAAGTTCAACCCCAAAAGGAACAAGAAAATGACGTTGAGGAACATGAAGCCTCACTAGATTGGGAAGAGGAGTATGAAGCCCAATATCTAGAGTCGGGTCTAGATCACTCCACTCCTTCAAACAACTCCCATCTAGGAGTCATTAGGTGCATCCTCACCCAACCTCAAGAAGAGGATTGGCGTCGGACCTCAATCTTCCACACCTTTATCAAGATAGAGAACCATGTGAGGAAAGTGATCTTGGATAGTGGTAGTTGTGTTAATGCCGTGTCACCCGACACCGTCAAGCTCCTTGGGCTTACTCTCACTCCCCACCCAAGTCCATACCGGGTCTCATGGATCAACAACAACTCCATCCCGGTCAACACCCAATGCCTAGTGCCTCTCACTTCTCTTCCTACCATGGCCAAATATGGTGTGACGTCATACCCATGGAAGTGGGTAGCATCCTTTTAGGAAGACCTTGGCTCTATGATGTGGATGCCACCATTTTAGGAAGAAGCAACATATGCACCTTTGAGCATGAGGGTAAGACTATCCGTCTTAACCCCTCCCCACCTCGACCCATGCCCAAGAAGGACCCTCTCCCTCAAGGATCACACCCCACCACTCCACAAGTCTCGGGGAACTCCACCCCTCCAACCCAAGCCCTTATCCAAACCCCAAAACAAAGTAGAACCACGGGGTTGACCAAAGGTCTTCATCTCATCACTAGGAAAGAGCTTGAAGAGGAAATTGCTCAAGGGGTGCCATTGTGTGCGGTAGTCATATGCTTAGGGGAACCTACCCCTTCTAACCCCCATCCCATAGAAATCCAACAACTTTTGGAAGAATTCCATGATGTGTTCCCGGAAGAGCTCCCGGACCAACTCCCTCCCATGCGTGATGTGCAACACGCAATCGATCTAGTACCGGGAGCCACCCTTCCAAACCTTCCTCATTATCGCCTCAATCCCACGGAACATGCCGAACTTAGGAGGCAAATAGAGGAACTCATTAGGAAGGGCTTCATCCGCATTAGTAAGAGTCCATGTGCCGTCCCGGCCCTCCTTACCCCCAAGAAAGATGGATCATGGCGGATGTGTGTGGATAGCCGGGCCATTAACAAGATTACCGTCAAGTATAGGTTCCCCATCCCTAGGCTTGATGACATGTTGGATATGCTAGCCGGAGCCACCATCTTCTCTAAGATAGATCTCAAGAGTGGCTACCACCAAGTTAGGGTAAGGCCCGGGGATGAGTGGAAAACGGCCTTCAAGACCAAGGATGGTCTCTTTGAGTGGTTAGTCATGCCATTTGGGCTTTCTAATGCCCCAGGTACTTTCATGCGTCTTATGACGGAGGTACTTAGGCCTTTCATTGGGAATTTTCTAGTGGTATACTTTGATGATATTCTCATCTATAGCCAAACCCATGAGGCCCACCTTGACCACCTTAGGAAAGTTTGCACCGTCCTCCGGCAAGAAAGCCTATTTGCCAACCTAGGAAAGTGTCATTTCATGACCACTTCCATCACCTTCCTAGGATTTGTGGTGTCATCCAAAGGAGTCTCCATGGACCCCGACAAGGTCCAAGCTATTCTTGATTGGCCGGAGCCCCACACCCTTCATGAGGTTAGGAGTTTCCATGGGTTGGCCACATTCTATAGGAGATTCATTCGAGGGTTTAGCACTATCACCGGCCCAATAACTGATTGTCTCAAGAAGGAACCTTTGTTTGGACCAAAGCCGCCTCTAAAGCCTTCCTTGAGCTTAAGGAAAAGTTGACCCAAGCCCCGGTCCTATGCCTTCCCGATTTCTCCAAAGTTTTTGAGGTCACTTGTGATGCATCCGGGATAGGGATAGGAGGGATTCTTAGTCAAGAGGGACACCCGGTCGCCTACTTTAGTGAGAAGCTATGTGATGCTAGGACTAGATACTCCACCTATGACAAGGAGTTCTATGCCGTGGTCCAATCCCTCCGACACTGGAGACATTACTTACTTCCCAAAGAGTTTGTCATCTTTTCCGACCATGAGGCCCTCAAATACCTCAATTCCCAACAAAAGTTGAATGCCCGACATGCCCGATGGGTTGAGTTCATCCAATCCTACACCTTTGTCATCAAACACAAGGCCGGGAGTGAGAATAAGGCCGCGGATGCCCTTAGTAGGAAGATGTCCTTGTTATCCACTATCCAAGTGGAAGTGATTGGTTTTGATAAGGTCAAGGACGAGTACCCTGGTTGCCCAACTTTGGGCAAATCTATGCCAACTTGACCACTCATTCTAGCAAGGAGCATGAGGGATTTATTTTAGAGGATGGGTTCCTCTTCAAGGGGCCAAGGCTTTGCATTCCCCGGACCTCTCTTCGAGATTTCTTGGTTTGGGAATTACATGCCGGAGGGTTAGCCGGTCATTTTGGGGTCCACAAAACCATTGCCTTAGTTGAGGGTCAATTTTATTGGCCGAGCCTCAAGAGAGATGTAGGCAAAATAGTGGGTCAATGTCGCACGTGTGCTTCGGCCAAGCAGGTGAAGCAAAACACCGGCCTATACACCCCACTTCCCATTCCCGACCGACCATGGCAAGATTTGAGCATGGACTTTGTGCTAGGCTTACCCAAGACCTCTAGGAAGCATGACTCCATCTATGTGGTGGTTGATAGATTTTCCAAAATGGCCCACTTCATCCCATGCTCCAAAACATCCGATGCCTCCCATGTAGCCCGATTATTCTTTGATGAGGTAGTCCGCCTCCATGGGCTGCCCAAGACCATAGTCTCCGATAGGGATGTCAAATTCACTAGCTATTTTTGGAAGACTCTTTGGCACATGATGGGTACCCTCCTCAAATTCTCCACTGCCTACCACCCCCAAACGGATGGCCAAACTGAAGTGGTCAACCGGAGTCTAGGGAACCTCCTTAGGAGTCTTGTTGAGGATCGGCCAGGAAATTGGGATCTCATCTTACCACAGGCTGAGTTTGCATACAACAATTCCATCAATAAGTCAATAGGGATGAGTCCATTTGAAGCCGTGCATGGGTACAAACCAAGAAAGCCATCCGACCTCATTCCCCTTCCCCAGCATGCTAGAGTGTCCATTTCTGCCGAGTCTTTTGCACAACATATTAGGGAATTGCATGAGGAAATTCGCAAGCACATTAGCATGAAAAATGAGGCTTATAAAAAGTTGGCCGACTCTCACCGGCGTCACTTAGAGTTCCAAGTGGGTGACTTTGTGATGGTAAGGACGGAGAGGCTCTCCCCAGGAGCCAACTCCAAGTTGAGGCCATGTGGGACTGGGCCCTTCCATGTCTTGAGGCGCATTGGTGCAAATGCTTATGAGTTAGATCTCCCTGAGGATTATGGGGTAAGTCCTACATTCAATGTCGCCGACTTAGTGCCATACAAGGGCCCCACGGTGGGACCTAGTGAGGAGATTGAGCCTACTTCTTCCTTTGAGAGAGTACCCACCCGTGAGGAGAGTCCACTAGCCAAGAGAGCTCAGCGCGATCGCATTGAACGAATATTGGATGAGCAGGTCACTACCACCCGGAGCAAGGTATATGAGCGCTATCTCGTCAGGTGGAAGGATCGGCCTCCGTCGGAAGACTCATGGGTGAGTCGGGAGGACCTCCAGCGATTGGATCCGGACCTCCTCGAGCGGTACCTTAGCCGGATGGATCCTTACTCGATGGAGTCGAGCTCTTCGCGGCCCAGGGGATTTGATGGAGGCATCACCCACGATTCCCTTTGGCTCGGGTCCACTTCTTCACATTCAGGAGCTGGTTGAGTTTGGGCCTCACTCTATTAAGGCCCCTTATCCATTTTGTAGCTTTCCTTTGTGTCATTTTGATGTATTTTCATTTTATTGGAGTCATTTCCCTAGGTCTATCACTTATTTTCCTATGTTTTTATATCATCATGCTGTCTAATGAGGCTATTGGGCCCAATTCGTTGGGCTAGGCCCATTGACACCCCCACCCCCCTTGGTTATTTGTAGTTGCTTATTTTGTCAGGGACTTATTGTAAAGAGTGGGTTGTCTATAAATAGGACCCCACTCCCCCTCATTTAAAGTTGATGAATGAATGAGTTAAAATTGCCATTTGAGTTCAAATTGGAGTGATTCCTATAGTTTTTTGGGTGAGAGACCCTAGGGGAGAGATTCTCCACCTATTCTCCTCTTAATCTCTCTATTTCACCCCTCTTTCTCTCTCCTCCAACCCCAATTTCGAATTTTCTTCTCTCTCCTCCCCTCCCCAACCACCTCCACTAGCTACCCACCTCATTCAATACCCCTCCACTTCCCCAAGTTGCCATTACTCCACCCCCATTGTCCCAAGGAGGCATCTCCCACTTTCCAACACAATCCCACCCATTCCCACACAATCTCCCCTAGTTCCCACACAATCCCCCACTCCCAAGACCATTTCAAATTTGAAATCCATCTCCCTCCACTTCTTTTGGCCACCCCCCCTCTCTCCCCCATAGTTAGGTCCGCCCCCCTCCTCTATTCTCCACTCCACCTCTCACACCATCTCCTCACCCTACCCTAACTGCAACCTGCGACCCCAGCCCTCTTCCTCCTCACTCCCCATCACCATTAGCCCCCTCCATCACCCCACAAGAACCCCCCTTCACCATTAGGCCGCCCTACATCAACCCTCCACCAAAAGAAGCCCCTCTCCCTCTCCTTTCAATTTCAGGTTGTTGCAGTGCAGGCCTACAGATCAGCACTGAGTTGCAGCATCGTCCACGTCTTCATCTTGGAGCTTCTGGGGGCGTGGCCTACATCACTGGAAAGGCCCCTCTGTCTTCTTCGCAGGCGAGGTGGAGCCAACTCGTTCTGAGGTCGGGGCCAGCCGTAGGAGCCGTTCTTCCACGATTGCGCAGAGAGTTCTTCATCCTGGACCAGAACCGGAAAGATCATTGTGCCACGACGTACCCCAGCGGATTCAGGCTGAAGCCCCTTCATCAAAGTTCTCCCCCTGCTAGTCCTCTTCCAAGATCAAGAAACAAAACCTCGTTCAGCCGCCGGAGGAAGGAGTTACAAATTTTCTCCCCCGAGCTCTCCAGTCCTGTCTTCTGCAGTCTGCTCCGACCAGTGCCCACTCTTCAGGGTACACCGACCGTTCTCGATCTCTGATTGCAGCCCCGTCACCTCCTGTTGAAAGCTACTTCGACCACGAATACGTCGCCACCAGTTTCGTGCTGTTCGGAGCTCAGGAGTGCGAACGGTGATCTCTGCAACCTGCTGTTCCAGTCCAGGCAGAGCCTGCGGCCAGACAGAGAGGTCTCCTCACAGCTGCTGGTGCTGCTACATCCGCCCTACTGAGCATCCCCAAAAATTCTGGAGTCAACCTCTTCAAGTCAGGAAGCTTTAGGAGGTAGTCTCGCTCCATTTGGAGTCCAGACGAGTCCGTGGCGACCACAACATCATCACCCTGTCCTGCAGGCCAGAACAAGGCTCATATCGCGCCGGACGCCACTTAGTGATTGAGAGCTTTTCTCCCCTCCCCGCTTGGCCGGCTGAAGGCCCCACCCTGCGTGGTGGTAGTTTTGGTTGTAACACTTTAACCCCCACCCCAAGATCCCCCTCCTGCGTGAGGTGTAGTCTTGTACTTCTTTGGGCAGGTCAAGCGACACCGCCGCGGCGTGTGGGGAGCCACCGCCTCCCCGCTCGCCCTCGTCTCCGACCGGGACCGGTTTCCTCAAACCGGTCGAGTAAGTGTCTCATCCTAGCTCATTAGTGTTTCTCTTTCAATATTTACTTCATGCGCCGCTGAATTTGTGAGGGAGCGCCCGATCCTCAAGTCCATGACTTAGAGTGGTCGCCGTGAGGTAGTGTGAACCGGTGCCTTTGCGCACTTTGTCGGCCCCAATTGAATTGGGCATCCAACCCTTGGGAGTCAAACCTTGGCCTTGCTGGCCCTCTACCAGCAAGGGCCCATTCCCATACTTCACACATGGCATCGCCAAGTCACTCCGGGTATAGAGTGCGACGGGAGAGCGGTGGCCCATTAAGGCCCATTTGAGTGCTATTTGTGATTGCTTGCCTAAGTCCGAGGTTGTGTCACATCAATTACATTGCATCATTCTTCTCCCTATTATCTGCAGGGCAATGGCCAAGCAGAGGCAACTAATAAAACTTTGATCAAAATTGTTAAAAAGACGTGTGAGGCTAATAAATTTTCGGATTGGCCCGACAAGCTAGTTGAAGCTCTCTGGGCCTATCGTACTTCCATTGGTACCCCCACTGGGCAAACCCATTTCGCCCTTACTTATGAAATGGAGGCGGTAGTCCCTTACGAGATTCTCATTCCCTCTCTGCGAGTACAATTTGACAAGGAACTCTCTATTGATGAGCGTCGTGATTCACTCCTTGCTCAATTGGAACTCCTAGATGAGAAGCGTCTGGTCACCGCTGAGCATGCGCGCGGTTATCAAAACAGGCTCTCACATTTTTATCAAAAGAAAGTAATTGAGAGAAAATTCAAAGTCGGTGAAATGGTAATCAAAAGAATTTTCGTAAAACCTGGTGTGCCCCGCTCAAAACTCCAACCAAACTGGGGAGGACCGTTCGTCATAAAAGACGTTTTTCCTGGCAATGCTTATAAACTGATCAATGCTGAAGGAGAAGAGTTAACTCACCCATGGAATGGTTTGTATCTTAAGAAATACTACCCTTGATTCAAAAATCCAAAAATATATATATATAATATTTTCAAAATCCAAAAAAAAATGAAAATTGATTCAAAAATCCAAAACAAAGTGGAATTTTTCCAAAAAACACACAAAAATAGAAAAACTTCATATTATGAATGTATTGAAGTTCACTTTGGGGCGTCAACATAGTGACATGAGATTTGATCAACATAACGTCAATTTTGGCGTGTCTACAGCTGCCCCGCCTTGGCGTCTGCTTTGCAAGGGAGTGAGACGAAAATGAAGCGAAAGTGCAACCAGCGGAATGAAGTGGAATGAACTGATAAGTAGACGCCAAGGTGTGATGTGACACGCCTCAGACACCAAGTATTAGAAATCTTTCCAAGATTCTGAGTGAAACAACTCTAGGTGATTCCAAGGAAGCATCGATTTGCTGGATAAAAGAGACTAAACTAAGTAAATAAAATGTGCGCGCGGCACGACAGGGAGACACCATTGGAGAGCGGTTACCAGTCAATGTGGACGTGCTTCAACCAAGGTGGATTTGCAGAAAAATAAAGGGAATTGAGATGGAGACCCAGCAAAGGAACATTTTCAAGGAACTAGCCTGAGCGGCTTTGGAGAGAATAAAGTACTTGATTTGGAATGGAATATCTCATGTCAACTCAATCAAGAGCGAGTGACTTTCATTATCGCCATAATATGAAGATTTTCATCATGAAGCTCAAAGTCCTATATGATGCATGCTGGGCTAAAAGTAAAACTTAAAACAAACTAAAAATAGAAAATAATCAAGGATAATATTGCTAAGCCATCTAGATTTGGTCAAGAATCCAGATCTCTGAGCTGACACTAATCCGAAACCCGTTTGTCCGCGCATCAGCCCAGAAAGTGGAACCATCGTCCCAAACCTTGAATGACTCAACGGCCTATCCGTGTGATCAAGACTCTCCTGGAACTATCACTATTTTTTTGATTAAGAGGAACTCAAATTCCAGGTTCATCAGAACCACAAGGTCCTTGATATATTATAATAATGTAGAACACCATATAGTAATAATGCTTATAGGAACGAAATACAAGAACAACATGATGTTACTCCAACAGTGACCCGGGCATCTCTAAACCTGCAATCCTCTGCGCTTGAAAATTCATTAGCCCTCCCACAATTTCAATATGAATAACCCTCAATTCAAAGCATGACATGATCATAAGTGCTTACAGAGGCTGATGGTTCGTCGAATCTTCTCATGCCACTAGCAAAGGCATCAGCCGCGTCCTCATATTCTTCATAACTTTCATCCCCCTCTTCAATAGGGTCTTCATCATTCATAATCTCGTAGACACCCAAACCCTCATAAGAAACATCAGCATCCTCATATTCCAATTCTGGCAGGATGATTGGATCCTCCACAAATTCTGAAATGGCTAAACAGGCTCGGCATCTGATGGCTAATTCCAACAAAAACCTACGGGGAATCTGCTTACCCTTAGACTTCTTATGTGAATCTCCCCCATGAATTTTATTATTAGAAGAAGAAGAGGAGGAGCAACTAGCTTTATTAGACGAAGAAGGAGGTGAGAAAGTGGATACAGGAGGTGATACAGATGAAGACCCCTCATCGGAGGGGGCAAAGAGATTTATCAAGGAATCTTGGAAGAGCGGCCCCTGGGTCGGGACACACTCGGGAAGGAGATAAGAGGTTTCCTCAAAAGTGATGAAGGATTGGAGAGTTGGAAATTTGGCGTTTTTTTTTCTTTTTTATTTTTATCTTCATTTTTATTCTCTTTTTCTAGAAGAAAGCAATGCGAGGGGAGAATAGCAGGAGGAGTGGAGATTGCAAGATTGGAAAAAGATTGAATCGGTGGTGGCCCACGTGGGGGTGCAATGGAGAGTTTAGAAAATCGCTCGGGGAGCGAGGGAGGAATCGGCAGAGAAACTTGGATTGAATTTGGAGACAAATTGATCGTAATCGGTGGCGGTCTTGGCACGCGACCAAACCAATGAGAATATAGAGAAGCAAGAACATATGGATGCATGGAAGTGAGAGAAAAGAGGCCGGCCCACAGCCTGTCCACAGTGAAACCTTCCTCAAACGGAATATCTGGCTCTCCAGTATTAGTATAGTCACTCATCAACTGCCTCTTGTCTGTAATCACAGCAGGTTATTCAATTAATTCATGAATAAGTGGTGGCCATTCCGGATCTGTCGGCATAAAGAGGCGGCTCAAGGAAATAGTAATGTCTTGCATATCGAACCACCTGTACCAGTCACATTCTAGATCATCCATTTTCCTTCTCTTGTCAGGCCTTAAGGATTCCAGGGCTTTATACGTGGCCAGCGGGGCAATATGACGAGCAAACTGTCTAGCATGAACATCCTGACAGTCTAGTATGGATGTAATTATTGTAGTTTGCTCATTATTCTGAAAGCCACCTGTGACAAAATGTGTCTGCAACGTCCAGGTAAGCGGCTGGCGATCTGTCTTCAATGTAGATGTCATAACTGCCCACGGTTCATCTTCATTTTTGCCTGGCCCTTTGTAGCCCAAACCACCTCTTGTAATCAATTTCTGAGGCTTTACAGGCCTAATCCTGCCTTGACAATTGGCACCCAGACCTTTGCCATTTTGATACCCCATTTTCATTAAAATGTTCCAACCATGGGTGTTCATCACCGTTTTCTTCTTCTTCCCCTTGGAAGGCAGGGGTGTCATAGCAACTGTTGTGATAGTCTCGGATGGCATCGACTGTGGGCGAGGGACGTCCAATACAGATAACAATGGCTTGTTGGCAGGCCAAATAGAATGAACTGATGAAGCCACATGAATATCCTCCTCTGGCAAAATTGGCATACTGGTGACTTTAATAATACGGCCCTTGTGTGGAAATTTAAGGCATTGGTGATTTGTCGAGGGCACCGCATCGAGCTGCTGGATGTAGGGGCGGCCAAGAATGCCATTAAATGTTGGATCCATGTCCAAAATATGAAAATCAGCTGTGATTGTTGCTGGACCCATACTTACTTTTAAAGTAATCATGCCTAGAGGAGGCTTCTTCGTGTTATCATATGCAGTGACCGTTATGGTGGACGGCCGAGTTAGATTCTTGGGAATACCGCACATCTTCAAAGTGCTCGACGGCAAGACATTGATGGATGCCCCAGTGTCCACCAAACACTGTTGTACAGCCACCTTATTGATATCAACTGTGATGCATCGAGCATATTTTCTTGCTGAGATTGGTGCCAGCTCATGCTCATAAAAAGTGATTGCTGGTTGACTGCCAGTAGGTGTTAAGACTGCGGTTATCTGCTCGACCGGAATGTCCTCATTGACCATGACTTTCTGCAGATATTCCTTTAGAGCCATCTGATGAGTGGTCAACCTCTTGATCAGTTCTAGAATTGAAATTCTTGCCGGAGTCCGGTCCAAATGCTTTAACAAGTCGTATTCTATGCCTGGTATGGACTCCTGTTCTTGTTCCTGTTCTTGCGGCCCCTGTGCGGGCTCTAACCCTCTCTGTGGAAAAATGTGGTGGAACATCCGTCCACTGCGGAGCGGCGCCACGCCTTGACGCGCCTCTGTCGGGGCAAGTGTGGGAGGAGGGTTAGAAGAAGAAGAGGGTGTGTTAGTGTTGATAATCGGTGGAGGAGTGTTTGAAGAAGGAGCCCCTACAGGGGGTGTTGATGAAGAGTTCAATAAAGATGCCCCCGTAGGAGGCGTAGGAGTAGAAAGGGATACCCGAATGCGGGGGGAATTGGTGGGTGGAACGAGGAGAGATCTGGGCATAAAAGGTGGGGGAGCCGATGGTGGAGGGATCCTTGCCGGTGGAGGAGTAGTGGTGGCGGGTGCAACGGGCGTTGGCGACGGGCGGTTAAGGAGTGGCCTAGATGGCAGTGGTGAAGGGTTGGTGGTGGATGGGGTTTGTTGTGGTGTAGGTTGTGGAGGTGGTAAGCGGGTAAGAAGGGGGCGAACCGGCAAGGTTGGAGAATAAGTTGGGGTAGGTGGATTAACGGGGCGCAGAAGGGATCGGCTCAATTGGGGGGTAGAAGAAGAAGAAGAAAGGGTGCGCAAGAGGCGCGGAGGTTGATTTTGATTGTGATTAAATGCCCCAACAGAGGCGTTTTCTTCATGCCATCCCTGCCCTCTCTCCACCTCGGGGAGAGACGTGACAGGGTTTACGTGCTGGTTTGGCGGGTGCTTCGGTAGTGGATTGTGGACAATCCCCATATCCTGCTGAGGCGCTGGAGCTTGTTGTTGCTGCTGTGGAGCTGGTTGCTGTGGCTGCTGAGCCTGTTGCGGCCGAGGAGGCCTTCTTTCTTTCATGGTGGCAATAAACTACCTCATCTCATCCCAGTTGATGCCGCCCTGGTCATTTAGATCATAAATATAATCTCTGAAGTGAAAGCAAAGATCAAGGTTGTGACCAGGTGCGCGATGGAAAGCGCAGTAACGGGATGTGTCAACATTAGCGGGCCACGCTGTTCTTTCCCTTGGTAACATGAGCAAGTTGGCGGCCATTAAGGCGTTGAAAATATCCGGGAGACTTTCTGGCAGTGGAGGGTAGTGGGCTCTCTTGGGGCCAAGTGGTGGTCTCCGTTGTTGTTGTTGGCCATAGTTGGTAGGCGGTGGTACTGTTGCGGAGCTGGAGGGTTAGCGCGGGGCGCTTGGTTTTACGATGGAGCAAAGGAATGTTGGGGTGCGAATTGGTGTTATGGAGTGGAGTTGAAATGGGGGTTTTGTGGTGGAGGTGGGTTAGGCCGTGGGTTAGATTGATGGTGGGGGTGACCAACTACGCCAACCTGCTCGTTTGCAATTGTGCCCTCAGTCGTGGTCCCGCTGTTGTTGACATTTGTACTTTTCTTAAATAGCCATGGTTTCGGATCAAACATGCCCATGATGGGCGAATCCTTCATCTGTGTTTGGATATAACGAGCTCTTTCATAGAGCTCCTCCATGGTTGTTAATCGGTTCATGGCCAAGATATGCCGGAATTGAGGAGTTGCATTGGAAATTATCATCTTAACTTGTTCTTGTTCCGACAGCATATCTTTCAACTTCTCGGCCATTGAACGCCACCTATCAGCAAATATTATGAAGTCCTCCTCGGGCTTCATTTTTTCTGCAACCAAATCGGTGACTGAGAGGGAGGGTCCAACCCGGTCCCTGTACTTCTGCAAAAACTTCTTTTGAACAATATCAAAGTCACTGGCATCAGCAGGATCCAATGAATAGAACCATTCAAGGGCTGGCCCCTCCAGAGATCTCCTGAATAAATAGGCCAAAGAGGCCTTGTTGTCTTGCCAGAAGGAGGTCTCGTACATAAAATCCTTCAAATGAATGAAAGGGTTACCAGTGCCATTGTATCGCCGGAAATTCGGCATCTCAGAGGGTGGTAAGTGGAAAACTGGCAGTGTGGGGAGAGAGATTTTCGGGGCATTCTTGGCCGCAGTGACTTTCTTAAGTTGCTCTTCCATGCTAGCCAACTTCTAAAGCAGTAGAATATTAGTATCAGACTCGACTGGGGGCGGATTTTGAATGAAAGAATGCGGTATAGGCGTCCGTAGAATTCGGGGAGGTTGGAGAGACTGAGGCCTAACCGCTGAGTAGCTCGCCTGTTGGGCCGGCATGGCCGCACCGGGCGTTGGTGGACGAGAGGGGGGTTTGTGCAAGACCGCCTGGTCATTAGTGAGGTGATGGCCACTCTCGGCCGGAGGGGGATTAGAGGATGAAGCGGGAACAGACCTCCCTTTCAAAGCGGCCTGAACTGCCTGCCGCTGGGAATCATCTAACTTAGATAGAGCATTAATTAAATCCGTGACATTGAAGGATGGGGAAGGGTTCCCTGATGTGTTAGAGGGTAAAGTCTGAGAAGAGGGCACAACATCTTGAGGAGTGGTATCAACCACATGAACCTGAGGGTAATGAGACTGAGGAGGAGGGTAATTTCCCTCATGATAAATGGAATCTTGGAGGGGGATTTCATATTGACCAAAAACATTCTCATCCTCATCATTATAAGAATACCCGTAGCCTGCCATGTTGATGATTTTACCTGAACGGAGTTTCATGTTTAAGAAAGGGGAAAGCTTTTATGAAAGGGCTTATCACACCAAAAAGCACTCAATCCAAGCAAACTTTAAACAAATCAATCGAACCAAATTTATGCAATCAAGTTGAGATGAACGTAAAATTTTAGTGTTATGCTTGAGATTAGAGTGGATTGATTTGCAGAATAATTCACTCCTTTTGCAAAGTGAAACCTAGTTTGGATCCAAGTGTGACTTCCGGGTCAACTAGGTTCTTTCTCTCTCTTCACCAACGATGGGTTCTCTATACTCCGGGTACTTCAAGGGTACAACCAGCCCGACGTCCGTGAGGGAATCCACGGGTGTGGGGACTTACGGAGGTCTTGGAAAAGGGATTTCCGGTCCAAAGAGATGGAATGCTCAATGGAGGGTTGTCCCGATTCCAAGAGAGGTGTGTGGAATCCTAGTGTAGAGAGAGGAGGTCTCTCAACCAAATGCCACAAGATGCAAGCCAAGATATGCAGATCACACCAATATAGCCAATAATCAATATAAGAATCAATGCATCCTGAATAAGCGAAGACAGCAGGGTTCTATAAAATCACAGGAAAGAGACGACCTAGCCACGGTCGCTATCAACGAAAAAGATGACAGTGAGACTGTCGTGAATCCCTGGGGATCCCACAGGCAATGGAGAAAACGCGCCTTGGTGTGAGGTGCTATATGTGAAAAGGACGCCTTTGGCAGAGGGCGTCAAATCCGGAAACGCGCCTTGATGTGAAGCGCTAAGCAATAAAGAGACGCCCTGGGGCAGGGCGTGAATCCACAAACAGCGTAATAAAAGCAGGGGATATGATGAAGCACGCCTTATCAGAAGACGTTAAACATAAATCAGACGCCCTGGATGAAGGCGTTAAATTAAAATGCGCCTCTGGGTGAGGCGTTAATTCAGATCACAAACTGGCTGATCCCGGGAGTGTGTAGTGTGCACGGTGGAGGGTGCCCGTGGGGCACAAAAGGAGGGGTACCGTGGGTACCGAGGGGAAAGGGAACACGTGGGTGCCGAAGGGGAAAGGGCACACGTGGGTGCCAATAGGAAAGGGCACACGTGGGTGCCATTAGGAGAAGCTGTAGACACGCCAAAATTGACGCTATGTTGATCAAATCTCATGTCACTATGTTGACGCCCCAAAGTGAACTTCAATACATTCATAATATGAAGTTTTTCTATTTTTGTGTGTTTTTTGGTTTGTTCTTGCATTTTTGTGATTCGCGACCTGAAGAGGGGCGTTATTTTAAAAGCGACCTTACTTAGGGCGTGTTCAAAAGAAAGGACGACCAAATGTCAGGGCATCAATTCCTGGTATTATCCGGTTTCAAAATAAATTCCAATTACTGATTAACGTCCTTCTTCAGGGCGTGTTTTTTGGTAACGCCTTTATATCAGGCTTCTTCTCATAATTTTCCAATAAAGAATGTTTTATTGCCAAATTTAAATCCAGGAGTTGACGCCTTTGTTAGGGTCGTGTTTTTGAGTAACGTCTTGATGTAGGTCGTCAATTTAGAATTTGACGCCCTTTTGAAGGTCGTGTTTTATCCTTCAGAGTCGTGTTTGAGTATGCCTTTCCTGAAGAGTTCCCTGCCCTCTTTGATCACCTTGCTCGATTTGGGAACTAGAGTCCTACCTTCATTGATCATTGCCCGTTCTTATCTTCCTATATTTGAGGTTATCTTTGATCTGGAACCCTATATAAGGTTGCCTTGATCGACCTCGCGCAAGGTTAGCAGGCAGAGAGGAGAGAACACACAGACGCACAGAGGCTAGAACATATTAGAGTTTACGGTGCTGGCTATTATGGTCGTCTTCCTTATGTGCGGTCCCTCTTTTTGAAGGCTCTCTATCTCTTTCTTCTTCCCTGTTTCTGCAGCCACGCCGTAGCTTCCAAGTGGTTTCTTCCCCTTTACTGTTTACAGGGATAGCATAAGGGGGTCTTTCTTCTGTTCATTTATTTTGATTCATATCATCATCTATTGCACGGCTTCTTGCATTAGTTTAGTACCATATTTCTCCTTTCTCTAACTCTTCTTTAGGGGTTTTAAAACAAACAAAAAAGGTGCGCATGTCATGTTTCTTTTTCATCATATGGTTTATTGGGATTGATACTACATTCACTCTTGGCTGATCCATCTTTTTTTACTTGTTTGTTCTTTTTTTGCAAGGGTAATCAATAAGGAAAATCCCCTTCATCGGCCGGCCGATAGAAGGAGGAGGAAGGAATTCACAATCCATCCCGCATCCCACTTATCACCAGGTATTCGCGATCATTTGTTTTATTATTGAGGTAACCCCTCTGGCGATCACTCTCCTTTATAGCACCACGTGCTTTCTTTTGTTTTTGTTATCATCTCCATCATTTTACATATCTCATATGAGTGGTTTGTTCCACATGTGTGGATTTATCACGATCTACAAATTGGCGATCACGGTGGGACATCCACTGTTTTTCTTTTGACTATCATCTCCTCGTGGCACCCACGTGTGCCCTTTCCTATTGGTACCCACGTGTGCCCTTTCCCCTTCGGCACCCACGTGTGCCCTTTCCCCTCGGTACCCACGGTACCCCTCCTTTTGTGCCCCACGGGCACCCTCCACCGTGCACACTGCACACTCCCGGGATCAGCTAGTTTGTGATCTGAATTAACGCCTCACCCAGAGGCGCGTTATAATTTAACGCCTTCATCCAGGGCGTCTAATTTATGTTTAACGTCTTCTGATAAGGCGTGCTTCATCATATCCCCTGCTTTTATTACGATGTTTGTGGATTCACGCCCTGCCCCAGGGCGTCTCTTTATTGCTTAGCGCTTCACATCAAGGCACGTTTCCAGATTTGACGCCCTCTGCCAAAGGCATCCTTTTCACATATAGCGCCGCACACCAAGGCACGTTTTCTCCATTGCCTGTGGGATCCCCAGGGATTCACGGCAGTCTCACTGTCGTCCTTTTTGTTGATAGCGACCGTGGCTAGGTCGTCTCTTTCCTGTGATTTTACAGAACCCTGCTGTCTTTGCTTATTCATGTTGCATTGATTCTTATATTGATTGTTTGGCTATATTGGTGTGATCTGCATATCTTGGCTTGCATCTTGTGGCATTTGGTTGAGAGACCTCCTCTCTCTACACTAGGATTCCACACACCTCTCTTGGAATCGGGACAACCCTCCATTGAGCATTCCGTCTCTTTGGATCGGAAATCCCTTTTCCAAGACCTCCGTAAGTCCCCGCACCCATGGATTCCCTCACGAACGCCGGGCTGGTTGTACCCTTGAAGTACCCGGAGTATAGAGAACCCATCGTTGGTGAAGAGAGAGAAAGAACCTAGTTGACCCGGAAGTTACACTTGGATTCAAACTAGGTTTCACTTTACAAAAGGAGTGAATTATTCGGCAAATTAATCCACTCTAATCTCAAGCATAACACTAAAATTTTACGTTCATCTCAACTTGATTGCATAAATTTGGTTGGATTGATTTGCTTAAAGTTTGGGTGGATTGAGTGCTTTTGTGTGATAACCCCTTTCATAAAAGTTTTCACCCTTCTTAAACATGAAACTCCGTTCAGGTAAAATCATCAGCATGGCAGGCTACGGGTATTCTTATGATGATGAGGATGAGAATGTTTTTGGTCAATTTGAAATCCCCCTCCAAGATTCCATTTATCATGAGGGAAATTACCCTCCACCTCAGTCTCATTACCCTCAGGTTCATGTGGTTGATACCACTCCTCAAGAGGTTGTGCCCTCTTCTCAGACTTTACCCTCCAACACTTCGGGGAACCCTTCCCCATCCTTCAATGTCACAGATTTAATTAATGCTCTATCTCAGTTAGATGATTCCCAGCGGCAGGCAGTTCAGGCCGCTTTGAAAGGGAAGTCTATTCCCTCTTCATCCTCTAATCCCCCTCCGGCCGAGAGTGGCCATCACCTCACTAATGACCAGGCGGTCTTGCACAAACCCCCCTCTCGTCCACCAACGCCCGGTGCGGCCATGCCGGCCCAACAGGCGAGCTACTCAGCGGTTAGGCCTCAGTCTCTCCAACCTCCCCAAATTCTACGGACGCCTATACCGCATTCTTTCATTCAAAATCCGCCCCCAGTCGAGTCCGATACTAATATTCTACTGCTTCAGAAGTTGGCTAGCATGGAAGAGCAACTTAATAAAGTCACTGCGGCCAAGAATGCCCCAAAAATCTCTCTCCCCACACTGCTAGTCTTCCATCTACCACCATCTGAGATGCCGAATTTTCGGCGATACAATGGAACTGGTAACCCTTTCATTCATTTGAAGGATTTTATGTACGAGACCTCCTTCTGGCAAGACAACAAGGCCTCTTTGGCCTATTTATTCAGGAGATCTCTGGAGGGGCCAGCCCTTGAATGGTTCTATTCATTGGATCCTGCTGATGCCAGTGACTTTGATATTGTTCAAAAGAAGTTTTTGCAGAAGTACAGGGACCGGGTTGGACCCTCCCTCTCAGTCACCGATTTGGTTGCAGAAAAAATGAAGCCCGAGGAGGACTTCATAATATT
Source organism: Amorphophallus konjac (assembly GCA_022559845.1). NCBI lineage: Eukaryota > Viridiplantae > Streptophyta > Magnoliopsida > Alismatales > Araceae > Amorphophallus > Amorphophallus konjac. The sequence continues at coordinate 239,709,476 of CM040118.1, read as the reverse complement.
TGCTGATAGGTGGCGTTCAATGGCCGAGAAGTTGAAAGATACGCTGTCGGAACAAGAACAAGTTAAGATGATAATTTCCAATGCAACTCCTCAGTTCCGGCATATCTTGGCCATGAACCGATTAACAACCATGGAGGAGCGCTATGAAAGAGCTCGTTATATCCAAACACAGATGAAGGATTCGCACATCATGGGCATGTTTGGGCCGAAGCCACGGCTATTTAAGAAAAGTACAAATGTCAACAACAGCGGGCCCACGATTGAGGGCACAATTGCAAACAAGCAGGTTGGCGTAGTTGGCCACCCCCACCATCAATCTAACCCACGGCCTAACCCACCTCCACCACAAAACCCCCATTTCAACTCCACTCCACAACACCAATTCGCACCCCAACATTCCTTTGCTCCATCGCAAAACCAAGCGCCCCGCACTGACCCTCCAGCTCCGCAACAGCACCACCAGGTACCACCACCTACCAACTATGGCCAACAACAACAACGAAGACCACCACTTGGCCCCAAGAGAGCCCACTACCCTCCACTGCCAGAAAGTCTCCCGGATATTTCCAACGCCTTAATGGCCGCCAACTTGCTCATGTTACCAAGGGAAAGAACAGCGTGGCCCGCTAATGTTGACACATCCCGTTACTGCGCTTTCCATCGCGCACCTGGTCACAACCTTGATCGTTGCTTCCACTTCAGAGATTATATTTATGATATAAATGACTAGGGCGGCATTAACTGGGATGAGATGAGGCAGTTTATTGCCACCATGAAAGAAAGAAGGCCTTCTCGGCAGCAACAGGCTCAGCAGCCACAGCAACCAGCTCCATAGCAGCGACAACAAGCTCCAGCGCCTCAGCAGGATATGGGGATCGTCCACAATCCACTGCCGGAGCACCCGCCAAACCAGCACGTAAACCCTGTCACGTCTCTCCCTGAGGTGGACAGAGGGCAGGGATGGCATGAAGAAAACGCCTCTGTCGGGGCATTTAATCACAATCAAAATCAACCTCTGCGCCTCTTGCGCACCCTTTCTTCTTCTTCTACCCCCCAATTGAGCCGATCTCTTCTGCGCCCCGTTAATCCACCTACCCCCACCTATCCTCCAACCTTGCCGGTTCGCCCCCTTCTTACCCGCTTACCACCTCCACAACCTACACCACAACAAACCCCATCCACCACCAACTCTTCACCACTGCCATCTAGGCCACTACTTAACCGCCCGTCGCCAACGCCCGTTACATCCGCCACCACTACTCCTCCACCGGTAAGGATCCCTCCACCATTGGCTTCCCCACCTTTTATGCCCAGATCTCTCCTCGTTCAACCCACCAATTCCCCCCACATTCGGGTATCCCTTTCTACTCCTACGCCTCCCACGGGGGCATCTTTCTTGAACTCTTCATCAACACCCCCTATGGGGACTCCTTCTTCAAACACTCCTCCACCGCTTATCAACACTAACACACCCTCTTCTTCTTCTAACCCTCCTCCCACACTTGCCCCGACAGAGGCGCGTCAAGGTGTAGCGCCGCTCTGCAGTGGACGGATGTTCCACCGCATTTTTCCACGGAGAGGGTTAGAGCCCGCACAGGGGCCGCAAGAACAGGAACAAGAACAGGAGTCCATACCAGGCACAGAATACGACTTGTTAAAGCATTTGGACCGGACCCCGGCAATAATTTCAATTCTAGAACTGATCAAGAGGTCGGCCACTCATCAGATGGCTCTAAAGGAATATCTACAGAAAGTCATGGTCAATGAGGACATTCCGGTCGAGCAGATAACCGCAGTCTTAACACCTACTGGCAGTCAACCAGCAATCACTTTTTATGAGCATGAGCTGGCACCAATCTCAGCAAGAAAATATGCTCTGTGCATCACAGTTGATATCAATAAGGTGGCTGTACAACAGTGTTTGGTGGACACTGGGGCATCCATCAATGTCTTGCCGCCGAGCACTTTGAAGATGTGCGGCATTCCCAAGAATCTAATTCGGCCGTCCACCATAACGGTCACTGCATATGATAACACGAAGAAGCCTCCTCTAGGCATGATTACTTTAAAAGTAAGTTTGGGTCCAGCAACAATCACAGCTGATTTTCATATTTTGGACATGGATCTAACATTTAATGGCATTCTTGGCCGCCCCTACATCCAGCAGCTCGATGCGGTGCCCTCGACAAATCACCAATGCCTTAAATTTCCACACAAGGGCCGCATTATTAAAGTCACCAGTATGCCAATTTTGCCAGAGGAGGATATTCATGTGGCTTCATCAGTTCCTTCTATTTGGCCTGCCAACAAGCCTTTGTTATCTGTATTGGACGTCCCTCGCCCACAGTCGATGCCATCCGAGACTATCACAACAGTTGCTATGACACCCCTGCCTTCCAAGGGGAAGAAGAAGAAAACGGTGATGAACACCCATGGCTGGAACATTTTAATGAAAATGGGGTATCAAAATGGCAAAGGTCTGGGTGCCAATTGTCAAGGCAGGATTAGGCCTGTAAAGCCTCAGAAATTGATTGCAAGAGGTGGTTTGGGCTACAAAGGGCCAGGCAAAAATGAAGATGAACCGTGGGCAGTTATGACATCTACATTGAAGACAGATCGCCAGCCGCTTACCTGGACGTTGCAGACACATTTTGTCACAGGTGGCTTTCAGAATAATGAGCAAACTACAATAATTACTTTCATACTAGACTGTCAGGATGTTCATGCTAGACAGTTTGCTCGTCATATTGCCCCGCTGGCCACGTATAAAGCCCTGGAATCCTTAAGGCCTGACAAGAGAAGGAAAATGAATGATCCAGAATGTGACTGGTACAGGTGGTTCGATATGCAAGACATTACTATTTTCTTAAGCCGCCTCTTTATGCCGACAGATCCGGAATGGCCACCACTTATTCATGAATTAATTGAAAAACCTGATGTGATTACAGACAAGAGGCAGTTGATGAGTGACTATACTGATACTGGAGAGCCAGATATTCCGTTTGAGGAAGGTTTCACTGTGGACAGGCTGTGGGCCGGCCTCTTTTCTCTCACTTCCATGCATCCATCTGTTCTTGCTTCTCTATATTCTCATTGGTTTGGTCACGTGCCAAGACCGCCACCGATTGCGATCAATTTGTCTTCAAATTCAATCCAAGTTTCTCTGCCGATTCCTCCCTCGCTCCCCGAGCGATTTTCTAAATTCTCCATTGCACCCCCACGTGGGCCACCACCGATTCAATCTTTCTCCAATCTTGCAATCTCCACTCCTCCTGCTATTCTCCCCTCGCATTGCTTTCTTCTAGAAAAAGAGAATAAAAATGAAGATAAAAATAAAAATGAAAAAAAATGCCAAAATTCCAACTCTCCAATCCTTCATCACTTTTGAGGAAACCTCTTATCTCCTTCCCGAGTGTGTCCCGACCCAGGGGCCGCTCTTCCAAGATTCCTTGATAAATCTCTTTGCCCCCTCCGATGAGGGGTCTTCATCTGTATCACCTCCTGTATCCGCTTTCTCACCTCCTTCTTCGTCTAATAAAGCTAGTTGCTCCTCCTCTTCTTCTTCTACTAATAAAATTCATGGGGGAGATTCACATAAGAAGTCTAAGGGTAAGCAGATTCCCCGTAGGTTTTTGTTGGAATTAGCCATCAGATGCCGAGCCTGTTTAGCCATTTCAGAATTTGTGGAGGATCCAATCATCCTGTCAGAATTGGAATATGAGGATGTTGATGTTTCTTATGAGGGTTTGGGTGTCTACGAGATTATGAATGATGAAGACCCTATTGAAGAGGGGGATGAAAGTTATGAAGAATATGAGGACGAGGCTGATGCCTTTGCCAGTGGCATGAGAAGATTCGATGAACCATCAGCCTCTGTAGAAGAGCCTACCAAAGAAATTAATTTGGTTACCGAGGAAGACCCTAGAATTGTCCTCATCAGCAAGAATTTGCCGCCCTCCGAAGAGGAGGCGCTTATTTTGGTACTTCAAGAATACAATGACACGTTTGCGTGGAGTTATGAGGATATGCCTGGATTAGACCCTGCGCTCGTTGAACATCGGCTTACACTTAAGCCAGGGTCTGTCCCGGTCAAACAATGGTTGAGACGTTTCCACCCTAACATGGCTTTAAAGATGAAAGAAGAGGTCGACAAGCTCCATAAGGCTAGATTTGTCAGAGCTGTCCTCTATCCCAACTGGGTGGCTAACATCATCCCGGTCATGAAGAAAGATGGAAAGGTTCGGATTTGTATAGACTTCCGGGACCTCAACCGGGCGTGTCCTAAAGATGACTTCCCCCTCCCTCATATTGATGTTCTAATCGATAATACGGCAGGATTTGAGACTCTCTCTTTTATGGATGGTTTTTCAGGCTACAATCAGATTCGTTTGGCTGAAGAAGATCAAAAGAAAACATCCTTCACAACACCATGGGGAACATACTGTTATGTGGTCATGCCATTTGGACTCAAGAATGCTGGAGCCACTTATCAAAGGGCAATGATGGCGATTTTTCATGATATGATTCACATTTTTATTGAGGTGTATGTGGATGACCTGGTTGTAAAATCAAGGACAAGGATTGAGCATCCTGGGGTTGTGGCTAAAGTGTTGCAAAGATCACGAGAATATCAATTGAAGATGAACCCCAAAAAGTGTGCATTTGGCATTTCTTCAGGGAAGTTGCTTGGTTTCATTGCTAGCAAGAGGGGAATTGAAGTTGATCCCAACAAGGCAAAGGCCATTAGAGACATGTCTCCTCCCAAGAATTTGAAGGAAGTTCGAGGATTAATCGGGAGGTTGTAATTTATTCGCCGCTTCGTCTCTCAGCACTCACAAAGGTGTAGGTCGTTTTACGAGCTTACTAATCCGGGAGTCAAGTTTAATTGGGATGACAAGTGTCAGGCAGCCTTTGACGGATTGAGGGATTATTTGGCCAGTCCTCCTGTCCTGAGGCCCCCAATTCCAGGCAAACCGCTTGTTCTTTATGTTTCTGTCCTGGATGACTCTGTAGGATCTGTCTTGGCTCAAGTGGATGAAGAAAGTAAGGAGAGGGCAGCATACTATTTGTCTAAACTTCTTAATCCCTATGAGCAGAGGTACTCAGCCATGGAGAAGATTTGTGCTGCTTTGGTTTGGGTAGTCCAGAAATTAAAACACTATTTCTTAGCTCACGAGGTTCAACTCATTGCTCGCATGAATCCAATTAAATTCCTTCTTGAAAAATCTATCCTCACTGATCGATTAGCACGCTGGCAAAGCTTCCTCTCTCAATTTGACATCACTTACATTCAACAGAAAGCTATCAAAGGCTACGCCATTGCCGAACACCTTGCTCATCACCCACTCCCCCGCTTTGATCCTATCAATTCGGAGTTTCCAGATGAAGAACTGATGTCCATTAATCAACCCCAGGATTCTATGTGGACATTACATTTCGATGGAGCTCAAAATTCCCAAGGAAGAGGGATCGGAATGGTTCTTTTAACACCAGAAGGGGTCACCATCCCATTTGCTGCTCGGCTCACTTTCCCTGTCACAAACAATATAGCCGAGTATGAGGCTCTTTTGGCTGGCCTTCAAACCGCTCATCAATATGGTGTCACCCATTTGAGGATTGTTGGTGACAGTCAGCTTATTCTACGCCAGGTGCTTGTCAAATGCCGCACTATCAATCCTAAGCTCAAACCCTACCAGGAACTTGCTTCAGCTTATGCCAAGCTCTTCACCAAATTGATTTTCGTCCATGTTCCTTGTAGCCAGAACATCTTGGATGACACCCTTGCCTCTTTAGCTTCTGCTTTAGTCTTCCCTCCTGAGCGTGATTTTCATGTTCCTCTGATTCATCAGTGCGACACTCCAGCTATTAAAGATCGTGCATTTCTCGATGTTAAGGACAGGGTGCTCGAGAAGGTCAAGCAGAGGGAAGCTTTTAAAGGCAAAGAGGTCATGTTATTAGATTGGCAAGAAGAGTTGGCTGACGAAGAAAAACCTTGGTATTACGAGATTGCCAGGTATTGCAATGATCAGTCCTATCCCGAGGAAGCCACTGTGGAAGAAAAGAAAGCAATCAGAAGAGTGGCTCAGCGTTATGTCTTGGTTGGAGGTGTGCTCTACAGGAGAGGGCTCACTAGTGTTTTATTAAGATGCCTCGATGATGATGAATCATGAAAAGTTGTGGAAGAGGCGCATTCTGGGGTGTGTGGTGGTCATCTGAACAGTCAGATGCTAGCTAAGAAGATCCTTAGGCTAGGTTTCTATTGGCCCACTCTAGAAGAGGATTGTTCCATTTATGTTCGTAGGTGTGTTAAGTGCCAGCTGCACGCCAACAAAATTCATTCTCATGCTCCTTCACTCCATCCTATGTCCTCCCCATGGCCCTTCTCCATGTGGACTTTTGATATCATAGGACCTCTTGGTGATTCAAACCTCCTGACCAAACAAAAGTCGTTCATCCTCACGGCAACGGCGTACTTCACCAAGTGGGCAGAAGCGGAAGCTTACGTGGAGATTAAAGCATCAACTGTCTGCAAGTTCATAATGAAGAACATCATCACGAGGTTCGGCATTCCAAGCACCATCGTCACCGACAATGGACCTCAATTCATCTCTCAAGAGCTCAAGGATCTCTGCAACAGGTATAACATTGCATTGCATCATTCTTCTCCCTATTATCCGCAGGGCAATGGCCAAGCAGAGGCAACTAATAAAACTTTGATCAAAATTGTTAAAAAGACGTGTGAGGCTAATAAATTTTCAAATTGGCCAGACAAGCTAGTTGAAGCTCTCTGGGCCTATCGTACTTCCATTCGTACCCCCACTAGGCAAACCCCTTTCGCCCTTACTTATGGAATGGAGGCAGTAGTCCCTTATGAGATTCTCATTCCCTCTCTGAGAGTATAATTTGACAAGGAACTCTCTATTGATGAGCGTCGTGATTCACTCCTTGCTCAATTGGAACTCCTAGATGAGAAGCGTCTGGTCGCCGCTGAGCATGCGCGTGTTTATCAAAACAGGCTCTCACATTTTTATCAAAAGAAAGTAATTGAGAGAAAATTCAAAGTCGGTGAGATGGTAATCAAGAGAATTTTCGTAAAACCTGGCAGGCCCTGCTCAAAACTCCAACCAAACTGGGAAGGACCGTTCGTCATAAAAGAGGTTTATCCAGGCAATGCTTATAAACTGATTAATGCTGAGGGAGAAGAGTTAACTCACCCATGGAATGGTTTGTATCTTAAGAAATACTACCCTTGATTCAAAAATCCAAAAACAATATAAATATATAGAATATTTTCAAAATCCAAAAAAAAATGAAAATTGATTCAAAATTCCAAAACAAAGTGGAATTTTTCAAAAAAAACCAAAAAAATAGAAATTCCAAAAAGCAAAAATAGGAATTCTTCAAAATCAAAAGAAAAAAAATGAAAAGCTTTCAAAATTGGTGCCATGGCACACGAAGGATCAAGGTCCGAATGGTCAAAATTTAGAATTCATTCATCAGTCTTGTTAACCTAAAATTGGGTCGACACCTGCACACACTACACGCTTTATTCTTGAACTCAAGCAGTGCAAAATTCGATGGGAAGTCAAAACCTGACTAAAGGTGAAAGACAATACACGTTCTTTTCTTCTTCGGCCCATAAGGGAGGAAGGGAGACCTCGGGGTAGACCCGCCAAGCCTATCCGCCGCCCTAGTAGGTGGAAGTCAGGGCCCAAAAGGGAGCAAATGCCACAAAAGCCCAAGTACAATTAGGTTGTTCATCAATGCAAGTCAATTTCAAAGTGAAAGTCAAATGGTGAAAAGAAATGCATGTCAAGAGGGCAAAGTCCCCGCAAGGAAAACCTTGGGCGTATGCGTGCAATATAAAAGAGGCAAAAAGGTAACAAAATTTCCCTACGCCAAAGACCGAACCCCAACAGGCATAAGGTAGGGGAGGTAACTTTACCTCGAGCATCTCAGAATCCCTTATGGGCTTCCCTTATATTTTCTTCCATCCTTTCTATGTGGTAAGTCATGAACTCGCAGGATGGTCAAGACGGACTTAGGAAATTGCACTGTACGAAATCTTGAATACAAGTCAACTATGATCACGTCGACTCTCTTTTAATTACTCAAGAAAGGTTAATGAATTTTAGATGGTGACCGTGTAGGACCCGTGGTCTTGATCGTGATAAATCTACACATGTGGGACAAACCACTCATATGAGATATGTAAAAGGAGGATGATGATAACAAAGATAAAAGAAAGCACGTGGTGCTATAAAGGAGAGTGATCGCCAGAGGGGTTACCTCAATAATAAATGATCGCGAATACCTGGTGATAAGTGGGATGCAGGACGAATTGTGAATTACTTCCTCCTCCTTCTATCGGCCGGCCGATGAAGGGGGTTTTCCTTATTGATTACCCTTGCAAAAAAAAGAACCAAACAAGCAAAGGGAAGTGGATCAGCCGAGTGAATGTAGTATCAATCCCAATAAACCATATGATGAAAAAGAAACATGACATGCGCACCTTTTTTGCTTGTTTTAAAACCCCTAAAGAAGAGTTAGGGAAAGGAGAAATATGATACTAAACTAATGCATGAAGCCATGCAATAGATGATGATATGATGATATGAATCAGAATAAACGAACAGAAGAAAGACCCCCTTATGCTGTCCCTGTAAACAGTAAACGGGAAGAAACCACTTGGAAGCTACGGCCTGACTGCAGAAACAGGGAAGAAGAAAGAGATATAGAGCCTTCAAAAAGAGGGACTGCACAGGAGGAAGACGACCGTAATAGCCAGCACCGTAAACTCTAATCTGTTCTAGCCTATGTGCGTCTGTGTGTTCTCTGCTCTCTGCCTGCTAACCTCGCGCGAGGTCGATCAAGGCAACCTTATATAGGGTTCCAGATCAAAGATAACCTCAAATATAGGAAGATAAGAACGGGCAATGATCAATGAAGGCAGGACTCTAGTTCCCAAATCGAGCAAGGAGATCAAAGAGGGCAGGGAACTATTCAGGAAAGGCATACTCAAACACGACTCTGAAGGATAAAACACGACCTTCAAAAGGGCGTCAAATTCTAAATTGACGACCTACATCAAGACGTTACTCAAAAACATGACCCTAACAAAGGCGTCAACTCCTGGATTTAAATTTGGCAATAAAATATTCTTTATTGGAAAATTATGAGAAGACGCCTGATATAAAGGCGTTACTAAAAAACACGCCCTGAGGAAGGACGTTAATCAGTAATTGGAATTTATTTTGAAACCGGATAATACCAGGAATTGACGCCCTGACATTTGGTCATCCTTTCTTTTGAACACGCCCTAGGTAAGGTCGCTTTTAAAATAACGCCCCTCTTAAGGTCGCGAATCACAAAAATGCAAGAACAAACCAAAAAACACACAAAAATGGAAAAACTTCATATTATGAATGTATTGAAGTTCACTTTGGGGCGTCAACATAGTGACATGAGATTTGATCAACATAACGTAAATTTTGGCGTGTCTACAGCTGCCCCGCCTTGGCGTCTGCTTTGCAAGGGAGTGAGACGAAAATGAAGCGAAAGTGCAACCAGCGGAATGAAGTGGAATGAACTGATAAGTAGACGCCAAGGTGTGATGTGACACGCCTCAGACACCAAGTATTAGAAATCTTTCCAAGATTCTGAGTGAAACAACTCTAGGTGATTCCAAGGAAGCATCGATTTGCTGGATAAAAGAGACTAAACTAAGTAAATAAAATGTACGCGCGGCACGACAGGGAGACACCATTGGAGAGCGGTTACCAGTCAATGTGGACGTGCTTCAACCAAGGTGGATTTGCAGAAAAATAAAGGGAATTGAGATGGAGACCCAGCAAAGGAACATTTTCAAGGAACTAGCCTGAGCGGCTTTGGAGAGAATAAAGTACTTGATTTGGAATGGAATATCTCATGTCAACTCAATCAAGAGCGAGTGACTTTCATTATCGCCATAATATGAAGATTTTCATCATGAACCTCAAAGTCCTACATGATGCATGCTGGGCTAAAAGGAAAAAAAATAAAACAAAAACTAAAATAGAAAATAATCAAGGATAATATTGCTAAGCCATCTAGATTTGGTCAAGAATCCAGATCTCTGAGCTGACACTAAGCCGAAGCCCGTTTGTCTGCGCATCATCTCAGAAAGTGGAACCATCGTCCCAAACCTTGGTTGACTCAACGGCCTATCCGTGTGATCAAGACTCTCCTGGAATTATCACCGTTTTTGATGAAGGGGAACTCAAATTCCAGGTTTATCAGAACCACAAGGTCCTTGATATATTATAATAATGTAGAATACCATATAGTAATAATGCTTACAGGAACGAAATACAAGAACAACATGATGTTACTCCAACAGTGATCCGGGCATCTCGAAACCTGCAATCCTCTGCGCTCGAAAATTCATTAGCCCTCCCACAATTTCAATATGAATAACCCTCAATTCAAAGCATGACATGATCATAAGTGCTAAATTAAAAACAATTCCAACAAAATAATAGCACTTAAGTTCATCAAAGCATGTAGGGAAGGAAATTCATAAGCTCACAAATCCACGCCTGGATAGAACGGCGTCAAAAACATGAAAGGCGCCTGACATGAGGGCGTAAAAAAGAAGAAACACGCCCTTCTACAAGGCGTGAAATGCATCGAGAGTCCAGGAAGAAGACGACCCTGGAAAGGGCGCTACATAAAACACGACCTCCGTCAGGTCGTCAATTCATAAATCGACGCCCCAACAGAAGGCGTTAATTAACATGCTTCCGTTTCCAACGCGAAAGCTAAACCCAGTCCTAATAGCAACCAATCTCACAACTCCGAACAACCGTAAGACCCTTCGGACTTCTATAAAAGGAGGACACTTCCTCTGATCAACCAACGCAACCTCTGAGAGTTCTATTCTCTGCTTCTTCTGTTCGTGTTCTTCTCGCAGGGACTGCAACCGCCCGAGCCCTTCCTGCAAACCAAAGATGGAGAGAGTGTTTAAGAGGTCCAAAACTTCTACCCCTCGACTAACTGAGATCAACGGTCACATAAGCAGTAGAATTTCCATGAACCAGGTAAAGTATTATTTCTTCTGCTCTTCTCTTTTCTTATCTTCACTGAACTACTTCTGTTGCTCATGCATTCTCCTTCTTTTCTTTCTTCCATAGGATTATCCAAATGTCCCAGGAGCTAGGAGATTTACAAAAATTAAGTGGCTGCCACTTATCCTTTCCAAGTTTTCTTCGGATATGAGGGTATATCTAGCAAGATGGCACCTCCTGAGCCTGGTTACCCATGCTAAACACCATGATCAAATTTGCGATCTTCCCTTTTAATGAATAACAATGATGATGCCTGATTGAGCCAATTTCATGGTATTTCGGATCAAATCTTCCAAAACCTGTGATTCTGTTGCAAATAACGACTCAAGCAATGTCGTGAATTCATAAAAGGATGCCTCAGCCAATGCCGTCTTCAATGTTCCAGCTCAGAAATTTGACGCCTCCACAAATGGGCGTTAACTGAATAACGACTTAAGATAGGGCGTGAATTCATTCAAGTTCCCAAAATATATTCGTTGAAATCTCAAAAGTAACGCCCTTAGCTAAGCCACGGATCATGTAAATAACGTCTCAAGCTCAGACGTTAATCATAAACGGCAATTATTACTTCCATCACATCAATCAACCCATATTGAATGCGTCTGACGACGGTTATCATTCCCCATGCAAAACAAAATAACGCCTCAGATAGCGTCGTCGATTGTCAAAACACGCCCAAACTCATGGGCGTCAATTCCACAAAACACGCCCTTCCTCAAGGCGTTTCTTCGTTTCGAATGCCAAAAGGCTTTTTCCCCCTTTCTTCTTCCTCCGTCCTCTTTCCCTCTTTCTCTACAAAACCCTAACCGAAGAACTCCCCCCCGTTCTCCCATCTTCTCTCTCTCAACCCCTCTCTCATCCTAGCCCTAAGCTAGCGGAGGCCTTACGTGACAACGGGTTGCTGCCCCCGAGGTCGTTGACCTGGAGGGCGAACACAATCAGGCCGAAGAGGGAGCCCCTCCCGTGGTGGCCGAAGAAAACCCAGTGGCGGTGGCCGGCGGCGAGGACGAAGACGGCGACGAGGCCATAGGAGAAGAAAATGAGGAAGGTGAGGATGATGCTGGCGAAGCAGCAGAGGAAGAAGAAGGCGAAGGTGGTGAGGAACACGGTGGTGAAGAAGAAGAAGGAGGTGGTGATGAGCCACCGCCCACGGCGGCGGCTCCTCCCCGTGCCGGCCAACTACGGCGACCCAGGCAACCACGACCTCAACCACAAGGGCCAAAGCACAAGAAGGTAGGCCCCCAACCCTATTTCCATTTTTTCTATGTTTTATTTCCATTTTTTTATGCAATTTCCATAGCCCTCGGGATAGAAACCCTACAACTCAGAAAAGAGACGCCCCCCATGGGGGCGTGATTTAGAGATGAAACGCCCATCCCAAGGGCGTTAATTAAATTATTTTCTGTACAATAATTAATTTCATGAAAACACGCCCTACAACATGTCGCCCATTTAAATTCATCCTTTTTCATATCATGCTGTTAATTTCCATTAATTTCCATGCTTTAATTATTTCAAATATTTTTCCATGAATTTGTTTCGCATGCTGTTATTTTTATTTCATTTTCTGAAAACCATGAAAGCAACGCCCCCTACCAGGGCGTTAATTCAATGAAAGACGACCAAACCAGCGGATGTCAAATCATTAATTTCAAAAATTACTATGAGGCCCCAAAACTCCCATTTGAAAACAGCGTCCCACACAGGGGCGTGACTTAAGCAAAAGATGACCCTGGGATGGGCGTCTTCTGAAAAATCTTTAAGAAATTAGAAATTAACCACCAATCCACGCCCAATACAGAGGCGTTTCTTAAATAAACAGCGACCTAGGGTAGGTCGTGAATTCAAAGCACACTTAAGAACCACGCCCCTCCCAGGGGCGCTAATTGAACAAGCCACGACCTGAGGATGGTCGCTAATTAAACCAAACATCAACATTTCAACCCAAGGCAATCAAATGAATTTCCACATGAATAATCAAAACAATTAAGCCAAAAATTCTTTCTCTATGCATGCAGGGGTTGATGAGGAAGCGCATCTCCTGGGTCATGGTCCGGGCGGCATACCACGGCCTTCCTGAGTTTCAGAGAGCTAGGGTAGATGCCATGGGGTTTGGGGCCTTTCTATCCATAGAGCCAGTTAGGCCAGACCTACCACTTATCCAGGTTCTGAGGGAGAGATGGGACAGGTCCAGCCGGGCATTCCTGATGCCATGGGGGCATATGGTTCCTACCCTGGAGGACGTAGCCAGGATTACAGGGTTGAGGGTAGACAGAGAGGCTGTAAGTGGGATTACCTACCCTGACTACACTGAGTTCGCCCAGAGACTGCTAGGGCTAGAGATGGTCTACGAGACTCCCAGCGAGTGTAGGACTATCTTCCGCACCGACCTGACTACGGTGATGGGCTTAGGGGATGCTAGGCATAGATCAGGGGAGACCCTAGAGTAGTTTTCACAGAGGTTGATAGACGGGGCTAGGGCGGTCTACTGCCAGGACCCAGCTGACGGGGAGAGAGCAGACCTAGACTTGAGGAGGTTCCTACTGCTGCTACTGGGGAGGCTATTGCTGGTGACAAAGGGCGACGTCATCAACTGCCGATTCCTGTGGATACTCGAGGACTTGGAGGTAGTTGGCAGCTACGCCTGGGGAGCGGCACTGCTGGCGCATCTGATGGCTGACCTGTCCACAGGGACAGGGCGAGAGACGACCGTCAGTGGCTTCTCACCTTTTCTTCAGGTATGCATTTTTCTCTTTTTCTTTTCTTTTCTTTTTTCTTTTATTATGCATGTGAATGCCTCACTAATGCAGTGCATGGATGCAGGTTTGGAGCCACCTATACATGCCGATGGGGCGCGTCGACCCACGGCCTGGAGGTGAGGGAGCTTTCCCTCTAGCGCGGCGCTGGCTGCCGGTGGTGTTCGGGGCCCCACTGGGCTACGAGTTGTGGGTTCTACGGAGAGAGTTCCGCGACTTCCCTCCCTCGCTGGTATGATGAATGTTATGCATCATTCTTTTGCATTTATTTGAATTTATTATGATGATGATGAAATGATGATGATTGTTGACAGCTAAAATATGAACAAAGATAAAGATGGGACCAGACCAGCAACGAAGACTGGAAGATGCCTGCAAAGTCAGGATTGAGGGAGGATCCTCACCACCAACCAATTGCCCAGCTAGGACCATCTCAGGCCTGGCTAATGTCCGGTGTTATCGTCATCATTCAGATGGCAATACTGATAAAACCCCAGTTTGTTCACTGATGGAACCTCGAGATGATCTCAATACAAGATATATGATCAATGAAAAAGCCCTTTCGGGTGATGATGCCCTTGAAAGACCCAAATGGGCCTGTGAAAGTGGCTAAAATGCCTTAATTGGGCTTACAAAGGTGGTGCCGAGAGCCACTTGCTAAAGCCCAAAGGGGGGGCGCCGAGACCCCTCGAATGGGCGCGCCGGGAACTAGTGCTGCAGGCACGCCGAATGCCATCGCTGTGAACATGGCCCTATAAAACCCATTGCTTCCCCCACAAGAAAGAGGGCGGATAGACAGAAAAGAAGAAAAGAAAGAGGCAAAAGAAAAAAGAGCGAAGAGATAGCTAGAAAGAAAAGAGATAGGAAAAGAGAGGGAGAGAGTCTCCGTCGAAAGAAGAAGCAGAAGAAGGGAAGGAAGAGAGGCTCCAGGTGGGCTGATAGGGGGAGGGAGAGGAGTCAATACTCCACCCTCCCCCCCATGTTCGATGTTTCTTTTTCTTTCTGTTTCTTATTACTGATTCTCCATATGAAATAGTAGAAGTCTTGATGTTTGGATCATTCATATGATTCTCTCCTTTTTCCTCTCCTGTATGTTTCTTGGCTTCAGTTATGAAGTCGATGTAAGTGAAGGTGAGATGAATAGATGCAATGGCCGTGATGGATTTTTAGGCGATGTTATCTTCTTTTGTCTCCATATGTACGCGTACTGTTTGTATGAATGCCCCATGGGCGAAATGACTCAGGCTTCGGAGTCAGGTCTGTTCTTCGAACAGGGATGAAGGTAGAACCCCCACCCTTGTTCAATGGGTTGCTGGGTTCTATTCTCTTCTCTCTTCCCGCTTCAATAGCATGCCCCCGTATGTATTTGAGTCTGTTCCTCAAGCCTCTCGTGCTGTCCAGGAACCAGAGACATCAATCTCTTGGTTCCCAGGACTGCCGGCTAATAAAGATACATTTGACCGCAGACGAATGCAACCCTGGATCTTCATTCCAATCTTTGGATGACTAAGGCCTGGGGTCCCAGCATCGAGGTTTCCTTCATCGCCGTTGTGCTTCTCAGATGATGCTATGCAGGTCTGGGGGATCAGAGATAGCCATCTCTTGACTCCCCCAGACGTCTGGCAGTATACAGATAAAGGCTACTCAGCCCCGATGATGGTCTCTCCTCCTCCTGATGATCTGGCCTCTCAGATCCCTTGGCATCCTTCTAGCAGAGGTGTTCGTGAAATCTCATCATACACCCCCGATTCGGCCTCAATCTGAGCCATAAAACCCAGAAATCCCAGGAACAGAGTACCGTAGCATCTCTGAAAACCCTGAAATTCTCCCGCATTCCACCTTCTCGGCGTGCAAGTTTCCCCGCCGAGAACTGTAAGGCCGAGAGGCCTTCCTCTCCAGCTAAATGACAAGCCTCTTCTTTGCAAACACCACAGCCCACAGCCTCCCGGCGCTAGGCTCCCGGCGCGGCCATGAGCGCGTCGGGAAGCCTTGTGCCGAGAGCTCCCTCCATCCACTAAAAGGCCATGCCGAGAGCCCCTTTGGCCAATCAAGGACCATGCCGAGAACCCCCTTTGGCCAATATAAAACCATGTTGAGAACTCCCTCTTGGGCCAGTAGAAAGCCACACCGGGATCCCTCCTTCGGCCAATAAAACCCAGACCAAGGTTCATCTCTGCACCATTATCCTTCAACTCTTTAACCTCTCCATACATCTGTCAAGAGGATGCTTAGAGATCACCAGATACACCCTGAGGAGATACAGCAATGGGGAAGACCTCCCCTACATTCCTATGTCCCGAATTGGATTCGCATGCAACCCCACGGGTTCGATGGACCTTGTCTTTACAAGGGTTTCGTCAGTCTCCGAGAAGGGGAATAGTGACCGATGTCAGAGACATGGACAGTCTCTTCGAGCCTTAGTGCTCACTCATTTTCCGGCTTTCATCCCGGCACTCCGTGGATGTCAGCCTATACCATTCTCTGGCAAATGCTCGGTCCAGGGGAGGTGCTGCCAAAATTCTCTCAGGAAGATGAAAGTCGACATCAGGTTGTCCCCCGGGCTCTGCATGATAATGGTGACAGGGTTTCCCTCGACCCTAGACTTCCCAAATCCCTCTTCTATCTTGATGCTCCTGTAAAGCCCAAATCTAATCCAGCTCAGATTTGATGAACTGATCTACCTTGACCCCATTGAATCTATCTATTTTAGCCTGGATCATCGATGAACTCAAAGCAGAGCATCGTTTGAACCTTGAAACCCTGTAACGATTCCAGCTTCTCGGCGTGCTAAATTCCCCGCCGAGAACCCTTCTGCCGAGAGGCCTGCCGCTTTAGCAAACAACAAAAATCACATATGGCCCTTGCATGCAAACCCCCATAGCCCAGGGCTTCCCGGCGCCACCTTCCCGGCGCAGTAATGGGCGCGCCGAGAAGACCCCTGGCCGAAAGCCCCCCCCTATGCAACCTTTTCTGGCGGAGGCTTCCCGGCACGGGGATGAGCGCGCCGAGAACCCCATCCCTTGGCGCGCCGAGAAGCCCCTTGCCCATTTTTGCCAAGCCGAGAACCCGTGCGCCGAGAACCCCATCCCTTAGCGCGCCGAGGACCCTCCTTCCTGCGCCGGGAACCCTGGCCATTCTGCCTTCGCGCCGGGAACCTATGCACGCTTGAACTGCATTGATAACCTACTCAAATGTTGTTACTGAATCTTAAATCCGAATTTTGTTCCGGGGGCTCCGCCCCCGGAAACCCCCGCAAGGGGCGCTGCCCCCTTGACCCCCGCGACCTGACCGCGCAGGTCGATCCGCGTGTGAGGGTGCAACATTGAGCGTTCGCTCACTTTCCGTCGTCCCGCATCGGGTTCATGAATAACCCCTTTAGCTTGGGAGGGCTCTGCCACTGCATGAGTTCCACCAGCTTCTACAGGGAATACCAAATATTGCCCCATGGCAAATATTCGATTCGGGAAGTTCAACACTTCTCTCTCTCTTGGCTTTCATCCCGGCACTCCGTGGGTGATAGCCTATTTCCCCCTGGGCATAACCCAGATAAAGGGAAGATGCTGTCGAAATACTGATCGATGTTTTAAACTTCGTCACGGTCGCGGCTCAGGCTACCTGCGATTGAGATCCTCCTTCCCCCCCTTAACCCCGGGTTTTGAACCGCTGACTTAACGATATCATCTGTTTCTACGGTTGGTGTCATTATCTTGCCCACCTTTCTGGCTTCGGTATGAAGTTCCATTTCCGCACATGAATATACGTTTGCCTCTCGAGGCCTCCTACTTTTAGCATTTAATCAAGGGTTGTCCTTCGTTGGAAGGACGTAATTAACGTCATAGCGTTCAGGGTATGACGGACTTCGGGTCCTGACTCGGACTTCACAATCGACTGACCATGTCAGATCGAGCGCACAATAAAATTACAACTTCGGTGACTGGCACGCCAATAAATAAATAATAAAATAAATAAATAAATAAAATAAACCAAATAAGATAAATGCGTCGAACAATGATATGTATGTTTATGAATGCAGGTGCGATGGAGACCCTACGAGGGGATGACAGACGAGGGCCAGCCGTGGGTCGTAGCGGGGCGACCTCGCTTTGAGCATGAGCTGTGGGTCCACTGCTTGAGCGAGATCGAGCCGTTACGGCTTAAGCTAGTGATGAGGACCCTGGGCCTGCACCAGGAGTGGATTGAGGTAGGGGAGCCACGAGGCATCGGGAAGAAGACACGCGGTCGTACAAAGGCGACCGACTGAGGGTACGGTTCGAGGAGCAGTACGCCGACTGGCGGCGAGGCGGGATCCGAGTCACCTCCCACGCGACCGACAGCTCCGAGTACCTCCGACGCTACTTAGAGGTTTACGCCGGACGACCTCAGATGAAGGTCCTAGGGGTATGTATGAATGCAATTATTTCTAAATTAACTGCAAATGCTTATGTGGCTATCATGTGACTAATATGTAATATATGCAGGATGCACGAGACATAGCGGCGATGGATGCCCAGGCCCACCTACACAGCCTGGAGGACCAGCTGGCCGCCACACGGGTCGACCTAGAGACCCTGGTGAGTGTTTAAATTATTTCTATATGCAAATGAATTTTTATTGAATTATTGATGATTAGCCACTGACGATTGCAATGAATGCAGTGTGCCCAGTAGGGAGCAGTGAGGAGAGACCCAGGGGAGGCCTCCAGCTTGAGGGGGCCCAGTGCAGAGGTGACTGCACTGGCAGAGCAGCTAGCTGGAGCGACCGCACGAGCCGAGGCAGCAGAGCCCGACCTCGCTTCACGGGTAAATTCCAAAACACAAATCCATTCAAATATTGATTATATAATTGTGCACTGATGAAAATTCATTTTATAGACTGAGGAGCTTCGAGCCGCGCTTGCTTGTGTTGATGAGGTCTTCCGTGCGACGAGCACGCAGGTGAGTGGTTCAATCATGTGTTGCTTGAATTGCTAGATTACTGAATCATTGTATTAATTGTGGAATTGATGATTTGTTTACCTGTTTGCAGGATACTCAGCTTCAGGCGGTACGTACTGAGTTGACGATCTGCGATCGGCGGATCTTAGAGCTGGAGAGGACCTTGAGGCGTCGGGAGGAGCTGCCTCAGGACGTGGCCGAGCTGCGGGTGGCTCTTGAGCTGGAGAGGAGGGAGCGGGCCCGGGAGCGCGAGGAGCGTGCTCGTGAGCACGAAGAGCTGGTAGACCTGAGGACTCAGCTAGTCCTTTCTCAGGAGCGGCTTTGAGTGTCGGAGGAGCGTCTGCAGCGAGGCCGGGAGCGGGCGCGAGCGGCAGGGTATAGCCTTGGCGGTTCTTCATACATGGCGGGCTCTTCTTTTCGACCGAGGAGCGAGGCAAGGGACCAGGCTCGAGGTCGAGCGGCTTCACGGGGCTCCATGCCCCCTCCACCAGCACCACCTCGGGACGCCGAGGGTGAGGTTGAGAGCAGGAGAGAGGAGGGTGGAGGCGAGAGTTGAGAGACTTACTTGTACCCTTCCACCTTCACGCCTGTACATGATAGACATGAGATATATATATATATATATGAGATTTGAGCTTTTGTTTACCTGAGCACTCTGTGTGGTTGTGGACTTGTGTTTGTGTACTTTTCTCTTTCCACGTTCTTCATTTTTGCTTCGCTTTGCCCTGTTCCTGCAACTGTAATCCACACTTTGAACAAACAGGTTAATCCATCTGTTCGACTTGGCCCCTTGCTCAATAAGCAAGGGGTATCAATATTTTGACCTTAATGACGGGTCAAGGGGCCAAGCCTTTTATCAAATAAGGTAAATGAAATAACTGATAACGGGGAGATGCAACATGCAAGCACGCATATGCAAACAATAATTAAAGAAGCCCATGCAGAAATGCAAGCATACTTTGAGAATGCATTTTTTTTTCTTTTCACTCATTTATATTTTTTTTATTATTTTTCTAAAAAACGTGCCTTAGAGTAGGTCGTGAGTCACCTAAAAGACGCCCTAGAAGACGGCGTGAATTTGAAAAGGGAATTTGATTTTTTGAGAAAGTAACGACCTGCGCAGGGACGTTATTTGGAAAGAGACGACCTAAACAAGGACGTTAATTAACTTGAACGCGCCTTGGACAAAGGCGTTAATTGAATTATTCTGCAAAAATGGGTTGACAAGGCTATCAAGACCACGGGTCCTACACGGTCACCATCTACAATTCATTAACTTTTCTTGAGTAATTAAAAGAGAGTCGACGTGACCATAGTTGACTTGCATTCGAGATTTCGTACAGTGCAATTTCCTAAGTCCGTCTTGACCATCCTGCGAGTTCATGACTTACCACATAGAAAGGATGGGAGAAAATATAAGGGAAGCCCATAAGGGATTCTGAGATGGTCGAGGTAAAGTTACCTCCCCTATCCTATTCCTGTTGGGGTTCGGTCTTTGGCGTAGGGAAATTTTGTTGCCTTTTTGCCTCTTTTATATTGCACGCATACGCCCAAGGTTTTCCTTGCGGGGACTTTGCCCTCTTGACATGCTTTTCTTTTCACCATTTGACTTTCACTTTGAAATTGACTTGCATTGATGAACAACCTAATTATACTTGGGCTTTTGTGGTATTTGCTCCCTTTTG
The DNA here is from genome assembly GCA_022559845.1 of Amorphophallus konjac. Taxonomy (NCBI): domain Eukaryota; kingdom Viridiplantae; phylum Streptophyta; class Magnoliopsida; order Alismatales; family Araceae; genus Amorphophallus; species Amorphophallus konjac. Next base: position 239,688,996 of record CM040118.1, on the reverse strand, counting down.
GGCCCTGACTTCCACCTACTAGGGCGGCAGATTGGCTTGGCGGGTCTACCCCGAGGTCTCCCTTCCTCCCTTATGGGCCGAAGAAGAAAAGAACGGGTATTGTCTTTCACCTTTAGTCAGGTTTTGACTTCCCATCGGATTTTGCACTGCTTGAGTTCAAGAATAAAACGTGTGGTGTGTGCGGGTGTCGACCCAATTTTAGTTTAACAAGACTGATGAATGAATTCTGAATTTTGACCTCTCGGACCTTGATCCTTTGTGTGCCATGGCACCAATTTTGAAAGCTTTTCATTTTTTTTCTATTGATTTTGAAGAATTCCTATTTTTACTTTTTGGAATTTCTATTTTTTTGGTTTTTTTGGAAAAATTCCACTTTGTTTTGGATTTTTGAATCAATTTTCATTTTTTTTTGGATTTTGAAAATATTCTATATATATATATTTGGATTTTTGAATCAATGGTAGTATTTCTTAAGATACAAACCATTCCATGGGTGAGTTAACTCTTCTCCTTCAGCATTGATCAGTTTATAAGCATTGCCAGGAAAAATGTCTTTTATGACGAACGGTCCTTCCCAGTTTGGTTGGAGTTTTGAGCGGGGCCCACTAGGTTTTACAAAAATTCTCTTGATTACCATTTCACCGACTTTGAATTTTCTCTCAATTACTTTCTTTTGATAAAAACGTGAGAGCCTGTTTTGATAACCGCGCGCATGCTCAGCGGCGACCAGACGCTTCTCATCTAGGAGTTCCAATTGAGCAAGGAGTGAATCACGACGCTCATCAATAGAGAGTTCCTTGTCAAATTATACTCTCAGAGAGGGAATGAGAATCTCATAAGGGACTACCGCCTCCATTCCGTAAGTAAGGGCGAAACGGGTTTGCCCAGTGGGGGTACGAATGGAAGTACGATAGGCCTAGAAAGCTACAACTAGCTTGTCTGGCCAATCCGAAAATTTATTAGCCTCACACGCCTTTTTAATAATTTTGATCAAAGTTTTATTAGTTGCCTCTGCTTGGCCATTGCCCTGCGGATAATAGGGAGAAGAATGATGCAATGCAATGTTGTACCTGTTGCAGAGATCCTTGAGCTCTTGAGAGATGAATTGAAGTCCATTGTCGGTGACGATGGTGCTTGGAATGCCGAACCTCGTGATGATGTTCTTCATTATGAATTTGCAGACAGTTGATGCTTTGATCTCCACGTAAGCTTCCGCTTCCGCCCACTTGGTGAAGTACTCTGTTGCCGTGAGGATGAACGACTTTTGTTTCGTTAGGAGGTTTGAATCACCAAGAGGTCCAATGATATCAAAAGCCCACATGGAGAAGGGCCATGGGGAGGACATAGGATGGAGTGAAGAAGCAGGAGAATGAATTTTGTCGGCTTGCAGTTGGCACTTAACACACCTTCGAATATAGATAGAACAATCCTCTTCTAGAGTGGGCCAATAGAAACCTAGCCTAAGGATCTTCTTAGCTAGCATCTGGCTGTTCACATGACCACCACACACTCCTGAATGCGCCTCTTCCACAACCTTCCAATATTCATCATCATCGAGGCATCTTAATAAAACACCAGTGAGCCCCCTCCTGTAGAGCACACCTCCCACCAAGACATAACGCTGAGTCACTCTTCTGATTGCTTTCTTTTCTTCCACAGTGGCTTCTTCGGGATAGGACTGATCATTGCAATACTTGGCAATCTCGTAATACCAATGTTTTTCTTTGTCAGCCAGCTCTTCTTGCCAATCTAATAACATGACCTCTCTGCCTTTAAGAGCTTCCCTCTGCTTGACCTTCTCGAGCACCCTGTCCTTAACATCGAGAAATGCACGATCCTTAATAGCTGGAGTGTCGCGCTGATGAATCAGAGGAACATGAAAATCACGCTCAGGAGGGAAGACTAAAGTAGAAGCTAAAGAGGCAAGGGTGTCAGCCAAGATGTTCTGGCTACGAGGAACATGGATGAAAATCAATTTGGTGAAGAGCTTGGCATAAGCTGAAGCAAGTTCCTGGTAGGGTTTGAGCTTAGGATTGATAGTGCGGCATTTGACAAGCACCTGGCGTAGAATAAGCTGACTGTCACCAACAATCCTCAAATGGGTGACACCATATTGATGAGCGGTTTGAAGGCCAGCCAAAAGAGCCTCATACTCGGCTATATTGTTCGTGACAGGGAAAGTGAGTCGAGCAGCAAATGGGAGGGTGACCCCTTCTGGTGTTAAAAGAACCATGCCGATCCCTCTTCCTTGGGAATTTAGAGCTCCATCGAAATGTAATGTCCACATAGGATCCTGGGGTTGATTAATGGACATCAGTTCTTCATCTGGAAACTCCGAATTGATAGGATCAAAGCGGGGGAGAGGGTGATGAGCAAGGTGTTCGGCAATGGCGTAGCCTTTGATAGCTTTCTGTTGAATGTAAGTGATGTCAAATTGAGAGAGGAAGCTTTGCCAGCGTGCTAATCGATCAGTGAGGACAGATTTTTCAGGAAGGAATTTAATTGGATTCATGCGAGCAATGAGTTGAACCTCGTGAGCTAAGAAATAGTGTTTTAATTTCTAGACTACCCAAACCAAAGCAGCACAAGTCTTCTCCATGGCTGAGTACCTCTGCTCACAGGGGTTAAGAAGTTTACACAAATAGTATGCTGCCCTCTCCTTACTTTCTTCATCCACTTGAGCCAAGACAGCATCTACAGAGTCATCCAGGATAGAAACATAAAGAACAAGCGGTTTGCCTGGAATTGGGGGCCTCAGGACAGGAGGACTGGCCAAATAATCCTTCAATCCGTCAAAGGCTGCCTGACACTTGTCATCCCAATTAAACTTGACTCCCGGCTTAGCAAGCTCGTAAACGGCCTACACCTTTGTGAGTGCTGAGAGACGAAGCGGCGAATAAATTGCAACCTCCCGATTAATCCTCGAACTTCCTTCAAATTCTTGGGAGGAGGCATGTCTCTAATGGCCTTTGCCTTGTTGGGATCAACTTCAATTCCTCTCTTGCTAACAATGAAACCAAGCAACTTCCCTGAAAAAATGCCAAATACACACTTTTTGGGGTTCATCTTCAATTGATATTCTCGTGATCTTTGCAAGACTTTAGCCAGAACCCCAAGATGCTCAATCCTTGTCCTTGATTTTACAACCAGGTCATCCACATACACCTCAATAAAAATGTGAATCATATCATGAAAAATCGCCATCATTGCCCTTTGATAAGTGGCTCCAGCATTCTTGAGTCCAAATGGCATGATCACATAACAGTATGTTCCCCATGGTGTTGTGAAGGATGTTTTCTATTGATCTTCTTCAGCCAAACGAATCTGATTGTAGCCTGAAAAACCATCCATAAAAGAGAGAGTTACAAATCCTGCCGTATTATCGATTAGAACATTAATATGAGGGAGGGGGAAGTCATCTTTAGGACACGCCCGGTTGAGGTCCCGGAAGTCTATACAAATTCGAACCTTTCCATCTTTCTTCATGACCGGGACGATGTTAGCCACCCAGTTGGGATAGAGGACAACTCTGACAAATCTAGCCTTATGGAGCTTCTCGACCTCTTCTTTCATCTTTAAAGCCATGTTAGGGTGGAAACGTCTCAACCGTTGTTTGACCGGGACAGACCCTGGCTTAAGTGTAAGCCGATGTTCAACGAGCGCAGGGTCTAATCTAGGCATATCCTCATAACTCCACGCAAATGTGTCCTTGTATTCTTGAAGTACCAAAATAAGCGCCTCCTCTTCGGAGGGCGGCAAATTCTTGCTGATGAGGACAATCCTAGGGTCTTCCTCGGTACCCAAATTTACTTCTTTGTTAGGCTCCTCTACAGAGGCTGATGGTTCGTCAAATCTTCTCACGCCACTGGCAAAGGCATCAGCCTCGTCCTCATATTCTTCATAACTTTCATCCCCCTCTTCAATAGGGTCTTCATCATTCATAATCTCGTAGACACCCAAACCCTCATAAGAAACATCAGCATCCTCATATTCCAATTCTGGCAGGATGATTGGATCCTCCACAAATTCTGAAATGGCTAAACAGGCTCGGCATCTGATGGCTAATTCCAACAAAAACCTACGGGGAATCTGCTTACCCTTAGACTTCTTATGTGAATCTCCCCCATGAATTTTATTATTAGAAGAAGAAGAGGAGGAGCAACTAACTTTATTAGACGAAGAAGGAGGTGAGAAAGCGGATACAGGAGGTGATACAGATGAAGACCCCTCATCGGAGGGGGCAAAGAGATTTATCAAGGAATCTTGGAAGAGCGGCCCCTGGGTCGGGACACACCCTGGAAGGAGATAAGAGGTTTCCTCAAAAGTGATGAAGGATTGGAGAGCTGGAATTGTGGCATTTTTTTTTCATTTTTATTTTTATCTTCATTTTTATTCTCTTTTTCTAGAAGAAAGCAATGCGAGGGGAGAATAGCAGGAGGAGTGGAGATTGCAAGATTGGAGAAAGATTGAATCGGTGGTGGCCCACGTGGGGGTGCAATGGAGAGTTTAGAAAATCGCTCGGGGAGCGAGGGAGGAATCGGCAGAGAAACTTGGATTGAATTTGGAGACAAATTGATCGTAATCGGTGGCGGTCTTGGCATGTGACCAAACCAATGAGAATATAGAGAAGCAAGAACAGATGGATGCATGGAAGTGAGAGAAAAGAGGCCGGCCCACAGCCTGTCCATAGTTAAACCTTCCGCAAACGGAATATCTGGCTCTCCAGTATCAGTATAGTCACTCATCAACTGCCTCTTGTCTGTAATCACAGCAGGTTTTTCAATTAATTCATGAATAAGTGGTGGCCATTCCGGATCTGTCGGCATAAAGAGGCGGCTCAAGGAAATAGTAATGTCTTGCATATCGAACCACCTGTACCAGTCACATTCTGGATCATCCATTTTCCTTCTCTTGTCAGGCCTTAAGGATTCCAGGGCTTTATACGTGGCCAGCGGGGCAATATGATGAGCAAACTATCTAGCATGAACATCCTGACAGTCTAGTATGGAAGTAACTATTGTAGTTTTATCATTATTCTGAAAGTCACCTATGACAAAATGTGTCTGCAACGTCCAGGTAAGCGGCTGGCGATCTGTCTTCAATGTAGATGTCATAACTGCCCATGGTTCATCTTCATTTTTGCCTGGCCCTTTGTAGCCCAAACCACCTCTTGCAATCAATTTATGAGGCTTTACAGGCCTAATCCTGCCTTGACAATTGGCACCCAGACCTTTGCCATTTTGATACCCCATTTTCATTAAAATGTTCCAGCCATGGGTGTTCATCACCGTTTTCTTCTTCTTCCCCTTGGAAGGCAGGGGTGTCATAGCAACTGTTGTGATAGTCTCGGATGGCATCGACTGTGGGCGAGGGACGTCCAATACAGATAACAAAGGCTTGTTGGCAGGGCAAATAGAAGGAACTGATGAAGCCACATGAATATCCTCCTCTGGCAAAATTGGCATACTGGTGACTTTAATAATGCGGCCCTTGTGTGGAAATTTAAGGCATTGGTGATTTGTCGAGGGCACCGCATCGAGCTGCTGGATGTAGGGGCGGCCAAGAATGCCATTAAATGTTGGATCCATGTCCAAAATATGAAAATCAGATGTGATTGTTGCTGGACCCAAACTTACTTTTAAAGTAATCATGCCTAGAGGAGGCTTCTTTGTGTTATCATATGCAGTGACCGTTATGGTGGACGGCCGAATTAGATTCTTGGGAATGCCGTACATCTTCAAAGTGCTCGGCGGCAAGACATTGATGGATGCCCCAGTGTCCACCAAACACTGTTGTACAGCCACCTTATTGATATCAACTGTGATGCACAGAGCATATTTTCTTGCTGAGATTGGTGCCAGCTCATGCTCATAAAAAGTGATTGCTGGTTGACTGACAGTAGGTGTTCAGACTGTGGTTATCTGCTCGACCGGAATGTCCTCATTGACCATGACTTTCTGCAGATATTCCTTTAGAGCCATCTGATGAGTGGTCGACCTCTTGATCAGTTCTAGAATTGAAATTCTTGCCGGAGTCCGGTCCAAATGCTTTAACAAGTCATATTCTGTGCCTGGTATGGACTCCTGTTCTTGTTCCTATTCTTGCGGCCCCTGTGCGGGCTCTAACCCTCTCTGTGGAAAAATGCGGTGGAACATCCGTCCACTACGGAGCGGCGCTACGCCTTGACGTGCCTCTGTCGGGGCAAGTGTGGGAGGAGGGTTAGAAGAAGAAGAGGGTGTGTTAGTGTTGATAAGCGGTGGAGGAGTGTTTGAAGAAGGAGCCCCCACAGGGGGTGTTGATGAAGAGTTCAATAAAGATGCCCCCGTGGGAGGCGTAGGAGTAGAAAGGGATACTCGAATGCGGGGGGAATTGGTGGGTGGAACGAGGAGAGATCTGGGCATAAAAGGTGGGGAAGCCAATGGTGGAGGGATCGTTACCGGTGGAGGAGTAGTGGTGGCGGGTGCAACGGGCGTTGGCGACGGGCGGTTAAGGAGTGGCCTAGATGGCAGTGGTGAAGGGTTGGTGGTGGATGTTGTTTGTTGTGGTGTAGGTTGTGGAGGTGGTAAGCGGGTAAGAAGGGGGCGAACCGGCAAGGTTGGAGGATAGATGGGGGTAGGTGGATTAACGGGGCGCAGAAGAGATCGGCTCAATTGGGGGGTAGAAGAAGAAGAAAGGGTGCGCAAGAGGCGCGGAGGTTGATTTTGGTTGTGATTAAATGCCCCGATAGAGGCATTTTCTACAAAGAGGTCATGAGAAGAGGGCACTATTATGATCATAAGTGCTATTATTTTCTTGGAATTGTTTTTAATTTAGCACTTATGATCATGTCATGCTTTGAATTGAGGGTTATTCATATTGAAATTGTGGGAGGGCTAATGAATTTTCAAGCGCAGAGGATTGCAGGTTTCAAGATGTCCGGGTCACTGTTGGAGTAACATCATGTTGTTCTTGTATTTCGTTCCTGTAAGCATTATTACTATATGGTGTTCTACGTTATTATAATATATCAAGGACCTTGTGGTTCTGCTGAACCTGGAATTTGAGTTCCCCTTCATCAAAAAAATAGTGATAGTTCAAGGAGAGCCTTGATCACACGGATAGGCCGTTGAGTCATTCAAGGTTTGGGACGATGGTTCCACTTTCTGGGTTGATGCGCGGACAAACGGGCTTCGGATTAGTGTCAGCTCAGAGATCTGGATTCTTGACCAAATCTAGATGGCTTAGCAATATTATCCTTGATTATTTTCTATTTTTAGTTTGTTTTAAGTTTTCCTTTTAGCCCAGCATGCATCATGTAGGACTTTGAGCTTCAGGATGAAAATCTTCATATTATGGCGATAATGAAAGGCACTCGCTCTTGATTGAGTTGACATGAGATATTCCATTCCAAATCAAGTACTTTATTCTCTCTGAAGTCGCTCAGGCTAGTTCCTTGAAAATGTTCCTTTGCTGGGTCTCCATCTCAATTCCCTTTATTTTTCTACAAATCCACCTTGCTTGAAGCACGTCCACATTGGCTGGTAACCGCTCTCCAATGGTATCTCCCTGTCATGCCGCGCGCACATTTTATTTACTTAGTTTAGTCTCTTTTATCCAGCAAATCGATGCTTCCTTGGAATCACCTAGAGTTGTTTCACTCAGAATCTTGGAAAGATTTCTAATGCTTGGTGTCTGAGGCATGTCACATCACACCTTGGCGTCTACTTATCAGTTCATTCCACTTCATTCCGCTGGTTGCACTTTCGCTTCATTTTCGTCTCACTCCCTTGCAAAGCAGACGCCAAGGCGGGGCAGCTGTAGACACGCCAAAATTGACGCTATGTTGATCAAATCTCATGTCACTATGTTGACGCCCCAAAGTGAACTTCAATACATTCATAATATGAAGTTTTTCTATTTTTGTGTGTTTTTTGGTTTGTTCTTGCATTTTTGTGATTCGCGACCTGAAGAGGGGCGTTATTTTAAAAGCGACCTTACCTAGGGCGTGTTCAAAAGAAAGGACGACCAAATGTCAGGGCGTCAATTCCTAGTATTATCCGGTTTAAAAATAAATTCCAATTACTTATTAACGTCCTTCCTCAGGGCGTGTTTTTTAGTAACGCCTTTATATCAGGCGTCTTCTCATAATTTTCCAATAAAGAATGTTTTATTGCCAAATTTAAATCCAGGAGTTGACGCCTTTGTTAGGGTTGTGTTTTTGAGTAACGTCTTGATGTAGGTCGTCAATTTAGAATTTGACGCCCTTTTGAAGGTCGTGTTTTATCCTTCAGAGTCGTGTTTGAGTATGCCTTTCCTGAAGAGTTCCCTGCCCTCTTTGATCACCTTGCTCGATTTGGGAACTAGAGTCCTGCCTTCATTGATCATTGCCCGTTCTTATCTTCCTATATTTGAGGTTATCTTTAATCTGGAACCCTATATAAGGTTGCCTTGATCGACCTCGCGCGAGGTTAGCAGGCAGAGAGCAGAGAACACACAGACGCACAGAGGCTAGAACATATTAGAGTTTACGGTGCTGGCTATTACGGTCGTCTTCCTCCTATGCGGTCCCTCTTTTTGAAGGCTCTCTATCTCTTTCTTCTTCCCTGTTTCTGCAGCCACGCCGTAGCTTCCAAGTGGTTTCTTCCCCTTTACTGTTTACAGGGACAGCATAAGGGGGTCTTTCTTCTGTTCGTTTATTCTGATTCATATCATCATATCATCATCGATTGCACGGCTTCTTGCATTAGTTTAGTATCATATTTCTCATTTCCCGAACTCTTCTTTAGGGGTTTTAAAACAAACAAAAAAGGTGCGCATGTCATGTTTCTTTTTCATCATATGGTTTATTGGGATTGATACTACATTCACTCGGCTGATCCACTTCCCTTTGCTTGTTTGGTTCTTTTTTTTGCAAGGGTAATCAATAAGGAAAACCCCCTTCATCGGCCGGCCGATAGAAGGAGGAGGAAGGAATTCACAATCCGTCCCGCATCCCACTTATCACCAGGTATTCGCGATCATTTATTTCATTACTGAGGTAACCCCTCTGGCGATCACTCTCCTTTATAGCACCACGTGCTTTCTTTTGTCTTTATTATCATCATCCTCCTTTTACATATCTCATATGAGTGGTTTGTGCCACATGTGTGGATTTATCACGATCTACAAATTGGTCTATTCGTTGGATCCCACTGAGGCCAGCGATTTTGATATTGTTCAAAAGAAGTTTTTGCAGAAGTACAGGGACCGGGTTGGACCCTCCCTCTCAGTCACCGATTTGGTTGCAGAAAAAATGAAGCCTGAAGAGGACTTCATAATATTTGCTGATAGATGGCGGTTAATGGCCGAGAAATTGAAAGATACACTGTCGGAACAAGAACAAGTTAAGATGATAATTTCCAATGCAACTCCTCAGTTCCGGCATATCTTGGCCATGAACCGATTAACAACCATGGAGGAGCTCTATGAAAGAGCTCGTTATATCCAAACACAGATGAAGGATTCGCCCATCATGGGCATGTTTGAGCTAAAACCCCGGCTATTTAAGAAAAGTACAAATGTCAACAACAGTGGGCCCACGACTGAGGGCACAATTGCAAACGAGCAGGTTGGCGTAGTTGGCCACCCCCACCATCAATCTAACCCACGGCCTAACCCACCTCCACCACAAAACCCCCATTTCAACTCCACTCCACAACACCAATTCACACCCCAACATTCCTTTGCTCCATCGCAAAACCAAGCGCCCCGCGCTGACACTCCAGCTCCGCAACAGTACCACCAGGTACCACCACCTACCAACTATGGCCAACAACAACAACGAAGACCACCACTTGGCCCCAAGAGAGCCCACTACCCTCCACTGCCAAAAAGTCTCCCGGATATTTTCAACGCCTTAATGGCCGCCAACTTGCTCATGTTACCAAGGGAAAGAACAGCGTGGCCCGCTAATGTTGACACATCCCGTTACTGCACTTTCCATCGCGCACCTGGTCACAACCTTGATCGTTGCTTCCACTTCAGAGATTATATTTATGATCTAAATGACCAGGGCGACATCAACTGGGATGAGATGAGGTAGTTTATTGCCACCATGAAAGAAAGAAGGCATCCTCGGCAGCAACAGGCTCAGCAGCCACAGCAACCCGCTCCACAGCAGCGACAATAAGCTTCAGCGCCTCAGCAGGATATGGGGATCGTCCACAATCCACTGCCGGAGCACCCGCCAAACCAGCATGTAAACCCTGTCACATCTCTCCCTGAGGTGGAGAGAGGGCAGGGATGGCATGAAGAAAATGCCTCTGTCGGGGCATTTAATCACAATCAAAATCAACCTCCGCGCCTCTTGCGCACCCTTTCTTCTTCTTCTACCCCCTAATTGAGCCGATCTCTTCTACGCCCCGTTAATCCACCTACCCCCACCTATCCTCCAACCTTGCCGGTTCACCCCCTTCTTACCCGCTTACCACCTCCACAACCTACACCACAACAAACCCCATCCACCACCAACCCTTCACTTTTTATGAGCATGAGCTGGCACCAATCTCAGCAAGAAAATATGCTCTGTGCATCACAGTTGATATCAATAAGGTGGCTGTACAATAGTGTTTGGTGGACACTGGGGCATCCATCAATGTCTTGCCGCCGAGCACTTTGAAGATGTGCGGCATTCCCAAGAATCTAATTCGGCCGTCCACCATAACGGTCACTGCATATGATAACACAAAGAAGCCTCCTCTAGGCATGATTACTTTAAAAGTAAGTTTGGGTCCAGCAACAATCACAGCTGATTTTCATATTTTGGACATGGATCCAACATTTAATGGCATTCTTGGCCGCCCCTACATCCAGCAGCTCGATGTGGTGCCCTCGACAAATCACTCCACACAAGGGCCGCATTATTAAAGTCATCAGTATGCCAATTTTTCCAGAGGAGGATATTCATGTGGCTTCATCAGTTCCTTTTATTTGGCCTGCCAACAAGCCTTTGTTATCTGTATTGGACGTCCCTCGCCCACAGTCGATGCCATCCGAGACTATCACAACAGTTGCTATGACACCCCTGCCTTCCAAGGGGAAGAAGAAGAAAACGGTGATGAACACCCATGGCTGGAACATTTTAATGAAAATGGGGTATCAAAATGGCAATGGTCTGGGTGCCAATTATCAAGGCAGGATTAGGCCTGTAAAGCCTCAGAAATTGATTGCAAGAGGTGGTTTGGGCTACAAAGGGCCAGGCAAAAATGAAGATGAACCGTGGGCAGTTATGACATCTACATTGAAGACTGACCGTCAGCCGCTTACCTGGACATTGCAGACACATTTTGTCACGGGTGGCTTTCAGAATAATGAGCAAACTACAATAATCACTTCCATACTAGACTGTCAGGATGTTCATGCTAGACAGTTTGCTCGTCATATTGCCCCGCTGACCACATATAAAGCCCTGGAATCCTTAAGGCCAGACAAGAGAAGGAAAATGGATGATCCAGAATGTGACTGGTACAGTTGGTTCGATATGCAAGACATTACTATTTCCTTGAGCCGCCTCTTTATGCCGACAGATCCGGAATGGCCACCACTTATTCATGAATTGATTGAAAAACCTGCTGTGATTACAGACAAGAGGCAGTTGATGAGTGACTACACTGATACTGGAGAGCCAGATATTCCATTTGAGGAAGGTTTCACTGTGGACAGGCTGTGGGCCGGCCTCTTTTCTCTCACTTCCATGCATCCATCTGTTCTTGCTTCTCTATATTCTCATTGGTTTGGTCGCGTGCCAAGACCACCACCGATTACGATCAATTTGTCTCCAAATTCAATCCTAGTTTCTCTGCCCATTCCTCCCTCGCTCCCCGAGCGATTTTCTAAACTCTCCATTGCACCCCCACGTGGGCCACCACCGATTCAATCTTTCTCCAATCTTGCAATCTCCACTCCTCCTGCTATTCTCCCCTCGCATTGCTTTCTTCTAGAAAAAGAGAATAAAAATGAAGATAAAAATAAAAATGAAAAAAAAATGCCAAAATTCCAACTCTCCAATCCTCCATCACTTTTGAGGAAACCTCTTATCTCCTTCCCGAGTGTGTCCCGACCCAGGGGCCGCTCTTCCAAGATTCCTTGATAAATCTCTTTTCCCCCTCCGATGAGGGGCCTTCATCTGTGTCACCTCCTGTATTTGCTTTTTCACCCCCTTCTTTCCCCTCTAATGATCAAGCTAGTTGTTCCTCTTCTTCTAATAATAAAATTCGTGGGGTAGCTTCACATAAGAAACCCAAGTGTAGACAGATTCCCTGTAGATTTTTGTTTGAGTTAGCTATCAGATGCCGAGCCTGTTTAGCCATTTCAGAATTTGTAGAGGATCCGTTTATCCTGCCAGAATTAGAATATGAGGATACTGTTGTTTCTTATGAGGGTTTGGGTGTCTACGAGATTATGAATGATGAAGACCCTATTGAAGAGGGGGATGAAAATTATGAAGAATATGAGGACGAGGCTGATGCCTTTGCCAGTGGCATGAGAAGATTCGATGAACCATCAGCCTCTGTAGAAGAGCCTACCAAAGAAATTAATTTGGGTACCGAGGAAGACCCTAGAATTATCCTCATCAGCAAGAATTTGCCGCCCTCCGAAGAGGAGGCGCTTATTTTGGTACTTCAAGAATACAAGGACACGTTTGCGTGGAGTTATGAGGATATGCCTGGATTAGACCCTGCGCTCGTTGAACATCGGCTTACACTTAAGCCAGGGTCTGTCCCGGTCAAACAACGGTTGAGACGTTTCCACCCTAACATGACTTTAAAGATGAAAGAAGAGGTCGACAAACTCCATAAGGCTAGATTTGTTAGAGTTGTCCTCTACCCCAACTGGGTGGCTAACATCGTCCCGGTCATGAAGAAAGATGGAAAGGTTCAGATTTACATAGACTTCCGGGACCTCAACTGTGCGTGTCCTAAAGATGACTTCCCCCTACCTCATATTGATGTTCTAATCGATAATACAACAGGATTTGAGACTCTCTCTTTTATGGATGATTTTTCAGGCTACAATCAGATTCGTTTGGCTGAAGAAGATCAAGAGAAAACATCCTTCACAACACCATGGGGAACATACTGTTATGTGGTCATGCCATTTGGACTCAAGAATGCTGGAGCCACTTATCAAAGGGCAATGATGGCGATTTTTCATGATATGATTCACATTTTTATTGAGGTGTATGTGGATGACCTGGTTGTAAAATCAAGGACAAGGATTGAGCATCCTGGGGTTCTGGCTAAGGTTTTGCAAAGATCACGAGAATATCAATTGAAGATGAACCCTAAAAAGTGTGTATTTGGCGTTTCTTCAAGGAAGTTGCTTGGTTTCATTGTTAGCAAGAGGGGAATTGAAGTTGATCCCAACAAGGCAAAGGCCATTAGAGACATGCCTCCTCCCAAGAATTTGAAGAAAGTTCGAGGATTAATCGGGAGGTTGCAATTTATTCGCCGCTTCGTCTCTCAGCACTCACAAAGGTGTAGGCCGTTTTACGAGCTTACTAAGCCGGGAGTCAAGTTTAATTGGGATGACAAGTGTCAGGCAGCCTTTGACGGATTGAAGGATTATTTGGCCAGTCCTCCTGTCCTGAGGCCCCCAATTCCAGGTAAACCGCTTGTTCTTTATGTTTCTGTCCTGGATGACTCTGTAGGTGCTGTCTTGGCTCAAGTGGATGAAGAAAGTAAGGAGAGGGCAACATACTATTTGTCTAAACTTCTTAACCCCTGTGAGCAGAGGTACTCAGCCATGGAGAAGACTTGTGCTGCTTTGGTTTGGGTAGTCCAGAAATTAAAACACTATTTCTTAGCTCACGAGGTTCAACTCATTGCTCGCATGAATCCAATTAAATTCCTTCCTGAAAAATCTATCCTCACTGATCGATTAGCACGCTGGCAAAGCTTCCTCTCTCAATTTGACATCACTTACATTCAACAGAAAGCTATCAAAGGCTACGCCATTGCCGAACACCTTGCTCATCACCCTCTCCCCCGCTTTGATCCTATCAATTCGGAGTTTCCAGATGAAGAACTGATGTCTATTAATCAACCCCAGGATCCTATGTGGACATTACATTTCGATGGAGCTCTAAATTCCCAAGGAAGAGGGATCGGCATGGTTCTTTTAACACCAGAAGGGGTCACCATCCCATTTGCTGCTCGGCTCACTTTCCCTGTCACCAACAATATAGCTGAGTATGAAGCTCTTTTGGCCGGTCTTCAAACCGCTCATAAATATGGTGTCACCCAATTGCGGATTGTTGGTGATAGTCAGCTTATTCTACGCCAGGTGCTCGTCAAATGCCGCACTATCAATCCTAGGCTCAAACCCTACCAGGAACTTGCTTCAGCTTATGCCAAGCTCTTCACCAAATTGATTTTCGTCCATGTTCCTCGTAGCCAGAACATCTTGGCTGACGCCCTTGCTTCTTTAGCCTCTGCTTTAGTCTTCCCTCCTGAGCGTGATTTTCATGTTCCTCTGATTCATCAGCGCGACACTCCAGCTATTAAGGATCGTGTGTTCCTCGATATTAGGGATCAAGTGCTAGAAAAGGTCAAGCAGAAGGGAGCTCTTAAAGGCAAAGAGGTCATGTTGTTAGATTGGCAAGAGGAGTTGGCTGACGAAGAGAAACCTTGGTATTATGATATTGCCAGGTATTGCAATGATCAGTCCTATCCCGAGGAAGCCACTGTGGAAGAAAAGAAAGCAATCAGAAGAGTGGCTCAGCGTTATGTCTTGGTTGGAGGTGTGCTCTACAGGAGAGGGCTCACCGGTGTTTTATTAAGATGCCTCGATGATGATGAATCATGGAAAGTTGTGGAAGAGGCGCATTCTAGGGTGTGTGGTGGTCATGTGAACAGCCAGATGCTAGCTAAGAAGATCCTTAGGCTAGGTTTCTATTGGCCCACAATAGAAGAGGATTGTTCCATTTATGTTCGTAGGTGTGTTAAGTGCTAACTGCACGCCGACAAAATTCATTCTCCTGCTTCTTCACTCCATCCTATGTCCTCCCCATGGCCCTTCTCCATGTGGGCTTTTGATATCATTGGTCCTCTTGGTGATTCAAACCTCCTGACGAAACAAAAGTCGTTCATCCTCACGGCAACGGAGTACTTCACCAAGTGGGCGGAAGCGGAAGCTTACGTGGAGATCAAAGCATCAACTGTCTGCAAATTCATAATGAAGAATATCATCACGAGGTTCGGCATTCCAAGCACCATCGTCACCGACAATGGACCTCAATTCATCTCTCAAGAGCTCAAGGATCTCTGCAACAGGTATAACATTGCATTGCATTATTCTTCTCCCTATTATCCGTAGGGCAATGGCCAAGCAGAGGCAACTAATAAAATTTTGATCAAAATTGTTAAAAAGACGTGTGAGGCTAATAAATTTTCGGATTGGCCAGACAAGCTAGTTGAAGCTCTCTAGGCCTATCGTACTTCCATTCGTACCCCCACTGGGCAAACCCCTTTCGCCCTTACTTATGGAATGGAGGCGGTAGTCCCTTATGTGATTCTCATTCCCTCTCTGAGAGTACAATTTGACAAGGAACTCTCTATTGATGAGCGTCGTGATTCACTCCTTGCTCAATTGGAACTCCTAGATGAGAAGCGTCTGATCGCCGCTGAGCATGCGCGCGTTTATCAAAATAGGCTCTCACGTTTTTATCAAAAGAAAGTAATTGAGAGAAAATTCAAAGTCGGTGAAATGGTAATCAAGAGAATTTTCGTAAAACCTGGTGGGCCACGCTCAAAACTCCAACCAAATTAGGAAGGACCATTCGTCATAAAAGAGGTTTATCCAGGCAATGCTTATAAACTGATTAATGCTGAGGGAGAAGAGTTAACTCACCCATGGAATGGTTTGTATCTTAAGAAATGCTACCCCTGATTCAAAAATCTAAAATATATATATAATATTTTCAAAATCCAAAAAAAATGAAAATTGATTCAAAAATCCAAAATAAAATGGAATATTTCCAAAAACCAAAAAAAATATAAATTCCAAAAAGCAAATAAAAAATAGAAATTCTTCAAAATCAAAATAAATAAAAATGAAAAGCTTTCAAAATTGGTGCCATGGCACACGAAGGATCAAGGTCCAAGAGGCCAAAATTCAGAATTCATTCATCAGTCTTGTTAAACAAAAATTGGGTCGACACCCGCACACACCACACGCTTTATTCTTGAACTCAAGCAGTGCAAAATCCGATGGGAAGTCAAAACCTGACTAAAGGTGAAAGACAATACCCGTTCTTTTCTTCTTCGGCCCATAAGGGAGGAAGGGAGACCTCGGGGTAGACCCGCCAAGCCTATCCGCCGCCCTAGTAGGTGGAAGTCAGGGCCCAAAAGGGAGCAAATGCCACAAAAGCCCAAGTACAATTAGGTTGTTCATCAATGCAAGTCAATTTCAAAGTGAAAGTCAAATGGTGAAAAGAAAAGCATGTCAAGAGGGCAAAGTCCCCGCAAGGAAAACCTTGGGCGTATGCGTGCAATATAAAAGAGGCAAAAAGGCAACAAAATTTCTCTATGCCAAAGACCGAACCCAAACAGGCATAGGGTAGGGGAGGTAACTTTATCTCGAGCATCTCAGAATCCCTTATGGGCTTCCCTTATATTTTCTTCCATCCTTTCTATGTGGTAAGTCATGAACTCGCAGGATGGTCAAGACGGACTTAGGAAATTGCACTGTACGAAATCTCGAATACAAGTCAACTATGGTCACGTCGACTCTCTTTTAATTACTCAAGAAAGGTTAATGAATTGTAGATGGTGACCGTGTAGGACCCGTGGTCTTGACAGCCTTGTCAACCCATTTTTGCATAATAATTCAATTAACGCCTTTGTCCAAGGCGCGTTCAAGTTAATTAACGTCCTTGTTTAGGTCGTCTCTTTCCAAATAACGTCCCTGCGCAGGTCGTTACTTTCTCAAAAAATCAAATTCCCTTTTCAAATTCACGCCGTCTTCTAGGGCGTCTTTTAGGTGAATCACGACCTACTCTAAGGTGCGTTTTTTAGAAAAATAACAAAAAAATATAAATGAGTGAAAAGAAAAAAAAAGCATTCTCCAAGCATGCTTGCATTTCTGCATGGGCTTCTTTAATTATTATTTGCATATGCGTGCTTACATGTTGCATCTCCCCGTTATCAGTTATTTCATTTACCTTATTTGATAAAAGGCTTGGCCCCTTGACCCGTCATTAAGGTCAAAATATTGATACCCCTTGCTTATTGAGCAAGGGGCCAAGTCGAATAGATGAATTAACCTGTTTGTTGAAAGTGTGGATTTATCACGATCTACAAATTGGCGATCAAAAGAAAAAAAAATAAAAAAAACTTGAATATTTCCTAAGTCAAAATCCAAAAAAAATTGAATATTTTCTAAGCCAAAATCCAAAAAAAATTGAATATTTCCTGATCAAAAATCTAACAAAAATTGAATATTTTCAAAATTCATAATAAAAATTCAAATATTTTTCAAAATCCACATAAAAATTCAAATATTTTCAAAACTCATAAAAATTTACATATTTCAAAATCCAAAAAATTGCATTGTATTTTTCTGATGGTGCTTTTGCAGGAACGACAACTTTGCAAGGACCAAGAGCACGGGATGAGTCCTCTCCATTCATTGTCATCTACCTTTTGATTCTTCCCATGTTCACAATTGATCACATCTTCATAATTTGCTACGCATTACTCCGACTATTCATCTCCAAATCTTTTTTATCAAATCTTACTGATCACTCCACCGATGGACATTATCAGATCTTGATCATTCAACTCCAAATCTTGATTAGCCAAGTTGTCATCCTCATGACAAACGACAAACAATGATGCTATGCTATCTATGCTTTAATGATGCTATCTATGTTATTCATGCCTTTCACGCTGTGCACACTTGAATGCTATTCATGATATGATACATACATGCTATTGATGCTTTGATTCATACTATGCTTGCTATGCTTAAATGCCTTATTCATTGCTTGTTATCTTTTATATCTTGGCTGATGAATCTTTGAGCGCAGGAAGAAGCTCTCGGTCCCACCGTGATCGCCAATTTGTAGATCGTGATAAATCCACACATGTGGAATAAACCACTCATATGAGATATGTAAAAGGAGGAGGATGATAACAAAGATAAAAGAAAGCACGTGGTGCTATAAAGGAGAGTGATCGCCGGAGGGGTTACCTCAATAATGAAATAAATGATCGCGAATACCTGGTGATAAGTGGGATGCGGGATGGATTGTGAATTCCTTCCTCCTCCTTCTATCGGCCGGCCGATGAAGGGGGTTTTCCTTATTGATTACCCTTGCAAAAAAAAGAACCAAACAAGCAAAGGGAAGTGGATCAGCCGAGTGAATGTAGTATCAATCCCAATAAACCATATGATGAAAAAGAAACATGACATGCGCACCTTTTTTGTTTGTTTTAAAACCCCTAAAGAAGAGTTAGGGAAAGGAGAAATATGATACTAAACTAATGCAAGAAGCCGTGCAATAGATGATGATATGATGATATGAATCAGAATAAACGAACAGAAGAAAGACCCCCTTATGCTGTCCCTGTAAACAGTAAAGGGGAAGAAACCACTTGGAAGCTACGGCGTGGCTGCAGAAACTGGGAAGAAGAAAGAGATAGAGAGCCTTCAAAAAGAGGGACCGCACAGGAGGAAGACGACCGTAATAGCCAGCACCGTAAACTCTAATCTGTTCTAGCCTCTGTGCGCCTGTGTGTTCTCTGCTCTCTGCCTGCTAACCTCGCGTGAGGTCGATCAAGGCAACCTTATATAGGGTTCCAGATCAAAGATAACCTCAAATATAGGAAGATAAGAACGGGCAATGATCAATGAAGGCAGGACTCTAGTTCCCAAATCGAGCAAGGTGATCAAAGAGGGCAGGGAACTATTCAGGAAAGGCATACTCAAACACGACTCTGAAGGATAAAACACGACCTTCAAAAGGGCGTCAAATTCTAAATTGACGACCAACATCAAGACGTTACTCAAAAACATGACCCTAACAAAGGCGTCAACTCCTGGATTTAAATTTGGCAATAAAACATTCTTTATTGGAAATTTATGAGAAGACGCCTGATATAAAGGCATTACTAAAAAACACGCCCTGAGGAAGGACGTTAATCAGTAATTGGAATTTATTTTGAAACCGAATAATACCAGGAATTGACTCCCAGACATTTGGTCGTCCTTTCTTTTGAACACACCCTAGGTAAGGTCACTTTTAAAATAACGCCCCTCTTCAGGTCGCGAATCACAAAAATGCAAGAACAAACCAAAAAACACACAAAAATAGAAAAACTTCATATTATGAATGTATTGAAGTTCACTTTGGGGCGTCAACATAGTGACATGAGATTTGATCAACATAGCGTCAATTTTGACGTGTCTACAGCTGCCCCGCCTTGGCGTCTGCTTTGCAAGGGAGTGAGACGAAAATGAAGCGAAAGTGCAACCAGCGGAATGAAGTGGAATGAACTGATAAGTAGACGCCAAGGTGTGATGTGACACGCCTCAGACACCAAGCATTAGAAATCTTTCCATGATTCTGAGTGAAACAACTCTAGGTGATTCCAAGGAAGCATCGATTTGCTGGATAAAAGGAGATTAAACTAAGTAAATAAAATGTGCGCGTGGCACGATAAGGAGACACCATTGGAGAGCGTTTACCAGCCAACGTGGACGTGCTACAACCAAGGTGGATTTGCAGAAAAATAAAGAGAATTGAGATGGAGAACCAGCAAAAGAACATTTTCAAGGAACTAGCCTGAGCGGCTTCAGAGAGAATAAAGTACTTGATTTGGAGTGGAATATCTCATGTCAACTCAATCAATAACGAGTGACTTTCATTATCGCCATAATATGAAGATTTTCATCATGACCCTCAAAGTCCTACATGATGCATGCTGGGCTAAAAGGAAAACTTAAAATAAACTAAAAATAGAAAATAATCAAGGATACTATTGCTAAGCCATCTAGATTTGGTCAAGAATCCAGATCTCTGAGCTGACACTAATCCGATGCCCGTTTGTCCGCGCATCAACCCAGAAAGTGGAACCATCGTCCCAAACCTTGAATGACTCAACGGCCTATCCGTGTGATCAAGACTCTCCTAGAACTATCACTATTTTTTTGATGAAGGGGAACTCAAATTTCAGGTTCATCAGAACCACAAGGTCCTTGATATATTATAATAACGTAGAATACCATATAGTAATAATGCTTACAGGAACGAAATACACGAACAACATGATGTTACTCCAACAGTGACCCGGGCATCTCGAAACTTGCAATCCTCTGCGCTTGAAAATTCATTATCCCTCCCACAATTTCAATATGGATAACCCTCAATTCAAAGCATGACATGATCATAAGTGCTAAATTAAAAACAATTCCAACAAAATAATAGCACTTATGAGATATGTAAAATGATCATAATAGTGCTATTATTTTGTTGGAATTGTTTTTAATTTAGCACTTATGATCATGTCATGCTTTGAATTGAGGGTTATTCATATTGAAATTGTGGGAGGGCTAATGAACTTTCAAGCGTAGAGGATTGCAGGTTTCGAGATGCCTGGATCACTGTTGGAGTAACATCATGTTGTTCGTGTATTTCGTTCCTGTAAGCATTATTACTATATGGTATTCTACGTTATTATAATATATCAAGGACCTTGTGGTTCTGATGAACCTGGAATTTGAGTTCCCCTTCATAAAAAACGGTGATAATTCCAGGAGAATCTTGATCACACGGATAGGCCGTTGAGTCATCCAAGGTTTGGGACGATGGTTCCACTTTCTGAGATGATGCGCGGACAAACGGGCTTCGGCTTAGTGTCAGCTCAGAGATCTGGATTCTTCACCAAATCTAGATGGCTTAGCAATATTATCCTTGATTATTTTCTATTTTAGTTTTTGTTTTATTTTTTTTCCTTTTAGCCCAGCATGCATCATGTAGGACTTTGAGGGTCATGATGAAAATCTTCATATTATGGCGATAATGAAAGTCACTCGCTCTTGATTGAGTTGACATGAGATATTCCACTCCAAATTGAGTACTTTATTCTCTCTGAAGCCGCTCAGGCTGGTTCCTTGAAAATGTTCTTTTGCTGGGTCTCCATTTCAATTCCCTTTATTTTTCTGCAAATCTACCTTGGTTGTAGCACGTCCACGTTGGCTGGTAACCGCTTTCCAATGGTCTCTCCTTATCGTGCCGCGCACACATTTTTACTTGTTTAGTTTAATCTCCTTTTATCCAGCAAATCGATGCTTCCTTGGAATCACTCGGAGTTGTTTCACTTTGAATCTTGGAAATATTTCTAATGCTTGATGTCTGAGGCGTGTCACATCACACCTTGGCGTCTACTTATCAGTTCATTTCACTTCATTCCGCTGGTTGCACTTTCGCTTCATTTTCGTCTCACTCCCTTGCAAAGCAGACGCCAAGGCGGGGCAGCTGTAGACACGCCAAAATTGATGTTATGTTGATCAAATCTCATGTCACTATGTTGACGCCCCAAAGTGAACTTCAATACATTCATAATATGAAGTTTTTCTATTTTAGTGTGTTTTTTGGTTTGTTCTTGCATTTTTGTGATTCGCGACCTGAAGAGGGGCGTTATTTTAAAAGCGACCTTACCTAGGGCGTGTTCAAAAGAAAGGACGATCAAATGTCAGGGCGTCAATTCCTGGTATTATCCGGTTTCAAAATAAATTCTAATTACTGATTAACGTCCTTCCTCAGGGCGTGTTTTTTGGTAACGCCTTTATATCAGGTGTCTTCTCATAATTTTCCAATAAAGAATGTTTTATTGCCAAATTTAAATCCAGGAGTTGACGCCTTTGTTAGGGTCGTGTTTTTGAGTAACGTCTTGATATAGGTCGTCAATTTAGAATTTGACGCCCTTTTGAAGGTCGTGTTTTATCCTTCAGAGTCGTGTTTGATTATGCCTTTCCTGAAGAGTTCCCTACCCTCTTTGATCACCTTGCTCGATTTGGGAACTAGAGTCCTACCTTCATTGATCATTGCCCGTTCTTATCTTCCTATATTTGAGGTTATCTTTGATCTGGAACCCTATATAAGGTTGCCTTGATCGACCTCGCGTGAGGTTAGCAGGCAGAGAGCAGAGAACACACAGACGCACAGAGGCTAGAACAGATTAGAGTTTACGGTGCTGGCTATTACGGTCGTCTTCCTCCTGTGCGGTCCCTCTTTTTGAAGGCTCTCTATCTCTTTCTTCTTCCCTGTTTCTGCAGCCACGCCGTAGCTTCCATGTGGTTTCTTCCCCTTTACTTTTTACAGGGACAACATAAGGGGGTCTTTCTTCTGTTCGTTTATTCTGATTCATATCATCATATCATCATCTATTGCACGGCTTCTTGCATTAGTTTAGTATCATATTTCTCCTTTCCCTAAATCTTCTTTAGGGGTTTTAAAACAAACAAAAAAGGTGCGCATGTCATGTTTCTTTTTCATCATATGGTTTATTGGGATTGATACTACATTCACTCGGCTGATTTTAAACTAGTTGACATGATCATAAGTGCTAAATTAAAAATAATTCCTCCCATGATTTTAAACTAGTTGACATCATATGGTTTATTGGGAAATCCTCTACGCTCGAAAATTCATTAGCCCTCCCACAATTTCAATATGAATAACCCTCAATTCAAAGCATGACATGATCATAAGTGCTAAATTAAAAATAATTCCAACAAAATAATAGCACTTATCCTGAACCGGCGTGCCCCGTGCCCTTCGCGCCGTTATTAACTAGTTGTCATAGCCGTGCCGTATTAATACCCTTCACCTACGTTTGGCCGCGCCGATTTTAAACCTTTTGCTTACATTTGGCCGCGCCGGTTTTGAACCTTTATGCTATTTTAATCGCCCACTCGCCCCCGGAGCGATCCTCGGCTCCCGTGGTTGGAGTTAATAAACTCTAATTAGTAATAAACTGAATAAGAGGAGGGCCATTCGGGTCTGAATCGTTTCGTTATCATGCTTTCACTACCATGTCCATCAGCACTTTGCTTTCGCTATCATGCTTGTGTTACCTTTTCCCCCCTTTGGCGGGGATTAATAGATGTGATTGAGCTCTGTTCATTTTCATAACTTTATTGCCATGCTTAGCATAGTCACGAACATCATGCATGCATGCCTGCATAAACCCTCAGGTGTATCAAATGGCGTTGACAGAAGGCCGGGTTACGCCCGATCGGAAGTCTCCGCTATGCGCGATGGTGGTCTTCGGACCTACGTCCTCCACCCTGTACTGAGGGTCATCAATTTAAAGAGCCATGCCTCTCTCTCGCATGATAGATAGATGCATCTCATATGATCTCATCATGTTCATGGCATCGCATCTTTATTCCGGCTTCGACAGCCCACTATCTCGGCAATTAATCAAAGGTTTTCCCTCCTCGTGGGGGATGTAATTAACGTCATGACCTTTATGGTATGACGGACTGCTGGTCCCGACCAAACCTCACTCTCGCCCGACACGGGTCAGAATGAGCGCATAATAAATTTGTCACTCACGTGACTGGCACGCCCGCGCCGTCAATCAGTCAGTTAATTACCAGTTAGTTAATTGATTGATCGACACGTGAAATAAATCCCGTCCCAAACAGTCAGGGACCTACATAATAAAATACCCCCTCGGTGGAATAAAACGATCGCAAACAGATACCCATCTGTTCTTGACTCTTCAGTTCACGGGATAAGAACAGATGGGCGGCCAAACCGTTGGCCGCCCACTCCATCCTAAAAGGCCACATATGTGGCTACCCCCTATCTATAGAAAGCAAGGCATTTGGCCTCCTTGAGCCTAGGAAAAGGACCGTGGTTCTATTTGCTTTAAGCTCATAATTTGTCAAAAATGATAATTGGTGTTTCATGTTTATCATCAATATTCATTATTATCATTTGTGAACTTGTCTAACATGTGTTAGTACAGCTGCAGACAACAAAGGCTATACCAAGCGTCAACGCGACGTTGTCAAAATTACTACTTGCATTTCTTGGTAGAATGCCGGAGGCTAATAGCTTCGAGCATATAAACTTCGAGTTCCTCTTTAACAAAAACCATGAAGGGTTTATACTCCTTAAGCTATTCGAGGGCCGCCTACACCCAACTCGGGATGACAGACCTCCCGAATTCTAGACCATGCTCGATGACAACCGTGGAACGATGGATCCCCATTTGGTTCCGGACTACGTCTGTCACTAAGCATGGGATGACAGACTTCTCGAACTCCTGACCGATCATTCAGAGGCAGGTAAATAAACCCTCCGGCTTTGCATTAGAATAGGTTTTTCACTTAAAAACCAGCATGCATCATATAGGCCCTTTTTAGTCCCACCATGAAACAAAATAATAAAAAAAAGAAAACAAAAAACAAAAAAGGGTAAATCAAGAAATCACAAAAAAGCATGCATCCATGTCATCTGGGGAATGTTCTTGGGAAAGTCACGTTGCTTTGACCACCCTATGATCCTTTGGCCTCGCGATGATTTCCCGTGTCTGCTAATTTTGCCAAACTCATGTGAATGAGTCTACGTGATTCCACTCCAATTCAACCAGCTGAAAGCGCATTTTTTTGTATGATCGTCTTGAGTGTTTTGAGATTTGACAGGCCATTGATTCTCCTATCCTGATTTTTATTTACCCATGTTTTAGGTCGTGTATCTCCTTGAGTTGGATTGTGTTCATCCCCTCAAGTCCCGCAGCGCTATGATAGGGGGTCCCGTGCGACTGCAGATACAAGTACTCTTAGATAATTGTACCTCCTCCCTTTTCCAATGGCCTATCCAATCACTTAATGCTCATGCGACCCTACATGAAGCTCAGTTTCCGCTCAAGAATTTCCTCGAGCGGGCTATCCTTATTAGACTTGTTTCTTCACCAAAACACCCATTTATCAGTCCACCGGGACCCCTTACAAAACGGGCGTTCCGGAGGGGTATTTGTAGACGCCTAATTTCGGACATCCTGCGGATCCCCAGTTAGACTGTCATATGAGCGACGCGGTCGTTTTACCGGGTTTGTCATCGTTTATGCTTTTAAGTCCAGCCCAAACACCTTATGTTATTGGGCCACCTCTACTTGAAGAGGCCAAGGGCCCATGGGCTGGGCTGTCAAACCACTAGCCGCCCACCCCCCTAGAAGGCAAGGGCGATGGCCACCCTCTGCCCCTAGGAGGCCACATCACTAGGCGCCCTCCACACCAAAATGGCCACTACGTTGGCCGCTTAAGTTGCTAGAAGGCCACTCTTTTGGCTGCCTATCCCCTAGTAGGAGGCAAACACCTTGGCCGCCTTCTGGCAACCGCTGGTCAAAGAACGTGGCATGTTCTCCCGCCATGCTTGGGACCATTCTCCCTCGTCACCCACGATCGTTCCCACGACCCATTCGAGACTTCTAGATGGAGCCTCGAAGTACAAAACTCCCAGGGGGACGACAGAGGAGCGGGTTCGATCTCGGGGAGGTTGGTGGGAGGCTCCGGACTTTCAACAGGTTGGAACGAGAGAGTTTTCCTGGTTTTCTTTTTGCTGTCATTGCTTTGCAGGTTGGACAAGGGTGCTGGAGAGATCCTTCAGCAGGGAACAATTGGAGCTTAGGAGCAAGGCTCTGAAGCAAGAAGTTTGTTCTTCACCTTCCACAAACTGCGCTGCTGGCCGACGGCGAGCTTTGTCATCCTCTGAGTTTGATCTTTCCGTCTCGTTGTTTCCCATTTTGCTTTGCAATCCCCCCTCCTCAACTGCATTCGTAACATATTAGTGCTACCTAGAATCCTATCAAGAGGTTTCCCTTTTAAACAAATGGGAAGGCGGGTGGTCGAAAGTCTCGACCATCTCCCCTTCCCACCACCCCCAGGTAATCACGACCCCATAATCCTTCTTTCGATAATCTTTAGAACTGTTGCTACACTGCATGAGACTGATGGCGTTCTTTTCTTTGTTTCTGTGGGCTTTGGTCATTGTTTGCAGGGTTTTTGGCATTCTATGACGTAGTAGGGCTGTCTACCCTTGGCTGACAGAGGGTGGAGAAGTCGCGACCTTATGTTCTCCCCACTTGAGGCATTTACAAGATATCATTCTACTCTTGTGAGGTTCTGGTAAACACCTCCAGCGATCATGTTGTGGCATATCTTCTAACTCTTCTCATTGTTGGGAACGTGGGCGTGAATAGCATATTTTGTCTTATGAACTTCTTCCATGATCTGCTTCTTAGTGTCGGCATGATCCGACACGCAGATCCAATCTTTGAATAATAACCTTCCATCAGTTGAGATAGAGAACTCCAGCCTCTGATCAATATTAGTCTTGATCTCCATTAATGTGGGGTCATTTTCTTATAATTCGACTAGATCTTCAATCAGTGTAGGTTGTCACTAGATATTGGCAATAATACCCTTTTCTTCTTCTACATCCACATCTTGATT
Organism: Amorphophallus konjac; assembly: GCA_022559845.1. Classification (NCBI taxonomy): domain Eukaryota; kingdom Viridiplantae; phylum Streptophyta; class Magnoliopsida; order Alismatales; family Araceae; genus Amorphophallus; species Amorphophallus konjac. The sequence goes on along the minus strand of CM040118.1, from coordinate 239,662,509 downwards.
CAAATGAGTAAAATTCTCTATAAGATAAGTCATACCTTTCCTAAGGCTTGCTAGAGTTACCATTGGTCTTCTGCTAAGAGCATCAACTATAGCATTTGCTTTACCTGGATGGTACTGAATAGAGAAGTTGAAATCCTTAAGGTACTCCTGCCATCGTTTTTGTCTCATGTTAAGTTCCTTTTGGGTAAAAAGACATTTTAGACTCTGTGGTCCAAAAATATAGTGAACTTCTCCCCATAAAGGTAATGTCGCCATATTTTCAAGGCGAAGATTACAGCAGCCAATTCCAGATCATGGACGGGATATTTTTCTTCATGACGTTTCAATTACCTTGAAGCATAACAAATCACCTTACCATGTTGCATATGGACACATCCAAGGCCAATGCCATATACATCCGTATAGACTTCAAATCCACCACCTTCAACAGGTAGTGCCAGAACGGGTGCAGTGGTGAGATGTTCCTTGAGAGTCAAGAAACTCTCGTCGCACTCCTTTGTCCGTACAAAAGGATTTTCTTTTCTAGTAAGTTTTGTTAAAGAGACAACAATCTTGGAGAAATCTTTGATGAACCGTCGATAATAACCAGCCAGACCAATCACGCTCTAAACTTTAGACACTGTGTTTGGTCGGCTCCAGTTCTTGACAGCTTCCACCTTCGACGGATCCACATCCATATCTTCTTTAGACATAATGTGGCCAAGGAATGAAACCTCCTTTAGCCAAAACTCACACTTGTTGAGCTTTGCGTAGAGTTGGTGCTCTCTTAAGGTTTGCAAAGCTATTCTTAAATGCCCTTCATGTTCCTCCTTGGTCTTGGAGTAAATGAGAATGTCATTAATGAATACGACTACAAATCAGTCAAGATAGGGCATGAAGACATTATTCATAAGTTGCATGAATCTTGTCGGGGCGTTAATTCACCCGAACGACATCACCACAAACTCGTAATGTCCATATCTGCTCCGAAAAGCAGACTTGTTGATGTCTTCTTCTTTGATCTTCAATTGATGGTAGCTAGACCTGAGGTTGATCTTGGAGAAATATTTCGCACCAGAGATCTGGTCGAACAACTCATCGATACGCGGGAACTGATATTTATTCGTAATAGTGAGTTGATTAAGTCGTTGACAATCGATACATAGCCTAAGGGATCCATCTTTCTTTCTAACGAATAAGACCAGCGCACCCTAAGGGGATGTGCTGGGTCAAATGAAACCTTTGTCTATTAACTCCTGAAGTTGCTTCTTCAATTCTTTGAGTTCCGTGGGGGACATCCTGTAGGGAGCTATTGAAATAGGTGCTGCTCCAGGAATGAGTTCAATAGAGAAGTTTACTTCACTTTAAGTCAGATGGAAAAATACCGGGGAACTCATTTACAATGGGAATATCCTCTGGGATGATTTCCTTGGACTCCTCGCTCTCGCCTTTATACTTTTCAACCTTCTCTAAGGTCCTTTCCCAGTGATGTGCCCGTTGGATAATTTCTGTATAAGTACGGATATTTTGAGGTCTAAGCAGTTGAATAAAGCCGGACCTTAGGCCGTCCATGAATCGGTTAGCCTTTAAGATATCCATGCCTACCAGGTGTGGGATATAAGGGGCTAGACGAGAAAATTGAAGTTCATACTTCGCCATAGACATCATGCCTTGGCGAAGATAGGTGAATTCAGCGGCCTTTCTTTCTTTGACGTGCTCGGAGAAGTACTTTGCATGGAGGAGTGTAAGAAATTCCTCCCATGTAGGTTGAGCATTCTGTGGCTATGCCGAAGTGGAGGATCCTTGCTCACCCTAAAGCTTCGGGTCGCCTCATCAAGTGGGGTATAATGCTCGGGGCTTACGATATCTCCTATTGCCCCTACTCGGCCATCAAAGGGTAGGCACTCGCGGACTTCATCACAGAGAGCACTATCCCGACTGTGGAAGTCCATCTGTTGATACCCGAGCCCACCTGGGATCTTTTCGTCGACGGATCCTCCAACTCGGCTGGCAGCGGCACCGATTTTCTTCTCCGATCCCCGGAAGGAGCAGAACTGCAATACGCCCTGAAGTTCAACTTCCCGGCATCCAACAATGTCTCCGAGTATGAGGCTCTCATCTCGGGAGCCAGGATGGCACGACGACTGGGGGCCGAACGAGTCAAGATCCATACTTACTCTCAATTGGTCGCCAGCCAAGTCAACGGTGACTACAAAGCTCGAGAAACACCGATGATCAAATACCTTCAACTGGTAAGAGGAATAGCCCCACTATTCGAGAGTTTTCAGGTTATCCAGATAACTCGGGAAGAGAACTCCCGGGCAGATGCCCTCTCTCGACTAGCCTCCTCTACCGAACCAGAAGGAACTCAGTCGATTTTCCTTGAAAAGCTAGAGCGTCTGAGTATAGAAGTGGAGCTCATGACCGTTGATCAGGCGTCATCAGGCGACTGGCGGACCCCATATATATCCTGCCTCTGAGATTCTCAGAAGCCCTTCGACCCTCAAGAAGCTCGAAGACTGAAGTATCAAGCTCGGCGCTTCGTCGTCTTAGATGAAGCCTTGTACCGGAGGTCTTTTTTCATTCCCCTCCTCAAGTGCCTCGGTACCGAGGAGGCCAACTGAGCAATTCAAGAGGTCCATGAAGGTGTCTGTGGCGCACATCAAGGAGGAAGATCACTAGCCAGGATCTTGTTGCGGCAACGTTATTGGTGGCCCACTCTCCAATGCGACTGCCTGACCTACGTTCAAAAATGCGATCGATGCCAGCGTTTCGATCCTCTAGTCCATCAGCCTGCCTCAGAGCTTGTCACCCTTACCGAGCCGTACCTTTTTGCTCGGTGGGGGATCGACATCCTGGGGCCATTTCCAACGGCCAAGGCCCAGAAGAAGTTCATCATCGCCGCTATCAATTATTTTACTAAATGGATAGAAGCCGAAGCCACCGCTAGAATTACCGAGTCGGTCGTATGGAGCTTCCTTTGGAAATCGATCATCTATCATTTTGGTATCTCTTGAGTGATTGTGAGCGAGAATGGTCGGCAATTTGATTCTCACTACTTTAGAGACAGATGTGCCGACCTACACATTCGCAACCACTTCACTTTGGTAGCCCACCCGCAGGCTAACGGTGTAGCACCCTTGATAAAATGATAGAGAAATTGAACTTCTTCCTAAATAAATAATCCTACATGAAGGCCTTATAAAAATAAACATACCTTGTGAGGACCACTATATAAATATACATACAAGAGGCCTAACATCACTTAAATCCTAAAACATGGATAACACGTATGGGGGTTTTCACCTTTTCAACACAAAGGGAATGGGCGCCCCTTACCAGGGCGCCATTCACCAAATTGGAGCCCCTATGCAAGGGCGCCAATTCCTTCAGGGGCCACCATCCCACTATATATATTAATATATATACACCATAAAGACCAACACGTGAAGGGGCTAACTTTTGTCTAAAGCAATAGGAATGGGTGTCCCTTTACAAGGGTGCCAATTCCATGAACTACAAGGGCCACACAACTAATGGGCACCCCTGTACAAGGGCGCTGATTAATGGGTGCCCCTATCTAGGGTGCCATTTCCCACAGTAACCCACACGTTTTAGAAGGGGTTGAAACAAAAATAGCCTGCGTTTGCTGGCAATGGACCCTTGAGGGAACATACACAACTAGGCCTTCGGATCTGGTTTCCAATAGACCCTTACGATTATTCCCTATAAACAATTCCCGCCATCCAATGACCCTTACTATCGTCCTGCTATTGCCATCCTGCCACTAAAGAGAAGGTTATCTGTGGCTTTTCTCGTCTCCACCTATGGAAGAGAGATCTCATTTCTCCTCTTCACGTGCAGGAGACTGATATAGATCAAGAGGGGGGGTGAATAGATATACCCCAAATTTTAAACCAAGATTAAACAGATAAAATGCGGAATTAAAAGTTGCTTAATCAGGACCATCAATTTAGACATAGAGTTACTAGAGCCACTGAATTGTCAAAAGACTTAGTCAAGTGATATTAACAGAGAGAATGAGTAAATTCAAATCGACTGATGAAACACAGCAATAGCAGAACTAAATTCCAGAGATATGGAGCGTGAAGAGGTACTTGGCGGAGGTTGAACTCAACGAGTGTCCTCACGCAAGACAAACCACTTTTCAGATAAGCCTAACTTATCCTTCGAGCAGTACCTTTTGATATACCTTCTCCACTCTCTAGAATACCCAATATATCAATCAAACGAAACAGGATAGCAGCCAGATATGTAAATTCAACAATCACAAACCATCAAGCATGGACACACGATTTTTAGGTGGTTCGATCTCATAGAGAGATCTACGTACACCCCACATTTAATCCAAGTGTGGCTTCACTACTGATTCACAGCTTCCAATCTGCTGATCCACAGCTTCGGGGAATACTTCCCAACACACGCTGAGCCTTACAGCTTAAGCTACCAGAGGAATCCTCCTCTACCGCTGGGGATTATAGCTTACCCACCGCCGACTCACAGCTTGCTATAACAAGAGTTCGAAATGGAAAAACAAAAGCAACAGAAAAATAGAAAATAGTAAAACAATATGTAGCTCTTACAAAGAGCACATCGGCTTTGGCATTGTACCAAGAAGCCGGAAACAATTGACTCACAAAAACTCTAACTCACACCCTTCAAATGACTGTAAGCTCTTCTCTCAAATCTCTCTCAAAGCTCTCTCAAGGCTCCTCTTCTTCTCTGATTTCTCTCTCTCTCGATCTTGCTGGAACGTCCTCCTGACTTGGCTACTGCTATCCTCTCTGTATATGCTTCTGTGTATGCTCAGTGTCTATTTGTCTTCGATAATGTGTGATCTGCCGCTTTTATAAGGTAGCAGATGATGGGCAAGTGCAAACCACGTTTCCCGCCCAAAAGTTCGTTCAGATCTGAGCTTGGAATGTCCACATGGCAGCATCGTGATTAGGTTGCTTTCCACGTGTCAAACACAGAGCTTCACCCTTTGCTTTGGATCACGTGCCTTTTATCCTAGTACTTTAGTTGTTCGTGACTTGGAGTTTGCAGGTAGTTGGGACACACGGCAGGTGTTTGATCATAAGTCTCACCTGTCATTTTAACGAACACAGTGTCAATCATGTGTTTTGGACTTAGAAAATTCACATGTCTATGTATGTGCACAGATGCAAGAAGGACTAGCACAGACTATGTCATACAACTAGCGCAGACCTGAAATACACATGCACCGACCCTAAGTCTGCATGAGGCTCTACGTGTTATGATATAGAACAGAAAGTGCACTGACCATCTATACATCGTAAAGCAAGCAATGCACTGACTTTGGTTGGGCAAGATACAAGTGTGCACTGACCTTATTACACATGTATGAAAATATGCACGGACCTTAATATGCATGAAGCAGACAATGCACTGACTCTTTGCATGCGAATGGCACAAAGATGCACCGACCTATTTTGTGTAAGGCAAAATGTGCATAGAACTTATATGGTCACAGCGAAACCTGCGCCGACCTTATATACTCCCAGCGAAACCTGCACCGACTTCATATACTCCCAGCGAAACCTACACTGACTATATGCTCACAACAACATCTGCACCGACTCTATATGCTCACAACAAAACCTGCACCCACCCTATATGCTTAATGCGAACGTTGCACCGACTATGTATGCACATGGTAACTTGCATCAACCTCACTAAGTAAAGACGACGACTAGCACCGACCTGATGAGGTGTGTGAGCGGCACTACTTGCACCGACCTTATATGCTTTTCTTACACAGACATGCACCGACTAAATGCAAGCATAATGCAGACATGCACCGACTAAATGCAAGCACAATGCAGACATGCACCGACCTTAGATTCAGAATAACAAAGTGTGCAGAAATGTTTTATGAAAAGGTCTGACATATAACCAATTCATCAAAATACACAATATTACCATGATCAATATAAAGTCATCAAAGTCAACTCTACAGTCAACAAAGTCAACTCTATTGTTACCAATCATTCAAAGCATAATCAATGCATAGCAGTCTTCATAGTGCTGATCAACTCCAGTGGAGACCCAACATTCTCCCTCTTTTTGATGATGGCAACATCCAAAATTATGTTGTATTTTGATGAGACAAGATTAATCCAATATCAGACGTATTTAACATAAAGCACAGTCAGACAATGCACCAGACATACACACAGATGCAGACCTATCATATAGTGAAAATCAGATGCAGCCAAATATAATCCATCTGATACCAATTGATCAGCTCTCCCCCTGAATCTGACACAAGTGACTGTCTCTCCTCCTGAAGAAACTCTCTCCAAACACATCTACCCCCTGAAAATGTTCTCCCCCTTTAACAAGATTATCCTGAAATACAATTCCCCCTTAATCAAAATACCACGAAGTACTTTTTCTCTCCCCCTTTGCCATCAGCAAACAAGGAGTAAGGGATACTGTGGAAGAGAAGAATGGAATAGAGTAACACCCTTTGCAATATTTTGATAGATAAGCAGATTATAGGGAAAGTTTTCAGACAAAGAATCACAATTATGCATTCGTGATAGATGACTAGTTTAATAGTGATAAAAGGTAGAGTAGATTCACTAAATGCCATATATAAGGTTGCAGTTCCTGTTCATAGCAACAAACCTAAGTCACATAACTATGATTAACTTGGTCAATATTGTATCCTACTGATTTCAGAACCAAGGAATATCTATGGGAGTAACTAGGATATGTATTAAGGTTAAATAATTTGACACTTAGTGAAACTAGAAGTGCAAGGGTTACAACAAACTTTTTCAATTTTGATTTTAAAACTGAGCTTATTGAATAGATAGGTAACTTCTATACCTTTGACATTAAGGGTACATGTGGGTTAGATGCCAGTACCCCCAGTTACTAAGCATAGACTACCATATCTATCTCTAATCAAAAATAACAGTCATGATTACACCTTTTTGCATAAGGGTACACGTTTATCAGATGCCAGTACCCCCAGCTCCTTAGTGAAACCAATTCTACAGATTTGATCATGTGAACAGAGTTAACATGAAGCACTTCATGACATGAGTTTGTATCCATTTCATTGATGAAGTACTCAGTTTCTTAGTGCAGTTCAGTCATTGCTCTGCCAATTGAGTTATTCAATTCTTTTACTAATGATTTTCTTTTTGCTGCCCTTTTTATTTTTTCAAAGTGACTTGTTTAAAAATAATACACTATCTGAGTTTCTCAACCTAGATTTCACTAAGTCTTTCATTTTCAGATACTGTCAAGATCTTATCTATCACACCATGAGAAGGAGGTTGAGAGCTATAAATAGTTTTCCACCACCCTATTTTCTAAATACAGTCTTTAAACTCTACAGTTTATGAAGATTAAACCAACAGTTCATTCATGAAGCAAACATGATAATTATAGAAGACATATGATGGTTACTACTTAAGATAATGAACTGATTGCGAGACGGTCATCTATTCAGAAAGGGGGAATTGAAATTGAAGCATAGAATCAGCTCTTGAGGGATATTAAGGAATGGAAAAGAAACAAAATGATGGGAATGGATACCACGTGATGTAATTGATATGGATCTGAATGAAGCCAATTTATACAATCGAGTTCAGAGGAGACTAAGTAATGAACGTTTCTGAATTTGGAGAGAATTTGAATGATAGGAGTTTGAAGTTTCAAAAACACTGATTTGAACATTTGAAGTTTCAAAAAATACTGATCTGAACACTGACATAATATCTTGAACAGATCACAACAAGACATAACTGAACCATACTCCCCCTGACAGAATAATGCAGCATGGACAGGCAATCTTGATCTAAGCAAAAACTCCCCCTATCTATATGCATATTTATTTAAGCATTCAGATACAACTGTCCACAAGGCACTAGACCCAATATTTAAGAAATGCAGTGCAATGCATGGACTCTCTTGATTCATGGTACCTGGCGGAGGATAGTCCCTCTACATATGGTTTGGGCTTTCAGACAGACAGAATCTGTCTTTCCACCACATATCATTTTATATACCTATGAAATCAAGATGACTCAACTATGACACATATAACACTATTAGCAAGCAGACTTGAACCATTCTCAAGACAGATCAGAACATTTATTCAAGAATTTTAAAGACAGACTGACACACAATCATTCTCAGAATTAATCCAATCATCAGTACAGGAATGAAATCAAAATCAATCATCATGCTGAAATTTAAATAAACCTAATTTTCTTTTTAAAAATGTATATCTTTCATTTCCCAAAGGTTTAGTAAATATGTCAGCAATCTGTTTTTCAGTTTCAATGAAATTCAGTTCAATTTCATTCTTGCTTACTTCATCTCTAAGAAAATGGTGTTTAATTTTTTTGTGCTTAGTCCTAGAGTGATGAACATGATTTTTAGTCAAACATATAGCACTAGTATTATCACATAAAATTGGAATGCATCCCAGTTTTATCTGATAATTAGTGAGTTGGTGCTTGATCCAGAGTACCTGGGCTGCACAATTCCCTGCTGCGATATGTTCTATCTCAGCAGTGGATAGAGCAACAGTGTGTTGCTTCTTGGATGCCCAAGACACTAGAGAACCACCTAAGAACTGGCAGTACCCACTAGTGCTTTTCCTATCAATCCGACACCCAGCATAATCTGCATCAGTGTATGCTATTAGGTCTAGCTCACACCTAGCAGGATACCAAAGGCCTAATTCTGGGGTGCCTGACAAATATCTAAAAATCCTCTTAACAACACTAAGATGTGACTCTTTAGGACTAGCCTGAAATCTAGCACATAAACACACAGTAAATTGAATATCAGGCCTAGATGTAGTAAGATAAAGAAGGGATCCGATCATACCTCTGTACAGTTTGGTGTCAGCCAATTTACCTTTTGGGTCATCATCAAGGCTAGTTGATGTACCCATTGGTGCTGTTATCTCTTTGAGGTTTTCCAATTTGAACTTCTTCAGTAGATCCCTTATATACTTAGACTGAGTGATGAAGGTTCCTTCTTTAGTCTGTGTCACCTGTAGTACAAGAAATAATTTTAGCTCACCCATAGAGCTCATTTCAAACTCATGTGTCATTAAGTCAGAAAATTCTTTACACATTATCAGGTTAGTTGAACCAAAACTATATCGTCCGCATATATTTTTACAATAAGAATGTCTGGATGACATACCTTTGTGAACAAGGTTTGGTCAATTTCACCTCTTGTGAACTTCTTGTCTGAGAGAAACTTATTGAGCCTGTCATACCAAGCTCTAGGAGCTTGTTTCAATCCATATAAAGCATTATTCAATTTATAAACATGATTAGGAAAGTCTATACATTCAAAACGAGGAGGCTGTCTTACAAAGACATCCTCTTTTATTTCTCCATTCAGAAATGCAGATTTCACATCCATTTGCTGAAGGGTGATTCCTAATGAGCATGCATAAGCTAGCAGAATTCTAATGGCCTCTAACATAGCCACAGGGGCAAATGACTCTTCAAAGTAAATACCATACTCTTGATTGTACTCCTGAGCTACCAATCTGGCCTTATTCCTAACAACATTGCCCTGCTCATCGGTTTTATTCCTGAAAACCCATTTAGTCCCAATGACAATCCCATGATCAGGAGGTGGAACTAGGTGCCATACCTTGTTCCTGTCAAATAGATTTAATTCCTCGTGCATGGGATTGATCCAATGCATGTCACTAAGGGCACTGTCTATGTTTTTGGGTTCTATGTGTGATACTAATGCAATGGAATTTAATTCATTCTGAGCTCTAAGATAAGATCTGATACTAGGGGGTTCATGCAAGTTACCAATTATATTATCTATAGGATGATCTCTAAGAAATCTGACATTGATAGCTTGATTACCTTGATCCTCATTTACCTCTCCTTGAGAACCAGGTTACTCTTCATCATTGTCTTCAGATTGATCAGTAGGACTTTCATCTTTCAGAATGTCTCAATTATTTTGTTCCCTGCACAAACCATTATCAAGCTTAGTCATTATTTCATCAAAGACCACATGTGGAGATTCTTCTACTGTCTTAGAGTTTAAATTGTATACCCTATAGGCTCTAGATGTTTTTGAATATCCTAGAAAGATTTCGGGATCACTCTTAGGTTCAAATTTATCAAGATCTCTTTTAGCATTGACATGCACAAAACACTTACAACCGAAGACATTGAAATAAGCTAGTGAAGGTTTCTTACCCTTGAGAATTTCATAAGGAGTTTTCTGGGTAAATGACCTTACCATGCCTCTGTTGACTACATGGCATACAGTGTTGACTGCCTCAGCCCAAAATTTCCTTGGTAGGTTACCTTCCACCAGTAATGTTCGAGCCAATCTCCACAAGGGTCCGGTTCCTCCTCTCTACTACACCATTTTACTCTAGAGTACTTGGAGAGGAAAACCTATGGGTTATACCATTGTCCCTGCAGAAGTCATCAAACTGTGAGTTATCAAACTCACCACCATGATCAGACAAAATATTCTGAATGAAATTTTCATTATTCTATTTTATTTTTAAATAGAACTCCTAAAATTCATTAAATGCTTCATGTTTGTGTGTGAGGAAAAACACCCAAGTAAACCTAGAGAAGTCATTAACTAGCACGAAACCATATCTTCTATTTGATAAACTAGATGATCTAGTGGGTCCAAAGAGATCCATATGAATCAGCTCATATGGTTTAGAAGACATGTTTTCTGTTCGAGACTTGAATGACTTCCTAGTCTGTTTGGATTGGGTGCATGCCTCACATACAACATTATCAATCTTAAAAAATATTTCAGGGAGTCCTCTAACCATGGAATGCTTATTTAGTTTGTGTAGCACTGTATAACTAGCATGACCTAGTCTACAATGCCAAAGATAGGCTAGGTCATCCTTGTTAGCAGTAAGGCACATGTTTGAATGTGCCACATCATCTAGGTCAACTAGGTAAATGTTATTGACTCTTTTACCAGAAAATTTAACACTATCAGAATTAGGCTCATAAATGTTGCAACCAGTAGAGTCAAAAACTAGCGTATGGCCTTTATCACAAAGCTGGCTAATACTTAACAAGTTAATGCAAGACCTTCTACCAGCATGACTTCATCAATACAGCAGGTAGAGCACTTACCTACCTTTCCTGATCTGACAATCTTACCCTTGGTATTGCCTCAAAAGGTGACGAGATGTAACGACCCGAGATCTAAACACCGGGAAGGTCCGATAACCCAAATCTTGAATTGCCACCCACGAGCCCGAAGACTCGGAAGCGTTAAAAGGATGGTGTGGAGATACACGAGAATCTAAAATAATTGCAGAGCTACGCAGTTAAAATGAATTAAGCAGGAAGCAATAAATGACATTAATTAAATTACATGGTCTACAATAATAACAGTAGTCTAAAACATAACAGTAGTCCACAACTAGTACATTCCAAAGAGAAAAGTACAACTACGCTGGACATACCCCGGAACTGGCAATTGGCAACTAACCCTGGGCACCTGAACCACGTGGAGCCTCTGAAACGCTCCCCTGAAGCCTCCTCTCACCTGAAACACGGTGAAAACACGCAGGGAATGAACCTTAAAATAAATGGCTCAGTAGGGATCATCCGGTCCCCACCTCGCAAACTGAGAAACTGCACGGAAAGTAACTACAAGATACTACGATCGGCCAGTACTGAATGCACGGCATGAAAACCGAGACAACTCATCAAAATCTGAGAGCTAGCAGACAAAGATAGGAGTACCATCCACCAGAAGCACAGCTGGATGCATCCCCTGATGACTTACACCGCGCCGCCGTGTCTCCCTACTCGCCCCAGGTAGAAACTAAGACACTCACAAGTAACACTAACAAGGGTCTAATCGAGGTCGTGCTCATCAACACGTGTCTGAAGTCCCCGACCACGTGTGCACACACTGACTAACTGCGCTATGTCAGGCCCTCTACCTAGTTCGTCCTCCCGGCCCGAACTCGAGCGGCCACAGTTGGAGGCCCACAGTAACCAGTCTAAAATCATCTCTCGGGTAGCCTCGCCACCACTCCCTGGTGGGACCACATGAGTGTCGAAAGGCTACGACTAGTGGAGGGTCACTGAAGGAGTTGACTCTCAAGTCAATGAAAAATAACGTCTAAACTGGACGAAGTACAAGGGTCGCTCCTCGTACCGACACCAACTCACGGTGACACAAGCTGAGTGCACAACCTCCCGGGATCCCACGGCACCCTAACGTGTGGCCCCCACATGATGCCCAGCATCAGTCAGACCATGGGTCAGCACGCGGATCGACATCCTCTAATCCATGACTCGAATCGGCAAATCGTAACTCCGGTATAAAAGAACACGGGCGGTGGTCCATCCTGGAGGCTGCCACGTATGTAAAACTCCCAAATGTGAGAGAAGCATTAACGCGCTATAGGCTAGGAGCGCATTCATGAACGCGCTCGCCTTGCCTAGCGCCTTCAAGCATGAATGCGCTCGGGATTCATAGCGCGTTAATCATAAACACGCTATGGAAGCCTACTGCGTTCACAAGGTCGCGCCTAGTCGGGCATGCACGTTCTCTGCCGATAGGCCGATGGCCACTATTCATCTTCCTCGATAAACATGGTGACATTGGGTAGCGCGATCTCAAGATCGTGCCCCTGATCTGTAGCACGACAATGGACAGAGCCCGGTTCACGGAGTACGCACGGGAAATCCAAAAACCACCCCCATTCACCCCCCGGTGAAGGGAAAATAAAAGGGAAATCACTCCCTTAACTCCAAGCATGCTAGAAACCCCAAAAATCTAGCTAGAAACCCAATAAATCGGTGAATTCCGGCTCACCCCCTAAACATGGTGTTTCCCCATCCCGACATGAAAACACGCCCCTCTCGACTTTCCACAACCTAGAAATCATGGGGGACGCAAGGGAAGAAGTAGAAATCCGTCACCATACCTCAAAGAAGCCCAAAAACGCCTAGATCATCGTTGGTCCTCAAAAATCGCTCGTTCTTCTGCAGTTTCCCATGTTTTTCCCTGACAGGACCTACGGAACCCCGTAGTGGGTAAACCGGGTTGTTCACCTACTCAGGGATGGTACCACGGTGATTGACGTGTTCCAACGATCGCGGCGGTGTGTTTTTCTATTTTTTCATATTTTTTAGAAAATCTGGATTTTCTATATAATCCGGAGTGTATTTTGTATTTTACACGTGTTTTTTTCCTGATGCGCCTTCAGAACTCTGTGCAGGGAAAACCGTGGCATTCTCCGACTCTGAGATAGTACTGGCACGTTGTACTCCTCCCGAGGATCACGGAGGTAATTTTTAGTAATTTTTTGAATTTTTGCAATTTTTGGGCTGTTCTATATATTAACCCTTTCTCTCTCTCCCCTCTCATTTCTCACTCTTTCCCTCTCTCTTCTCTCTCACGTTGTCTCCTCTCCCCCTCTCTTCTCTCCCGGGGGCCGACGGAGATGGATGAGGGTGAAGTGGCGGTGCTCGTGGGGCGAGGAGCGGCGTGGACGGGGCGAGGATCGAGGCGTGGCGACGAGGTGAAGCCGGTTCGTGAGAGTGGGATACCGACGGGGTTTCGCGGTATTTTCATCGTGGATTGACGTCCACGACGCGTGAAATCTTCGGTGAAGGTAGGGAGATGGACCCTCAGCTCGTGTACTTCATTTCCCGTGGATTTGGTAGCCCGTGGCGAGCCGAGTGGGGCTCTTTTTGTATTTTGGGAGAAATGCATGTTTTTGGGGTGTGAGCCCGATCTAGCATTTTAACGCGTTAATTGGTGGTTTGAGGGCATCTTTGAATGCCCAGGGGCTTGGGGAATAATTTCCCTTTTGTTTCCCAATCACTCGGGGGTGATTGGGGCGTGGAATGAGTTTCCCGCCATTTTTTCCATTTTCAGGCCCGAACTGAGAACGCGCTCGCCCAGGTGGGCACATTCTTGGAGATCGTGCTGTCCCGATAAAGCGCATTCATCGGAGAAGATGAGTAGTAAGGTGGTTTTTATCACGCTATAGGGGTATAGCACGTTCTGTTCTTATCGCGCTATAGGTGTATAGCGCGTCTGTTCTTGTCGCGCTACACATGGGTAGCGCGTCATGTCTGATCGCGCTATATATGTATAGCACGTTCTGTTTTATCGTGCTACAGGAGTATAGCGCGTTCTGATCTGAACGCACTATATGAGGGTAGCGCATTCTTGAGGGTGACCAATCGGGCCGCCCAGGGCGGGTAGTCTGTGGTTGATCATACCTCCTTTGGTCGTGTGTGTCTCGGACACCTCGTGGAATTCTGTGACCGTGTCTTTGGGTGTCTAGAGGTCTCGTTTTCCTCTATTAGCATGCCCGTAGGCGTGTGTGTTCCGGGCTTTGTGTTACGCTTGATCGAGTCAATGTGGATTGGTGTGAGTGCGGTGGGGTCTCCCCCACAAGTCGTAGGTTTACCCGGAAGATGATTCCCGACTAGGCCAAGTGTACGGCCTTGGACTACGAGTCCAGTTGCCAGCCTAGGGCTGGAGGTTTCCCGCTTTTCCCAGGGATGGGGAATCGACATGGCTGCTTGGGAGCTACCTTGGAAATAATGCTTCTGTGCTTTCCACATGGGCCGTGTGTGTGGCCTTGGACTGTGAGTCCAATTACCCAGCCTGAGGCTGGAGGGTCTCTTGAGTTCCCTTTTGAGGGAATGGTCTCGGCGGCTCGTGAGCTACCTCGGTATTCGTGCTACCGTGGTTTTGGATCTAGGGATTAGACTATATTGACGGCCTTGTGCAGTTGCGTACGACGGTCTTGACCCTGAGTCTTGTGACTCAAGGACCGTTGGATTTAGTAAGTCTAGACGACTGTCCAGAGTCTAGTGGCTCGGCGCCACTTGGTTCTTCTCGACTTTCGTGTAGGGTGCGTGCGTGTTTCTCGGAGTTCTCCTCGGAGAGTGGTCACATCAGTGACTCCCCACCAGTCGTAGCCTTCCGACACACTTGCGGTCGCACCAGGGAGTGGTGGCGAGGCTTTACCCCAGAGAGACGGCTTTAGGCTGGTTTCCGTAGGGCCTCCTACTATGGCAGCTCGAGTCCGGGCCGAGAGGAATACCAGCTTGAGGGCCTGACGTAGCAAAGTCAGTTAGTGTGTGCACGTGTGGTCGAGGACTTCGGACACGTGCTGACAAGCATGACCCCGCCTAGACCCTTGTTCTCTGTTATGTGGTTACTTGTACGGTGTCTCAGTCTCTGCCTGGGGCACCGCAGCGAGACACCTAAGGCTATGGACTAAGTCGTTAGTGGATGCATCTGGCCCTGCTTCTGGTGGGTAGGTACTCCTGTCACGTGGGACGTGACTCTCCTATTTCCAGGTTCCTTTTCCCGTCTGCGAGACGTAGTTTTCTGGACCGCCCGGTGTTTCCGAGGTAGTGGCTCGGGTGCTAGTAGCTTCACCGAGGTTGCGGCTTGTTAGTGTTGTGTTCGCGATGAGGCGGTCGTGGCTTGACCTGGGATAGCATGTCCATGTTGGCCTTGTGCTGGGAGACAGGCCTCTACGGCGGGGTTACCGTGGGTTTTACCTTGGTGAGTGGTGTTAGTGTGGTCCGGTTCCCGATGGTGAGATCGAGATTCCTCTTTCTACTTGACCGGTACAGTAGGAGTAGTTGTAGTGCCGAGTTTTGACCGACCACCGAGTTACTATTCCTGCTGCTACTATTGTTCTTGTAGTTACTGCTTTCCGTGCCACCGTCGTTCTCAGTTGGGGTTCTGCGGGATCCCTACTGAGCCAGTGACAGGAGGCTCACCCCTGCTCTTCAGGTGTGGCGGTTCTTCCTCGAGGTTCGAGGGTGCTGTTCGGAGGTTCTTAGTTGCCAGCTTGTCGAGCCGAGTGTTCACTTGACATGTGGTACGTTTTACTGCTTTAGACTGTACTTTCTGTTGGACTGGACTCTGTTGTTGTTGTTATTTCTTTATTTCTGTTAATTGTTGAATGGTCCTGCTTTATTTCCTATTTCTTTGTACCTCCACACTCCATTTAGCCCTTCCGAGCCCTCCCGGTTCATGGGCGGCGGGTCAGGATTCGAATGGTATCGAGTTCTTCCCGGTATCCGGATCTTGGGTCGTCTCACAAGGCCTCCATTCTTTTCAACCAGCATACAAAATTTGGCCATGTCCCCCATCATATGCCTAGAGCAGCCACTGTCTAAGTACCACAGATTTTGCTTGGCTGCCACGCATACCTGCATCAAGAATCAAGTAGAAAAGTTTGGAACCCAAAAATGTTTGGGCCCCAAAACAACAGATGAATCATCAAAACAAGATAGCAAACATTTAGGTATCCACATTTGTGTTGGAACAGATTGCTTTGTGGATTTGTTTGTTTTCTTTTTGTTGTTGCTATTTTTGTTGTCATTAATGGTATGGAAAACATTGGGTGGAGTGTACCCTAGGTTGGTCCTAGACTGACCATAGGATGTGTGTTTCCTTGGGTTCCATGTCATGGATTGCCTTAACCAATTTCTAACCTGAGGTCTATACTTCTGAGTGGGATTTGAGTGGTATGTAGACCTTCCATAAGCTCTATCCTTTCCAGACCTACTGAACTGATATGATTGTGCATAATGGTATGCATGGTAGGTGTGAGCTATGGGATGGTTTCTGTTACTCTCTTATCTCCTGGCAGTAGTAGGTCCACCTGGAATATGCATGGGAGTGGTTTGTGTTTTCCAGTTACCTTTCTATGGTGACCTACTGCAGTTATTCTGGGGTTTTGATATTGCAGAAGGTTTACTGGTGTCTGCCCTGAGGTGTAGACTTGTGTGTGCGTGAATTGCTAAACACCTCCACTTTTTGTTTGCCCTTGTCCTGAGCATTGGGCTTTTTCTGATTAGTAGTTTTTACAAAAAAAAATTCAGCATTGTTTCCACTATACATTTTAATAATAGGGGTGTTCTTTCCCTTTTCTACTACAAATGAACCGGTTTTGAATTTAAAGCTTCTTTTAGCAGTAGGATTAAATCTAAGACCCTCTGTTCTGAAATTCACTCTTGTTCCCAAAAGAGCATTTAAGTTTTCTGTACCTTGGGTCATACTCTCAAGGATTTTCTGTTTATCCTCATTTTCTTTTTCAAGATTTTCTATTCATTTCTTCAATTCAACATTAACATTTAACACAGCTACATACTTTTTGTTAACAATTTTCATTTCATTTTCATAATTTTTAAATTTCAACTTTAAGTCATCAATCACATTTTTCAGCATGTCATTCTCCTTCCTAGCATCAATTAAAACAGATTTCATCTCATCAAATTCAACAACAGATTGTTCTAGACAGTTATTTTCTGTTTCAAGATATGCAATTCTTTCAGACATGGTAGTATCATTAACAAGAGAATTGACTTTTCTTTTTAACTATCTATTTTCTTTTCTAATATCATCAACTTTATCTAACAATTCACCATAAGCATCTTCCCAATCAGTAAGAGTGTAATTTTTAAAGGGAGATGTTACCTTATCATTTTCTTCCCTTCTATCGCAGTCCCTGGCCATCAGGCATACTTGACTTCCTTCTCCTTCACACTTTGAGGAGCAGCTGAGATTACCCTCATCCTCATCGCTCCAAGTACTTATCATAGCTTTACCTCTAGTGTTTTTCTTCTTTACTTTTTCCTTCAGCTTTTGGAGTTCCGGGCATTCTACCTTCATGTGGCCTGCCTTCCTGCAATGATAGCAAACAGTGGTGTCAGTCTTTTTGGCAGGATTAGTTTTATACCTTGTCTGTCTTCTGTCACTATGCTATCTTCTTCCAAAGTTTCTTCCCTCTTTTCTTAGAAACCTTTTGAACTGTCGAGTCAGCATAGCGAGCTGATCACCTTCAATCTCTGACCCTGAGGAGCTGTGGTCACTGGATGAACCACTTTTACAGGAGTTGGCCTTCAATGCAATGGTCTCTTCCTCTTCTCCAGCTCATCTGCCTTTGGCAAGTTCATCTCATATGTCATGAGTGAACCGATTAGCTCATCAACCTTGGTCCTCTTTAGGTCCCTGGACTCCTCAATAACGGTACCCTTTGTGTGGCGGATCGGAGTTAAGGAACGCATAATCTTTCTCACCAGCTCATATTCAGAGTACACTTTGCCAAGGCTCCTGAGTCCATTTGTGATAATCATGAGGTGAGCATACATATCTATGATAGTCTCATTCGGCCTCATCCTAAACGCCTCATACTCAGAGACTAGCATGTTGGCTTTAGTCTCTCTCACTTGGGATGTCCCTTCATATATAACCTCCAATTTATCCCACATCTCCTTAGCTGATGAACAGGATGAGATCCTGGAGAACTCCGTGGGATTAAGGGCACACTGAATGGCATTGATAGCGCTCCAGTTGAGTGTTGATCTTCGGATCTGCTCTCGTGTCCATAGATCCTCATCCTCAGACAGTTCAAAGGGCCCTTTGCTACCAACTTTCCATAGTTCAAAATCTTTTGCCCTCAAGAAAACTTGCATACGATTCTTCTAGTATGCCCGTTTGAACCATCAAAGTAGGGAGGGTTGGTCGTAGATTGTCCTTCAGCTGTCATTCCTCTAGCATCCATGATGTCTATCTCTTCAGGATGTTAGTCCCTGCAGAAGAGTTAGGCTCTGATACCACATGATATAGATCTAGCGGGGGGGTGAATAGATCTACCCCAAATTTTAAACCAAGATTAAGCAGATAAAATGCGGAATTAAAAGTTGCTTAATCAGGACCATCAATTTAGACATAGAGTTACTAGAGCCACTGAATTGTCAAAAGACTTAGTCAAGTGATATTAACAGAGAGAATGAGTAAATTCAAATCGACTGATGAAACACAGCAATAGCAGAACTAAATTCCAGAGATATGGAGCGTGAAGAGGTACTTGGCGGAGGTTGAACTCAACGAGTGTCCTCACGCAAGACAAACCACTTTTCAGATAAGCCTAACTTATCCTTCGAGCAGTACCTTTTGATATACCTTCTCCACTCTCTAGAATACCCAATATATCAATCAAACGAAACAGGATAGCAGCCAGATATGTAAATTCAACAATCACAAACCATCAAGCATGGACACACGATTTTTAGGTGGTTCGATCTCATAGAGAGATCTACGTACACCCCACATTTAATCCAAGTGTGGCTTCACTGCTGATTCACAGCTTCCAATCTGCTGATCCACAGCTTCGAGGAAAACTTCCCAACACATGCTGAGCCTTATAGCTTAAGCTACCAGAGGAATCCTCCTCTACCGTTGGGGATTACAGCTTACCCACCGCTGACTCACGGCTTGCTATAACAAGAGTTCAAAATTGAAAAATAAAAGCAATAGAAAAATAGAAAATAGTAAAACAATCTATAGCTCTTACAAAGAGCAGATCGGCTCTGGCATTGTACCAAGAAGCCAGAAACAATGGCTTACAGAAACTCTGACTCACACCCTTCAAACGACTCTAAGCTCTTCTCTCAAATCTCTCTCAAAGCTCTCTCAAGGCTCCTCTTCTTCTCTGATTTCTCTCTCTCTCGATCTTGCTGGAACGTCCTCTTGACTTGGCTACTGCTATCCTCTCTGTATATGCTTCTGTGTATGCTCAGTGTCTTTTTGTCTTCGACAATGTGTGATCTGTCACTTTTATAAGGTAGCATATGATGGGCACGTGGAAACCACGTTTCCCGCCCAAAAGTTTGTTCAGATCTGAGCTTGGAATGTCCACATGGCAGCATCGTGATTAGGTTGCTTTCCACGTGTCAAACACAGAGCTTCACCTTTTGCTTTGGATCACGTGCCTTTTATCCTAGTACTTTAGTTGTTCGTGACTTGGAGTTCGCAGGTAGTTGGGACACGCGTCAGGTGTTTGATCATAAGTCTCACCTGTCATTTTAACAAACACAGTGTCAATCATGTGTTTTGGACTTAGACAATTCACCTGTCTATGTATGTGCACAGATGCAAGAAGGACTAGCACAGACTATGTCATACAACTAGCGCAGACCTGAAATACACATGCACCGACCCTAAGTGTGCGTGAGGCTCTACGTGTTATGATACAGAACAGAAATTGCACTGACCATCTATACATCGTAAAGCAAGCAATGCACTAACTTTGGTTTGGCAGGATACAAGTGTGCACTGACCTTATTACGCATGTATGAAAACATGCACGGACCTTAATATGTAGACAGTGCACCGACTCTTTGCATGCGAATGGCACAAAGATGCACCGACCTATTATGTGTAAGGCAAAATGTGCACAGACCTTATATGGTCACAGCGAAACCTGCACCGACCTTATATACTCCCAGCGAAACCTGCACCGGCTTCATATACTCTCAGCGAAACCTACACTGACTATATGCTCACAACAACAACTGCACCGACTCTATATGCTCACAACAAAACCTACACCCACCCTATATGCTTAATGCGGACGCTGCACCGACTATGTATGCACATGGTAACTTGCATCAACCTCACTAAGTAAAGACGACGACTAGCATCGACCTGATGAGGTGTGCGAGCGGCACTGCTTGCACCGACCTTATATGCTTTTCTTACACAAACATGCACCGACTAAATGTAGGCATAATGCAGACATGCACCGACTAAATGCAAGCATAATGTAGACAGGAACCGACTAAATGCAAGCACAATGCAGACATGCGCCGACCTTAGATTTAGAATAATAAAGTGTGCAGAAATGTTTTATGAAAAGGTCTGACATATAACCAATTCATCAAAATACACAGTATTACCATGATCAATATAAAGTCATCAAAGTCAACTCCATAGTCAACAAAGTCAACTCTATTGTTGTCAATCATTCAAAACACAATCAATGCATAGTAGTCTTCACACTGCTGATCAACTCCAGAGGAGACCCAACAGAGACGGGAAGATATCTTCGTCCTAAGTACCACATCCTACTGCTGGGAGCTTGGCTGCAGAGAACGTGGAGGGCTAGGATTCTTATTCTATTATACTATTATACCTCGTTAACCGCACCAACAGGTAGGTGTTCTCAAGATCTGGCCTAACTAGAAGCTAAATCCGGTAACCTGGCATGCATGCGTAGAATTAGGAGAACTTATCTTCCATGTTATATAGCCTCTTACACGGCTTTACTGAGATCATATATATACTGGCTTACGGCCAACTATATAGCATGTTACACGGGTTTTAAGTTTATCAACTATAGCCTGTTACACCGGTTTTATACATAGTCTGTTACACTGCTTTTAAAGAATTCGAATATATCTTGTTACAATAGTTTTACGGTCTAAAAATATAGCATGCTTAGGTCTATTATATATCATGTTTTACTAAATATACATCATGTTTTACAAAAATCCAAAACTTCAGCATTCAAGTAAAGGGCGCCCATCACCTGGGCGCCATTGCCTGAAGGGCGCCCCAGGCTTGGGCGCCCTTTAATTGAAGACTTCCTACACGGTCGTCAATTCATTTCTAGTAATTAATAAACGCCATGTTTAGAAAATTAATATCTATGAAACTAAACCATAAAATTCTTGCATGAGTATGATTCTGTGATCATGATATTTTTCTCTACCTATCCATACCCTTATTTATTGATTCCGAGAACTTTTGAAATCATGAATAGTAACTTGTGTCTCAACGTACCTGCCTGGTGCGTATATGAGCCTGAACAAAGGGCACCCCTATCCAGGGCGCCATTTACACAAATTGAAGACTCTCTACAGAGTCTTCATTTAAATGAAGACACTACAGAGGGGCGCCATTTACTGAAATGAAGGCAGCCCTCTTGGCGCCATTTCATGGAATAAGTCTGATTTTCTCGCAGTGTTCAGAAGTCCCAGAGAATGGGCGCCCCTATCTAGGGTGCCATTTACACAAATTGAAGACTCTCTGCAGAGTCTTCATTTAAATGAAGACACTACAGAGGGGCGCCATTTACTGAAATGAAGGTAGCCCTCTGGGCGCCATTTCATGGAATAAGTCTGATTTTCTCGCAGTGTTCAGAAGTCCCAAGGAATGGGTGCCCCTATCCAGGGCGCCATTTACACAAATTGAAGACTCTCTGTAGAGTCTTCATTTAAATGAAGACACTACAGTGGGGCGCCAATTTCCTTGAGCCTGATTCTATATTTTTCGAACCCATCTTATGATAGTATGGGCGCCCCTAGACACATGCGCCAATTCATAATATAATGGCAGCCCAAAGGGCGCCAATTCAGCTACTTGTGGCAGCCTTTGAGGCGCCGATCTCTCCTACATTCCCGACATATCATACATTTACTATGGTTTACTCGTGGTTAATCTCTACATAATAATATGTCCTTGAACTCCATTCCATGAAAATCTACCTTATAAATATCCTACAATAGTTAAACCCTTGAAATTTTATATTGGCTAGAAATGAGAGTGGATGTCGAACAAACATGACCAATGCTGTGCATATAGGGCCCGGTCTGGTCCTTGGAGGAGCGCCCGAAGGTACTTGTGCCCATGGGAGTTTATTGACCATGGTGTTTAAGCATTGCACTGAAGTACTTGCTTGCTAGACTTTAGACATCCCACTTACTCCCTCGTGACACGACTTGCTTGACTTTACTTGAGGCCCACAGAAGGGAAAAAGTACTTGCTTGAATGAAGTTGCCAATTCCACTACACATACTTGATATTACACGTGCTTCATATTACTTACTTGAACGTGAATTCTTACTATCTTGGATAAATGATGTGCAATCACTTGCTAGTGCCTTATTGATATTAGAAATCATGCAATATTCTTCCATATAGTTCTTGATATCTTGCTCGTCTTTCTATTCAGTTCTTGATTTCTCGCTTGTTTGCATGCATAGCTAACATGCACTGCACGAAATATGTAAACCACTTAAAAATTGCTCAAACTTGAGATGTAATTCCTTCGGAGCGATTCGCTCATCTAGTTCATTCTAACATTTTCAGGTAATTCGGATAGCGACATCCACACAAATGGGAATGAGACCGAGTCAAGAGTGCTAGAGTCACCGATCATCTACTATTAGCTAGCCGCGTCTTTGCTTATCTAGAGTCATTTATCTTGTACTTCCAGTTATGTCAGTTATGTCCGTTATGTCGATCTAGTCGATTGAAACTTGTTAAGGCTTGTAGCCTTGTATTTGGGTTTGAATAATGAATGTCACAGACTAGAATTATCCTCATTTGGTTGTTTGATAATTGTCATCTTGGACTATTGGTATCATTGTAGAAATTTAATCTTAGTCATTATTTAGTCTTTTGCGCACTCTATCTTTTGTCAAAAATATATATATTGCTTTGATTGATTGGTTCTATATAAACTCGCCATGACCCCAGGTAACTTTCGCGCTCAGGGCGTGGCACATTTTCGTGGTATCAGAGCCTAGGTTTTCAATTTCCTAGGAAACCCAAGTCTAAGGATAGGTTTACTCCCTATACCTAGTGAGATGGATAGAGCCATGGGTTAACTTCGATAATGACACCCTACCTTATAATTAAACCCGATATTTATTGTGTTTAAATCTCCTTGTAGGATTATGGCCGCTAAAAGAGCACAATGGCGCGAGATGCAGCGCACCGTGCAAGCTCTTACGCAGGCGCTACAGCAAGTGGCGCAAGACCAAGCTCACCGCGGAGCTGGTGACCTTCATAGGGATTTCCGCAACATGAACCCACCAAGGTTCACAGGTTCGGCTGACCCCAAGAATGCCGAGAACTGGCTAAAAGAAATTAAAAGAATTTTCTGTGTAATGCAATGCACGGATGAAAAAAAGGTTTTATTGGCCACATTCCAACTGGAGCGGACGCTCGATGTTGGTGGGAGTCTGTAGAAGCAACATTTCCCGATGACCATGTCACATGGGCGGAGTTTGTTGAACATTTCAATGATAAATATTTCTCTGATCGCATTCAAGAAAAGAAGGCCGCAGAATTTGCCGCATTAAAATAGCGGGCCTTGAAAGTGGCCGAGTATGAGGCCCAATTCTCAAGACTATCGAAGTATGCAACCCACTTGGTGTGTACGGAAAAGATGAAGGCGAGAAGGTTCCTCAACGGGCTTCGACCCCAATATATCACCCAACTTGCGCCGATGGACATCCAACTATATTCGGAAGTAGTTCGGCG
This sequence comes from Amorphophallus konjac, assembly GCA_022559845.1. NCBI lineage: Eukaryota > Viridiplantae > Streptophyta > Magnoliopsida > Alismatales > Araceae > Amorphophallus > Amorphophallus konjac. Next base: position 239,638,374 of record CM040118.1, on the reverse strand, counting down.
TGCCAAGTTGCTAGAAGACGCCACTGAATTTTCTAAAAGGATTCGAGGCAGTGACAAGAAGGAACCTGCCACAAGCCCAGGAAATTTTAAATCATCATTCAACAAGAAGCTGTCTTACAACAGAGGGGTGTTCTCCAAAGAAAAGAGATTTTCAAAGAATAACAAACCATTCTCCACCATAACACCTTCTAGGGAGGTTTGTAAGTACTTTGACCAAATTGGCCACAAGACTGAGGAATGTTGAAGGAAGCTAGAAGCCTGTCTCCGATGTGGGAGCCGAGAGCATCGAATCCCAGATTGCCCATTGATGAAGGAGCAAGCCACTAAGGATGAGAAGCGTCCGGTGAAGAAACAAGGCCGTCTACAAGCTCTTCAAGAGACGAAACCAACAGAAGGTGGAATTGTGGAAGGTACACTAACTATTTGCTCTAAGACTGCTAAAGTTTTATTTGATACCGGAGCAACCCATTCATTTGTTTCCAAGAAATTTGCTGCTTCATTTTCTAAGGAGTCAGAATGGTTAGACTTAATGATATCTACACCTCTTGGGAATGAATCCGATATCACACGTCACTACCCAAATTGCAAGGTTATAGTTAGAGGAAACAATTTACCTATCGACCTGATATGCCTAGATATGAAGGGGTATGACGTTATACTGGGAGCTGATTGGTTATCCACATACCAAGCAACTGTAGATTGCCGAAATGGCAAAGTAACTTTTGTGGATTATCCCGAGCTGGTTTACATTAGCCCTCGGAATAGATCACCTCTTATCTTAGCTCTCTGAGCTAGTAAACTTATAAGTAAAGGATGGGTGGCTTTCATAGCATTTGTGACTGCCACGGAAGTCGAGGAGACTAAACTTGAAGACATCAGTATAATTCAGGATTTTCCTGATGTTTTTCTAGAAGAATTGACCGGCTTACCCTCAGAAAGGGAAGTGTCGTTCACAATCGACCTTGTCCCTGGTGCTGGTCCTGTTTCCAAGGCACCTTACCGAATGTCCCCCGTAGAGCTCAAGTAGCTAAAGGAGCAGCTAATGGAGTTATTGAAAAAGGGTTTCATCAGGCTAAGTACTTCCCCATGGGGAGCACCTGTGCTATTCGTCAAAAAGAAGGACAGATCGATGAGACTATGCATTGATTATCGATAGCTAAATCACCTTACAATCAAGAACAAGTACCCGTTGCCGAGAATTGATGAGCTATTCGATCAATTATCTGGAGCTAAATATTTCTCCAAGATTGATCTTCGTACTGGTTACCATTAACTAAAGATAAAAGAAGAAGACATTCATAAGACTGCATTTCGAAGCAGGTATGGGCATTATGAATTTACTGTTATGCCTTTCGGACTAACAAATGCCCCTGCAGCCTTTATGCAGTTAATGAACAGCATCTTCAGGCCCTACTTAGACCAATTTATTGTGGTCTTTATTGATGATATCTTGATTTATTCAAAGTTCGAAGAAGACCATGAAGAACATCTGAAGAAGGTATTATAAATATTAAGGGAAAATAAATTGTATGCCAAATTCAGCAAGTGCAAGTTCTGGCTCGAGGAAGTATCCTTCTTGGGCCATGTAGTCTCGAAGGATGGAATTTCTGTCAATCCTGCAAAGGTTGAGGCCGTGAAGAATTGGAAACATCTGATGAATGCAACGAAATTCGAAGCTTCTTGGGTCTAGCTGGTTACTATCGGCATTTCATCAAGGACTTCTCAAAGATTGTTGTTCCTCTCACCAGATTGACTCGCAAGGAAGTGCCTTATGAGTGGAATGAAGACTGTGAGAAGGGTTTCCAAGCTTTGAAGAATCTCTTGACCATTGCTCCAGTCTTATCATTACCAATTGAAGGAGAGAAGTACGAGGTATATACCAATGCTTCTGGTATTGACCTCGGATGCGTATTGATGCAAAATGGAAGAGTCATTACATACTCTTCTCGGCAATTGAAGAAGCACAAAGAGAACTACCCGGTGCATGACCTAGAGCTGACAGCGGTGGTATTTATCTTGAAGATCTGGAGGCACTATCTCTATGGAGAATAATTCACAGTATACTCCGATCACAAAAGTCTCAAGTATCTATTCTCCCAAAAAGAGCTGAGCATGCGGCAAAGGCGATTGCTTGAATATCTCAAAGATTTTGACTTCACTATATAATACCATCTTGGTAAGGGTAATTCCGTAGCTGATGCCCTTAGTCGAAAGTCGAGAGCATTAATGGCCAACTCCATGATTCAAGAATGGAAGTTGCTGGAGAAATTCTCTGAACTCAATATCAGTACAGATGAGAAAAAACGGGTGTATTATTCTATCCCATCTGAGTCTACAACCTGATTTGCTACCCGAAATTAAGAAGCTACAAGATGAAGAACCTGCACTGGTGGAAATAAAGGACATGCTAGATGAGAGACTCGATTTCAAGCTGGCACTCGAAGGTAGATTGCTATTCCATGAACGTACATGTGTGCCCGACTATCCTGAGTTGAAGAAAAAGGTACTTGAAGAATCTCATCAATCGAGATACACGATCCACCCTAGAGCCACCAAGATGTACCAAGACTTGAAAAGAACTTTCTGGTGGCCTAATATGAAGAGGGAGGTAGCGGACTTTGTATCTCGTTGCCTGACATGCCAAAAAGTAAAGTCAGAACATTAGAAAGCCGTTGGAAAATTGCATCCGCTAGATATTCCCAAATGGAAGTGGGAAGACATCAGCATGGACTTTATCATGGGCTTGCCCAAGTCTAGGGGCGGACATGATGGAATTTGGTTAATCATCGACCGTCTAACTAAATGGGCTCATTTCTTGCCCATCAAGAGCCGATGGTCAGTTGATATCCTTGCTGCTTTGTATATCAAAGAGATGGTTAGATTGCATGGAGTCCCTGTGTCGATATATCTGACCGAGACCCACGCTTTACTTCTCATTTCTGGAAGGGCCTACAACACTCTGGAAATGAAACTCAATTTCAGTACTACTTTCCATCCCCAGATAGATGGTCAAATCGAGAGAACAAATCGAGTTGTTGAAGATATGTTAAGGGCATGTATCATAGATTTTGGCGGAAGCTGGCATGACCACTTACCCTTGTCCGAATTTGCTTATAACAATAGCTATCAAGCCAGTATCCAAATGGCACCTTTCGAGGCACTTTATGGTAGGAGTTGTTGATCTTCGATATGCTGGGATGAAGTTGGCGAAAAATAAATTCTAGGCCCAAATATGGTAAGGGATTCAATCGAGGAGATACACCTCATTCGAGAAAGGCTAAAGATAGCACAGTCCAGGCAGAAGTCATATCTGACAATAGAAGAAGAGATCTAGAATTTCAAGTTGGAGACCATGTATTTCTCAAGGTATCTCCCGGTCGAGGTATTAGAAGATTCGGTGTAAAGGGCAAGCTTACACCGAGGTTTATTGGTCCATTTAAAGTATTGGAAAGAGTAGGCGAGGTGGCTTATCGCATTGCTTTGCCTCCACAATTATCAGAAGTGCACAATGTGTTCCATATTTCTATGCTGAAGAAGTATGTGCATGATCCTTTCCATGTCATTGATCACACTGATTTAGTGATACAAAAGGACCTGACCTATGAGCAAAAGCTGATGAAGATCCACGACCGAGAAGTCCGAGTTCTGAGGAACAAGACGATCCCTATGGTAAAAATACAATGGGATCGATGCTTAGAACAAGAAGCCACGTGGGAAACTGAGGAGTCAATGCGAAGGAGATTTTCGGAGCTATTCTAGTCTGTAAGTACTTCGCACCCTCTATATCCCCGTATATGCAGTTGAATTTGGGGACCAAATTCCTTTAAGCGGGGGAGGGTGTAGCACCCCCGATAAAATGATAGGAAATTGAAGTTCTTCCTAAATAAATAATCCTACATGAAGGCCTTATAAAAATAAACATACCTTGTGAGGACCACTATATAAATATACATACAAGAGGCCCAACATCACTTAAATCCCAAAACATGGATAACACATATGGGGGTTTTCACTTTTCCAACACAAAGGGAATGGGCGCCCCTTACCACGGCGCCATTCACCAAATTGGAGCCCTTATGCAAGGGTGCCAATTCCTTCAGGGGCCACCATCCCACTATATATTAATATATATATATACACCATAAAGACCAACACGTGAAGGGGGCAACTTTTGTCTAAAGCAATAGGAATGGGTGCCCCTTTACAAGGGCGCCAATTCCATGAACTACAGTGGCCACCCAACTAATGGGCACCCCTGTACAAGGGCGGTGATTAATGGGTGCCCCTATCTAGGGCGCCATTTCCCACAGTAACCTACAAGTTCTAGAAGGGGTTGAAACAAAAATAGCCTGCGTTTGCTGGCAATGGACCCCTGAGAGAACATACACAACTAGGTCTTCGGATCTAGTTTCCAATGGACCCTTACGATTATTCCCTATAAACAATTCCCTCCATCCAATGACCCTTACTGTCGTCCTGCTATTGCCATCCTTCCACTGAAGAGAAGGTTATCTGTGGCCTTTCTCGTCTCCACCTGTGGAAGAGAGATCTCATTTCTTCTCTTCACGTGCAGGAGACGGGAAGGTATCTTCGTCCTAAGTACCAGGTCCTGCTGCTGGGATCTTGGCTGCAGAGAACGTAGAGGGCTAGGATTCTTATTATATTCTACTATTATACCTCGTTAACCGCACCAACAGGTAGGTGTTCTCAAGATCTGGCCTAACTAGTAGCTAAATAGGGTAACCTAGCATGCATGCGTAGAATTAGGAGAACTTATCTTCCATGTTATATAGCCTCTTACATGGCTTTACTGAGATCATATATATACTGGCTTACGACCAAATATATAGCATATTACACGGGTTTTATGTAGATCAACTATAGCCTGTTACACCGGTTTTATACATAGTCTGATTCACTACTTTTACGGAATTTGAATATATCCTGTTACACTAGTTTTACGGTCTTAAAACATAGCATGCTTAGGTCTATTACATATCAGGTTTTACTAAATATACAACATGTTTTACAAAAATTCAAAACTTTAGCCTTCAGGTAAAGGGTGCCCATCACCTGGGCGCCATTTCCTGAAGGGCGCCCCAGGCTTGGGCGCCCTTTAATTGAAGACCTCCCACACGGTCGTCAATTCATTTCCAGTAATTAATAAACACCATGTTTAGAAAATTAATCTCTATGAAACTAAGCCATAAAATTCTTGCATGAGTACGATTCTGTGATCCTGATATTTTTTTCTACCTATCCATGTCCTTATTTATTGGTTCCGAGAACTTTTGAAATCATGAATAGTAACTTGTGTCTCAAACGTAACTGCCTGGTTCGTATATGAGCCTGAACAAAGGGTGCCCCTGTCCAGGGTGCCATTTACACAAATTGAAGACTCTCTGTAGAGTCTTCATTTAAATGAAGACACTGCAGAGGAACACCATTACCATAGGGCTAACAGAAAAAGAAAAAATATATGAAAATAGAATGGGCGCCCCTGGAGCAGGCGCCCATTACTTAAATAATGGCAGCCCCTAAGGCGCCATTTACTGAAATGAAGGCAGCCCTCTGGGTGTCATTTCATGGAATAAGTCTGATTTTCTCGCAGTGTTCAGAAGTCCCAGGGAATGAGCGCCCCTGTCCTGGGCGCCATTTACACAAATTGAAGACTCTCTACAGAGTCTTACATTTAAATGAAGACACTGCAGAGGGGCGCCAATTTCCTGAGCCTGATTCTGGATTTTTTTGAACCTATCTTATGATAGAATGGCCACCCCTAGACACATGCGCCAATTCATAATATAATGGCAGCCCAAAGGGCGCCAATTCAGCTACTTGTGGCAGCCTTTGAGGCGCCGATCTCTCCCAGATTCCTGACATATCGTACGTTTACTATGGTTTACTTGTGGTTAATCCCTACATAATAATATGTCCTTGAACTCCATTCCATGAAAATCTACCTTATAAATATCCTACAATGGTTAAACCCTTGAAATTCTATATTGGCTACTAATGAGAGTGGATGTCGAACAAACATGACCAATGATGTGCGTATAGGGCCCGGTCTGGTTCTGGGAGGAGCACCTGAAGGTACTTGTGCCCATAGGAGTTTATTGACCATGGTGTTTAAGCATTGCACCGAAGTACTTGCTTGCTAGACTTTAGACATCCCACTCACTCTCTCGTGACACGGCTTGCTTGACTTGACTTGAGGCCTGCAGAAGGGCAAAAGTACTTGCTTGAATGAAGTAGCCAATTCCATTACACGTACTTGATATTACACGTACTTGATATTACTTACCTGAACATGAATTCTTACTTTCTTGGTTAAATGTTGTGCAATCACTTGCTAGTGCCTTATTGATATTGGAAATCATGCAATATTCTTCCATACAGTTCTTGATATCTTGCTCGTCTTTCTATTCAGTTCTTGATTTCTTGCTTGTCTGCATGCATAGCTTAGCTACACTGCACGAAATATGTAAACCACTTAAAAATTGCTCGAACTTGAGATGTAATTCCTACTGAGCGATTCGCTCATCTAGTTCATTCTAACATTTTCAGGTAATTCGGATAGCGACATCCACACGAATGGGAATGAGACCGAGTGAAGAGTGCTAGAGTCACCGATCATCTACTATTAGCTAGCCGCGTCTTTGCTTATCTAGAGTCATTTATCTTGTACTTCCAGTTATGTCAGTTATGTCCGTTATGTCGGTCTAGTCGATTCAAACTTGTTAAAGCTTGTAGCCTAGTATTTGGGTTTGAATAATGAATGTCATGGACTAGAATTATCATCATTTGGTTGTTTGATAATTGTCATCTTGGACTAGTGGTATCATTTTAGAAATTTAATCTTAGTCATTATTTAGTCTTTTGCACACTCTATCTTTTGTCAAAAATATATATATTGCTCTGATTGATTGGTTCTATATAAACTCGTCACGACCCCGGGTAACTTCTACGCTCGGGGCGTGACAAACCGACTGGTCGAAAATGCCAACAAAACTATATTAAAGGGCATCAAGGCCAAGTTCGGTAAGGCCAAGGGAAGCTGGCTCGAGGAATTGCCAAATGTACTTTGGTCGTACCGAACTACTCTAAGAACCGCCACCGGTGAGACTCCTTTCCAATTGGTGTACGGTGCGGACGCCTTGATTCCTTTGGAAGTCGGCAGCCCATCTCTCCGAGTCATCAACTTCTCGCCCAAGGCAAATGAGCAGAAACTGCAAGAGAACCTTGATATGGCAAGCAAGATAAGAGAGATCACGAGCATCCGAGCCACGGAGTATCAGTAGCGCCTCACCCGATATTGCAATGCCAAAGTCCGAGACAGACATTTCTATGTAGAAGACTTCATCCTAAGGAAAGCCGAAGCCTCTCGACCACTAGAGGCGGTGGGAAAGCTGGCCCCTAATTGGGAAGGCCCCTACCGAGTGGTCGAGATGCTCAGGAAGGGGGCGTGCCGATTATCTACCATGGAAGGAATGCCTATCACTCGGACATGGAACGCGACAACATTACGAAAGTTCTATTTTTGAGCATTTCTGAAACATGTAAGCTTTATATGGCAACAATTTTGCTTTCATTAATGTTTTTCGTACAGCAGATAGGCCACAACCAATACAGTACATATCAAAAACAAAAACACTACATCTATTGGTACTACGACACGAGCTGATTACTCGATGCGAACGGGGCTAGCACCCCCAAATCGAGCCACTGACTCTACTCGGAGTAGAAACTGGCTCGGGTAACTGGGTGCCTGACCCTGCTTGCTCGGGAAACTCCTGAAAAAGGTATCAGAGGAAAAAGAGGAAGGAAAACAAGTGAAGGCCTCCTCTGCCAACTTTTTGGAAGGATGCCAGAGGCCGAATAGGGAGCAAGGACCTCGAAGTGGTGCGAGCAACGACATCTTCCAAAGAGTGAAAGAAGAGGGAGGAAGTTGGTTGAAGAGCAGAAGTGGGAGAAAAACTGAACGCCCCCTCGAAGAGGTGAGAGGGGTGGCGGGAAAGGAAGACCGATGACACTGGGTCATCAGCCCTCCACGTGTCGGGCGGCAGCCCAGAGAGTAGGAAAGAGCCCATGGCCAGGCCCCCTCCTTCTTGTGCACTGGTTGGTAGCGCTCCAGAAGTTCGAAAGGTGCACGTCGTGAGGCCTCCTTCCTTCTCCTACGCTGTCCGACCCGTCCTCCTTCTTCCTCCTACGCTGTCTGCCCCATCCACTTTTCTTCTCTTGCGCCGGAGCAGCAGGAACACCTTTGGCGGCCTCTAGGATCATCGTCTTCCGAATCGCCCTCCATGTTTCGTTGATAATTCCCCAACACAGAGACAGACACTTCGCGAGAAGGGAGAAAGAGGAAGAACTACGAGAAAAGCCTTAAGCGTTGAAAGGAGATGGAGGTGCCATTTGGGACCTTTTATAGGCCGAAAGGGGAACCCTCGCCTTAAATAATTCTACCCTCAAAAGAACGCGAAAGGCAGGAACCCTTCCCCAGGGGCAGTTACTCCATTTCCCTGAATAGCCCTTCCATAGGGACACGCAAAGTGGCAAGTCGTTCAAAGCATGGAAAATCAGAAAGGCCCCAATACCACGACACTCGCTACACGCGAGATATTTGCAAATAAAATTCCCACCCTTTTAGCAACTGTAGATACGGTGGTCAAATCGCGCCAAAAGTGGTAAGAAACAGTCAACTCAGTGCTAAATATTACTGTCATTATATATCGAAAGGGCAAACCTTACATGGCAACAAAAAAGAAAAAAGAAGTGGTACATCGAGCCCATTTTTCTCCTAATCTATGGAGATGAGGGGACTCCGAGAGGCCAGTAGCCCTTCTTGAGGCTTGGCGGTTGAAGGATCCTCAGCACCAGAAGATCTGCCCCTAGTATCCTCGGCGACAGTCGGCCCAGACACTGACCCCACTTGTGAGGGAACTGCCTTGACTGCGCACCCTCTAGAGGTGACCGGAGCTAGCTATCCATCTGTTGAAACAGAGGCAGTCCTGCTCCCCCCTTCACTCGACGACGAAGAAGGAGAATCGGTGGTATCCACATCTGAGTCGTAGCGTTGCCCGGAAGGCATGACAAGCTCGTCGGTCACCTACTGCTGGGCCTCAATGACCGCGCGATGGCAGCCTTAGGTGAATCCCTTCCGCAGTCCCTAACGGTAGCCTGGCTCGCAATACGAGAAGGCACCCTTCTCGAGAATAGCACGATAAACCTCTGAGCTTCTATATCGTTTGATCGCCAATGCCCCAGCTCGCTCCACCTCCTTCTCAAGCTTGGCTATCATCCACTCGGACTCGAGCAACTTCATCTCGGTCTTAGACAACTTCGCCTCAAACTCAATCTGCGCGACCTCGGCTTCCCCCTACACTCGCTCAGCCCCACGGACCTGGTTATTGAGATCCTCTCGCTCGGCCATCCACTGCTCGTAGCGCTCGACCTGTGATGCGGGACGGGACGTGAACCTGTGAATCTAGCTCGCGGACGTCCCTAAGCGAGGGAAACGCGTGGATCAGCGTGGTTGAGGAACCGGCAATGAGTCTCGGGTATCGGCTTTTCCGCGTGCTCGGATCGAGTCATGGGACGGGTTCCACTCACTCGCTCGCAGCGGCGATGAAATTTGAACGAGCTAATATCCTAATAATCGCTCATGCAGTGGCATTCAAAATATACGAGATAAGCAAATGCATCAACGAAGGAGCGAAAACGTACCTCCACGCTCCGGGTGTGGGGAAGACGACCCCGGCCGAAACTCGTACTCCCGGTGTAAAGTAAATAAATAATTACAGCAGTGAATTTTTATTGCCCACTCCACGCAGGGAGGTAAAGGGCTACAATGGCGATCCAGGAGTAACGAACTCGGGTTGACGGGTAGCAAACCGGAAGGCTCTCGGGTCAGAGATGGGCTACTGGTCTGGCTCGGTTCTGCGGGGCCCACGAGACAGCAGGCGAGTCTGGCTGCTGGGATGGCGGTGCCCGAGCGTCACCTTGCTGTGGCGGCCATCTGGGGCGCTGCTGAGGGGTTGCTGGTCGACCTCCGGGCGCGACGGTCGACGAATGTGAGCTAGTGAATTTTACCGAGATTAACCGGCGGACTATCTTGCTGGCCTATTCTCGGGATAGAATTGCGCGCCTCCACGAAAATAATTGTTGCGCCCAGATCCGGTGTCAGATCGTGGCAAATTTTATACTGTTGGAAACTAGACTTGAAGGGCTACAACAAATATTATTTTCAGATCCATCCAACAAACACATTGGAAATGAAAACCATTGTTCCCCAAGTATTTCTGCTAGTTCGGATTACAGACAGTCAGGAGAGAACATGATCTGCCTGAAAATGAATTTTGACCGATAAGGGAGTGGAAGATCTAGACTCTGGGAAAATTATGGGTGGAAAGGGGGGATTTTAGGATCACGTATGAATGTTTTGGGAATTTTTGGGGGTGACTAAGGGGACAACAAAAATAGAAGAACAACATACTATCCCACAGATCAGCTGATTGGCAGACTGTCAGGGGTGGAACTAAAATACTGAGAAAAATATCAAACTGTGGCGGATTGACACGAAATTTAAAATGGGAGTGGCTAACAAGGAGGGGGATGATCTCTCAAAATTTCAAGATCATCAGATTCATGGATTTGGAGGACCAACCTTTTCTTTTATCTTTTGTCCTGGATCACGGAATCTTGGACAGCAGAGTAAAGAGATGGTTGTGGCAGTTCGACGGCGGCACTAACAGAGGCGACGACTACGGTGGCTAGAAGTCGCATCCAGTGGAGGTGGTAGAGGTGGGAATCACTCCTAGAATATGGCTTCACATTATAGATTATGTCAACCTTCACAGCTGCAAGGGGAGAGGGAGAGAGGGCGCCCTTGGGCTCCAAGAATAATTCTTGATTTTTCTTCTCATTAATTCCATGAAATGTGAAAATACAAAGCTTATATAGAAATTGATAAAAGACCTAAACTATCCCTAGATCTAGGGTTAGGGAGGGGCAAACGGGGGATAAGATATTAATCTCCCATGTGGTCAAATGACCAAAAATAAAAAAATACAACATGAAATAAAATACCATTAAAGGGGGCGCCCCTTTGAAAAGGGGGGGGGGGGATTTTGAATTTTCTTCTTCTTTGTCCCCTTGGTCCAAGTCTTCCTATGGATCAAAGACTGGCTATAGGGCCCATGATCTTAGGTGGACAAATGGGTAAGAGGGTGGGGGGACCCTGCTGGACCTACTGTCTTTTTGTAAAGAAACCCAAAGATTCCTAAGGACCTGCTGGACCTACTGTCTTTTTGTAAAGAAACCCAAAGATTCCTAAGGACTAACATATTGGCTTATAATTGTCATACAATTGCAAACCAATTAACCCAAGGATATAAATGCAAACAAAAGGATACAAATGTAAAAATAAAATGTTAGTGCCCGGTGTTGATTCCCATCAAATATCCCCGGGTGGGAAGAACTCGACCCCGTCGAGTAAGGGGTGCGGCTGCTCGTGTGGCTCCTACGGATCTGTCACCGTACCAAGTAGCGCGGAGTACGCTCCACTCCAAGTAGTCGTCACCTACTCATCCCGTATATATTCGTTATGCACATGCTGTTGTGGGAATGAGGCTAGTGGTAGACACTCCGGGGTGGGGTCACTCTCAAAGGAAGGAGACGGCTCAATGACTCGCTACGAATCACCGCTGGGTCCCTTTATGTGACTAGATCCGAGACATTGAATGGTGGAGCTGATCCTAAATTCTGACAAGTCTACAACGTACGCATTAGACCTGACTTGCCTCACACTCGAAAATGGACTAACATCACGAGCTTGCATTAGACCATCTGACTTGACGTATGCAGGCTCTATGCACTCGACAAACGTATGTATAGACTCTTAACAAACTGGACAAATAAAGAAGAACACCGACTCACACATGACCCTAAACAAACCTACTGTTAGACCAACCCAGACATTTGCAATGGTGGACCAGGACATCCGAATGTGTGCCAAGCATACACTCGAGGCAACCGGTGTTTGGCGGAATGGGGGACTCCTAGACTCCCAAAAAAGGACTTCCTATTGGACTGGGGAGGTTTGGGTGGGCCAGGAGAGTTGAATGCACCTTTCTCATCACCCCTATATGTATGTATATCTCGCCACTAAATGAGCTTGATGGGTGTAGGTGGACTGGTCCGAGTGGGAGGGGTGTGATAGGGGACTTCCCTGATAAGGTGAAATGGATAAGGTGGGTCATAAGGTTCACTTGGGAAGGGGTCGAAAGGGTCAAAGAAAGTGTGACCCCTTGAGCCAGGTTCCCACATGTCATGGTCCCATGTTTGGAATTGAAGGTGTAAATGGTCACCTTCATGCATTGTGGTAAGTGGGACGGTGATCTCATGTAGAAAATATGGGTCCTCCCTCGAGATAAGTGTAATGAAATTAGGCTCATCAGGAATGGGGAGGAGCAAAAGGATCTCCGTGGTGACATGACCCACGGTGCACACGGAGGTAATAGACCCCAATGCTAGATGTGTGAAGCTACGACTATTGAGTTGGTCGAAGCCTGGGGCCAACATGTTCGTCAACTTTCCTTGCCAATCTATTCCCTTAATAAGGTCATCCAATGTATCAACATGGTGACAAGACCGGAATGTGGTATGGAATGAGTTGACTGGCACTAATGGTAGTGTGGGGTCCATGGATGGGTAGCAAAACGGTCTAGGGACCAAGCCTATTGTGAGCAAACTAAGTAGTGGCTCAGAGATGAATAGCTTTCCCGTTAGAAGCACGGGTGGCTCTGGCTGAGGTGGCTCCGAATAAAGTTCGGAAGGTGAGGGTGGTGGCAATGGAGCTCTCATGTGTCACGCCCCGAGCCTTTATTACAGTGGAAGACTAACTCAAGGAACGTGAACAGCTGGCATGGTAAGCCTCTTGCGAGTAATAACGATCAGAGCGCAAGATAATCACACATAAAATATGCAATTGCATAATAATTTACTCAAACTCCAACTTATTTCATTAATAAACGAAATATTCCAATATAATAACTTTTCAACCTTCTTCAATCCATTAGACTCAAGGAAAAATGAAAAATTACAAGACTCGATCTAAACAATATTGACTTTCCTAAGTCTTCACTCTCATTTTGATATGACTTTCATTCGCTCTCGGATCCGCTACTTGTATAACTCGAATCTGAATTTGAATCACTTCCATCTCCTGAAAAAGATTAGAAATAGGTAATGAGCACACATACCCAGTTGGTATCTTCGCATCAACATGAAGGCACTATTAAAGTGGTTAGCAATTTAGCTCTAAAAATAAGGTAAAATCATGCGAATGTGATTAATCATATGTAAATAACCAAGGTAACAAGATGATCGTATAAGATAGAATGAACAAGTATGAATTAACCAGAATGTATCAAGAACATGATATGGCCTTTCATGAACAAGAATGTATCGAGAATGTACTAGCAAATCACGTAATCATCACACAAACATCTCTTGCTTATGAGCAAGTATTTGGTGAATTTTTGTGGAATATCATGTAACAAGCAAGAAAGTCATGTACGTATATATGTCATGTCTTGTGGATTTTCACTTCACGAGCTGTGGATTTTCACTTATTTATAAAGAAAGTACTCCCAGTGCAATGCGACGCCAGTAGCATCATACCCCATGGTTTACAGTATGTTTCCGACAATCAGCCGAGGGGACTAGCATAGAGCCCTTGAACACAATCAGTGCTCGATCGCATCTTCAAGTATAAATCAAGTTACTTCCACGTTTCAAGCAATAAAATATGGCCAGTAATATAACAAGTTCAATAAGTTTCAATGAATGAACGCTTCAATTTAAGAATGCGAGGGATCAAGAATGACTTAAAACAAGGTTATGCTCATGGAAACAATTTGACAGCATAACAGTACATTCCTTATCTTCCATAATTTAAAATTAAGTATCTTGAACAATATGACAAGTCCTAGACCATCAATAATCCATCAAGAAACTTTGAAATATCAACCCTTAGGTCAAACCTCGGGTTAAAGTACTCAGGAATTGTGACAGTCAATTAATGGGCCGTTACATGAATGCGACGGTCTATAATTGGGCCGTTAGATCGGGCTAAATCCAGAAAGAATAAATTAGACTTAGTGAATGTGACGGTTGTATACTGGACCGTTAGATGGGCCTGACGGTCGAGTAATAGGCCGTTACATAGTCAAAACCAGATAACAGCAATAGTGCTTTCTAAACTATTGGGCTTTAATGATACAAACAACTCAACGTCCTAGTGGGAATCCCAGGCTCGCGGAGAATTACGGAGGCCTTGAAACAAGATTTCCTAGTCCATTGAAGGAATATCCAATAGAGAGGTCCTCAAGTCCAAGAATATGTTCCTATGTGCAAAGTGTGAACTAATGGTCATATACCGGAATATATGCCATGCACTTAGAGAAATTGACTCTATAGACGGAAAGAATGTGTAACGATGTGAAACCATGATAAAACTCCGTCAATACATCAGTTAAAATCATGTTTTTAATACAAAAGCTATAGGTTGCAATGAAATTAACATGTACTTAAAATAACTCAAAGTGCTTTAGACATGCATGAATCAATTTATAACCTCAAAGTTCATGAAGATAGGTCAAAACTTAGATAACTAGGCTTATTTATAAGCTACTTTGACTGTTCTCAATTCTGTCTCGAATTGACAGAACTCAACATTCTGGCGGTCTAAGACAGGCGCGTCATATGGCTATGACGGTTTATCGTGGAGCTATCAGAGTCTTGTAACACTCCGATCCTGGTCCGTCAGAGATTACAGAGAAATTTAAGTACAACAGCAGTGTGACGGCTATCGTAAGGCCGTCAGAGTCATGTGACGGTCTAACTATAATCCGTCATAGCACGATTGACAGTAAGTAAAAGATCTATGGTTTAAAACTTTTCATGCAAGAGGAATCAAAATAAACAACTACTCTAGTCATGACAGAATGAAGAATAGGCCATCTAGATGCATAAGTCGTAGTGAATGAATAAGAGAATATATTTTATCTTTAAATTAGGCTAAGGACATGCATCAATGCATAGACCAACTAAAACATGAAATTCATGGTCTATAGTGCATGGAATCAAGTAAAACTAGAGGGCTTTTATCCCTGACATGATATTCTTGCCGTTCATGAGATAACTTACCTCTTTACTGGGCTTTCAACTTTCAATTTGTGACTGCAAGACACGCCCTAGTTCTTCCCTTCCAGTGAGTTTTCAATAACTTTACGTCGCTCTAACTCCTTAATCTCTTAACCTAAGGATGTGAAATTTTGAGGGTAAGAAGGTGAAACTAAGGGGAACAGAAAGTTCTAAAGACACTTAGGCTAATTACCTCGATTTGGTGTTCTAATCTCCTGATCTTCAGTATACTTTTGCTTAGATTCCTGGGTTGCTATGGTCAAACCAGCAACTTTGGAGGCTTCAAAATCCTTGTGTAGTTGATCTCCTAGCACGAAATTTTTAGAAAGATTAGTCCTATGTATTAACAATAAAAAGTTCTAAAGAACTTACCCGATACTATCTCCTTACCTTAGTTCCACGCAAGCCAATGTAGGGGTCGCGCAGGTCAAAACTCGGGCCTATTTATAGGTTCTAGCTAGGGTTTTGAGGATTAGATCGATTATAGAGTCCTTAGATCAACTTCTGAGTGTCCTTAACACGTTTACTAGTCCTCCCATGTCGATCCCTAAGAGATAGACTAGCAAAATTCAATCTTTTTCCTCTTTCTTTCATTCACGGAACTGACAGAGCGTGACGGTCGACTCTTGGTGCGTTACATGCCTGTGGCGGTCGCACGATAGACCGCTACAGCTACTGTGCGCAGAATTCAACTTAATTCAAACTCTTTTATTTATTTTATCCACATAATTATCTATAAAAAGGATATTTATCCCTAAAATTCGTGAGTAGGCTAAATAACCTTCTAGAATATGGGCCAAACTTAATGGGCTTGGTCCTTAAACCTTTTGGGCTTCAATTAAATAGGCTAGATTAATCGTTTACCATAATTGGGCCTAAATAATCAATTTAAGCTTTATAATTCCTAATAAATTCTAGAAAATTCTTAAAATAATCCAAAAATTATTTATATAGATTTTGGGGCACTACACCCTCCCCCACTTAGAAGAATTTGGTCCCCAAATTCATGGATTATATGGAGAGTGTACTTACAGTTAAATAATTCTGGGAATCTTTTCCGCATGGCTTCTTCCGTTTCCCAAGTTGCTTCGGACGGCCATGATTTCTTCCATTGAATTTTGACCATAGGAATAGCTTTATTCCTTAGTTGACGCACTTCCCGTTCAGAATCTTTATTGGTGTCTGCTCGTACGTCATATCCTTCTGAATCTCCAGATTGTCGTAAGTGATGACATGGAAAGGATCAGGTACATACTTCTTGAGCATCGAGACGTGAAATACATTATGAACTTCGGATAATTGTGGAGGTAAAGCAATCCGATAAGCTACTTCACCAACTCTTTCCAGAATTTCAAAAGGACCAATAAATCTTGGAGTAAGTTTTCCCTTAATACCAAATCTTCGAATACCTCGGCTTGGAGAAACTTTAAGAAATACATGATCTCCTACTTGAAACTCCAAGTCGCGCCTTCGATTATCAGCATATGATTTTTGCCTATCTTGTGCCACCTGCAATCTTTCTTGAATGAGCTTAATTTTCTCTAAAGAATCCCTGATAATGTCGGGGCCTAGAATTTGCCTTTCCCCTATTTCATTCCAACATATCGGTGATCTACAGCTTTTTCCATATAAAGCTTCAAAAGGTGTCATTTGTATGCTGGCCAGATAACTGTTGTTATATGTAAATTCTACCAGAGGCAAGTGATCATGCCAACTTACTTCAAAATCAATAGCACAAGCCCTGAGCATATCTTATACTACCTGATTTATTCTTTCAGTCTGACCATCAGTTTGTGGATGGAATGCCGTGCTAAAGTTTAGTCTGGTCCCTAGTGAATGTTGTAGACCCTTCCAGAATTACGATGTGAATCTAGGATCTCTATCAGATATGATAGTGACAGAGACACCATGTAGCTTGACAATTTCCTTCATGTATAAGGCTGCTAGAATGTCCACAGACCATCGACTTTTGATTGGTATGAAATGTGCTGATTTTGTCAATCGGTCTATGATTACCCAGATACCGTCGTGTCCACCTCTTGTCTTGGTAAACCCATAATGAAATCCATTCCTATACTCTCCCATTTCCATGCTGGAATATCTAAGGGATGTAATTTACCTGCGGGTCTAAAATGTTCTGCCTTTACTTGTTGACAAGTGAGACAGCGAGACACGAAATCAGCTATTTCCCTCTTCATATTGGGCCACCAGAAATTTCTTTTGAGATCTTGATACATTTTTGTACCACCTGGATGAATGGTGTACTTGGATTTATGTGCTTCTTCTAGGATCAGTTTCTTCGTATCCTCATGATCTGGTACACACACTCGGCCCTTAAATAGCAATCTTCCGTCATTGGAAATAGAAAAATCCGGCCTCTGTTCTATGTTGGCTTTAATCTCCAGTAATACGGGATCATCATTTTGTAGCTGACTAGATCTTCCATTAATGTAGGTTGAGCTCGGATATTGGCTATAAATAATCTTCTTCTTCCTTCATGTCAATATCTAAGTTCAACTGAGCAAATTGAGGAATAAGATTAGTCATACTAATCATAAGACTTGATAGCTTTCCCATTGGTTTTCGGCTGAGTGCATCTGCTACAGCATTAGCCTTGTCAGGATGATTTTGAATAGCAAAATCAAAGTCTTTGAGATATTCTAACGATCTCCTCTGCCTCATATTTAACTCCTTTTGAGAGAATAAGTATTTCAAGCTTTTGTGGTCCGAGTAGACCGTGAATTTTTCTCCATAGAGATAATGACGCCAAATTTTTAAGGTGAAAATGGCAGCAGCCAATTCCAAATCATGCATAGGGTAATTTTCCTCGTGACGTTTCAATTTTCTTGAAGAATAACAGATTACCTTTCCATTTTGCATAAGGACGCACCCTAAGCCAATGACAGACGCATCCGTATATACTTCAAATCCACCACCTTCCACCGGTAGTGATAGAATAGGAGTTGTAGTAAGATTTGTTTCTTAAGAGTTTAAAAACTCCCTTCACATTCTTCTGACCAGACAAAAAGATTTTCTTTTCTTGTGAGTCTAGTTAAAGGAACAGTAATTTTTTAGAAGTCCTTAAGGAACCTCCTATAATAACCAGCTAGACCCAGAAAGCTCCTTATTTCTGATACAGTCGTTGGCTAGCTCCAGTTTCTGACAGCTTCTACTTTAGAAGGATCCACAACGATACCTTCTTTTCAAATAATGTGGCCTAGGAATGAAACTTCCTTGAGCTAGAAGTCACACTTGTTAAGCTTGGCATAAAGTTTATGTTCTCTAAGTATTTACAAAGCTATCCTATGATGTCCTTCACGTTCCTCTTTTGTCTTGTAATATACCAAGATGTCATCGATGAAGACGACGATGAACTGGTCTAGATATGGAGGAAAACATTGTTCATAAGTTGCATAAATATTGCTGGGGCATTTGTTAACCCGAACGGCATCACCACGAATTCATAGTGGCCATAACGACTTCGAAAAGTTGATTTATAAATGTCTTCTTCTTTAATTTTAAGCTGATGATAACCTGATCTGAGGTCAATCTTGGAGAAATACTCTGCTCCTGAAAGCTGATCGAAGAGCTCATCAATACGCGGCAACGGATACTTATTTTTGATTGTAAGTTGATTCAGTCACCGGTAGTCTATGCATAACCTGAGAGAGCCATCCTTCTTCTTGACGAATAAAACCGGCGCACCCTAGGGGGATGTGCTAGGTCTGATGAAACCCTTATCTAATAATTCCTGCAACTGTCTCTTTAGTTCCTTAAGTTCCGTGGGGGACATCCTGTAAGGGGCTATAGAAACATGTGCTGCTCCATGGATGAGTTCAATAGTGAAGTTTACTTCCCTCTCGGGTGGTAAGCTGGGTAATTCGGGTGGAAACACATCTGGGAACTCATTTACAAAAGGAATGTCTGTCACGATGATTTCCTTGGACTCGGTAACAATGACAGAAGCAAGAAAAGCTTCACATCCTTGCGAGATAAGTTTGCATGCGTGAAGAGAGGATATGATAGTGGGATGTTTCCTATACTTGATGCCAAGGAAAGAAAATCTTGGAAGACCGGGTTTTCGAAAGGATATAATCCTATTTCGGCAGTTAATATCAGCATCATGATCTATAAGCCAATCTACCCCTAAGATGGCATCATAACCTTTCATGTCAAGGCATACTAAGTTTGCGGGGAGATTGTGACCTTCTACTATTACCTCACTATCAGGATAATACTCGGTAAGCTTTGTTCCAGAACCTAAGGGTGTGGTAATAGCAAGATCTTAAGGTAGGGGAACTGATGCAATTGGTAATATTTTTACAAAAGCAGTGGAGATAAAAGAATGAGAGGCACCAGTATCAAATAGCACAAATGCAGGATGGGAACAAATTTGAAGGGTACCTTCCATAAGCCCACCATCCCTAGGTGCTTCTTCTTCTTCTAGAACAGCATTGAGGCGAGCCTGCCTCTTACGTCCACCACCAGACGATTGATCCTTCATAAGGGGGCAATCTGGCATACGATGCTCCCTTCTTCCACAACGTAGACAAGCACCAAGGCGCTTCCAACATTCTTCAGCCGAATGGCCGAACTTCTCGAAAATGTGCAAGCCGCCATGACTTGCTCCTTCTCCTCCTTGACTTTCTTGTTCTTCTGGGAACTTCCACCGTTCCCGCTCCTGGATCTTTTCTTACTATCACGGCTTTTATGAGGTTCCGTGATGCTGAATTTTTCTTTCTTATAATGCCGATCAGATCGTCGGCTGGACTCTTCTCCTTTTCCTTTCAATTTCTCGACCTTTTCTAAGGTCCTCTCACATAAATATGCCCGCTGGACCATCTCTGCATAGGTACGGATGTTTTGGGTCCCGAGCTGCTGAATGAAACCGGGTCGTAACCCGTCCATAAACCGATTAGCCTTCAATAAATCGGTACTGATTAAATGCGGTGCATAGGGTGCTAGCCTGGAGAATTGAAGTTCATACTCCCGACTGTCATCATTCCCTGACGAAGAGAGGCGAACTCCATAGCCTTTCTTTCTTTAACATGTTCAGAAAAGTACTTAGCAAGGAATAGAATAAGAAAACCGTCCCATGTATGAGGTGCATCTGCCGGAGGTGTAGGTACTGATTTCCACCATGTGCGTGCATCTTTATGAGTTGAAATGTTGCAAGACGCACTTTTTCTTGTCCGTGCATTGGATAACATCGAAGATACGATTCATCTCATCTATCAAGTTTTCTGCCTCATCTGGTTGGAAGAACCGTAGAAACGCGGAGGGTTTAAGCTCCGAAAATTATGATGCAAGTCACCAGCCCTCGCCCCTGCGCCTGCCTGGGCCATAGTTTGTAATGCCTGAGTAAGGTCGGCAACCGTTTGTTGCATGCCACCCCAATCTACGCGATGAGCCATTGTAATAATGAGGTACCTGAGAGAAATAACAATTTGTTAATTCTCATGGAATTAGAAAGAGATAAATCTTAAAACTAATTAACTATCTTATCCCGGGCTCTACCCAATTCTTGCATGGGTGAGGAAATTTCTTCCTTGGTTCATAGGTATGCGTCCTTAAGTCTTGAACTTATCCTATGACGTGACTCTTTTCCCTAAGTCCTGAGACTTAGGCTCTGATACCAACTTAACTGTCACGTCCCGAGCCTTTATTACAGCGGAAGACTAACTCGAGGAACGTGAATAGCCGACATGGTAAGTCTCTTGCGAGCAAGAACGATCAGAGCGTAAGACAATCACACATAAAACATGCAATTGCACAATAATTTACTCAAGCTCCAACTTATTTCATTAATAAATAAAATATTTTAATATAATAACTTTTCAACCTTCTTCAATCCATCAGACTCAAGGAAAAAGGAAAAATTACAAGACTCGATCTAAACAATATTGACTTTCCTAAGTCTTCACTCTCATTTTGATATGACTTTCATTCGCTCTCGGACCCGCTACTTGTATAACTCGAATCCGAATTCGAATCACTTCCATCTCCGGAAAAAGATTGGAAATAGGTAATGAGCACACTTGCCCAGTAGGTATCTTCGCATCAACATGAAGGCACTATTAAAGTGATTAGCAATTTAGCTCTAAAGAATAAGGTAAAATCATGCGAATGCGATAAATCATATGTAAATAACCAAGGTAACAAGACGATCATGTAAGATAGAATGAACAAGTATGAATTAGCAAGAATGTATCAAGAACATGATATGGCCTTTCATGAACAAGAATGTATCGAGAATGTACTAGTAAATCACGTAATCATCACACAAACATCCTTTGCTTATGAGCAAGTATTTGGTGAATTTCTGTGGAATATCATGTAACAAGCAAGAAAGTCATGTACGTATATATGTCGTGTCTTGTGGATTTTCACTTCACGAGCCGTGGATCTTCACTTATTTATAAGAAAGTACTCCCAGCGCAATGCGACGCCAGTAGCATCATACCCCATGGTTTACAGTATGTTTCCGACAATCAGTCGAGGGACTAGCATAGAGCCCTTGAACACAATCAGTGCTCGATCGCATCTTCAAGTATAAATCAAGCTACTTCCACGTTTCAAGTAATAAAATATGGCCAGTAATATAACAAGTTCAATAAGTGTCAATGAATGAATGCTTCAATTTAAGAATGCGAGGGATCAAGAATGAATTAAAACAAGGTTATGCTCATGGAAACAATTTGATAGCATACATAATTTAAAATTAAGTATCTTGAATAATATGACAAGTCCTAGACCATCAATAATCCATCTAGGAACTTTGAAATATCAACCCTTAGGTCAAACCTCGGGTTAAAGTACTCAGGAATTGTGACGGTCAATTAATGGGCCGTTACATGAATGTGACGGTCTATAATTGGGCCGTTAGATCGGGCTGAATCCAGAAAGAATAAATTGGACTCAGTGAATGTGACGGTTGTATACTGGACCGTTAGATGGGCCTGACAGTCGAGTAATAGGCCGTTACATAGTCAAAACCAGAAAAAATATCGATAGTGCTTTCTAAACAATTGGGCTTTAATGGTACAACCAACTCGGCGTCCTAGTGGGAATCCCAGGCTCGCGGAGAATTACGGAGGCCTTGAAACAAGATTTCCTAGTCCATTGGAATGAATATCCAATAGAGAGATCCTCAAGTCGAAGAATATGTTCCTATGTGCAAAGTGTGAACTAATGGTCATATACCGGAATATATGCTATGCACTTAGAGAAATTGACTCTATAGACGGAAAGAATGTGTAACGATGTGAAACCATGATAAAACTCATCAATACATCAGTTAAAATCATGTTTTTAATATAAAGCTATAGAGTTTTGGCAAATGAAATTAACATGTACTTAAATAACTCAAAGTGCTTTAGACATGCAAGAATCAATTTATAAACTCAAAGTTCATGAAGATAGGTCAAAACTTAGATAACTAGGCTTATTTATAAGCTACTTTGACTGTTCTCAATTCTGTCCGAATAGACAGAACACAGCACTCTGGCGGTCTAAGACAGGTGCGTCATATGGCTGTGACGGTTTATCGTGGAGCCGTCAGAGTGTTGTAACGCTCCGATCCTGGTCCGTCAGAGATTACAGAGAAATTTAAGTACAACAAGCGGTGTGACGGCTTATCGTAAGGCCGTCAGAGTCATGTGACGGTCTAACTATAATCCGTCAGAGCACTGCTGACAGTAAGTAAAAGATCTATGGTTTAAAACCTTTCATGCAAGAAGAATCAAAATAAACAACTACTCTAGTCATGACAGAACGAAGAATAGGCCATCTAGATGCATAGGTCGTAGTGAATGAACAAGAGAATATCTTTTATCTTTAAATTAGGCTAAGGACATGCATGTATGCATAGACCTACTAAAACATGAAATTCATGGTCTATAGTGCATGGAATCAAGTAAAACAGAGGGCTTTTATCCCTAACATGATATTCTTTCCGTTCATGAGATAACCTACCTCTTTACTGGGCTTTCAACTTCCAATTTGTGACTACAAGACACGCCCTAGTTCTTCCCTTCCAGTGAGTTTTCAACAACTTCACGTCGCTCTAACTCCTCAATCTCTTGACGTAAGGACGTGACATTTTGAGGGTAAGAAAGTGAAACTAAGGGGAACAGAAAGATTTAAAGACACATAGGCTAATTACCTCGATTTGGTGTTCTAATCTCCTGATGTTCAGTAGACTTTCGGTTAGATTCCTAGGTTGCTATGGTCGAACCAGCAACTTTGGAAGCTTCAATCTCCTTGTGTAGTTGATCTCCTAGCACGAAATTTTGAGGAAGATTAGTCCTATGTATTAACAACAAAAAGTTCTAAAGAACTTACCCGAAATACTATCTCCTTACCTTAGTTCCACGCAAGCCATTGTAGGGGTCGCGCAGGTCAAAACTAGGGTCTATTTATAGGTTCTAGCTAGGGTTTTGAGGATTAGATTGATTCTAGTGTCCTTAGATCAACTTCTGAGTGTCCTTAACACGTTTACTAGTGCTCCCATCTCGATCCCTAAGAGATAGACTAGCAAAATCCAATCTTTTTCCTCTTTCTTCCATTCACGGAACTGATAGAGCGTGACGGTCAACTCTTGGTGCGTTACATGCCTGTGGCAGTCGCACGATAGACCGCTACAGCTACTGTGCGCAGAATTCAACTTAATTCAAACTCTTTTATTTATTTTATCCACATGCTTATCTATAAAAGAATATTTATCCTTAAAATTCGTGAATAGGCTAAATAACCTTCTAGAATATGGGCCAAACTTAATGGGCTTGGTCCTTAAACCTTTTAGGCTTCAATTAAATAAGATAGATTAATCGTTTACCATAATTGGGCCCAAATAATCAATTTAAGCTTTATATTTTCTCATAAATTCCAGAAAATCTAGAAATTATTTATATAAATTTTGGGGCACTACATCATGGGTGGAGAAGGAATGTCATCCCTGAGGGGAAGAGGTCCTTGGGGTGGCCCTCCTTGACGTGAAACATCTCCCTCGAATGGGGAGAGGACATCCTCGATGACGAGGAGAGGACCTGGGGACTCCGTAGATGGCACCGGGTTCAGACTACCGGCTACGACCTCCATAGGCTCGGGCAGGAGTCGTTCCCACATCCTATCTATTCTATCCATCCGGTCCATAAACATGTGCACGAGGTCGTCTAGGGTGTAGTTTGGACTAGGGGCATCATGGTGGGTTTGCTTATGTTCAATTGGCCTAATCTTGGATCTATGCTCATCTACGTGCGGGGCACTTTGCCTTCGACTTTGACGCACTTGGTTGGAGGTGACTGTGTGGGGTCGGTTGGAGGTGACTGGGCATGGTAGGTAGACCCTTCTAAGATCGCCTTTCATCTCACGCCATGACTCTATAGGCCATTGCCACCTAATTTCTCTCAAGACATCAATGTCTCTCCATTTTTCGGCGACATCGGACATAGTGTAACACTCAAAATATTTGTCCATAGTGGCTTCCCACTTTAGGTAGTCGCTCGGGACTTTGGAGCCATAGATGTCCGGGGCTTCGGGCCTACAGAGGTGGAAGGGTTGGGTTCCCCATCCGTGGGTGTGTCGCCACCAATCAGATGATGTGGGCTTTTGGGGATCCATGGGACACGAGGAGCTATAGGATGGCCTTGTAGATACTTCGTGATAAGACACTAGACACGACCTTAAACAACAATGCAAAGTTGGAATGCAGACTCAACTACCAACCTAGACTCAACCAGTATCCGGTACGTGGCGGAGGTTTGATCCGAAGATCGCACTCACAGTGTGCTACCTTCCCGATAGGCGTAACCTATCATTCCAAGAACACCTTTTAATATACCGGGTATATGAAGACAATGCGTCACCTTGTACCGGCTAACCGACTACCCTAGACCCGACTTAGCTATGATACCAATTTGATGCGGGACGGGACATGAACCTGAGACTCTAGCTCACGGACGTCCCTGAGCGAGGGAAACGCGTGGATCTACGAAGTTGAGGAACCGACAATGAGTATTGGGTATCGGCTTTTCTGCGTGCTCGGATTAAGTCACGGGATGGGTTCCACTCACTCGCTTGCAGCGGCGATGAAATTTGAACGAGCTAATATCCTAATAATTGCTCATACAGCAGCATTCAAAATATACGAGATAAGCAAATGCATCAACGAAGGAGCGAAAATGTACCTCCACGCTTCGGGCGTAGGGAAGACGACCCCGGCCGAAACTCGTACTCCCGGTGCACAATTAATAAATAATTACAATAGTGAATTTTTATTGCCCACTCCACGCAGGGAGGTAAAGGGATACAATGGCGACTCGGGAGTAACAAACTCGGGTTGATGGGCAGCAAACCGGAAGGCTCTCGAGCCAGAGACAGGCTGCTGGTCCGGCTTGGTTCTGCGGGGCCCGTGGGACAGCAGGCGGGTCTGGCTGCTAGGACGGCAGTGCCCGGGCGTCTCCTTACTGTGGCAGCCGGCTGGGGCGCTACTGAGGGGTTGTTGGTCGACCTCCGGGCGCGGCGGTCGACGAATGTGAGCCGGCGAATTTTATCGGGATTAACCGGCGGACTACCTTGCTGGCCTATTCTCGGGACACAATTGCGCGCCTCCACGAAAATAATTGTTGCGCCCAGATCCGGTGTCGGATCGAGGCGAATTTTGTATCGTTGGAAACTAGACTCGAAGGGCTACAACATATATTATTTTCAGATCCATCCAACAAACATATTGGAAATGAAAACCACTGTTCCCCATGTATTTCTGCTAGTTCGTATTACAGACAGTCAGGATAGAACTGGAGCTGCCTGAAAATGAATTTTGACCGACACGGAACTGGTAGATCTAGACTCTGGGAAAATTATGGGTGGAAGGGGGGGATGTGAGGATCATGTATGAATTTTTTAGGAATTTTCGGGGGTGACTGGGGACGGGAAAAATAGAAGAACAAGACACTATCCCGCAGATCTGCTGATTGGCATACTGTAAAGGGTGGAACTAAAATACTGGAAAAAAATATCAAACGGTGGCAGATTGACACGAAATTTAAAATGGGAGTGGATAACAAGGGGGGGGATGATCTCTCAAAATTTCAAGATCACCATATTCACGGATTTGGAGGATCAACCTTTTCTTTCATCTTTTATCCTGGATCACGGAATCCTGGACAACAGGGTAAAGAGATAGTTGCGGTGGTTCGACGGCAGCACGAACAAAGGCGGCGACGGCGGTGGCTGGAAGTCGCATCCAGCGGAGGAGGTAGAGGTAAGAATCACTCCCAGAATATGGCTTCACACCATAGATTAAGGTAACCTTCACAGCTTCAAGGGGAGAGGGAGAGAGGGCACCCTTGGGCTCCAAGAATAATTCTTGATTTTTCTTCTCATAAATTCCATGAAATGTGAAAATATAAAGCTTATATAGAAATTGATAAAAGACCTAAACTATCCCTAGATCTTAGGTTAGGGAGGGGCAAATGGGGGATAAGATATTTATCTCCCATGTGGTCAAATGACCAAAAATAAAAAAATACAACATGAAATAAAAAACCATTAAAGGGGGACGCCCCTTTGAAAAGGGGGGGGTTTGAATTTTCTTCTTCTTTATCCCCTTGGTCCAAGTCCTCCCATGGACCAAAGACCAGCCCATATGGCCCAAGATCCTAGGTGGACCAATGGGTAAGAGGGTGGGGGGACCCTGTTGGACCTATTAGCTTTTTGTAAAGAAACCCAAAGATTCCTAAGGACTAACATATTGGTATATAATTACCATACAATTGCAAACCAATTAACCCAAGGATATAAATGCAAACAAAAGGATACAAATGTAAAAATAAAATGTTAGTGCCCGATGTTGATTCCCATCAACATGAGACTGACGCTCCTCTTCCAGGAGTTTGCTCTTCAGGTCGGCCGTATAGCGTACCTGGGCCAGCTACTCGGCCAGAATTCGAGCCTCCTCTTGGCTCGACCGAGTTCGAGCTTGGAGCGAGGCCACCTCCCACCGAGAGACCTCGAGCTCGGAAGTCAATTGACCGTTCCTCCGATCAGACTCAGCGTGGACCCGAGAAAGGGACCTCTCTTCACTGTCCAACCGAGCAAAGAAATCGGTTATCTCGGCCCTCAGCTGGGCCATGATCAAGCCGCCCTCCATAACCATCTCGAAGAGTAGAGAAGGGGGACCGCGTCTCATTTCTTCCAGATTCAGCGAAGGTACCAAAGATCGGCATCGTTGATATAGAGAAGCCCGAACCGTTGAAGCACCAGCCGGAAGGGGGAGAGTCCTTTCTGGAAGGCGCGGGACCGGGGCATCCCCCCCAAGCGCCCCCATCTTCGGGACGACTTCGCTCGGCATGGGCTGGGATGTCGCCTCGCCCTACGCCCTTCCAGCCTCGGCCGGAGATTCAGAGGCTATCGCCTCTGCCCGTGATCTGGCAGGCTCGGTAACGGCTCCCCCGCCAGCAACAGCCGTCTCTTGCATGATGGATGAGGGATTTGGGCAGCAGATCTCCTCGGTTGAAGGCTCGTCGGTCGGTCGGACCTGCTTCTCAGCTGGGTGAACGACCCCCGCCTTCTTTAATCGCTTCTTCTCAACGGTCAAGGCCTTCATGCAGGACAGCAACAGCTGCTCCTCAGAGTTCTTGCGTTTGGCCCCACAGCACTCGGGGGCATCTCTCCGAACCACCTGCTTGCCCCTATCTTGGGCACCAGAAGTGCCCCCAGATGCTTGGGGTTCACTTGGAGTAGGTGCCTCCTCTAGGTCGGCGATCTCCTGCTCCAACAGTTGTTCCTCCTCGTCATTTGTTCGCCTTGAATATGAATAACATAAGCCAAATCGTCAAAAAGAGGCCTACCTACCCGACCCGGAAGTAGAGACACAGAGCATTAGGGTTCTTAACGTGAGACGGCACCGCGCGGGAAGGATAATCCTCGATGTTGGATGTAGTCATCAACTCGGCGGTCGACCGGTGATTCTCCTGGAGAATCCTGATCTCCTCTTCCAGCTCCGAAGAAACCGCCACCTACTTTGGAGGGATAGACGGATGGAAATTAACCACTGTCGGGAAATCCCAGGGCGCGCCATCTACGGACAAACCCACCCAAAAAATTGGGTCTTCCACCCTTTGTGAGAAAAATCTTTTACAGAAAGGGACACACAGCTCCTTCCCCTCCTCGCCTGAAGATAGAAAAAGCCCTTACCCGCGTGGGTCTGCTCCTTCAACTCAAAGAAAGAATTGAAAAGCTCTAACGAAGTGTGAAGCCCACACGAGCGGCATGGAAAGAAGAAATAAAAGATAAAAGTGTATGAGTTGGAGACCAACTGGACAAGAGCCAGTCGGTAAAACTGAAGCAACCACATGACAAAGGGGTGGAGGGGGAGACGAATACCGAACTTCCAAGCTAAGAGAAAAGTACAGAAGAGGCCCGAACGATAGGACAAGCTAGATTCATGAGGCTACGTCGGAGAGAAAAAATACTTCCACGGCAGCCCATAATGCTTTTCCATCCTCTTGACTTTGGCCTCGCCCAACTCGCTGTGCATGGGGTGTTCAGGCTATGGCACCAAACTCCCTGCGCCACGTTCGACTTCCTGCACCTCAGATACAGGACGCTGATCCACCATGGAAGAATGAGAGGAACAGGAAGAGGAGGAAATGAGCGTCGAATCAGACGGTGCTGGAGAAGGTGGGAGTTGGCGAATCGCCGCCGCCGTAATCTTCGCAAGCTCTGCAAAGGCTTCCGTAAGTCGTTGTTCTTCCTGATCACCCTCACGGCGCATGAGCCCTTCCGGAATACAAGTGCGATGAAGAGAGAAAACTGTAAACGAAGGCTGTTTGGAATGCAAGCATGCGCAATATTTATCTCCCCATAAGCTTGGCGGAAAATGACGCGACATTCTAAACCCCAAAATGGGGGCTCCTCGCATCGACTCAAACGAGTCATCATTACGGGCGTACTCCCAGGACAGCCGCATTAAGTGGCCCCTGTCGGAGATAGTTCCCCACCCAAACCGATCCACCAACGTCATCCCCATAACCGCTACTCATCCGAGCCCAATCTTGGCTTGGGAGTAGGAGGGGGACAAGTGGAGAGGGGGAAAATCTACCGCCCAAGAGCACGGCCCAACTAGGTCCAATTTGACCAAACTAGGCCCAGCTCCCCAAAGTGACAGCCCCGTTTTGGGCCCACTTACTTTAAGCCCAAAACTTACTCGGATCAGCACTTCCTAGGCGACCCCCAAGTCCGAAAGTCTGAGCGACAGATCGGTTATGAAGGCCTCTGCTGGGACCCAACGCAGGCCATCCGGGGTACGCCCTATCGCTTGGGAGAGAACTCTGAGTGAGCGTCTTGAGCCCGGACCGACTGTTGGAATCTTATCTGAGCATCCGTTACGCACCCAACAGGAGGGGGGAACTCCAAGGGATAAGGGAGGGCAAGAGTCCTTATGCCATAACGAGCCCACTACAAGGACGTAACCTCCCCGAAATCCCGTCAGTACCCCGGACTATTACGTTAAACGGGCTGCTATATAAATCCCAAGGGGACCGTCCGAAATGGTAAGCAAGCATCCTGAGAGAAATCCACCACACCTCTTGGTGGAGAATAATCTCGCACCCTTTCCTTCTCCTACCACCTCTCTTCGCATCTGTGCTCTATAACATTTGATGACTTAGGCATCGGAGGGTTTTCCCCGGGTTCCATCCCTGGGCGCCTCTGACATGTTTCCCCTCTTGCAGATTATACACGCGTGGTGACCATGAGCAAAGATTCCTCCGGGGTCTCACAGCTCAGGAGCAGTGCGAGATTACCCCTCTTCAAGTTTGAAATTTCTTTCCTAGTTCATAGCTATGGGCTGATGGGAATCCACACCTGGCACTAACATTTTGTTTTTGCATTTCTGTCCTTTTGTTTGCATTTATATCATTGGGTTAATTGGGTTGCAATTGTATGGCAATTATAAGCCAACATGTTAGTCATTAGAAATCTTTGGGTTTCTTTGTAAAAAGACCTTTGGGTTTCTATGTAAAATGCTAGTAGGTCCAACAGGGTCCCCCACCCTCTTTCCCATTGGTCCACCTAGGTTCTAGGGCCCACATGGGCTGGTCTTTGGTCCATGGTAGAAGGTTGACCAAGAAGGGAAATCTAACTAGGCCTCCTTGGTCCAAGGGGCGCCCCCCCTCCTTTTGTATTTTTTTTTTGGTTTTTGACCACATGGGGGATTAATTATCCTATCCCTTGTTTACCCCTCCCTAACTCTAGATCTAAGAATAGTTTATGTCTTTTTTCTTGTATTATAAAACCCTTGTATTTTATGAATTTCATAGCAATTAACGAAGAAAATCCCATTTTTTTGCTCAAGAAGGCCTAAGGGCACACCCCCCTCTCTCTTCCCTCTTGGAGCTGTGATAGCCTTGATCTTCAGAGGTGTGAAGCCTCTCAATCACCCCCTCTCTGAGTGAGAAGCTCAGCACCACCACCGCCGTCGCCATCGAGCCGCCATCGCACCACCACCGCCACTTCGTCAGAAGTCTGTCCACCCTTGGACAGGAAGCTATTGCCCGAATTTTATCTCCCATTCAGGAGATTGCATCGAGCCCAAATTTTGAGGGTGAGTTCCCCACGAAATCCGCTCTCTCCAAAAAAATTTCCAGGT
This sequence comes from Amorphophallus konjac, assembly GCA_022559845.1. Classification (NCBI taxonomy): domain Eukaryota; kingdom Viridiplantae; phylum Streptophyta; class Magnoliopsida; order Alismatales; family Araceae; genus Amorphophallus; species Amorphophallus konjac. Next base: position 239,607,518 of record CM040118.1, on the reverse strand, counting down.
TATTCCTCCACCGTTTTCATCTGCTCCACCATATTCTTCCCTGGTTTACACAATCTGTCCCTGTGCAGATTTATGTTCCAGCAGCCCAACTCTTCATTGTTTTGACCCCCTTCCCTATTTCAGATCGATCTAAAATTTGGACTGGGATTTCTGTCTACCATATCACTCTTCCATAATTTTTTTCATGATTTTCTGAATTTGTTTACCCATCCAAAAATATACTGCAAAATCCGGAATCAGTTCTGTCTCCTCCAGTTCAGATCCGACCACCCCCTGTTATAAAATCCATTCCCCCTGTCAAACCACCTCAGAAAATTACAAAAAAATTATTGTCGTCTTCCTTACTTTCCCCTCTATCTTTCTTAAAAAGTTCAAATCCAAATTCTACAGTTTGATCTTCGGTCAACCCACGTTTTCAGGTAGATCCCAATCTGCCCAGTATTTCTTGAGTCTATCAGTCTGTCGATTATAAATTCCACCAAGGAAACTACATAGACAGGAAAATTCCTGTAACACCAGGTAGTTGTAGATCTCCAAGTTAGCTTCGCAATGGCGCTAGTTTCGCGTCGGTCCGACGTCCGTGCTGATCGCAAGAATTTTTCACGCCGAGTCGCGCAGTGTTGAAACAGAGGAACCAGTTCGGTACAGCAAGCTGCCGCCAGAGTAGCAGCGCGCCGGAACCGTCGGAGCTGCCCAAGAAGCCACCTGTTAACCCAAGTGCGATATTCCTGAGTCACACGTGTAGCCCATTACCTCCCTGCGTGGAGTGGACAGTAAAACTCTTGCTGTAATTTTTGTTAATTGTTTATACCGGGAGTACGAGACTTGGCCGGGATCTTCTTCCCCACGCGCAGAGCGTGGAGGTATCGTTTCCGCTCCCCTCTTTGGCATTTTCTTTACTCGTATATATTTCTATATGCCGCTGCTAGAGTGATAGGATAACTATCTCGTCAAATTTTTATCACCGCTGCGAGAGTGAGTGAGTGGAACCCGTCCCGTGACTCAATTCGAGCACGCGGGAAACCCGATACCCATGACTCATTATCGATTTCTCAACTGCACTGATCCACACGTATCCTTCGCTTAGGGACGTCTGCGAGCTAGATTCCCAGGTTCACGTCCCATCCCGCATCATGGGCCCATAACCCATAGGTCCCAGGATCGAAACTAGGCTCTGATACCACATTAACTGTCACGTCCCGAGATATAAGTACAGCGGAAGATATTCGGGAACATGAACTATCACGCCCCGACGCGGAATATCGGAACATGGTAGTTATAATCATTCACGATAGACAAAGAAATAACGAGATTAAAAGGGCACAACTACAGTAAGGAAAGAATAGCTTCAAAGAAAAGCACCAACTTCTTCACAAGGAGAGAAAATAAGAAGTTCCAACCACCATATCCTTCTTACATAACGACTCAATTAATAGACGAAGAAAAGATTACAACTCGAATTGAACAACTGGACTAACAACAAACAACAACTCTTTAAAACAACTTTAAGACCACTCTAATGACTATCTATGACATCAGCAAGGTTCACACCTATCGAGGGTCCACTCCAGGTCTTTACCCTTGCCCATCCCCATCCATGCGAGTTCCTTCATCAGAGCTACCTGAAAGGGGGGGAAATTAAGTGAGCGAATGCTCAGTAGGCAGTAGCAGGCAAGTTTAAGTAATTAACCAATTAATTTGAATGTCATGCAAATAAATAAAACAAAACTGCAATAATCAAGAACATTGAGGACAAAGTGGTGCAGTTGAACAATAGAATAGTGATGCACTATGGATTGGCCGATCAAACACGTGATGTAACAAGTCATGTCGAGGTAATTCCATGAAGGAATCAATTGTCAATATTCACTAGGAAAATAATAATGAATGTCATAGAAAACAAGCTAGTCATTGCCTCGGTGCAATGCCTCACCATGTCATTACAACTCCCCGGGGCACTAGTACTTTTCGGGCACTCCTCCTAGGACCAGACCGGGCCCTTATCGTTGGCATTGATTTGGTGGATCTAAGATCCCAAGTAATATCTAGACATGCATTGGAATCGGCCAGAATTCCAAGGTCAAGCTATGTAACTTATCTTCTAGGATCTAGTGAACTTTAATAATTAACTGGGAAGCCCTAAGATAGTGGCTTACCAAGGACAAGAATATACTTAGTGCTGAATGCAGCACAAGACAACCATGGCCAGGCAAAAGAACACCCAAGAAACACGGGAAACAAGCTTCTAGAGGGGGTGCAGTCACACAAGGGCCGCGACCAGGGTTAAACGGTCTGGAATGGACCGCTAAGGTCGATGCTAGGCCAGGAGGACCAAACCCAGAGTTAAATGATGAAAAACGGTCGAGAATGGGCCGCAAGCAATCAAAGATGGTCCGGAATGGGCCGCTTCAGCATGGATAATGATCCACATTAGGCCGTTTCAGAGACGAATGGATCATGGGCCACCCAACCAAAGAAACAATCTCTACTGGGCCGCCACAACTCATAAGATGGTCCTCGGAGGTCCGCTTAGAGGGTGAAAATGGTCCAGTGATGGCCGCAACTCGTTGGGCCCAGCTAAAATTTTAAGCAGTTGACATAAGAAGTTCCCAGCCCACCAGAGAAGTGGTGAAACTGAACCAGGGTCTAGCCAACCTTCTAGGTCAAACTAGGGGTGATTTTGTCAACTGAGATAGTGCTAGGTCGATGGGAAAACAAGGAAATCGACTAGCAGGACCTGGCTCATGGGCCAGCAAGAAAACGGTCACAACTGGGCCGCTTCATGGGAGTAAGTGGTCATTCCTGGGCCGCAACCGGTCAGCAGCGGACCCAGATGAGCCGCAATTAACAATATAACCCCATTTTAGGCCTTAAAATCACACGATTCGATCGGGTAATTTGGGTGCAGGTTTTGGGGGTACAACCCGCCCGGCGTCCTAGTGGGAATCCCAGGCTAGCGTGGGCTTACGAAGGTCTCATAATGGAGGTCATAGTCCGATGGAAAGAATATCTGGTAGAGAGTCCCCGCCATTACAAGATTGAGGCTAAATAAAACATCAAAAAACAATATGTAATCAGTCTGCCAGTTCCACCGGAGTGGAGTGACTGTCAGAACAATCCTAGATAATTTTCACATTTATTTCACCATAATTATTGTGACATGTTCATAAAATTTCAAATTTGATAACCAAGATCATGTTGGAGAACGTAATGTGATAGAATGGAAGAGTGAGATTAATCATGAACATAGTTTGATCAGTTCATTGAATCATATTCCACAAATTACCAAATTCCTAGTGTGGGTTTCTGTCCTACACATGCAATCTAGCCCAAGGTAATCAATTCATCAAAACATACAAAAAGGAAATCGGCGGCACGAGGTGGTCAACATAGGACCGCTAACAGAGGTTAGCGGTCTATCGATTGACCGCTTTGGGTGACGATCAACAAAACTGGCAGATAGGTGAAACGATCTATCGAGTGACCGTTGGATTCCTTAGATGGTCTTTGACAGGCCACATAGTCCAGAACAGTGCCTAGTAAAAAAGGTCTATCATCCGACCGCTAGGGACCAGGGTGGTTCCTGAAACGACCGTAACCCCGTCGACCCGCCTAGTTACCGGCGAAACTTGATAAACCCTACTTTAATCACTAAATACACGCTAACAGATGCATAAAAGTTAGGCAAAATGCTATGAATAAAAAGGTCACAGATGAATTTACAACATGTAACCTTTATTTAGGGTTTGGCTTGCAAACATAGAAGATTGGATCGATCTAATCAAAGAGACATGGTCGGAGCCCTAGTTATGACATGCTTTTACTAGATTGAAGCCTCCGCGAGATGTACTAAAAAAGAATTAGGTCTTTTAATGCTGGTAAAAAGAGGACTTCAAGCTACTTTTAATGGTATATTTTATGATGTATTTGGGCTACGATTGCCTACCTTAATCGAAGGAAGAAGACTAACGTTGGTTCTTGAACTCGCCCAAAGAACACCTCGCCCACGACGCCGAAATACACCCTTGATCACTCTCCTCACCGGCCGCTGCTGCCAAACGTCGAGGCTATGTTGGTTTAGGGTTTAACTTATTGGCCAATTCCACCCGAATTCGAAGATAAGATGGGATAGAGTCCCACGCACAAATCGTGAGCGAAACCCGCGCTGACCAAGTCATGCGCCGTCGTTCGCCACCAATTTTGAATTCTAGGGTTAGGGTTAGCACGAGGAACGAGAGGGCTATTGGGCCACTCCCAAAGGCTGACCTATTGGGCTTGGTTTGGGCTCAAACCATCACGATTTGGGCTCGAATTAAGCAATCTAAGGTTCGGTTGATTAAACTCTGATTTTGGCCTTTTATTCCAATATTCGGCCTAGTTAGAAATTAAATTAGGGTTTGTCCTAGAAGACAAATAGTCTAAACGTTTCATCCTCTACTTGATTATAATTTTTCAAGATTTTTATAAATTAGTTTAATTTTAACCAAAAAGGGGTTTCCAATTTAATAATCAATTTTTTTTTGAAATAATTAGAAATTTTGTTTAAAGAAATTCTCGCAGTGCTACACCCTCCCCCACTTTAAGGAATTTGGTCTCCCAAATTCACTTACACTCAATAGATGGGAAAAAGATAAGAGGACTAACCTTTAAAATAAATCAGGGTACTGCGTTCGGATAGCATCCTCGGACTCCCAAGTAGCTTCCTCGGTCCCACACTGACTCCATTGAACCTTGACCATTGGTATGGACCGATTTCTGAGTTGTTGTTCCTTCTGATCCAAAATCATGATAGGTCTTTCTTTATAAGTCAAATCTTCCTTCAACTCTAGGTCCACATGTTGAATGATGTGAGATGGGTCATAAACATACTTTCGCAGCATTGACACATGAAAAACGTTGTGCACTCTAGAATGCTGAGGTGGCAAAGCCAGTCTGTAAGCAACTTCTCCAATTCTCACCAGAATCTCAAATGGGCCAATGAATCTTGGACTCAACTTACCTCGAAGATCAAATCTTTGAACTCCTCGCATAGGCGAAACCTTCAGGAAGACATGCTCTCCTACTTGGAACTCCAAGTCTCTCCTTCTATTATCGGCATAGCTCTTCAATCTTGATTGTGAAACCTGAAGATGATCTCAGATAACCCGGATATTCTTGGATGATTTAGTAATGAGATCTGGTCTAGACCATTGCTTCTCTCCAACCTCATCCCTGCACAATGGTGATCGGCAACCTCTACCATAAAGAGCTTCAAATGGTGCCATCTGGATGCTAGATTGGTAACTGTTATTGTAAGCGAACTCGATCATGGCTAAATGTTCATGCCAGCCGCCTCCAAAATCAATTACACATGCTCTCAGCATATCCTCCATAATCTGATTAGTTCTTTCGGTCTATCCGTATGTTTGAGGATGAAATGACGTGCTAAAATTTAGACGGGTTCCCAAAGATTCTTGCAATCCTCTCCAAAAATGTAAGGTAAACCTGGAGTCTCTATTTGACACAATACTTACGGGTACCCCATGCAGTCTTACCACTTCGTTTATGTACATGGCAACCTGAACATCAACTATCCACTTTGATTTGATGGATAAGAAATGTACAGACTTAGTCAATCTGTCAACAATGACCCATATCACATCATAACCACAACGAGTCTTTGGTAGACCCATGACAAAATCCATGCCGATGCTCTCCCACTTCCACTATGGTATAGCGAGTGGCTTTAACTTCCCAGTAGGTCTGAAATGTTCAGCCTTCACTTGTTAACATACCAGACATCGACTCACGAACTTGGCCACTTCCCTCTTCATGTTTGGCCACCAGAAGGTCTTTTTTAAAACCCAGTACATTTTTGTACCTCCAGGGTGGATAGTATATTTGGACCTATGGGCTTCTTCCAATATCTTGCCTTTTACCTTGACCAAGTCAGGGACACAAGTTCTTCCTCGAAATAACAACCTGTCATCATTGGCTAACCCAAAATCTGGCCTATTACTCAGACTTCCCTTGATCTCCACTAATACCGGATCATTCTCCTGCAGGGACTTGATTTCCATCCATAGTTCTGGACGAAGCTGGAATTGAGCAACCATAATCCGATCCTTACTAATATTAAGATCTAGGCCAGCTAACTGTTCTAGCAGCCTCCACTCTTGCAACATAAGACATGATAGTTAAGCTATCAATTTGCGGCTCAAAGCGTCAGCCACCACATTACCTTTTCTAGAATGGTACTTAATGGAAAGATCAAACTCCTTTAAATACTCGATCCACCTTCTCTGCCTCATGTTAAGCTCTTTCTGAGAAAATAGATATTTAAGGCTCTTGTGGTAAAAGAATATTGTAAAAGTCTCTCCGTACAGATAGTGCCTCCATATTTTTAGGGCAAATACTACTGCAGCAAGTTCCAAGTCATGGACAGGATAGTTCTCTTCATGCTTCCTCAACTGCCTAGAAGAATAGGCTATCACCCGGCCATTCTGCATAAGTACACAACCCAAGCCAATGCCCGAGGCATCCGTGTAGACTTCAAATCCTCCTTCTCCAGAAGGCAAGGTCAAAACAAGGGCAGTGGTCAAACATTCCTATAAAGTTTGGAAACTTTGCTCACAATCTTCCGACCACTCAAATCGATTCTCCTTGCGGGTTAATCTAGTTAGAGGTACCACAATCTTGGAGAAATCCTTAATTAATCTCCGATAATAACCAGCTAGGCCTAGAAAACTTCTCACTTCAGTAATGTTTGTTGGCCTATCCTAATTTCGTACTGCTTCCACTTTGGAAGGGTCAACAGAAATACCATCCTTGGTGATAACATGTCCCAGAAAAGATACTTCTTGCAACCAGAATTCACACTTACTAAACTTGGCGTACAATTGATGATCTTTGAGTATTTGTAACGCCATCCTTAAGTGCTCAGTATGCTCCTCCTCACTCTTGGAGTATATCAGAATGTCATCAATGAACACTACTACCCACTGATCCAAATAAGGCCGGAACACATCAATCATCAACTACATAAAGGCTGCAGGAGCATTTGTTAGACCAAAAGGCATTACAACAAATTCAAAATGCCTGTACCTACTACGGAAGGTAGTTTTGAAAATATCTTTATCCTTGATCCACAGCTGATGGTACCCTTATCACAGATCAATCTTGGAGAAATATTATGCTCCCGCAATCTGATCGAACAGCTCATCTATCCTTGGCAACGGGTACTTGTTCTTGACAATAAGCTGGTTCAATTGCCGGTAGTCGATACATAATCTCAACGAGCCATCTTTCTTCCTTACAAACAAAACAGGAGCTCCCCACGGGGATGTACTCGAATGAATAAACCCTTCTCGAGCAACTCCATTAGTTGCTTCTTCGATTCTCTTAACTCTGCAGGTGACATACGATACAGAGCCTTTGAAACTAGAGATGCACCATGAACTAGATCAATAGAAAATACTACCTCTCTCTCAGGTGGCAGTCTCGACAAATCTTTAGGAAAAACATCTGGGAAATCTAGAACAATAGGGATGTCCTTGATCTCCAACTCCTTCTTGTCCGTCAAGGTAACCAAGGCTAGAAATACCAAACACCCGTTCTTCATTAACTTCTCGGCTCGAAGTGCAGAAATAAGCGGCATAGACTTATAATGTCTAACCCCAACAAAAGAAAGCTTGGGGTGACCAAAGAAAGTCATAGAGCCAGTTCTACAATAAACACTAGCCTCATACCTGGCCAACCAGTTAGCTCCTAGGATTACATCATAATCCTTCATTTTCATGCAAACCAAATCAACTGGCATATTCTTTCCAGTAACCAAGATCTTACAAGAGGGATAAAAGTACTTAATTTCCGAACCTGAACCAATAGGGGTTGAGATTTTCGATTGAGAATTCAATAACATTGGTTTCATAGGCAAGGATTTAGCAAATTCTGAGAAATAAAGGAATGTATTGCTCCGGTATTGAAAAGAACATACGCCGGTTTATCAAAAATAATAAGTGTACCTTCAACAAGTCCACCCTTCTCAGTGGCCTCAGTCTCGGTTTCCCGTAGGGCTTAGAACTTGACCTGCCGCTTCTGGCCTCCATGCGGCTTGTTCGGAGTAGCTTGATCTTATAGGAGGGGACACTTAGGAATACGATGGTCCCGACTCCCACAACGAAGACAAGCGCCTAGCTTGCGCCAGCATTCTTCCATCTTGTGACCCAGACGGTCACAGTACTTGCAAAGAGTTTTGGACGATGCAACTGGACCTGACTTCTTGTCATCACTCCTCGGCTTCTTGTCATTCCATGAACTAGACCCGCCAGTGGGTCTCTTCTTGCCATTATTGGGTTTGAAACTCCCAGAACTAGTGGTCTGCTCTTTCTTGGTGTTCCGTCCTCGAATCCTCTCAGTCATTTCCATGGTATCTTCGAGAACTTGTGTCTTTCTTACAATCTCAGCATAAGTGTGGATCTCTAAAGGTGCCAATTGGTTAATATACTGAAGCTTCAATCCATTGAGAAACCTCTTGGCCTTCATCTTTTCCGTAGACACCAAATGTGATGCATAACAAGACAGCCTGGAGAACTGAGCTTCGTATTCAGCAACAGATAAGTTCCTTTGATTTAAAGCAGCGAATTCTGCTGCCATCTTCTCTTGCACCTAGTCCGAGAAATACTTGCTACTAAAATATTCCTTAAACTCATCCCACATCGCACGCCTATTACCGAGCGTAGCTTCTACAACTTCCCACCAAGCACGTGCATCGCGTTCCAGCTAGATAGTCGCCAAGAGCACCCGTGATGGGGACATCACCTCCCATGCCCACGTTCACAGCTCGTCTCCTCGCCCCGGTTGCATCCGGCATGTTCTAGTTATTTAATTTTGAGTCCTATGTAATTTTTATTTGAGTCATTTGATGTATTTTCCCTTTTATTTGAGTCATGTTCCTAGGTCTTGTGTTTATTTCCCTAAGGTTGAGTGTCATTAGGTTATCTAGTTAGCTATTGGGCCCAATTCATTGGGCTTGGCCCAAGGGCTCCCCCCTACCCCCTCGGTTATTTGTCATTGAGTCAATTGTCAGGGTCTTATTGTAAAATGTGGGTTGCCTATATATAGGGCCCCATTCCCCCCATTTCAAGGTAATGAATCAATGAATGAAAAACTTACCATTTTGAGAGTTCAAACTTCTTATCTAGTGGAGAGATTCCATTATTTGGGTGAGAGACCCTAGGGGAGAGATTCTCCACCCATCCCACTCTTAATTTCTCTCTTTCACTCTCCTTTCTATCTCCTCCACACCCAATTTTGAAAATTTTCTCTCTCCTCCCCTCCCAACCACCTCCACCCTCCCACCTACCTCCATTAACTCCTCTACAACTTCCCACAAGCCATCATTACTTCCCCCTAGTCCCAATAGACCCTCCACCAATCCACACCCCACCTTCCAACCCCCAACTACCCATCCCCTTCCCCAAGTAGCCCTCCACCTTCCCAAGGCACCTCTTCCCATCCCTAAGACCACCATTGATCACCCAACATTAAAGGAAATTCAAACTCACATTCCCTCCACCCACTTGTGCCCCCCCTCACCTTCCCCCTTCTCCCTCCAAGCCTAAATTCGTAGCTCCTCCTCCCACCACCTATTAGACCCCATTCCAGACCCTATTCTTCCCCCCCCACACCTTGGAACACCCCCTCCTAGACTCCCTCACAGCCAGGGTTCTCCCCACACTTATCCACCTCCATTTCCCCTCCCATATATCCCATTTCCCCCCATCATCTTCAACCTCCAGTTTTCAGTTCACAGGCAGCAGAAGAGTAGCATATTACAGAGGTGACCCCAACCACATCCCCGCGAATCTGAAGGCCCAAGAGGTATCCACGGAAGCGTCTACCGGTCTTCTTCGCAACGGCGGTGGTTTCATCTTCTTCCGAGCTGTGTGTTGCCCGGGAGCTCCGTTCTCCCACAACTGCGTAGAGCTGCCCCTGCTGAGTACCAGAACCGGAGTAGAAGCTTCACCACGATGAACCTCGGAAGAATCAGCTCAAGAGCTCTTATGAAAAGTTCTTCCTCTCCCTGTCTACTTTCGGAATGAAGAAGCGGAACTCCGTTCGTCATCTTGTAGCAGGAGTTATCCATTTTCTCCCTCACCTACATAGTTCTGCTACCCACAGTCTGCACCGACCTGTCAACAGTGTTCAGAGTCCCCTGGCCTTCTCCGGCATCGTTTGGCTTCTCCGTTAGTTTTTTGGCGAAGAGAGCTCGTCCACGGTTCCAACGACTCTGACGGTGCTTGATTCCAAGTTCAGGAGCTGTCGGGACATCCTCTGCAACCTACTGTTGGAAATCAGGAGCTGCCAGTCCGAGAGTCTGCCTCCTTGTTCGGGCCTCCACCCAGACTGGCATTGACGACAGAAGAAATTAACAAAATTTGGACGACTTCCCCTGCCTCCTACGAAGATTTCCCAGGTGGTTTCGCCCCCAACAAAATTCGGTAGCCGCTGTAGCAGTCAACTCTTCAGTCACCTGTCAGCATCCACAGAACCGGGCAGAATCGGCAACCTCCCGTCTTCGGTGTTCCTTTCTCCAATTCCCCTCCCCGCTTGGCCGGCTGAAGGCCCCTCCCTGCGTGGAGGTAGTTTTGTCTGTAATATCCATTAACCCCCACCCCAAGGTCCCCCTCCTGCGAGAGGAGTAGTGTTGTAATTGGATTGAGCAGGTCAAGCAACACCGTCGCGGCGTGTGGGGATCCACTCGCCTCCCCGCTCGCCCTCGTCTCTGAGTGGGACCGGTTTCTTCAAATCGGTCGAGTAAGTGCTCAAACCTCACTCCCTTTAGTGCTTTTCTTTCAATATTAGTTCTTAGTTCCGCTGGCTGTGAGAGTGAGAGCTTGATCCTCAAGCCCCGTTGTCTTGAGTGATCACCGTGGGAAGAGAGTAACCGGTGCCATTGGCACTTTGTCGGCCCCATTGAATTGGGCATCCACATCCTTTGGGAATCAAATCTTGGCCTTGTTGGCCCTCTACCAGCAAGGGTCTAACCCCTCAACCTACCTTGGCGTTGCCAAGTTACCCCGGGACTTGGGTGAGCGACGGGAGAGCGGTGGCCCAAATTGGCCCTTTTGATTGTGAATGTGCTTGCTTGTCTAAGTCCTAGGGGGTATCACATCAATTGGTATCAGAGCAAGTTCATAACTTGTCTCTCCACAAGTTGGTCCTAGGGCATGTTTATGCATTTAGAGTCCTCGGTTGCATCTCCCATGTCCACTAGAATGACCACTTCATACCCGTCATATCCATCCCCATCAACTTTCCCAAGAAGCCCAAATTTTCATGGAAGCTCCATTGCCAACAAAGTGGGTAGAAACACCTCTATCATAGAAGCCCTACCTAATGTCCTTAATCCGCTTGAAGATATCATGACTCGACTCGACCGACTTGAAGGAAATAGCCGTGCACCAAGAGTGAATGAGAGTGACCTTTGGGGAAATCTAGAAACCATATTTTTAGAACACTTGAAAATCAAAACCCTTGATGGATCCAACAGCCCAAGCCTTTACCTAGATTGGGAGATTTCCCTAGACCAATTCTTTAAAAGTTGCCCCTTGAACGAAGAAAGGACAATGAGGCTAGCCAAGGCACACCTCTCCAAACAAGCTAAAACTCATTGGTTAGTTGTGGAAGGTTTAAGAAGGATCCGCAGGGAGGCCCCCATTAGCACTTGGGATGAGATGAAGGTCGAGCTTAGAAAAACCTACACTCTCTAACCCTCTCCCTCCTACTCAAATCACAAAAGCCCAAGGAGCACTTCAACTCCTTCATCCCCACCCGGTCAATCCAAGACCCCAATCACCCATTCCCTACCACTTCCCATCTCTCCCACCCCAACCACTACATTTACACCCCACCTCCAAGTCCACACCACAACCATAGGTCCCCATACCCAATTGGGCCCCATGGCCAACTCTCCACCTAAGCCCATGGTAACCCCCACCACTACCTCTCCATCACCCCCCAAAAGGGACACTCCTCCCAAAACAAATCAACCCAAACCCCTTCAACCCACCCATCTTCCTCTCCCTACCCCAATCCAACTCCCACCAAAGCCTCCACTACTACCCTCACCTATCCAAACCTAAGTTTCCACTACCTACCACCCCGGATACACCATGCCCCAATCATCACCACACCCTCAAAAGCCCCTCTCACCTCCTTGAAAGAAGAACCCATACCCCACCCCATAGTGCTGAACACTCCAAACCCACTCTCCACCATGGAGGAAACCCAAGCCCAAATTGAAGAAGAAACAACACATGAGGGTCTTCACCTTACATCACCATCTCTAGTTGGAGTCAATCTCATCTTAGGGGAAACCCTTGTTAGTTGGCTAAAGAAGAGCCCAATAAGAGAGATCACGGCCCACGATTTCCCACCCATGAAGGAAAACCATCCCATAGTGCCCATCTCCTCTTATCACACCACAATCCAAGCATCTTATCAAGTAGAGACCTTAGAGGATTTTCTTAGAGGCTTAGCATGGCAAATTGAGTTCACTAGCATGTTGACCCCTATGGCCGAACAACCTAGGAGCCTTGGCCTCCAACACCTATGCACCGGGTCAAGCACCTCGGTCTATACCATTGGTTGCTACACTAGCGACCTCCTTTTCCTTCTCCCTATGGTAGAAGAACCCATCTCGATCCACTCCCCTACCATTGAGATCCCAAATACTTTGATCAGTCAACCAACTAGAAACCTTGGCCCAATTACCTTAAAGGAAGATGACTCACAATTTGGGAACCTTGAAGACATAGAGTGCCTCCCTCTAGGAAGACCTTTCCACAACCCCTTTAATCCCTTCCTATGGGAGTCTAGTTCCCCATGTGATCCAACTACCTTATCCACCACCCACCATTCCCTATCCCAACCCACCATGTTAGACCTAATTCACCCCATCCTAGACCCGGGTTACACCTTGGGAACCATGACCTTAGGCTACATACCCCTAGATAATAAGGTTGTGCCCCACCCCGTGATGACCACCTTCTTAGATCCATTCGATCCTTTCCAATGGCAGTTAAAGGGTTGTCCCACACCTATACACATGAAAGTCAGCTTTAGGAAAAATATGCATGTGTCCAGGCTTACCACACCGCTTGGCATGAACACTATGTTGGGTCTATTCATTCATATCACCCACATGTCAAGTAGAAAGCACGAGTGGTCCAAATTCGGATGTAGTGGTCCACCTTCACTCATCATGAGTCGTAGGCATGATAGGAGTATTCATGGATGTCCGGGTCCCCCAGCATTTGTCACCCCCATGCATGACCGGATAACCTATGGATGTCCCGGTCCTCCCCATTCCATCAAAGTCTTTCTGGCGTCAAAGCATGATTGGTCTACTTTTGGTTGCCTAGGTCCACCCATCACCCCTAGAATGTCAACATTCACAAAATTACATGAAAGCCTTTGCAAGCACATAAGCAAGGAAAATGAGATCTATAAGAGGCAGGCTGACTCCCTTCGGTGTCACCAAGAATTCCACGTGGGTGACTTTGTGATGGTGAAGAAGGAGAGGCTCTCCCCGGGAGTCATCTCCAAATTGAGGCTACGTGGGGATGGTCCCTTCCAGGTCCTGAGGCGCATTGGCGCTAATGCCTGTGAGTTAGATCTCCCTGAGGAGTATAGAGTGAGTCCTACATTCAATGTAGCTGACCTAGTGCCATATAAGGGACCCACGGTGGTACCTAGTGAGGATATTGGGCCTATTCCCTCCGTTGAGAGAGCACCCACCCGTGAGGAGAGTCCACCAGCCAAGAGAGCCCAGCGTGAGCGCATTGAACGAATATTGGATGAACATGCCACGACCACTAGGAGCAAGGTATACGAGCGCTATCTCGGCAGGTGGATGGATCGGTCTCGTTCGGAAGGCTTGAGGGCAGTACCACTTCTACACCCTCCAAGGAGGGAAGGACACTTACTCGACGGAGTCGAGTTCTCCGCACCCCGGGAGTATGATGGGGACATCACCTTCCATGCCCACATTCACAGCTCATCTCCTCACCCCAGTTGCATCCGGCATGGTCTAGTTATTTAATTTTGAGTCCTATGTAATTTTTATTTGAGTCATTTGATGTATTTTCCCTTTTATTTGAGTCATGTTCCTAGGTCTTGTGTTTATTTCCCTAAGTTTGAGTGTCATTAGGTTATCTAGTTAGCTATTGGGCCCAATTCATTGGGCTTGGCCCAAGGGCTCTCCCCTACCCCCTCGATTATTTGTCATTCAGTCAATTGTCAGGGTCTTATTGTAAAATGTGGGTTGTTTATATATAGGGCCCCATTCCCCCCATTTCAAGGTAATGAATCAATGAATGAAAAACTTGCCATTTTGAGAGTTCAAACTTCTTATCTAGTGGAGAGATTCCATTATTTGGCTGAGAGACCCTAGGGGAGAGATTCCCCACCCATCCCTCTCTTAATTTCTCTCTTTCACTCTCCTTTCTCTCTCCTCCACACCCAATTTCGAAAATTTTCTCTCTCCTCCCCTCCCAACCACCTCCACCCTCCCACCTACCTCCATTAACTCCTCTACAACTTCCCACAAGTCATCATTACTTCCCCCTAGTCCCAAGAGACCCTCCACCAATCCACACCCACCCTCCAACCCCCAACTACCCATCCCCTTCCCCAAGTAGCCCTCCACCTTCCCAAGGCACCTCTTCCCATCCCCAAGACCACCATTGATCACCCCACAATAAAGGAAATTCAAACTCACATTCCCTCCACCCACTTGTGCCCCCCCTCACCTTCCCCCTTCTCCCTCCAAGCCTAAATTCGTAGCTCCTCCTCTCACCACCTATTAGACCCCCTTCCAGACCCTATTCTTTCCCCCCCCCACACCTTGGAACACCCCCTCCTAGACCCCCTCACAGCCAGGGTTCTCCCCACACTCATCCACCTCCATTTCCCCTCCCATATACCCCATTTCCCCCCATCATCTTCAACCTCCAGTTTTCAGTTCACAGGCAGCAGAAGAGTAGCAGATTGCAGAGGCGACCCCGACCACATCCCAGCGAATCTGAAAGCCCAAGAGGTATCCATGGAAGCATCTACCGGTCTTCTTCGCAATGGCGGTGGTTTCATCTTCTTCCGAGCTGTGTGCTGCCCGGGAGCTCCGCTCTCCCACAACTGCGCAGAGCTGCCCCTGCTGAGTACCAGAACCAGAGTAGAAGCTTCACCATGACAAACCTCGGAAGAATCAACTCAAGAGCTCTTCTGCAAAGTTCTTCCTCTCCCTGTCTACTTTTGGAATCAAGAAGCGAAACTCCGTTCGGCATCCTGTAGCAAGAGTTATCTATTTTCTCCCTCAGCTACGTAGTTCTGCTACCCACAGTCTGCACCCACCTGTCAGCAGTGTTCTGAGTCCCCTGGTCTTCTCCAGCATCGTTTGGCTTCTTCGTTAGTTTTTTGGTGAAGAGGGCTCGTCCACGGTTCCAACGACTCTGACGGTGCTTGATTCCGAGTTCGGGAGCTATCGGGACATCCTCTGCGACCTACTGTTGGAAATCAGGAGCTGCCAGTCCGAGAGTCTGCCTCCCTGTTCGGGCCTCCACCCAGACCGGCATCTACGACAAAAGAAATTAACAAAATTTGGATGACTTCCCCTGCCTCCTATGAAGATTTCCCAGGTGGTTTCGCCCCCAACAAAATTCGGTACCAGCTGCAGCAGTCAACTCTTCAGTCACCTATCAGCACCCACAGAACGGGGCAGAATCGGCAACCTCCCGTCTTCGGTGTTCCTTTCTCCAATTCCCCTCCCCGCTTGGCCGGCTGAAGGCCCCTCCCTGCGTGGAGGTAGTTTTGTCTGTAATATCCATTAACCCCCACCCCAAGGTCCCCCTCCTGCGAGAGGAGTAGTGTTGTAATTGGATTGAGCAGGTCAAGCAACACCGCCGCGGCGTGTGGGGATCCACTCGCCTCCCCGCTCGCTCTCGTCTCCGAGCGGGACCGGTTTCTTCAAACCGATCGAGTAAGTGCTCAAACCTCACTCCCTTTAGTGCTTATCTTTCAATATTAGTTCTTAGTTCCGTTGGCTGTGACAGTGAGAGCTTGATCCTCAAGCCCCGTTGTCTTGAGTGATCACCGTGAGAAGAGTGTAACCGGTGCCATTGGCACTTTGTCGGCCCCATTGAATTGGGCATCCACATCCTTTGGGAATCAAATCTTGGCGTTGCTGGCCCTCTACCAGCAAGGGTCCAACCCCTCAACCTCACCTTGGCATTGCCAAGTTACCCCGGGACTTGGGTGAGCGACGGGAGAGCGTTGGCCCAAATTGGCACTTTTGATTGTGAATGTGCTTGCTTGTCTAAGTCCTAGGGGGTATCACATCAACCCGATATTGATCACCACACTATATAACTCTAAAGACTTGCTCTATCTCCTTCAGCCAATTCTCGGCTTCATCGGGATCTGCCGATCCACCAAATCGTGGGGCATTCAATCCTTAGAAATTCCGGTGGAGATCACCAGCTCCATGGTGTGCTGCTTCTCCTTGGGCTTCCTGCTGAAGGGCCTGGGTCAAGCCATACATAGTACGCTGCATGTCCCTCCATTATGCATGTTTCGCCGCCATCGGAATAAACTCCTACATATATGCAGGAAAAATTAATTAGAAACAGCCTAGCGAGAATCTTTTAGAGTTTCTTAATTAACTCAACCCCAAGTCTCTACCCAATCTGACTAGGTTAGATCCTTAGTCTTTAATAAAGTCATGGGTTCTACGACATCACTTATAAACCTAGGAACTTAGAAATCCTAGGCTCTGATACCACAAAACGGTCACGCCCCAATGCGGAATATCGGACCATGACAGTTATTAACATTCACGATGGACAGAGCAATAACGAGATTAAAAGGGCACAACTGCAGTAAGGAAAGAATAGCTTCAAATAAAAGCACCAACTTCTTCACAAGGAGAGAAAATCAGAAGTTCCAACCTCCATATCCTTCCTACATAACGACTCAATTAACAGACGAAGAGAAGATTACAACTCGAATTGAACAACTAGACTAACAACATACAACGACTCTTTAAAACAACTTTAAGACCACTCCAACGACTATCTATGACATCAACAAGGTTCACGCCTATCGAGGGTCCACTCCAGGTCATTACTCTTGCCCATCCCCATCCGTGCAAGTTCCTTCATCAGAGCTACCTGAATGGGGGGAAAACTAAGTGAGCGAACACTTAGTAGGCAATAGCAGGCAAGTTTAAGTAATTAACCAATTCATTTGAATGTCATATGAATAAATAAAACAAAACAGCAATAATCAAGAACATTGAGGACAAAGGGGTGCAGTTGAACAATAGAATAGTGATGCACTATGGATTGGTCGATCAAACACGTGATGTAACAAGTCATGTCGAGGTAATTCCATGAAGGAATCAATTATCAATATTCACTAGGAAAAAAATAATGAATGTCATAGATAACAAGCTAGTCATGCACTCGGTGCAATGCCTCACCATGTCATTACAACTCCCTGGGGCACTAGTACTTTTCGAGCGCTCCTCACAGGACCAGACCGGGCCCTTCTGATGCATTGGCATTGATTTGGTGGATCCAATATCCCAAGAAATATCTAGACATTCATTGGAATCGGCCAGAATTCCAAGGTCAAGCTATGTAACTTATCTTCTAAGATCAAGTGAACTTTAATAAGGAACGGCGAAGCCCTAAGATAGTGGCTTACCAAGGACAAGAATATACTTAGAGTTGAATGCATCACAAGCCAACCATGGCCTGGTAAAAGAACACCCAAGAAACACCAAAAACAAGCTTCTGGAGGAGTTATGGTCGCACAAGGGCCGCGACCATGGTTAAACGGTCTGGAATGGACCACTAAGGTCGATGCTGGGCCAGGAGGACCAAGCCCAGAGTTAAATGATGAAAAATGGTCCAGAATGGGCCGCAAGCAATCAAAGACGGTCCTGAATGGGCCGCTTCAGCAAGGATAACGGTCCACATTAGGCCGTTTCAAAGACGAACGGATCATGGGCCACCCAACCAAAGAAACGGTCTCTATTGGGCCGCCATAACTCATAAGACGGTCCTCGGAGGTCCGCTTAGAGGGTGAAAACGGTCCAGTGATGGCTGCAACTCGTTGGGCCTAGCTAAAATTTTAAGCAGTTGACTTAACAAGTTCCCAGCCCACCATAGAAGTGGTGAAACTGAACTATGGTCCAGCCAACCTCCCAGGTCAAACCAGGGGTGATTTGGTCAACTGAGACAGGGCTAGGTCGATGGGAAAACAAGGAAATCAATCAGCAGAACCTAGCTCATGGGCCAGCAAGAAAACAATCATAACAGGGCCGCTTCAAGGGAGCAAGCGGTCATTCCTGGGCCGCAACCGTTTGGCAGCAATCCCACATGAGCCGCAATTAACAATAGAGCCCCAATTCGGGCCTTAAAATTACACGATTCGATCGAGTAATTTGGGTGCATGTTTTGGGGGTACAACCCGCCCGGCGTCCTAGTGGGAATCCCAGGCTCGCGGGGGCTTATTGAGATCTCGTAATGGAGGTCATAGTCCGACGGAAGGAATATCCGGCGGAGAGTCCCAGCCATTACAAGATTGAGGCTAAATAAAACATCTGAAAATGATATGTAATCAGTCAGCCAGTTCCACCGGAGTGGAGTGACTGTCAGAACAATCCTAGATAATTTTCACATTTATTTCACCATAATTATTGTGACATGTTCATAAATTTTTAAATTTGATAACCAAGATCATGTTGGAGAACGTAATGTGATAGAATGGAAGAGTGGGATTAATCATGAACATAGTTTGATCAGTTCATTGAATCATATTCCATAAATTACCAAATTCCTAGTGTGGGTTTCTGTCCTACACATGCAATCTCGCCCGATGTAATCAACTTATCAAAACATACACAAAGGAAATTGGCAGCACGAGGCGGTCTATATAGGACTGCTAACAGAGGTTAGGGGTCTATCGAATGACCGCTTTGGGTGACGATCAACAAAATTGGAAGATAGGTGAAACGGTCAATCGAGCGACCACTGGATTCCTTAGATGGTCTTTGACAAGCCGCATAGTCCAGAACAGTGCCTGGTGAAAAAGGTCTATCGTCCGACCGCTAGGGACCAGGGTGGTTCCTGAAACGACCGCAACCCCATCGGCCTGCCTGGTTACCGGTGACACTTGATAAACCTTACTTTAATCACTAAATACACGCTAACATATGCATAAAATTTAGGCAAAATGCAACGAATAAAAAGGGCACAGATGAATTTACAACATGTAACCTTTAATTAGGGTTTGGCCTACAAACATATAGCATTGGATCGATCTAATCAAAGAGACATGGTCAGAGCCCTAATTATGACATGCTTTTACTAGATCGAGGCATACACGAGATGTACTAGATAAGAATTAGGGCTTTTAATGCTGGTAAAAAGAGGACTTCAGGATGCTTCTAATGGTATATTTTATGGTGGATTTGGGCTACGATTGTCTACCTTAATCGAAGGAAGAAGCCGAACGTTGGTTTTCGAACTCGCACAAAGAACACCTCACCCACGATGGTGAAATACACCCTTGATCGCTCTCCTCGCCGGCCGCTGCTGTTAAACGTCGAGGCTAGGTTGGTTTAGGGTTTAACTTGTAGGCCAATTGCACCCGGATTCGAAGATAAGATGGGATAGAGTCCCACGCACAAATCGTACGCGAAACCCGCGTTGACCAAGTCATGCGCCGCCGTTCGTCACCAATTTAGAATTCTAGGGTTAGGGTTAGCGTGAGGAATGAGAGGGCTATTGGGCCACTCCCAAAGGCCGACCTATTGGGCTTGGTTTGGGCTCAAACCATCACGATTTGTGCTCGAATTAAGCAATCTATGGTTCGGTTGATTAAACTCCGATTTTGGCCTTTTATTGCAAAATTCGGCCTAGTTAGAAATTAAATTTGGGTTTGTCCCAGAAGATAAATAGTCTAAATTTTCGTCCTCTACTTGATTACATTTTTTCAGATTTTTATAAATTATTTGAATTTTAACTGAAAAGGGGATTCCAATTTAATAATCAATTTTTTTTGAAATAATTAGAATTTTTTTAAATAAATTGTCAGGGTGTTATATGAACTGCCGGCTAGTATGCTGCAAGCAAGCAATATAATCAAAACGCTAACACATCCACACATAAGAATGAATGCACAATAGTTGGACAAAACCTTTACTTTTATTGAATAATAATGACAAGTTTACAAAGTGATGACTCTTGACTCTTTACATTTGTAGACTCAATAAAAAGAGAAAATTGAATGACATGATCAACTTCACCACCTATCACCGTGAAGGAAGTTTATTACTAATGACTCATGACTATGTCTTCTCTAGACCTTTAATCACTTTCAGACTCGTCACTTGAGTATCTGAATCCTGGGTAGAATTTCTTGAAAAGATTGGAAAAGTAGGGAATGAGCACACTTGCCTAGTATGTATCCTCGTATCAACATGAAGGTAATGTTTAAGTAATTAACATTTTTTCTCTAGAAAGTAAGATAAATGCATACGATGAAACATGCGAATAAAGCCAAAGTAATCCCACAAGTAACAAGACTATAATGATATGAGATTTCAAGTAGAGTGAGAGCATGATCAAGCAAGATTGTAAAGTGGCCTTTCATGTAACAAGACTGTACTTGCATGTAACGAGAATGTACATTTCATAACCATGAAGGCTATAGACAAGAAAGTCATGTAACAAGAATGTAATAATTTCAGGTAGAGCCTCGTGATGTTCACTAGTCTATAAAAAAAGTACTCCCGGTGCAATGTGACGTCAGTGTTCATCATACCCCATGGTTTATAGCATGTTTCCAGCAATCAGCTAAGGGGGCTAGTGTCAAGCCCTTGGGCACAATCAGTGCCCGATCCGCATCTTCAAGTTATAAATCAAGTAACTTCCACGAGATATAAATAAAGTAGGCCAATAATGTAAAGTCCAACTATAGTTCATAATAACAATATCAAGGTAACAATGCACCAAAGATGAATCATGAGAGTTCAAAGATGAATTAAGAACAAGGTTATGCCACGGAAAGAATTCGACAGCATAACGGTACGTTCATTAATTTTCATAGTTCATTAGTAATTTATTGATTAAGGGTTTAGGGTCTTGATAATCAATAGATCACCTAGGAACATGGGGACATCAGCCCTTGGGTCAAAACCTCGGGTTAAGCACAGCTGAGAAAGAAACAATCATGTCTAGGCCATTTTCTTGAAATAGCGGTCATACCCTAGCCGCAACTTGAAAGTGGCGGTCCTAGGATGGCCGCAAATTAGATAGAGTTGACGCATGAAGAAAGAAGAGTCGATGCAATGAAACCTCTGGGAGATAGCGGTCATGGGAAGGCCGCTACTTGATAGTTGCGATCTCCTTGATGGCCGCTAACAGGCAGCACTCAAAAAAACACCGGTCATGTGAGTGCTTTCTATACAATTAGGCTCTGAGGGTACAACTAGCTCGGCGTCCGAGGGGGAATCCCAGGCTCATGGAGACTTACGGAGGCCTTGAAACAAGATCACCTAGTCTGGGAGAAGGAATATCCAACAGAGAGGATCACAAGTCCAAGAGAGTGTTTCTATAAGTGCAAAGTGTAACTAATGACATCGTACCGGGATACGTGCCATGTACTTATGAAATAGTTTAGAAGAGAGGGAATCATGTAAAAATGATGATCAAATCATCAATGTAACAAATTCATTTAAAGCATGTGAAGTTTAACTTTAATACAAGAATATATGGTTTTGGCATGAAAATAATATAAATGGAAAAATAAGTTTTTAACGCATGCTAACGCTTACTTGGAATTTAAAACATTTAATATAACACGTACCATGGTTAGTGAGTATAATACTTAGACTATGGCATGTATAACAATAGATCCATTAGGGGAATAATGCATGTTTAATCGGGTTACAGAACCCAAGTTGCGGTCCTGTGAAGGCCGCTTATTGGTAAGATGCGGTCTATCGAGGGGCCTCTATTTCAGGTTAGCGGTCTCTGATGGACCGTTTTATGTCTAAAATCAGACAAAGGTAAAACCGAGGTACATGGCCAAAACTAGGGAAAGTAGTGCAAGAAATTATGAAGAATAGAAAGTTTAAGCATGCTAACATGTTTCGAACAATTATGATGCGTGACTGGGCATGAATTAAGCCAAAATTTCATCTTTTCTTCTTAACGTGTAAGGATATGCATGTAGAGATAAGCTAAATTGCGCAGTGTAGATAAAACATAAAATTCGACGTGTACAGGACATGAAATCACGTGAAATCAAGGGGCTTTTACTCCTAACTTGATGCTTAAGCCTTTTCATGAGATAACGTACCTTTGTTATAGGCTTTAGACATTGAATTTTGGATTGGGGGAACTACCTAGTTTTTTACACATCCTGTGCCAAACCTGCAACTTCTCGTCTCTCATTCTCCTTAATCTCTTGACCTAAATCCATGAAATTTGGAGGGTAGGTAGAAGATATAAAGGTTAACAAATTATTCTAAAGGATGAACTTCTAAATACTTCGATTAGGGCTTCCAATCTCTAGATCTTACTTGGACTAGCACGGTGGTTCCTGAGCGCCTTGTAGAGGAAGAACAACTTCGGGGGCTCCTAACTCTCTGGACGCTTGACCTCCTAGCATGAAATTTGGAGGGAAGTTAGATCAAACTAATGTAAATAAAAAGTTCAAAAGAACCAACCTAAAATACCAACTCATTACCGTTGAACAACGATAGCCAAAAGTAAGGTTCGCGCAGGTCGAATCTAAGCTCTATTTATAGAGTTTGCTAGGGTTTGAGGGATTAGATCGATCTAGAAGTCCTAATTAGGGCTAGGATCAATCCCCAAGAGTCCTAGACATGTTTACATGTTTACACACTTCGATCTATGGGGATTAGGATGCCAAAGATCTAAGCTTTCCACATTTCTTCAACTCACAGAATCAGAAGGAAGTAGCGGTCATGTCTGGACCACTTTCATGAGGTGGCGGTCTCGCGATAGACCGCCATTTGGCATTTATTCCCAAATTTTTGGATTTTCTTAATATCCCCTATTTATGTCATTAATTGACCTATTTATCCTATTTTAAATTCGTAATTTGCTCAAATTGTGTTTCTAGTAATGGGCTTGGGTCAAAAGGCCATAGAATTGGGTATTTGGGCCTAATTCAAGTGGGCTTATTTGTTTGGTTCATAGGTAGGGCCTAGGGATTCATTTAATTAACCCACAAGTTATTTTATTAGCCAATTGAGCTTATTAAATGCTCAGTAATTCTTATTTAATTCTAAAGAATTCCTAGAAAATTCTGCGGTGCTACATCATAACCCCTTGAAGAAGGGTCGAAGATGTCAGGAAATACCAGCTATGAAAGGCTAGAATAGGTCTATGCACATCAAAATCATGAAATGGAAAAATCAGAACACTGCGTTGAATGCAGTTTGATAGGGCACCGCGAGCTGAACGTGTCCAGGGGGACGGCCGCGATCAGGGTCAAACGGCTAGGTCAACACAGAACACGGTCAGGGTGAACGTCACCTTCAGAGATGAACGTGGTTGGACAGAAGGCCGCAATCACAACAGGGGTTTAAGAGAACGCAGTCTTTGATCGGGCATGTCCTCAAACAGAACTTGAACGTGGTTTGGGGGAAAGCTGTCTTCAGTACAAACTTAATAGATTGTAGATAGAACGTTATTCTATCATCCCAAAAGGCCAATTGAACCCTATCCTTCACTGTAGGAAGTGGATTCCAATGATTTTTATGGTTATTATAGTACAACTAGCTCCGCGTCCTTGTGGGAATTCAAGGCTTGTATAGACTTACGAAAGCCTTGATGAAGAAAGTTCGAGTCCGATGGAAGGAATATCCGGCAGAGCAACTTCACCAAAAATTTATGTTCCTATCAACTACCAGAAACCAATTGCAATCAGTAGGTTCATATATCATCGGGGTGATAAAACCTTCAATCAATAAATCCATCGTATGATAGAATCATTGTAACGACCCGAGAATCCGATTACCGGGAAGGCCCGATAACCCGAGACTCGTACCGCCACCCACGAGTCCGAAGACTCGGAAGGGTTAAAAGGATGGTGTGGAAACTACACAAGTATCACAAATAATCGCAGAAATTAAACAGTTATAATATTAAGCAGGAAATGAATTTAACATTTTACATGGTCCACAATAAAATAACAACAACAGCAACAGTAGTCCACGACTAGTACAGTGACAAGAAAGAAAAGTACAGCTACACGGGGCATCCCCCGGCTCTGACCTCTGGCACTACCTCTGGACACCCGCACCACGCTTCCGCTGCGCTCCTGACACGCTCCCCGAAGGTGGCGTCTCACCTGAAACACGGTGAAATCACGCAGGGAATGAGTCTCGGAACAAGACTCAGTAGGGATCACTCGAACCCTACCTCGAAAAACGAGAAACCACTACTCTAGCGGTAGGAAAGTACCTCGGAAAGGAAAGCCCTGTACTCTACAGAACTAGACCCTAACGGCACGCAAACCGACACACGTGCCACGGTACGAGAAGACCGAAACTCAACGGTCGAACCGTCAAAACCCGAAGGTCGGAAACACACGACTGACAGTCTGACACTCCGTACTCGACAGGAGTACCACCCACTAGAAGCACAGCCGGTAGCGTCCCCTGACGTCTTACACCGCACCGCAGGTGAACCGCCTGACGTGGTAGGTCCTACCCGAGGCGCAAACACCGTACCAGTAACCACAAACAAGTGACTAGCTGGGGTCACGCCCGTCGACGTGGGTCCAACCGCCCCCAACCACGTGTGCACACACAGACCGCGCGTCCCTGGTCTGGCCCTCTGACCGGTTTTCCCCTCAGCCGGACTCTGGCTGCAAGACGTGGGGCCCAACGGTAACCGGTCCACAAACCGTCTCTAAAGGTCAGCCCGTACACCACTCCCTGGTGCGACTAGCACACGCGTACTAGTAGGCTACGACTAGTGGAGGGTCACTGAAGGAGTAGACTCTCAAGTTACGGAAAACAACGCCCAAGCCCGACAACGTGTGGGAATCACCCCACGCACTAGTCCCGTCACACGGAGACCACGGTCGGAGAAAAGCGAGGTTGCCACCCTCATGGGGCAACACAGGAAGTGGCGGTCTACCTTCAGACCGTCACTGCCAAATGGCGGTCCACTCTAGGGCCGTCACTTGGAAATAGCGGTCTAAGGCGGACCGTCACACGGCCAGGGGGTAGGGGGAAGCGACGCGCCCACCCTAGTGCGTCGCTTGGAAGCGGCGCACCTAGGCCAGGGCGTCACATGGCACCCCACACCCACGAAAACCACAGGGAAAGTAACGCGCTTACCCTGGCGCGTCGCTTGCAAGCAACGCGTCGGGCTCAGTGCGTTACTCGCATGTGACGCGCCTAGACCAGCGCGTCGCATGGCCCTCACGCTCGGGATGGAAAGGGAAGTGACGCGCCTGCCCCAGCGCGTCGCTTGTAAGTAACGCGCTGGGCCCAATGCGTCGCTTGGCCCATCCACATGGGGGACAACAGGAAGTAACGCTCCTGCCCCAGTGCGTTACACGCATGTAACGCGCCTATCTCGGTGCGTTACATGGCCTGACCCCCAACGGTCAAAACCCAACGGTCGAAAGCATGTGACGGCCCAGCCCAGGGGCGTCACTAGCAAACGGCGGCCAATCGCAGGACCGCTACAGCCCTCGACCCTAAAGGCCAACACCCAGGGAAGTAACGCACCCCTCTAGGGGCGTTACAAGCATGTGACGGTCACTGGAGCGACCGTCGCTTGCCCCAGAGCACGCTACGGCGGGAAAACCCCAAAAACACCAACCACGCCCCCGTACCTCCACCGGAGAGGGGGAAAACAAGGGGGAAGACCCCTGGGGACCCCTAGCATGCGTCTAAACCACCAAAACATAGAATCATGGGCTAAAACCATAGATCGGGCGGCTCACCCCAAAACATGGAAAAACCCCAAAAACGCCCAAACATGCCTCTCTCGGCCTCCCCGCGGCCTACAAACCACGGAAAAGAACGGCGAAGAGCTAGGGAACGTCACCCTACCTCAATGGAGCGAATGCTCCGCCGGATCGTCCACGAATCGCGAAGAACGCTTGAAAACCCTCGTTCTTCCTTAAGCTTCCCACGCTTGCCGCACGCCCCCACGACCGCCTCGCCGCCGCCCACGTCGCCGCGCCGTCGCCCCGCCGCCGTCTGCAGCCGGAGGGGAGCTCGCCGTGGCCAACCGGGAGGAAGAGAGGGAGAGGGAGGGAGACACGGTGGAGGAGGAAAGAGGAAGAAGAAGAGAGGAAGAAGAAGATGGTGGGGGAGAGAGAAAAGAAAAAGGGTTTTATAGAAAAACCCGGAAAATCCGTAAAATTCCAAAAAATAGGAAATCACACCCCCGCGATCCTCGGAACGCACCGATCGCAACGGTACCACTCGTGTCCGTGTGAACAGCCCGGTTCACCCGCAACGAGCGTCCGAAGAGAAAAGCCGAAACACACACCGGGAATCGGAAAACACACGCGGAAAAAGCCGCGGAACGCCTCCGGGCCTCCGAAACGACTCCGGATCGCGCCGATCCGAACACGAAAGATGTCCGAAACGAAATTTCGGACACAACGGAGCCGGACACTCCGAAAACTAGATCCGGGACCCATGAAGAAGGATCCGAAAGGTCCGGGATATTACAATCATGAACCCTCAATAAATATAGCTATCTTGCAATAAAGTTAAAATATGCTTTGATGAACCAATTTCAGGTTAAAAGGAGAGTCTACTCTTTTAATCATGCTTTAGAACAATAGAAATAGAATGGGATATGGAATTAAGAGAAGTGTAGCTACCTAGAATAAAATAATAATTATTTAATTGCCTTCTCAAATTCAAAATGAGAAATAATACTAAAAATATAAAAATATGTAAACCTACATAGAAGAGGACTTCTAACTTAATTACGAAAGTGGAAACCCCCAAAAGAAAATTTGAAATAGGGTTATTGGGCTAAATTAAGGGTTAATTGGGTTGACTCAGAAGTTAAGATAAACCCACCCAAACTAGCCTAATTGGACCCCAATCCTTGACCTTTTGAGCTCAAATCAAAGTCTAAACCCTAGCCCATCTTTAGTAGTTGATTATCCCTCTAAACCCTAACCCTAGGAGCCCAATTTGGTGTTGGCAGCACAAGATAAGGAAAATTATAGATTTGGGGCAAAATTTTCTCCCTTGATTATCTCGATCGAATTCAGACTCTAGAGGGTTGCCTTGTTCTATAAATTGGGGGCCACGCCTCCTAGCAAACCCTATTTGCTTGGGATGGTGGCGGAGTGCGAGATCGAAGGGAGATTTTTGATGATTCGAGCGAGATGCGTCTAGGGTTCCGGAGCTCCTCCTCTTCCTCCTTTAAGTCATCTAAGGGAGGTGTTCTCTCAGGCCCAACATGTAATTATAAATATCAAAATGCTTGTGTTTAAGTTCCCTTTCATCTACTATCATTTTGCCTAATTTTTATCAACTGTATTGATTGAAATCATGGTTTGAATAGAGGTATGTAGATGTTCACCGGAAGGCGAGTGTTTGTTTTAGATCGCGGTACTAATAGTGAGCGCGACTCTGAACGTGGCACCGCGATAGACCGCGACATTAGCTTTTTCGTCAAATTTTAAATTTTGAAATTTCTAAAAATTCATGTCAACATGGCACCATGATAGACCGCGTCTATCTGGTCGCGGCCCTGTATAAGATTGCATTCCATGCTCGAGCATCAAGGCCTCCGTAAGTCTCCACAAGTTTGGGATTCCCACTAGGATGTCGAGCATGTTGTACCCTAAAAACTTTGAAACCCACTAGAACCCATGTCCTACTGTGTAGGAAAGGGTTCAATCGGCCTTTGGAGCGGCGGAACGAGGTTCTGTCCAAGTTCTGCCAGTTTTGTTTTGAACGGGGCTTGGGCAGAAACTGTGTTCATCCTTCTCTTTAGGAAGGCAGTGGATCGGTATACCGCATTCTTTGTAACCATGACTGGATCATGGGTTTTGACCTGACCGCATTTATGTTGATCGCGGTACGTCCATCGATCGCGTTATGTCCTGCTGCAGACGATTGTCTACTGTCAACAGACCCAGCCTCTCTATCGATATGCCTATCATCTCTATCCTAGATGTGGCCATACCACTTACCACGTTCTTCTTATCGCGATGTGTATACCGACCGCCTTCATGCCCAGATTTCTTGAAATCCTGTTTCTTGTATTTGTGTTATGATAATCCGAGTTTAGTCAAGATTCTAGCCTTTCTAGGCTATTTTTCTTGACATTCACAACCTATTTAAGAATCTATTCTAGAACCTTATTGATGGAATTAATTTGAATCCTATTTCTTAAGTCATTTTCCTTAATGACTTACCCATTGAATTAATGAGCTTGACTTATTGATATCCTTCTAAGAGATTCGTATCTCTACTCTTGATGCCTTGGTTACATGAGCTTGTCCTTGGAATTCTAGGCCATTAAATGAATGAATGTCTATATTGTTATTGGATCTTGGATCCGCCACTCAATGTCAACGCATCATTAAGGGCTCGGTCTGATCCTGGGAGGAGCACCCGAAAGTACTTGTTGCCCATGGGAGTTGTAATGACAAGGTGTGACATTGCACCGAAGTACTTGGTAGCATGTTAGATCAATGACATTCAATTCCACTTGAACTTACATGACTCTATATGACTCGATTACATGTGTCACGCCTCGAGCACGGAAGGAACCCGGGAGTGCCCCACGAGTTTATATCAATCATGTCAATCAGAGCACAAGGTAATGTTGCATCCCCGTAGTTGATTTTGGTATTTTGTTTTAATGATAACAAAATGATTGTGCTTGTGTGTGTATTTCATTGAGTAATATATTTGCATCTTGTTTTGATGAGTTGAAGAATGACTTCAAGGATCTCACTTGGAAGTCATATGAATGTTTGTTGATTAAGTAACTCATGCTTTGAATATCTTGGCTTGCAGGATCAAAATCTATGGTTCATGCTTGGAACTCAAAGGAGTCCATCAATGGAGTTCTTCAAAAAGGGAGTTAACTCACTTATTGCATTATCTCTACTCCCTCTATGTTTCATGCATTTCATCAAATAGGTTTTCAAAGTCTTGGTTGGGTATTTTCATGCATTTTTCCTCATGAGGTTTTTTGGACTTGAAATATACTCAACCTATTAACTTGAAATTTGATGAATGTGATTTTAATGATGCTCTCTCACTGTATGGATTCATGGTCATTTGGTTTTGGCAATTCAAGTGAATATGCTTGGTGTGTGCTTGAAAGTTGATTAAGCTAACTCATGCAAATCTTGATGCAATTGGGTTTTATGATGCTCACATGTATTGCTTATATGCATGTCTAAATGATCACATCTTTAATTGAGGATTTGATTGTTTTAGAATGTGTCTCATGTTTTTTCAATATGAGGTTTTTGGGTTGCATGTATTGGGTTAAGTTGAACCTTGTCTTGGTTGTGAAGATTGTAAAGAAGGGTCTTCTTGAAATGAAGGTTTCATGGGTCTTTTATATAGTCTTGAATGCATTCCATGCATATTCATCTTGAGGTATTAAAAGCCATGTTGGTGAGTTTCGTTGAGATTTTCACATGAATCTTGATTGATAGGGTTGGCGATCCTCTCTGATTGCACAAGTGAGATCCAGAGGGGGGCTGAAAGGATCCCCGTAGGAACTTTTTGCGGAATTAAAAATTCAGCTACTCTAATTGATCTAAAACAAAAGCAATGTTCTACTCACAGAGTACACACCAGCAAGTATTCCTCAAATGAAGAAAGTGATCAATCAACCAAGTATAGTAGTTGGCAGAGGTTTGATCTAAGATCTCCTCATGCAATAGGTGACATTTCAGATAGGCCTGAACTATACTTCCTGCCATGCCTTTTGATATACTGATTGGTTGATGACTCACTCAGATCATAAGAATGAAATTGCATTCAGACTTGAAACCAAACAGATAGCTGTCCTAATCATGCATCTACACAAAGTAATGAATAGATAGGCAATCACACACGGGACAATAATTTTTAGGTGGTTCGGTCACAACCTTGAGACCTACGTCCACCACACACTCAAACCTGAGTGTGGCTTCTGCTGACACACAGCTTGACCGATGATCAACAGCTTCGGGGATTAATCACTGCAACTGCTGACCAACAGCTTGATCCGCTGAGCCTCACAGCTTGCTAACCGCTGAGCACCACAGCTTGCTGTCCCGCTGAGCATCACATCTTGCTCCGCTGACTTACAACTTGAAAAACAACAATGAAAGAGAAATAAAAAGAACTGAAAATGAAGAACAGATGTAGCAGGAAAAATAATGTAGCTCAAAGTGAGCAAACAATTCTAGATCTGATCTAGAAATCGTTACTGTAACAACTATCACTTCTTCTCCTCTTCTCCTCTTCTCTGATGCTCTGTTTTAAGGCTTCTTCACCTTTCCGTAGCTAACTCTCACTTTCCAGCAATTTTCTCTCAGGCGCTCTCACTGCTCTCAATTCACTCTTCTTCTTGGATTGCCTCCACTTCCTCTAATTTATTCCTCTCAGTATCTCTTCTTCTTTCTGCACTTAGCTTCGCTGCTTTTCTCTTCTTCTCAATAATCACTTTTCTTAACTTCTATTCACTGCTTCAGCTCACTACTTGTCTCCTCAGAGATCCCCCTTTATATATATATATATATATATATATATATATATATATATATATATATATATATATATAGGCGAACTAGATGATGCGGACCCCGCACAGTTTCGCTCCGGCGTGTGGAGGGAGGATTCTCGCCAATGCCTTGTCAGAAAAGTATCTTGAGTGGATCCACGTGTCAGATCTTGAAGATGGGGCAAGACCATGTGGCTGATCGATCTTGAAGAACTGGTTGCCTTGGATTACGTGTCTGATTAAGTCAATTCTAGGAACACGTGATTACTTATGTCTCTGCTACTCTCAGTCCTTTAAGTGTTTGACTGAATCCCTATCAATAAGAGATAAGTCATTTCATCAAACACCTTTTTCATCATTATTACTCAAGAGAATGCATACTTAGACAACTTCATGAAAATCAGATGCTCAGATCAACAGAAAGTATGATAATGTAGATGCCTCAAAGCATAGACTCAATGCATATACCTGATGACCTGGCTTCTACATGTGCACCGACCCTGGACTCTACATGTGCACAGACCTAGACTCTAAATGTGCACATACAAAGTAAAGCATGTTAAATAATGTGCATCGACCTTGTAGAGTATGATACAATACGTGCATCGACCTATAGAACATGCTACACTACATGCATCGACCTGATGTGCATAATACTTGCATGAGCGTCGGCCTTCTAGAATGAGTGTAAGGATGTGCATAAGGCTTGCTTTACACAAGGTAGAAAGTGCATCGACCTTGCTTTACACAAGATACAACGTGCATCGACCTTGCTTTACACAAGGTGCAACATGCATCGACCTTGCTTCACACAAGGTGCAATGTGCATCGACCTTGCTTTACATAAGATACAATGTGCATCGACCTTATGTTCAACGTAGTACAAGGATGCATCGACCTGACATGATGAAGACATGTACGTGCATTGACCTAACATACGTAATATGAAGATGTGCATCGACCTGACAGGCTTAAGACTAAAATGTGCATTGACCTTAAAGACTTAATGCAAATATGTGCACTGACCTGATGTGATGAAACGTGAGTGTGCATTTACCTTATCTAACTAAGACCTGAACATGCATCAACCTTATATGATTAAGTGCCTATATGTGCATCGACCTGAATTCCTTGACACTTAGACAAATAAAGGGCTTGTTCAACATGAGCGGTTCTTATGCATTTCTGTCTCAACATGATTCATAGTGTGTCATCATTAAAACCAAGGTTCCAACAATCTCCCCCTTTTTGATGATGACAACTATGAGTCATGTACGTGTTTGCACAAAATGAAAGTGATGCAATTATACACACATTCATTACATTCATCCATAGAAGCCTTCATTCAGTCAAAGTTTCATTCATTATAGACAAGGATTTATACAATGTTTCCATACATCAAACCAACATTTTACATCTTTTATTCATCAAGTCAAAACAAATACAAGACTAACATGTAGACAGAACAAACATGCAGTCTAACTATAATGCTCTACTCTGTGTATAATAAAAAAATGTTGTTTGTCTGAAACTTCAGAACACACATCACAGCTTAGACACAATTCTTCAGCACAACATTACATCACAACATACGTGACTATTGTGACTATTCTTCAGCACAATGCTGTTGACACCCATTGTTTACCTATGAGTTGAGTCATTCCCCTTACTATCATCTGTTGATATCTCGAGTTGTCCATTACTCATTGGGCTATTTTCAGGCATACTTTTGGGCTTATTTTATGGGTATCTCCCTCCCTGGCTGGGTTTGCTCTCGAATTCGGGCTTAATGGGCCTCGGTTTCATTTGGTTTTGGGTTAAGTGGGATTATTTATCTCATTTTATCAATTTCAAACATCCAGGATGTACGCAATCTAGCGACTGGCCGTTTAGTGACTGGGCAATTTCATCTGACCCGTTTAATTATTTATTGGGTATTTATTTAATTTTTTGAATTTCAACCGACAAGCTTTTGCACGGTCTTCATTCAACCGTTCACATTCTTTGAACGGCCAGGCATTAGACCGTCCAGTTCCCAGAGTCCTGAGCTTGTTGGTTTTTTTTAGATAATTATCTATTTATCCTATTTTTCTGCATTTATCATCGACATGTGTAAACGGCCTAGCATTGGACCGCTTTAATCACTGAGTGGTCTAGCATTAGACCGTTTTATCCTCAAGAGTCCAACGCCGTGACAGTCGGTCAGTTCAGTGGATAATTGGATAATTTCACATTTTTATTTATTTATCACCGACAGCATTGGACGGTCTAGGGATGGACCGTGTAATGGTCTGGACGGTCTATCGAGCGACCGTTTACATGCTCGAAACCTGCGGATTGTTTGTGGGTTTTCTCTATCCGTCCGTGGTTAATTCTTCACCTTCCTCCACCATTTTCTCCGCAGTTTCTCAACCAAATGAGATGTCATTTGAACCTGGTGGAAGATAAAAGGTTTATCTACGAATTTGGTTTTATCATCTCAGATTAATATCCATTGGAAAATCCAATTTTGAGATTGGACTTTTAGGGCTCTATAAATAGTGTCCCTAGTCCAAGCTTGAAAAGAGGGAGATCAAACGTCGACGGCGAAGCTCTGCCGGATTTCTAGGTGAACTGTAGCCAGGGAGGGAGGCTTTCTACGTCCTCCTAAGCCTCCGGTTCAAGGGAGTAGTCATTTGATTTGAGTTTTAGTCACGATGTTTAGTCTTTAGTTCATTCATTGCATGCTTGTTTTCCTCATTTCTTCCCACATTTTTACAGTATTTCACATCATTTCACACCCTCCCATTTGTTTTTGACGCCCTATAGGGGTTTAAAAACCTCCCAGGTATCGCCCCTTCCAAGTCATTATGTCGATTTGCCATTTCGTTCTATAGTTACTACACGTTTTAGGGCTAATTTGGGTGTTGTTTGCTTGTCTTTCGCGCTATTTTGCAGGTCAGCATCAGCATAGCATGAGGCCCATCCCCTCTGGCCGACCGAAAGGGGTGGAGGATCAGGTCTCACGACTTTGAAGTCTGGTGCTTTGGACGGTCGTCTTCCGTCCGTTTACGGATAAGAACGGTCCTTTACGAGCTGTTCAGATCTTGTAGGCGGCTGCTTGAGAACCGTTCTATCGCCAGATCTATTTTCATCCCGCTTCCTTCTACAGCGTTGTAGGCAGTCTGTCGAGCGACTGTGCCATTCACTGAGCGGTCCGCCCAGGACCGTGTATACTTGTCAGCGCTGCATCTTGGGCGAGTGCTTCCTCCCCCTTTCCAAGGTATGTCTTACCATCTGGTACCCGTGTCTTGGTGGCGATCACGATCACACACACTTCTTCACTCTTTCTTTTTTCCTTAGTTTGGTTTGTCTTTACACTTTGATTACTAGAAAAGGAAGGTAAGAAGGAGAAAGGTGGGAAAACATGTCAACAGCCCATTTTTTGGCGATGACGGTGGGACGCCTAGTGCCCATCATGCTATTGTGTTGCCGATCTACGTTTTGTGCTTGGTGAGGGTTTTGTTTGAGTTGTTTCAGGTTGCTATTTCATCCACCTACGTTTCTATCCTCGGAGGAGTACGCGGTTCTCTCGGGGCCACTCACGTCTCCTCGCAGTCTGGCGATAGACCGTTCTGTCCCAGTCTCAGGTGCGCCCTGTTTCCATCCTGTCACACTGCCATTACCTGCACGGTCTGGTTCTATCCGTTCCTTTGACTCCACGGTCATCTTCTAGACCGTTCATTTCCATCTCACGGCTGTCTACTTCTGTGTGAGCCTTTTAGCTTCAGCGGTCCTCTCCGGACCGTGCATTTTCCTCCACGATCTTCCAACAGACCGTGCTCTTTTGCTGGCTCAGGTACGTTACTGCCTTGCATACACTTGTGGGTTTATTGATTCTCTGCGGTCTGTTTAGGGCCGTTCTACAGGTCGCATGGTCGTTCGATTGACCGTTCCGTCAGGTACGCTTCTCCTCATCCATTTCAGAATTATGTCTTTACTGTTTTGTTGTTTATTATTACTCCCTGTCACTGCACGGTCCTTCCCGGGCTGTCTATCACCCTTATCGGTCTCCCATTAGACCGTGTTTTTGTGCTACAGTGCACCCGTGAGTGCCATTTTGATCATTATTTCACATCATTTTCATATTATTTGGGTGTTGTTTTGATCTCCCCTAGTAGTCATTCTATTGTGCATGATCATTGCTCCATTTGTTATACTTGAATGATCATTGTTTGTTAGATTTAGGTTAGACTTTGCATGCACTCCGTTGCGCATAGGATTCATTCATATTTTCCATATTAGTTGCATTTCTACCTTGGTAGGGGATCCTCTCATCTCCATATTCCTTGAAGCCGACAAGGTGACCTTACCCGGGACCTCTGTAAGCTCCCGTGAGCTGTGGATTCCCACACGGACGCCAGGCAGGTTGTACCTTACTACACCAGTCTAGGGTTGCATCCATGAGAGAGAGAGTCTCTTTAGAAGTTAGCCAAGTCTTCCATTCCACCCTTGTTAGGCACCTTCTGGTTGTGAGAATTGTCATTTTGATTAATCCACTAAGGTTCTAAAAGGGAGAACTCCTAAAACTTTCCGTGCATCATTTTAACTTGGTTGGTCAATTGATTGCCTCTTCTCTCCTCTCTTTCTAGTGGATTTGATTGATTGTTTGGTTGTTTAGAAGGTCGTTTAGGTTTTTTCCTTTG
Source organism: Amorphophallus konjac (assembly GCA_022559845.1). Taxonomy (NCBI): domain Eukaryota; kingdom Viridiplantae; phylum Streptophyta; class Magnoliopsida; order Alismatales; family Araceae; genus Amorphophallus; species Amorphophallus konjac. The sequence goes on along the minus strand of CM040118.1, from coordinate 239,572,024 downwards.
TGTCGGTGGGTGTTGCATGTGGAGTTGCTTCATACCCTCAGGATCTTCTCCTAGGGGCAGCTCTCATTTCTATTCCTATTTCAATCCTTTGTTCAATTCATCACCCACTATGTCGTCCTACAATTTCTCTCACTCCCATGAGGACTCTCTCCGTCAGGGACTTCTGGAGGACCCGCCTAGGGTCGCCCATGTGCAAGGGATAGAGAAGACCGCCCCTCCTCTCCCAACCATTATTGTTGAGGGTGCTCAACCCTCCCTGTCTGATTCTTCCTCTCAGAACTCGGCCAATTAGATTCTTCACATGATGGCCCAGTTAGATCCTACCCAGCTCAATCTCCTCCGACAAGGTATGTAGGGGTCGGATGCCCCGTATTCATTTCTGTCTCATGGCGTGTCTGCGGCCGCCACTTCATCTCTTATCGTTGGTTTAGGGGCTGCTTCTGCCGCGCCCATTGATCTCACTCATGTCCATCCTCGGAGCCTCCGGTTTCCTAGCATGGAGGCGGGCCAAGCCTCTACCTCAGCCCACCAGCCACTCAACAAGGGGAAGACCCAGATCCCCTTGAGTTCTTTATTCTGATCCATACACCACCGTCTCTTCAGTGCCGTAGGCCCTTGTGACCCTGACTGATTTCATCAGTCTGCAACCAGGGGCTGCACAGTTGGCGCATGCGGATATGGGCCCTTCCCTGGCCCATTGTCCATCTTATGGGCTTCCCCCTTCATCAATTTATCCTTCAGCTCCATACATTGGTTCTGTTCTTCCTGCTTTGTCTCCTCCTTCCCAAGAACGAGAACTTCTCGATAAATGGGCTACTATGCAGCAGCAAATTGACCTCATCCATAAGCGGGTCGGCCCGCATTCTCTTGCTGATGTCCCTATTCCTAACTTCTGGGACATTCGCTTCAGCCTCAGTCGGAGCTCCCTACATATCGTAAGTACGATGGGAATGGCAACCCGTTCATTCACATAAGGGAGTTTTTGTATGAATCGGCGCAGTTCCAACATGATGACTGTCTTATGGCTTATCTCTTCCGCCGGTCATTGGATGGGGTGGCGTTAGAATGGTTTTATACTTTGCCTTAGGAGGAGGCAGAAAGTTTCAAGATTGTCAAAGAGAAGTTCATCACAAGATTCCAAGACGGGGTGGGCCTGGAGTATTCCTTCACTGACTTAGTATCAGAGAAGATGAAGCCAGACGCAGATTTTTCCACTTATACAGATAGATGGAAGCAGATGGCCTCACGTGTGCCCGGGCAGATCCTGGAAGAAGAAATGGTTAAATTGTTGATTTTAAATGCTACCCCTACGTTCCGGAACATTTTGGCAATGAACGACATATAAAATATGCACCAGCTGTACAGTCGGGCCCGATTTATCCAGACCCAGTTTAAAGACTCCCCCATCCGTTCCCTATTTGAGGCCCAGAAATCCAGATCCACAAGAAAATCCCAGGGCCCTGTTACTAAGGGAGTTCCGACTAATGAGTAGGTGCAGGCTGTTCAGTTCCCAAACCAGTCCACTCCACCCCGCTTCCAACAACCTCCACGCAACTCCCAGTTCTCCACTCCACAAGCTCCCCAACCCCCTTACAAAGCTCCCCAACAGCCACAACCACCACCACCACCATCACAACAGCCTCAGCAGCCACCCCAATACCACAATGTCCCTCCTCCTGCTAGTTATGGGCCAGCTCGAATAGGTCCGAAAAGAGCCCATTATCCCTCACTTCCCGAAACCCTGCCAGACGTCTTTTCTGCCTTAATGTACACTGATGACATACAGCTCCCTCCGGAATGTCAGAACTGGAACCCGACCACCGATCAATCAAGATATTACATATATCATCGACAGCCCGGGCACACTATAGACAAATGCTTTCAATTCCAAGATTTAGTGTATGATTTCCATGAGGGGCAAAGGATTGACTGGGCCTAGATGTATAAGTTGATAGAGGACATTAAAGAGAAGAGAAGACAAGCAAGGCCGCAGCAGGCGGCGCCACAGCAGCATCAGTTTTAGCAACCCCAACCCCAACCTCAACAGCAGCAACAGCAACCCGAACTTGGGATTCATCAAAATCCCATGCCAGATCATCCACCCGCTCCACAACAGCAGTCGCCGGCACCGGCTCAAGTAAATGTTGTTCACCGCCCAGCCCCTAATGCTGGGTGGTCTTATGACGATGAGACTCCCGCTCATCTCTTGGCCTTCCACCACACCAACTCCCCCGCGCCTTCTGTTCCCTCTATTCTCCGGCCCACCACCTTGACCACTGCTCCACCCTCCTTTCCCTCCAGGTCACCTATCGCACCCACCACCTTACTCACCATTCTGCCAATCCTTGCACCATCACCCGCCATACCCGCCATCGTCACCCCTCCACTCAACCCCTCGCCAATCACCACTCCGCCAGGGCCCGTCAGACCAGCCTCCGCCGTCCTCACCCCTGTTTCCATCCCTTCTTCTCACCCTATTGGGCCAATCGGGAGTCCATCTGATGCCATGCCGACACGCAACTGCGCCCTCCAGAGTGGACGTCTATTTCATAGAAGTTACCCCTCTACTGGTGCACTTGCACCCAACCCCCCAATTCCTTCCTCAGCAGTTGAAGCAGAAGAAACTAACCCCTTGCCAGGCACTAAGTATGATTTGTTGCAGCATCTAGACTGAATGCCAGCCAAAATATCAGTCATGGAGTTAATCAAAAGGTCCACGCTACACCAAGATGCCCTGAGAGCTTTTCTGCAGAAGGTTATGGTTAGCGAGGACGTGGCCGTAGATAGTTTGCCGTCGGTGTTGGCCACCATCACAAAGGGGCCATCTATTTCATTTTTTGAGTCAGAGCTAGCACCCCCAGAGGCATGTCAGATGCCACTATGCATTACGATTTCTTTGAACAAGGTGGCCATCGATTCAGCTCTAGTGGACACAGGAGCTTCTATTAATGTGTGTCCCTTGAGCACATTGTGTGCCTACAATATATCTGAAGACATGTTCCGCACGACACTGACGACTATTGCAGCATATGATAACTCCAGGAGAGGTTGCCACAGGGTCGTGACAGTTCAGGCTAAGCTAGGGCCTTTAAAAATGGACGTGGAATTTTATGTGCTGGACATAGACCCAATGTTTAAGGCTATTCTGGGTCGTCCATGGATTGATAGTTTGAATGGTGTACCCTCGACCGCCCATCAGTGCCTCAAATTCCCGTTTCAGGGGTGGGTAGTCAAGGTGAAAAGTGTTTCCACAGTCCAGACAGTGGATGCTATTGCTGACTAGATTCTACCTACACTATGGCCAAGTAACAAGCCAGTTTTGTCTGTGATGGACTTGAACTTTCCTTGGGCATATGCGTCATGCAAGCCCGCCACTACACCAGTAAACGTCAAAATCAAGTCTAAGATTAGAGATTCTAAGGGGTGGAACATGATATTGAAACTAGGCTATCAGCCGGGCATGGGCCTTGGCGTACAATTGCAGGGGCGGACTAAGCCCGTCCCTAGGGCCAGAAAGATGAGCTGAAGAGACCTTGGCTATCAGGAGTCCGCACTGTCAATACTGGGGGAGTCTGGGCCACTGACGTGGGACTACCATCAACATTTTGTAAGAGGCCCTTTGCAGCTCGGTACTCTGAAGAGGCCGCCGTCCTGTGTTGATGAGAACCATGATGCCACTTGAGCTGTTGTTGATCCACTGCCGCCACTGAAGGGGCTGGTGGGTGATATGGAAGATTTCTGTAGCTTTTTTGAGAAGTTATTTCATGAAGAAGAAGTTTGTTTGAAGAAGACGGAGATGCAGCTGGTGAAGCACTCTCCGGTTGAGCCAGTCTAGCGGAGGTCGCGGGAAGAGGGGAGCTCCATCATTACCTTTTCTTGGCATCCTTCCCATTTTGCTTCCCCATCTCAGCAGTTGGGGTTTATTCCCCGTTCACCGCCAATCCTGGTCAATCCGTTCTATACGGAAAGGCCATTTGAAATTCTGTTTGTGCCATGTGCATGTGGGCGCTGCCCATGGATTGATTTCTCAACTCTATTTACTCCTCCCTCCCCCACTGCCAAACTCCATGAAATGTGGTTTTCTTCTTCTGACCTATTTTTCGATTGTCTCTTCTCGTCTCTATTTCCCATGCAACTTCCTCCTCCTCCTTCCTCCTCTGACCTCTCTTGTTGCATGATTTCCTCCGATCTCCAAAAAAAATGCCAATTTCGAATCAGAGATTTCAATGAAGAATTATGCTCTGTTCTGTCCACATTCTTCCCAGGGGCACGAGGCCCCTATTTTCTTTCTAGTAGAGTTTCTGTCCCCTAGGTTAAATGTAGGACTTGTTGAGATTTGAGAAGTAGAGTCAGTTGAGTCTAGTGAGTTAGGTTCCTGTTCCGACGTTTCCAACCCGTCCACACTTGCCACGCGCTCGATGACGCATCACTCTAAAGCCATCCTAGATAGGTTCCTCCAAGATCTTGCTCAGCGTTGTCATGCCCTTCTCAAGTGTCCTAAGTTTGTAGAGACCGCCATTGTCCTAGAGGAAGATGAGAAAGTAGATGGGGTGTGGTGCAATGATGGATTAGGTGTATATGAAATCATAGACGAGAAGGACCCTATCGATGATGAGGAAAGCGATGTGGATGACACTGCCGATCTGTACGCGCAGGGTTTGAAGATATTTGATGAACCATCGTTGATAGTGGATGAACCGACAAAAGAGATCAATCTTGGAACTGAAGAGGACCCTAGGCCCATAATCATTTCCGCTAATCTCCCCCCTCAGGTTGAAGAGGAGCTAATCAAGATTTTGAGGGAGTACAATGATTCTTTTGCATGGTCCTACGAGGACATGCCGGGTCTTGACCCCACTCTGGGTGAACATAGACTTATCCTTAAACCTGGGGCAACACCCGTTAAACAGAAGTCAAGAAGATTTCACCCTCAAATGGCCTTAAGGATAAAGGAAGAAGCCGATAAATTGCACAAGGCCAAGTTTATGAGAGTCGTATTATATCTTCAATGGGTGGCAAATATAGTCCCGGTAATGAAAAAGGATGGAAAGATTCGAATTTGTATTGATTTCAGGGACTTAAATAAGGCATGTCCGAATGATGATTTCCTACTTCCTCACATTGACGTGCTGGTAGACAACACGGCTGGGTATGAAGCCCTCTCATTTATGGATGTATATTCTGGATACATTCAAATCTGTCTTGCTCCCAAGGACCAAGAGAAAACCTTGTTCACCACGCCCTGGGGCACAAACTGCTATGTCGTTATGCCATTCGGATTGAAGAATGCAGGTGCCACGTATTAGCGGGCAATGATGGCTATCTTCTACGACATGATGCATATGTATAAGAAAGCTTATGTGGATGATATTCTGGTGAAATCGAGGTCCAAGAAAGAACACCCCGCCATTTTAGCCAAGGTGTTGCAAAGGGCTAGGGAGTATAAGCTGAAAATGAATCTAAAGAAATGTGTGTTTGGAGTTGCATCAGGGAAATTGCTAGGGTTCATAGTTAGCAAGCAGGGGATTCAGATTGATTCGAACAAGGCAAATGCCGTTATGGAAATGCCATCGCCTAAGAATATCATTGAACTTAGAGGTCTGATTGGGCGTTTGCAATTAATTCGAAGGTTCATATCCCAGCATTCGCAAAGATGCTGCCCGTTCTATGAAGTGTTGAAGGCGGGAGCTAAATTTGAATGGAATGTACAATGTCAGAAGACCTACGAGGATCTTAAGGTTTATCTATCTAAACCTCTGGTTCTGCAACCCCCTGTCCCTGGGAAACCCTTGATATTATACATATCTGATATTGATGACTCCATAGGAGCTGTCCTGGCACAAGTGGACGACGAAGGAAGAGAAAGGGTGGCATACTACCTCTCTAGGTTGTTCAATCCTGCTGAATCTAAGTATACTGCCATGGATAAGAACTGCGCAACATTAGTATGGGTAGTTCAGAAACTCAAGCACTACTTCCTAGCCCATAAAGTTAAGTTGATCTCTAGAATGGACCCAATCCGTTATCTCTTAGAAAAACCCATCCTTTCTAGCAAATTAGCTCGCTGGCAGAGCTTTCTTTCCCAATTCGATATCTCCTTTGTCATTCAGAAAGTGATCAAGGGATACGCAATTGCTGAACATCTTGCTCATTCTCCTATCCCTCACACTGATTCAATCCAGGATGAGTTTCCTGGCAAGCACCTAGCTGTACTTACACATCTCCCCTTTTGGTCTCTTCATTTCGATGGCGCTCTCAATTCTCAGGGCCGTGGAATCGGCACCGCCCTCCTCACTCCGGAAGGAGTAACCATTCCCATCATCTACCAGCTCTCTTTTCCTACCACAAACAACATAGCCGAGTATGAGGCTCTCCTTGCCAGACTGAAGCACACCTACATCATGGGAGCGCGATACCTAAACATCATAGGAGACTCTAAGTTGGTGCTGCGTCAAGTTCTTTCAACTTACCGCACCTGTGACCCTAAGCTCAAACCCTATCAAGACTTGGTCACGCTCTTGGCTAGGCAGTTCCGTAAACTCATCTACATTCACACTCCTCATTCTCAGAACATTCTAGCTGATGCACTTGCATCGCTTGTTTCTTCCCTTTATTTCTCTCTTAGTCGAGCTACTGAGACCATTGTGGCCCAGCGGTTAGATGCTTCTTCCCTTCAGGATCCGTGGTTTGACCACCTTAGGAAATTTGTGGAGAAGAAGGCTGAAAGGGAGAATTCAAAAAAAGTATCTTTAACTGAGCTTGAGGAGATTATAGAAGAAGAAGAATTGTCGTGGTACCATGCAATAGAGCAATATTGTAAGGATGGATCCTTCCCCGAAGGGGCCATGCCGAGTAGTGCAAGCCCATCAGAAGAGCGCCTCCAGATACACTATTATCGCAGGAGAATTGTATAGGCAAGCTCTCAACAGAGTTCTAATGAGATGTTTAGATGACGATGAGGCTTGGAAAGTTGTTAAAGTAGCTCACGCAAGCGAGTGTGGAGGGCACGTTAACGGTCAGGATTTGGTGAAAAAGATTCTTAGGCAGGGCTATTACTGGCCAACTCTAGAAGAAGACAGCTCCACCTATGTCCGTAGGTGTCTTCAATGCGAACTTCATGCTGATAAAATCCATGCTCCTACTTCCTCTCTCCATCCTCTCTCTGCTCCTTGGCCATTCTCCATGTGGCCTTTTGATATTGTAGGCCCACTAGGTGATCCTAATGCTCAAGTGAAACAAAAATCTTTCATTCTGACTACTACCGAGTACTTCACCAAGTGGGCGGAAGCTGAAGCTTATGCAGAAATCAAAGATACCACGGTATGCTGCTTCATCCTCAAGAATATCATTTCGCGGTTTGGAGTGCCAAGTGATATCGTCACCGACAACGGGCTTTAATTTGTATCTCAAGAACTCCAGGACCTCTGTAAGAAATTTAATATTTCATTGCATCATTCATCACCATACTACCCTCAAGGCAACGACCAAGTCGAGGCCACAAACAAAACCCTTCTTAAAATTATTACAAAAACATGCGAGTTGCATAAGTTTGCTGATTGGGCCGATAAATTGATAGAAGCTCTATGGGCTTATCGCACCTCCGTCCGTACCCCTATGGGGCAAACTCCTTTTGCTCTCACTTATGGGATGGAGGCGGTACTCCCATATGAAATCTTGATCCCTTCCCTAAGGGTGCAGTTAGATAAAGAACTTAATCTCGACGAGCATCGAGAGACGTTGCTAGTCCAACTAGAACTCTTAGATGAGAAGAGGCTTAACGCGGCCAATCACGTCTCTGTTTATCAAAAACGTGTCTCGCGGCATTTTCAAAAGAAGGTTATTGAAAGAAAATTTCAAGTGGGTAACATGGTTTTAAAATGCAAATTTATTAGATCAGCAGGTCCTAGGTCTAAGCTGTAACCCAATTGGGAAGGGCCGTTTGTAGTTAAAGAAATCTATCAAGGGAACGCGTATCGTCTTGTTAATGCAGAGGGTGAGGAATTGCCTAATCCATGGAATGGGTCATATTTAAAGCATTTTTATCTATAGAGTCAAGCCAGCAATGGCCCGATGGCGGGGTGGTCCTTTACTTGATCATGAAGGGAGGTCTCTGGTTCAATATTCACACACTACACGGCCCCCGTGGTTGGGTGTCCCTTTTGTGCAACAACGTTTCTCCCCTGGTCATGCCTAGGGGAAAGTGAAAATCCTTATTTTTCTCTGTGTTCAGTTGAAAATAGGGGCAAGTGGTGAATAAGAGGGCGAGAACTGATCTAGACACCCCGATAAAAGAGAGGTCTCAAATAGGGGCAGTCCATTATGACCTGATTCTAGATTCATAAAAGTAAAAGAAATAAAAGAAAAGGGGCAAAACCAAAGACAAAAGCTAAAAGCTCACTCAAAAGCTCGAAGCTCAAAAGTCTAAATGCTCCCAAAAGAATGAAACTAGGCATGGCAAGAGTGCCAGTATAGTTTCCTCGCGGGACGTCATGAGCCTGGTCGCATGCGTGCCTAGAGCGGATGAAGGTTCGATTATGGACACAAAGCCCCGGCGTAACAAACCAAATTCTTTGAAAAAGGGGCTATCATAGGAGAAACTCAAGCCCTAAAAATCCCTATACCTATTGTCGGCCTCCGTGTTAAACTCTCTTTTATTTTCCAAGGACTAGATCGTACTCTGGGTATGGCCTCGGTAGAGGCACCGTTAAGCATAATTGGACCCCGGCCATGGGCGGTCACCTATAATGCACGTTGTACTTGGAAAGTCCCCCTAATGAGATATGAAGGTCTCCCGTCGTCAGGTTTGAGCTGGCTTCAAAATAAAAAAAAATTAAATATTTCAAAATCCATAAAAAATTAAATATTCCAAAAAAAAATCAAATATTTCAAAATCCAAAAAAAATTAAATATTTCAAAAAAATTAAATACTTTAAAATCCAAAAAAATCAAATATTTCAAAATCAAAAAAAATCAAATATTTCAAAACCCAAAAAAATTAAATATTTTAAAATCTAAAAAAATCAAATATTTCAAAACCCCAAAAAATTGAATATTTCAAAACCCAAAAAAAATCAAATATTTCAAAACCAAAAAAATCAAATATCCTCAAAATCATAAAAATATATTCATCATCATGATTTGCATTCATGGCATGCATTGCATTCATTGTTCCTTTGTGCTATTTGCCTATTCAATAAGGCTTACCTCCTTGACCAAAAATCAAGAACCGGTCATTTCTTAACTTGCTACAGGCAAGGGATTAAGCCTAAGACATATTTAATCTGTTTATGTGTGTGCAGGGGCAGGTTGAAGATGAGGTTCAGCATTTCTATCACTGAATGGTCCTATGGCGACCGTTTTATGCCTTCTAACGGCCAAACATCATATCGTTCCATACTTCACACGGCTTTGTTCAGATCGTTCCAATCTCTAGCACTTTCAGGAATCAACGGTCCTTACTTGACTGTTCACAAACCAGAACGGTGCATTCTTGACCGCTTTACTATTTCCACGGTCTATCGATAGCCCATTCCCATCTCCAAAGGTCCCTATTCTTAACTCTACTGTTGATCAGGTATACGGCCCAAGTCTGGCCGTTTACCTCTATGGCGGGGTTAGACTCTAACCGTGTATCGAACTGAGCGGTCTTGGTATGGACCGTGTTCACCATGATCCTATCTCAAACTTATTCAATTACATGCAAGAAAGGGCAAGCTCAAATCAATCCAATCATCCATTTTATTCATTCAAATGCAAGCATTTCTAAGCATAAATCTCTATCTCAATATCATGAAACAAGAAATCACTCAATCCACAAACGGGCATCCCCGCGAGGCCTAGTCTCTCTCAGCTCTCTCACATACACCGGGTACACTTCCTGGAGCTCTGTCACCTCCTCCAATAGGGTGAGCACCCTACTAGCCTCCCACATCATAAGGGCGCTCCTAATCACCTGCTCGTCCTCCTCCGACCCAAACCTCCTCGCCTGTAGTGCGAGAAGATAGGGTAGCGCTGGAAGTGTAGTCCGGGGTAGTCCAATCTAAAGGAAACACCAGTGCGGGATGTACATCGCCAGAGCAGTGTCACCCACGAGCCTCAAGTCCAATCCAAGCCTTCTACGAAGCCTGAGGGTAGTGCCGTGGAGGAAAGACGGGTGCATCACGAACCGGTCCAGGGGCAAGGTGTTGATGTAGATGCGCCACTCGTCCCTCATCTTCTTATCTACCGTCCTACTCTCCACCTTCTGAGAAAACCTGAAAGGACCACCAATGAAGAACAAGCGATGACTCCCGAAGATCCTGCTAACCGAGGTGACATCCTCCCTAGGAATGAACTTCATCCTAACTCCCATCCAACACTCTAGGAGAACCATAGAGCCAAACAGTGGACCCCCTAGGGCAACTGAGCTAAGACCCTCATATAGGTAGGCAAGGACAGCCTGGGAGATGGAAAGACCCTGCCACAGACCACTAATGGTGCTAAGGGTGGGGACGTCTAAGACATGGTCGGCAGAGGGGAAGAGTATGGCCCCGCATAAACAAATGGAAGCGGCCTTGGCTATGGCCTCGTACAACCCGCACTTATCCTTGCAATGTGCTATCACCCACTGGCTAAGAGGTAGCAGATGGATCTGGTGAGCGCCTACTATGGTGCGTATGTCTTTGGCTCTAGGTATGAACTCTCCTAAGATAAGGGTAGGATCCACAGGGGCAACGGTGTGACAGACAAGATCTTCTTCACCCACTTTGGACCTGGGGAAAGACAAGTAGGTCTCCACTACTTCTAGAAGGACGGTGGCCTCAAAATATGGGAACATGAAAGTATGGGTCTGGGGGTGCCATATCTCTACCAAAGCTGAAATGATGTGCCAATCTAAGGAAAGCTTGGGGTAACTCTTGGCTAGCACTAGAAGGGAGTGGAGGTGCCAGGACCTAAGGATAGATGTCACGGAAATTGGTAGTTCACGGATCATGGGAGCCATCCATTTCAAGGTGGAGTATTGTCTCGGGCCAGGGAGAAGCTGAAATGAAGAAAGGGCGAAGAGAAAGGAGAGGAAGAGATAAGCTACTTGGAGGAAGTGGTATAAAACTGAATGAAATTGAATTGAATGACCAACAACTTACCTCTCTCATGGGGCTAGAGCTCAAATGCCCCAGGATGCCAGTCAACCGTTGTAGCACGCCGTGCTCTTTTCTAGCCGGCTATGGACCTTGGTAGGCCACCTCACCCATGGAGCTCCCTTCCAAGGCCCTCTTCATGATGTTTTGAGGAATATTGAGAGGGCTTCAAGGCTTGAAAGAGGGTTGATGTGTGAAGATGAATTTGGGGTCCCCTTCTTATTTATATAACTTGGTTAGAGGCCTAAACCCACTAGAATTTAACTTCGATAAGCCTAGATCGGGTTAAGATAGAGTTTGGGCTGAGTTGGGGTGCCTATCCTCGGGTTAGGACTCTCTAAGAGAGTCCCGTTCGGACTCTCAGGACTTACTTGTACGCGGTCTATCGATAGACCACTCTGGTCAATACATGGTCTAATGGAGACCGTGCAGTAATCTTCTAAACAGTTCGAATCTTGGCATTTGCAAGGTCTCGAATAAGCTGTTCTGTTATAAGCACGGTAACATCTGAACCATTCTATCCTTTGAATGGAGAAAAGTGGACCGTTTAACTTCTTCTTTGGGTTCTAGCCGAATGGTTTTTAACGGTCCAAAGGAAGGCCGTGTAGTGTACAGGAGCGGTCCTATTGATGACCGTGTAGAAACCTGAAGCCTCGTTTTTCGCCCTCTTGCACCAATCTCACTCAAGTCGTGGCGTCTCTCTCTCCCACTCACTGTTTGGCATCTCTCTCTCCCGCTCACTGATCGGCGTCTCTCTCTCCCACTCACTATTTGTCGTCTCTCTCTCACTCACTCGTGTGTCGTCTCTCTCTCACTCTCGCATCGCGTCGTCTCTCACTTGCGTCGTGTTGTCTCTCTTTCACTCTCGTGTGTTTCCCTCTCTCTCACTCACTAGTGGTCGTCTCTCTCTCACTCGCTCGGGTCGGGTTAGTAGTCGTAGTTAGTTAGTTAGTGTCGAGCATTTGCATCCACTCATACATTCATTCACAAAACTAAAACAAAAACATATCATATCACTATCATGTCCATATGTACAGAAGTCGGCTCAAGGTACAAAGTCAAGCTTGTCCCTCCCCCTCCGGTCTGTCGCTGTCCCCGGCTCCCTCGTGCCTCTTCGGTGGCAGGGCCACCGTAGAGCTCACCTCCTCTCGAGGTCGTTGGTGCCTCTCCTCCTCCTCGTTCCTCCGGCGACCGGAAGAACCTGTGAAGTAAGTCCTGTAAGAGCTACCGTGTGTGCCGCTCGGAGCACCGCTGTGCTCTGGCCTCCGGGTCATCTTCTCAAATGCCCGAACCTCGCCTCTCAGCTCGGCTGCCTCTAACCGAGCCTGCTCTGACTCTACGCAAGCCCGCTCCGCCTCGGCTAGGTAAAGGTCTACCTCTACCGCCTGGGCTCTACAAAGCTCCGTCTCTGCTGTCCCAGCGCGGGAGCACTCCATCTCTACATAGAGGCGTGAAGCCTCTACTACGTCTGCACGTAGAGCTATGGCCTCAACACGGAACCGCTCCATGTCCTCCCGCAGTCGAACAGCCTCGCCCAGTGACGCGGTCAGTACGGTCGTCTGCATATGCATGCATCATGGTCAGTCAATTGCATTTCATAACCATAAGCATTAATGGAAAGTGTAGTGTACGTACCCTCTCGGAGAGTGCTGCCTTGGCCGCCTCGGCCCGCGCTACCATCCTCGCGAACTCTGCTTCCCGCTCGGCGCGGTCCGCATGGGTCTGTGAAGAGGAAGAAGGTGCCTCGGCTCCCTGACGCTGGGCTCCCTCGGCTCGCTGCATCCAAAACTCCAGGGCAATCACAGGCATAATCATAAACATTTGCATAATTTAAGAGTTTAAGGTTTAAAGAAACTCACCAGAAGGCTCAGGGCTTGTCATGCCTCATCCCGCTCCTGGATGGTCGAATGGAGGAGTCCCTGTAACTCCCCGATCCTCCCCTCATGGTCAATCTGCATTTAGGAATTTTGAGCATCAGAGCATAATCATATAGAAAGCACAATAGAAGGCATTAGGGTTTAGAAGTCGTACCGATCGACAGGCACCATGGAACACCTAGTCCCTTTAGTGCCGGGCGTAGGCCGTGTAGTAGGCCACCACGCTCTCCGCCCGGGCAGTCACCACCCGCCCGTGCGCTACCCAGTCTGCTATCTGCTCCGCGGCTCGCTCCCTCCAGTCCACCACTGTAGCTAACCCTCGGGGGTGTCGCCCAACGCACTCCTCTGGCTTTTCTAGTGCCGGAAACTCGACTGGTGGCTGATGGACGCTGGTCATCCTCATCACCAGTTGGAAGTAGAGCGGCTCCACCACGTTCATGTAGTGCAGCCAAACGTCTCGGCCTGAGTAGGCGAGGGCCGCCACTACCCATGGCTGACCCTCGTGCCACATGCTCGCATAAGGTGTCCACCGAACCTGTCCACCAAATAGGTAAATTGCATGAGCATCATAAGCATATAGATTGCATTTGAAGAGTTTGAGTTTAGAGTCGTACTGGGGCAAAGGGTAAGGTGTCTAGATCATCCTAGATCTCCCGGACCTGTCTTCGGAGGGACCCAGTCTCTCGTGGAGCCGTCCGCTGCTTGGCGATGGGCAGCCGCTCTGGATGTGTCTCGTCTCCTCTCCCCAGCCCACGTAGGTACACGTAGGCCCACACCTGCATTGCATTTCACCAAAAGTCAGCATATAGTACTTATAGGAATCATGTAGCAAACTGCATAAGAGTCAGATTCGTACCTATAGTAAAGGGGAGAAGCCCCCTAGCATCGTCCGCCGGCTAGTAGAGCTGAGGGTGTCGAACAAGAAAGCAAGGACTGCCGCTCCCCAGGCGTAGTCCCCGACGTGCCCTAAGTCCTCGAGAAGTGGGAGGAACCGGCAGCTGATCACGTCAGCTCTCATCGCGAATAGGAGTCGACCAAAGAATAGCATCAGGAATCGTCTCAGCACTCGATCCGCCTCGGGTCCCGCCTCGGCTGCTACTCTGGGTTGGACCTGATCCACCAGCCTCTGTAAGTGCTCCTCGGGTAGCTCTCCGGTCGTGATCCCTGCTCTCCTCAGTCCGAGGCTATCCTGTAGCCTCGCCCTCGTCAGCGTCATCGACTGATGCTCTGGGTGTAGTAACTCGAAGCCCAGCAGCTCCTGGGCCAGCTCCCGGGAGTCGGGGTTAGTCGTCCCGCTGACCGGAGTCCCGTGCACGCGCAATCCAGTGGTGCGCGCAACGTCCTCAAGCGTGGGGACCATGTGGCCCCATGGGAAAAGGAACGTCTGGTTCACCGGATCCCAGTGATCGTGCATAGCGTAGAGGAGTGACGTGTCTAGCCTAGTCACCTCCACGCTCAGGAACTCAGCAAGGCCCATGGTCATGAGCCTCTCCCGCTGAAGGTCCGGCAGCGCGAGATACAATGCTCAGACCTACAGCCAGGAGATCCGAGTCTGGCGCTTTCCCTACATACATTTAGGATAATTGCATTTTATTTTAGGATCTTGTATTTCATTCATTAAATAAATCACTCTGCTCACTGAACGGTCATTTATGGGCCACCTTCCTCTTTAATGGTTGGCTTTCAACCGTCCTAAATGGTCCCCCTCAGAAATCCACGATCACCCACAGACCGTTCATACTTCCTCTATCTACCCTGGAACGGACCATTCCTGGCCGTTCAATAATTCCACGGCCCCCATTTGACCGCGTCACTCTCCTTTCATTCCCCTATCATTTGGTGTTGAACGGTCTATCGTCTGACCGTGTGGTTATCAACGGTCTTGTGGAAACCGTTTTGTTCTCAGGCCTTTCATATTCTGAACGGACCAACGTGGCCCGTTCTAAACGTCCACGGTTCTCCTAGGACCGTGTTGCAACGTTGGTTCAGCTCCTTTTGAACGGTGCCCCATCGGCCGTGTTTTGTCTGAACGGTTCTATATGAACTGCGTGGTTTTGTAGAGCGCTCACTGTTAAACCGTGTGTTGACCGTCACCCCCGACGGCGTTCAAGCCCATCCCACCGGTGGCGAGGGCCCCATGGAGCCTCCCAACTGGTCCTAGTGGGGTCGTGAGCCCCTCCTCTACCCTTATAAACTACATCCATGAATGGAAATGGAAATAGGGAAAGTTTTAGGCCACTATGGACGCACTAAAATTTGCTCATTAGGTTATGTTCGTCTGTTCGGGAATGGTTGGTTCATTAGCATTGTTCGTTTATTTGGCTTTGTTTATTCGTTTATTAAGTGTGTGGGTGTGCCAGTCACAAAGTGACAATTTATTCGGGCTCCGAAGAGCCCATGGTGCGCTCGATCTAACTTCATCAGACGATTGTGTGGTTCGTGTCGGGACCAAAACTCGCCGCGCCATAAAGGTCACGAAGTCATTTACATCCCCCATACGAGGGAACACCCTTGATTAATCGCCGAGAATCAGGGCCTCATGGCCAGGACATTAATTGCATGGAAAGGCCTATTAGGAAGCATTAAAATCCTCGTATGAGGGTGAGCAGAAAATATTCGCGATCATGTCAGTCGTGTACTGACCATTTAATGTTCGGACGAATGTCCAGCTCGAGAAAAGCGCGATCGTCACGGGAAAACCGGAGCATATGTATGCCAGGATATGGCAATTTTATTATCGAGAGGAACGAGAAATGTTCAGTTAAATCCCGATTAAAGTGGTCGGGAATGGATAAGTTTGTCGGCTCGGTGCAAGATCAAGCCGCGACCATACTGCGGTGGGCCCCCCACGGTCGAAACAAGACTTGCATGAGCATCTTTAATATTTCCGGTGCAAAGGGGCAACGGGGGAGTATCCCTTGAACCAGCTGGAAAGCCCTATGTCTTGGGGAGCGAACATTCGAAATGTGTCGGTCATTCAGGGGACCAGTTACTATTCGGACCGGTGTCCAGCTTGAGAATATCGCAATCGTCACGGGAAGACCCGGAACATATGTATGCCAGGATACGGCAAATATATTATTCCGAGGCACTGAAAACATTCGGTTAAATCTCGGCTAGTATAGCAGGAAACTAGTGAATTTATCAGCCCGGTGCGAGATCGAGTCAGGACCATACCGAGGGCGCCTCCCGCGGTCCAGACGGGGCTTGCGTGGGCATCATTAATGTTTCCGGTGCCGGAGGGCAACGGGGAAGAGTCCCGGGACTAGATTCCAAAAAAAAACCACAAAAAATGTGTTCGAAGGGAGCGGGCTATAGGCCAAGGATATGGGTCATAACACCATCTCGTTCTATTCCGATTTTGTCGGTCACTCACGGACCTTTTCATGTTCGAACGTAGATCTGTATTGAAGATACGGCGTTGGTGAAAACAACCTCATACAAATGTGTGCCGAGGTCGCGACACTTTCAACGAAACAGCGGGAACGAATCCCAATAGAATGAATCCGATTTGACGAACCATCGGCCCGGAGCAATGCCGGATTATGACCATGTCGAGATGGGAGCCGTTTGCCATGTTGGTCACTCACGGACCCTTTCATGTTCGGGCACGGGTCCGTAATAGAAACGCTGCGAAAATCGAGGTGAACCTGTTCAAATGTTCGTCGAATGTATGGCGATTTTAATAATGGCTCGGAAGGGATCCGGCCTGAGAAATGAGTCCGGCTTGATCGGAATGTCGGCCCAACACGAGGTCGGTCATGGCCATTTCGGGATAATTCCCAAGACTCAGGCCCAGCCTGCAAGGGCGGCATTATTGTTCCTTCAGCGTCGGGTCACGGGAGAGACGGGGCTGCAATGTAGATTTTACCATTTTTTTATCTGGGCTTTAAATTATATGCATATATATATATATATATTATTGCCTATTTCCCTTTTATGTATTTGTTCTGAATGATTTCTCCGTTTTGTTTATTATTATTACTACTATATTTTCTCTCTTTTTTTACTATTATTATTTCACATTTTTTGTTTATTTCTTATATATATATATTCAGGTTTATTTATTTATCATGATTTTTATTAATTTATTATCATTATTATTATTATCATTATCATGACATATATATATATATATATATATATATATACACACACTTTTATTTTGGAAGGAAAAGTGGGCCGTTGGGGGCAAAAAGGAGTGTACCGGCGAAGGCAGGGAGGGCGTGCCGGAGAGGGGCTGAGAGAGAGTGTCGGCGAAGGGGCAAGCGGGTGTGCCGGCAAGGGGTGCGAACGGGCGTGCCGGTGAAGGACGTGCAGCGTGCCACTGAGCGTAAGGGGGAGTGTGTAGGTAAAGGGGTCACAGGAGCATGCCGGCGAAGGTGGCTAAAGGGGTGTGCCGGCGAAGGGCGCGGGTGGGTGTGTCGGCGAAGATATGAAGGCGTGCCGGGGGAGAGTTTGGAAAGGGCCCACCCCTCCTTCATTCTTACATCTTCTTCCTTTTTATTTCTCTCTTGATTTTATTCAATTCGCATGAATTTCTTATTTCCTTCCCTTGATTATCTTTCATTCTTTCTCTCGTGAGGACGGATACTCAAGTTGCTTAGTCGTCGTTCATTTCGAATCTCTTTGTGTTGATTACGGTTCCCTTGCCTTGGTTAAAACGTTTTACCATTGTTCTTTTTATTTGTTTGTTGCTTTCTCTATGCCTTTTAATTCGTTATTCCCCCATTTGTTTGTTGCTTTCTTTTGCCTTTTCAACGTATTATTATTTCTAACAAAAATTCAGCAGCATCTCCCCTTGACCCGAGCGTAAGGGAGATAAAGGGAACGCACCCACAAGGAGTGGCGGAACCCGACAACTGGAGGTGGGCGCCCGAGAGCGGCAACACCTTAATGAGACCCCGGAAAACTCAGAGGGAACGACGGACGGGAAACCTCTTCAAGGCTGTCCGGGGGTGCACCTGACAAGAAGGAGGGGAGTGGTGGCTGGTGTGTCGGCCAGGAAGCCTCGAGGGCGTGCTGGACTAGGAGGAGCCCAGGTGTGCCGCTGAGGGGCTGTGCCGGGGAAGGAGGGAAAAAGGGCGTGCCGGGCAAGGGTCCAAGGGACTGTGCCGGGGAAGGCCCTAACAAGGGCTGTGCCGGTGAACGGGGGCCAAGACGTGCCGGGCAAAGGGCCAAGGGGGGGTAGTGTGCCGGCCAAGGGGGGCATACCGGCCAGGGAACTGTGCCAGTGAAGGCAAGGTGCGCCAGGCAACGAAGGCATGGGGTGTGCCGGGCAAGGGTCCAAGGGACAGTGCCGGGGAAGAGTGACTAGGCAGCATGCCGCTGAGGGGTGGCAGGAGCGTGCTGCTGAAGGAGCGCATAGAGCGTGCCGACGAAGCGCCCCATGGGTGTGCCGCTGAAGGCCGCTAGAGGCATGCCGCTGAAGGGCCCTGGGTGAGAGCAGGCCGTTGAGAGACCAAGGGGAGTAACCCCCCCCCCCCCCCCATAGGCGAACGGGCGAGGGTGAGGGTCAGAGGTCCTACGAGGGTGAAACGCAAAGGGGGAAAGATCATTGTCGGAGGCCAAACCGATGGGGAAGAAGAGGGAGAGGAAAACACCAAGGGATGCAAACACGCGAGGAATGTCTTAGAAAGACATCAAAAATATTCGCAAGCCTTCTATTTCTATTCTCACAAGAGGAATTCCCCGAGGGGACTAATACATTGTAACAAAAGGAAAACGGGGAAAAAGGGAAAGCAAGAAAGAACATGACATGGTGGGGGTGGAACACCTGCCCCTCTCCTCCCAGACCTCACACCCTCTCTTCACTCACTCTTCTTCTCGTCTTCTCTTCTTCGTCTCTTCGCACGGACGACGGCGGACGGAGTAGCAGGAAGGAGGAGGCAGAGCCTCCCCTCCTCTTCTTCTCCTATTCCTCTCATCCCTCTTCGCACAGACGGCGGCGGTGGGTGGAGCGACAAGCCCTCTCCCCTCTCTTCCTCTCTTCCCTCTTCTTCTCTTCTCCTCCTCTTCTCTTTCTCTTCTTCTCTTCTCTGTCCGCTGTCCTCCTCCCTGTGTATCGAAGGACAGGGGTTTTTATATCCTCCACGGCGGAAGCGTTCGAGCACGGTAGTCGGAGGTGGGAAGTGACCGGTCATGATGGGGTTTGACTTCCCCCGTCCTTGGTGGCAGAGGAGTAGCCTACGTGGCCCAACCTCCGGCCGACACCTCGGACAGCTCACTGTGCGCCAAGGATCTATAGGGCATGGGCGCAAGATCTCGTCTGCCGGAACGTGCCGTTGAAGAGCCTGAATGGCGTGCCGCTGGTAGGCACAACAAGCGTGTCGCTGAGAGGGCCAAAAGGGCGTGCCGCTGGAAGACACGGCAAGCGTGCCGCTAAAGGGACTAAAGGGCGTGCCGCTGAAGAGGGCAAAGGGTGTGCCGTTGAAGGCCAACGGGGTGTGTCGCTGAAGAGCGCAAAGGGCGTGCCGCTGAAGGGGCACAAAGTGTGCCGCTGGAGGGGCCTGAGGGCGTGCCACTAAAGGGGCATGCCACTGAATAGCCCTGGAGGTGTGCCACTGAAGAGGCGTGCCGCTGAAGGGGGCGTGCCGCTGAAGAGCCCTGGGGGCTTGCCGCAGAAGTGGGGTGCCGCTGAAGGGCCCTGGGGGCGTGCCGCTGAAGGGCCCTGGGGGGTGCCGCTGAAGGGGCTAAATGGGTAGTGCTGAGCCCGTTGTGAGCGCGAGTTGTGGCCCATCCGATTTTCTTCGAGGCCCATGGATTGTGGGGCTCTTGGTGGTTGATTTCTCTTCACTGTCGAAACTCCGGGGATGGCTTCACAGCAGTATATGCGTTTGTTTGGAGAGTTCGGATGGCCCATCATCCCCGTGGTTTTTTAATTTAGAGTCGTTGTTGATGCTAGACTAGTTGGGACGTATGGGCGTGTAATTTTACATGTCCACAAATGCCTCCCACCCACGGGTAGTGCAGGCGAAGGATGAGCCGGGCGGTGCCCGTGGGTGTACTGGTCTCTTTTTCTCTTCATCGGTGCCGACGGGGTGTCGGAAGCTGACGTGGCATGCTTGTCTCTTCTCTTCTTCATCAATGCCGAAAGGGTGTCGGGAGCTGACATCGTCTGTTTGTCTCTTTTTCTCTTAATCAATGCCGACGGGGCGTCGGGAGCTGACATGGTTTGCTGATCTCTTCTTCTCTTCGTCAGTGCCGACAGGGTGTCGGGAACTGACGTAGTTTGTTGGTCTCTTCTTCTCTTTGTCAGTGCCGACGGGGTGCCGGGAACTGATATAGTATATTTGTCTCTTCTTCTCTTCATCCGTGCCGACGGGGTGTCGAGAACTGACATGGTTTATTCGTCTCTTCTTCTCTTCATAAGTGCCGACAGGGTGCCAGGAACTGACATGGTTTGTTGGTATCTTTATCTCTTCATCAGTGCCGACAGGGTGTCGGGAGCTGACCTGGTTTGTTGGTCTCTTTATCTCTTTGTCAGTGCCGACAGGGTGTCGGGAGCAGACATGGTTTGTTGGTCTCTTTGTCTCTTCGTCAGTGCCGACAGGGTACCGGGAGCTGACATGGTTTGTTGGTCTCTTTGTCTCTTCATCAGTGCCGACTGGGTATCGGGAGCTGACATGGTTTGTTGATCTCTTTGTCTCTTCGCCAGTGCCGACAGGGTGCCGGGAGCTGACATTATTTGTTGGTCTCTTCTTCTCTTCATCAGTGCCGACAGGGTGCCGGGAGCTGACATGGTTTGTTGGTCTCTTTGTATCTTCATCAGTGCCAACGGGGTGTCAGAAACTAACGTTGGGGCGGCAGAAGGGCGTGCCGCTGGAGGCTTCACAATGAGTGTGCCGCTGAGGGCACTTAGTAGTGGGCCGCTGGAGGGCTTGCAGGCTACTGCGCCGTTGGACCACTTCAAGAGTGTTTCCTTTTCTTCTTTTCGCCTCTTCACCTTCCCTCCTCTTTTCTCCTCTTCTATATTCCCCTGCACGTAAACATGGGGTGAGAATTTATTTAGTGTCCACAAATCAGGGAAGCGGACTGCGAAAGCCGAAATTTGGGGGGCAGGCCGCCAGAGCCAAAATTGGGAAAGTGGGCCACGGGGGCCGAAGTATACCGAAAATTGGGTTACGGGAGCCGAAGGGAAGCAGACTACGAGAGCCGAAATTGGGAAGCAGGCCACGAGGGCCAAAGGGGAGCAGGCTACAAGAGCCAAAACTGGGAAGCAGGCTACAAGAGCCGAAATTGAGAGAGCAGGCTAGAGAAGCCAAAGTAAAGAGATTGGTGAGCCGTGAGGGCAGGAGGTAGGTCGTGAGGGCCAAGATTGGGCTCTACGAGCCAGAGTTGGGAAAGTAGGCTGCGATAGCCGACATTGAGTTTATTGTATACACACACATTTTTTTATTACTTTTTATTTATTATTATTTTTATTCAAACATGCAGGCATTCATTTGCAGGCATAACTTAAATATACGTAAGGCAGCTCCCTCTATAAGGGATAGGATACAGACATTGCCCACAATTCACAGACGCAGTGCGGGTCAGGAGGTACAATTGAGGGGTGGTGCACCCATCAAGAGGATATCTGATGTAAAACCAACCTTAGACCTATTTGCAAGCATTCAAGTTTGAGCAGCGGACTCACACTAGCGAGCTCACCCGTATGGCGCACACTAGTACCCGATGGCGACTAGGCGATGTTGGAGAGGGTCCGAGGCGGGACCTTTAGGCTCCAGTGGTTGGCTAGCTTGGGAAGAACCCCAAATGGGCCTAGGATGACCAAATCATGGGCGGCCAACACACCAAGGGTGTGGGTTAAGTGGATGCTCTCACAACTCGCCCGCGGTGGTCACTCAATTTGGTGGCAATTTAAATCGGACACTCTCATTCCGCCGACGGAGTAACTAAAGCAATACTAAGCTAAGCAAGTCCATTACAGCAATGAGGGATGTTCAGGAGCTCACCTAGCCGGCGTGAAGACGCCGACTCCGGCCGGAGACGGGGGCGAGCGGGGAGGCGAGGGTATGCACCCGCACGCCGCGTCGATTGAAGCTTCAAACCTGCGACTTAATAATGACATGAACTACACCCCATGCAAGGGGGGGATCTCGGGGTGGGGATTAAGTGAATTACAGCCAAAACTACCTCCACGCAGGGAGGGGCCTTCAGCCGGCCAAGCGGGGTGGGGAATTATGCAAAGAGGACCGACTTTCCGAGCTCCGCCGGTTCTGCCTTTCTTCTATATTTCTGGACAGGGGGTCGATGTTGATGCTGCCAAAAATTCCACCGAGCTCAGAACCTGATGAGAATTGCGCCAAAAGCTTGCTGACGGACCAAGGATGATCTTTGAATTTTTGCTGAGCCTGGTACTGTAGTTTTTGGCCGGGGCAGAGTCTGGAACCGGACTGATTGGTTCTGCCTCTATCTGGTGCAGAACAATGTGGCTGGTTGCAAAGGGTGCCACGATCACTACCAAGCTCTGATTGAGGCGAGACCTGAACCGTTGGAACCGTGCTCAAGTCTTCTTTCTGTCAGCACTGACGGCGAGGTCGGCAGATGTCGGAGAAGACCGGGACGATCAGATGAGTAGAGGGGTGTCGGTTCTGGCTCCTGTAAACTGACCTGACACACTTGGAGTAGAAAATTTGTAACTCGAGATGCCGATGTCCAAATGCAGCTCTGCTTCTTGAGGATGAAAGAGGACTTGAGAGGGAAGAATTTTGCTGAAGAGCACTTGTTCTGAATCCCAAAAGGTTCGCCGTGGCCGAGCTTCCACTCTCGCTCTGGCTCTCTGCCTAGGATCTTCTACGCAGTCGAGGGAGATCGGCTCCTACGGACAGCTCCGACGTCGGAAGCTGGCGAGAACACCTTTGTTGGAAAGCTAACTCGCAGACGATTCCAGCAGTATAGGCCTTGTCACCTGAATCTGTGAGGGACGGTCGTGGCTACCTCTGCAAGTCGCTGCAACTCTGCTACCTGAAACAGAGATAGAATGAGGAGATGTGCAAGGGGAGAGCAAGGGGGAGGGGGGGTGAACTTGGTTTGACTAAGGGGGAGGTGGGGGGCGAATTTGGGAGCTTGGGGGTGGGACGAGATGAAAGGGCACAGCCCAAGGGGAGGGAAATTCGAATTTGGGCTTAGGGAAGAGCCCGTTCAACCTTGGGGAGAGGAAGGGGTGCTTAGGAAGTGGTGTTGGGTAGTTGGGGGTTGGGAGGTGGGGTGTGGATTGGAGGATGCCACCTTGGGTTGGGGGGGGAGTTAAATGAGTGTATGGGGAAGGGGAGAGGTCTTAATGAGGGGTGAGTGGGTAGGAGAGAGAAAATTCTGAAAATTGGGGTGGAGGGAGAGAGAGAGAGAGGGGGGGACCCCTTAGAGAGAGAGAGAGGGATAAAGAGAGAGAGAGAGATATTGAGAGAGGAAGCTAGAGGGATTTGGAGTTTTTCTGGAATTCAATATTCATGCATTAGTTCTTACATATGAGGAGTGGGGTGGCCTATTTATAGGCACAAGACATTTCACATGACCATACTGACCCTGACAACTGACATAATGACCAAATACTCCAAGGGAGGGGCGCCCTTGGGCCTAGCCCACTATTTGGGCCCAATAGCCTAATGAACCAACATAATGACACACGACTTAGGAAAATGACTTTCTAACCTAGGTACATGACTCAAATAAAGGGAAAATTACATGATTAAGACTCAAATAAAAATAAGGAAATTACATGACTTGACTCACTAACACATGAGGAACATAATGGCGTACACCGATGATCAATCCGAGCTTCAGAAAATGTGGAGGGGCAAGGGATGTCCCCATCATACCCCCGGGGTGGGGAAAACTCGACCCTGTCAAGTATGGGTCCACGGGGGACGTAGCACACCGAACTGCGGCTCTGGGCGATCCACGATCTCCATACTCAACCCGCGACCATAGTCGGGGAACAGTGCTTCAGCTCGATAAAGTGGCTCGGTCATACCCTCATGCTGGCTATGATGTCTTGCTTGCCTAGTATTGCTGCCGTATGCTCACGTCGGGCTCTCGTGCTAATTTGTGGTGGCACTCCGAAGGTGTCTCTTGCAAGGATAGGTGTAAGCTCAAAGCACTCACTAGGATCCACTGCGGTGCCCCTAGAGGGTGCTGGATCCGCCACATGAGAGATGGGGAGAATCCCAAAAACCCTTTTGAAAGTTCAACCCATAAGCCGGGTTGCCAAAGCCACTCGGAACTTGGCAAGGTCCAAGTCCTCGTGCCCTCAATTTGGAGGTGACCCCAGGGTAGAGTCACTCCAAAATCATCATCGTCAAGTTACCAACTTGGAGTTTCAAGTGGCGCTCACGAGTTTTTGCTTGCTTATTGTGAATCTCACCGCTTGCTACTTGATATTTGCTTGGATGCATATGCTATGCTTTATGATGCGGTGGGAGTGGACAATGTATGGTATGTAAAGGTGGTCCGGGGCAGCCAAATGTAGTTCGATCATGCTTTGATGCCATGAGGACTGTGATAGACTTAGGGGGCCCGAGACATCCATAGATGAACCTTTTATGCATGGGTATGACGAATGTCGGGGGACCCGGACATCCATGTATGCTCCTAGCATTCATAAGACCAATGGTGAATTGGGGAGGACCGTTACACCCAAATAGGGACCACTCATGCTTCCTACTTGACATGTGGGTGTTGTGAATGAATGGACTCGACTTTCTAATCATGCCAAGTGGTGTGTTGTGCCAAGACTCATGCACTCCTATCCTAGAGATGACTTCCATGTGCATGGGTGTGGGGTGGCCCTTGAGCTTCCACTCCTATGGATCAAAGGGATCTAAGAAGGGAGGCATCATGGGGTGGGACAATTCTTCAATCCCAAGGTTTATGTTACCTAAGGTCAATGCTCCCTTGGTGTAACCCGATTCTAGGAAGGGAGGGGTTTGGGTTAATATGGGCGGTAAGGATAGGGTAAGGTGGGTGGTGAATAAGGTGAGTGGGTTACATAGAGATCTAGGCTCCCATAGGAAAGGGTCAAAGGGATCATGGTAAAGGTCACCTAGATAGGGGTACTCCATGTCCTCAAGGTCCTCATATGGTGGGGAGTCGCCTTCCTCTAATGAAATGGTTGGGCCGGTGTATGGGGTGGGTTGGTTGGTAAAGGTTCTAGGAATTACAATGGTAGGGGAGTGGACCGGGGTGGGCTCTTCCACTATGGGGAGAATGAAAAGGAGGTCACTAGTGTAGCAACTAATAGTGCAAATCGAGGTGATAGACCCAATGCATGGATGGATGAGATCAAGGCTCTTGGGTCGGTCCGCCCCTAGGGTTAACAAAGAAGTCAAGTCTAATTGCCACTCTAGACCTTGGAGGAGATCATCCCAACATTCTACCTCATAGTAGGATTGGATTGTGGTGTGATAGGAGTGGAAGGGTACAATGGGAAAGTTTTGCTCCATGGGTGGGTAAACATAGGACATGATGGGGTGAATTGGTCTCTCATTTAGCCATCTAGCTAGGGGCCCATCTATGATTACGGTGCTATTTGTGAAGGCTTGTGGCTCTTGGGGGTCCAAGCTATGTGGAGGGAACATTTGTGATTCTTCCTCACCATAGGTATGAACTTGGGTTTCCTCAAGGATGGGGATGAGTTCCGGAATGGTATCTACTCCCATGTGGATGGTTGTGGTCTCCTTTCTCAAGGGAATGGGAAGGTCTATTGAGGGTGGGGTGATGATGGTTGGTGCATGGTGTACCCGGGGTGGTGGGTAATGGGAAACTTGGTTTTGGATACGGAGGGGAAGTAGTGGAAGCCTAGGTTGGGGAAAGATTGGTGTAGGAAGTGGGAGGTGGGTTGGGTGAGGGGTTTTGGGTTGATTTGTTTTGGGAGATGTGTCTCTTTTTGGGGACGATGGTGGGTTTGGGCTGGTGGTCAAGGGGGCTTGTGGGGTACGGGTTTGGTGAGGGGTTTTGGGTTTGGGGGTGGTGGCCATTATGGGCCTAGGTGGAGGGGTGGACAGTCCACTTGGTTTTGAATGGTGAGGGTTGGATGAGTGGTGGTCATCATGGAGGGAATTGGGTCGGTTAGGGGTCTCTTGCCCTTGGGATCGTTTGGGGTGGAAGTGGGGGCTAAAGGGGCTTGACTAGTGTAGGTTAGGGAAGGGGGTTTTGGTTGGGGTGTGGGGGCCCTCATGGGGTTAGGTGGGGAGGTGGAGGCCTTGAACACTTGGGTTCTAGTGGTAAGGGTTTGGACGGGTGGGGTTGGAGGAGTGGGAGTGCCCCTCGAGTTTTGGTAACCCGGGTAGGAGGGAGGAGGTCGGGGAGTGTAGACTTTCCTAAGTTCGGCTTTCATGTTCTCCCATGTGTTAATAGGCTCTAGTCTCATAACCCTCCTAAATTGTTCAATGAACTTCCACCTATCCTCGGCATGGTACACAAGTCGACTCTTGGCAAGGTAGATTCTCATGGGTTCAGTCATTGGATTCCTCTTAAAGTATTTGTCCATGTTTTCCTCCCACTCTAAATATGCACTAGGGTGGTATCCATTAAAGATAAGGTCCTCAAATAGGACTATGCCCAAAGGGGTGTCAATCGGACCTTTGCGGAGGGCCGAGTGAGATAGATGTGACTTACATGAAGTAGCCATGCTAGTGGACAAAAGAGATGCAACCGAAGACTCTAAATGCATAGACACGCTCTAGGACCAACTTGATAGAGACAAGTTGTGAACTTGCTCTGATACCACTTGATGTAAAACCAACCTTAGACCTATTTACAAGCATTCAAGTTTGAGCAGCGGACTCACACTAGCGAGCTCACCCGTATGGCGCACACTAGTACCCGATGGCGACTAGGCGATGTTGGACAGGGTCCGAGGCGGGACCTTTAGGCTCCAGTGGCTGGCTAGTTTGGGAAGAACCCCAAATGGGCCTAGGATGCCCAAATCATGGGCGGCCAACACACCAAGGGTGTGGGTTAAGTGGATGCTCTCACAACTCGCCCGCGGTGGTCACTCAATTTGGTGGCAATTTAAATCGGACACTCTCATTCCGCCGACGAAGTAACTAAAGCAATACTAAGCTAAGCAAGTCCATTACAGCTATGAGGGATGTTCAGGAGCTCACCTAGCCGGTGTGAAGACACCGACTCCGGCCGGAGACGGGGGCGAGCGGGGAGGCGAGGGTATGCACCCGCACGCCGCGTCGATTGAAGCTTCAAACCTGCGACTTAATAATGACATGAACTATACCCCATGCAAGGGGGGGATCTCGGGTGGGGATTAAGTGAATTACAGCCAAAACTACCTCCACGCAGGGAGGGGCCTTCAGCCGGCCAAGCGGGGTGGGGAATTATGCAAAGAGGACCGACTTTCCGAGCTCCGCCGGTTCTGCCTTTCTTCTATATTTCTGGACAGGGGGTCGATGTTGATGCTGCCAAAAATTCCACCGAGCTCAGAACCTGATGAGAATTGCGCCAAAAGCTTGCTGACGGACCAAGGATGATCTTTGAATTTTTGCTGAGCCTGGTACTGTAGTTTCTGGCCGGGGCAGAGTCTGGAACCGGACTGATTGGTTCTGCCTCTATCTGGTGCAGAACAATGTGGCTGGTTGCAAAGGGTGCCACGATCACTACCAAGCTCTGATTGAGGCGAGACCTGAACCGTTGGAACCGTGCTCAAGTCTTCTTTCTGTCAGCACTGACGGCGAGGTCAGCAGATGTCGGAGAAGACTGGGATGATCAGATGAGTAGAGGGGTGTCGGTTCTGGCTCCTGTAAACTGACCTGACACACTTGGAGTAGAAAATTTGTAACTTGAGGTGCCGATGTCCAAATTCAGCTCTGCTTCTTGAGGATGAAAGAGGACGTGAGAGGGAAGAATTTTGCTGAAGAGCACTTGTTCTGAATGCCAAAAGGTTCGCCGTGGCCGAGCTTCCACTCTCGCTCTGGCTCTCTGCCTAGGATCTTCTACGCAGTCGAGGGAGATCGGCTCCTACGGACAGCTCCGACGTCGGAAGCTGGCGAGAACACCTTTGTTGGAAAGCTAACTCGCAGACGATTCCAGTAGTATAGGCCTTGTCACCTGAATCTGTGAGGGACGGTCGTGGCTGCCTCTGCAAGTCGCTGCAACTCTGCTGCCTGAAACAGAGATAGAATGAGGAGATGTGCAAGGGGAGAGCAAGGGGGAGGGGGGGTGAACTTGGTTTGACTAAGGGGGAGGTGGGGGGCGAATTTGGGAGCTTGGGGGTGGGGGGAGATGAAAGGGCACAGCCCAAGGGGAGGGAAATTTGAATTTGGGCTTAGGGAAGAGCCCCTTCAACCTTGGGGACAGGAAGGGGTGCTTAGGAAGTGGTGTTGGGTAGTTGGGGGTTGGGAGGTGGGGTGTGGATTGGAGGATGCCACCTTGGGTTGGGGGGGGAGTTAAATGAGTGTATAGGGAAGGGGAGAGGTCTTAATGAGGGGTGAATGGGGAGGAGAGAGAAAATTCCGAAAATTGGGGTGGAGGGAGAGAGAGAGGGGGGACCCCTTAGAGAGAGAGAGAGGGATAAAGAGAGAGAGAGATATTGAGAGAGGAAGCTAGAGGGATTTGGAGTTTTTCTGGAATTCAATATTCATGCATTAGTTCTTACATATGAGGAGTGGGGTGGCCTATTTATAGGCACAAGACATTTCACATGACCATACTGACCCTGACAACTGACATAATGACCAAATACTCCAAGGGAGGGGCGCCCTTGGGCCTAGCCCACTATTTGGGCCCAATAGCCTAATGAACCAACATAATGACACACGACTTAGGAAAATGACTTTCTAACCTAGGTACATGACTCAAATAAAGGGAAAATTACATGATTAAGACTCAAATAAAAATAAGGAAATTACATGACTTGACTCACTAACACATGAGGAACATAATGGCGTACACCGATGATCAATCCGAGCTTCAAAAAATGTGGAGGGGCAAGGGATGTCCCCATCAATATCGCACGTCTTGCATGCATAGCCTAAATTCATGCATTTCACCCGAGGCAATTCCCTGTAGCATGTCAGTGCAAATGTGTGAACAAAGGGCCCTAACCATAGGGATATGCAGGTTTTCCTAGTGACACTCGAGGATCACTCTAGCGCCTACACATTATTTTCAGACTTTCGACTTTCGGTAGCTTCACACAGCCCCCATCTATTTATTTTGGTAGTGAATTTCACCGTTCGACGCGAGTCTCCTCATGTGTCTCAATGGGGATTTCTGGCTACTAGGATCCGTCCTTATTGTGATTCTATTACGGATTCCACCGTTTGGCGCGAGTCTCCTCATGTGTCTCAATGGAGTTTCCCAGCTACTAGGCTTCGTCCTTGTTGCAATTCGCTTCACAATTTCACGCAAGTCTCCTCATATGTCTCAATGGGGATTCCCGGCTACTCAGATTCACGTTTCTCTCTTTTTTCTTGCATCATCTTTTTCTCTCTCTCTTTTTTTTCTCTTTTTTTTTTTTACAGTGGGGGTAGGCAACTTTTTTCTCACAATTACATTTCACGCGAGTGCAGAAATTCAAGTCTCCGTAGAGTGCTAAGGAGGAATTCGGGCAATCCCTATGGTTGAAAGCTATTGAACACATTAAGTGCTAAGTGTGGGAGCGTTGCCTCAGGTTTATTTTATGAGTTGGGCTTAGCAATTCAGCCATGACTCTTCCCCTTGACGTGTGCACCCGCCATAATTGGGTTCCCTTTGAGCGTGCGCCATGACGCACGTGGATCCGGAATCGGGGCGATATTCTTTAGCTAGGAAGCACGGTCCTAGAAAATTCCAAGGAGGTGTATTATTCTATATTACAAGCAAGCATGCAAATAGGGCGATCAAACATTCTTCTCTCTTTTTTTTTTGCGTAAGAACATACTGTCGTTACGTATATGTATCTTGTATGTGCATATAGAATCAAAGCAGCAACCAAGGTGCTGAGGAAGGAGACTGTGAAGGGCCGGAAAGACATTGGTGAAGCGGGCTATACGAGCCGAAGTTGATATCGAAAGTAGGCCGCAATAGCCAAAAATCGAGGAGAGCGGGCTGCGAGAGCCAAATTATGGGAAGCAGGCTGCATGAGCCGAAGTTGGGAAGCGGGCTGCAGGAGCTGAAGTTATGGGAAGCGGGCCGTGCAGGCCGAATTCTGGGAAGCAGGCCGTAAAGGCCGAATTCTGGGAAGCAGGCTGCAAGAGCCAAAGATATTGGGAAGCGGGCTGCAAGAGCCGAGATTATGGGAAGCAGGCTGCGGGAGCCAAATCGGGGAAGCAGGCCACGAGGGCCAAAGGTAAGCAGGCTACGAGAGCCAGAATTGGGAAGCAGGCCACGAAGGCCAAAGGTAAGTAGGTTGCAAGAGCCAAAATTGGGAAGCAGGCCATGAAGGCCAAAGGTAAGCAGGCTGCAAGAGCCAAAATTAGGAAGCAAGCTACAAGAGCCAAAATTGGGAAGCGGGCTACAGGAGCCGAAGGTGGGAAGCTGACTGCGAGAGTCAAAGAGAGGGGTCTTTTTTGTTCTCTGGCCGGGGAAGGGTCCGGACCAACACGGAAGGTTTATTCTTCTATTCTCTAGCCAGGGAAGGATTCAAGCCAAGGTGAGAGGTCTATTTTTTAACTGGGAAGCTGTCGGCTAGGAGCCAATGATTATACAGGTGTTGACCCGAAGGCCGATAATGAGGTAGCTGTCGGCTAGGGGGCCGATGATGAGGTAGCTGTCGGCTCAGGGGCCGATGATTGAATAGCTGTTGACCCGGAGGTCGATAATTGAATAGATTTCGGCTCAGAGGCCGATGATTGTATAGCTGTCGGCTCAGGGGCCGATGATTGAATAGCTGTCGACCCCGAGGTCGATAATTGAATAGCTGTCGGCTCAGAGGCCGATGATTGTATAGTTGTCGGCTCAGGGGCCGATGATTGAATAGCTGTCGACCCAGAGGGTTATAATTGAATAGCTATCGGCTCAAAGGCCGATGGTGGGATATCCATCGGTTTGAAGCCCCGATGGCTGAGAGTTGGTCGGTTTAGCGCCCCGTTGGTGGAAGGTTTAGTCAGTTTAACGCCCCATCGGCAGAAGGTCTAGTCGGTTTAACGCCCCGTCGGTGGAAGATCTAGTCAGTTTAACGCCCCGTCGGTAGAAGATCTAGTCAGTTTAACGCCCCGTTGGTGGAAGATCTAGTCAGTTTAACGCCCCATCGGCGGAAGATCTAGTCAGTTTAACGCCCCGTCGGCGTAAGGTCTAGTCGGTTTAACACCCCGTCGGCGGAAGGTTTAGTCGGTTTAACGCCCCGTCGGCGAAAGGTTTAGTTGGTTTCTATTTGTTTAATGGCTGAAGGTCAGAGGTAAAAGTTGGCCTCGTGACTCTTCTTTCTCTTCTTTTCTTCTTCTTTGTGTGAAGAGATAGGTGCAAAGACCATGTTCACCTCGTGACTCTTTTTTTTCTTCTTCTCTTCTTCTTTTGTGGAGAGGCGGGTGCAAAAGACCATGTTCACCTCGTGACTGTTCTTTCTCTTCTCCTCTTCTTCTTTTACGGAGAGGCGGGTGTAAAGACCGCGTTTGCCTCGTGAATCTTTTTCCTTCTTCTCTTCTTCTTTGTGGAGAGGCAGGTGCAAAGACCATGTTCGCCTCATGACTGTTCTTTCTCTTCTTCTTTTATGGAGAGGCAGGTGTAAAGACTATGTTTGCCTCGTGACTCTTCTTTCTCTTCTTCTCTTCTTCTTTTATGTGATGAGGGGGGCTCGAGGACCACGTTTGCCTCACATGACTTTTCTTTCTTTTCTTCTCTTCCTTTGTGGGATGAGGCGGGCTCGAAGACCATGTCTGCCTCATGTGTCCCTTTTTCTTTCTTTTCTTCTCTTCTTTTGTGTGATGAGGCGGGCTCGAGGACCACGTTTGTCTCACATGTCTTTTCCTTCTTTTCTTCTCTTCCTTTGTGGGATGAGGCAGGCTCGAAGACCACGTCTGCCTCATGTGTCCCTTTTTCTTTATTCTGCTCTTCTTTTCTCATTAATGCTTCCGCGCTGGAGTGTATTTCTCTTAATGTGCCCCCAGGTTGGGGTGTAGCTTTATTTCGTAGGCGTCCCCCTGAGGGGTGTGTTTTGTCTCTTCTCTTATGTGCCCCCAGGCGAGGTGTATTTTTCATGGCTTCTATGCCCCCAGACCAAGGTGTGTTTCTTCTTCAAATGCCCCCAAGGCGGGGGGTGTAGCTCTCTTCATATGCCCCCAAGCCGGGGTATACTCTTCACGGCTTCTATGCCCCTAGGTGGGGTATGTTTCTTCTTCAAATGCCCCCAAGGCGGGGTGTAGCTCTCTTCAAATGCCCACTAAGCTGGGTGCATTCCTTTCTTTGTGTGCCCCAAGGCCGAGGTGTGTTTTTTTTTCTTCTTATGCCCCTAAGCTGGGGTGAATTCCTCTGCTTCTTATGCCCCCCATAGCAGGGTGTATGTTTCTCCTTTTGACGCCCCTAAGCCAGGGTGTATTCTTTCTTCATATGCTCCCAGGTCGGGATGTATGTCTCTTCGCTTCTGTGCCCCTGGGTCAGGGTAAATGCTTCTACTTCTTATGCGCCAAGGGTAGAGTGTATCTCTTTATGCCCCCTGAGCGGGGTGGATGCTCTACATGTGTCCCCGGGTCGGGGTGTAGCTTTGTCTCCCATGGAGGGGGTGTGTTGTTTCTTAAAAAGCCCCCAGACCAAAGTGTATTCTTCTCTTTCTTATCCTCCCGAGGCAGGAGGGGTTCTCTTCATGTGCCCCCGTAGCGGGATGTGCTTCTTTCTTCGAGTGTCCCTAGGTCGGGGTGAATTCTTTTCTTCTACCCAAACACACCGGGGGAATGTTTGCTTCTTGTGCTCCCAAGGTGGGGTGTATTGCTGCTTTTGATGCCCCCAAGGTAGGGCGTATTGCTGCTTCTGATGCCCCAGAGCGAGGTATCTTTCTCTTCACATGCCCCCGGCATGGGGTATATTCTACTTCTAGTGCCCCTAAAGTGGAGTGTATTGCCGCCCCTGAGGCGGAGTGTAGTTCTTGCTTTTTTTTTTGCACCCGAGGCGGGGTGAATTCTTCTTCTTCCCGTACGTGCCCCCCATATCGGGGTGTATTCCTTCCTTCATATGCCCCCCCTAAGCCAGGGGATGTTGTTTATTCTGCTTCAGATATCCCCCGGGGGGCGGTGCATGTTGCTTCATGGACCCCGAGCCTGGGGTATACTCCTTCAAATGCCCCTAAGCCGTGGTGAATTCTCTTTTCTTCTTATGCTCCCAAGGTGGGATGTAGCTTCTTCAAATACCCCTAAGCCGGAGCGTATTCTTTATGGCTTCTATGCCCTCGGGCGGGGTATGTTTCTTCTTCAAATACCCCTAGGCCGGGGTGGACCTCTCTTCATATGCCCCTGAGTCGGGGCATGTTCTTTATAGCTTCTAGGCCCTCGAGGCGAGGTATGCTTCTTCTTCAAATGCCCCCAAGACGGGGGTGTGATTCTTGACTTCATATGCCCCCAAGGCGGGGTGTATTCTTCTGCTTCCTCTGCCCCAAAGTGGGGTATATTTCTCTTTGTTTTCTCCTAAGCCATGGTGTATTCTTTGGTTTCATACGCCCCTATACAGGGTAGGATCTTTGCTTCTTTGCACCCAAGGTGGGGTGTGTCCTCTGCTTCTTATGCCCCCAGGCAGGGGTGGATTCTTCTGCTTCTTACGCCCCCGGGATGGAGTGTATTCTCTTCATATGCCCCCAGCACGAGGGTGTATCTTTGTTACTTGTTGTGCCCCCAAAGGGAGTTGTCTTTCTCTCCATGTGCCCCGGGCACCGGGTATATCTTTGCTTTTTATGCCCCCGAGGGGGGAAATCTTCTTCTTCTGCCCCGACATGCTGGGGGATGTTTGCTTCTTGTGCACCCAAAGTGGGGCGTGTTCTCGATGGCTCCTGTGCCCACGTTGGTGGGGTGTATGCTTCTTCTTCAGATTTCCCTAAGGCGGGGTGTATTCTTTGTTCGTTCATGTACCCCCGAGTCGGGGTGGATCCTCTTCATGTGCCCCCATGGCGGGGTGTACTCTCTTTATGTGCCCCCAGGAGCGGGGTGTAGTTTGCTTCCTATGCACCCAAGCAGGGTGTATCGTTGCTTGCAATGTCCCCCGAGGCGGGGTATCTTTCTTCTTCAAATACCCCTAAGCCAGGGCGTATTCTTTATGACCTCTATGCCCCCAGGTGGAGCATGTTTCTTCTTCAAATACCCTTAAGATGGGGTGGACTCTTTTCTTCTTATGCTCCCAAGGCAGGATGTAGCTTCTTCAAATGCCCCTGAGCCGAGGCGTGTTCTTTGCGGCTTCTATGCCCCCAGGTTGGGTATATTTCTTCTTCAAATACCCCTAAGCTGGGGTGGACTTCTCTTTATCTGCCCCTGAGCCGGGGTGCAGCTGTTGCTTCTTGTGCCCCCATGGTGGAGTATGTTTCCTCCTTCTTATCCCCCATGGCGGAGTGTGTTTCTTCCGCTTCTTACGCCCCCGGGATGGAGTGTATTCTCTTCATATGCCCCCGGCACGGGGTCTATCTTTTGCCTCTTATGCCCCCCGTGCGGGGGTGTATGTATTTTTTTTTAAATGTCCCTAAGCCGGGGTGTATTCTTTGTCCCACATGCCCCCACGAATCAGGGGTGTTGCTTCTTGTGCCCTCATGGCGGGGGTGGAATTCTTGCTTCTTGTGCCCCCCGAGGCAGGGGTGGATTTCTCTTCAGTTACTCCTGAGTCGGGGTTGATTCTTCTGCCTCTTATGCCCTAGGGTGGGGTACACTTCTCTTCATGTGCCCCCTAACCCGGGGTGCAACTCTGCTTCTTCTCATGACCCCAGGCCGGGGCAGTCTCTTCTTCTTATGCTTATGCGCCCCTAAGCGGGGTGCATTCCTTTATTCATGCGCCCCTAAGCCGGGGAATGTCGTTTGTCCTGCTTCAAATGCCCCCAAAGGGGGAGGTGTGTGTTGCTTCATGGACTCCGAGGCTGGGGCACATTTCTTCTTCAAATGCCCCTAAGCTGGGGTGAGTTTCTCTCTTTGTGTGCCCCTGGGCCGGGGTGTTTTTTTTTGCTTCTCATGCTTATGTGCCCCCAAGCGGGGTGTATCCCTTCCTCCATACACCCCCAAACCAAGGAATATTGTTTATTCTACTTCAGATGCCCCCCCCCCCCGGGGGGGGGGGGGGGGGGGGGGGGGGGGCTATATGTTGTTTCATGGACCCCGAGGCTGGGATGTATTCCTTCTTCAAATGCCCCTAAGTCGGGGTGGACTCTTTTCTTCTTATGCTCCCAAGGCGGGATGTAGCTTCTTCAAATTCCCCTAGGCCGGAGCACATTCTTTATGGCTTCTATGCCCCCAGGCGGGGTATGTTTCTTCTTCAAATGCCCCTAAGTCGGGGTGAGTTTCTCTTTTTGTGTGTCCCCAGGCCGGGGTGAATTCTTTTCTTCTTATGCCCCCATGGCGGGGTATGTCTTTTGCTCCATGTGCCCCCATATCGGGGTGTATTTCTTCTTCAAGTGCCCCTAAACCAGGGTGCAACTCTATTTCTTCTTATGTCCCCAGGTTAGGGCGGATTCTTCTTCAAATGCCCCGAACCCGGGGAGGAGCTTTTGCTTTGTGTGCCCCTGAGTCGGGGTGGATTCTCTTCATGTGCCCCTGGGAACGGGGTATATCTCCCTCTTTTTTTTTGCCTCTTATGCCCCCGTGGTAGGGTATATCTCTCCTTCTTATCTCCCATGGCGGGGTATGTGCATGCTCTCTTCGGGAGTTGTGGCCGTGCATGGCCTCATTACTGTAAAGCATTCCCCGCAGCGGGCAACACTTCATCAAGCTACAGTTGCGGCTTGCTGGGTCTTTTAACAGCCACTCGAGGGGCCGTCTCATGCCGGATAGAGGCAGCAAGAAGGAGGAACGGGCCAGGTCATTGCACCGCGGACTTGGACCCTCCTAGAGTCAGGCGGGATGCCAGGTTTCTTCTTGCTCTTTTGGTCAACAATGCTTGCCAGCTTTTTTTTATTTTTTTTTGTCTTTTCTCTCTTTTCTCTTTTTTTCCTTCCTTTTATTGTGTAATAAACCAAGGCGGGTGCGCGGGAGAGCGCTCACCCCCTCAGGGAGGGGATGAGTGGTTCGCCCTACCACATCAACCCCACAGTGGTGGTCTTTGTACAACACGGGTGTCGACGGATGCGGGCATACAACCCTCTCTCGCCGATTCTTTCTCTTCCTTTTTTTGCTTCTTTCTTTTCTTCTTTTCTCCTTTCCTTCTTTCCTTCTTTTCTTCTTTTCTTCTCTTTCTTCTTGAGGAAAGGGGGTTTGATTTCCCCTCCCTTCTCTTCTCTTTCTCTTCTCTTTTTTTTTTATAACAGCCCCCATGATTCCGGGAAGCTGCATATGATTCCGGGAAACTGCACCGAGTCTGGCCTTTCTCCCCATAGGACTGGCGAAGACAGCACCTGCCATTCATCAAAGCTGGCAAACATCGTTAATTAGGAGGCCATGAGGCCATAAATCCCGACGTAGAGATGAAGGGTGGTTTAGGTCCCACCGGGTGTGCCAGACTTGTGGACGCACTAAAATTTGCTCATTAGGTTATGTTCGTCTGTTCGGGAATGGTTGGTTCGTTAGGGTTGTTCGTGTATTTGGCTTTGTTTATTCGTTTATTAAGTGCGTGGGCATGCCAGTTAGAAAGTGACAATTTATTCAGGCTCCGAAGAGCCCATGGTGTGCTCGATCTGACTTCGTCAGATGATTATGTGGTTCGTGTCGGGACCAAAACCCGCCGTGCCATAAAGGTCACGACGTCATTTACATCCCCCATACGAGGGAACACCCTTGATTAATCGCCGAGAATCAGGACCTCATGGCCAGGACATTAATTGCATGGAAAGGCCTATTAGGAAGCATTAAAATTCCCGTATGAGGGTGAGAAGAAAACATTTGCGGTCATGTCGGTCATGTACTGACCATTTAATGTTCGGACGAATGTCTAGCTCGAGAAAAGCGCGATCGTCATGGGAAAATTGGAGCATATGTATGCCAGGATATGGCAATTTTATTATCGAGAGGAACGAGAAATGTTCAGTTAAATCCTGATTAAAGTGGTCGGGAACGGATAAGTTTATCGGCTCGGTGCAAGATCAAGCCGCGACCATACTGCGGTGGGCCCCCCGCGGTCGAAACAAGACTTGTATGAGCATCTTTAATATTTCCGGTGCCAAGGGGCAACGGGGGAGTATCCCTTGAACCAGCTGGAAAGCCCTATATCTTGGGGAGCGAACGTTCGAAACGTCTCGGTCATTCAGGGGACCAGTTACCATTCGGACCGGTGTCCGGCTTGAGAATATCGCAATCGTCGCGGGAAGACCCGGAACATATGTATGCCGGGATACGGCAAATATATTAGTCCGAGGCACTGAAAACATTCGGTTAAATCTCGGCTAGTATAGCAGGAAACTGGTGAATTTATCAGCCCGGTGCGAGATCGAGTCAGGACCATACCGGGGGCGCCTCCCGCGGTCCAGACGGGGCTTGCGTGGGCATCATTAATGTTTCCAGTGCCGGACGGCAACGGGGAAGAGTCCCGGGACTAGATTCCAAAAAAAAACCACAAAAAACGTGTTCGAAGGGAGCGGGCTATAGGCCAAGGATATGGGTCATACACCATCTCGTTCTATTCCAATTTTTTCGGTCACTCACGGACCTTTTCATGTTTGGACGCAGATCCGTATTGAAGGTACGACGTAGGTGAAAACAACCCCGTACAAATGTGTACCGAGGTCGCGGCACTTTCAACGAAACAGTGGGAATGAATCCCAATAGAATGAATCCGATTTGATGAACCATCGGCCCGGAGCAATGCCGGATTATGAACATGTCGAGATGGGAGCCGTTGGCCATGTTGGTCACCTACGGACCCTTTCATGTTCGGACACGGGTCCGTAATAGAAACGTGGCAAAAATCGAGGTGAACCCGTTCA
Organism: Amorphophallus konjac; assembly: GCA_022559845.1. Lineage (NCBI taxonomy): Eukaryota > Viridiplantae > Streptophyta > Magnoliopsida > Alismatales > Araceae > Amorphophallus > Amorphophallus konjac. The sequence goes on along the minus strand of CM040118.1, from coordinate 239,534,066 downwards.
AATATCCGCCGAATGTACGGTGATTTTAATAATGGCTCGGAAGGGATCCGGCCTGAGAAACGAGTCTAGCTTGATCGGAATGTCGGCCCAACGCGAGGTCAGGTCATGGCCATTTCGGGATAATTCCCAAGACTCAGGCCCAGCCTGCAAGGGCGGCATTATTGTTCCTTCAGCGTCGGGTCACGGGAGAGACGGGGCTGTAATGTAGATTTTACCAATTTTTTTATCTGGGCTTTAAATTATATGCATATATATATTTTATTACCTATTTTCCTTTTATGTATTTATTCTGGATGATTTCTCCGTTTTGTTTATTATTATTACTACTATATTTTCTCTTTTTTTAACTATTATTATTATTATGTCACATTTTTTGTTTATTTCTTATATACATATTCAGGTTTATTTATTTATCATGATTTTTATTAATTTATTATCATTATTATTATTATCATTATCATGACATATTTATATATATATATATATACTTTTATTTTCGAAGGAAAAGTGGGCCGTTGGGGGCAAAAAGGGGTGTACAGGCGAAGGCAGGGAGGGCGTGCCGGAGAGGGGCTGAGAGAGAGTGTCGGCGAAGGGGCAAGTGGGTGTGCCGGCGAGGGGAGCGAACAAGCGTGCCGGAGAAGGACGTGCAGCATGCCGCTGAGCGTAAGGGGGAGCGTGCCGGTAAAGGGGTCACAGGAGCGTGCCGGCGAAGGTGGCTAAAGGGGCGTGCCGGAGAAGGGCGCGGGCGGGTGTGCCGGCGAAGAGATGAAGGCGTGCCGGGGGAGAGTTTGGAAAGGGCCCACCCCTCCTTCATTCTTACATCTTCTTCCTTTTTATTTCTCTCTTGATTTTATTCAATTCGCATGAATTTCTTCTTTCCTTCCCTTGATCATCTTTCATTCTTTCTCTCCTGAGGACGGATACTCGAGTTGCTTAGTCGTCGTTCATTTCGACTCTCTTTGTGTTGATTACGGTTCCCTTGCCTTGGTTAAAGCGTTTTACCGTTGTTCTTTTTATTTGTTTGTTGCTTTCTCTCCGCCTTTTAATTCGTTATTGCCCCATTTGTTTGTTGCTTTCTTTTGCCTTTTCAACGTATTATTATTTCTAACAAAAATTCGGCAACATCTCCCCTTGACCTGAGCGTAAGGGAGATACAGGGAACGTGCCCACAAGGAGTGGCGGAACCCGACAACTGGAGGTGGGCGCCCGAGAGCGGCAACACCTTAATGAGACCCCGGAAAGCTCGGAGGGAACGACGGATGGGAAACCTCTTCAAGGCTGGCCGGGGGTGCACAGGGAAAGAAGGAGGGGAGTGGTGGCTGGTGTGTCGGCCAGGAAGCCTTGAGGGCGTGCCGGACTAGGAGGAGCCCGGGTGTGTCGCTGAGGGGATGTGCCGGGGAAGGAGGGAAAAAGGGCGTGCCGGGCAAGGGTCCAAGGGACCGTGCCGGGGAAGGCCCTAACAAGGGCTGTGCCGGTGAACGGGGGCCAAGACGCGCCAGGCAAAGGGCCAAGGGGGGGTAGTGTGCCGGCCAAGGGGGGCGTACCGGCCAGCGAACTGTGCCGGTTAACGAGGGGCAAGGTGCGCCAGGCAAGGAAGGCACAGGGTGTGCCGGGCAAGGGTCCAAGGGACCGTGCTGGGGAAGAGTGACTAGGCCGCGTGCCGCTAAGAGGTGGTAGGAGCGTGCCGCTGAAGGAGCGCATAGAGCGTGTCGGTGAAGTGCCCCATGGGTGTGCCACTAAAGGCCGCCAGTGGCGTGCTGCTGAAGGGCCCTGAGTGAGAGCAGGCCGTTGAGAGGCCAAGGGGAGTAACCCCCCCCCCCCCCCCCCCATAGGCGAACGGGCGAGGGTGAGGGTCAGAGGTCCTACGAGGGTGAAACGCAAAGGGGGAAAGATCACTGTCGGAGGCCAAATCGATGGGGAAGAAGAGGGAGAGGAAAACACCAAGGGATGCAAACACGCGAGGAATGTCTTAGAAAGACATCAAAAATATTCGCAAGCCTTCTATTTCTATTCTCACAAGAGGAATGCCCCGAGGGGACTAATACATTGTAACAAAAGGAAAACGAAAAAAAAGGGAAAGCGAGAAAGAACAAGACATGGTGGGGGGTGGAACACCGGCCCCTCTCCCCCCAGACCTCACTCCCTCTCTTCACTCACTCCTCTTCTCTTCTTCTCTTCTTCTTCTCTTCGCGACGGAGCAGCAGGAAGGAAGAGGCAAAGCCTCCCCTCCTCTTCTTCTCCTCTTCCTATCTTCCCCCTTCGCACAGACGGTGGCGGTGGGTGGAGCGGCGAGCCCTCTCCCCTCTCTTCCTCTCTTCCCTCTTCACACGAACGGCGGCGGTGGGTGGAGTGGCGAGCCCTCTCCCCTCTCTTCCTCTCTTCCCTCTTCTTCTCTTCTCCTCCTCTTCTCTTTCTCTTCTTCTCTTCTCTGTCCGCTATCCTCCTCCCTGTGTATCGAAGGGGAGGGGTTTTTATATCCTCCACGGCGGAAGCGTTCGAGCACGGTAGTCAGAGGCGAGAAGTGACCGGTCATGATGGGGTTTGACTTCCCCCGTCCTTGGTGGCAGAGGAGTAGCCTGCGTGGCCCAACCTCCGGCCGACACCTCGGATAGCTCACTGCGCGCCAAGGATCTATAGGGCATGGGCACAAGATCTCGTCTGTCGGAACGTGCCGTTGAAGAGCCTGAATGGCGTGCCACTGGCAGGCACGACAAGCTTGTCGCTGAGGGGGCCAAAAGGGCGTGCCGCTGGAAGACACGGCAAGCGTGCCGCTAAAGGGCCTAAAGGGCGTGCCGCTGAAGAGGGCAAAGGGTGTGCCGCTGAAGGCCAGCGGGGTGTGTTACTGAAGAGCTCAAAGGGCGTGCCGCTGAAGGGGCACAGGGCGTGCCGCTGAAGGGGCATGAGGGCGTGCCGCTGAAGGGGCGTGCCGCTGAAGAGCCCTGGGGGCGTGCCGCTGAAGGGGCGTGCCGCTGAAGGGCCCTTGGGGCGTGCCGATGAAGGGGCATGCTGCTGAAGGGGCTAAATGGGCAGTTCTGAGCCCGTTGTGAGTGCGAGTTGTGGCCCATCCGATTTTCTTCGAGGCCCATGGATTGTGGGTCTCTTGGTGGTTGATTTCTCTTCACTGTCGAGACTCCGGGGACGGCTTCACGGCAGTATATGCGTTTGTTTGGAGAGTTCGGATGGCCCATCTTCCCCGTGGTTTTTTTTATTTGGAGTCGTTGTTGATGCTAGACTAGTTGGGACGTATGGGCGTGCAATTTTGCATGTCCACAGCCACCTACCTCGTCCGTTTTTGGTGGCTTCTCCACCGCCGCCGTGGACGCCACTGGTGGCTCCTCGGTGCCTTCTTCCCCTCCGGTGGATATCGCCAACGTTCCATCGGCCTCCGTAGCGGCCACTGGAGGTCCTCCTGCGGCCGTCTCCAGCGGTGGTGCCGTCTCTGGCGGTGGTGCCGCCTCCTCCGCAGTGGCCGCCGGTGGCGATGCTTGGGCTTCCTCTCGAACCATCCGTCGCTCTAATGTCTGGCGTTTGAAGCGCATAGAATGGGAAACGAAGGGGGGAGAGAGAGTGAGATTGAGAATGGGAAGTGGAGAGTGTGGAGAGTGGGTGGTGGCGTTCGTGGGTGGCGTCAGTTGCGATGTGGAGGGAGGAGGAAGAAGAAGGGTTTAAATTTTTTTTTGTGAAATCGCTAGTGATTGCACGGTCTATCTATAGACCATGTGATGATTGGACGGTCCTCATGTGACCGTTTAATCTCTAACGATGCGCTTCCTTCAGCGGCCAAGGTAGGGCCGTCCAGTTTATTGAACGGCCTTATGATGGGCCGTGTATTTTCACGATCATATTCAAAATGGTAATGTTTGAATGGCCGTAGATAGACCATTTACTTGGTGGAGTGGTCTGTTGTTAGACCGTTCATGTGCTAAAATAATTGTGAAGAATGTTCTTTCCTGCATTTTATGATTAAGTGACTAATATTTTTGGCTTGAATGATTATTTCATGATGAAACAATGCAAATCTTGTTCATGAATTCTTTGCAGCTCCACTTTGCTGTTTCGCCTGCACAGGTAAGTTAGGTATGGCCTTCTACCCCTATATCCTTTACTGCATTACTATACGGTATTATGCTATATTATCTCGAGAACCAGTTGGTTATTTACGTGTTCCAGGATCTGATGTTCCCCTATAACAAAAATAATGATGATCTATGTTCGTGTGTTTAATCATCAGATAGGCCGTTAGGGTTGGGAAAATTAGGGGACGATGGTTCTATCTCACACGCCGTGGTTGCAGATAGTGTCTTGACCCTAATTGCCCCAGTATAGCAATATTATTCTCGAGTATTTTATATTTTGTGGCTTTCTTTACATTTATCCTAATGATTTCTTTTATTTTAGCCCCGCATGCATCATACGCATCTTTTGAGCATTCATGACCCATGGTTTTTCTGAAAGTATCTCTTTTGTGATGGATAATTGTACGTTCATGGTTTCGAGTAAGAAGGAACTATTCCACTCATAGTTGGAAGGTTTTCTCTGATCCGTTCACCTGGTTTGATTGACTGAAGGTCCCCGTCTGGAGTTTTAGTCTGTTTCTTTACTTTTTGCTGCTTATTCTGATCTCCTCATTGGTCCGAGGGATTGTGTCCCCCATGAGGTTGATCGTGTGTTTTTCTTTCGTTTAGTTAATTTCTCCAGACTGGTGTCGTTTTGGTTCGATTGTTCCTTGTGTTTGGTTCAGAGTTTTCTAAAAGATTCCTGTCGCCCATTGGCAATGAAACGGGTGTCTTTTACCTTAACGACCACTTTTCAGTCTGCTCCACTTCATTTTCGCTTCATCTCCATGTTCCATTTCGCTTTTGCTTCACCTCTGCTCGCTCCTCTACAAAGAGGGTGTTAAGGAGGGGCATCTGTTGACACCCGCTTTTTACCTATGAGTTGAGTCATTCCTCTTACTATCATCTGTTGATGTCGCGAGTTGTCCATTACTCATTGGGCTATTTTCAGGCACACGTTTGGGCTTGTTTTATGGGTATCTCCCTCCCTGGCTGGGTTTACTCTCGAATTCAGGCTTAATGGGCCTCGGTTTCGTTTGGGTTTGGGTTAAGTGGGCTTATTTATCTCATTTTTTCAATTTCAAATGTCCAGGATGTACGCGGTCTAGCGACTGGCCATTTCCTTTGACCCGTTTAATTATTTATTGGGTATTTATTTGATTTTCTGAATTTCCACCGACAAGCCTTTGCACGGTCTTCATTCAACCGTTCACATTCTTTGAACGGCCAGGCATTAGACCGTCCAGTTCCTAGAGTCCTGAGCTCGTTAGTTTTTTTTAGATAATTATCTATTTATCCTATTTTTTTACATTTATCACCGACATGTGTAAATGACCTAGCATTGGACCGCTCTAATCACTGAGTGGTCTAGCATTAGACCGTTTTATCCTCAAGAGTCCAACGCCGTGACAGACGGTCAGTTCGGTGGATAATGGGATAATTTCACATTTTTATTTATTTATCACCGACAGCATTGGACGATCTAGGGATGGACCGTGTAATCGTCTGGGTGGTCTATCGAGCGACCGTTTACATGCTCGAAACTTGTGGATTGTTTGTGGGTTTTCTCTCTCCATCCGTGGTTACTTCTCCACCTTCCTCCACCATTTTCTCTGAAGTTTCTCAACCAAATGAGGTGCCGTTTGAACCTCATGAAAGATAAAAGGTTTATCTACGAATTTGGTTTTATCATATCGGATTAATATCCACTGGAAAATCCAATTTCGAGATTGGACTTTTAGGGCTCTATAAATAGTGTCCCTAATCCTAGCATGAAAAGAGGGAGATCCAACGTCGACGGCAAAGCTCTGCCGGATTTCTGAGCGAACTGTAGCCAGGGAGGGAGACTTTCTACGTCCTCCTAAGCCTCCGGTTCAAGGGAGTAGTAATTTGATTTGAGTTTTAGTCACGATGTTTAGTCTTTAGTTCATTCATTGCATGCTTGTTTTCCCCATTTCTTCCCACGTTTTTGCATTATTTCACATCATTTCACACCCTCCCATTTGTTTTTGACGCCCTATAGGCGTTTAAAAATATCCCAGGTCTCGCCCCTTCCAAGTCATTACGTCAATTTGCCATTTCGTTCTATAGTTACTACACGTTTTAGGGCTAATTTGGGTGTTGTTTGCTTGTCTTTCGTGCTATTTTGCAGGTCAGCATCAGCATAGCACGAGGCCCATCCCCTCTGGCCGGCCGGAAGGGGTGGACGATCAGGTCTCACAACTTTGAAGTCTGGTGCTTTGGACGGTCGTCTTCCGTCCGTTTGCGGATAAGAACGGTCCTTTACGAGCCGTTGAGATCCTGTAGGCGACTGTCTGAGAACCGTTCTATCGCCAGATCTATCTTCATCCCTCTTCCTTCTATAGCGTTGTAGGCAGTCTGTCGAGCGACCGCACCATTCACTGAGCGGTCCCCCCAGGACCGTGTATACTTGTCAGCGCTGCATCTTGGGCGAGTGCTTCCTCCCTCTTTCCAAGGTACGTCTTACCATCCGGTACCCGTGTCTTGGTGGCGATCACGATCACACACACTTCTTCACTCTTTCTTCCTTCCTTAGTTTGGTTTGTCTTTACACTTTGATTACTAGAAAAGGAAGGTAAGAAGGAGAAAGGTGGGAAAACATGTCAACAAATATATGACTTCTCTCACCCTTTGTCATTATCAAAAACCAGCATGCAACTTCTCTCCCCCTTTGTCATCCAGAATTATCAAACATCTGCTAAAGAGGTTCTACTTCTATGTCTTGCTCTTCTGGTGGGTGTGCTCCTAGAACTGCCATGTTCTGTCAAGGGTACTGCAAGTGGAAAATTATTTGGAATTCGGTCAACTTTAGTCCCCAGTGCAGCAAACTTAGGCATGACCTTTTGATCATTTTGTTGAACTTGAGCTTGCAGTTCCTTCACTGTAGTTATCAGATCCACAAACCAACTTTGCAACATGCTGCACATGTTCTCTAACTGAGATGTCTGTTGGTGGTGGATTTCTGCCATAGAAGTAGAAGAACTGGCACCCTGTGCTGAGAGGAGTTCTTTAAAGTTGTCAGTCAAGTTCAACACTACTTCTTGAATAGAATCAGTCTTGATAAAGATGTTTCCTAGTTGAACAAATATGTTGTGTGTTTCATCCAGTAAATGAATCATCTGCTGAGACATATTTTTTTGTTCATCTCTAATGAGTCTCATTTCTTCTCTGATATGCTCCTGGTCAGTCTTAATGTCAAAAGCATGGATAAGCATCTGAGTTATTTTTAAGTGGGATGAAGCTTGAGTGTCTCGTAATTTACTCATAATGTATCTTGCTTGATTACTCACTTCCAGTAATGACTCTAAGAAGCCATGCAGTTTTTCATCAGTTCTATACTTATCATATGCAAATTTTTCCCACTGACTGTTGACAATTTGCTCAACATGTGTCAGTCTGGCATCAATCCTGTCTACAGCCATATTCAAGTGCAAAAAAGAAGCATTCATTATTCTGAACTGATTCAGCAAAAGATTTACCAATGAGGGATGAACATTAGCAGGATGTTGAGAAGAACTTGGTCCTGTTGAGCTTGAAGTCTGAAATTCTGGTGGGATTCGAGGTTCCTCAGGAGATAAAGGTGGCTGAATACCCACTGCCATCATAGGTCCATGGTAAGGTCCATGATATGTGGCAGGACCTAGATAGTCTTCTTGTGGCACTTCAGCCTCAACCCTTTGTTGTTCTTGTTGTTCTTCCAGCTCTTCTTCCTCTTGGTGCTGCTCAACATGTGGTTGCTGCTCCTGTAGGCCTTCTTGCTCATTCTGCTATTCTGGTTGCATTTCAACCTACTGCTGCTGTTGCTCAATTTGTTCTATTAGCTAATCAATATGTTGATCTAGCTGCTCCTTTGCTTGTTCCTCTGACAAAAATTATTATTCTAACTCATGAAATTCTTGCTCTTGTTGTACCTCTAATTCCAGCTCTTCCCTTTCTTATTCCTACTGTTGCTGCTCTTCCTGCGGCTCTTGATGAGGTTCTTCCTAAACTTGTTCTGCTACATGTTCTAATTGTTCTTGCAGGTCCTCATCATGCATTATTTCATCACCCTGCTCATCTATGTGCTCTGCCACTTCCTGCTCAGCTATATGTGGCTACTGCTTTCCCTGACTTTGTGCTTCCCACTGAGGCTGTTCCACTTGTTCTATATCTTGTTGCCGATGTTGCTGTTCAGATTCTGGGTGTTGTTCTTCTTCCACTGGTTAGACATGCTACTCTGCCATTTACTGTTCAGGCTGATCTGCTGGCTCTAGATCTTGGACTCTTGCACCATATGGCTTAAGCTTCATAAATTTTGTAATGAAATCCATATTGTATACATTCACTTTAGGGATTTCCTTGAAATTTTCATCCTCTAAAGGAATTTTCACTTTCTTGAAAATTGTAGTCAGATGGGCTGCATAGGGTAAGTGTCTTCTAGATTCCTTGTAGGTTGCAATAATTTGTATCATCAACTCTCGCAGACAGATTCTGATTTTCTTGAACATGCAGTAGAAAATGAACCTTTGTGACTCTGTTAGTCTCCCTCTACCTCCACCTTGTGGAGTTATAATTGTAGTGGACATATGGTGCAACCGTCTTTTTAGAGGGGAAAAGTTATTTGCATTGAACAGTGTCCACTTGGACTGCTTGTGCTCACTAGGGTTACTAGGCTGATCTTTGAGGATGGAGTAAGCTTCATATTTATCATATTCAAATTTTCCCTCAACTACTCCATCTTCAGAAATCCTAAAGACTTTGTGAAGAAAATGCCTAGTAATCTCAATCTTGATTCCTTTCACATAGGACAATATCCTAGATAGGTCCGTATCATATTTTAAGTTCTTGTAGAACTCAGTGACCAACCTAGGGTAGTAAAATCTGTGCTTTGCCATGAACTTCTTCCATTTTTGAAATTTAATCAGACTTAAGAGCTCTGGATAATCATCAATCATCTTTTGATCATGAAAATCTACGTATCGTGGGAAGATGATCTTAGCATACTCAAGCACGGACTCTGCTTGCATGGATGAGGTTGCAGAGTCCTTTTCATCTACAGACACTCTGCGTGTTTTCTCTGTGGCAGACGTCTGACCCCGCTTGGCTCGTGCTTCAGACACTTTTTCTTTTCCCTTGGCAGATTTTGCTCTACGCATCCCAGAAATGGTTCCCTGATCATGTACAAACTTTGATCTTCTTTCCTTGTGAGAAACTTCAGTGGGTTTCTCTGATAGAGCATCCATCGGTTGCTGCTCCTCCGGAGCCTTTTGCTTCCCCTTGCTCTTGGTGGCTGGAGAAGACATAGTTGATACAAGAGAGAGACGGAGGCTAATAGCACGGGTTTGAGAAGAATGAAGAACAAGAATGGAGAGGGAAAGTTTATGAACGGGGTGAGAGAGCACAGACGACTAGGGTGCGCCGATGCAAGGGTTTTAGAAAGGGATGAAACATCGACCTGGATGAGTTGGGTTTCAATGGTAAGGTAAACGTTGAAATAAGGTAGAGTTAGACACAAAATGCTACCGACTTTACCAATTTCAAGACAAATTACCAGACTACCCTTCACTTTAAGTTAGAATGACCTTTTTTACATTTACATGGTTTTCTGCTTATAAGGATTATATCGTGATGCATTAATCTTCTGAAATTAATCTCTTGATGTAAGATCAATGGAAATAAAACAATCTAATCAAAGTACTATGCCTAGTCAGAGAACCATCAATCTTACTTGTCATTTTCATTAGACAAGACTGATTTAAATCTATCCTATATTGAAATTAAATAGTTTTAAGTTTTTAAAAATAACACAGAGTCAACCATATCTTTCTTTATCTTTTTGTTTATTTGATTGAGCATTCTAGTATGACTACACCTTTTTACTCAAGGAGACATGTTGACTAAACACCAGAATCCCTGGTTACTCAGTGCAGTCTACCTTTATGGTTCAAATTGTGAACAGAGATAGCACATTTTATCATGACATGACCTCTGAATTTCATTGATACAGAAGATCAGTTTCTCCAAAAGATATGCTATTGCTCTACCTTTTTCTTATTTTTATCTAATGGCGTATTCCTTGGTCTTATATCAGATTTCATCTTAAAATAGCTTAAGAACAATATAAGTACATGACTCTCTACCAGATTGTCTTCTTACTTATAATTTTCAATTTTCTGGAGATCAACTGGACAGTTCCAAATTTTTAGAATGTTTCAAGCCTATTGAAATTACATTCAAGGACAATCTTGAACAATTAAGATAAGATTTAATATTCATAGATAGCAAATCATATTACTGTAAAGTGAAGCAACTTCTTTTAGATCTGGGTGATCTTAGTAATTGTATCTCTTGATTAGTAAAGGTGATAGATTTCAAGACATACTCCCCCTGAATGATAGATTCTAATGACAAACTCCCCCTAAAAGAATGCATAGACATTTAAGAAGTGGGAAAGACTTGTCATAGATAGAATAGATGAGACAACAGTGATGGAGAGTTCAATAAGGTAAAGATAGATAAGAATGGTAAAGTAGAAGGCCACATAGAGGCAAAAGGTAGGACTAAGGTCAGATTTGCAGATAACCATAGCATAGCATCTCACAACAGCCAGAATGATTCTAAGCAATAGCTCTGCACATCTCACAAGACTAACCCCATTGATAAGCACCTAATCCTCTGCAATGAGGTTGAGTCTCCTCTCATGTGCTTCAACTAGCCAGTGAACTAAGGTCGATGTTTCTTACATATGCTTCGACCAGCTAGCATGGTAAGGTCGGTGCACCTATCATATGCACTAACCTACTAGCATAGCAAGGTCGGTGCAACTTCCATATGCATCGACCTGCTAGCTTATATAGACATAGTGTTCAACCAAACAAAATAGCAGCATTGACTCCACTGGATAGAGATTCAGCAATATACCATTTCAAATAGCCAAAACACATATTCTGACAACAAAAGCAGACCAGCAATTCTAACACAAGTAACTCAGCTCCCCCTCACTGTGTGCAGTAGTATCAACCAAACAGCAGTCCTTTTTCTCATTATACACAGATATGCAGTCAATGAAATGCAAATTGCAAATGAATCACTATATGCAAGTTTTGGACCCTTGGTACTTGGCGGAGACTAGCCTCTACGCATGATGTGAGTTTTCAGACAGAAATGATCTGCCCTTCTCCCAGCATACCATTTGATATACCAAAGGGTCATGCAGACCTATGATTCTACTATGAACATGAATGACTAACATGACTGATTTTCTAGCATGTAAAATCTCATTTGAAATTTGCATGTGGCAGATAATCAAGAATATAACAGTCATGACAAGATAGCATCAAAAGACATCAATGGATTTAATCTAGCCAGACATGCAATCTCTCAAAGAGAATTATTCAAGCACCAGAATAAGCAGAACAAAAGTGGGGTTTGACTGACCTTCATGTGCCTTGATTTTTATTTAACCCCTTTATTTTCTGCCATCAAGGCACATCTGCAAATAAAGAATTATTTTGCATACCTAGGAGCCCAAGAGTTCTTGGGTCCTGTCAGATGAGTAACACCTCTAGCATGTGTACTCCAAGGATTCCAAGCATTTAAATGATCAGATTTCATTCAATAGCATTTAAACATTGTATGACCAAGTTTTCCATAATAATTGCATTTTGGATGTCTATAAGTTGGTGCAAAATTATTCCTAAAATGAGTATTTCTAACTACAGGCAACTGAGCATGTTTAGCATGAAAATTCTTCCTAGCAGACCAGCATTGTGATGCAACATGCCCAAATTTTCTACAATTGAAACACTCAAATTCTGAACTGCATGTTTCCTAGCATGATAATTATTTGCATGATTGTTTTTAGCATGAGATTTGCTAAACATCTGATCACCTTATTTTATTAGGTTACAATCATGCATGTGCTGACCATTTCTTCCACAGTAGAAACATGAGGTGAAAATTTTATTTCTGATTGCATGTGTCTGAGAAATAGCAATATGTTTATCATGCAAACCACTACCAGAGATGTTTCCGAACTTTTTCTGTAGGTTCTTATTTCCATTCTTAAGAACATTCATTTTCTTAAATGCAATCATGTCATCAGCTTTCATAACATGGCAGTCATCAATTACATGCCTAGCCCTACCACAATAATGACATGAAACATTTTTGGGTTTATTCAGATTTTTAGTTTGCTTTTCAGATTTCTGAGCTGTGAATTGAAAGAAAGATGAGAAAGGTGTTTTTGAAGACTCTAAACAGCTCACAAAAAGAAGTAGACAATTTATTTTCAACTTTCTTCTTATTGACTGGATTGTAACCCAGTCCTTCCTTCTAAAAATTCAGTCTAGTTCCAAGAAGTTTATCTAAATTTTCTTTCCCTTGACCAAATTTAGACATAGAATCATTTACATCAGCCACTTGACTTTCCAAAGATGTTATTGTCAATTCTAAATTAACTATCTCATCCTCACACTCAATTATTCTATTTTTTAGACTTTCATTTTTTTTCTTGTAGAGTTGATAATTTTTAAGACTCATTGATGGTAGCTGATTTACCTTTTTCAAAAGTGATTAATCATTCTGACATAACAACATTTAAAACCATCAATTTTTTGTTCTGTTCTTTCAGATTCTTGTTTTCTTTAAACAAATCAGCCTTGGCCATTGAGTTCAGCTTTTCATTTAACTCCTCCTCAATCTTTTCAAGGTCTTTCTTCATGTTCAACAATTCTTCATTTTCTTCTCTTAATCAATCAATCAACTCTTCTTGCCATTTCAGATCACACTGAAGACTGGCATTCAGTTTATTCATAGATAGACACTTATCACATGGATTATCAATCTTCTTTATCTTAGCTTTAAGGTGTTCATTGTGACGACCCGTATCCCGGATATCGGATATACCCGATAGGACTACTCGATACCGTTAGGAACCCGTGAAGGCTCCCAAGAGCCGTAAAGCTCTGAAGGGAAAAAGGAATGTCGTGTAGTACATTGAAGCCCCAGATATAACAGTAAGCAATAATATTTCATTAATCAGGTTTGCTAAAGTAGCAGAAATAAAATTACTTTTTAACTAACAGTTTAAGTTTAACAATTATACTAGAGACCAGTCCAAAGGAAAGACAAGCTGTACAGTCAACAGAAAGGAAGGACGTACACTGAGGTCGGGGGAAGCCCGACGTAGGTACCGCTGGCAACTACGAACTCGCCACACTAGGAACCGCAAGGAAGAAGAGACGACCCTACCTGAAAAGCAGGGGTGAGCCTCGTGTCACTGGCCCAGTAGGGGTCACGCAGATCCCCACTGAAAAACTACGCAGTAACACATAACAACAACTGCAACCGCAACAGTAGGTAAAGCAACAGGAGTAGTAAAGTAGGAAAGCTAAACTACAACTAGAAAGCTGTAAAAGAAAACCAAAAACGGAAGGAGTAGAGTAGCTAAAAGAAAAGGGAAAAGAAGCCGTATCGAACAAGCGCGGCTGCTGAACTAGCCTCGGCTCCCTAAACTACTCTGGGTCGTAACAAGAAGGCGAACCCTGATCTGACAAAGTTAAGAGTTGTCGATCTGTCGACAAGACACCAGCCTCAAAACTAAGGCCTACGGAAACAGGTAAAAAGCCTAGAAAGGACCTAGACAGACACAGATGCCCTAAAGCATACACGACTCGATTGTCGTGCACACTCCTCTAGACACAACCACACACACACGACTAGAACGTCGTGCACATGACACAACACTGACCTCGGGAAAGACTAAGAGAGGGCTAACCCGGAAAGGTCACGAAGCATGAGAAACGCGAGAGTCACGTGTCACGTGAAGGAAGCACCCCCTCACTAGAAGAATAGCCAGCTGTGTCCACTGACGTCTTATGCTACGCCTACAAGTGTCTCTCCCACGCTGCCGTCTAAAGCACGACAGAGACTGGGACACGCTCAGAACCAGAACAGGAACTACAATAACGAGTGACTAGACAGGGTAACGCCCGTCGGCCTCAGTCCATGCCCCTGACCCCGTGTGCACACACCGACTCTTGCTGGAGAGTAAGGCCTCTAGCTAGTTTTCCCCACCCGGCAGGACACTACTATACAGCGGGGGCCCACGGAAACTAGCTTACAAACCTATCTCAGGAACTGCCTTCGCCACCACTCCCAAGTGGGTCGACATGTCGTAACGTGTCGCCAGGCTATGACTAGTGGAGGCTCACTAGACACAGACTCCAAAGCACGAGTGCTGAAGTACAGACAGGCAAGGAAGAGCTATCGCACGTACTACGAAATACCAAGGTAGCACACCACTACTAAAAGACTCAGGACAAGGCAACTAGACCTGCAGACACAACGATCCTTGAGTCTCACGACTCGGAGTCAAGATCGTCGTACAAAGGGGAACAAGCCGCCAATCGGTCTAATCCTAAGTCAGAGGAAACAACATGACCGCGTAAAATGACACACAGGAACATGAGGGAACACCAAGACCCTCAGCACATCTGGACACGCAACCGAGGTGAGACAACACCTCAAGGCATCCAGAACCATGTCTCGGGTTGGACAGAACCGCCGAGACGCACACAAGGTCTTATGTCAACCATTGGATCTTACCGGGTTGACCAGGACCTATAACGACTCTGAAGTAGCACAGAAACCAATGCATGCCTGGCTACCCTATGTCGTGGTCATAGCCCTCATAGGACATCAAAAGACATCCACGGGACGACAGGCAACCCACAAGGTCGAGCGAAGACAATCAGAAGCCAAAACATCGAGAAACGACACTCAAAAATTAAGCGGAGGAACATACGCTGGCGGTCATAGAATGGGCCGCTAGGTGACTATCGCAGTCAAGCATTACACTGCTAAACCCAGTCAACCCTGAACTGACCTATTCAGACAAACCACCAAAGCTGTCTAATATAGACCCACCACATGGACTAGGCTGTAATGCCCTGGATCTTGATGGATCTTTTGCGGATCTTGCTGGATCTTCGTTGGATCTTTCGGGTCTGTTTCGGATTGGTTTCGTTGAGTTTCGGTTCGCTTTCGTGGCTTCCGAGTTGAGTTTGACGAGCCGTGTGGGTTTTTCTCACGTACTAGTTACGGAACCCTACGGTGAGTTTGTTTGTCGATTCTCGAACTCGGGGATGCTACAGCGACGATGTACTCTTCGAGCCGGTCGTTTCGGCTAATTTTGCGTATTTTTCTGAATTTGTGCATTTTCGGCTCATTTTCAGAATTTTCGAAAATTAGGAAAATTTCCTAATTTCTTTTCTATTTCTTTCCTTTTTCCTCTCTCTCTCCTCATTTCTCACCGCCGCCGTCTCTCTCCCGTTCTCTCTCGTTCTATCCCCTTTTCGGCTCCGACTGCAGACGGAGGCGTGCGTGGGCGAGGTGGCGAGGCCGTAGAGCTGTCGAGGTGCGCGATGGGGCGAGGATCGGATCGGTTCTGGCGCGATCCCGATCGGTGGATTCAAAGCCGGTGAAATCGGTTCGTGAGTGGTTTTCGGCATGGTTTAGTCCCTTCGAGGCACGGTTTCTTCGGTGGAGGTAGGGTGACGGATCCTTGCTTCTCCATCTTCATTTTCCCTGCCATTGCACGGCGTTCGGCTAGGAAACGAGCGTGTTTGGGATTGTTTTACCTAAATCGTGATTTTCGTGGTTTTTAGGGTCGGCCGGTAAACGGTGACCGTTTGCGGTTCAGTTAGTTTCTAAATGACCGCAGGGATGTTGGAATCCCATCCACGTTGATTTCGTGTGATTTGGTGTTCATTCGAGGCCGGTAGAAGCCCAGGAACCTCGGTGACCCACTTTGGGTGGATTTGTCTAGATCGCCCGGATCTTGCATTTTTGAGGTTGCATGTGGGCGTTTTAGCCCTTGAATGTTGTATTTTGTCGTTGTGGTGTGTTTCCCCTGCGTTTCGGCATGAATGGGGCGTGGAACGGGCCGATCCGGCCATTCCTATGTTTTCCCGCCGTAACCGAAGTAGCGGTCATGCCAGCGACCGTTACTTGTCTTTAGCGGCCCTATGACTGACCGTCGTTTGGTCTGAGTCGTTTTGAGCTCTTTGCTTCTGGGTAAGTGACGGCCCAAGGGTGGTGCGTCATTCCCGTGTAACGCGCCAGTGCTTGGCCGTTACTTTCGTTTTGTCGTTTTGCTTTGGGGTTGAGTCGGTTGGTCTAACGCGCTTGACCCAGCGCGTTAGATGAAAGTGACGCGCCTGGTCCTGGCCGTTACTTGCTGTTGACTGACGTTGACTCGTTGAGGCGGTGCCTCCAGCGGTCGTGCCCCTGTGCGTTGTTTGAGTGTAACGCGCCTGCCCCTGGCCGTTACATTCTGCGTGGACGAGGTAGGGTGGCTGTCCCGTTGGAAGTGACGGTGGAGCCCCTGTGCGTCATTTGTGAGTAACGCGCGTGCCTCCGTCCGTCGTTTGCTGTTGTGCTGGGTTGAGGGTGGCTATGCCGTTGCATGTAACGGATAGGCCCCTGTGCGTCGTTTGGATGTGACGCGTCTCCCTTGCCGCGTCGTTTCATGAGTGACGCACCTGGCGTCGCGCGTTACTTCACGTTGGTTCGGGTTTGCTGCACCGTTGGATGTGACGGTGGGGACCCCGTGCGTCGGTTGCTTGTAACGCGCCAGGTGCCGTGCGTTACTTGGCTTTTGTGTGGTTTTGTAGGTTATCAGGGTGGTGTGAGTGACGGCATGTGTCCGTCCGTTGTTTGGGAAATAACGGCCCTGGATAGACCATCATTTGCATGTAGCGGTCTAGGGCTGGTGCGTTACTTTCCTTGTGCCTTGGTTTTCCGTTCGTTGATTCTTGTGTGTCTTGGCTTGGCCTAGTGGTCTGCCCGTTGTCCCGTGGATGTCTCCTGACGTCCTATGAGGGCTAAGACTACGTTGTAAGGTAGCCAGGAGTCTTCTTACTTGAGGTAGGATTCTCCATCCTACTTTTTGTAAGCTGCTGTTCTGTGGTCCAGGTCAACCCGGTTTGACCCAGGGATTGACGTGTGACCTTGTGTGTGGGTGTCTTGGTGGCTTTGTCCGACCCGAGACACTGCTTCTGGATGCTTCGAGGTGTTGCTCTACCTCGGTTTGCATGTCCAGCTGTGCTGAGGGTTCGTGGTGTTTCCCTCAGGTCTCCGTGTGTTATTTTCTGCGGAGCGTGGTTTCTCTGGCTTAGGATTAGACCGATTGGCGGCTTGTCCCGCTGTTTGTGACGATCTTGCCTTTGAGTCGTTCGACTCAGGATCGTTACGTAGGAGGTCTAGTTGCTTTTCCTGAGTTGTCGGCAGTGGCGATGCTGCCATTTGGTGCCTCGAAGTACGTGTTGAGGGGCGTAGTCGCCCGGTTGTACTTCGGCACCTGTGTTTTGAGTTTCAGCGTCGTGTGAAGCCTCCACTTGTTGTTGCCCTAAGGTCTGTTGAGTGCCGACCCGCCTGCGAATGGCGGAGGGGTGTTCCTGTTACACGGTTTGTAAGCTAGTTCCGTGGGCTCCTGTGTGGTAGTAGTGTCCGCTATGGGGAGAAAACTAGCTAGAGGGCCTGGCTTGGGCATAAAGCCAGTGTGTGCACACGTGGTCTGGGACAGAGGACTTACGTCGACGGGCGTGACCCTGACTAGTTACTTGTTCTGTTGTTCCTGTTTGGTTCAGCTTGTGTCTATGTCTCTGCTGTTGTTGTAGCAGTGCTGTAGGCGAGACACTTGAGGTGCGGCGTAAGACGTCAGTGGACGCGGCTGGCTTTGTAAGGAGGTGCTTCCGTCACGTGACGCGTAGCTCTCGCGTTTCCTTGCGCGTTGTGACCTTTGCGAGTTGCCCGTTCGTGGCTGCACTCGGGGTCAGTGTTTTGTCGTCCGCACGATGTTCCGATCATGCGTGGGGCTGTGTACACGATGTTCCCGGTCGTGTACGTGTTTGTTTGGCGTCTGTCTAGGTCTTGTCTAGACCTTTATTGTTTGGGGCTGGTTGATAGACTGGTGTGCCCTTCTGTGTGAGTTTAGGGTCAACCATCTGTTGCCTTTTTGTTTGGAGTAGTTTGGGATGCCGAGGTTAGTTCGGTAGCCGCTTGTTTGGTGCGGGTTCTCATCCCTCTCCTGCGTGTTCCCTACTCCTACTTCCCATCTATTTCTTTATTGCTCTTTAGCGGTAGTTTTACAGCTTTGTAGTGTAGCTTTTCCTGCTTTGCTACACCCGCTGTTCCTGCTGCTTTGTTGTTGCTTCCGTTTGCTTTGTGCGCTGTCCAGTGGGGATCCGCGTGACCCCTACTGAGTTTCTGTTGAGACTCACCCCTGCTACTTTTCAGGTGGGTTTCGCTGTCTGCCTCTGTTGTTCTTGGTGGAGCGCTCTCTTGCTGTTGTGGCTGCCAGCCGTACCTGTGTCGGGCTTCTCCCGACTTCTGTGTACGTTTCTTTCTGTCTGACTGTACTGTGCTAGACTTGTTGTCTTTCCTTTGGGCTGGACTCTGTGTATAATTGTAATTGTTGAAATTATTAATGAAAAGGTAATTTTATTTCTGCTCCTTTAGCAATCCAATCTAATGAAATTTAGTTGCTTACTGTTATATCTTTGTGGCTTCAATGTACTCTACACATGCCCTCCTAACCCTTCAGGGGCCTCATCAGCCTCTTGGGTGGCCTCCCCAGTTCTTGGTATCGGTGTATCGATGTTATCGGTATGTCGGTATCCTGAACTCTGGGTCGTTACATAGGCGGTTCAAGAGACAACCGCCACACTAACCACCCTAAGACATTGACCTAAGACAACGACTTGTAGCGGCCTAAGAAAGGCCCGCTACAGCAAAGAAACGCGTGAAGGTTGGACCACCAAGGCCAACTGACTTAAATCTTGACTAGGTCTAAACCACGGCAACACAAATATCGAGGTAGACCATAGGCCATCGAGACTATCTCCTCAAGACGAAAACTCAAGGAACGCCACTCACATGCGAGGGAACCCAACCACACTCATACCGATACACGATGACTCGATCAAGCATAACACGAAGCCCGATATACACAGACCTACGGGCACACCAATCGAAGTAACTCGGTGCTTCCCGACACCCCAGAAACACGGACAAAGAACACACAGGGTGTCCGGGACACTCACGAGGCCATAGGTCTGTCATTGGGTCTTAACTGGACCGACCGGGACTCAAAACATGCGAAAATACAGCATTCCGGTCGACCGGACCATCGGCTGGACCCGACACGGTCCGTGAGCAACCGCCGGTCGACCTACCCATCAGGTCCGGTCGACCGGTCACGACGAAAAATTGGTAGAATCTAGCACTAACACCCGATTCCACGCCCCGTTTGATTCCGATCGAAGGGGAAAACAACCACAATCACAATACCGACCTTCCACACTCCGGAATGGGTCAAAATAACGCACAAACGGATTGAAACGGGCAACTCCACCGAATTAACCCTATTTGGGTCACCGAGGTTCCCGTGCTCGTATCGGCCCCAAATGACAACCAATTGACACGAAATCAACGGATCTAGAACGCTGACATTCCAGGGGTTCGATTGATACCAACTAATCTAAAAACTGTCTCCGTTTTCCGACGAACCCTACGAACACCCCAAAAGCATGATTTTATCGAAACTGAGCGAAACTCGCACCGAACAACGTGAAATTACTGGGAAATGTAGAGGAGAAGTAGAGCTTCCATCTCCCTACCTCCACCGAAGATTCCGTGCACCGAAGTGACTAAACCATGCCGAAAACCACGTCGCGAGCTCAACCGTCGACTTTGAATCCAATGTTCGGGATTGCGCCAAAACCGATGCGATCCTCGCCCCATCGCGCTCCGGACCACTCCCACCGCATCACCTCTACCTGCCCGAGCCTCCTCCGTCTGCAGCCGGAGCTGGAAGAGCGAGAGAAGAGAGAAAATGGGGGAGAGAGAAGTCACGGCGGCAAAATGAGAAGGGAGGAGAGAGGAGAAGAAAGAAAAAGGAAAAAGGGAAAAGAAATTATGAAAATTTCCTAATTTCTGAAAATTCGATAATTAGCACGAAAATGGACTAATTCAGAAAAATACACAAAAATAGTCGAAACGATCCTCTCAAAGAGTACATCGCTGCTGTAACGTCCTCGAATCGATGAACTGAGAAATAAACTCACCGTAGGGTTCCGTAACTTGTACGAGAGAAAAACCCACACGGATCGTAAAACTCAACTCATGACCCACAAAAGCGATCTGAAACTCTCCGAAAAGGATCCGAAAGACCCAATAAGAATCCAGGGTATTACAACCTCCCCTTCTTCAAGAAATTTCATCCTCAAAATTTAAGGAGCTAGCAAGAAGAAGCAGGGAAGAACAAACCCCAAGACACAACTTGAAACAACACGAATCTCGAAAAAACACCATGACGAAAAAGAGCATCCCGTCGCATCCTGACGAGAGAGAAACCATCTCGCACAGTGCTGACATAGCACGCACAAGACAACACGCGGAAAATGAAGTGACAAACAATCGCAAACCTAATGCTAGTGAAAGACTGTACTGGACTTTCAAGACTCTGGATACTGTATATCTCAGATTCCCATGTACTTCACACAACAATGCTCTGATACCAACTGTGACGACCCGGATCTTGGATACCGGATATACCCGATAGGACTACCGAGTAGACCCGATACCGCTAGGAACCCGTGAAGCCTCCCAAGAGTTGTAAAGCTCCGAAGGGAAAAAGGAATGTCGTGTAGTACAATGAAGCCCCAGATATAACAGTAAGCAATAATATTTCATTAATCAGGTTTGCTAAAGTAGTAGAAATAAAATTACTTTTTAATTAACAGTTTAAGTTTAACAATTATACCAGAGTCCAGTCCAAAGGAAAGACAAGCAGTACAATCAACAGAAAGGAAGGATGTACACTGAGGTCAGGGGAAGCCCGAGGCAGGTACCGCTGGCAACTACGAACTCGCCACACCAGGAACCGCAAGGAAGAAGAGACGACCCTACCTGAAAAGCAAGGGTGAGTCTCGTGTCACTGGCCCAGTAGGGGTCACACGGATCCCCACTGAAAAATTACGCAGTAACACGGAACAACAACTAAAATAGCAACAGTAGGTAAAGCAACAAGAGTAGTAAAGCAGGAAAGGTAAACTACAACTAGAAAGCTATAAAAGAAAATCAAAAAAGGAAGGAGTAGAGCAACTAAAAGAAAAGGGAAAAGAAGCCGTACCGAACAAGCACAGCAGCCGAACTAGCCTCGGCTCCCTGAACTACTCCGGGCAGCAATAGGAATGCGAACCTTGATCTGGCAAAGTCAGGAGTTACCGATCTGTCGACAAGACACCAGCCTCAAAACTAAGGCCTACGGAAACAGGTAAAAAGCCTTGAAAGGACCTAGATAGACACAGACACAGACACACTAAAGCATACATGACTCGATTGACGTGTACACTCCTCTAGACACAACCACACACACACGACTAGAACATCGTGCATACGACACAACACTGACCTCGGGCAAGACCACGAGAGGGCTAACCCGAAAAAGTCACGACGCACAAGAAACGTGAGAGTCACGTGTCACGTGACGGAAGCACGCCCTCATTAGAAGAATAGCCAGCTGCGTCCATTGACGTCTTATGCTGCGCCTACAAGTGTCTCGCCTACGTTGCCTCCTAAAGCATGATAGAGACTGAGACACGCTCAGAACCAGAATAGGAACTACAATAACGAGTGACTAGACAGGGTAACGCCCGTCGGCATCAGTCCAAGCCCCTGACCCTGTGTGCATACACCGACTCTTGCTGGAGAGCCAGGCCTCTAGCTAGTTTTCCCCACCTGGCAGGACGCTACTGTATAACAGGGGCCCACGGAAACTAGCTTACAAACCGTATCTCGAGAACTGCCTTCGCCACCACTCCCAGGTGGGTTGACACGTCGTAACGTGTCGCCAGGCAACGACTAGTGGAGGCTCACTAGACACAGACTCCAAAGCATGAGTGATGAAGTACAGATAGGAAAGGAAGCGTTGTCACACGTACTGCGAAGCACCAAGGTAGCACACCGCTGTCGAAAGACTCAGGACAAGGCAACTAGACCTGCAGACACAACGATCCTTGAGTCTCACGACTCAGAGTCAAGATCGTCATACAAAGCGGAACAAGTCGACAATCGGTCTAATCCTAATTTAGAGGAAACAACATGACCGCGTAAAATGACACACAGGGACATGGGGGAACACCAAGACCCTCAGCACATCTGGACACGCAACCGAGGTGAGACAACACCTCAAGGCATCCAGAACCATGTCTCGGGCTGGACAGAACCGCCGAGATGAACACAAGGTCTTATGTCAACCATTGGATCTTACCGGGTTGATAAGGACCTATAACGACTCTGAAGTAGCACAGAAACCAATGCATGCCTGGCTACCCTATGTCGTGGTCATAGCCCTCATAGGACATCAAAAGACATCCACGGGACGATAGGCAAACCACAAGGTCGAGCCAAGACAATCAGAAGCCAAAACATTGGGAAACGACACTTAGAAATTAAGCGGAGGAACATACGCTGGCAGTCATAGAATGGGCCGCTAGGTGACTATCGCGGTCAAGGATTAGGCCGCTAAACCTAGTCAACCCTGAACCGACCTATTCAGACAAACCACCAAAGCGATCTAATATAGACCCGCCACACGGACTAGGCGATTCAAGAGACAACCGCCACACTAACCGCCCTTAGACATTGACCTAAGATAACGACTTGCAGCGGCCTTAGAAAGACGCGCTACAGCGAAGAAACGCATGAAGGTTGGACCACCAAGGCCAACTGAGTTAAATCTTGACTAGGTCTAAACCACGGCAACATGAATACCGAGGTAGACCACAGGCCGCCAAGACTATCCCCTAAAGATGGGAACTCAAGGAAGGCCACTCACATGCGGGGGAACCCCACCGCACTCATACCGATACACGGTGACTCGATCAAGCGTAACACGAAGCCCAAGATATACACACGTACGGGCACGCTAATTAAATTAACTCGGTACTTCCCGACACCCTAGAAACACGGACACGGAACCCACAGGGTGTCCGGGACACTCGCGAGGCCATAGGTCGGTCATTGGGTCTCAATTGGATCGACTGGGACTCAAAATAGGCGAAAATACAACATTCCGGTGGACCTGAACCCTGGGGTCGGTCGACCTGACAGGGTCGATCGGCCAGCCCAGGTGGTCCGGTCAACCGGACCATCGGCTGGACCCGACACGGTCCTTGAGTAACCGCCGGTCAACCGACCCATCAGGTCCGATCAACCGGTCACGATAGAAAACTGGCAAAACCAAGCCCTAACGCCCGATTCCACGCCCCGTTCGATTCCGATCGAAGGGGAAAACAACCACAATCACAATACCAACCTTCCACACTCCGGAAGGGGTCAAAATAACGCACAAACGGAATGAAACGGGCAATTCCACCGAATTAACCCTATTTGGGTCACCGGGGTTCCCGGGCTCGTACCGGCTCCAAATGACAACCAATTGACATGAAATCAGCGGATCTGGAACGCTGACATTCTAGGGGTTCGATTGATACCAACTGATCTAAAAACCATCGCCATTTTTCGGCGAACCCTACGAACACCCCAAAAGTATGATTTTATCGAAACTGGGCGAAATCCGCTCAAACTCACACCGAACAACGCAAAATTACAGGGAAAATGTAGAGGAGAAGTAGAGCTTCCATCTCCCTACCTCCACCGAAGATTTTGTGCACCGAAGTGAGTAAACCACGCCAAAAACCACGTCGCGAGCTCGACCGTCGGCTTTGAATCCACCGTTCGGGATCGTGCCAAAACCAATCCGATCCTCACCCCATCGCGCTCCGGATCACTCCGACGGCATCACCTCTACCTGCCCGAGCCTCCTCCGTTTGCAGCAGGAGCCGGAAGGGCGAGAGAAGAGAGAAAACGGGGGTGAGAGAAGTCACGCGGGTGAAATGAGAAGTGAGCAGAGATGAGAAGAAAGAAAAAGTAAAAAGGGAAAAGAAATTAGGAAATTTTACTAATTTCCAAAAATTTGATAATTAGCTCGAAAATGGACTAATTCAGAAAAATATGCAAAAATAGTCGAAACGATCCTCTCACAGAGTACATCGCTACTGTAACGTCCTCGAGTCGATGAACTGAGAAATAAACTCACCGCAGGGTTCTGTAACTTGTACGAGAGAAAAACCCACACGGATCGTAAAACTCAACTCAGAACCCGCAAAAGCGATCCAAAACTCTCCGAAAAGGATCCGAAAGACCCAATAAGAATCCAAGGTATTACATTCATTCTCAGATTTCAAACAGTTTATTTCAGATGACATTTTCTTTTTCAATTTTCTATTTTTAGACTTGGCTTTCTTGTATTTATCTAACAACCCATAATACAATTTCATCAAGTCATTAAAAGTAAGTTCATCGGATTCAGAACTTACTTGAGAAGAAGATTATTCCTGTTGATCACTGTTGTGATCCTTGGCCATTAAGCATTTGTTTCCTTCTTGCGTATGAATCTCTGTCAGTTTGTCCAGGATTTCCTTTGCACTCATGTACATGGAAACACTAGGGAACTCATCAAAATTTATTGCCCTCTTTATCATCTTCAGGGCTTTCACATTATCTGCATTCTTTAGTCTGCGTATGACATTCCATTTGAATTCATCCTCTGGAATGTCATATGGACCGTATGCAAATAGTACCCAGAGATTTGAATCAACGGCGTTCACATAATCTTTAAATTTTCCTAGCCAAATGTAGAAAATGGAACTGTCAAACTTTGGAGGATTGGCCATGATAACATATTTAAATCAGAGATTAGAAAACACTGGATTCACCAATGAGACAGGATTAGATCTGTAGATCGTTGGATCCATAAACATAGAAACCCGCTCTGATACCAATTGATAGGTTTGGTGATCCTCTCTGATTGCACAAGTGAGATCCAGAGGGGGGGTGAATGGATCCCTGTTGGAACTTTTTGCGGAATTAAAATTTAAGCTACTCTAACCGATCTAAAACAAAAGCAATGTTCTACTTACAAAGTACGCACCAGCAAGTATTCCTCAAATGAAGAAAGTGATCAATCAACCAATTATAGTACTTGGCAGAGGTTTGATCTAAGATCTCCTCATGCAATTGGTGACATTCCAGATAGGCCTGACCTATCCTTCCTACCTTACCTTTTGATATACTGATTGGTTGATGACTCACTCAGATCATAAGAATGAAATTGCATTCAGACTTGAAACCAAACAGATAGTTGTCCTAATCATGCATCTACGCAAAGTAATGAACAGATAGGCAATCATACATGGGACAAATATTTTTAGGTGGTACGGTCTCAACCTTGAGACCTACGTCCACCCCACACTCAAACCTGAGTGTGGCTTCTGCTGACACACAGCTTGACCGCTGATCAACAGCTTCGGGGACGATCCCTACAACCGCTGACTAATAGCTTGATCCGCTGAGCCTCACAGCTTGCTAACCGCTGGGCACCACAGCTTGCTGTCTGAGGAACAGATCCTCGCCACTGAGCATCACAGCTTGCTCCGCTGACTTACAGCTTGAAAAACAACGATGAAAGAGAAATACAAAGAACTGAAAACGATGAACAGATGTAGCAGGAAAAACAATGTAGCTCAAAGTGAGCAAACGATTCTAGATCTGATCTAGAAATCATGACTATAACAACTATCACTTCTTCTCCTCTTCTCCGATGCTCTATTTTGAGGCTTCTTCACCTTTACGTTGCTAACTCTCAATTTCCATCATTTTTCTCTCAGGCACTCTCACTGCTCTCAATTCACTCTTCTTCTTAGATTGCCTCCACTCCCTCTAATTTCTTCCTCTCACTATCTCTTCTTCTTTCTACACTTAGCTTCGCTGCTTTTCTCTTCTTCTCGATAATCACTTTTCTTAACTTCTATTCACTGCTTCTGCTCACTACTTGTCTTCTTAGAGATCCACGTTTATATATATATATATATATATGTGCGAACTGGATGATGTGGACCCCGCACAATTTCGCTCCGACGTGTGGAGGGAGGATTCCCACCAATGCTTTGTCAGAAAAGTATCCCGAGTGGATCCACGTGTCAGATATTGAAGATGAGGCGAGACCACGTGGCTGATCGATCTTGAAGAACTGGCTGCCTTGGATCACGTGTCAGATTAAGTCAGTTATGGGAACACGTGATTACTTAAGTCTCTGCTACTCTCAGTCCTTTAAGTGTTTGACTGAATTTCTATCAATAAGAGATAAGTCATTTCGTCAAACACCTTTTTCATCATTACTACTGAGGAGAATACATACTTAGACAACTTCATGAAAATCAGATGCTCAGATCAATAGAAAGTATGATAATGCAGATGCCTCAAAGCATAGACTCAATGCACAGACCTGATGACCTGGCTTCTACATGTGCGCCGACCCTAGACTCTACATGTGCACAGACCTAGACTCTACATGTGCACAGACAAAGTAAAGCATGTTAAAGAATGTGCATTGATGGGGGCATCTCTCGCCCTTCATATTTTTTTACAACTTCAATTGCCTGCTAGCATAGCTCCATTGTGTCCGTCATATTTCTCTAAGTCGAGTCATGTAATTTTCATATTTTCTTTGAGTCATAATCATGTAATTTTCCTTTTATTTGAGTCATTTCCCTACGTTTGAGTCACATTAGGCTAATGAGTTTGCTATTGGGCCTATTTCTTTGGGCTAGGCCCATGGGCGTCCCCCCCTTCCTTCGGTTATTTGTTAATGTGTCAAAAGTCAGGGTCTTATTGTAAATTATGGGATCCCTATAAATAGGACTCCACTCTCTCCATTTTGAGGTAATGAATCATTGAATGAAAAATGCCATTTGAGAGTCCAAAGCTTAGTTTAGTGGAGTGATTCAAACAATTTTTGGGTGAGAAGCCCTAGGGGAGAGATTCCCCACCCTTCCCTCTCTTAATCTCTTTTTTTCACCCCACTTTCTCTCTCCTCAACACCCAATTTCGAATTTTCTTCTCTCTCCTCCCTTCCCAACCACCTCAACCCCCACCTACCATCATTAAAGCCCTCCACTTCCCCATGGCCTCCATTACTCCACCCACCTAGTCCCAAGGAGATCCCTCACCATTCCAACACCATCTTCCACATTCCAACACCTCTTTCCCCATTCCAACACAATCAACCCCTTCCCCACACAACCCCACAACTTCCAAGGCCATTTCAAATTTGAAATCCACCACTCCCTCCATGATTTGGCCGCCCCCCCTCTCCCTTCTAGCTAGGGTCGCCCCTCTCATCTCCCTCCATTCACCTCCATTGCCTCCACCTTCCCCTACCTCCAGCTGAGGACCTGCCCCCACTGCCCCCTCCCATCCCCTTCCTATCTCCATTAGCATTCCCCATCCCTCCATACACACTACTTCTTCCACCCCATCACCCCTTTCATACATACACCTCCCCCGTCTCCTTCTTTAGAAGCCAACACAAGAGTTGCAGGTTACTGTCCACAGGTTGCAGATGAACCAGTCTCTTGCAGCGATCACCACGATGCCATCCGGACGAGTTTGAAGACACAAGAGCCTTTGTTGGAAGCTTCTCCGGGTCTTCTTCGCAACAGAAGTGGTTTCGTCTTCATCGGAGCTCGGGGCTGTTCAGAAACTCCGTTCTCCCCCGACTGCGTGGAACCGATCCTGCTGAGCACCAGAACCGGATTGAGAGCCCTGCCACGACAAACCTCGGAGGAATCAGTCCACCATTTCTTCTACAAAGTTCTACTTCTCCCTGTCTATTTTCAGAATCAGGAAGCGGAGTTCCATTCGGCCTCCGGTGGCCGGAGTTACCAATTTTCTCCCTCTGCTGCGTCGCTCTGCTACAACAAAGTCTGCTTCGACCTGTCAGCAGTGTTCAGTGTCCTCAGACCTCCCCCGACATAGGAAGGCTTCCCCGTCTATTTTTCTGCGAAGAGAGCTTGACTACGATTCCAACGACTCTGACGGCGCCTGATTCCAACAACGGGAACGGCCGGGATACCCTCTGCATCCTACTGTTGGAAGTCAGTCCCTGCTAGTCTGAGAAACAGAGGTCCTGTTCCATCTTCAGCCCCGACCAGTAGCTTCTCCAGAAGAAATCACAAAAATTCCGAGGCATTCCCCTTCCTATTACAAAGATTTCTCCTCTGACCTCGCCATCAGCAAAATTCGTGAGCGGGATCCACAGCTGCAACACCGACCCACTATCCCTGTTGGCAGACAGCCGGCAGAGTCGGCATCCCCACTTAGTCATCATTCTTTGCTTTAGTTTCCCCACCCCGCTTGGCTGGCTGAAGGCCCCTCCCTGTGTGGAGGTAGTATTGTTGTATTCACATTAACCCCAACCCCAAGATCCCCCCCCCTTGCATGGGGTGTAGTGCATGTAAATTAAAATTTCAGATCGAAGCTTCTCCGGCGCGGCGTGCAGGTAAGCCCACGCTTCCTCGCTCGCCCTCGTCTCCGACCGGGATCGGTGTCTTCACACCGACTAGGTGAGCCACTGCACACTCCTCTTTGCTGAAATTCCCTTGCTTAAGTAGTATCGCATCTTAGTGCCGTCGGTGGTAAGTGGAGCACCCGAACCCGAATTTGCTTGTGATTGAGTGACTATCGCAGGTGAGTTGCGAGAGAGCCATTAACACCCACGCCCTCGGCGTGCTGGCCGCCTATGAGAGTGGTCATCCTAGGACCCTTGAGAGGTCCAATCCAAAGCTAGCCAACCCCCGGAGCAGCCAGGGCCCGTCCCGGACCCTCACCACTATCACCGGTTTGCCTACGGGCACAAGAGTGCGCTTAGCGGGTGAGTCCGCCCGAGAAAAGTCACCGATTCATGCGTTGGTTGCTTGCTAGGTCCAAGGGTCATTTGATCATGTGATGATCCCCCAAGGTTGTTTCACATCAAGTGGTATCAGAGCAAGTCTTTGACTTGTTCTCACAAGTCAAGTCCATGGGCATGCTTGCATTAGAGTTCTGATCGGATCGTTCCATGCATTATCCACCTCCCATTGTTATTGAGTCTACAGACCAAAATGCCCAAATTCCCATCATATCCCAAGCATACCTACCTAATGGGAGCCCCACAGAAATTGACTTCATCTACATGGTAGAAGATAATTGGGTATCCCCCGAAATTGTAGCCACCCTCTCTACGACCGGACAAATTGTGCACAACGGAGACCTAGTCTTCGTTGAATTCCATAAATGGTTTGGAGATATCAAATACTTTGATGGAGCATGGTGTCAAATTGGTACTTTGGAAGGCCCTTGCATAATCCTAGGGAAACAATGGCTTGATGAACGGAATACCACCTTCCACCCATTGCGTTGGTCTTGCCTAGTTCATCCCCCACATCTCCCGGGAGCCTATGGTTTCAACAACCTTTTGTTCCCTCACCCACCGGAGCCCCATACCCGGCCACCATTCCCTCTCAACCCACTTCAAAGAATAAATGAGGTCATGAGTGAACATGAGGAGAACCCGGCCCACAAGACCAAATCCCCGGGATTGGACATCAACCCAAATCCTTTCCCCACATTCAAGGAAATTCATACTCCTATCAATAAGGAAGAAGGACATCAACTCATCCCCATCCTTGAGGAAACCCAAGTTCATATCTATGGTGAGGAAGAATCACAAATGTCCCCTTCACATAGCTTGAACCCCCAAGAGCCACAAGCCTTCACAAATAACACCATAATCATAGATGGGCCCCTAGCTAGATGGCTAAAGGAGATACCACTTCATCCCATCATGTCCTATGTTTACCCACCTATGAAGGAAAATCATCCCATAGTGCCCATCTCCTCTTATCACACCACAATCCAAGCATCTTATCAAGTAGAGACCTTAGAAGATTTTCTTAGAGGCTTAGCATGGCAAATTGAGTTCACTAGTATGTTAACCCCTATGACCGAACAACCTAGGAGCCTTGGCCTCCTACACCTATGCATCGGGTCAATCACCTCGGTCTATACTATTGGTTTCTACACTAGCGACCTCCTTTTCCTTCTCCCTATGGTAGAAGAACCCATCTCGATCCACTCCCCTACCATTGAGATCCCAAATACTTTGATCGGCCAACCCACTAGAAACCTTGGCCCAATTACCTTGGAGGAGGATGACTCACAATTTGGGAACCTTGAAAACATAGAGTGCCTCCCTCTAGGAAGACTTTTCCGCGACCCCTTTGATCCCTTCCTATGGGAGTCTAGTTCCCCATGTGACTCAACCATCTTACCCACCACCCACCATTTCCTACCCTCACCCACCATATTGGACCAAACCCACCTCATCCATAACCTGGGTTACACCTTGGAAACCATGACCTTGGGCCACATACCCCTAGGTAATAAGGTGGTGCCCCACCCCATGATGACCACCTTCTTAGATCCATTCGATCCTTTCCAATGGCAGTTAAAGGGTTGTCTCACACCTATACACATGAAAGTCACCATTAGGAAAGACATGCATGTGTCTAGGCTTACCACACCACTTGACATGAACACTATGTTGGGTCCATTCATTCATATCACCCACATGTCAAGTGGAAAGCATGAGTGGTCCATATTCGGATGTAATGGGCCACCGTCATTCATCATAAGTCTTAAACATGTTAGAAGCATTCACGGATGTTCGGGTCCCCCGGCACTCACACATGAAAGGTACACCTATGGATGCCCCGGCCCTCCCTCACTTCACATTGGTCATACACATGTCAAAGGCATCTACGGATGTCCGGGTCCCCCGATATTTACCACCACTTTGCATGATAGGGCCACCTATGGGTGCCCCGGCCCACCTAAGTTGACCGAAGTCTACACTGCATCATTACATGATAGGTCTACTTTTGGTTGCCCCGGTTCCCCTTTGCATACCACACACTTCCCACCCACACCGCACCGTAGCTCAAGGCATACTCATTCAAGCAAGCATCTAGCAATGGGCGGTGAGGATCGTAATAAGCGGGCAAAACTCACAAGTGGCACTTTGAATTCCAAGAAGGTAACCTCACGATGGTGGCTTTGGAATGACTCCACCTTAGGGTCACCTCCAAATCGAGGGCACGAGGACTTGGACCTTCCATGTTCCAAGTGGCTTTGGCAACCTGGCTTATGGGTTGGATTTACTCATGGGATTTTGGGATATACCTCACTTTTCATATAACGGATCTAGCACCCTCTAAGGGCACCACGGTAGATCCTAGTGAGCACCTTGAGCCTACCCCCATCTATGTGAGCGACACCCTCGGAGAGCTTCCACATAAAAGCATGAGAGTCCGACATGTGCACACGGAGGCAATACTGGGCAAGCAAGGTACTATCATTGGCAAGAGGGTGTGTCCAAGCCACCTTGAGAAGTTGAAGCGTCGTCCCCTGGTTGCGAACGCGAGGTTGAGTTTGGAGGTTGTAGCTTGCTCGGAGTTGCGTTGGAAGACCTCTCCCCCGGCGGACTCACACTCGACGGAGTCGAGTTCTTCGCACCCCGGGGGTATGATGGGGGCATCTCTCGCCCTTCATATTTTTTTACAACTTCAATTGCCTGCTAGCATAGCTCCATTGTGTCCGTCATATTTCTTTAAGTCGAGTCATGTAATTTTCATATTTTCTTTGAGTCATAATCATGTAATTTTCCTTTTATTTGAGTCATTTCCCTAAGTTTGAGTCACATTAGGCTAATGAGTTTGCTATTGGGCCTATTTCTTTGGGCTAGGCCCATGGGCGTCCCCCCCTTCCTTCGGTTATTTGTTAATGTGTCAAAAGTCAGGGTCTTATTGTAAATTATGGGATCCCTATAAATAGGACTCCACTCTCTCCATTTTGAGGTAATGAATCATTGAATGAAAAATGCCATTTGAGAGTCCAAAGCTTAGTTTAGTGGAGTGATTCCAACAATTTTTGGGTGAGAAGCCCTAGGGGAGAGATTCCCCACCCTTCCCTCTCTTAATCTCTTTTTTTCACCCCACTTTCTCTCTCCTCAACACCCAATTTCGAATTTTCTTCTCTCTCCTCCCTTCCCAACCACCTCAACCCCCACCTACCATCATTAAAGCCCTCCACTTCCCCATGGCCTCCATTACTCCACCCACCTAGTCCCAAGGAGATCCCTCACCATTCCAACACCATCTTCCACATTCCAACACCTCTTTCCCCATTCCAACACAATCAACCCCTTCCCCACACAACCCCACAACTTCCAAGGCCATTTCAAATTTGAAATCCACCACTCCCTCCATGATTTGGCCGCCCCCCCTCTCCCTTCTAGCTAGGGTCGCCCCTCTCATCTCCCTCCATTCACCTCCATTGCCTCCACCTTCCCCTACCTCCAGCTGAGGACCTGCCCCCACTGCCCCCTCCCATCCCCTTCCTATCTCCATTAGCATTCCCCATCCCTCCATACACACTACTTCTTCCACCCCATCACTCCTTTCATACATACACCTCCCCCGTCTCCTTCTTTAGAAGCCAACACAAGAGTTGCAGGTTGCTGTCCACAGGTTGCAGATGAACCAGTCTCTTGCAGCGATCACCACGACGTCATCCGGACGAGTTTGAAGACACAAGAGCCATTGTTGGAAGCTTCTCCGGGTCTTCTTCGTAACAGAAGTGGTTTCGTCTTCATCGGAGCTCGGGGCTGTTCAGAAACTCCATTCTCCCCCGACTGCGTGGAACCGATCCTGCTGAGCACCAGAACCGGATTGAGAGCCCTGCCACGACAAACCTCGGAGGAATCAGTCCACCATTTCTTCTACAAAGTTCTACTTCTCCCTGTCTATTTTCAGAATCAGGAAGCGGAGTTCCATTCGGCCTCCGGTGGCCGGAGTTACCAATTTTCTCCCTCTGCTGCGTCGCTCTGCTACAACAAAGTCTGCTTCGACCTGTCAGCAGTGTTCAGTGTCCTCAGACCTCCCCCGACATCAGAAGGCTTCCCCGTCTATTTTTCTGCGAAGAGAGATTGACTACGATTCCAACGACTCTGACGGCGCCTGATTCCGACAACGGGAGCGGCCGGGATACCCTCTGCATCCTACTGTTGGAATTCAGTCCCTGCTAGTCCGAGAAACAGAGGTCCTGTTCCATCTTCAGCCCCGACCAGTAGCTTCTCCAGAAGAAATCACAAAAATTCCGAGGCATTCCCCTTCCTATTACAAAGATTTCTCCGCCGACCTTGCCATCAGCAAAATTCGTGAGCGGGATCTACAGCTGCAACACCGACCCACTATCCCTGTTGGCAGACAGCCGGCAGAGTCGGCATCCCCACTTAGTCATCGTTCTTTGCTTTAGTTTCCCCACCCCGCTTGGCTGGCTGAAGGCCCCTCCCTGCGTGGAGGTAATATTGTTGTATTCACATTAACCCCAACCCCAAGATCCCCCCCCCTTGCATGGGGTGTAGTGCATGTAAATTAAAATTTCAGATCGAAGCTTCTCCGGCGCGGCGTGCGGGTAAGCCCACGCTTCCTCGCTCGCCCTCGTCTCCGACCGGGATCGGTGTCTTCACACCGACTAGGTGAGCCACTGCACACTCCTCTTTGCTGAAATTCCCTTGCTTAAGTAGTATCGCATCTTAGTGCCGTCGGTGGTAAGTGGAGCGCCCGAACCCGAATTTGCTTGTGATTGAGTGACTACCGCAGGTGAGTTGCGAGAGAGCCATTAACACCCACGCCCTCGGCGTGCTGGCCGCCTATGAGAGTGGGCATCCTAGGACCCTTGAGAGGTCCAATCCAAAGCTAGCCAACCCCCGGAGCAGCCAGGGCCCGCCCCGGACCCTCACCACTATCACCGGTTTGCCTACGGGCACAAGAGTGCGCTTAGCGGGTGAGTCCGCCCGAGTAAAGTCACCGATTCATGCGTTGGTTGCTTGCTAGGTCCAAGGGTCATTTGATCATGTGATGATCCCCCAAGGTTGTTTCACATCATGCATCGACCTTGTAGAGTATGATACAATATGTGCATCGACCTGGAGAACATGCTACACTACATGCATCGACCTGATGTGCATAATACTTGCATGAGCGTTGGCCTTCTAGAATGAGTGTAAGGATGTGCATCAACCTTGCTTTACACAAGGTAGAACGTGCATCGACCTTGCTTTACACAAGATACAACGTGCATCGACCTTGCTTTACACAAGGTGCAACATGCATCGACCTTGCTTCACACAAGGTGCAATGTGCATCGACGTTGCTTTGCACATTGTACAATGTGCATCGACATTATGTTGAACGTAATACAAGGATGCATCGACTTGACATGATGAAGACATGTACGTGCATCGACCTAACAGACGTAATATGAGGATGTGCACCGACCTGACAGACTTAAGAATAAAATGTGCATTGATGGTGAGGACACCAGAGCACGAATACGGCTCGACTCAGCGAGCCGTCGGTACCGGACCCGTAGCATGACTCAGTCGACACCGACCTCTTTGTGGCTGGGGGACAATCTGGAGTCACCACCGGAGCTTTGATAGTTCAGTACGTATTTTATACGTTTTCATATTTTATACGTATTTAGTCATCTTTGGTGTGTATTTAGCATGTATTTGGTGTGTGTTTAGTTTGTATTATCTTGGGTTTTTATATTAGGTCAATGGTAGAATAATTGACCATGTATTTGTAATTTTTATTTATTTTGGTCCAAGGGGGGATTAATATGGTCCAAGGTGAATAAAATAACCAAGCCATTTATGTTGACTTGGAGAGAGGGGCGCCCCCTCTTTTGTCCCCTTGTGGGATTATTTTATTTAACCTTGTCCCCCATTTCCCCATTATACCCCCTTGACCAAAGGCATCCTAGGTCATTTGGCTAGGTCTAGGGTTTTAGTATAAAATGTCTCTTGTTGTATTTTGTTCAAATTAATGAAGAAATTTTATAAGCATAGTGATTTGGGTGCACCCCCCCCCCTCTCTCCCTTGTTCTTGGTGTTCTTCATCTTCCTCCTCCAATCTTCTTCAGATCTGAGCCTAAATCCTCCATCTCTCTCAAATTTCTTCCTCTTCCCCTCTTCCTGTATCTGCTGTGATCGTTCACAGCCACTGCCGCCGCCGTTCGTGCCGCCGTTGAGCCACCACAAGCCGGTTTCCTCTTGCTGCCCCAAAATTCGGAGTTGCAGGATAACAGCTCGGTGAAAGGGCTGGTACGGAAGATCCAACCGTTGGATTGCGATGAGATTTTGAGGGTAGCTTTCCCCCATCATACCCCAATCCCAGTTTAATCTTCACGCCGATTTGAGGCCGTTTTCCCCCTTTCCTGGCCACCTATTCTTCCCTCTCAAAGTTTGCCTGTGTGCATATCTGTGAGATAGATCTTGGGAGCCGAATTTTCTCACCCCTCAAATGTTGTCAGAAAATTACAAAAAAACTATGTGCATCACCATCACACTCTCCTCTATCCACCATAAAAATCACAAGTCCTAATTCGTTCGTTTGATCCTCGGTCAAAGCCCTTGAACAGGCAGATCCCTTTCTGCCCTGTCTGTTCTGAGTTTCGGGTTAAGGAAATTAGTCAAATAGCAGTCATTTTCATTTCAATTCCACCGGTTGGATGGATCTGAAATTGCAGTATGTCGTAGGATTTTAAGTCCTCTTTCCGACGGTACCCATTGCATCTCGATCAGACGTCAGATCTAGGTGTACCATCCATTTTCGTGGAGGCGCGTGATTCTACTCTGAGCCAGGCCAGAAAAAGGGGCTACCGAATAATTCCCAAATAAATACGTCGGGGTATCTTCAGCGACCGCCGCTCCCTGGGGTTGACCAGAGACCCGCTGCCACCATCCCAGCACACCTCCGCCTTCAGGAGACTCCCAGAGATCGACATCCCTTTGGACGCCCGTGCTTGCTGTCTTGCCGGACAAAAGTTGCAGCTTCGGAGTCGCAG
This sequence comes from Amorphophallus konjac, assembly GCA_022559845.1. Classification (NCBI taxonomy): domain Eukaryota; kingdom Viridiplantae; phylum Streptophyta; class Magnoliopsida; order Alismatales; family Araceae; genus Amorphophallus; species Amorphophallus konjac. The sequence goes on along the minus strand of CM040118.1, from coordinate 239,498,091 downwards.
CCCACAACCGCCGGGCACGCCGCCAACACGCTGCCCGTCAACCCTGGAACGGTGCTCTCGGACCACTGTTGTGGCTCTTTCCCTCCCTGCGTGGAGTGGGCCTTAGTTATCTTGCTGTAATTAATTTTCCATTTGTACCGGGAGTGACGATTCTCGGCCGGGAAGTCTTCCCCACGCCTCGAGCGTGGAGATACACTCGCCACCCACCTTGTCTTATTTGCCTGGCTAGTATAGATTCTACTACCACTGCATGTGAGTTAGTTATTTCCTAGCTAGTTAAATATTAATCACCACTGTGAGTTGTGAGAGCGAAACCCTCCCGTGACTCATTCCGAGCACGAGAGCGAGCTGACCACCCGAGACTCAAAGCCGGTTTCCCAACCGTGCAGATCGTCACGTTTCCCTCGCTGGGGACGACCGTGGGTTTAGCGCTTCTTGTTTGGGGCATGATCGCCTCTTCTGGAGCTCGTTCGGTGGCGCATTGTAGTGCTGTTGCTGGTCGCGTCGTCTTATTAGTCATGTCGTCCTATAGAGTCCAAGGTCGCAACCAGTCTTAGTCGAGTCCCGTAGTCGTCCCGCATCAAATTGGTATCATAGACGGTTTAAGTCTTGGGTAGTCAATCCAAGGTGCTCCATTTCATCTGGTATATCCAAAGGTGTTCTCGGAACGGTAGGCTACGCCTATTGGGAACGGGGCTCACTTGCGTGAGTGCGGTCTTCGGATCAAAACTTCACCTCGTACCAGACATTGGAGTCTAGGTCGTCTTTCATTTTGCATTGGTCCTTCCACATAGGTCATAGTGAGTCACCCCTTAGTTCCCTCTAGGTCATCTCCCATTGCATGCCAACCCGTGGAGGTGCGCAGTACCATCGCCCTGACACCATGGGTGAACCCCGAGGTGCCAACTCGGGAGGCCGAACTCTGGATGACGTGGTCGCTCTACTCATGGAGCGCATGGGTAGGTTCGAACAAATTAGTAGGGAGAACACCGACCACTTGGAGAGCCATCTCAAGAGCATGGAGGACAGTGCCGAGGTCTCCGACCGATCTATCCATGGTCTGGTTGGAATGATGGAGAATGTGGAGAGAGTCCCCCGCCAAGAGCTCCCCGGAGCTGCCTCAGCCCCTCAGGCGCCCCCTCAGGCGCCTGGTGTCCCGCCAGCCCCAGTTAGGGCTGAGGAGCGACAGCCACGTGCTCCCTATGTTGAGGACTACGAGTCCAAAAATGATTATGGGGGAAATGGCCGACGGTGTCGTGGTAACTGACCACAGAGGGATGATGAGGACGAGCGGGTGATGCAGGACGGACACGGGAGACGACACTATTAGGTGCCACCCTCGGACTCTAGATGAAGACGCGACCAGCAGCACACACCAGGGAGACACTAAGCCCGACACTACGTGCTCCTAGTGGCAAAACGTCGCTAACAGAAGTGGAAGCTCACTCGTCGTCCCAAGCGAGGGAAAGCGCGGACCGTGTGCGGTTAAGGAACCGGCGGAGGTCAAGGGTAGTCCGACTCAACTTCCGGACTCGGATCGAGTCGCGGGACGGGTCACACTCACTCTCACAGCGGTGACATGGACACACGGGCTAGTACCTACACTCTCGGCAGTGGCAAAAGACCATATACTAGCTAAGCAAATGAATGCCAAGAGGTTCGGACCATTACCTCCACGCACCCGGCGTGGCGAAGACAACCCCGGCCGAATTACGGATCCCCGGTTAAACAATTTTACAACAGTACAATGATTTGACCCACTCCACGCAGGGAGGTAAAAGGTCACATGTGGGGTCCGGGAATCACGTAAATCGGGTTGACGGGCAGCATCTTGATGTCGCCCGGCGGTGCCGAACTCCGCGTTTTCGTGCTTTCCGAACGGCGGGTTCTGCGGGCCCGCGGGACCCACGGATGGCGCTGTCCTCCGGATCTGCGGGGGTGGGACCCACTATGATGGGGACCCCTAGTGGCGCGCCTCCACGGACGGCGGTCGGCCGAGAACACCGATCGGGGGTCGATCGGCCCCGATTCCCAATTGATGAACTAGCTGTCCACGGATTTTGGTTGCTATCTTACGGCGCGTGCTCCGGCGAAAACGGCCGATGCGAGCAATCCCGACGTCGGATCGGGACGCATGAGCTATCGTTGGAAAGCTCTCTTCAAATGCTTTGATCTAGACCCAGAGAGATCTGCTGGATCTGGACGGATCAGAACTTTATTGAATTTACAAGCCCCTGTTGTACAGTAACCGAAATCTTAGATCTGCAGGGCACTTATCTGAGAACCACCATTGACTGCCCAGTAAACCTCCGATTCAGCTCTTGAGCTCTTCTTCAAAGTTGTAGGGGATCAAATCACGGAATTGGGACTATTTTTGGAATTTGATTTGAAGGTGGTGGTGATTTACTATGATTTTTTGGGTGGCTGGTGGTCGGATCTGGGAATAGGGGGATAGAACTGTAGCTGGGACTGAGAACGATTTTTAGAAAATATGAGATGGACGAATCAAAAATTGAGAAAAATTGTGGATGAGGGGGTGGATGGGTGGAACCTCCAGTAAAATCAGACGAACCAAAATAAATCAAAAAGTGGAACTAAGACATGAAACTTAGGGCGGGGATGAATCTGGACAGAACTCTGGAAGAACCGAAATGGAAGGGTGGACGAAAATCAAAAAATATGAAACGAGATCTGAATGGCAAACCAAAATTTGTGGGATGTCCTTGACACCTATGGAACACCCAATAAAATCCCCAGATCTATCTGAGCTCGAGGCTGAGACAAGAAATTCGTGGAAGCTCCTGTGGTACTACGCGGGCAGAACTCCGTTGATGGTGATGGTGGTGCGGCGGCGGCTCGTGGCGGTGGCGGCGATCGTCGGAACCGATACACGAGGCGTCACACCTCAGAATGGAAGCCTTCACAGCTTCAAGGGGGAGAGGGAGGAGAGAGGAGGGGGGCGCACCAGCCCTTGCTCTTGAATTTCTTTGAATCAAATTGCATTAATTTATGAAAATAGGAAAATACAAGCATATATAGGTCACCCATCTAATCCATCCTCCACCGTTGGATCTAGGGGTTAGGGATGGATGGCTAGGATGAAGTTTGATCAAAACACAACAAAAATAATAAACAAATGGGGAGGGGGGCGCACCTTGACCAAGGGGGGGACATGGTAGGTGGGTTTGGTTGGAATTGTTGATCATTTTGGTCCCTTGTCCCCCATGTGGATAATTGACTAGTCAAGGCTTATAGATGTCCACCTTGGATGTTGACCAACCCCACAAGGCTGATATGGACCAATGGGAGGGGGCCTGGGGGTCCCATGGGGCCCAGGGGTCCCATTTTACAAATAAGCCCCTCGTACACTCATAATTGCAAACCGTATAAAATGAAATAAACACACCTTACACACAAATAAAGTCTAATTAAATATGAAAAATGGGGAGGCTCAAGGCGGAGTCTCCAGGCTGTCTCCGAGTCAGATGGACGCTGAGGTGGCTCGAGTTGTGCTCCGTGTGCGGTACCGGTGGCTCGGCGTGTCGCGCCGCTCAACTGCTCGGGTGTCCGCACCAATTCTCCCCGGGTGGGAGAAACTCGACCCTATCAAGTAAGGGTCGGCATCGCTCCTATATCGCTCCATAAGGTCCGGATCGATCTGCTGTAACTCGCCATGTGTGATCCAGGTGTCCTCAGTAGCGGGCCGTCCTCTCCATCGCACTAGGTAGCGCGGGTAAGATCCACTCCTGGTAACTGTCACTTGCTCGTCCAGTATACGATCTATATGCTCACGCTGCCGTGAAAAAGGGGCTGGAGGTGGAAGTGGACACTCAGGTGTGGGATCACTCTCAAGGGGAGGAGATGGCTCAAAAGGCTCACTAGGGATCACCGCTGGGTCCCTATATGCAACAAGATCCGATACATTGAAGGTAGAGCTTATACCATATTCCTCGGGCAGGTCCACAACATACGCATTGGATCCAACACGTTTCAACACTCAAAAGAGACCGGCTCCGCGAGCTTGCAAGTTCTTAACGGTTCCAGAGGAAAACCGTCCAGGTCTTACCCTGATCATGACATATTCGCCCTCTTGGAACTCTCGGTGGTGTCTAAGGGCACCGGCTAACTCCTTGTACCGTGCATTGCTAGCCTCACTCATGCAGACTCCTAACATGCCTAACAAAAAGAAAAACACACAGATGCACACACGACCCTACACAAACCTAATGCTAGTCCGACACAATTATATGCAAGGTGGTCCAGGACATCCCAATGTGTGTCATGCATGCATTTGACATAACCGGAGGTTAATGGCATGGTGGATTCCTAGACATCCTACGATGCACCAATCATGAACATTGGGTTTGGATGTGGGAAGTCCGGGAGGTTTGGGTGGTTTAGGTGGGCCGGGGAAACCAAAATCTTCATTACCCCCAAATGACGGTTCGGACCTATTGCCATGTAAAGGTTGCCAGGCCCGAGTAGGAGGGGTGTGATAGTGGACTTCCTTAAAGAGGTGGAATGGAGGTTGTGGGCCAAAGGGCCCATGAAGAAAGGGATCGAAGGGATCAAAGAATGTGTGACCCCTCGATATAGATTCCCTCATTTCAAGGTCCCATGTGTGGAATTCTAGAAGGTGTTGATGGTCACCTTCATCCGTGAAGGGAGATGAGACGGTGGGGGTATGATGGTGGACTCTCTCAAAAAGGTGGAGTGAATATGGTGGGTCACGGGGTCCACAAGAGAATGGGTCGAAGGGATCATAGAAGGTATGACCCCTCGGACTAGGCTTCCACAATTCACTGTCCCACATTTGGAAATCTTGGAGGTGTAAATGATCACCTTCATTCATTGTGAGAGGTGGGACGGCAGTCATAGGTAGAAAGTAAGATTCCTCCCTTGGGAAAATGGGAATGAAATTGGGCTCGGCCGGCATAGGGAGGAGTAGAAGAACCTCTGTGGTAACATGACCCACGGTGTACACTGAGGTGATGGACCCTAAAGCGGGATGTGTGAAACTACGACCTGTGGGTCGGTCGAAGCCTAGAGCCAACAAGTGCGTAAATGTCCACTGCCGGTCTAACCATTTAAGAAGGTCATCCAATGTATCCACATAGTGACTAGACCGGAAAGTGGTGTGAAATGAATTGATTGGCACCAGAGGTAGGATAGGGTCCATAGATGGGAGGGGAGATGGGGCCAGGCCACTCTTAAGCCAGCTAAGGAGTGGCTCGGCTATAAGTAGCTTTCCCATTAGAAACACGGGTAGCTGGGGCTGAGGTGGCTTAGAATCAAGATCGGGGAGTGGGGCTTCTCCAACCCTTTTGTCCCTTATGGCTAGAGATGTCGGAGTGGGACATTGTCCGGCGTAGTGGCCGAACCCCTGGCAGCGATAACACTGCTGTCGTGACCCACTACGCTCCCTGATAAGTGGGTCCCTACCCTTATCCTCCTGACGGATAGGGGGTGTAGGCAATGGGGCTCTCGTGGGTGGGAGAAGAGGATCCACTATGATGGGGAGAGGGCTTGGGGACTCCGTTGATGGGCCGGGTTAAGACTACCGGCGATGACCTCCTTAGGATCGGGTTGGAGTACATCACTAGGAGTACGTGTCCTATCCACCCCATCCAACCGGTCCAAAATCATTTGCATAAGTTCGGCAACGGAGTGGGTTGGAATAGGGATATCATGGTGGACTCGCCCGTAGTCAACCGTTCTAGGAGTGGGTCTTGGCTCATCTACGTGTGGGGCTCTTTGCCTCCGACTAGGACTCACTTGGTTGGAAGTGATTTGGTGGGGCCGGTTGGAGGTGACCGGTTGGGGCACGTAGACCTTCCTAAGCTCTCTCTTCATGTCCCACCATGACTCGATGGGCCATTGCCCCCTAACCTCTCTCATTCTTTCGATGTAATCCCACTTTTTGGTAGCCTCATGAAGAAGCCGCTCTTTAGCGAAAGAGAATTGCATGGCCTCGGACATAGTATAACAATCAAAGTATGTGTCCATGGCGGCATCCCACTTGAGGTAGTCGCCCGGGCCATTGGAGCCATAAAATCCGAGGCTTCGGGCCTACGGAAGTGGAGTGGGTGGTTGCCAAGCCCATGGGTGGACCAACAGCCATAATGCCCGGGTGATTGGGAATCCATGGGAAATTGGGGGGGGGGAACTATATGTTGGACATGCCGACACTTGGACACTACACTAGACCGGCTATGCAAGGTTAGAATGCACTAACTAATGCAAACACCGACTAATGCACCTAGACCTAAACCAATATCCGGTACATGGCGGAGTTAATCGATCCGAAGATCACTCGCGTAAGTGTGCGGTCTTCCCGATAGGCGTAGCCTAACGTTCGGACAACACCTTTTAAGATACCGAATTATCGGGATGAAATGCAATTTGAAAACACTTTTTTTTGTTTTTGTTGTTTTGAAATGATGATCCTAGACTCGACTTATACTATGCAAGACATATGCAACGACTACCCTAGACTCAACCTGCTCTGATACCAAACTGATGCGGGACGGACATGGGAGACGACACTATTAGGTGCCACCCTCGGACTCTAGATGAAGACGCGACCAGCAGCACACACCAGGGAGACACTAAGCCCGACACTATGAGCTCCTAGTGGAAAAATGTCGCTAACAGAAGTGGAAGCTCACTCGTCGTCCCAAGAGAGGGAAAGCGCGGACCGTGCGCGGTTAAGGAACCGGCGGAGGTCAAGGGTAGTCCGACTCAACTTCCGGACTCGGATCGAGTCGCGGGATGGGTCACACTCACTCTCACAGCGGTGACATGGACACACGGGCCAGTACCTACACTCTCGGCAGTGGCAAAAGACCGTATACTAGCTAAGCAAATGAACGCCAAGAGGTTCGGACCATTACCTCCACGCACCCGGCGTGGCGAAGACAACCCCGGCCGAATTACGGATCCCCGGTTAAACAATTTTACAACAGTACAATGATTTGACCCACTCCACGCAGAGAGGTAAAAGGTCACATGTGGGGTCCGGGAATCACGCAAATCGGGTTGACGAGCAGCATCTTGATGTCGCCCGGCAGTGCCGAACTCCACGTTTTCGTGCTTTCCGAACGGCGGGTTCTGCGGGCCCGCGGGACCCACAGATGGCGCTGTCCTCCGGATCTGTGGGGGTGGGACCAACTATGAAGGGGACCCCTGGTGGCGCGCCTCCACGGACGGCGGTCGGCGGGGAACACCGATTGGGGGTCGATCGGCCCCGATTCCCAATTGATGAACTAGCTGTCCACGGATTTTGGTTGCTGTCTTCCGACGCGCGCTCCGGCGAAAACGGCCGCTGCGAGCAATCCCGACGTCGGATCGGGACGCATGAGCTATCGTTGGAAAGCTCTCTTCAAATACTTCGATCTAGACCTAGAGAGATCTGCTGGATCTGGATGGATCAGAACGTTATTGAATTTATAAGCCCCTATTGTACAGTAACCGAAATCTCAGATCTGCAGGGCACTTATCTGAGAACCACCGTTGACTACCTAGTAAACCTCCGATTCAGCTCTTGAGCTCTTCTTCAAAGTTGTAGGGGATCAAAACACGGAACTGGGACTATTTTTGGAATTTGATTTGAAGGTGGTGGTGATTTACTATGATTTTTGGGGTGGCTGGTGGTCGGATCTAGGAATAGGGGGATAGAACTATAGCTGGGACAGAGAACGATTTTTAGAAAATATGAGATGGATGAATCAAAAATTGAAAAAAATTGTGGATGAGGGGGTGGACGGGTGGAACCTCCAGTAAAATCGGGAGAACCAAAATAAATCAAAAAGTGGACCTAAGACATGAAACTCAGGGTGGGGATGAATCTGGATAGAACTCTGGCAGAACCAAAATGGAAGGGTGGATGAAAATCAAAAAATATGAAACAAGATCTGAATGGCAAACCAAAATTTGTCGGATGTCCTTGACACCTCTGGAACACCCAATAAAATCCCTAGATCTATCTGACCTCGGGGCTGAGACAGGAAATTCATGGAAGCTCCTGTGGTACTGCGCGGGCAGAACTCCATTGACGGCGATGGTGGTGCGGTGGCGGCTCGTGGCGGCGGCGGCGATCATCGGAACCGATACACGAGGCGTCACAACTCAGAATGGAAGCCTTCACAGCTTCAAGGGGGAGAGGGAGGAGAGAGGAGGGGGGCGCACCAGCCCTTGCTCTTGAATTTCTTTGAATCAAATGGCATTAATTTATGAAAATAGGAAAATACAAGCATATATAGGTCACCCATCTAATCCATCCTCCACCGTTGGATCTAGGGGTTAGGGATGGATGGTTAGGATGAAGTTTGATCAAAACACAACAAAAATAATAAACAAATGGGGAGGGGGGCGCACCTTGACCAAGGGGGGGACATGGTAGGTGGGTTTGGTTGGAATTGTTGACCATTTTGGTCCCTTGTCCCCCATGTGGACAATTGACTAGTCAAGGCTTCTAGATGTCCACCTTGGATGTTGACCAACCTCACAAGGCTGATATGGACCAATGGGAGGGGGCCTGGGGGTCCCATGGGGCCCAGGGGTCCCATTTTACAAATAAGCCCCTCGTACACTCATAATTGCAAACCGTATAAAATGAAATAAACACACCTTACACACAAATAAAGTCTAATTAAATATGAAAAATGGGGAGGCTCAAGGCGGAGTCTCCAGGCTGTCACCGAGCCAGATGGACGCTGAGGTTGCTCGAGTCATGCTCCGTGTGCGGTACCGGTGGCTCGACGTGTCGCGCCGCTCAACTGCTCGGGTGTCCGCACCAGCGGGTCCCCAAGACGGTGAGAGCATACCATCCCACTTTCGACGGGTCCTTAGACCCGAAAGTCTATCTCGATTGGGAGGCTGGCATGGACCGGTATTTCGAGTGGTTTGAGATGACGGACCATCGAAAAGTCAAGTTCGCCAAAATGAAACTGCTAGGGTAGGCACAAACTTATTAGAGGAACATGGAGAACCTGCTGTTTCACCGTCAGGAGCCCCAGGTAGAGACGTGGGATGAGATGAGGTCCAAACTCAGGAACAAGTACCTTCCTACCTCCTACCGCTAGCGTCTCACAGACCGATGGCAGAGTCTCACCCAAGGAGATCAGTCCGTCTCCGATTACATCGCCGAGTTCGATGAATACTTTTTACGATGTGACGCCACGGAGGAAAGCTCCCTGACTGTTTCCCGTTTTCGACGTGGTCTACGGCCACACCTACAGTATGAGCTTTTCCACCGTAAGGTGGACAAATTGGAGGACTCGTACCAGGTTGCCCTCGAGGTGGGTCAATTTGAGGCGGAGTTTGCTCCTACTCCGCCCCAGGGGTCCCATATCCGCGTGTGTCTGACCCCAGGACCACGCCTGGTTCCTACACTCGGTGGCTTGTGACCCGCCCCTAGGAACCTCCTCGCCAGGACCTTGCTGCTCCTAGGTGCCCCCTCCCTCCAAGGGATCCTCCCCTTCACCAGCAGGCACCCGTCCCTACCCCTAGACCTGCCCAACCAGCCATACCAACTCGACCACCCCTACTTCCTGCACCCCCAGTCCGTCCTGTGGATAAGGGTAAGGGGCCGATGGTTGGTGGAACATCTCAGGGTTTCAGGACATAGGGAACTTGCTATAGGTGTGGTGGGGTTGGCCACTATTCGGCCAAGTGTCACACTCGGGAGTAGCTTGTCATCTCTGATCCCTCTGCCAGCGACCCCACACCTGAGCTAGTGCCGCTCAGTTACGAGGCTGATCAGGACTTAGCGGAGGAGTTATTTGATGAACTAATGGAGGGAGAGCCAGTCGATGTCTCGGGTACCCAGCATCAGGGTGATGTACAACTGGGTGTAGTCAGGTGCATCCTTACTCAGCCTCATGTGAGTGACGACTGGCGTCGTACCACCATCTTCCATACATTTTGTAGGCTGGGAGGGAAGGCCTGCAAGGTGATCATAGATAGCGGGAGTTGCATTAACGCTATCTCTACGGGCACTGTTAGGCGTCTGGGTTTGACACCCGTAGATCACCCCGCCCCTTACAGGGTATCTTGGGTGGATTCCACTTCTATCCCGGTCAGACTGCGATGTCTGGTGCCACTGTAGTTCTAGGCTTACCATGACGAGATCTGGTGTGATGTGTTGCCTATGGAGGTGGGTAGCATCATCCTAGGTAGGCCTTGGCTTTTCGATCGGGATGCCACCCTTCAAGGTCGGTCGAACACATGCACATTCGACCACGGGGGTCATAGGATTACCCTCTACCCCACTCAGCCAAAGGAACCTTCTGTCCGAGGACTAGCTGGCCCCAGCACTTCGACTCCTCCTAGTCAGGGGACGGTCGGTCCTTCTACCTCATCCTTGGCGCGGGCTACTACCACTTCGACTACTCCTAGCACAGGAGGCCTCCCACCCCGGAGGATAATGATGATTAGCTCGCGAGAGATGGAGCAAGAGGTGGCCGGGGGTAGCCCTATCCTTACCGTTGTTGTCCGAGGAGTGGAGGATGTCGCTCTTGGGTCTGATGATGAGCACCCCCTAGAGGTAGCTACGATCCTACGGGATTTTTCCGATGTCTTCCAGTAAGACCTCCTTGAAGGCCTTCCGCCTATGAGGGACATCCAACACGAGATCGACCTTGTCCCGGGCTCATCCTTGCCCAACCTTCCCTACTACAAGATGAGTCCCACGGACCATGCCGAACTTCAAAGGCAGGTCGAGGAGTTGATGAGTTGGGGATCTCTTAGGGACAGCAAGAGTCCTTGCGCTGTTCCAGCATTATTGGCCTCGAAGAAGGATGGCACATGGAGAATGTGCGTTGATAGCCGTGCGATCAACAAGCTCACGGTGAAGTATAGCTTTCCCACTCCCCGATTGGATGACTTTTTAGACATGATGTCGGGAGCTACTATCTTTTCAAAGATAGATCTTCGTAGTGGCTATCACCAGGTGCATATCAGGCATGGTAATGAATGGAAGATGGCATTCAAGACCAAGGATGGTCTTTATGAGTGGTTGGTTATGCCCTTCGGGATTTCCAACGCCCCTAGTATGTTCATGCGGTTGATGACCCAGGTTTTATGCCCTATGATAGGGGTCTTCTTGGTCGTCTACTTTGATGACATTCTTATCTACAGCTGTACTAGGGAGGACCACTTAGACCACCTTAGGCAAGTCTGTGTCATTTTGAGGCGAGAGAGCTTATTCGCTTACCCAAAGAAGTGTGCCTTCATGACTGATCAGATCACCTTCCTCGGGTTCATTGTGTCTAGAGATGGAGTCTCCGCTGATCCGGAGAAGATTAGGGCCATCAGGGAGTGGCCCGAGCCCCGCACCCTCCACGATGTCAAGAGCTTCCATGGCTTAGCAACGTTCTATCGCCACTTCATCCGTGGCTTCAGTTCCATCACCGCCCCGATCACTGATTGCATAAAGAAGGGGGCATTTGTATGGACTAAGGCTGTAGCCATAGCCTTTCAGGACATCAAGGAGAATACGACCTAGGCACCTGTCCTTGCATTACCAGATTTTTCTAAGGTGTTTGAGGTCACATGTGACGCTTCTGAAGTGGGTATTGGTGGCATGTTGAGTCAGGAGTCCCACCCCATTGCATTCTTTAGCGAGAAGCTCAATGATGCCAAACTGTGGTATTCCACTTATGATAAAGAATTTTACGCAGTTATCTAGGCATTGCGGTATTGGAGACACTATCTGTTGCACCAGGAGTTTGTCCTCTTTTCTGATCATGAGGCCTTACGATTCCTCCATACCCAAAAGAAGCTGAACGCTCGCCACAGTTGTTGGGTGGAGTATCTCCAGGAGTACACATTTGTGCTCAAGCACAAGGCAAGGGCAGAGAATAAGGTAGCCGATGCGCTAAGTCGGCGGATGATGATGTTGACCACCATGAGTGTAGAGGTGGTAGGATTAGAGATGCTGAAGGATGCTTATGTTGATTGTCTGGATTTTGGTCCGATCTATGCAGCCCTTCAGGCTGATCCCTCCCGTGATTATAGCGAGTTTGTGCTACAGGAGGGTCACCTATTCCGGGGTGACAAGTTGTGCATCCCACGGACATCTGTGCGTGATTTTCTTACGTGGGAGATGCACGCGGGAGGTCTTGCTGGCCACTTCGGCCGGAACAAGACCATAGAGTCGATTGAGCATAGATTCTATTGGCCTAGCTTGAAGAGGGATGCCGCTCGCATCGTGGCCCAGTGCCGCACTTGCGCTATGGCCAAACAAAGGAAGCAGAACACTGGCCTCTATACTCCCCTCCCCGTCCCGGATAGTCCATGGCAGGACATTAGCATGGACTTTATGTTGGGATTGCCCCGCACCCTCCGACGACATGACTCTATCTTTGTGGTTGTAGACAGGTTCTCGAAGATGGCATTATTCATTTCGTGCTCCAAAACGTCAGATGCCTCTAGAGTTGCTGGTCTATTCTTTTCACACTGTGTCTCCAGGTTTGGACTCCCCCGTACTATATTATCTGATAGGGATGTGCGCTTCACTAGCTATTTTTGGAAGACCCTATGGCACATGATGGGCACCCAATTGAAATTATTCACGGCATATCACCCCCAGACCGATGGTCAGACTGAGGTTGTCAATAGGAGTTTGGGGGATCTTCTTAGGTGTCTGGTCCGAGATCGATTCAGGGATTGGGATTTGGTCTTATCCTTAGCAGAGTTTGCCTATAACGATTCGGTCAGTAGGTCTACAGGTATGAGCCCCTTCGAGATTGTCACTGGCCGTAGACCTAGGAAGCCCATAGACCTAGTCCCATCTCTCATCCAGTCCCGTGTGTCCGAGTCAGCCGAGTATTTTGCCGATCGTATTAGACAGTTGCATGAGCATATCCGTCATCACATTTAGTCTAGCAACGCACGATACAAAGAATTGGCTGACGCCCATAGGCACCACTGTGAGTTTTAGGAGGGTGATTATGTCATGATCAGGGTCAGACCTGAACGATTTCCCTCAGGAGCCGTGAAGAAGTTGCATGCTCGCGGTGCCGATCCCTTTTGGGTAGTGAGGCGAGTCAGATCAAATGCATATGTTGTGGACTTGCCAGAGGATTACAGGATCAGCTCCACTTTCAACGTCTCGGATCTCGTCGCTTATAGGGACCTAGTAGTGATACCCAGTGAGTTCTTTGAGCCGTCTCCACCCATTGTGAGTGACACCACCCTAGAGTGTCAACCTCCAGCCTTGTTACCTCAGCGGCGAGAGCAGATAGAATATATACTAGATGAGCAGGTGACGACTACTCGAGGCGGATTGTACCAGCGCTATTTGGTGCATTGGAGGGGACGGCCCGCGTCCTAGGACACTTGGATCACCCGGGATGAGCTACAGAGGATAGATCCAGATCTGCTGGATCGATACCAGAGCGACCCGGACCCTTACTCGACGAGGTCGAGCTTCTCCCACCCGGGGAGAATTGGTGAGGACACCAGAGCACGAGTATGGCTCGACTCAGCGAGCCATCGGTATCGACTCGGTCGACACCGACCTCTTTGTGGCTGGGGGAGAGTCTGGAGTCGCCACCGGAGCTTTGATACTTCAGTACATATTTTTATATTTATTCATATTTTATACGTATTTAGTCGTATTTGGTGTGTGTTTAGTTTGTATTATCTTGGGTTTTTATATTGGGTCAATGGTAGAATAATTGACCATGTATTTATAATTTTGATTTATTTTGGTCCAAGGGGGGATTAATATGGTCCAAGGGGAATAAAATAACCAAGCCATTTATGTTGACTTGGAGAGAGGGGCGCCCCCTCTTTTGTCCCCTTGTGGGATTATTTTATTTAACCTTGTCCCCCATTTCCCCATTATACCCCTTTGACCAAGGGCATCCTAGGTCATTTGGCTAGGTCTAGGGTTTTAGTATATAATGTCTCTTGTTGTATTTTGTTCAAATTAATGAAGAAATTTTATGAGCATAGTGATTTGGGCGCACCCCCCTCTCTCTCCCTTGTTCTTGGTGTTCTTCATCTTCCTCCAACTTCTTCAGATATGAGCCTGAATCCTTCATCTCTCTCAAATTTCTTCCTCTTCCCCTCTTCCTCTATCTGCTGTAATCGTTCACCACCGCCGCCGCCGCCGTTCGTGCCGCTGTTGAGCCACCACAAGCAGGTTCCCTCCTGCTGCCCCGAAATTCGGAGTTACAGGACAGTAGTTGGGTGAATCATCTGGTACGAGAGATCCAACCGTTGGATCGCAACCGAGAATTTTGAAACAGTCCAGAGAAGGTTCTTGCAAAAGTATCGGGATAGGGTCGGTCCCTCTCTCTCCATTACCGACCTAGTGGCCGAAAAGATGAAGTCCGACGAGGATTTTGTCCGCTATGCAGATAGATGGAGGTCTCTGGCAGAAAGAATAAGAGATACCCTCTCGGAACCTGAACAAGTAAAGATGATCGTATCCAATGCGACCCCACAGTTCAGGCATGTCTTGGCCATGAATAAGCTCACCACCATGGAAGAGCTCTATGAAAGAGCCCGGTACATCCAAACCCAGTTAAAAGACTCCCCCATTATGAACATATTTGAGCCGCCGAAGCCCAAGGTGGTCAGAAAGACAGGCACTGGTGTCCCAGGCGGAGCAACAGAAGGGGTCGTAACAAATGAGCAAGTAAGTGCGGTCAACAACGCCAACTATGCAGTCAACCCAAGGCTTCCATAAATGCCCCGACTTCCCCTCCAACCAAGTCTCTTCCCCTCTCGTCCTCCACCCCAAAATGATCCACCTCAGAACAACATGCCTCAACTACTTCAACCCCAGCAACAACCTCGACCCCAGCAACAACAACCACCACTTCAGTACAAACAAGTTCCACCCCCAGGAAATTACGGTCCCCCACAGCAACAAAGAAGGCCGATTGGTCCCAAGAGAGCCTATTACCCACCATTGCTAGAAACTCTGGCGGATATTTTCAATGCCCTCATGGCCTCAAACACACTCATCCTACCCAGGGAAAGGCCTGTGTGGCCCCCGAATGTTGATACCTCCAGATATTGCGTCTATCACAGGCAGCCAGGACACACAGTGGACAACTGCTTTCAGTTGAAAGATTACATCCACGATACGAATGATGAAGGCGGGATTGATTGGGATGAAATGAGGCGACACGTCGCCACTCTCAAGGCTAGGAGACCTCCTCCTAGGCCACAGTTCCAGCAACAACAGCAGCAGTTACAACAGCAGCCACAGCAACAACCACAACAACAACAACAGCCCAACATCGGTATAATCCAGAATCCATTACCGGAGCACCAACAGCCCAATCATCAGGTCAACCCCATCTCCTCCTTCTCGGAAGTCGGGAGAGAGCAGGTGTGGCATCCAGAAAGTACCTCTATTCTTTCTACCGCCAACCATATCATCATGCAACCCCCTCGCCTTGCCCGGGTAGCACCTCTCTCTCATCAACCCGCGTTAGTACCGCCTTCACCATTTCCACTGCCATCACGCCACCTCATTCGCACCCCAATGACCTATCAGCCAACACCCTTCATTACACCCTCACACCCTCACACCCTCTCATTTTCTCTCACTCCCCCACTTTACCATCCACCTCTACTGCATTTGCCCCTATGCCTTCTAAGCCCCTTATCACCCGTCCACCGTACGTAACCCCGCCTATCTCCACCATACCACCGCCAATGCCCTCAAAACCACTCATCATCCAATATCCATCTCAACACCATTACCCGCTCCAAACCTTACCCACTTCCACTTTGCTTCCACCTCCACCTTCCAGACCCCTTATCCTTCATAACCCGTGCGATATCCCCTCTACCTCCACCATGCCTCCACCTAACAAACCCCTCATCAGAATCCCTGCTCCCATCATCACCCCTGCTTCATCAACCATCCCTCCACCACTACCCCTCAGACCTCTGTTAAAACCCACTGCTACCCCTATAGAGGTACAAAAGCCACAGGCAATGGTGCTCCAGAGTGGAAGGATTTTCCACAGGGTTTTCCCCCAGAACAGTCAGAATCCCGAGCAGTCTCAGCCAGAGAGGGACGATGGAGAACAACCGGAAAGATCTATCCCTGGAACACAGTATGATTTGTTGAAACACTTGGACAAGACGCCTGCTCGGATCTCCATCCTGGAGCTGCTTCAGAGATCCACATCCCATCAGGCATCCTTAATGGAGTATCTTCAAAAGGTCATGGTGAATGAGGACCTCCCTGTAGAAAAGATTTCTGCCGTCCTGACCCCAACGGACACGCAACCGGCCATCATGTTCGACAACTACGAGCTCGCTCCCAAGGAAGCTCGAAAATATGCATTGTGTGTTTCAATAAAAATTAATGGGGTATCCATAAACCCATGCCTTGTAGACACGGGTGCGTCCATAAATGTGATCTCCATGAGCACCCTTCAGTTGTGTGGGGTCGAACAGGAATAGATAAGACCTTCTTCAATCACAGTCACGGCTTATGACAATAGCAAAAGGCCGCCGCAAGGGATGATTATTCTAAGGGCAGAGTAGGTCGTATGTCAGTCCCCACAGAATTCCATGTCCTCGACATGGACCCCACATTCAAGGCCATACTGGGTCGCCCTTACATTGAAGCCATAGATGCTGTGCCTTCCACCAACCATCAGTGCTTGAAGTTTCCTTACAATGGAAGAATTATTAAAGTAGTCAGCACACATGTCCTTCACACGGTGGATGCTATCAACACCTCTCTGCCCTCTGTTTGGCCGTCTCATCGGCCCATATTGTCATTGCTGGACGTGTGCGATTCATTTCACATTCTGCTGGCACCAAAGAAACCGATCAAGGCAACAACGCCATATCTTCCTTTTCACTCCAAAGGTTAGGAGATTATGAGAAACATCAGCTATCAACAGGGCAAAGGTCTGGGTGCACAGCTACAAGGTAGGTTGAAACCACCAAAGGAGATTAGGCTGAACCGCAGGTTTGGCCTAGGCTTCAAAGGACCATTCAAGGCGGATTGGAAGCCCCTCACATGGACCCTATCAAACCACTTCAATAAAGGGCCCGTTATTCAGATGGGGGATTATCCGCAAGAAGCATATGGGGGGTCGCATGTTGTGTATTCAAACGAAAAATGTCTGAGGGTCACCAAAAGAGGCAAGATCAAAGACCCGGAATGCGAATGGGACAAATGGTTTGATATACGGGACGTTTCCGTTGCACTGGAAAGGATGTTCTCGTCTCCCCAGCTTGAAGGACCGCCATTGATCTCCGGAATGCCAGAAAATATCATTACTGTTGCCAAGGTCCCAAACTATCCTCGTCCTCGCCAGAAGGACCCTATCACCAGCGGATCGTCATCCCCCATCACCATCACCACCGACGACTCATTAGCCGTCATCTTCTCCATTCACTCATCGCAACCTTTGTTGCTGTCATCTTCCTGGGCCAGACGGTTGTCTGATGATCTTCCCAGATCCCCCTCTCTACTTACATACCTGCGCGGGTTTCTCAACCCGCGCCAGGTCTTCAATCATGATCTGCTCTACGAACCTCCCAATCCTCTAGCCATAACCACTTTGTTCTCTCCCCCGATCTCTTTCCACTATTTTGTCATCAAAAATGAAAACGAAAAAACAACGTCAATTTCCAAACTCCTCAACGACACATCTTCATTGAGGAAACTTCCTACATCTCCCACGGGTGCATCCCGCCCTGCGGACCACCCGTCCAAGGTCCGATGAGCGACCTTTTCTACCCCTCCTCTGAGGGGTCTTCTCCTTTACATTTTTCACCATCCTCTTCATTTTTTTCTTCTTCTGTAAATAATGTCAGTCAATCTAGGAATAATAAGTCAAAGGTAGTACCTAGGAAGAAATCCAAGGGTAGGCAGATCCCTCGTCGATTCCTTTTAGATTTAGCCAATAGGTGCCATGCCTTTCTAGCTATTACTCAGCTGCTAGAAAATCCCATCCATCTGTCGGAGTTAGAATGTAAGGATGAATGCACAATTGATGAGGGATACGGAGTTTATGAGCTCACCGATGAAGAATATCCTATTGAAGAGGGGGATGAAGAATATGAGGACGTGGCTGACGCATATGCTAGCGAAATGAGGAGGTTTGATGAACCATCAGCCGCTATAGAAGAACCCACCAAAGAGATCAACCTGGGGACTGAGGAAGACCCTAGGATCATCCTCATAAGTGATAATCTGCCGCCATCTGAAGAAGAGGAATTGATCAAGGTTCTAAAGAAGTATAGGGACACGTTCGCATGGAGCTACGAGGATAAGTCGGGATTGGATTCCACCCTGGTCGAACACCGTCTAACGCTAAAACCAGGGTCCATCTCGGTAAAATAAAGGTTAAGACGTTTCCACCGTCAAATGGCTTTGAAAATGAAAGAAGAAGTCGACAAGCTCCATAAAGCCAGGTTTATTAGAGTCGTCCTTTATCCTCAATGGGTGGCAAACATTGTCCTGGTCATGAAGAAAGATGGGAAAGTCAGGATTTACATCGACTTCCGGGACCTTAACCGCGCGTGTCCAAAGGATGATTTTCCCTTACCTCACATCGATGTGTTGATCGACAACACAGCGGGGTATGAGACCCTCTCATTCATGGATGGATTTTCAGGATATAATCAAATTCGTTTGGCAGAAGAGGATCAAGAGAAGACATCATTCACTACACCTTGGGGAACATATTGTTACGTGGTCATGCCGTTTGGATTAAATAATGCTGGAGCTACTTACCAAAGAGGTATGATGGCCATATTTCACGACATGATGCACATATATCTGGAGGTGTATGTGGATGATCTATTGGTGAAATCAAGGACCAGGATGAAACATCCAAGGGTTTTGGCTAAGGTCTTGCAGAGATCAAGGGAGTTCCAATTGAAAATGAATCCGAAGAAGTGTGTGTTTGGTGTATCATCGGGTAAATTATTAGGCTTCATTGTGAGTAAAAGAGGGATCGAGATAGATCTCGACAAAGCTAAGGCCAACAGGGATATGCCACCTCCCAAGAATTTGAGGGAAGTCCGAGGTTTAATCGGGAGGTTACAGTTTATTCGTCGGTTTGTGTCTTAGCACTCACAAAGGTGTAGACCTTTATATGAGTTGACCAAGCCAGGAGTGAAATTCCACTGGGATTCTAAATGCCAAAAAGCTTTTGAAGGATTAAAGGAATATCTGGCTAGTCCACCCGTCCTCATTCCACCCAAACCAAAAAAACCTCTGATCCTCTACATCTCAGTCTTGGACGACTCCGTGGGAGCTGTCCTCGCACAAGTTGATGAAGAAGGCAAGGAGCGGGCAACCTATTACCTGTCCAAACTTCTCAATCCCTATGAGCAGAAGTACACAGTCATGGAGAAAACCTGTGCTGCCCTCGTTTGGGTGGTATAGAAATTGAAGCACTACTTTTTGGCTCATGAGGTCCACTTGATTGCTCGCATGAACCCTATCAAGTTTCTTCTGGAGAAATCCGTCCTCACTGATAGGCTAGCACGCTGGCAAAGTTTTCTT
This sequence comes from Amorphophallus konjac, assembly GCA_022559845.1. Taxonomy (NCBI): domain Eukaryota; kingdom Viridiplantae; phylum Streptophyta; class Magnoliopsida; order Alismatales; family Araceae; genus Amorphophallus; species Amorphophallus konjac. The sequence continues at coordinate 239,478,581 of CM040118.1, read as the reverse complement.
TCCCAGTTCGACATCACCTACATCCAGCAAAAGGCAATTAAAGGCTATGCCATAGCTGAGCATCTCTCCCACCATCCTCTCCCCAAGTTTGACCCTGTCCAATCAGAGTTTCCATATGAGGAACTAATGTCCATCGCCCAATCCGACAAGCCAATGTGGACATTATATTTTGATGGAGCTCTAAATTCCCAAGGGAAGGGTATCAGCATTGTCTTTCTAACGCCTGAAGGCGTTACCATCCCAGAGGCATTTCAGCTTGCGTTCCCAGTCACCAACAACATCGCTGAATACGAGGCTCTTCTAGGTGGCCTGGAACTAGCCCGTTCTTTCTATATCACTGAGTTGCGAGTCGTGGGTGATAGTCAACTTGTTCTCCGCCAGGTGCTTACCAAATATCGCACCCTCGATCCCAAGCTCAAAGCCTATCAGGAGCTGGTCTCCGCCTATGCCAAATTGTTCGCCAAGCTGATCTTTGTCCATATTCCTCGTGAACAGAACATTCTGGCCGATGCCCTCACCTCCTTGGCGTCATCCTTCAAATTCCCTTTAGGTGCATGGTTTAGATCCATCATTCTCTACAAGCGTCTTGTCCCTGTCGTTCAGGACCCTTACCTCTTAAAGATCAAGGAACGAGTCCTACAGAAGATCCAGAAGGGAGAAATCCTTGAGAAGAGGGAGATCATGCTGGCAGAAGTCGAAGAAGAGCTGGCTGACGATGAGAAACTATGGTTCTACAAAATTGTCAAATATTGTGAAGATCAGTCTTATCCTAAAGGAGCCACCACAGAAGATAAGAAAGTCATAAGAAGGGTGGCTCAGAAATACACATTGGTTGGAGGTCTACTCTATAGGAGGAGCCTTACTAGCGTTCTGTTAAGGTGTCTTGACGATAATGAGGTTTGGAAATGCATAGAAGAAGCACACTCGGGTGTGTGCGGTGGCCATGTGAATAGCCAGATGCTCGCCAAGAAGATCATTAGGTAAGGCTTTTACTGGCCCACTATGGAAGAGGATTGTACCGTCTATGTCCGTAGGTGTGTCAAGTGTCAACTTCACACCGATAAAATCCATTCACCATCTTTCTCACTTCATCCATTATCCTCTCCATGGCCTTTCTCCATGTGGGCATTCGACATCATCGGTCCCCTAGGCGATCCCAATTCCCTCACCAAACAAAAATCTTTCATCCTTACTGCGACGGAATACTTCACCAAATGGGCCGAAGCCGAGGCTTACGCGGAAATTAAGGCATCAACAGTCTGCAAGTTCATCATGAAGAACATCCTCGTCAGGTTCGGCGTCCCAAGCACAATCGTCACCGACAATGGGCCACAGTTCATTTCTCAGGACCTTCAGGACCTCTGCAAAAGGTACGCAATTGCATTGCATCATTCATCGCCTTATTACCCACAAGGTAATGGCCAAGCGGAGGCCACCAATAAAATATTGATCAAAATCATCAAGAAGACCTGCGAGTCCAGTAAGTTTTCAGACTGTCCAGAAAAGCTTATCGAAGCTCTATGGGCCTATCGCACTTCAATCCGTACCCCCACCGGGCAGACTCCGTTTGCCTTTACTATGGTATAAAAGTGGTAGTCCCGTACGAGACTCTGATCCCTTCTCTCAGGGTACAATTGGACGAGGAATTTCCCCTCGACGACCGTCGTAATTCACTCCTCGCCCAGTTGGAACTCTTGGATGAGAAGCGGCTGGCGTTGCCGAGCATGCGCGTGTGTATCAAAATAGACTCGCACGCTTTTACCAAAAGAAAGTCGTTGAGAGAAAATTCAAAGTCGGTGAGATGGTCGTAAAATGAATTTTTGTCAAACCTGGAGGGCCGCGTTCTAAGCTCCAACCCAATTGGGAAGGACCATTTGTAATTCAAGCCGTGTACCCTGGCAACGTCTACAAGCTAGTCAACGCCGAAGGGACTGAGTTATCCCACCCTTGGAACGGGCTTTATCTTAAAAAGTACTACCCTTAGCTTAGTGTCAAAAAACAAAAAAAAATGACGAAAAGAAAGAAAACATCAAAAACAAAAAAATATTGAAAATCACTAAAAATATGGAAAACTCAAAATGCCAATGCCTGGTGGTCACCATGTAGTTAAGTCCCTGCATCCAACCTTCATGTTAGGATAGCGCCTATTAAGGCTTGGTAGGCACCGGGTCTTGGTTTGCCAAAACCGTGGAAATCCCTATCCGGCCATGACGGCCTATGCTCGCTCGAAGGAAGCCAACATGTACTCACTTATGTATTTTATCCAAAAAAAGTTGGGAGCATCACCTATGGTGGGGCCTCATCCGGAAGATCTCCAGAAGCTGTAATCTTTATTCTTTTCTCTTCGACCAAATGAGACAGTCGGCGCCTTTAAAACGCTGAGCATGAGAAACCAAAACTCAAACCCCCAAGGGCAAGAGTAGGATCCATTTTCTCGAGCATCGATCAGAGCACGAGAAGAGGGCAGTGTCCATGCAGGCATACGAAAGAGAGTTCACAAACGTCAAACGACTATATCTTCCTCGCAAAAAGAAACACAAAATCAAAATCAAGAGAAAAGCCTAGTCGTGACTGTGCCTGATGCGATAAATGAAACCCCTCAAAGCAAAAGTCTGAATCCACAAAAGGGGCCATGGAATGTAAATGCTCAGGATTTTGTTCGAAGTTGTCCGAAAGGAAAGAGTTAAATGGGCCATTATTGGCTCGCCGGGTTAACGGTTTTGCCGATCCTCTCAGGAGGTTTATCCCCTACGCTCTTCCTTCTTCCTTTAAAGGTGAAAGCTCGACGGAATGTCTGAAGGGCGAAACCCACCAAGGTTTGCGACCTTATTTTAATACAAACATATGGTTGCCTACTTTGAAAAGCAGAAGCTATCGCTGGGAAGGAGTCTCTGTGTTTTTGGCTGGTCAAGACCCCTATTTACCATCTGGGTGTCTTCTTGTTTAACCTTGGGCTTAGGCCAATGCAGGCGCGTCACCTCTGGGTGCGACGGCGTCTGATTTCGGGTCAGCGTCGCGCGGTTGGTCGTTAGGGTTCCAGGGTGTTCCATCATATACCATCTAGAGTTGTGAGGAAATAGACCCGGGTCGGGCAAATCATTTGCCTCAAACACCTTTTGGGTGAATCCCTGTGGTCGGAAGCGACTGGGAGCCTAAGCATGGCATGACGGTATTGTCATCAGGGTAAGTCTTAGCCGGAGGGATCATCATTCGAGGGGTCTAGAGGCCCAAATCAACCTAGATGTGCACTTAGGATACCTGGGAGGTTAGTAAGTAACCACTATTCTCATATAGGTTAGGTGCCCTTTGGGTGCTTGCCAGGCGTTAGCAATAAAAAATGAAATGATAAAAATAACAATAAAAAAATGGAAAAAGAGAAAATGTACATATTTGCAAAAAAAAAAAATTATAACAAAACAACAACAAAAAATGCCAAATATAAAAGAAAAATAAATCATTTTGCGTGATTACGTTTGTATGCAACATTTCATCTTTTAATATCGCTTGCATTCGTGTGCTTGTCTGCTGCATTCATTATCACCGCATCTTTCCCTTGCCTACGTTAAATAAAAGGCTTGGCCCCTTGACCAGTTATCAAGGACAGTCAAAGTGACCATTTGCTTATTGAGCAAGGGGCCAAGTCAGAGCAGAAATTCTGATTTGTTTATCTCAGTGATGTGTGTAGGGATTCGAAGCGACAAAAGCAAAGGTGAAAACCAAACAAACCGAACTTTGTATTTTATTCCAAAAATAAAAAAAATTACATCAAGTTCCGCCCTCTCTCTCTGCATTACTCGTCCCGCTACTCTCCAGACAGAATGCTCTCAAGGGTGCTACCCAGCTACGAAAAGCGGTACTCCTACCGCTCTGTACTCCTCCTCCTCTTCCTACACCCCAACGTTGATCCGTGGGGGCAGCAAGAATGCTACTAACACGAAAGTCACGCTCTCGTGCTCTTCGGTAGCGCTCCTCACCATCTCTCATCCACTGTTCAGCAAGACCAAGGTTGGTTCGGAGTTCGAACAGCTGGGCCACCATGGCCCTTCGTTCCTCCCTTTCAACCAATCTGTCGGCTCTTTCTCTCTCTGTGTCTCTTTCTCTCTCTGCCCGTTCTCTCTCACGGTCTTCTCTCTCCAACTGGAGAGTGATCCTTAGCTCCATGGCATCCCTAGAAGAGTCGTCATCTAGATGACGCCACAGTTCCTCCTCCAGCTCTACTATTCTGGCCTCCCTCTGCGCATCATGGGCAAGAGACTCCTGTGTCTCCTTTTCCTACCAGATGTACCATCTCAGATATACGACAAGACGTAAACAAGGAGAATTCAACACTGAGACTCTTACCTGTATAGAGAGCATTCCTTCTGCCTCCGCGGCACGCTGTGTGGCACGAGCGAGTTGCTCGTAAAGCAAATCAAGTTCTGAGGTAGGGATCCATAAGCTAGAGACGCCACCCACTCCCATCACTGAGGAAGCCGCGTCAATCTGGGCGCGCTATGATCACACATGTGATAGTTAGTGGCCGGACACCATGAATCTAAAGTCTTGATTAGGAGTGTCCACTGTACACCTACCGAGGCACTCAGGGCTTCACCTGTGTCACCCAATTGTTGCTCCCTCTCTACCAGGCGAGATCGCAAGTTCGCTATCATAGTGTCACAGACATCCTGCAGTCATAGGAGTCAACATTTCCATGAATAAAACCAAAGGAGGGAAAGAAGAGAAAAGGGGAGACCTACCTCCACAAGTCTCCGGGGTTGGAGCCGCTCTGCGTACATTGTCTTATATAGACGCAGATAGTCTTCACTATCCTGCGCATGTGATTCCACGATTGTGCCACCTCGTTGCCAGTCTTCATACTGTTCGGGGAACCGCACACGCCAATCAACGCAAGTTGCCGGTCCCCGTGTCTTTCTTCCAACGCGAGGTGGCGCAGTCGTATCCACTTATTCCTGGGCCAGCCCTAGGGTCCTCATAACCAATCGTAGCCGAAGCGGCTCGATTTCATTTAGGCAGTGTATCCACAATTCTCGTCTGAACCGGGCACGACTTGTTAAAACCCATGGTTGATCGGCATTGACCATGCCTGAGTAGGGCCTCCAGTTTACCTAGGTGAGGTTGTACATACCCGTTTAGCTAGTTAGGACAAAAAATATATATAACAAAATAAAAGCAAAAAAAAAAAAATCCCACCATCGCTGCAGGGAATTCCTGTAGCTCGCGCCTTAGCACCATCAGCTGGTAGGTTACAGGCGCTGCACCCATAATCGGTTGCCACCGCCTGACTAACGGCACCATCGCTGGTCGCCAATGACGAGCTCTCCCCATCGGGAGGTAATAATAGCTCCACAGCTACATCATCATATGCCGTCAATGCCTCAAGTGGACTATTACAAATAAACACAAAAATATATAAATAAACAAAAAAAATACCTGGATAAGTGGTGTGAACCCACTCACAGTCATCTCACGATCTGCCTCTTGGGACAGGCCCGTAAACAAGTGCGCTAGCATGGCAGCTCCCCAGACGTATTGTCCTACTCTTTCGAGGTTAGATAGCAGCCCTAGGAAACGACAATGGATGCCATCTCCTTTCGAGCTCAGTATCAATCTTCCCATGAAAAAGAGGAGAAATCTCCTTAAATCCATATTAGATCTCTCCCAATTGTCAAAATCTGTGCAATACACAGTACGACATCCCCTTTCCATCCTCTCCATAAATTCTTCTGAGGACTCGTCGTCCCGTCGACGAGTATCAGTGACCCCTAATGCCCCCATGATAGATGCCCTAGCTACTGATCTGTGCTTCCGACTGTCTAAGTCCAACCCTAGTAGCTTCTGGGTGCCTTCTCGGTAATCCGCATAGGTGACGCCGGTCACTGCCTCGCCATCCACTTTGAGGCTCGTGATTCGGACCACATCTTCTAGACTGGGCACCATGTGCCCCCAGGGCATCAAGAATGCCCGACTCACTGAGTCCCATCTTTCACGCAAGGCTTGGATGAGGACCGGGTTAGGCTTGATCGGCTCAATCCGAAGAAAGGCGCCAAATCCCATCACGTCCAGCCTGGCCTTCTGAAAATCCGGGAGACCCCTGTATGCTGCCATTACTAATTCCCATGAAATATGCAATTTCATCACGCTCTGCGCATGCACGAGGAATGGAGAAGGTTTGTGAAAGGAAAGAAAGAAGGAAAGAAAGAAAGAAAGGAAGAATTGGAAAAAAAGGGGGGGGGGGCAGGAAAGCTCAGCTTACGAGTTGCGACTTGGTCCTCTCGCTGAACTGCCCTTCGAGATCCGAGAGTTTCCTGGAACTGCTACCTCTGGATCTGCTTCTCTTCGAGGAGTGGGAAGATTCACCCTCCATCCGGAATTCTGAGTTCCTCCTAGTACCCTTCAAGTTGGCCCTCGATGCCCTTGGAAGAACAAAAGAGGAAGGTATATATAGAAATGTGAGAAGTGTGGGCCAAGATTGCCTCCAACGATAGCCCTCACAATAGGGTGCCTCCCCTGCGGTCCCATGAGTCACTTCACCACCCGCATAAGGTGATGGATCGGACGTTGTAATATGATGACCTGCTCCCTGTGGCGCCCTGTCATAACGCGGAGGCCATCCACAAAGTTTGAAAAATCATCCGGGAGAAGAGGCCTAAGCTGTCATCATTGACCTTGACGACAGATTCCCGTGAAAGAATAGTTGCAGCAAGATGCCATCCTCCGTCTAGGGCAGGATGTCGGCAGACACATCACATGAGAACAGTACAAAGAAGCGTAGAGAAGAAGGGACGTGCAAGAAAACAAACAAACAACAGAAAATCAAATCACTCATAAGTCTACATAAGCTGTCACAAACATTACAATCATAGAGAGGAGGCGGGTCCACTGACTCACCAACTCTCGACATCATCTTCATGCTCATCCCTCTAGGCGTCCCTCTCCTCTCCCTCGAGGTGAGGATCCCTCGGAAGCCTCCTGGACCCCTGTGCAGCGCTCGCCTCGCCTCCTGGCGCCTACTCCACAGCAGTGGCTCGCTGCTCCTCCTCTGGCGTGGCGAGGAAGCCACCAGCAGAAAAGCGTCCGGACCGGCGAAGTAGCGCCCCTAACTCTCGAGCTCTCTCGTAGCGCGTCTTCATCGCTCCTAACCTTTGCGCCATAACCTGAAGGCCTAGCTGGAGTTCCCTCACTTGGGCCCCCAAGGCCTTCTTCTCGACGAGGTCTCGTTGTCGCTCGGCCCTTCTCTCCTCTCTCTCTCTCTGCCTCCCTCCTCGTCACCTGGAGAAGGACCCTTAACTCCAGAATGTCTGGAGAGGGCCTCCCCTCACCTCGACGCTGCAGCTCTGCCACAGCTGCGTCCCAGGCATCATGCTCCTCTTCAGCACGAACCGCGCGGGCCACCGCACTGGCAAGTTGCTCCTGGAGGGAGGCGATCTCCAGAAAAAGAGCCTGAGGATTGGAGGATGATCCGCCAGCCATCCCTACCATCGTTTCCTGCTGAGTACATAAAAAATAGATAGACAACGACCATTGGTTAAATTCTGGAATTTCATGGCAAAAATAAATTTTTTTTTGAGGCCCTATTGTCACCTCCGTCTGTCTCCCAAGCTTTGGAGCCCTCGCTCGGTCCCCCCTCCGCTGCTGCAGGAGGCCGCCACTGCCGTGCACCGGTGCGCTCCCTTGTTGTCCAGGGGAATGTACGCGCCGGTCCTCGAGCTTCGCCTTACCATGACTCTCCTTCCTGACACGGCTCGGCTCATCCCCGCTCGACCACTCGTCAGCCAAGCCCGGGATTCTCACCGTACCCTGCATCAAAGAAGGAGGTCCCCCGTCAGTTAATGAGAACGCGTCCCCTGTCGAGGACGCGCCCATCATGTGAGTGCCGCCCTCGCCAAACCCCTTCCACTCCCACACCACTCGCTCAAACTCAAAACAAGTCATAGAGGTGGGAACCGAAGCACTCACCCAGCCGCGTTCGCCTCCTTCCGCGCCATCAGGCCCCTCGGGTCCCACGAGTGCTCCAAAAGGCCCTTCCACTTCCGTCGACGCCTCTCCATGCTCGGGCGCATCCCTCCTCGAGCGAGGAGTCCCTCGCCCCTCTCTCCCCTCGCCACGATCTGGCCCACCGAACTCCATCAATCGAGAGAGGAAGAAGACGAAAAGGGGCGAGCAAATCTCGACAGGAGGCGGGCTCTTTTGCGGGTAAGGCACGAAGAAAGAAAGGCCACCTGGCGCTTTAAATTTGAATTTGAAGGATAAGATGCGTCCTCACGCCAGGACGCGCCAAAAAAAAAAGAGAAGGATGATCTCCCCGTGCAAGGCGTAGTTCCCTGCTTTTCAGGGTAAGGTCTCGTGAAGCGTGCCTCGAAACAACTCGGTGCAAGAGAAGAAGCGTGGAAAAGGGAAAGTGCATATGACAAAAGGAACCGTTTCATTGCACATAAGCAAATAGTCAGTTATACATCATAAAGTGAGGAAGGTGGAGTGTACAAGCAGCTCTCTAACTCTCGCTACCACCCTCATGATCATTTATCTCCTCCCTCCTCTGGCGAGGATCCCTAGGGGGCCTCCGCAAACTCTGAGAGGCGGTGCTCGCCTCGCCCTGTGGTGGCATGCCAGCCTCGAAGGCGCGACGACGCTCCTCGGCCGAAGAAACTAGAAAGCTGCCCATGGAGAACGAACCAGACTGACGAAGTCGCGTCCCGCGCTCCTTCGCCCTCTGATACCGCTCCTCGCTCTCCCGAAGCCTCCCCTCCGCCGTGCCGAGACTCAATCGGAGCTCCGTCAGCTGGGCCTCCAGAGCCCTCCTCTCGTCCTAGTCTCGCAGTCGCTCCGCCCTCCTGTCCTCCCTCTCTCTCTCTCTGTCCTCTCTCTCCCTCTCCCTCTCCTCTCTCTCCCGCATCGCCTCTCTCCTCGACAGCTCGAGGGCAAAACACAAATCCCACACGTCACGAGGGAGCTCCTCAGCCTCCCATCGCCGCTCCTCCTCCAGCTCCGCAATCCGGGCATCACGTTCTGCCGCCCAGGCATCGTGCTCCTGCTCAGCGCGAACAGCACGGGCCAGGGCCTCCCGAATCTCGGCCACCTGTCAAAGCACGCATGACCCATAAGAGAACAGTGAAGGAAGAAGAGCAACTGGAAAGAGAGTCGGGGTCAGGCAGACACTCACTCAAGCCTCGCGGTCACGCTCGGCCTCCTCAGCCCGGGCCACCGCGTACGCCAGCTGCTCCTGAAGGGCAGAAACCTCCGAAGGAGGGCCCCACGAACTGGAACCCGCTCCACCAGCCATCCCGGCTGCCGTTGCCTGGTGGGCCCGCTGAAACACAAGACAAACGACCGTCAGAGGCTAAGTATCAAAAATCCTGGTCACAAAAAAAATGCATTGCATAGACTCACCAGAATCTCCAACTCCTGTCGAGTGGCCACCAACTGTCGCCTCGCGTCTGCCAGCTGGGCCAGCAAGTCGACAATCATGTTATCACGAGCATCCTACATTGCATATAAATTAGTGTCACATGCATATGCATATAGAAAAAGGAAACATTTTTCATTTCACGCTTACCCCTGCCGCACCACCAAGGAAGAGACGCTCCCCGTACGTGGCTCGATACCGTCTCATGTAATCGGTGTTGTCCGGTACATGGGACACCACTGGGACCCCGCCCTACTGCTAGTCCTGGTACTGTGCAGGGAAGCGCGTATGCCAGTCCACGATCTTTGCCTTCCCCTTGGTCTTCCGCCCAACGCGGACTGGCTCGTCTACGTCAACCCACTCCTGGGCTAATCCCAACGTCCTCATAACCAGCCTAAGCCGGAGCGGCTTGATCTCATTCAGGCAATGGACCCACATGTCCCGCCCAAAACGGGGATGACCCGCTACAACCCAAGGCTGGCCGGCATCGGCCATGCCCAGGTAGGGCCTCCACACCACCTGCATCACCATACATGCATCATGTTAGTTGCTATTTCGCTCAATTAAGTCACATACGTAAAAATACCAAAAAAAATCATACGCGTCATACCATAGCCTCGGGGTACTCGCTCAGCTCCCGACGAAGCGACGCCAGCTGGTAGCAGTGAGGTGCCGCGACCATGACCGGCCTCCACTATCGCGCCAGAGGCACGGCTCTCCTGTTCCCCCGTCTGGCTCTTCCCATCGGGAAGTAGTAGTAGCTCCACACCTGCATCCATCATTAGCACGAATAATTACATATTTAGCTACGGTAAAATCCATAAATAAAATGTTTACCTGGAGAAAAGGTGCGAAGCCGCTGACTGTCGTCTCCCTCTCTGAAGTATGGGAGAGATCGGCGATCAAATGGGTAAGCAGAGCCGCTCCCCACACATAGTTCCCCACTCTGTCCAGATCCGCCAGGATCCCGAGGAAGCGGCAGTGGATGCCGTCCCCCTTCGTCCCCAACAGAAGGTGACCCAGGAAGAAGAAAAGGAACCTCCGGAGGTCTAGATCCACCAGCTCCCGCTCGCTCAGGTCCTGGTTGAAAGCTGCATGAGCGTCTCCCTCCAGTCGTGCCAGAAACTCCGCTCCAGTCTCGCTGACCCACTGGCGCGGATCACCAAATCCGAGCGCCTCCATAATCTCCACTCGGCCGACTACCCTACTGTCTCTATCAGTCGCGCTCGTCTCTAGCCACAGCAGGTCCAAGGCACTCTCTCGGTAATCGGGGTAAGTGACCCCGCTGACTGCCTCTCCACAACTCGTAGCCCGATGATCCGAGCCACGTCCTCCAGTGTCGGCACCATGTGCCCCCACGGCATCAGAAACGCCCGGCTCGGCGGGTGCCACCGCTCCCTCAACGCCTGGATGAGAGGAAGGTCGAGCCGGAAGGGCTCGATTCGTAGGAAAGCTCCAAAACCCATGGCTTCCACCCGCGCCCTCTTAAAGTCCGGCAGCCCACGGTACGCTACCACCACCAGGGACCAGCTGATCCGGCTCTTCATCACGCCCTGCACACAAAAAAAAAACAAACAAAAACAAACAAAACGAAACACATCAACATCATGGATAATAATAAACAACAACACTGTACATAATATTTATTTATTTTTTATTTATTTTAAATAAATATACATATATATATATTTAAAGGCATCCACCCCCATGGACGCTTTCATTTTACTTCCTTTATTTTATTTTAACAAACAAAAATAAATAAAAAATAAAATAAAAAATAATTTACATTATCATGAAGGCGTCCAACTCACTGGACGCCTCCTTATTTTTAATTTCATTTTATTATTTACGTAATAACTCAAAAAACAATAAAAATAAAATAAAATAAAAAAGAAAAGTTGGAGGCGTCCAGGCCTCTAGACGCCTCCTTCCCCCACTCACCGGCCTTCTCCACACCATCTCTCGCCCGCCTGTTTAGCCTATTAAACCAACAAATTAGAGTTCTGACGGGCTTACCGGGTCATGCTCATCCTCTCCCGTGTGGCCAGCACCCGCAGGACCCTCCACGGCCAAAGGAGGCGCCTCCTCTTCCTCGGCAATCTCCTCTTCCGCGACAATCTCCTCTCCCACGGCAGCCTCCTCAGCATGATCCCTCGACCTCCTCGGATGACGAGCCCGTAGTTTCCGCCTCTCTCCACCCTGGCTCGGGCCTTCTCGCTCCATTGGGAACTGGAAATGGGTCGTTAGAATGAACAGTAGAAGAGAACAGGGGGGTGAGACCCCCTTTATATAGTAAATCACCAGGATTTGGGGCGTCCAGGCGCCTAGACATCCCCACAATTTTATTTTATTAAAAATTCAAAAAAACATAGGGGCGTCCAAGCGCCTGGACGCTCCCACAACTAAAAAATTAAAAAATTGAAAAATAAAATATAGGGGCGTCCAGGCGCGTGGACGCCCCCACATAAAATAAAATAAAAAAAAATAAAAAGAAAAGATAGGGGCGTCCAGGCCCCTGGACGCCCCCACAAAAAGAACAAAAGTTTTTTGTAAAATTTTCAAAAAAATTAGGGGCGTCCAGACCCCTGGACGCCCCCATTTAAGCATTTGAAAATGTATATATCTATATATATATATATATATATATATATACATATATATATATGACCATAATATGAATAAACCAGAACACAAAAGAGAAAACACAAAAGGCAAAAAGAAAAAATAAAATCATAAAAAATAATAATTAAGGGAACAATGATCCAAAATGCCAAATGCCAGATTTTATTCCATCAGAAAGTAGAGCGGGCTACATCAAGGGCTTAGGCACTTTATGCCTTAACTTCCCCAGTTCGGTTATGTAAGCCCTCCACAGCTCGCATTCTTCCCCTACATGCGCTAAGGCCTTTCCCGCAACACTTGTCTTCCTGGGTGCTTTAATGGCCTTCGCTTCCTTCGCGTCCGCTTCCGTGCCCAACTCCCTCTTCTTCAAAGGGACAATGCCGGTCAGCAGTGGGAACGAGTGGTGTGGAATGCCGATCTGGGGGCAGCACCGATGCACGTTATAAAGGACAAACTCAGTCGCGCCGATCAGTTGGAGTTCAGCTTCGGGAGAAGACCTCATGAGGAGTTCAAGTGAGAGTAGACATGCCGGTGCGCAAGTGAAGAAGCTTTGTGTCATGGTTCGGAAGTGAGACCGCCAGTCTTCCCATTTCTTCAGCCACGGATCACGGTTCGCCACAGTGCCACCGAAGCCTAACACATCGGCTATGTGATAAAGGGGGCTTTGTTGGAAAAGCTTTGAAGCAGTCGGCATCCCCTCACGGTGGTCGAATTTGAAGTGCAAATCGACCCAGCAACTCAGAACAAGTGCGCAACCAAAAGGGGGCCTACCCATGCTCGAGGCGGTAAGACCGCTGTAAAGGTAGGCAAGGACGGCGGGTCCCACCCTCTTTCCACTCCAGATCCCGCAGATAGCACTCAGTTGGGTTTCTTCCACTATGTTGTCGGTATAAGGGAACAAGAGAGCACCCGCCAGACAGATGGTGAACCCTCTCATAATTCCTTCCAAATGTTCATCATCTGGTGACCCTTTCAAGGCATCCATAACCCATACCGCGAGCCTTTGCAAGTCAATTCCCTTTTGAGTGTGGACCTTTCTGACTGCGTCGGACGGCATGAAGCTTCCAAGGACGCTCTCGGAAGTCCCCCGGGTCAGCATCCGCATAGCCTTCACCTTCCCGTCACTCTTGAATTTCTTCAATCCGAGCAGAAGTTCCACCTCCTCGAGGAGAATGGTCGCCTCGAACGTCGGGAAGATGAAAGTGTGGGTCTGGGGATGCCAGATCTCCACTAATGCGCCCATAGCCACCCAGTCCATGTGGATTCTCTCGTAGTGTTTGGCGTGAATAAGGAGCCCCTGAAGATGCCACTTCGAGATATAGCCCTCATGCCAATGGAGATGTTGGAAGTTAGCTCTGAAAGCCATGGCAGTTTGGAAAACTTCCTCGGGCCCGGAAAGAGTGGATACGGCTGGAAATAAGAAGAGAAAAGAAGGAAAGTGAGAAGAGAGTTCATGCAGTAAATTTGAAATGAATCAACTTACCATATACGACTGGATCGTCCCACTCAGATGACCCTCGAGGTCGGAAAGTCGTCTGATCTCACTACTAGGCCTGCCCCTCTTCATAACGCGGGAAGACTCTCCTTCCATCCTGAAATCCCTAGACCCTCCTCTTCTCCTCCTCCTGAACCTTCAAAACTCCCCTTGGTACATTTGAATAAACTAGCCTAAGGGAGGTACTTATAGGAAAGGAGAGGTGCTACGGGACGGGACGTGTCACATGAGTGGTCAAGTCGTCAGTGTTTTATCCTTGTACTGTGGCACGATTCTGCTATATTTCTGCTGCTTTCTGATGTATTTAATCTATGATGGTCTGTGCAGGTTTTACCAACGGACGTTTTTCGCCCTATCTTGTATACCATCCTTCAGTGTTTGGTCCCCCGTGTCATGCATCATACTATATGATATTTACGCTATTAGAACACGTCAAGGACCTTGCGACCCGAACGAATCTGGGATTTTAGTTCCCCTTCAACAAAAACAGTGATGATTCCAGAAGAATTTGGGTTGTACGGATAGGCCGTTAACTGGTGATAGCGTGGGAACGACGGTTCCATTCAGTGAGTCGGTGCATGGATAAACGGGCCCCAGCTCAGCATCAGCTCACTGGATCGGTATCCTGACCCATTCTTAACGAGTTGACAATATTATCCTTGGCTATTTTCTATTCTAGTTTGTTTTAAATTTTTCTTTAAACCCAGCATGCATTCATATAGGACTTTGAGTCTATTGCGGAAGATCATTCAAGTGATTCGATTGCGAAAGCCGTTGTGCTTCAATTCTTACAAATATGAGATATTCCATTCCGAATGAAATACTGAGTTTCCTTGAAACGGCCCTCCGCTGCCATTCCAAACGAGACCCTTGTTTGGACAGACCCTCAGATATTCCTTTATTTTTTACCTTGTTTGACCCACCTTGGCCGCAGCACTTCCACATTGGCTGGTAACCGCTCCCCAAAGGTGAAACCTGCAGGTTTATGACTCAGGTACTTCCACACCGAGAAGTTGGTCTCCTTTATTTTGGTGCCTGAGCGCACATCTCACCCTCCCTTATTTGATTTCCGTCCAAACAATCGTCAAATTTGAAAGACCTTCTTCAAGGTCGCCTCATTGAAACTACAGGAAAGATTCCAAACAGTCATGTCAAAAGCGTGTCTCATCACACCTTGGCATCAACTTATCAGTCCATTCCCGCTCCATTTCATTCCACTTCGATACCATTCCATTACGTGTCACTCCCTTGCAAAGTAGACGCCAAGGCGGGGCAGCTGTAAACACGCTATTCCTGACGTCCCCTGAGAAAATCTCATATTACCACGTGACGCCCCGCAGCGGCTTTCGCATTTTGAATCACTTGAGTGTTTCCTATCTTTGAGTCTTCTCTCGTCTTCTGGGCGAGTAGCGTAACGCTCCTTCGGCATTCGGAAACCACCTCGTTGTGGAAATCATGCGGCATTCGAACGGCATCAACATCAATCGCATGCATCAGAAGTTGCCGGGACCAGGAAAATGCCTAACGGACGACTGTCGATGCCCTTTTCGGGGGAATCCGGGGGTCATCATGGAGGCGTCCAGACCCCTGGACGCCTCCATTAATACAAAATAATGACAAAATATATATATATAAGATTGAACAAAAAAATATATATTTTTTCATGGAGGCGTCCATGCCCTTGGACGCCTCCAACAACCAGCTCACGGGCGATCCCCGGCCATCGAGTGACCGTTGGTCTGTCTGTCGTTTGAATAAAATCCAAGTTATGGAGGCGTCCAGGCCCCTGGACGCCTCCATCAACCAGCTCACGGGAGACCCCCGGCCATCGACTGACCGTTGGTCAGTCTGTCGTTTGAATACAATCCAAGTTATGGAGGCGTCCAGGCCCTTGGACGCCTCCATCAACCAGCTCACGGGCGACCCCCGGCCATCTACTGACCGTTGCTCAATCTGTCATTTGAATAAAATCCATGTTATGGAGGCGTCCAGGCCCCTTGACGCCTCCATCAACCAGCTCACGGGTTACCCCCGACCATCGATTGACCGTTGCTCAGTCTGTCGTTTGAAGAAAATCCAAGTCATGGAGGCGTCTAGGCCTCTGGACGCCCCCATCCTCCCAACCTCTATAAATAGAGGCCTACCCCCCCTCAGTTCGAGGTCGAAAAAGAGCGCCGAGAGGCTGCCGGATTCTATTCCTAACCCGTGGGTGTTTTGTAGGGGAAGTCCGGCCGGATCTTCAGGTGCTCGTGCTCGCAAGAGAGAGGCCGCCTTCACCCACCGCGCTACCTCGTCGTCCCTACGCTGCCAAAGTTCTATCTGATCTCGCCATCGACCATCCAATAAGCCATTCTCTCCTCTTCTTTCCTAGTTATCTTGCATTCATCATATCATATCTTCTACCCCCCCCTTTTATGAGGGAGTCTCTTCCCATTTCTACGTCAGAATAATTGCCATTCATCATAAGCATTTTCCTCCTACTCGTGTCCGAGAGGGGTTTAAAAGACAACACCAACCAGGTGTGTGTCTTGCCATCATTTCGTTACTTGCGTCGTTAGAATTTGAATACTGCACCTTCGTCTTTCTGATCCACTCGTTACTTGTTTGTCGTTGTTTTGGAAGGGTACCTAAGGAAAGCCCTCTCCGTCGGCCGGCCGAAGGGGGAGGAAGAAGTAACCTGCCATTTCCCGCTCTCGAGGATTCACAATCTCCGCGCTCAATACAAGGTACACGCTATCATTTCGTTTCTTTGAGGTAACCCCTCTGGCGATCACATCCCTTTAGCATCCTCCGTATGCTTTTTCCTCATATTGGTACGTTTCATAATCCTTCTTAATTTTTAGTCCTTGATAGTCTGTAGTTTAGTTCATTTTCTTCTCCTTGAGTGGATTCCTCGGCTTCCACAGACGGCTCATTAGCCGTCGTCTTCTCCATTCACTCACCTCAGCCTTCGCTGATGTCTTCCTCCTGGGCCAGACGGTTGTCTGATGATCTTCCCAGGTCCCCTTCTCTACTTACATACCTGCACGGGTTTCTCAACCAGCGCCAGGTTTTCAATCATGATCTGCTCTACGAGCTTCCCAATCCTTTTCCCATAATCACCTTTCCCCCTCCTCTGATTTCTTTTCATTGTTTTGTCATTAAAAATGAAAACGAAAAAAAACGTCAATTTTCAAACTCCTCAACAACACATCATTGTTGAAGAAACCTCTTACATCTCCCACGAGTGCATCCCGCCCTGCGGGCCACCCATCCAAGGTCCTATGAGTGACCTTTTCTACCCCTCCTCTGAGAGGTCTTTCCCTGTACATTCTTCACCATCCCCTTCAGCCTTTTCTCCTTCTGTAAATAATGTGAGTCAAGCTAGGGATAATAAGTCAAGGGTAGTACCTAAAAGGAAATTCAAGGGTAGGCAGATCTCTCGTCGATTCCTTCTAGATTTAGCCACTAGGTGTCAAGCCCTTCTATCCATCCCTCAGTTGCTAGAAAATCCCATCTAGCGACCGGAGATAGAATGTGAGGGCAATTGTGCGATTGATGAAGGATATGGGGTTTATGAGATCACCGATGAATAATACCCTACTGGAGACGAGGATGAAGAATATGAGGACGCGGCCGGCGCATATGCTAGTGGGATGAGGATATTCGACGAGCCGTCAGCCGCCGTAGAAGAGTCCACCAAAGAAATCAATTTGGGAACTGAGGAAGACCCTAGGATCGTCCTCATAAGTGATAATTTGCCATCATCTGAAGAAGATGCATTAATTGAAGTTCTCAAAGAGTATAGGGACACGTTTGCATGGAGCTATAAGGATATGCCGGGTTTGGATTCCACCTTGGTTGAACATCGCTTAACTCTAAAACCAGGGTCCATCTCGATAAAACAAAGGTTAAGGCGTTTCCACCCTTAGATGGCTTTAAAAATGAAAGAAGAGGTCGACATGCTCCACAAAGCCAGGTTCATTAGAGTCATCCTTTATCCTCAGTGGGTGATGAATATTGTCCCGGTGATGAAGAAGGATGGAAAAGTCAGGATTTACATTGACTTCCGGGACCTTAACCGCGCGTGTCCAAAGGATGATTTTCCCTTGCCTCACATTGATGTGTTAATCGATAACATGGTAGGTTATGAGACCCTCTCATTTATGGATGGATTTTTGGGATATAATCAAATTCGTTTGGCAGAAGAGGATCAGGAGAAGACGTCATTCACTACACCATGGGGAACATATTGTTACGTGGTCATGCCGTTTGGATTAAAGAATGCTAGAGCTACTTACCAAAGAGCTACAATGGACATATTTCATGATATGATGCATATATATCTGGAGATGTATGTGGATGATTTATTGGTGAAATCAAGAACTAGGGTGGAACATCCGAAAGTTTTGGCTAAGGTGTTGCAAAGATCAAGGGAGTTCCAATTGAAAATGAACCCAAAGAAGTGTGTGTTTGGCGTATCATCGGGTAAATTACTGGGTTTCATTATGAGTAAAAGAGGGTTTGAGATAGATCCCAACAAAGCTAAGGCCATCAGGGATATGCCACCTCCCAAAAATTTGAGGGAAGTTCGAGGTTTAATTGGGAGGCTGTAATTCATCTGTCGGTTTGTGTCTCAGCACTCACAAAGGTGTAGACCTTTCTATGAGTTGACCAAGCCAGGAGTAGAATTCCATTGGGATTCTAAGTGTCAAAAGACTTTTGAAGGGTTAAAGAAATACCTGGCTAATCCACCCATTCTCATTCCACCAAAACCAGAAAAACCTCTGATCCTTTACATCTCAGTCTTGGATGACTCTATGGGAGCCGTCCTCGCACAAGCCGATGAAGAAGGCAAGGAACGGGCCACCTATTACTTGTCCAAACTCCTCAATTCTTATGAACAGAAGTACACAGCCATGGAGAAAACTTGTGCTGCCCTCGTTTGGGTAGTGCAGAAATTGAAGCACTACTTCTTGGCTCATGAGGTCCATTTGATCACCCGCATGAACCCTATCAAGTTCCTCCTGGAAAAATCTATCCTTACTGATAGGCTAGCACGCTGGCAGAGTTTCCTCTCTTAGTTTGACATCACCTACATCCAACAAAAGGTAATTAAAGGCTATGCTATAGCCGAGCATCTCGCTCATCATCCTCTCCCCAAGTTCGATCCTATCCAATCAGAGTTTTCGGATGAGGAACTAATGTCTGTCACTCAATCCGATGAGCCAATGTGGACATTATATTTTGATGGAGCTCTGAATTCCCAAGGGAAAGGTATTGGCATTGTCCTTCTGACGCCCGAAGGCGTTACCATCCCAGAGGTATTTCATCTCGTGTTCCCAGTCACCAACAACATTACTGAATATGAGGCTCTTCTAGCTGGTTTGGAACTAGTCCATTCTCTCTATATCACCGAATTGTGAGTCATGGGTGATAGTCAACTTGTTCTTCGCCAGGTGCTTACCAAATATCGCACCCTCAATCCCAAGCTCAAGCCCTATCAAGAGCTGATCTCCGCTTATGCCAAATTATTCACCAAGCTGATCTTTGTCCATGTTCCTCGCGAATAGAACATTCTAGCCGATGCCCTCACCTCCTTGGCGTCATCTTTCAAATTCCCTTTAGGTGCATGGTCTAGATCCATCACCATCTACAAACGTCTCGTCCCTGCTATTCAGGACCCTTACCTCTTAAAAATCAAAGAAAGAGTCCTACGGAAGATTCAGGAAGGGGAAATTCTTGAGAAAAGGGAAGTCATGTTGGCAGAATTTGAAGAAGAACTGGCTGATGAGGAGAAGCCTTGATTCTATGAAATTGTCAAATATTGCAAAGATCAGTCTTACCCTGAAGGAGCCACCATAGAGGATAAGAAAGCCATAAGAAGGGTGGCCCAGAAATACATATTAGTTGGAGGTCTACTGTACAGGAGAAGCCTTACTGGTGTTCTATTAAGATGTCTTGATGATGGTGTGGTCTGGAAATGTGTAGAGGAAGCACACTCAGGTGTATGTGGTGGCCATGTAAATAACCAAATGCTCGCTAAGAAGATCATTAGGCAATGTTTTTACTGGCCCACTATGGAAGAGGATTGTGTTGTTTATGTCCGTAGGTGTGTCAAGTGCCAACTTCACGCCGATAAGATTCATTCACCATCTTCCTCACTTCATCTAGTATCCTCTCCATGGCTTTTCTCCATGTGGGCGTTCGACATCATTGGTCCCCTAGGTGATCCTAACTCCCTCACCAAGTAGAAATCCGTCATCCTCACTGCGACGGAGTACTTCACCAAATGGGCCGAACCTGAAGCTTACGCGGAATCAAGGCGTCAATAGTCTACAAGTTCATCAGGAAGAACATCATCACCAGGTTCGGCATCCCAAGCACAATCGTCACCGACAATGGGCCACAGTTCATTTCTCAGGACCTTCAAGACCTCTGCAAAAGGTATGCAATTGCATTGCATCATTCATCACCTTATTATCCACAAGGTAATGGCCAGGCAGAGGCCACCAACAAAACATTGATCAAAATCATAAAGAAAACCTACGAGTCCAGTAAGTTTTCAGACTAGCCAGAAAAGCTTATCAAAGCTCTATGGGCCTATCGCACTTCGATCTGTACCCCCACCGGGCAGACTCCATTTACCCTTACTTATGGGATGGAAGCGGTAGTCCCATACGAGACTTTGATTCCTTCTCTCAGGGTACAATTGGATGAGGAATTTCCCCTCGATGAATGTCGTAATTCACTCCTTGCCCAGTTGGAACTCTTAGATGAGAAGCGGCTGGCCGCTGCCGAGCATGCACGTGTTTATCAAAATAGACTCGCTCACTTTTACCAAAAGAAAGTCATTGAGAGAAAATTTAAAGTCGGCGAGATGGTTGTAAAAAGAATTTTTGTCAAACCTGGAGGGCCGCGTTCTAAACTTCAAACCAATTGGGAAGGACCATATGTGGTTCAAGCCATGTACCCTGGCAACGCCTACAAGCTAGTCAATGCCGAAGGGGTCGAGTTATCCCACCCTTGGAATGGACTTTATCTTAAGAAATACTACCCTTAGATAACCATAACAACTGGCATGGTATGAGGGCCATAGAAGTTTGAAATTCACTCTTCGGTCTTTGTAGTCTAACTCAGGGTTAACCTGCGCACACTCTCACACACCGTTTTTGGGATCAAGCGAAGCAGAACTCGAGGGAAGCTATAAAAAAAAAGGGAATGTCTGGTGTTCATTATACAGTCAAGTCTTTGCATCTGCCCTTCATATTAGGATAGGACCCATTAAGGTTCGGTAGGTCTCGGGTCTTGGTCTGCCAGAACCGTGAGATTCTTGTTCGATCATGTCGTCTTACGCCCACTAAAAGAAGGCAACACGCACACCCGCAGCTGTTTTAGCCAAAAAGTTGGTAGTATTGCTTATTGTGGGGCTGTGCTCGAAGGTCTCCAGGAAAGTCGTAATCTTTGTTCTCTTCCTCCTCGACCCAATGAGACAGCCGGCACCCTTAAAACGCTGAGCATAAGGGAACCAAAATACTATACCCTGAAGGCGAGAGTAGGATTCATCTCCTCGAACTCGAGTCAGAGCACGAGAAGAGGGCAGTGTCCCCGTAGGCATACAAGAGGGATTCCCACATATCAAATTATCATGTCTCCCTCAAAAAAAGAGAAAAAGAAGAAAAGAGATAAATCAAAGTCAAATGAAAGCCTGGTCATGGCCGTGCTTGATTTCAACAAGCGAAACCCCTCAAAACAAATGCTAAATTCCACAAAGGGGCAATGCAATCCTGTTCAAGGTTTGGTCCGAAGTCGCCCAAAAGGGAAAGGTCGAGTAGGTCCCAGTTGGCTTGTCAGGTTAACGATTTTGCTGGTCCTCTCGGAAGGTTTACCCCACTACTCTTCTTTCTCCCCTCAAAGATGAAAACTCAATGGAAATCCTGAAAGGCGCGCCCCGCTAAGGCAAGCGACCTCGTTTTAGCAAAACACACATATAATTGTCTACTTCGAAAAGTAGAAGCCATCGCCATGAAGGAGTCTCGGTGTTTCTGGGCGGTCAAGACCTCTATCTACTACCTTGGTGGTTTCTTACTTTAACCTCGGGCTTAGGTCAATGCAAGCGCGTCACCAATAGGTGCGACGGTGTCTGATTCTGGGTCAACGTCGCGCGGTTGGCCGTTGGGGTTCCAAGGTGTTCCATCATATACCATCTAGAGTTATGAGGAAATAGACCCGGGTCGGGCAAATCTTTTACCTCGAACACTCCTTTGGTGTATCCTTACGGTCGGAAGCAACTGGGAGCCTAAGCATGGCATGACGGTTTTATCATCAGGTTAAGTCTTAACCGGCGGGATTATCACTTGAGGAGTCTAGGGGCCGAAATCAATCTAGATGTGTGCACAAGATACCTGGGGGGTTAGTAAGAAACCCTGTCTTCATAAGAGTCAGGTGCCATAAGAATGGTCACTAGGTATTAGTTATCTCATAAAAAAAAAATGTAGTGGCCCTCGAAAGACGCCGTCAGGTGAGTCCCCAAGTGGGAATTCTTTTGGAGCATGTTAACCCCTTATTACGCTACTTAAGAACGATTCAAACACCCCTGATCCAAAAACCATGCCGGTTGTAATAAAAAGTGTTTTTTTTTAAAAAATAACACACAAAAAATATATCATTACAAAACAATATTTTTTTTTTGCATCAGTGTGATCTGATTTGTGTGCTACATTCTGTTCCCATTTACGTGCCCGTGTGTCGCATTCATTATCTTTACTCTTGCCTTAATTGATAAAGGCTTGGCCCCTTGACCCGTTATCAAGGACAGTCAGAACAAACATTTACTTGTTGAGTAAGGGGCCAAGTCAGAACGGAAAAATTGAATTGTTTTTATTGAGCAATGTATACATGATTGAAAAGCGGGAATGAAGGCAAGAGATAAACTGAACATTCCTTCCTTTATTTCCTTATAGAAATTGTACATCAAGTTCCACCCTCTCTCTCAGTGTTACCCCTTTCTCCACTCCCCAGGCGAGGAACCCCGGAGGGTGTTGCTAAACCATGCAAGACGGAGCCTCTACTACTCTGTACCCCCCTTCTCGTCTCTGCTCCCCGTCGATCGACAGGGGTGGCAAAGAAGCTACTAACACGAAAGCCACGCTCTCGTGCTCTTCGGTAGCGCTCTTCGCCATCTCTTAGCCACTGTTCAGCAAGACCGAGGCTAGTTCGGAGTTAAAACAGTTGGGCCTCCATGGCCCTTCGCTCCTCTCTCTCAGCCAATCTGTCGGCTCTTTCTCTTCCGGTGACTCTTTCCCTTTCCGCGCGCTCTGTCTCTCTGTGCTCCCTCTCCAGCTGAAGGGTGATCCTCAGCTCCACGACGTCCCGAGAAGAGCCATCGTCTGGACGATGTCGTAACTCTTCCTCCAGTTCCGCTATTCTGGCTTCCCCCTGTGCAGTGCGGGCAAGTGCATCTTACACCTCTTTCATCTGCCATAACCAGCGTCTCAGATATGTGGAGGCACGAATAAGTGAAATTCAATGACCAGACTCTCACCTATGTGGAGAGCATTCCTTCCGCCTCCGCAGCTCACTATGTAGCATGAGCAAGCTGCTCATGAAGTAAATCGAGTTCGGAAGTGGGGATCCATAAACTGGAAGAAACGACATCCGCCCCCATTGCTGAGGAGGCTGCATCAAGCTGGGCGCGCTGCAACACACATAAGATGACGCTGAGGACCTAGCACTAGGAATCCTGGTCTATGATCGTGTGTATGTAGGCTTACCGAAGAACTCAAGGTGGCGCGGGTATGATGTAACTGCCGCTCCATGCCTATCAGGCGAGCTTGCAGGTTTGCTATCATAGTGTCGTGAAAGTCCTGTGGCCAGGGCATAGGTCAACATACAAAATAATAATAATAATAAAAAGAAAACAAGAAAAATATTGTTCACCTCCACAGTTCCCTCGGGATGGAGTCGCTCTGCATACATCGCCTTATAGAGGCACAGATAATCCTCGCTATCTTGAGCATGTGACTCCACGGGAGTGCCACCCCGTTGCCAGTCCTCATATTGCTCGGGGAACCGCACTCTCCAATCAACGGAGGTCGTCGGCCCACGCGTCTTCCTCCCGACACATGGTGTGGTAGTCATGTCCACCCATTCTTGGGCAAGCCCTAGAGTCCTCATGGCCAATCGTAGCCGAAGTGGCTCAATTTCGTTCAAACAATGCATCCAGAGGTCGCGTCAGAACTAGGCACGGCTAGTTATGACCCACGGCTGATCGGCGTCGGTCATGCCCGTATAAGGCCTCCAAACCACATAGGTCAGGTCACACACATCTTCTTAATATAAAAATAATAAAAAAAGAGAAAAAAATGATGCTGAAATGATAATCACCATTGCCGCGGGGAACTCTTGCAACTCGCGCCTTAACACCATCAGCTGGTAGGATAGAGAGGCTGGGCTCGTGATAGGTTGCCACCGCCTCGCCAGCGGCACTGCCATCGGTCGCCAATGCCGGGCTTTTCCCATTGGGAGGTAATAATAGCTCCACAACTGCACCGTCATGTGTCATTAACATATCGAAAATAAAAAAATAAAACCAAAAAAAGAGAGAAGTAGGATACATAGATGAACGGCGTAAAACCACTCACTGTTACCTCTCTGTCTGCCCTTTCAGACAGACCCGCGAATAGATGCGCCAATATGGCTGCTCCCCAGGCGTATCGTCCCACTTTCTCAGGGTCTACAAGGAATTCTAAGAAGCGGCAATGAATGCTGTCTCCTTTCGAGCCCAACAACAGTTTCCCCAACAGGAAGAACATGAATCTCCTCAAATCCATGTTGGCTGTCTCCCAATTGCTCATGTCTACGCAGTAGATAGCATGGCATCCTCTTTCAGTCCTCTCCATGAACTCTTCCAAGGACTCATCATCACGAGAACGAATGTCAGTAAGCCCCAACGTCTCCATAATAGGCGTCTTGGCTACAGACCTGTTCTTACGATCATCTAGGTCCACTCCTAGCAACCTCTGGGTTGCCTCTTGCTAATCAGAGTACGTAATGCCAGTCAGCGCCTCGCCATCCACTTTCAGGCCCGTAATTCGGACTACATCTTCCAGGCTGGGCACCATGTGCCCCCAAGGCATCAAGAAAGCACGGCTCTTTGGATCCCACCTTTCGCGCAATGCTTGGACGAGGGCAAGGTCGAGCCTGATTGGCTCGATCCGAAGAAACACTCTAAGACCCATCACGTTTAGCCCGGCCTTCTGAAAATCCGGGAGACCCCGGTATGCAGCCACTACCAACTCCCATGGAATGTGTGATTTCATCACACCTTACGCATACATAAGGAGGGGTTTTGTTAGAAGGGAGGAAGAACGAATGAGAGAAGGGGCAAGAAAGCTCATCTTACGGGTTGCGATTGGGGCCTTTCGCTGAAGTGCCCTTCGAGGTCTGAGAGCCTCCTGGAACTGCTACCACTGGACCTGCTTCTCTTCGAAGAGTGGGAAGATTCACCCTCCATTTTGAACCTTAGAACCCTTAGTTCTCCCGTTTCCGTGGAAACTTGTACTCTTCGAGTTGGCTACCGGTGCCCCTGGGGGGACGAATGAGGGCGGTATTTATAGAAATGGGAGAAGGGCAAGTCAAGACTGCCTACATCACTGTTAACGATAGCCCTCATGATAAGGCACCTTCCTTGCGGTCCCACATGTGTCACTTCACCGCTCGCAGGGTAATTGATTGATGGTGCGATATGATGACTCACTCCCTACGTAGTATAGGGATGCCCTGTCATGCTGTAGAGGTCGTCCGGGAAGATTGGAAGGTCGTCAAGGAGAAGGGGCTAGAGCCGTCATTATTGACTTTGGCGGTAGATTTCCGTGTGAAAGACGGTCGGAGCGAGATATGAGTCCTTGTTTTCGGACGGGGTCTCGATAAGCACGTCACATGGGAACAGTGAAGAAGCGTAAGGAAGAAGGAACACACAAGAGGATAAATAAGCGGTAGGAAATGAAATCACTCTATTCATAAGTCTACATAAACTGTCATAAACATCACAATCATAGAGAGGAGGCATGAATGCTAGCTCGCCAACTCTCGCCATCACCTTCACACTCATCCCTCTAGGCGTCCCTCTCCTCTCCCCTAACGTGAGGGTTCCTCAGGGGCCTCCTGGAACTCCGTGAAGCAGTACTCGCCTCACCCCGTGATACCTGCTCCACAGCTGCGGCTCGCTGCTACTCCCTTGGCACGGTAAAAAAGCCACCGATAGAAAGATGGCCGGACTGGCGGAGTCACTCCCCGAACTCTCGTGCCCTCTCGTAGCACGTCTTCATGACTCCTAGCCTCTGCCCCATCCCTCGAAGGGCTAGCTGGAGCTCCCACACCTGGGCCTCCAAAGCCTTCCTCTCATCCCGATCCTGCTGTTGCTCGGCCCTTCTTTCCTCCCCCTCCTTCTCCCTCTCCTCTCTCTCTCTCTCTACCTCTCTCCTCGCCACCTGGAGGACGACCCTTAACTCCAGGATGTCTGGAGACGGCCTCTCTTCATCGTGACGCCGTAGCTCTGCTATGACTACTGCCCAAGCATCACACTCCTCTTCAGCCCAGGTCACGCGGGCCACTGCACTGGCAAGTTGCTCCCGGAGGGAGGCGATCTCCAGAAAAGGAGCATGAGAGCTGGAAGATGATTTGCTGGCCATCCCTGCCATCGCTGCCTGCTGGGCACGTTGGAGCAGATAAACAACAGCCATCGATTAAGCCCCGAGATTTAAAAATAATAATAATAATAATAAATAAATAAATCAGGGCCCTTCTTTCACCTCTATCCGTTTCCCGAGCTGAAGGGACCCAGCATAGCTCTCCCTACACTGCTGCAAGTAGTCGGCACTCTCCTGCACAGGCGCACCACCTTGCTGCCCGTCCTAAGCAGGGAAACGTATGCGCCAGTCGTCAAGTTTCACCTTGCCGCGTCTCTCTCCCCCGACGCGGTGCGACTCATCTGCACTCGCCCATTCATCAGCCAAGCCCTGGATCCTTGTCATACCCTTCCCATCAAATAGAAAGGGCCACATCATTAAAAGAAAAATGCATCTCCTGTCGAAGACACGTTCATCATTCGAGTGCAACACTCACCGAACCCTCTCATCCCCCTCCACTTGTTCACTACAAAGCAAAAAAAATCAAAGAGGTGGCGATCAAGGAGCTTACCAGGCCATGCTCGCCCCCCTCCATGTCTTCGGGTCCCCCGAGTGCCAGAAGAGGCCCTTCCTCTTCCGTGGTTGCCTCCCCGTGCTCTTGCACGGCCCTCCTCGGGTGAGGTGTTTCTCTCCCCCCTCTCCCTTCACCACGGTTTGGCCCACCGTGCTCCATGGATCAAGAGTGCAATAAGATGGAGCTAGGCAAGTTACTCTCCACGAGAAGAGCAGTCGTTCGCAAGCAAGGTGAGGAAGAAGAAAGGTCGTCACGCGGTTCTCGGTGATTTAAATTTGAATTCAAGTTTAGAACGCGTCTTCGCGCCTAGACGCCTCAGGGAGGGAGGGGAAGATGGCATACCCTCCGCATGAGGCATATTTCTCCGCTTTCGGGGTAAGATGCTATAAGGCGTGCCACGAGAAGATAAGTAAAGGAGAGGCGTCAAGGAAGGAACGTGCACAAAAGACAGTTAAGTGACGGAAAAGAAATCAATCCATAGAACAAATTGTCTGTCATATACATCATAAGTGAGGATGGTGGGTGTACAAGTCACTCTCTAACTCTCACCACCACCCTCCAGGTCATCTCTCTGATCATCCCTCTCCTCTCTCCTCTGGCACAGATCCTTAGGGGGCCTCCGCGAACTCTGAGAGGTGGTGCTCCCCTCGCCCTGTGGTGCCTGGCCGGCTTCGAACGCACGGCACCGCTCCTCGATCGAAGAAACTAGGAAACTGCCTACAGAAAAAGAACTAGACTATCGAAGGCGCGCCCCGCGCTCCTTCACTCTCTGGTACCGTTCCTCGCTCTCCCGCAGCCTCCCCTCTGCCGTGCCGAGACTCACTCGGAGCTCCGTCATCTGGGCCTCCAAGGCCCTCCTCTCCCTCTCCCTCTCTGCTATCTCTCTCTCTGCCTCTCTCCTCGACACCTCGAGGGCGATCTGTAACTCTAGCACATTACGAGGAAGCTCCTCAGCCTCCCGTCGTCGTCGGTCCTCCTCTAGCTCCGCTATCCGGGCATCGCGCTCTGCCGCCCAGGCGTCACGCTCCTGCTCTGCACGGACCGCACGAGCCAGTGCATCCCGAATCTCTGCCACCTATCAAATCCCATATTAAAGTCAGCAAAGGAAAGGGAATACGCGAAAAAGGAACCCGTGTCAAGTAAACACTCAAACGAGCCGCCTGATCACGCTCGGCCTCCTCAGCATGGGCCACCGCACCCGCCAACTGCTCCTGGAGAGAAGAGACCTATGGAGGAGGGCCCTAGGAACTAGAGCCCGCACCACCAGCCATCCCGGCTGCCGCTGCTTGATGGGCACGCTCTAGGAATAAACGATAGTCAGAGGCTAAGCACCAGGAATCCAGGTGACACAAAAATTACGTTGCATGAACTCACCAGGATGTCCAGCTCCTGACAAGTAGCTGCCAACTGATGCCTGGCAGCTGCCAACTGGGCCCGCAGATTAGTGATGATAGTGTCACGGGCATCCTACAATCATGCATATAGGTTAATGTCATATACATATGCACAAAAAAAAAAGAGAAAGAAAGAAGATATCTTCATCTCATACTTACCCCTGCCGCCCTACCGAGGTAGAGACGTTTTGCGTACATATCTCGGTACCGCCGCAAGTAGTCGGTGATGTCCTGTACGTGAGACAACACCGAAACGCCACCCTGTTGCCAGTCCTAGTACTGTGCAGGAAAGCGCGTACGCCAGTCCATGAGCTTCGCCTTGCCCCGGGTCTTCCGCCTGACATGGCTTGGCTCATCTACCTCCACCCACTCCTGGGCAAGCCCCAGGGTCCTCATAACTAGCCTGAGCCGCAATGGCTCGATCTCGTTCAGGCAGTGGACCCACAAGTCCCGCCCAAAATGAGGTCGGCGCGCTACGACCCAAGGCTGGCCGACATCGGCCATGCCCAGGTAGGGCCTCCATACCACCTGCATCACGATCCATGTATCATATTAGTTACCATTTTGCTAAACTAAATCATATGCAAAAATAAATAAATAAAAAAAATCATATGCATCATACCATGGCCTCGGTGTACTCGGTCAGCTCACGTCGAAGCGACGCCAACTGGTAGCCCGGCGCCGCGACCATGACCGGCCTCCACCGCCGCGCTAGGGGCACGACCGTTCGGTTCCATTGCCTGGCCCTCCCCATCGGAAAGTAGTAATAACTCCATACGTGCATCCATCATACCTCATTAGCACAAGTAATTGCGTGACTATGATTACGGTAAAATACATAAATAAAATGTTTACCTGGAGGAAAGGTGCGAAGCTGCTGACTATCGTCTCCTTCTCTACCCCCAGAGAAAGATCAACAATCAAGTGGGCGAGTAGAGCTGCTCCCCACGCATAATCCCCCACTCGGTCTAGGTCCGCCAAGATCCCAAGGAAACGGCAATGGATGCCGTCCCCCTTCGTCCCCAACAGAAGGTGGCCCAGTAAGAAGAAGAGGAACCTCCGAAGGTCTAGGTCTGCCAGCTCTCGGTCGCCCGGGTCCTGGCTGAAAGCCGCCCGAGCTGTTCCCTCCAGCCGTGCTAGAAATTCTGCACCGCTCTCACTAACCCGCTGGCACGGGTCCTCGAATTCGAGCGCCTCCATGATGTCCACCCGGCCGACTGTCCTGCTGTCTCTGTTAGTTGCGGTCGTCTTCAGCCATAACAGCTCTAGGGCGCTCTCTCTGTAGTCGGGGTAGGTGACCCCACTCACGGCCTCTCCGTCCACCCGTAGCCCGGTGATCCGGGCTACATCTTCCAGCGTCGGCACCATATGCCCCCAGGGCATCAGGAATGCTCGACTCGGCGCGTGCCATCGCTTCCTCAATGCCTGGATAAGGGGCAAGTCGAGCCGGAAGGGCTCGATCCGTAAGAACGCACCGAACCCCATGGCGTCCACTCGGGCCCTCTGGAAGTCCGGCAGCCCTCGGTATGCCACCACTACCAGGAACCAGCTGATCCGGCTCCTCATCACACCCTACAAATCACAAAAATAAGAAACTACATCAGAGCCACAAATAAAGAACAACACGATGTATATATATTTAAAAAAAAGAATAAATTTAGACACGTCAAATCCCTTGGACGCCTCAATGATTTCTTTATTTTTTATATTAAAAAAAACATTAAAGCGTCAAATATGTTTGACGCCTCAACGATTTCTTTATATTATTTTATCGTATATATTTTCCTTTATATATATATATATGTATGTATGTATGTATATAGAGGTGTCAAAGCGCTTTGAGGCCTCAATAATTTCTCTTTTTTACTATTTTTTAATGTTATTATTACGTATACATATATATATATGTTAAAAAAAAAGAATTTAAAAATATCGAGGCGTCCACCTCCCTGGACGCCTCCATCATTCCACTCCCACAACCGTTCAGGCCCCGTTTCCGGCCTCATTTTCCGCATAAAATCACAAGATAATGCAAAAAGAAAGAGTTCTCGCCGGCTTACCGAGTCGTGCTCATCCTCTCCCCCGTCGTCAGGTCCCTCGGGGACTTCCACGGCCAAGGGAATCATCTCCTCCTCTACGGCAGCCCCCTCCGCGTGATCCCTAGAACTCCTCGGATGACGAGCAAGTCGTTTCCGCTTCTCTCCACCTTGACTTGGGCCCCCGTGCTCCATAGGGACCGAAATAGGTTATTCAGGGTCGAATGGGAGGAGAGAGTTTCTTAGGAGAGAGGGGGGGTCGTTTGAATGAGGAAAGGCCGCACGGGCGACCTTTTTAAACAAAATTCAAATGCTTGACGCGTCCAGGCGCCTAGATGCGTCAGCAAAAAAAAAATAAAAAAAATAAATAATCATTTATTGACGCGTCCAGGCGCCTGGAAGCATCAACACAAAAATATAAATAAATAATAAAAAAGAGAAAAAAATAAAAAATATAATAAAATAATAATAATCATAATGGTCGCATCCAGATATCTGGACGCGTCTAAAAAAGTAATAATAAAAAAAAGAAAGGGGGAAAGGTGAAAAAAAAGAATAAAAAAATAAATTTTTTTAAAAGCGTCCAATCTTTTGGACGCGTCAAAAAAAAGAGAAAGATAAAAATAAAAAAAAGAAAATCATAAAAAAGAATAAAAAGAAGAAAAATTAAAAAATTAAAAAAAATAGAAAAAAATAGAAAATACATAATAAAAACCAAATTTTGCACACAATAACTCCACATTTTTATTTCATTAAAAAAATAGGGTGAGCTACATCAGGGGTTTAGACACTTCGGGCCTTAACTTCCCTAGTTCAGTTACATAAGCCCTCCACAACTCGCGTTCTTCCTCTACATGCACTAATGTCGTTCCCGGAATGCTCATCTTCCATAACACTTTGATGGCCTTCCCTCCCTTCGCATCTTCTTTCGTGCCTAATTCTCTCTTCTTCAAAGGAGCGATGCCAGGTAACAGTGGGAACAAGTGGCGGGGAAGGCCGATTTGAATGCAGCACCGATGTGCGTTGTAGAGAACAAACTCAGTCGTGCCAATGAGTTGGATTTCAGCTTCAGGGGAAGATCTCGTAAGGAGCTCGCATGAGAGTAGACATGCCGGTGCACAAGTGAAGAAGCTTTGTGTCATAGTTCTAAAGTGGGACCTCCAGTCTTCACGTTTCTTCAGCCACGGAACGCGATTCATTATATTACCACTAAAGCCTAATACATCGGTAATGTGGTAAAGGGGGCTTTGTTGAAAGATCTTCGAGGCAGTTGGCATCTCTCCACGGTGATGAAATTTGAAATGTAAATCAACCCAGCAATTCAGAAGAAGCGCGCAACCAAAAGGAGGCTTACCCATGCTGGAAGCAGTGAGGCCATTGTAAAGGTAAGCAAGGATGGTAGGTCCCACCCTTTTGCCATTCCAAATCAATGGCGCTTAGCTGATCTTCCTCCACTATGTTGTTCGTATAAGGGAATAAGAGAGTACCTGCCAAACAGATTGTGAATCCCTTCTTGATTTCTTCCAAACGATCATCATCTGGCAATCCTCTCAGGGCGTCCATGACCCATTCCGTGAGCTTTTGCAGGTTAATTCCCTTCTAAGTCTGGACTTTTCTCACGGCACCTGACGGCATGAAACTCCCGAGGACATCCTTGGAAGTCACTTTCTCCAGCATCGGCATGATATTTATCCTGCCATCCCTTTTGAATCTTTTCAACCCAAGCAGGAGTTCCACCTCCTCTAGAAGGATGGTCACCTCGAAAGTGGGAAAAATGAAAGTGTGAGT
Organism: Amorphophallus konjac; assembly: GCA_022559845.1. NCBI lineage: Eukaryota > Viridiplantae > Streptophyta > Magnoliopsida > Alismatales > Araceae > Amorphophallus > Amorphophallus konjac. Next base: position 239,446,661 of record CM040118.1, on the reverse strand, counting down.
CTGAGGATGCCAGATCTCCACCAGCGCACCCATAGCCACTCAGTCCATGCAAATCTTTTCGTAATGCTTGGCGTGAACCAGGAGCCCTTGAAGATGCCACCTCGTGAGTATGGCCCTCATGCCAATGGAGACATTGGAAACTAGCTTCGAAAGCCACGGCAGTTTGGAGAACTTCCTCGGGCCTGGGAAGAGAGGGTATGGCTAGAAAAAAAGAAGGAAAACAAAGGAGGAAAGAGGTGAAAGAGAGGTCGTACGGGAGATTTGAAATGAATCACCTCACCATGCGCGATTGGATCAGCCCACTCAGATGTCCTTCGAGGTCGGAGAGCCGCCTGAATTCGCTGCTGGGCCTGCTCCTCTTCATAGGGCGGGAAGACTCGCCTTCCATCTTGAAGAACCCAAGATTCTTCTCCTCCTCCACTTAAGCTTCAAAGCCCTCCTTTGTACATTTGGTTGAACTAGGCAGGGGGGGTACTTATAGGAAGGGAGGGGTGTATAAGCCAGAACGCGTCACATCAATGTCGAGTCGTCATCGTTGACTTCAGCAAAAGGTATTTTGTCTTGATGTCCCTTGTACTGTGGTGCAACTCTGCTACTTTTAATAATGTTGATCAATACAGGTTTCACTAATGGACGCCACCGTCCCATCGTGTGCCACCATTCGGTAACTAGTCCCACCATGTCATGCATTGTATATATGATATTTACGCTATTAGAACATGTCAAGGACCTTGCGACCTGAACGGATCTGGAATTTGAGCTCCCCTTCAACAAAAATAGTGATAATTTCAGAGGAATTTGGGTTGTACGGATAGGCCATTAAGTTGCGAAAGCAAGGGGACGATGGTTCCATTCGATGAGTTGGTGCAAGGATAAATGGGTCCCGGCTCAATATCAGCTCACCAGATCGGTATCCTGACCCATTCTTAATAACTTGATAATATTATCCTTGGCTATTTTCTATTTTAATTTGTTTAAGTTTTCCTTTAAACACAACATGCATTTATGTAGGACTTTGATTCCATTACGGAAGATCATTCAAAATAATTCGATTGTAAAGACCACTGCGCTCCAGTTCTTACAAATATGAGATATTCCACTCCAAATGAAACACTGAGCTTCCTTGAGACGGCCCTACGCTGTTCGTTTGAAAGAGACCCTTGTTTGGACTGATCCTCAAATATTCCTTTAATTTTACTCTATTTGACCCACCTTGGCCGCAACACTTCCACATTGGCTGGTAACCACTCCCCAAAGGTTAAACCTGTGGGTTTACGACCCAGGTACTTCCGCACAGAGAAGTTGGTCTCTTTTTTTACTTTTGCCTGAGTGAACATTTTCCCCTTCCTTGTTTGATTTTCGTCCAAGCAATTGTTGAATTCGGAAGACCTTCTTCAAGGTCGTCTCATTGAAAACTCTGAAAATATTCCAAACCATAATGTTGAAAGCGTGTCTCATCACACCTTGACATCAACTTTTCAGTCCATTCTCACTCCATTCCACTTCACTTCAATGCCATTCCACTACGTGTCACTCCCTTGCAAAGCAGACGCCAAGGCGGGGCAGCTGTAGACACGCTATTTCTGACATCATCTTGAGTAAATCTCATATTACCATATGACGCCCCATAGTGGCTTTCACATTTTGAATCACTTGAGTGCTCCCCTTTCTTTCCTTTCACCTTTTGAGCAGGGGAACGTGACGCTTCTTTGGGATCCGAGCGGAAGCCACCTCACTAAGGAAATCATGCAGCACGCAGACGGCGTCGCTCCCAATCGGACGCTCTGGAAGAATACAAACACGAAGACGTCTAACGGTTAAACGCCGACGACTTTCTGGAGTCGATCCAGCAGAATTTCTTTGAGGCGTCCAGGTACCTGGACACCTCATTGTGTCTCATTGAGGTGTCTAGGAGCCTGGACGCCTCACTTGCAGGCCTGTCATTTGAGGCGTCCAGGAGCCTGGACGCCTCATTGCTTAGACACATGGATGGTGCCGATCCGACGCTCGATTTGACGTTTCAAAACAATCCAAAAGATAAAAACATCTTGTCAATTAGACGCGCCCTTCGTAAGTCACAGTCACGCGCCGAAACCACGCGCTTTCTCCACTGTCTACGGCTTTCAGCGGTGATTCAGTGGGCGAAAATGGGCGCGTCCAAGAGCCTGGACGCCTCATTGAATATATTAAGATAAAAAATTAAAAAATATAAAAAAATATGTATTGAGGCGTCCAGTGTTCTTGACGCCTCAACATTGAGGCGTCCAGGGTCCTGGACGCCCCAATCAACTTTTCCTCTATAAATAGAGGATCCCCTCCCTCGAAGGAAGGGGGCTTCAGATCCGATAGAGGAAGGAGAGACTCTGTCGGATCCCATTTCTAACCCTTGGGTCTTTGCAAGGGGAGGTTCTGCCGGCTTCTCGGGTGTCGGCACTCGCGAGAGGAATGCTAGCTCTGTCCACTCTGCTTCCACGTCATCCCTACGTTGTTGAAGCTCCACCGGATTCCATCATCGGCATCCTCAATAAGCCATTCTCTCCCCTTTTCTTTTATCATTTCTGTCGCATGCATCATTCCGTCATCTATCATCCCCTTTCATAAGAGAGACCCACTTTTATGCATGTTTGCACGATCCCCCATTCATCATAGCATTTTCCTCCTACTCGTATCCGAGAGGGGTTTAAAAATAACACTAACCATGTGTGTGTCTCGTCATGATTTCATCATTTTTCATTACAAGGGACTAATACTACACTGCCATTTTTCTGATCCACTTGTCATCTGTCTGTTTCTTCTTTTGCAAGGGTAACCAAGGAAAGCCCTCTCCATCGGCCGGTCGAAGGGAGAGGAAAAAGAAACCCGCCATCTCCTGCTCTTGAGGTAGGCGCGATCATTTTCTTTATTTTGGGGCCTCTGGTCCCTGACGATCACATCATATTCTCAAGACTGCGGAGAGTCATTTCCCGCAATGGCCATTTAAAATTTTGTCATTTATATTCTGTACTGTGCTTATATCTGCTTATATTCTCGAGGCCGCGGAGAGTCATTTCCCGCAATGGCCGTTTAAATTTCTGCTACTTATATCTTGTATTGCCCTCATATCTGCTCATATTCTCGCGGCCGCGGCGAGTCACTTCCCGCAATGGCCGTTTAAATCACTGTCATTTAAATTATGCATTATTCCCATCCCCCGAGGTCGTGGAGAGTCATTTCCCGCTATGGCCGTTTAATCCCCATATCTTATTACATTACATCTGTCCCGCACACCCCGCCGGAGTAATCTCCCGTGGTGGTCCCTCCTCTTCTCTCTTTTTCTATGTCGCAGCAAAACGAGCCCCCGCGCTACGCTTCGCCTCCTCCGACATTCCGCGTGACGTCGCTCACTGAGGCATCCAGGGTCCTAGACGCCCCAATCAACTTTTCCTCTATAAATAGAGGACCCCCTCCCTCGAAGGAAGGGGGCTTCAGATCCGACAGAGGAAGGAGAGACTCTGTCGGATCCCATTTCTAACCCGTGGGTCTTTGCAGGGGGAGGTTCTGCCGGCTTCTCCGGTGTCCCCGCTCGCGAGAGGAAGGCTAGCTCCGTCCACTCTACTTCCACGTCATCCCTACGCTGCTGAAGCTCCGCAATATTCCATCATCAGCATCCTCAATAAGCCATTCTCTCCCCTTTTCTTTTGTCATTTCTGTCGCATGCATCATTCCGTCATCTATCATCTCCTTTCATAAGAGAGACCCACTTTTATACACGTTTGCACGATCCCCCATTCATCATAGTATTTTCCTCCTACTCGTATCTGAGAGGGGTTTAAAAATAACACCAATCGGGTGTATGTCTCGCCATGATTTCATCATTTTTCATTACAAGGGACTAATACTACACTGCCATTTTTCTGATCCACTTGTCATCTATCTGATTCTTATTTTGCAAGGGTAACTAAGGAAAACCCTCTCCATCGGCCGGCCGAAGGGAGAGGAAGAAGCAACCCGCCGTCTCCTGCTCTTGAGGTAGGCGCGATCATTTTCTTTATTTTGGGGCCTCTGGCCCTTGACAATCACATCATATTCTCGAGGCTGCGGAGAGTCATTTCCCGCAATGGCCATTTAAATTTCTATCATTTATATTCTGTAATATGCTTATATCTGCTTATATTCTCGAGGCCGCGGAGAGTCATTTCCCGCAATGGCCATTTAAATTTCTGCTACTTATATCTTGTATTGCTCTCATATCTGCTCATATTCTCGAGGCCACGGCGAGTCACTTCTCGCAATGGCCGTTTAAATCACTGTCATTTAAATTCTACATTATCCCCATCCCCCGAGGTCACAGAGAGTCATTTCCTGCTATGGCTGTTTAATCCCTATATCTTATTACATTGCATCTGTCCCGCACACCCCGCCGGAGCATTCTCCCGTGGTGGTCCCTCCTCTTCTCTCTTTTTCTGTGTCGCAGCAAAACGAGCCCCCGCGCTCCGCTTCGCCTCCTCCAGCATTCCGCGTGACGTCGCTCACACCACTATAGTTTATAGCCAATAAAATTCCAAATTAAGGAATAAGCTATTGTAGGAAATTAAAGTTAGATTCACGGAATAGGAAAGTTCAAGGACAGAACTTTGAGTAAGGATGACATGGCGATAAAATCACATGAAACCATGACATTCATGAAATCTGGGATAATTGGCGTCTACTCAAGTCGCCACCAAATACAGAATCCGCATCCAGTGCAGTGGTCGCCAATTCTGTGGACAGTACAGGCACGAAGAAATAGTGTCCACTGTGACGGTCGCTAATTCAATATGGCATCATCTGGCTTGGTCACCAATTCCAGGCAGTGATAGACTCTCACAGAATGCCAGAAACAACGCTCTATGAGGGCTAGGGCGTCATGTTTCTTCAGAGTGACATGACTATCAAGGGTTCTAGAGTTTTGAGGGTACAACCTGCTTTGCTGCCTTGAGGGTTTCCAAGGCTAGCGAAGTCTTACAGATGCCTTAGAGAGAGAATTTCCAATCCGGCAGAAGGAATATCCGACGGAGGGTTATTCAATCTCCAAGAAATAGGGTGTCAACGTGAAATAATGTGAAATAGGGACTCCATCTCGGACTTGAAATAGTAGTGCCATAAGACCCACGATGTGGGTCAAAACCCGATAAAAACTGTGAGATAGGAAATTGCGTCCAAACAGAAAGGTGTTATTTAAAGAATTAGCGTCTCTTTGGAGAGGCCCCAAATCAATAATTTACTGAATTTAAATAAAATTTCCATAAATTGGTGTCTTTGTAAGAAGGCGCCATATCTTTAAATAGCGTCCATGTGATGGGCGTAAATTCATAAAATTTTCATTTTATTTCTATTTTATAAATTTACAGGAATCAACGTCTCTGTGCAGAGGCGCTATTTTTGGAATAAACGTTTGTTCAAACATACGCTATATCTTTTTTATGTACATGCTACAAAGCATCAGGCAGATATGTCTTTAGACACAAAATACTATTTATTTCTTTAAGAAGGCATGAACATTGTCACTTTGCTATCTATGAGGATTTAGAGGAAACTAAATACATGAAAATGTAGAGAAAAATATGTAGATTCCAAAAACATGCTCATGTAGAAATTTTATAATCTAGTTCCATACTTATTAAATTTTGAACATATGTTAATTATTAATTACACTACAAAAAATAGCATCAGGGTGATAGTCGCTCATTAAATAGCATCCAGAAGACTTACGCCAATTCAGAAATCAACGCCCTTCTAAACGGACGTTAATTAAATAGCAGCTACTGTCGTGGTCGCTATTTTTACCTGAAACAGAAATCTTATCCCCTACGTAAAAACTCGAGAACAGGGATCATGGAGTCATGATTTAGAGACGGTAACAAAGATGTTTATGCATGCAGTACCCCTTTTACTATCATATTAGGCTTAGACTCTTGAGATAACCTACCGTTACTTGGAAGATGAACAGAGAAGTAGGGAGATAGGGAAGAAGATGGCTTCTTGTGCAGAACAACAACCGCAACCACAGTAGCACGATGCAGAGGAGGACAAAGAAGAAGAAGCAACTGTAGTAGCAATCGGCGGCAGTGCACAAATGGAAGCAACAACCCACTCTCGATCAGTAAAGGAAGAAGAAGATAAGGTCTTCCTTACGGCAACAGGATGCAGGAGGAAGAAGAGGACGTCAACACATGGTCACGAAGAGCAGCAGCAAAGGATACTTTTGCATCGATTAGGGGTCTTTTTTATAGGAGTTTTTGGCTCTAAAAGTCTTGCTTGATCTTAAAATCCTATTAGGTTTTAAAGTTCCCGTATTAATCTCCTCCTTGCCATATCCACAACCGCTTCCCTGTTAGACTTAAACCCTAATCTCCCATCCATCTCTTCAAACATAATAAGGGTTTAGTGTAACCCAAAGCCCCTCTTATACTAGTAATTATATATATACCCTTTAATGCCCATTTCGCTACCCGTAAGGCCCATTAGGATGGATTTTTGGTTTTTGTCCATTGTTGGGCTTTTAGTATAGTTTGTAGTTTTGGGTTTCATTATTTTAAGTCTATTTATAGTCTATATTATATAAATATGTATATTTTATTTGGGGTGCTACACCCTCTCCTACTTAAAAAAATTTGGTCTCCAAATTCAAATGCATAGATAGATAGAGGGGGTAGATTACTTAGAATTAGAATAACTCGGGAATCTCCTTCACATTGACTCTTTGGTTTCCCATGTGGCTTCATGTTTTGAGCTTTTATTCCACTGAATCTTCACCATGAGAATTGTCTTGTTTCTTAGTAAATGAACCTCCCGATCTAGTATCTTTAGTGGCTTTTGTTCATAAGTCAGATCCTTTTGTATGACTAAGTTATCATGTTCTATGACATGGAACGGATCATGAACATACTTCTTCAACATAGAGACGTGAAACACATTGTGGACTTTAGACAATTGAGGTGGCAAGGCAATTCAGTAAGCAACATCGCCAACCCTTTCTAGAACTTCAAAAGGGCCGATATATCTGGGTGTAAGCTTACCCTTGACACGAAACCTTCGGATACCTCGATCTGGGGAAACCTTAAGAAATACATGGTCTCCGACTTGGAACTCTAGATCTCTCCTTCTAGTGTCGGCATAAGTCTTTTGTCTAGACTGAGCCATTTGAAGTCTTTCTCTAATGAGCTGAACATTCTTGGTTGTATCCCTTACCATCTCTGGGCCTAGAAGTTACTTTTCACCAATTTCATCCCAGCATATAGGTGAGCGGCAACACCTTCCATATAGTGCCTCGAATGGTGCCATTTGGATGCTTGCCTGATAGCTATTGTTGTAGGCAAATTCCACTAGAGGAAGATGATCATGCCAGCTTCCACCAAAATCAATAACGCATGCCCTAAGCATATCTTCCACTACTTGATTGGTTCGATCTGTCTCACCATCCATTTGGAGATGAAAAGTAGTGCTGATGTTGAGTCTCATCCCTAAGGATTGTTGTAGACCCTTCCAAAAGTGTGATGTAAAGCGAGGATCTCAGTCAGACAGTATAGAGACATGAACTCCATATAATCTGACGACTTCTTTAATGTACAGAGCTGTTAGCACATCAGTCGACCATTTACTCTTGATGGATATAAAGTGTGCGGACTTGGTTAACCGATCAATAATCACCAATATCCCGTCATGTCCACCCTTGGTTTTAGGCAAACCTATGACGAAGTCTATCCCTATATCCTCCCACTTCTATTTAGGAATATCTAAGTGATGCAATTTACCAGCGGGCTTTTGATATTCCGCCTTTATCCTTTGGCAAGTAAGGCAGGGAGACACAAACTCTGCTACCTCTCTCTTCATGTTAGGCCACCAGAAGTCTCTCTTCAAGTCTTGGTATATCTTGGTGGCACCAGGGTGAATAGTGTACTTTGATCAGTGAGTTTCTTCTAAGATCTTGTTCTTAAACTCTAGGCAATCTGGTACACAAGTCCTCTCATAAAATAACAGTCTCCCGTCAGATGCCAGCTTGAAATTAGGTTGTTCTCCTAGCTTGCCCTTGATCTCTACAAGTGTCGGGTCATCATCTTGTAGCACCTTGATCTCAGAGAGTAGGTCCGGATGTAAACTCATATGTAATAGAGTAACACACCTTTTTTCCTTGTCTATGTCTAAGTTTAGCTTCGAGAATTATTCCAGCATTCTCCACTCTTGAATCATGCAGCTAGCCAGTAATGCTCTCGGCTTCCGACTAAGGATATCAACTATAGAATTGCCCTTCCCTGGATGATATTGTATGGTGAAGTCGAAGTCCTTGAGGTACTCTAGCCAACGCCTTTCTCTCATGTTCAATTCCTTCTGAGAGAATAAGTATTTTAGACTTTTATGATCAGAGTATACAATAAATTGTTCTCCGTAGAGGTAGTGCCTCCAGATTTTTAAAGCAAATACTACCACAGCCAATTCTAGATCATGCATCGGGTAGTTCTCTTCATGCTTCTTAAGTTGCCGTGAAGAATAGGCAATAACTTTCCCGTTTTGCATTAATACGTAGCCTAATCTGACGCCAGATGCATCGGTATATACTTCAAACTTTTCTCCCTCAATAGCCAATGACAATACTGGGCCAGTAGTCAAATGATCTTTCAAGGTCCGAAAGCTTTCTTCATAATCTTCGGTCCATTCATAGGGATTCTCCTTTCTTGTTAATCTTGTAAGTGGAACAGTAATCTTGGAGAAGTCCTTTATAAATTATTGGTAATAACAAGCCAGTCCCGGAAAACTACGGATTTCCAAAGCATTGACGGGTCTCTCCCCGTTCTTCACCGCTTCGACTTTTGACGGATCAATAGAAATCCCTTTCTTTAAGATCACATGCCCTAAGAATGAAAGCCAGAAATCACATTTACTGAACTTGAAATATAATTGATTGTTCCTTAATAGTTGTAGTGTAGTCCACAAATGCTCTTCATGATCGTCCTCAAACTTAGAATATATCAATATGTCATAGATGAACACCATAATGAATTGATCTAGGTGAGGCCTGAATATGATATTCATCAACTGCATAAAGGCTGTAGAGGCATTTGTTAGTCCAAAAGGCATAATAGTAAATTCATAATGCCCATACCTGGTCCTGAATGTCGTCTTGAAAATATCTTCTTCTTTAATTCTCGATTGATGATACCCTAACGTAAGATCAATCTTCTAGAAATATTGAGCTCCAGGTATTTGACCAAATAATTCATCAATCCTTGGCAACGGATATTTAATCTTGATAGTGAGTTGGTTTAGCTACCGATAATCTATACATAACCTCATAGATCCATCCTTCTTCTTAACAAATAGGACAGGCGCTTCCCACGGGGAAGTACTTGGCCTGATAAATCCTTTCTTCAAGAGCTCCATCAATTGCTCCTTTAGCTCTTTTAGTTCGGCGGGGGACATTCTATACGGTGCCTTTGAAACAGGTCCAACACCAGAGACAAGGTCGATTGTGAATGATACATCCCTTTCTGGAGGTAAACTAGGTAAATCCTTTAGAAATACATCGGGAAACTCCCAAACCACGCGAATATCTTTTAGCTTCGATTCCTTAACCTCCGTTATAGTCACGAGGGCAAAGAAAGCCATACAACCTTTCCTTATAAGTTTATGAGCTCGAAGAGCCAAAATAAGAGGTGACTTGTTCCGACTCTGGGTGTAATACCTTGGATCCTTTGGATCGGAATCGGAGAACTTTCAGAGCGCTTTCGTGGGTCCCATATCGTGTTTTACGTTCCACTCAGGTTTTTCCACTGTATAGCTTGCAGAACCCCGTGGAGAGTGAACCGTTGAGTTTTGAGACTCTGGGATGCTACGGGTGCATTGTGCTCTTTCCGACGATTGTGGAGGATATTTTTTCATATTTTTATGATTTTATGGGATTTCGGGCCAAAAATCAGATTTCAAAAATAGTCGTAATTTCCTTTTTTCTTTTACTTTTTAATCCTCAACTTACCCCCCTCTCCTCTCACCGTGCTCTCACTCTCTCCCTCCATTCTCTCTCCTCTCTTCTCCTCTCTCCCAGGGCACGTGACCGTGGCGGAGGTGGACGAGGTGGTGACGCTGTGGAGTCGACCAGGAGCGTGATGGCGCGAGAATCTGGGCGTGGCGTTGGCGCTATCCCATACTATGGATTCGAAGTGCCTACGTGGTTCGTGTGATCATTTTCGATGTGGGTTTGGCCATTTCGGCGCGCAAGATCTTCGGTGGAGGTAGGGGGATGGATACTCTACCTGTTTCCTGCCTTCTCTCATGATTTCAAGCTGATAGGCGTGAGTTTGAGTAGGTTTTCCTGCTTTGGGTAAAAATGCATGTTTCAGGGGTATGAGCCGAAATCGCCATTCTAGGCAATGGTTTTCTATTTAAATCGTAGAATTTGAACCCCTAAAATGTTGGGATTCCATTCCCACCAATTTGGTTCCTTTTGCTCGTGATTTGGTGCCTGTATGAGGCCTGAAGCCCATGTGGAAGGTTTTTATCGAGTCTATGGTTATTTCCCCGTCGTTCTGGGATGATTCGGGTGTGGAACAATCAGGTTTTGTGAGTTCCTATGGTTTTTGCACCGGAACGAGGTAGCGGTCGTAGCAGAGACTGCTACTTAATAAGGCGGCCTTGGGAGGACCTCCATCTATAAGAGACGGTCCTTGGGAGTCCATCATCTGGTTCTTGAGGCTTTTATGTCTATTTTAAGGTTATGATCTTGCGACCGACCGCAACTTGGTAGTGGCGGCCCTTGGGCGACCACCATTTGGCTTTTAAGTCGGTTAGATCGGTTGAGGTCGGTTCCTAGTTGCGGCCTTGTGACTGACCGCCTCCTTGAAGTGACGGTCAGGGGTGGACCGCAACCAGGATGGCTTATTATGTGTTTTTCGAGGCAGTTTAGAGATGGCGATCTCGCGAGGACCGCTACCTTCAAGAGCCGGACTTGGGCAGACCATCTCCTGCCTGTTCAGGTTCTGCAACTAGAGGCCCTGCTGAGACCGCCAATTGGCTGGGCTGTCAAGTAGCGGCCAGGGTATGACCGCCATTTTCCTGGGTTGTCTGGTAGTGGCCAGGGAGATGATCGCCACCTGCCCAGAGTGTTCTTTTCGATGGTTTGGCTTCCGATTGGCCTGGCTTTGACCCCTTGGGTAGACCATTGTTCCGTGGATGTCTTGGACGTCCTATGATGGCTGTGACCGTGCCATAGGGTGTTCGGAAGTGCCGTAATACCGAGTAGTATGTCGTGTTGTTTCAAGAGTCATTATGGTTTCTGGTCAACCCGGTTGTGACCAGCGGTTGACACGTGACCTCATGAATGTCTCGGTTGTCCCGTTGGGATAGAGACTATGTTTTGGACACTTTGAGGTATCTTCTTTTCTCGATTTGTGTGCCTATGTGGTTCGAAGGCTTTGGTGATCTCTCGTGTTCTGTGTTCCCTCGTTAGGTGGAATTGTGAGTCTGATGAGCAGCTCAACGGCCGTGGACTTTCATTAATATATGAATTACATCTATTGTGTGTCGTTTCCATGATATTTTACCGTGGTTTTGACTTAGGGACTAGGCTGTTTGGCGGCTTATTACCGCTTTGTGCGACGATCTAGACCCGATTCTTGTTACTCAAGGATCGTTGTGTTAGCAAGTCGAGTTGATTGTCCTGAGTCTTGCGGCTGCGTGCTGCCTAGCGTTCTAGGTACTTATGACAGGTACGCGTTAGCCTGTCTGTACTTCGGTATTTTTGTTTGAGAGTCTCTGTGTCTATTGAGCCTCCACTAGTCGTAGCCTTATGACACTTTCGTGTGTCGGCCCACCTGGGAGTGGTGGCGGGGCAGTTCCCGATAGAGACGGTTTGTAGGATGGTTGTCGTGGGCCCCTTTGTCTAGCCGTTAGAGTCCGACGGGAGGGAAAAACCAGCTAGAGTTCTGGCTCAAGACATTGAGCTTGTGTGTGCACACGTGGTCAGGGGCGTTGGACCATCGCCGACAGACGTGACCCTAACTAGTCACTCGTTACTGTTGTTCCTTGGTACTTGTTTGGTGTCTCAGTTACATCATTCGAGGTGAGTGGGAGATACCTGAGGCGTAGTGTAAGACGTTAGTGGACGCATCTGGCTTTTCTTCTAGTGAGGAGATACTTCTATCACACGACACATGATTCATGGTTTTTGTTGGTGTTTCTAGGCCGTGTTGTCTAGAGTTGGGGTTTGTCTCTGTGGACGAGCCTACACGACTGGGATGTCATGACGTGTCTTGGCTGTATAGCCAGAGTTTCTTTGTATCAGTTTGGTGATTCTCGACTGTGAGTACGGGAATTGGTGTTTTACCAATAGGAGTACTTTAGAGGGCCGAGGTTCTATCGGCTACTGTGTTTCTATTTAGTATGACTTTCCTCTTTACTTTTATTATTGTTCCTGCTCCTGCTTTTACTGTATGCACTACTGTTACTATTTGTTTTGTGGTAGGGATCTGCGGGAACCCTACTGAGCCAGTGAGACGAGGCTCACCCCTGACTTTTCAGGTGTAGCTGTTCTTCCTCATGGTTCGGAGGTGTAGTGCGGTGGTTCTTAGTTGCCAGCTTTGCCAGTGTCGGGCTTCCCCCAACTTGAGAGTACGTTTTTCTTTCCTATTGGACTGTACCATAGTTGGACTGGACTCTATTAGCTATGTAGCTTTAATTGTTTAATTGAAAATATAATTTTATTTCTACTAATTTAGCAATCCTGATCATAGTAGTTAATTGTTTACTGCTTTATCTGAAAGTTCAATGTACTCCACACACACCTTTCTATCCTTTCGGAGCATTGCAACTCTTGGGAGGCCTCTCAGTATCCAAGTGGTATTGGGTTTACCCTGTATCCGGATGCTGGGTCATCACACCGGGGACTAATATAGGTAAGTTCTGGGTGATCACTAAAAGTTACTCTACCCTTTCGACAATCTATATCCGCCGTGTGGGTAGATAGCCAATTAGCACCTAGTATGACATCATACCCATCCATATGTAGGCGTGTTATATCGGCAGGTAGATTATGCCCTTCAACTACAACTTCACTATCTAGGTAATGGTGTGTAATTTTTGATCCGCTTCCAAGAGGAGTAGAGATAACTAAATCTGTTTCTAACCAAACAGGTTTCATGGATAATGAAGCATCAAATCTTTTGGAAAAAAATGAATGAGTCGCGCCTGTATCAAATAGGACATGAGTAGTCTTGGAACAAATTTTCAATGGACCCTCCACGATTCCTCCCTCACTATGTTCCGCCTCTTGTAGTGCTTGGAGATGGCCTTGCTTCTTGACCGGGCGCTTCTCATTGTTGGCTTTCTCCTTCAATAGAGGGCAGTCGGGAATCCTATGATCGCGGCTCCCCCATTAGAGACAAGCTCCCAACCTTCGCGAGCACTCCTTGGCCTTATGTCTGGCCTTATCACAATGTTTGCGGACCTCCTTAGATGGTGTGGTGGGAATGTAGAAAGGGTTGTCGTTCTTCTTAGATTTCTTATCTTTAGAGGATTCCCCTTCATTATTGGACCTCTTCTTAGAGAAAGGAACTTTGAATGTTCCCGAACCAATAACTTGTTCTTTCTTGTCCCTACGACAGATTTTGTCAGACAATTCCGTGGCATCTTCTAATAATTGTGCCCTTCTTACCATCTCCAAATAGACTTGTATGTCCATCGGCGCTAGTTGAGTGTTATATTGTGGCCTTAACCCGTTGAGGAATCTCCGGGCCTTCATCTTTTCTGTATGCACAAGATGTGGTGCATAGCGGGAAAGTCTAGAGAATTGGGCCTCCTACTCGGCCACCGACAAGTTTCTTTGTTTTAGCGCGGTAAATTCCACGGCATTCTTCTCTTGAATACGATCTGATAAGTATTTGCTATAAAAGTGTTCAGCGAACTCGCCCCATGTGATGTGATCATGCGACAAAGTGGCTTCCATAGATTCCCACCAGAATCGAGCATCCTGCTCCAGCTGAAAGTTTGCTAGAAGAACCTTCTCTTCGTCCATGCATTGCATGACACGGAATATACGTTCAATTTCCTTGATCCAGTTCTCAGCATCGTCGGGATCGGACGAGCCGATGAACTTTGATGGGTTCATATTCTAAAAGCTTTGGTGTAGATCTCTGGCTCCACAATTCATACCCCCCCGAGCCACTTGTTGGAGCGCTTGGGGGGGGGGGCACTTGGACAGTCCGTTGCATGTCCCGCCACTAGGCTCTCTCGACGACCATGATCCTACAAGGGAATTTAAATCTAATTAATAAGTGACTAACTATAAGGTTAAACATCCTATATTGACTTAACCCATGGCTCTACCCATCTCACTGGGTATAAGGAATGAAACCTATCCTTGGACTTTGGTAACCTAGGAAATTGAAAACCTAGGCTCTGATACCACAAAAACTATCATGCCCCGAGCACGGAAGTGTTGTGACCCCTCTATGATTGATGATGTTGACAATAAGTTTTATTTCATTGGCAACAACTTGTTTTGATTGATTGGCAACTGTTCTTATTTTGATGAAGTTGTTTTTATCAGGTTGTCTGTGTACCTAATGCAGTCAGAGTCTATACTGTCGTGCACACACACACCCACAGGTCTACATTGCATTGCAGCATGAACATAGAGTCCATACATTTCATTGTGTAGTCTGGACTGTTGTGGGTCGACCCCCTTGTTCAAATGGGTCGACTCCTCAGATTGGCTAAGTCTGCAGCGTCAACGCAATAAGTGTAGATGCGTCGATGCCCCCAGTGTGAAGTCTATTCATTCACTCTCTATAGCTTGCACAGGGTGAAGTCTGTACAATGGCTGTTGGCTTGCACGCTCACTCAAGTCCATACATTGGGCTACTGTGCAAGTCCATACATTGGCCTTCAGGTGTCCAAGTCTGCACATCCTTCTGTTGATAGTTCAAGTCTATACATTGGACTATTTGGCCAAGTCTGTACATCGTTGTTTGCAAAGTATATACAGACTTCAGCGTCTCGTTCATGTATCGTTTGTGAAGTCTGTACATTAGTATGTGTCTCATGCATCGTCTATGCAAAGTCCATACATTGCATTCAAAGTCTGTACAGCGTTCATCTCAGCCAGCGTCTCATGCTGCGTCTTAGGCATGTCTGTACATTGCACTGTAGCTGCATTGTTTCACCTGAAGTCTATGCATTGTCTCAGCCACCGTCTCATTCAGCGTGTCACGTTTGCAAAGTCTATACACTGGTCGGTAGAAGCATGTCTATACATTCGATTTTTCAGCCTGTGATTAAGTCTGTATAGCCAGGGAGACTGTTAAGTCTATACATTCATTCACTGTAGCTTGCACTGGGTAAAGTCTATACATCCTCTAGCTGGAACGTTGAAAGTCTGTACATCGATGCTTTGCCAAAGTCTGTACATTGACATTAGTTTTCCATGTCTGTACATCGGACTGGTTGAGCAAGTCTGTACAGACGTTGCATCGATCAAGCCTGTACATCGTCAAGTCTACACATTGGAAGTCCACACACTCAGTTGTCTTGATCTGATCAAGTCTGTACAGAGTTTCATTTGGAAAGTCCATACATTGAATGTCTATACATTCGTTTGCCTTGCATCATTGATTAAGTCTATACAACCCCTTTGCTTGGCAAGTCTGTACATTGTGGATGTCTTTACACTCGATCGTCTTGTCTTGGTCAAGCCTGTATAGAGTTTCTTCAGCTAAGTATATACATCGCTTCACGATGTGACGTCTATACATGCCTTGTTCAAGTCTACACATGATGATGTCTATACACTCAACTCCTTCACACTTCAGGAAGACTGTACATCCTTCAATGCATTTCATGCATCGTTCGTGGAGTCTGTACATTGAGTGAAGTCTGTACAACGGCTGCTTCACATCTGAAGTCTGTACATTGCATTTGCACTTACAACGTCTTCACAGTTGAAGTCCTTACATCGTAAGTTGACTGTCATGTTTTCATATTGCCTAAGTCTGTACAATGGCTGCTTCAGATATGAAGTTTGTACAGCGGATGCTTCACATAGATGAAGTCAATACATTGAGCAGAGTCTGTACACTGCATTTGAATTCACAAGTCCATACAATGCAGTCTATACAATGCAGTTCATCTTATAAGTCTGTACAGAGTTCTTCACTTAATCTGATAATCCTATAATCTGTCTGACAGGGATCTGCTACTGAGATTGCTGACATGGCTCGTGATCCCAGGAGGACGAGGTGATCAGGTGCTGCCACATGGATGGAATTGCCTCGGTTCTGGCGAATTCTCTGGGCGGGAAATGTGGAAAACACGCGCCCTCATCCACCTGCTGATAGTATATAATGAAGCCTTCATCTTCAGATGGAAGAAGATCAACTGAAGAAAAGAAAAGTATATACAGCAGAGAGCCATCGATCCACAGTGAGAAGAAAGAAAAACAGAGAAGAAGAAAAGGAGAGAAGAGAAGAGAGAAGAGATGTGTTGAGAGAGTGAAATTGAGAGAGTTTAGATTGAGAGCTGCTCTTATTGTAACTCAGTCTCTTGGTTCAGAAACCAGAGCTGAGGCTTGCTCATTCCGAGCTACATTCCCATTTGGGTTTTTCTTTTTCATTTTGCTTCTGCATTTTTACTTCCGAACTCTTGTTTCTTCAAGCTGTGAGGCAGCATTGCAGTGGAGGTCTCCACTGGACAGGAGAAGCTGTAATCCTCAGCAGGCGAGACTTGGTCTCGGATAGCTAAGCTGTATTGCCCAGCTGTTGCAGAGGGTGTTCCTCTGGTCGGGATAAGCTATAAGCCCCAGCCGTTGTTGGCAAGCTGTAGTGCCCAGCAGATTGAAGCTGTGTATCAGCAGTAATCCACATTCGAGTTGAATGTGGGGTGGACGTAGGTCGGATTGACCGAACCACCTAAAAGTCTTTGTGCCTTTCGTGTGTTTGCTTGTCTGTTTAGCAGATCTTGTTTCGGTGCTTTGACTGTGGTTGTCCAGTGTTCTTTTAATTCCGCATTTGAATCTAGGCATATTTTTTAAATTAGCCTGTTGATCTATTCACCCCCCCTCTAGATCCACATTCTGTGGTGAAAGAGCCTTCCATCTAACTCCAACAATTGGTATCAGAGCCATACTCTTCTACAGGGACTCATCGCCCGAAGAGGATAGGCAGAGATGGATGCTCGAGGAATGATAGCTGAAGGTCACTCAACCACCAAGCCCCCATTCTTTGATGGATCTAACTACGCATACTGGAAGAATCGTATGCAAGTGTTTCTAAGGGCTAAAGATTACGAGATCTGGAAAGTTGTTAGCAAGGGACCTTATGAGCTGTCCCTGAATGAAGATGTCTGGACCAAGGAGGAGATCAGAAGGTCCACGCTGAATTGGAGTGCCATAAACGCCATCCAGTGCTCTCTGCACCCTACTGAATTCTCCCGCGTGTCAGCGTACACTTCAGCCAAGGAGATGTGGGATGCACTGGAAGTTATCCATGAAGGGACTTCTCAAGTCAGGGAGACGAAGGCTAATTTCCTAGTGTCTGAGTATGAAGCCTTCAAGATGAAGCCAAACGAGACCATCAAAGAAATGTATGCTCGACTGACGATCATCACCAATGGTCTAAGAGGTCTCGGGAAACCTCTGACAGAATATGATTTAGTAAGGAAGATACTTCGGTCCTTGACTCATGCCTGGCATACGAAAGCTACTGTGATGGAGGAGTCAAGGGACTTGCGCAATACAAGAGCTGATGAGCTAATTGGCTCGCTGATGGCATATGAAATTAATATGCCAAGGATAGAAGAAGCTGAAAGGAAGAAGAAGCCGATAGCTTTGAAGGTTGGTTCCGGCAAATCCAACAAATCCAGCTCCAGTAGTTCTTCATCATCAGAGGAGAGCCCGAATGAAGAAGAAGATATGACTCGTTCTGAGATGGCCATGATGACCAGAGAGTTCAGGCGATTTCTCAGAAAAGGAGCAGGACGATTCGGCCAAAAGAAATACAGTGGCGGCCGAAGGGACAAAAGGTATAAACACAACCCTGCAAAGAAAACTGAAACTAACACTTGTTATCAATGCAGGAAACCAGGCCATCTGAAAGCTGACTGTCCAGATAATCAAAAATATAAGGACAAGTCAAAGAGAAGGAACACGAAAGGGAAAGCAATGGTGAGTACCTGGAGTGATGAAGATGAAGGCTCCCTGAGCAACACTTCAGACAGTGAAGCCGAATCTGAGAAGCCCATTTGCCTTATGGCAACAAGCTCAGAAGATAGAGAAGAGGACTCAGATGAGGTAATCACTAGATTTGAAAATTTTACTATCGCTGATTGGGTAGATGCCTACCATGATATAGCTGATAGAGCTGATGATATTAGAAAAGAAAACAGGCATCTGAGAAGAAAGATCAATTCCATGCAAAATGATAAAACTCTAACTGATAAAATTGCATGTTTAGAATCTGAGAATAAAAATCTGAAACTCACATGTTCTGAAGTAGATGAAATCAAAAATGAGTTAAAAGCTTCTAGGGAAGAGAATGTGATGCTTGAAAATGAAATTGATGAATGGAAGCTGAAAATTCAGAAATGTGAGAGTGAAGTAAAAATTATTTCTGAAAAATATGAAGCTGTCCTCAATGTAAATAATGAACTGAAAAAGTCTATTGATGAAATTCAGAAAGACAATGAGGATAAACTGAGAACCATTGAGAAAATGACCCAAGGAACAGATAACTTAAATGCTTTGTTAGGGTCAAAGGTAAATTTCAGAAAAGAGGGCCTAGGATTTAATTCAAGTGCAACGAAAACCTTTGGAATGAAAACTATTTCATTTGTTGCACAAAAAGAAAAAGGACCTCTAATTAGCATGAATCCAAACAATTCAATGAACAAAAATGCTAATCTGAAAAAGACCAGTGCTGAGGAGAAGGGCAAACAAAAAGTCAGTGAGCCTAGTAAAGCTAGCACATCCAAGCAAAATCCAAAGGGTCAATCTCAGGTTAGGGGTCAAGCTACCCAGTCTTATAAACACCAGGACAAGGTAACCAAGTCTCCACCATCACCTCCACCTCTGAAGAAGACCCAAAACAAACCTATGAATAGGTCAGCAGGGTCCAAGGTGCAGGGGAGACAGAATGCTGCTAAGAGTCAACCCAATCATTTCTACCAACCCAGAGTTCAGACCCATTACAATGCACAGTCAACCTATTTCAATAGGTCAGGTTGGACTAGAACTCCGGGGAGGCATACAGGTCTTGCATATCAGGCTGCTCAATATCAAAGACCTTACACTAGAAATTGGGTTAATGGGTATGGTTATTGGACACCTAGGAACCAACATTTCCACAGCCAGCCCAGGAACTATTATGGCCACAATTCCATGAATGCAACCTGGCCAAGGCACTGGCAAAGAAACAACAATGTCAATAATCATGTTGGTGCAAATAAGAAGAAAAATAACAAAAAGAAGAGGAACAACAACAGAAGAAAACCTGTAGGATCCACTGAACAAAATACATTTAAACAAATGTGGATTCCGAAAAGCCTGCTTTCTTGCTTTGCTTCTACCTCTTCTGTTATGGAGCCCAATCAGTCTTGGGTTCCAAACCTCTCTACCTAATTGTGTATGCAGGTATGCCTGGCAGCCAAGAGCAACTTTTGGTACTTGGATAGTGGCTGCTCCAGGCATATGACAGGAGATAAGGCCAAGTTCTGCATGCTGACCGAGAAGCTAGGAGGCCTTGTCACCTTTGGAAGCAACACAAAGGGTAGGATTATTGGATCAGGTAAGGTAGGTAAGTGTTCTACCTGCTGCATTGATGATGTTATGCTGGTTGAAGGGTTAGCTTATAATTTACTTAGTATCAGCCAGTTGTGTGATAAAGGATATAAGGTTTTATTTGATTCTCAATGCTGCAAGGTTTTTGAACCTGATTCTGAAATTGTCAAATTTTCTGGAAAAAGAATAAATAATACATACATGATAGATTTAGATGACATTCAACATACTAACCTTTGCCTTACTGCCAGTAGAGAAGACTTAGCATTTTTATGGCATCGTAGGTTAGGTCATGCTAGTTACACTGTTTTGCATAAACTGAATAAGCATGGCATGGTTAGAGGACTTCCTGAAGTTTCCTTCAAAAAGGAAAATAAAATCTGTGATGCATGCACTCAATCAAAGATAACTAGAAAGTCATTTAAGTCTAGAACTGAAAATCTGTCTTCTAAACCCTATGAGCTGATACACATGGACCTTTTTGGGCCAACCAGATCTGTTAGCTTATCAGGGAGGAAGTATGGGTTTGTCATGGTAGATGACTTTTCTAGGTATACTTGGGTCTATTTCTTAACTCATAAGAGTGATGCATTTTCAGAATTTCAGGAGTTCTATGTTAGAATAAATCAGAAAATTGAAAACATTTTGACTGATCATGGAGGTGAGTTTGAAAACTCACAGTTTGATGAATTCTGCACGTCAAATGGTATCAACCATAGGTACTCCTCACCAAGGACACCTGAGCAGAATGGAGTTGTGGAGAGAAGGAACAGAACCCTAGTGGAGATGGGTCGTACACTCCTTGTAGAAGGTGGTCTACCTAGGAAATTCTGGGCTGAAGCAGTGAACACTGCTTGTTATGTAATTAACAGAGCCATGGTAAGACCTTCTACCCAGCAAACACCATATGAGATCTTAAAGGGTAAGAAACCTTCTATTGCCCACTTCAAGGTTTTTGGATGTAAATGTTTCATTCATATAAATGATAAAAGAGACCTTGATAAATTTGAACCTAAAGGTGAACCAGGAATTTTCTTGGTTATTCTGAAAACACCCGAGCATATAGAGTGTACAATCTGAATTCTAAAACTGTTGAAGAATCTCCACACATAGTTTTTGATGAATCCTTGATAAATACTAATGTTGGTGAATGCAGGAATGAAGAAGGTGGTGATATTCTGAAGGAAGGAGATCCTGCAGATAAATCCGAGGATGAAGAAGGACATAAAGAGCTTGATGAAGAAGAGCCTACAGTTCAGGGGGAGGTAAATCAAACTCATGAAAATCCAATTGTAAACATAAGATATCTTAAGGATCATCCTGTAGATAATGTAATTGGAAATCTGCATGACCCCCTAGGACTAGAGGCCACTTAAGAATTCAACATGAATTGAATGCTTATGCTTTTGTTTCAAATATAGAACCTAAGTCCATTGACTGTGCTCTCCAAGATATGCATTGGATTAATGCCATGCATGAGGAGCTTAATCAATTTGACAGAATAAGGTGTGGCAATTGGTTCCACCTCCTGATCATGAAACAGTCATAGGGACTAAATGGGTGTTTAGAAATAAAACTGATGAATCAGGGAATGTCATTAAAAATAAAGCCAGACTTGTAGCTCAGGGGTACAATCAGGAATTTGGAATAGACTTTGAAGAGTCTTTTGCCCCTGTAGCTAGGTTAGAAGCAATCAGAATATTATTGGCTTATGCATGCTCCCTAGGTATAAATCTTCAGCAGATGGATGTGAAATCTGCTTTCCTAAATGGGGAAATTAGTGAGGATGTCTATGTGAGACAGCCTCCTGGGTTTGAATGTTTAGATTTCCCTAATCATGTTTACAAACTCAATAAAGCTCTTTATGGTTTAAAGCAAGCTCCTAGAGCTTGGTATGACAGGTTGAGCAAGTTCCTCACCGACAAGAATTTCACAAGAGGTATAGTTGATCAAACATTGTTTACCAAAGTGAGTCATTCAGATATTCTTATTATTCAGATTTATGTGGATGACATTGTGTTTGGGTCAACTAACCCCAAATTGTGTGAGGAATTCTCTCAGATAATGACTAATGAGTTTGAAATGAGCTCAATGGGCGAGCTCAAACTATTTCTTGGACTGCAGGTTACACAATCAGAGGATGGCACTTTCATCTCTCAGTCCAAGTACGTAAAGAATTTATTGAAGAAGTACAAAATGGACAACCTCAAGGAAATAGCTGCTCCAATGGGTACCTCAACCAGTTTGGATGAAGATCCTAAAGGTAAACCAGTGGACCAAAGGCTATATAGAGGTATGATCGGATCCCTTCTTTACCTTACAGCATCTAGGCCTGATATTCAATTTGCAGTGTGTTTATGCTCTAGGTTTCAAGCTAGTCCTAAAGAATCTCATCTTAAGGCTGTGAAGAGGATTTTTAGATATTTACTAGGCACCCAACAGCTAGGTCTTTGGTATCCTGCTAAGTGTGAGTTAGATCTTCTAGCCTACACTGATGCAGACTATGCTGGGTGTCGAGTAGATAGAAAGAGCACTAGTGGCTATTGCCAATTCCTTGGTGGCTGTCTAGTATCTTGGGCATCTAAAAAGTAACACACTGTAGCCTTGTCTACAGCTGAAGGCTGAATATGTTGCTGCAGGTAATTGTGCTGCCCAAGTACTATGGATCAAGCACCAACTAGATGATTATCAGATAAAATTGGAATGCATTCCAATTTTATGTGATAATACTAGTGCCATATGCCTTGCTAAAAATCCTGTTCACCATTCAAGGACTAAGCATATAGAGATAAAACATCATTTTCTGAGAGATGCTGTGAATAAAAAGGAAATCGAACTGAATTTCATTGAAACAGACAAACAAATAGCTGATATTTTTACTAAGCCACTTGGAAATGAAAAGTTTAAATTTCTTAGAAGAGAACTTGGCTTGTGTAAGTTTCAGCATGATGAATAAAATTTTCAGCTGTTTTGAATACAATCTCTGATTTGGACCTACATCTGATAAACTGTATAAAACTTTGTGAAGGTTGATTGGCGCAACAGACTCATGATCATGCATGACACTCATATTATTTTCTCATGATCATCACTGCATATCATTTAGTCAGTAATGTGTCTAAAATCACATGCATATAGAACTGTTTTGCACTACATTTCTCTGCATAACCCTGGTGGTCACATTGCATGATAGTACAGTCTGAATAAGCATGAACTTCAAAAATCATTTGATCAGTCATCTTTTGCAAAAATTGCATGCATATAGACAGGGGGAGTCTTGTCAGAATTTCAAGGTGAACTGCTACGTCGACGCTGCTATACTGTGGCGTTGACGCAGTGAACTAGATCTGTGAATGTCTCTGTTTCATTATTCTGATGAGTTGACGCTGCAATAGCGTGGAGTCGACGCACTGACACTATCTCAGTGTCTTATACTGTTGCCTCTTCAACTGATGCGTAGACGCCTTGAACTCCCAGCGTCGACGCTGTCTATTCAATCCTTGACTCTGAATGATTGAGTCTGACAGTATGGCAATCTTTTAATCAGTTCTAACATTAAGCAATAGAAAACAGACCTCTTCCCTCATAAGAACTGTAATTGCTTAAAGACTGACTTAATGGTTTAAATTTTATAATCTTTAGAGTTGAAAGACTACAATCAGTAAATAAGGATGCTGAAAATTGATAAAGCACTCAACCCTCATCTTATTTCATGTCAGACAAAGTTAATTATATCTGAAATCTGAAAACTCATCTGAAATCATGTTAGAGAAACTAAGTATGTGTATTATCCTTAAACAAGTCATTCTGAAACAAATAAAGGACAGCTAAGAAAGATATTGAAAAACATTGAAAATAAATTAAATATAGCATTGGCAGAGCAATGACTGGTAAATCACTGAGAAACTGAGTGATCCATCAAAGAAGTGGAAAACACTCATGTCATGAGGTGTATCAGCTATCTCTGTATAAAATGATCAAAACAGTAGGGTGGTTTCATTGAGTATCTGGGGGTAACTGGCGTCTGATAAACGTGTACCCTCAAGCAAAAAGATGTAAATCACTTATATTGAGTTTGATCATAGCAGAATGGTCCATCATGTTGAGTATCTAGGGGTATTGGCGTCTGATAAACGTATACCCTTAAGCAAAAAGACAAATGGTACCTGACTGCCCAAAATGATCTCATATTGATAAATGCTGTTCCTTCAAAAGTAATCTTATGAATGTCAATTTGTTTAGCTTCAATACATGACTTGGTGTCTCTCAATTAGTTTTGTTGAGTATATGACAGTAAGATATTTTTGAAACTGACTCTCTCATGCAAATGTGATTCTGGTTTATTGTTTTATCATGCACAGCTACCCTATCCAATGAATGTAGTGCATGAACTCTTATTTTTATAACCTTTAAACTAGAACCTCACTTTCTAAGCAGTTTCTCAATTCATATGACTGAAGCTTCTGTGCTTTAGCTGCTTAATTTCTGAACTACTTGCTAAGAATGCCAGTCAGCTGATTCTTCTGGTTCCTTCCATTGCATCTTATTTCCCTCCTCTTTGTTGATGGCAAAGGGGGAGAATATATTGTCTTCTTGATGAGTTCATTCCAGGGAAGTGTTTGCATCATGTCTATGGCAGAGAGTTGTGTTCATGTCCTAGCATGTCATTCATAGCATCTGCATGACAATCTGAATAACGAATCATGTCCTTCATCAAAAATACATCTGTTTGACAGGATGTTGCTATTCTATAGAATAGGGTGTTGCCATCATCAAAAAGGGGGAGATTGTTGTGACCCCTCTGTGTTGATGATGTTGACAATAAGTTTTATTTCATTGGCAACAGCTTATTTTGATTGATTGGCAACTGTTCTTATTTTGATGAAGTTGTTTTTATCAGGTTGTCTGTGTACCTAATGCAGTCAGAGTCTATACTGTCGTGCACACACACACCCACTGGTCTACATTGCATTGCAGCATGAACATAGAGTCCATACATTTCATTGTGTAGTCTGGACTGTTGTGGGTCGACCCCCTTGTTCAAATGGGTCGACTCCTCAGATTGGCTAAGTCTGCAGCGTCAACGTAATAAGTGTAGATGCGTCGACGCCCCCAGTGTGAAGTCTATTCATTCACTCTCTATAGCTTGCACAGGGTGAAGTCTGTACAATGGTTGTTGGCTTGCACGCTCACTCAAGTCCATACATTGGGCTACTGTGCAAGTCCATACATTGGCCTTCAGGTGTCCAAGTCTGCACATCCTTCTGTTGATAGTTCAAGTCTATACATTGGACTGTTTGGCCAAGTTTGTACATCGTTGTTTGTTAAAGTCTATACAGACTTCAGCGTCTCGTTCATGCATTGTTTGTGAAGTCTGTACATTAGTCTGTGTCTCATGCATCGTCTATGCAAAGTCCATACATTGCATTCAAAGTCTGTACAGCGTTCGTCTCAGCCAGCGTCTCATGCTGCGTCTTAGGCATGTCTGTACATTGCACTGTAGCTGCATTGTTTCACCTGAAGTCTATGCATTGTCTCAGCCACCGTCTCATTTAGCGTGTCACGTTTGCAAAGTCTATACACTGGTCGGTGGAAGCATGTCTATACATTCGACTGTTCAGCCTGTGACTAAGTCTGTACAGCCAGGGAGACTGTTAAGTCTATACATTCATTCACTGTAGCTTGCACTGGGTAAAGTCTATACATCCTCTAGCTGGAACGTTGAAAGTCTGTACATCGATGCTTTGCCAAAGTCTGTACATTGACATTAGTTTTCCATGTCTGTACATTGGACTGGTTGAGCAAGTCTGTACAGACGTTGCATCGATCAAGCCTGTACATCGTCAAGTCTACACACTGGAAGTCCACACATTCAGTTGTCTTGATCTGATCAAGTCTGTACAGAGTTTCGTTTGGAAAGTCCATACATCGAATGTCTATACATTCGTTTGCCTTGCATCATTGATTAAGTCTATACAACCCCTTTGCTTGGCAAGTCTGTACATTGTGGATGTCTTTACACTCGATCGTCTTGTCTTGGTCAAGCCTGTACAGAGTTTCTTCAGCTAAGTATATACACTGCTTCACGATGTGAAGTCTATACATGCTTTGTTCAAGTCTTCACATGATGATGTCTATACACTCAACTCCTTCACACTTCAGGAAGTCTGTACATCCTTCAATGCATTACATGCATCGTTCGTGGAGTCTGTACATTGAGTGAAGTCTGGTGAAGTGTGTACAACGGCTGCTTCACATCTGAAGTCTGTACATTGCATTTGCATTCACAACGTCTTCACACTTGAAGTCCTTACATCGTCAGTTGACTGTCATGTTTTCATATTGCCTAAGTCTGTACAATGGCTGCTTCACATATGAAGTCTATACAGCGGATGCTTCACATAGATGAAGTCTATACATTGAGCAGAGTCTGTACACTACATTCGAATTCACAAGTCCATACAATGCAGTCTATACAATGCAGTTCATCTTATAAGTCTGTACAGAGTTCTTCACTTAATCTGATAATCCTATAATCTGTCTGACAGGGATCTGCTACTGAGATTGCTGACATGGCTCGTGATCCCAGGAGGACGAGGTGATCAGGTGCTGCCACGTGGATGGAATTGCCTCGGTTCTGGCGAATTCTCTGGGCGGGAAATGTGGAAGACACGCGCCCTCATCCACCTGCTGATAGTATATAATGAAGCCTTCATCTTCAGATGGAAGAAGATCGACTGAAGAAAGAAAAGTATATACAGCAGAGAGCCATCGATCCACAGTGAGAAGAAAGAAAAACAGAGAAGAAGAAAGAGAGAAGAGAAGAGAGAAGAGATGTGTTGAGAGAGTGAAATTGAGAGAGTTTAGATTGAGAGCTGCTCTTATTGTAACTCAGTCTCTTGGTTCAGAAACCAGAGCTGAGGCTTGCTCATTCCGAGCTACATTCCCATTTGGGTTTTTCTTTTTCATTTTGCTTCTGCATTTTTACTTCCGAACTCTTGTTTCTTCAAGCTGTGAGGCAGCATTGCAGTGGAGGTCTCCACTGGACAGGAGAAGCTGTAATCCTCAGCAGGCGGGACTTCGTCTCGGACGGCTAAGCTGTATTGCCCAACTGTTGCAGAGGGTGTTCCTCTGGTCGGGATAAGCTGTAAGCCCCAGCCGTTGTTGGCAAGCTGTAGTGCCCAGCAGATTGAAGCTGTGTATCAGCAGTAATCCACATTCGAGTTGAATGTGGGGTGGATGTAGGTCGGATTGACCGAACCACCTAAAAGACATTGTGCCTTTCGTGTGTTTTCTTGTCTATTTAGCAGATCTTGTTTCGGTGCTTTGACTGTGGTTGTCCAGTGTTCTTTTAATTCCACATTTGAATCTAGGCATTATCTTTAATTAGCCTGTTGATCTATTCACCCCCCCTCTAGATCCACATTCTGTGGTGAAAGAGCCTTCCATCTAACTCCAACTGGAAGGAACCCGGGAGTGCGTGATGAGTTTATATCAATCATGTCAATCAGAGTACGAGGTAATTTGACACATAAGATAGTGTGCGCTAAATAAGACTGTTAGGGGAGATTACTGCATCTCCTAGTTGATGTTTGGTGTTTGGTTTTATTGATAACAGAACGATTGTGCTTGTGGCGATATGCATTATTGAGCATGCCTGTGTGTGTTTTATTGAGCAACATGTATGCATCTTGGTTGATGAGTTAACAGATGCCTTCATGATTTTCACTTGGAAGTCATATGAATGATTATTGTTTAAAGAACTCACGCTATGTTTATCTTAGCTTGCAGGATAAAAATCAGCTTGGAACTCAAAGGAGTCCATTAATGAAGTTCTTCTCCACAAAGGGAGTCAACTCTCTCACTGCCTTGCGTTGACTATTTCCATGTTTTATGCATTTCAACAAAGGGCTTTTCAAAATCTTGATTGAGTATTTTCATGTATTTTCCACATGAGATTTCTGGGCTTGCAACATCCTCAATCTATTCACTCGAAATTTGATGAATGTAATTTTATTGATGTTCTCTCATTAAATGGATTCTTGGTCATGTTGAAATGAACATCTAGTGATAACTGGTTCCAATGATTGATTATCAATTCAACACTAACATGGCTCCATTGTGGTATTTGCAGGGAAGAAATGGTTGGATCACACTTAAACATCACATGGATGCATGGTAATATCGTCTCACATTTTCTGTCTCATGGGGTTATGGAGAATGTCTTTTTTGTAATGAAGGTTTCATGTGTATCTTGTATAGTCTTGAATGCCTTCCATGCATATTTCTCTTGAAGTATTAAAATCCATCATGGTGAGTACTAGTTGAGATTTTCACATGGATCTTGATAAGCTAGCCTTTACTCACTTACGTGTTCACACATATTCTTATTGTGGTCTTTGTGGCCTAGAATGCAAATTGAAGTGGTTTTATGAATCTTGGAAAAATATGCATGATGCGTGTTCTCATAATCTTTATACATGGTTGTTGAATGCTCACATGAACCTTGGTAGATTTGGTTGAATGGTATTCATACTTTGTTTACATGCATAGACATTGGAGAGGGGGATTTCTGTAGCCCAATTAAAGGTAGCCAAACTAGGCCCATCAGGACCGAACGAGGCTCAGCTCATCCGAGTGACAGCCCTCTAGGGCCCACTTCGGCAGAAAAGCCCAATAAAGATCACTCGGGGTCCCATCCTTCCTCGGCGGCCCTTAGGCTCGGAAGGCCCGAAAGACAGAAAGGAGGAAGACCCACGCCCGAGCCATCTCTCCACCGAGATAAGGGCAGGCACTACGCGCCCACTCCGATCTGACTGCATCCGAGCTATGCCCATCACCCAGACAGGGATGGCACTTCTCATGCTTGGATCAACTGACAAATGCTTATCCATGCAGCCGCTGACAGTCCTTTATGAGTAGGAGTTCAGCGGGATATGGGTGCCACAATCTCCCATGGTCATGAAGAGCCCACGATGAGGACGTAACGATCCCATGATGAGGACGTAACTCCCGCCTAAAACTCCTCAGCCTATGGGACTCTTCGGGGGAGCTCGCTATATAAACCAAGGACTCCCTCCGGCGGCAGGTAAGGCAGATACATGCCTAACACTCCCTGAGTAGGAACCACTTCACCATCTTGGTGTTGGGGAATCTCGCGCATCTCTTTCAACCTCCCTCATTACCTTCCACCATTGCTCTACTGACTTAAGCATCAGAGGGTTATCCCCAGGGAACCATCCCTGGGCCCACTGATTCGTTTCCCTTTCTCTGCAGTTCACTACCCGGAGATCATCCTCCCAGCTCAGAACCAGCGCGAGATCACGCCCCTTCATCTAGCACCATATGTGGGAAACGACCAAAGAGCTAGTATGGTGAGAAGAAGTACAGGGAGGAGGTCCACCGGCGACAGGGGAAAGGCCACAGTGGAGGCGGGGGAAGGCCGCTCACAAGCCTATCAAAACCCCCCCTCCGGTTCCAGCACTCCCGCCGACGGACCGCCCCCTCTGCCTGCGGCAAGGCTGCCGCCCCCTCCTCCCACGATGGTAGGGCTACCGCTCAACGGCGGCACCGATTCCTTCCAAGCCCTCAACGCGAAACTAGACGTCCTCGTGGAACTCATGAAGACCCAGGCGGCCAGGGATGGAAGGTCACGCGCCCCTCCGGAGAGCCCTCCCCGTGAGAACGTGTCCCAGCACACCACTGGAGGCCGCTTCACCCTCCGAGGACAGTAGCTCATCCGCACCAAAGTAGGATGACCCTCGCAAGCTCCCCCTCCGGAACAGGAGGCTTCTTCCACACCGAAGCAGGGCAGGCATGGGGCACGCCATCCCCTCCTGGAGATCGAAGTCCCCAGGGAGCGCCAAGACAGCATGCCTTTACGCCCCCTCAGCCCTACGGCGCAGCGGCAGCCGGAGCTATCCCTCCGACTGCGAGAATTCGAGAGGCGTTTCGCAGAGCAGGAGAGCGCCCTGCGAGCCCTACAGAAGACCTCTCCACCAGAGGATGAGGAGAGATCCCCGTTCATTGACAATATCTTGAAGGCAGAGGTATCTCCCCGAACCTCTATCCCGACCTGCAAGCCCTACGATGGCCAGGGCAACCCGGCTGACCACTTTGACAGCTTCGACGCTCTGATGACCCTTCACGGAGCATCCGACGCCATCAAGTTCCGAGCCTTTGCGACCAACCTGGTCCAAGGCGCCCAAGCATGGTTCTGGGCCCTCGCCCCCGGATCCATCCGAGACTTCAAGCAGTTCGGGCGAGTATTCAAGGAGAGTTTCACCGGTAGCGGCCCCCCTAGGTCGGTAGCGGGGCTTTTGGCCCTCAAACAGGCGCAAGGGGAGAAACTTCGGGCCTACATCCTCCGATTCAAATCGAAAGCCCTGAGGATCCCCCGCCTGGATGTCACCTCGGCCATAACCGCTCTGACCGGGGGCACCCGCGACGAGAACCTCCGCCGCGAGCTTGTCCTCCACCCTCCCTCGTCCCTTGCTACGCTAGTGACTCTGGCATTGCGCCACACCGAGTGCGAGGAAGTACTCAGTGCTTGCTGAGATGCAACCGGCTCGGGTCAGGAGGGGGACAAGAAGCGGGCACCCGAGCCATGCTCGGGCCGAGGAAAAAGGCAGAACCGAGACGGGGAACGCAAGGAACCGTCGCGGAAGTACGAGCGGTACACTCCCCTAACCACTCCAGTATACGAGATTTATGAAGACATCAAATGATCGGGCCTCCTCCGCCAACCCGAGCCAATGAAGTCAAAGAACCGCAGTCGCAGCAAGCATTGCCTATTCCACAGCGACCACGAGCATCATACCGGCGACTGCCACCAGCTCCAGGACGAGATCGAGCGTCTCATTCGTCAGGGGCACCTCTCCCGATTCGTGGCCAGGTATTAGGAGGACCGAGGTGCCCCAGAGGAGATAGACAACGCCCCCCGAGGGGTCCACATCAACCTCATCACTGGAGGAGCTGCATCTGGAGGAGACAGTGGCTGGGGAAGGAAGCGTCATGCTGAGCGGGGGAGCCGAGCCATCGAGTCTCCCAGGGCCCCCCCCAGCGAACCCCAGGTCATAACCTTCTCCGACCATGACCTGGAGGGGCTGAGCACGCCGCACGATGATGCCCTAGTGATATCGGCCACAATAAACCATTGTAACGTAGACAAGATTCTGGTTGACAATGGAAGTGCCACTGATGTATTATCCGACGAATGTTTCCTTAAGATAGGGGAGGATCCGTCTAAACTCCGCCTGATCCGGACCCCCCTGTGCAGGTTCAATGGCCAGGCCACCTATCCCGAGGGAGCCCTAAGTCTGCAGGTTACTCTTGGCACCCCACCCAAGACCGTTACGATCATGGTGGACTTCATAGTGATCAAAGGTATGATAGCATACAACGCAATCTTCGGTCGAGGAATCCTCAGCCGAACAAAAGCGGTGCCTTCTACCTATCACCAAAAGATGAAGTTCCCCACCAAAAATGGATTGGGGGAAGTCCGAGGTAACCAGGCAATGGCCCGAAGGTGCTACAAAATCTCGGTTGAGGCCACAAGGCCGGACGGGAAAAGCAAGGGCCCTCGGGAAGTCGAGGAAAAATCCGCAACCGCCGAACCTGGAGGCGAATTGCTAGCGGTTTTCCTAAACGACGACCCGACCCTAGGAGTAAAGATCAGAGCCGACCTAACATCTGAGGTTCAACAGCAATACAAAGAGTTCCTTTCCGCGTACATCCGGGTCTTTGCATGGTCTGATGATCAACTCCCCGGGATACCGGAAGAGACGGTGGTGCATAAGCTCAACCTCGACCCAACCATGAAGCCCGTGCAACAACGTAGAAGGAAGCATGCGCTGGAGAAGCAGCCGATTATCAAGGAGCAGGTCACCAAGGGGCAGAGGACTGGCCTTTTTAGACCGGTCCTGTACCCGACGTGGCTAGCTAACGTCATCCTGGTGCCGAAAGCTTGCCATGGATGCCCGTGGTCGCTATGGAACAAGCAATGCTTGCTGCGGCTGCGGTTCTTTGACTTCATTGGCTCGGGTTGGCGGAGGAGGCCCGATCCTTTGATGTCTTCATAAATCTCGTATACTGGAGCTGTTAGGGGAGTGTACCGCTCGTACTTCCGCGACGGTTGCTTGCGTTCCCCATCTCGATTCCGCCTTTTTCCTTGGCCCGAGCTTGGCTCGGGTGCCCGCTTCTTGTCCCCCATTTGACCCGAGCTGGTTGCGTCTCGACAGGCACTGAGTACTTCCTCACACTCGGCATGGCGCAATGCCAGAGTCACTAGTGAAGCAAGGGTCAAGGGAGGGTGGAGGATAAGCTCGCGGTGGAGGTTCTCGTCGCGGGTGCCCCCGGTCAGAGCGGTTATGGCCGAGGCGATGTCCAGGCGGGGGATCCTCAGGTCTTCCGATTTGAATTGGAGGATGTAGGCCTGAAGTTTCTACCCTTGCGCCTGTGTGAGGGCCAAAAGCCCCGCTATCGACCTAGGGGGGCCGCTACCGGCAAAACTCTCCTTGAATACTCGCCCAAACTGCTTGAAGTCTCGGATGGATCCAAGGGCGAGGGCCCGAAACTATGCTTGGGCGCCTTGGACCAGGGTGGTCGCAAAGGCTCGGAACTTGATGGCGTCGGATGCTCCGTGAAGGGTCATCAGAGCGTCAAAGTTGTCAAAATGGTCGGCCGGGTCGCCCTGGCCGTCGTAGGGCTTGAAGGTCGGGATAGAGGTTCGAGGAGATACCTCTGCCTTCAAGATATGGCCTGAAAATGGGGATCTCTTCTCATCCTCTAGTGGAGAGGTCTTCTGCAGGGCTCGCAGGGCGCGCTCCTGCTCTGCAAAATGCCTCTCGAATTCTCGTAATCGGAGGGATAGCTCCGGTTGCCGCTGCATCGTAGGGCTGAGGGGGCGTGAAGGCAGGCTGTCTTGGCCCTCCCTGGGGACTTCGATCTCTGGGAGGGGACGGCGTGCCCCATGCCTCCTCCGCCATCCCGAGCCAATGAAGTCAAAGAACCGCAGTCGCAGCAAGCATTGCATGTTCTACAGCGACCACGGGCATCATACCGGCGACTGCCACCAGCTCTAGGACAAGATCGAGCGTCTCATTCGTCAGGGGCACCTCTCCCGGTTCATGGCTGGGCACCAGGAGGACTGAGGCGCCCCAGAGGAGATAGACAATGCCCCCCGAGGGGTCCACATCAACGTCATCGCCGGAGGAGCTGCAACGGGAGGAGACAGTGGCCGGGGAAGGAAGCGTCATGCTGAGCGGGCGAGCTGAGCCATCAAGCCTCCCAGGGCCCCGCCCAGCGAACCCCATGTCATAACCTTCTCCGACCATGACCTGGAGGGGCTGAGCACCCCGCACGATGACGCCCTAGTGATATCGGCAACAATAAACCATTGTAACGTAGACATGATTCTGGTTGACAATGGAAGTGCCCCTAATGTATTATCCTACGAATGTTTCCTTAAGATGGGGGAGGATCCGTCTAAACTCCGCCCGATCCGGACCCCCCTGTGCGGGTTCAATGGCCATGCCACCTATCCCGAGGGAGCCCTAAGCCTGCCGATTACTCTTGGCACCCCACCCAAGACCGTTACGGTCATGGTGCACTTCATAGTGATCAAAGGTATGATAGCATACAATGCAATCTTCGATCAAGGAATCCTCAGCCGAACGAAAGCGGTGCCTTCTACCTATCACCAAAAGATGAAGTTCCCCACCAAAAATGGATTGGGGGAAGTCCAAGGTAACCAGGCAATGGCCCGAAGGTGCTACAATATCTCGGTTGAGGCCACAAGGCCGGACGGGAAAAGCAAGGGCCCCCGGGAAGTCGAGGAAAAATCCGCAATCCCCGAACCTGGAGGCGAATTGCTAGCGGTTTTCCTAAACGACGACCCGACCCTAGGAGTAAAGATCAGAGCCGACCTAACATCTAAGGTTCAACAGCAATACAAAGAGTTCCTTTCCGCGTACATCCGGGTCTTTGCATGGTCTGATGATCAACTCCCCGGGATACCGGAAGAGACGGTGGTGCATAAGCTCAACCTCGACCCAACCATGAAGCCCGTGCAACAACGTAGAAGGAAGCATGCGCCGGAGAAGCAGTCGATTATCAAGGAGCAGGTCACCAAGGGGCAGAGGACTGGCCTTTTTAGACCGGTCCTGTACCCGACGTGGCTAGCTAACGTCGTCCTGGTGCCGAAAGCTTGCCATGGGGCACGCAGTCCCCTCCCGGAGATCGAAGTCCCCAGGGAGTGCCAAGACAGCCTGCCTTCACGCCCCCTCAGCCCTACGGCGCAGCGGCAGCCAGTGCTATCCCTCTGATTGCGATAATTCGAGAGGCGTTTCACAGAGCAGGAGCGCGCCCTGTGAGCCCTACAGAAGACCTCTCCACCACAGGACGAGGAGAGATCCCCGTTCTCTGACCATATCTTGAAGGCAGAGGTATCTCCCCGAACCTCTATCCCGACCTTCAAGCCCTACGACGGCTAGGGCGACCCGGTCGACCACTTTGACAGCTTCGACGCTCTGATGACCCTTCACGGAGTATCCGACGCCATCAAGTGCCGAGCCTTTGTGACCACCCTGGTCCAAGGCGCCCAAGCATGGTTCCGGGCCCTCGCCCCCGGATCC
Source organism: Amorphophallus konjac (assembly GCA_022559845.1). Classification (NCBI taxonomy): domain Eukaryota; kingdom Viridiplantae; phylum Streptophyta; class Magnoliopsida; order Alismatales; family Araceae; genus Amorphophallus; species Amorphophallus konjac. The sequence continues at coordinate 239,412,254 of CM040118.1, read as the reverse complement.
ATCCGAGACTTCAAGCAGTTCGGGCGAGTATTCAAGGAGAGTTTCACCGGTAGCGGCCCCCCTAGGTCGGTAGCGGAGCTTTTGGCCCTCAAACAGGCGCAAGGGGAGAAACTTCATGCCTACATCCTCCGATTCAAATCGAAAGCCCTGAGGATCCCCCGCCTGGACATCGCCTCGGCCGTAACCGCTCTGACCGGGGGCACCCGCGACGAGAACCTCCGCCGCGAGCTTGTCCTCCACCCTCCCTCGACCCATGCTGCGCTAGTGACTCTGGCATTGTGCCACGCCGAGTGCGAGGAAGTACTCAGTGCCTGCTGAGACACAATCGGCTCGGGTCGGGAGGGGGACAAGAAGCGGGCACCCGAGCCAAGATCGGGCCAAGGAAAAAGGTGGAACCGAGACGGGGAACGCAAGGAACCATCGCAGAAGTACGAGCGGTACACTCCCCTAACCGCTCCAGTATACGAGATTTATGAAGACATCAAAGGATCGGGCCTCCTCCGCCAACCCGAGCCAATGAAGTCAAAGAACCGCAGTCGCCGGTATGATGCCCGTGGTCGCCATGGAACAAGCAATGCTTGCTACGGCTGCGGTTCTTTGACTTCATTGGCTCGGGTTGGCGGAGGAGGCCCGATCCTTTGATGTCTTGATAAATCTCGTATACTGGAGCGGTTAGGGGAGTGTACCGCTCGTACTTCCGCGACAGTTGCTTGCGTTCCCCATCTCGATTCCGCCTTTTTCCTTGGCCCGAGCTTGGCTCGGGTGCCCGCTTCTTGTCCCCCATTTGACCCAAGCCGGTTGCGTCTCGGCAGGCACTGAGTACTTCCTCACACTCGGCGTGGCGCAATTCCAGAGTCACTAGTGAAGCAAGGGTCAAGGGAGGGTGGAGGATAAGCTCGCGGTGGAGGTTCTCGTCGCGGGTGCCCCCGGTCAGAGCAGTTATGGCCGAGGCGATGTCCAAGCGGGGGATCCTCAGGCCTTCCGATTTGAATTGGAGGATGTAGGCCTGAAGTTTCTACCCTTGCGCCTGTTTGAGGGCCAAAAGCCCCGCTATCGACCTAGGGGGTCCGCTACCGGCGAAACTCTCCTTGAATACTCGCCCAAACTGCTTGAAGTCTCGGATGGATCCAAGGGCGAGGGCCCGAAACTATGCTTGGGCGCCTTGGACCAGGGTGGTCGCAAAGGCTCGGCACTTGATGGCGTCGGATGCTCCGTGAAGGGTCATTAGAGCGTCAAAGCTGTCAAAATGGTCGGCCGGGTCGCCCTGGCCGTCGTAGGGCTTGAAGGTCGGGATAGAGGTTCGAGGAGATACCTCTGCCTTCAAGATATGGCCTGAGAATGGGGATATCTTCTCATCCTCTAGTGGAGAGGTCTTCTGCAGGGCTCGCAGGGCGCGCTCCTGCTCTGCAAAATGCCTCTCGAATTCTCGTAATCGGAGGGATAGCTCCGGTTGCCGCTGCATCGTAGGGCTGAGGGGGCGTGAAGGCAGGCTGTCTTGGCCCTCCCTGGGGACTTCGATTTCTGGGAGGGGACGGCGTGCCCCATGCCTCCTCCGCCATCCCAAGCCAATGAAGTCAAAGAACCGCAGTCGCAGCAAGCATTGCATGTTCTACAGTGACCACGGGCATCATACCGGCGACTGCCACCAACTCTAGGACAAGATCAAGCGTCTCATTCGTCAGGGGCACCTCTCCCAGTTCGTGGCTGGGCACCAGGAGGACTGAGGCGCCCCAGAGGAGATAGACAATGCCCCCCGAGGGGTCCACATCAACGTCATCGCTGGAGGAGCTGCAACGGGAGGAGACAGTGGCCTGGGAAGGAAGCGTCATGCTGAGCGGGCGAGCCGAGCCATCAAGCCTCCCAGGGCCCCGCCCAGCGAACCCCATGTCATAACCTTCTCCGACCATGACCTGGAGGGGCTGAGCACCCCGCACGATGACGCCCTAGTGATATCGGCAACAATAAACCATTGTAACGTAGACATGATTCTGGTTGACAATGGAAGTGCCCCTAATGTATTATCCTACGAATGTTTCCTTAAGATGGGGGAGGATCTGTCTAAACTCCGCCCGATCCGGACCCCCCTGTGCGGGTTCAATGGCCATGCCACCTATCCCGAGGGAGCCCTAAGCCTGTCGGTTACTCTTGGCACCCCACCCAAGACCGTTACGGTCATGGTGCACTTCATAGTGATCAAAGGTATGATAGCATACAATGTAATCTTCGATCAAGGAATCCTCAGCCGAACGAAAGCGGTGCCTTCTACCTATCACCAAAAGATGAAGTTCCCCACCAAAAATGGATTGGGGGAAGTCCAAGGTAACCAGGCAATGGCCCGAAGGTGCTACAATATCACAGTTGAGGCCACAAGGCCGGACAGGAAAAGCAAGGGCCCCCGGGAAGTCGAGGAAAAATCCGCAATCGCCGAACCTGGAGGCGAATTGCTAGCGGTTTTCCTAAACGACGACCCGACCCTAGGAGTAAAGATCGGAGCCGACCTAACATCTGAGGTTCAACAGCAATACAAAGAGTTCCTTTCCGCGTACATCCGGGTCTTTGCATGGTCTGATGATCAACTCCCCGAGATACCGGAAGAGACGGTGGTGCATAAGCTCAACCTCGACCCAACCATGAAGCCCGTGCAACAACGTAGAAGGAAGCATGCGCCGGAGAAGCAGACGATTATCAAGGAGCAGGTCACCAAGGGGCAGAGGACTGGCCTTTTTAGACCGGTCCTGTACCTGATGTGGCTAGCTAACGTCGTCGTAGTGCCGAAAGCTTCGGGAAAGTGGTGGATGTGCGTGGACTTCACCGACTTGAACAAGGCTACTCCAAAGGATTGCTATCCCTTACCGAGCATCGACTAACTAGTTGATTCAACCTCGGGTAATGAGATACTCAGCTTCCTGGATGTCTACTCAGGTTACCACCAGATCAGAATGCACCCCGAAGACATCGAGAAGACCGCCTTTATCACCGACTTCGGCGTACACTGCTACACCCGGATGCCTTTCGGGTTGAAGAATGCCGGAGCCACATACCAAAGGCTAGTCAACCATATGTTCAAGGGACAACTTGGTCGGAACGTCGAGGCCTCTATTGATGACATGCTCGTTAAGACCCCCAAGGCCGAGGACCACTTTGCCGACCTAGCAGAAACTTTCAACACCCTCCTGAAGTACAACATGAAGCTCAACCACGCCAAGTGCTCCTTCGGGGTAAAGTTCGAGAAATTCTTGGGCTTCTTAGTCACTCAGCGTGGGATTGAGGCCAACCCCGACAAGGTCCAGGCCATTCTGGACATGCACCCACCCACCTACATCAAAGACGTTCAACGCCTTACTGGGCGCGTTGCTGCGCTCAGCAGATTCCTATCCCGCGCGGCTGAACGATGCCTACCCTTCTTCAAACTGCTGAGGGGGTCCAAAATGGCATCTGCTACATTCACGTGGGACGAGGAATGCCAAAGAGCATTCGCCGAGCTTAAGGAGTTCCTGGCTTCGCCCCCAGTGCTTTCAAAGCCCGTCCCGGGGGAAGCCTTGTATCTCCATCTCTCGGCAACTCCATCCATAGTTAGCTCGGTCCTAGTCAAAAATGACTTGAGATTCGAGAGACCGGTCTACTACACAAGCAAGGTGCTCAACGAGGCTGAGAAAAGGTACCCCACAACCGAGAAACTCGTGCTCGCGTTGGTTACCTCAGCCTAGCGCCTTCGACCCTATTTCCAAGGGCACTCCATCACCATGCTGACCGGCGAACCATTAAAGAAGATTCTCGCTCACCCCGAAGCCTCGGGACGCCTCGTCAAGTGGGCCATCATGCTCGGGGCCTACGATATATCGTATCGGCCTCGCTCGGCTATCAAAGGCCAAGCGCTCGCCGACTTCATCGCCGAGAGCACCATCCTGACTGAAGAGAGATCTCCGTCCGCACCCGGGCCGACCTGAGAACTGTTTGTTGATGGATCTTCCAATTAACTCGGGAGCGGTGTCGGCATCCTCCTGAAGTCCCCCGAAGGAGCAGAACTATAGTACACCCTGAAGTTCAATTTCCAAGCATCCAACAATGCTTCTGAGTATGAGGCCCTCATATCGGGAGCCCGCGTGGCCCGAAAGTTAGGGGCTGAGCGAGTCAGGATTCACATCGACTCCCAACTAGTCGCTAGCCAAGTCAACGGCAATTATGAATCTCGGGAGGCACCGATGATCAAATACCACCAACTGGTCAAGACTGTGGCACAACAGTTTGAGAGTTTTGAGGTAGTCCGGATAGCTCGGGAGGAAAACTCCCGAGCGGACGCCCTCTCTCGGCTGGCCTCCTCTCTTGACCCCGAGGGTACTCGATCGGTCCTTCTCGAAGAGCTAGAGCACCCAAGCATTGATTCGGAGCTCCTAGTTGTTGACTCAGCCTCCCTAGGCGACTGGCGTGCCCCCTACCTATCATGGCTCCAAGACTCCCAGGAACCTCCCGACCCTTGGGAAGCTCGAAGGTTGAAATACCAAGCTCGGCGATTCGTCACTCTAGATGGCGCACTTTACCGGAGATCCTTCTCTGTACCTCTTTTGAAGTGCCTCGGTACCAACGAAGTTCACGAAGGTCTATGCGGAGTGCATTTGGGGGGAAGGTCACTCGCCAGGATCTTGCTACGACGAGGTTACTGGTGGCCCACCCTACAACGTGACTGCTTGACCTACACACAACGTTGTGACTGTTGCCAACGATTCGACCACTTGGTCCATCAGCCAACAACGGAGCTCGTCACCCTACCCGAGTCTTATCCTTTCGCTCGTTGGGGAATCGACATCCTCGGGCCATTCCCCACGGCCCAGGCCCAGAAGAAGTTCATCATCATCGCCATCGACTACTTTACTAAGTGGATCGAGGCTGACGGGATCATCGGTTCGAGATTCAAGATTCATGGTTGAACCTGACGGGATCGGCAAACGGCTTCAACAAAATTATCAAATAAATATTTATGTTAATTGGGCCACATGTATATGCCTAATATGTGTGTTTTCTTTTTATAGGATTTAAGCTATATCCATAAAAGAGTCTTTTTTTAATAGTGTCTTTTAATCTTCCAATTAGAGGTATAATGAGTGTTAGGTATTAGTTGAAGTTTTAATGAGTTGTCTTTTGGTCTCCTTGTGGAGTCTATAAAAAGAGTCCTGTAACCTTTATTTTAAGCAATGAAGTGAAGTTAATTTTTGGAAAATGTAGGCCCTTGCCCTCCTACCTTTCTCTTCCCTCTTCCCATCCCTTCTCTCCCACGTTATCTCCTCTCTATCCTCCCAGCCTTCCCACTTCGCAGGCCCCCCCCTCTAGCCCTCTCTTGTCTTCTACCTCTTCCCACACATTTTATCCTCTTCTCTCTCCTTCTAGATCCTCCTACTAATTCCCCTTGGCCGTAGGCCTTCTCCTCCCCCCCGCTTCCTTTTGCTTCTTAAACTCCCCTCCCTCACATCCAAAGTTTGGCCACACTATCCTACCCCCCCTCTTCCTCCAGCCCTCAGCCCCCTCTCTCCCTACAAATTGTAGTCTATCTCCCCCTCCCCTCCCTCTAAAGTTCATCTTCCATGGCCAACACCACCGATCACCACCTTGCCCCTCTCTCCCACTGCCTTCACTGTCCCTCCAACCCCTTGCTACCTCCACTCCCCAACAAGCACCCTCTCCAGAAAAGGCACAGCCCATCTACACATACAACTCCCACGTCCCTCTCCCTCCTCTCTCCATTTCTCTCTTCCCCCACAAGTCCCTTTCTCCCTCCCCCTTACTCTCTCCAACCCCGCATGTGATCCCCTATTGGAAATAGGGGCACCGCAAGTGCCTCCTACCCCCCTTCCCCCCCACATCTCCACCCCTCCCTCTCTCTCTCTCTTAACCTCGTCTTCCTCTCCTCCCGTCGACCTCTGCCCTGCTGGCCTCCTTCACACCACCCCTCGTAGAGCTAGAAGCCATCCAAGTGTGACGACAGTCGTCTCCTCTGAGCAGACCCCTCGCCGCTCCCCGTTCCCATCACCTCAAGCCACCACCACCCAGCCATCTTGGGAAGCCGTAGCGTGAAGACGGCGCGCCCATGCAGTCCCAACCGCACCAAGCAGACATCTCGCCACCACGTGCGCATAGCCCTGCCGATCCAAGATCGCGAAGGCCAGCAGGTCTGCCTCCTTCACTAGCACGACCGCCCTCCGAGCTCGACAAAATCCAGAACACGGCGAACACACGGATCACATGGCAAGCATGGCACCCCATGCAACCCATGCTTAGTGCCCATCTCGCCAACGTCGCCAACGGCCTCGTCGAGCACGCCAAGCGACCCGAGCACCCCCGCGTCTGAGCTTGGTGAGCACCACAGGCGAGCGCGACAATCACCTCGTCCGAGCACGGCACCCAGCGCCGTCAACCATTGCGAGGTCCCCTGTCGGTCACCGTCGCTGAGCACATTACCCGCCTACAGCTACACACATTAGCATCTTGCAGGGCGTGAGCATACCCAGCGCGGTCTCCATCGTCGTTGGGCTGCCACCACTCCTGTAGTCCTCGATCTCTCCCTTTACCCGCTGTGGTCACACCTCCCTACCGCAGAGACCACTGCCCAGCCACCCTCCCTATCTCGCTGTGTTCTCTCTCTCTCTCTCTCTACCGTTCCTCTCTCCGTTTATCTCTCTCAGACTTTCATCTATTTAGTACTCTAGCAAAAGAAAAAAATGAAGAGAAACCGTCCCATTCCCTCTCTTCTCTCTCATTCTCTCTTCTCTCTCTCTCTCTACCATTTCTCTCTCTCGGGCTTTCTTCTATTTAGTACTCTGGCAAAAGAAAGAATGGAGGAAAAAAATGAAAAGAAAATAAAATCCCGGACTTGGAGGTGTTCACCAATGTTGCATCGGGTTTCCTGCGTGTTCGTGTTAACCACACTTACCCACTTTTGAAAACAGCAAGGGCACATGCAGACTTGGGGGATAGGAAAACGTCTAGCTCCATTGTGTGGATCCCGGTGGCAAGTGTTGAATGAGCTATGTTCTGCACAGGTGATTATAGGCTATGCTAGATTGTTTAGACAGTCAAATCTTTGATTATGTTCTGAAGTCATTTGAACGTGGGGTTGATGCTGGACTGTATGGATATTTAAGACATCTTCTAGTCAAAATAAGTGAAAAAAAAGGAGTGTAGAACATGTAAAGAAGAGAAAATTTCGTAGCAGAACCATGAAGGGAAAAAAAGTGTAAAGAGCAAATTATGTGAGGTGCATGTGCATGGTTTTGCCATGCTCTCACGTCACCCTCTCATCCCTTCAATTCTCTCTCTATCTCGTTATGTTATTTGAAGAAAAAAAAGGGTGACGAATTTGTTTCAAAAAAAAAGTGACAAAAGGAGAAAAAGTGATGAGAAATATTTCTAGAAAAAAAAGTGAGAAAAAAAAAGGAAATAGGACAATCACAAATTTTGAAATTTTGTTCTACATCAAATTATTTTCAGATCCGGATGTTAGTTTCGCATCAAATGGTATCAAAGCTTAGGGAACCGGGCTGTTCCATCAGACCGGGATCCTGAGCTACGAGGTTCGAGGTCGAACCTCCTCCAAGCAGAGGGGTTTGACGGGATCGTCGGTTCGAGATTCAAGATTCATGGTTGAACCTGACGGGATCGGCAAACGGCTTCAACAAAATTATCAAATAAATATTTATGTTAATTGGGCCACATGTATATGCCTAATATGTGTGTTTTCTTTTTATAGGATTTAAGCTATGTCCATGAAAGAGTCTTTTTTTAATAGTGTCTTTTAATCTTCCAATTAGAGGTATAATGAGTGTTAGGTATTAGTTGAAGTTTTAATGAGTTGTCTTTTGGTCTCCTTGTGGAGTCTATAAAAAGAGTCCTGTAACCTTTATTTTAAGCAATGAAGTGAAGTTAATTTTTGGAAAATGTAGGCCCTTGCCCTCCCACCTTTCTCTTCCCTCTTCCCATCCCTTCTCTCCCACGTTATCTCCTCTCTATCCTCCCAGCCTTCCCACTTCGCAGGCCCCCCCTCTAGCCCTCTCTTGTCTTCTACCTCTTCCCACACATTTTATCCTCTTCTCTCTCCTTCTAGATCCTCCTGCTAATTCCCCTTGGCCGCAGGCCTTCTCCTCCCCCCCTTCCTTTTGCTTCTTAAACTCCCCTCCCTCACATCTAAAGTTTGGCCACACTATCCTACCCCCCCTCTTCCTCCAGCCCTCAGCCCCCTCTCTCCCTGCAAATTGTAGTCTATCTCCCCCTCCCCTCCCTCTAAAGTTCATCTTCCATGGCCAACACCACCGATCACCACCTTGCCCCTCTCTCCCACTGCCTTCACTGTCCCTCCAACCCCTTGCTACCTCCACTCCCAACAAGCACCCTCTCCAGAAAAGGCACAGCCCATCTACACATACAACTCCCACGTCCCTCTGCCTCCTCTCTCCATTTTTCTCTTCCCCCACAAGTCCCTTTCCCCCTCCCCCTTACTCTCTCCAACCCCGCATGCGATCCCCTGTTTGAAACAGGGGCACCGCAGGTGCCTCCTACCCCCCTTCCCCCCCACATCTCCACCCCTCCCTCTCTCTCTCTCTTAACCTCGTCTTCCCCTCCTCCCGTCGACCTCTCCCCTGCTGGCCTCCTTCACGCCACCCCTCGTAGAGCTGGAAGCCATCCAAGTGTGACGACAGTCGTCTCCTCTGAGCAGACCCCTCACCGCTCCCCGTTCCCATCACCTCAAACCACCACCACCCAGCCATCTTGGGAAGCCGTAGCGTGAAGACGGCGTGCCCATGCAGTCCCAACCGCACCAAGCAGACACCTCGCAACCACGTGCGCATAGCCCTGCCGATCCAAGCACGCAAAGGCCAGCAGGTCTGCCTCCTTCACCAGCACGACCGCCCTCTGAGCTCGGCAAAATCCACAACACGGCGAACACACGGATCACATGGCAAGCATGGCACCCCATGCAACCCATGCTTAGTGCCTATCTCGCCAACGTCGCCATCGGCCTCGTCGAGCACGCCAAGCGACCCGAGCACCCCCGCGTCCGAGTTTGGCGAGCACCACAGGCGAGCGCGGCAATCACCTCGTCCGAGCACGGCACCCAGCACCGTCAACCGTTGCGAGGTCCCCTGACGGTCACCGTCGCCGAGCACATTACCCGCCTACAGCTACACACATTGGCATCTTGCAGGGCGTGAGCATACCCAGCTCGGTCTCCATCGTCGTTGGGCTGCCAGCACTCCTGCCGTCCTCGATCTCTCCCTTTACCCGCTGTGGTCACACCTCCCTACCGCAGAGACCACTGCCCAGCCACCCTCCCTATCTCGCTGTGTTCTCTCTCTCTCTCTCTACCGTTCCTCTCTCCGTTTATCTCTCTCAGGCTTTCATCTATTTAGTACTCTAGCAAAAGAAAAAAAATGAAGAGAAATCGTCCCATTCCCTCTCTTCTCTCTCATTCTCTCTGCTCTCTCTCTCTCTACCATTTCTCTCTCTCGGGCTTTCTTCTATTTAGTACTCTGGCAAAAGAAAGAATGGAGGAAAAAAATGAAAAGAAAATAAAATCCCGGACTTGGAGGTGTTCACCAATGTTGCATCGGGTTTCCTGCGTGTTCGTGTTAACCACACTTACCCACTTTTGAAAACAGCAAGGGCACATGCAGACTTGGGGGATAGGAAAACGTCTAGCTCCATTGTGTGGATCCCGGTGGCAAGTGTTGAATGAGCTATGTTCTGCACAGGTGATTATAGGCTATGCTAGATTGTTTAGATAGTCAAATCTTTGATTATGTTCTGAAGTCATTTGAACGTGGGGTTGATGCTGGACTGTATGGATATTTAAGACATCTTCTAGTCAAAATAAGTGAAAAAAAAAGGAGTGTAGAACATGTAAAGAAGAGAAAATTTCGTAGCAGAACCATGAAGGGAAAAAAAGTGTAAAGAGCAAATTATGTGAGGTGCATGTGCATGGTTTTGCCATGCTCTCACGTCACCCTCTCATCCCTTCAATTCTCTCTCTATCTCGTTATGTTATTTGAAGAAAAAAAAGGGTGACGAATTTGTTTCAAAAAAAAAGTGACAAAAGGAGAAAAAGTGATGAGAAATATTTCTAGAAAAAAAAAAGTGAGAAAAAAAAAGGAAAAAGGACAATCACAAATTTTGAAATTTTGTTCTACATCAAATTATTTTTGGATCCGGATGTTGGTTTCGCATCAGCGGCCGAAGCCACTGCAAGGATCACCGAGACAGTCGTCTTGAATTTTGTCTGGAAGTCGATCATCTGTCGCTACGGCATCCCCCGGGTGATAGTGAGCGATAATGGTCGGCAATTTGATTCTCGGTACTTCCGAGACAGATGCACCGACCTCAATATTTGCAATCACTTCACTTCGGTCGCCCACCCTCAGGCTAACGGGTTGGTCAAAAATGCCAACAAGGCTATCTTGAAAGGCATCAAGACTAGGCTCGGTAAAGCCAAGGGCAGCTGGCTCGAGGAATTGCCGAACGTACTTTGGTCACACAGAACGACTCCCAGAACGGCAACCGGTGAGAGTAATTTTCAACTAGTGTATGGCACCGAGGCCGTGATCCTGTTGGAGATCGGCAACCCCTCCCTCAGAGTCATCAGCTTCTCGTCCGACGCAAACGACCAAAAACTGCTCGAAAATCTTGAGTTAGCAGATGAAATTTGGGAGATCGCCAGCATCAGAGCAACGGAGTACCAACGCCTCCTCACTTTATACTACAACGCCAAAGTCCGAGACAGACACTTCCAGCCGGGAGACTTCGTCCTCAGGAAAGCCGAAGCCTCTCGACCACTTCAGGCGGCGGGCAAGTTATCCCCTGACTGGGAGGGCCCCTGCCGAGTGGTCGAGACGCTTGGAAAAGGAGCATACCACCGGTCTACAATGGAAGGAGAACCCATCCCTCGGACCTGGAACGCAGCTACATTACGCAAGTTCTACTTCAGAGTATTGAGTATTATGCAAACAACGTGAGATAAAATAAAAGGCTCCTTTCTTTTTATTCAAACAACACGTTTGTACATCAGGAAGGCCAAAGCCAATAGATTACATGTCAAAAAAGTAAAAGATCCATCTAGCGCCGTGGTATGAGCCCGTCGCTCGGCTGACTCAGATGACCTTCCTGCGTCCAGCCACTGACTCTGCCTAGTGTAAAAACTGGCTCGGATAAAGGATAGTTGACCCCGTTGGCTCGGGCAGCTCGAGACAAAGGTGACAGAGGGATTAAGAAAGAGAAGGCTACCTTCCAAGTTGAACTTGGAAGAGAAGGAGGAGAGGGAATGCATATGAAAGCATCTTCCCCGCCAAACTGCCAACTCCATGGAAGAAAGAGAGTGCAGGCACCCTCCAAAGATTGAAAGAAAGGAGGAGCAGAGCAGAAGAGGGAAAAAGAGGCTGCCAGAAAGAAAAAGAAACCAACAGAGCTGGTTGAGGAGGCAGGGGAAGGCCCGGAAGGGATGGAGCTTAGTTGGCTTCCTCCTCCCATCCGTGAGGCGAGCAGGAAGGGACAGGCAGTAGGGATGTTTGATCCCCTCGTCCGTCCTCCATCTCGCCCCCCTGCAAGCGTCGCCGGAACTGATAAAGGGAAAACGGCGTGCCTCCGCGCGTCGACCCCTTTTCAAGTTTGCCCACCGGCCGTCGACTCCTTTTCAAGTCCGGAGCAGTAGGAACTCCTTGCCCCCCGTCGTCGGCAGCCTCCTCATCTGGAGCTTCCTCCATGCTCCGAATACAACGGCACAACGCTACGTGAAGAAGGAATAAGGAAAGACTGTCAGGGAAAACCATAAGCGGTGGAGAGGAAGGGATGCCCTTCAGTCCTTCTTATAGGCGAAGGGAGGCTACTTGCCTTAAATAATTTCCCCCCTCGAAAACACGCCAGAAGGATTTCTCCCTACTAACGGTCACCTCAAACTTTTCGACTTCCGCTCCAGCGGGACACACGAAGCGGCCAGGCATTTAAAGCGTGGGAAAACGGGAAGACACCCTGTCAGACGCCCACCCAACCATCGTGCGAGATTCATGCAGAAAATATCGGCTCTTTCCAACAACCACAGATATGTTGAACAGAATACGGCAACGACGGTATGGAACAGATAAGTCTTCGTCACAATACCACTGCCTTATTTATTTCAACACAAAAAGAAGGAAGTTTTCTCCTTCTAAAAAGAAAAAGGTATACAAAGAAAGGAAGCAAAGCGGGTACATCAGGCCTCCGGCCCACCCTGAAGCTCGGAAGTGGAAGGCTCGAACAGTCCACCCCCGGCATGCTCAGCGACGGCCGACCCTGGCACTGACCCCACCGGCGTGGGAACTGCCTCGGTTACGCGCCCTCCCGAGGCATCCAGAGTTGGCGATCCCTCGGGCGAAGACCCCTCCTGATCCACTTCATCCAGTGCCGAGACAGAGGAGCCCGAGGATGACAAATTCGAGTCGTATCACTGTCCGGATGGGAATTCAATCCCAGAATCCTGTTTCCCGGCATAAGGTACCGCCCGGTCGTAGCCCTGCTTGAACCCCTTGCGGATGCCTCGGTGAAGCGCTAACTCGTAGTAGGGAAGGGCAACCTCCTTAAGGTCAACCCGGTAGGCCTCTGAGCTCTTGTACTGCTTGAGGGCCTCCACCCCGGCCGATCCCACCCTACCAGCGAGCTCGGCCTCCATCCGCTCCGCCTCGGCTGACCTTCGCTCGGCCTCAGCAGTCCGCTCTTTGGCCACCGCCACCTGCTTCTCCGCCTCAGCCCGATCGGCCTCGGCCTCCCGCCAAAGGCGCTCGGCTTCCTCCGCTCGATCTACTAGCTCAGCCCGCTCGGTCTCCCACTGGCGCTCCAGCTCAGCACGCAGAAGGCGCTCCTCCTCGAGAAGCTTGTTCTTCCTCTCGAGCGATTAACTAGCCTTGGCTAGCTGCTCGGTTAGTGCCCGGGTCTCCACCTGGCTCTACCACATCAGCCCCTTGACTGAGGAGAGCTCCCGTCGAAGCCCGTCAAGCTCCTCGGTGAGCTGAGCCAACCTCCTGTCCGACCCACCGAGGGTCCAAGCCAGGTTCGCTCACTCCCACTCCGATCGAGCGTACGCTTCTGCCAGAACTGCCCCCATCTGGGCCAGGGCCAAGCCGCCCTCCATAACCCCAGTGAGAGCCGTGGATGGGGAGTACTGCCTACCTCCCCCCCTCACCTTCGCGGCTATACCGCGGCATACCTGGTGCATGAGGCTCGTGATACTGAGCCTCTCCAAGGCCGCCAGAACGGAGAACCCCCTATCACCCGGCACCCCACCATGTGGCTCGGATCGAGCCCCAGCCTCGGTCGCCCCTCACGCCTCGGTCGGATTTTGTTGTGGCCCCTCAACCTGGATCGGCTCGCCACCTGCGCCATCGCCCGAAGCGCTAGTCCCGGCTGCAGTCACAGCACCCCCAACTTCGGCCACGGCATCCTCGGCTGCGGCCGATGGCAGAGCCGGGTCGACCCCGCTGCCAATTTCGAGAGCACCCTCGGCCCCCTCAGTCCCGGCCAAAGGAGGAACTGAGCCCGCATCATCGCCGCCCGCGGGGGCAGCCTCGACCTCCTCGGCCCCCTCTGGCTCGGCTAGTGGGAGAGCTCTCCCGAGAGGGTCGGCCCCATTGTGCCCGGTGGAGGGGTGAGCCACGGTAGGGTCGCCTTCGACCGTGGGTACGACCCCAGCCTTCTTGGCCCGCTTTCTGGGCCTCGCAGCGGCCCGGATCATACCCTCCATAGGGTCCTTGTGCTTGGGTCCCCGCGGTCTAGAGGATTCGCCCTGGGCCACTCCCTTGCCCTTATCTTTGGTTCGGGAGCGACCCGCGGGAGCAGTCGGTTCGTCGGCAGCCGAGTCATCTCCAAGCTCAATCACCTCTGCGGCCTCCTTCAGAGGCTCCCGCCTGGTGTCTACTCAAGGAAGAAGACGTGCTCAGGAAAAGAAAGATGACCCCCACATCCAAAGGAGGATCTAGGTTGTGGCACCTGAGCCCGATGGATGCATCCGCGTAAGAAGACACCGCTCGATATTCTCCGGCGTCACCAGCTCTTCGGTGGACTGGCGGTGCTTCAGTAAAATGGCAGCATACTCCTCCACATGAGGAGGGAACTCGTCCTGTCTGGGAGGGACGTTAGGGTGGAAATTGGGGATTACTAGGCACCTCCAAGTTTCCTCCACTGAGCAAATCCCCACCCAAAAGAATTGGGTCTTCCACCCCTTATGCGAAGAATCCTTCGCCGCCAAAGAAATACAACTCCTATTTTGCCTCGCCTGGATGAAATAGAACCCCTTCCCCGCCGAAGGATGCGCTTTCAACTCAAAGAAAAAGTGGAAGAGGTCCATGGAAGGAGGGACTCCGCACTGACGGTAGAGAATACGAAAGGCAGAAAGGAGGAGATAAGAGTTGGCTACCAACTGAATGGGCGCCAACCAAAAAAAATTAAGAAGCTGCAGGATGAAAGGTTCGAAGGGAAGACGGAATCCACCCTTCCACAATAGAAGAAACATACAGATGTGGCCTGTACGAGAGTCCAGGCTCGTCTCGTATGGAGTAGCAGCGGCAAAACTATACTTGTGGGGCAGGCAATACTGGTTCTCCAGCCTCCTCACATCTGCCTCCCCCAGTTCGCTGTAGTTGGGGACCGGCGCCCTCGCCACTGGCTCGTCCTCCCCTTCCTCAACATCTGGGCGCTGGCCCGCCATGGAGTCCGAGGAAGACTCTGAGGGAAGACGGTCCCGAGACCCTGAAGATTCCGGGGGAGGAGGAAGCTGCTGGACGGCCTCCGCGGTTATCGCCGCCAACTCCTTGAATGCCGCCGCAAGCCTCTGCTCCTCCGTCGTGTCCTCACGGCGCATCGAAGAGCCCCAAAAATGAGAACAAAGGAGAGCCAAAACCCTAAGAAACGGAGGGAGTCTGGAATGACAACAAGTGCCCAACGCCTATAAACCCACGCTGGAGGCGGCGCGTCATTCCGACCTCCGAGGAAAGGGGGCCCCTTCAGTTCAAATCCGTCAGGATCATCATTAACACGGGCACATGTGACCACGACACGTGGCTTCCTAAACACCGCCAGATTTCCACCCACCTGAGCCACGCTGGTCCGAAACCCCAAACAGCTACTCGACCGAGCTTACTAAAGCTCGGGAGTAGGAGGGGGACAAGTGGAGAGGGGGGTTTCTGTAGCCCAATTAAGAGTAGCCAAAGTAGGCCCATCAGGACCGAACGAGGCTCAGCTCATCCGAGTGATAGCCCTCTAGGGCCCACTTCGGCAGAAAAGCCCAATAAAGATCACTCGGGGTCCCATCCTTCCTCGGCGGCCCTTAGGCTCGGAAGGCCCGAACGACAGAACGGAGGAAGACCCACGCCCGAGCCATCTCCCCACCGAGATAAGGGCAGGCTCTACGCGCCCACTCCGATCTGACTGCATCCGAGCTATGCCCATTGCCCGGACAGGGCTGGCACTTCTCATGCTTGGATCAACTGACAAATGCTTATCCATGCAGCCGTTGACAGTCCTTTATGAGTAGGAGTTCAGCGGGATAAGGGTGCCACGATCTCCCAAGGTCATGAAGAGCCCACGATGAGGACATAACGATCCCATGATGAGGACGTAACTCCCGCCTAAAACTCCTCAGCTTATGGGACTCTTCGGGGGAGCTCGCTATATAAACCAAGGACTCCCTTCGGCGGCAGGTAAGGCAGATACATGCCTAACACTCCCTCAGCAGAAACCCTTTCACCATCTCGGTGTTGGGGAATCTCGTGCATCTCTTTCAACCTCCCTCAATACCTCCACCATTGCTCTACTGACTTACGCATCGGAGGGTTTTCCCCAGGGAACCATCCCTGGGCCCCCTGATTCATTTCCCATTCTCTGCAGTTCACTACCCGGTGATCATCCTCCCAGCTCAGGACCAGCGCGAGATCACGCCCCTTCAGACATATCTCTTTATCCTTAGCTTAGAACACTTGTGTTCAAAGTGTTCATATGCACCGAGTTCATGGGCTTTCATACATGTACTACATGCATTTATCATATGGATTATTAAGCTAAAGTTCTAATCCTCTTTTCTATGGTTTTGCATATCAAAACACTCAGTATACATTCCCCAAGATCAAAGGAGTTTGAAGCCTCAGACTTGAATGGGCTGCTAAAGGGGTTATGGGGCTAAAATCTAAAAATCTGGGAAAAACCCAGATTTTAGTCGACCGCCCCTGGGGTCTCGGTCGAACGAAATCCCCAGAGAGGGCATTTTCAGTTCTGTAAACTCTAGGTCGATCGCCTAACCTATGTAGGTCGACCGGAACCGGCGAAACCCAAAAATGTGGATCCGAAAACCATCTAAACCCAGTCCATTTGTGTTTAACTCTTACCCCTTTGCCCTTGGGTTGGTGGGAGACCTATTTGGGGTCCTTTTGGATGTTTCTAGAAGGGTTATACTAGCCTTTTGATGTCTCCTATATGTATACATATGCGAGCTACGAATTTCACAAGGAGAACCCTAATATGTTCATTGTTTCTATCTTACAGGTGAAGCAAAGGAGAAAGGAAGAAGAAGTTATTGTTTATCTTAGAGTTTTACGAACCTAAAGTGTGGAAAGTGATATGTAATGGTCCACATAAACTCCCTGCAAATGAAATCAAGTGGAATGAAAAACGCATCAAGAAAAATGCTATAAATGTTACTGCATTAAATATTTTGAAGAATAGCATATAATTTGATTTGATTTGATTTCACGATTTCCAATGTACATATCAACAAGGGAGCTTTGGGATGAGCTGGCATGCAAGTATGAAGAAGATACAAAGGATACATGCATGATGGCTCATGGAGAAAGTGAAGGCCAGGTAAATTCTGACTCCGAAGAACTTTCAATTGAAGACTGGCAATTAGCATATGCCGATTTACATGACAGATGTAAAAAATATAAATCTGAAATCAAGAGATTGAAAAAGAAAAATGATAAGAATGGGCATGCTAATTCCCCTTGTGAAAATTGCAAAACTTTGGAATCAAAAATTGAAACTCTACAAGACCAAAATGAATCTCTTGAATCTAAAGTCGAATTGCTTTTAGATGAGAACTCTTGTTTGAATGAAGATGTTGAAATGGCTAGAAAATATAACACATCTCTTCAAATTGAAAATGAATGTGATGAGTTGCGTGAGTAAAATAAATTCTTCATGTCTAAAATCTCCATGCTTGAGAAAAATGAAGAATATCTTAAGAACAAGCTATCTTCTTTGTCTGATGATGATAAAATGTTTGAAAAGCTACTTGATTCTGAAATTGACAGCAAGAGCATCATGACTGAAAATGAAGCTCTTAAAAAGAAAAATGGTGCCATGCTAATCGAGAATTCTTTGCTTGAAGGTAGATTAAATTTTTTTGAAAAATTAGAAAAAGAAGTCTCATTGTTGAAATCTGAGAATGAACAGCTGCTTGCTAAGATCTCAAAGTTTGTTGAAACTGAGAAAGCCCTTGAAAACTTAACTGAAAAAATGCATGCTATAAATGATGAAAATAAAGAAATCATGTAAGAAAATGAGAAACTCACGACAAAGAACTATTGGTATGGTGATAAAATCCTTGCATGCAAAGAAGAAATCATAAATGCTGAATTGCATATTTCTGGTCTGGAAGAAGAGGTGAAAAGGTTGAAAGATTATTTATCTAGATTTGTCAAAGGGAAAGAAAACTTGGATAAGATGTTGGGTGTTACAATGAATTTTTAAAAGGAAGGTCTTGGATACACCCCGTTCAATAAAAAGTCCTTTGAATACAAAATGACAACCTCTTTTGCTCATGCATATGATATTCCCAGCACTTCCAAAGCACATCCTTCCACTTCTCAAATAAAAATTTTTGAAAATAGTTTTGAGAAAAAGAAAAATATCAACACAAAACCCACCATGCAAAAAGGGTTTCAAAAGGTTCAAAATGGGCGAAAAATGAAATTGAATGTTGAATGCTTTTATTGTGACATGCATGGCTATGAAATGAATGATTGTGTTGTCATGAAAATGGATGATGAAAAAGTATACAAAGATAAATCTGCTTTCAAAAGAAAGAGAAATGTTTCTTGCCTCTATTGTCATAAATTAGGCCATGTGATGGAAAATTGCTTTGTAAAGTAAAGTGATGATTTTCATACCATGAATACACAATCACATTTTTAAAGAAAATTCAAAAATGAATATGCTTCCAATGCTCCAAGATTTTCATCACATAAGAGAAATTTGTTCACAAACACTTACGCAAATAATGGAAAGTCATTCCGTAAACCCACATCTCCTTGTTACTTTCATTGTGGGAAGTATGGGCATGTTATGAAATAGTGTTGATTTTTAAAAACACAAAACTTCCATGCTTCAAGAATGAATGCTAGATTTAATTTTGTTAAAGGAGGGGAGGATGTAATGCCCTGGATCCTTGGTAGGTCTTGCTTGATCTTCATTGGATCTTCTGGATTTGTTTCGGTGAGTTTCGGTTCGCTTTTGTGGCTTCCGAGTTGAGCTTTACGAGCCGTGTGGGTTTTTCTCTCGTACTAGTTACGGAACCCTACTGTGAGTTTGTTTGTCAGTTCATCGACTCACGGATGCTATAGCGTTAGATCTTGTGTGGGCTTTTTTTAAGCCTTCTTATGTGCTTTTTGTGCTTGCATGTGGGCTTTTTAAGCCTTCTTATGTTGTTTTTCATCATCGAGGGTTGTTTCCCCTGCGCTTCGGCGTGAATGGGGCGTGGAACGGGACGATTTGGCCAACCCTCCGTTTTCCCGCCGTAACTGGTGTGGCGGTCGTTCCAGGGACCGTCACATGCCCTGACGGCCCCATGACTGACCGTTACAGCGGCTGGGTTGATTTGAGTTCTTCGGGTTTTGAGAGTGTGACAGCCCAGGGATGGCGCGTCACATCGCTCTGACGCGTTCCGTGAGACGCGTTGAAGTCCCGCGATCAATGACACCAAGAGGGGGGGGTGAATTGGGTGATTACCAATTTTACGAAAACTTTTGGCCTTTTATAAAATATGTGATACAAAGTTAGTTAGGAGATTCAAAGCTATTTGAACACAAATTGGATTTAAGGAACTTTATATGATAACATGTAGATTAAGCAAGATAGACGAAGATAAATCCAGAACAACAATTTAAACTAATGTTTATGTAGAATGGAGATAGAGGAAATGGAGCAAACCACACAATACAAGCACAATGCACAGCGGTTTTTAAGGTGGTTCGGATGCACGACGGCAATCCTACGTCCACCCCTCACCAAACCCGGTGAGGCTTCACTCGAGGATAAAACCCCAAACGGAGACGACGCTCCAACCACACACGCAGGACGACACCTGCACAGACACATGGGGACGCACCCCAAAACACACACACACACGGAGACAAGGTCTCCAACACGATCCAATAAGCGGATCACAAACACACACACCCGCTGCCACAAGTGCAGCAATCACACACACGAGACAGAACAGATCTAAATAGACCCACACACACACAAACGCAGATCTAGGAAGATCCACGCACACACGAACAAAATACAACACACATACACACCACCACGGATCTAACAACGATCCACACACACACAAGTTCTTGCATTTTATGATAAACACAATTACAATACCCAAAACATAAAGACGATGAGGCTTAGTTTAGAAAACTCCTGTTTTGGGTTCCCCTTGAATGCATGTTGCAGATCTTGAACATATCTTCACTTGATCGGAGCTTCAATTCGTGCTTGCTTGGCTTTTCTTCTTTCTTGCTTGCTTGGCTTCTCTTCTTTCTCCCTTAGGCACTCTTCTTGGAATCCTTGCTTGCTTCCTTGGCTATACTCTTCCTTGGAGGTTGCTAGCTTCAGATTTGGCTTGAAACACCTTGGAGATGGATGAAGATCTTGCTGCACGAAGTATTGTTCACGGAGCTACAGTGCCCTCTCCTTTCACCTTGGACAGCCTCCTCTTGATCTCCCTTGAAGCCCTCTTGGATAGATAGGGTTTGTAGCTCCAAATGAGAGCTTTATAACTCTTGAATGGCCCTTGGACAAGCCCCAGACCAGATCCACGGAATCTGGTGTAATTGGGGGTAAAAGGATTAAAGAAATGGGTGGAAAGACCACCCTTCGAACTTGAACCAAAAGTCAACAAAAGTAGGCCTCGGGGCTAGCGATCGACCGGTGGAGGGCTGGCGGTCGACCGGAATTTTACAGGTTTAAGTCCGTTGCTTGCTGGGAAAAACGGTTGACCACCCCTGTCTGGGTGGTCGACCGCTGCTGGTGGTCGACCGGTCCTGGACCGGCGGTCGACCGCTGGCAGGGGAAGCCCCAGGTTTCTCCCGTTCAGCCCTTTGAACCCTTGAGCAGCTCATTTACGTTTGTGACATTAAACTCCTTCGACCTTGAGGATTTGTACTGCGTATATGGACCTGCAAACACAAGGATAATTGATTAGAATTATAGCTCAAACATCCATATGATAAATCCATAAACTCCATGCAAACCATTGATTATGAAATCAGAATTTGTTGAATGAGGTGTATTCATAAGATGGCCAGAAGGGTTTCATGTTGAATGTGCATGAATGAGGTGTATTCATAAGATACACAAGGTGAGATCGATGCTAAGCATGAGATACACAAGGTAAGAGTCTCACCAATGGTTCTTGATAGTAAATGATATATACCACCTGTTTTGGATTGTAGAGGAGCATGGTGCTTATCTACAAGTTTAGTTCACCAGGTGACTGCCATGTTTGATCCTGCAAGCAAGATAGTTAATGTTAATACCATGCTTGTTCACATTAAAGAGGTTATGAAACCTCTTGCCTCTTGTAAAAATAATTCAATCAAGCATGAATCAAGACCATGTACCATTGCCATTTGTCATCTCAAACATATTTAAACATGAATGTGCAATCAACCATAAGTTTAGTTATCATTACTCAATCACACATTAAGTTTAGTTATCATCAAAACCATAGCGCCAACAATCATCAAAATCATAACTCAACACGCGTTACGTCTATTTTGTCGTTTTATGTTTGGGTTAAGTCGGTTCCTCTGACGTGCTTGCCCCTGTGCGTCAGGTGAGTGTAACGCGCCTGCCCCAGGCCGTTACATTCTGGTTGACTGGCGTTGACCTTTTGAGGTGGTTCCCCTGGCGCGCCTGCCCTAGCGCGTCAGGTGTGCGTAACGCGCCTGTCCCAGGCCGTTACGTCCTGTTTGACCGTGTTTGACCGAGGAGTCGGTTCGCCTAACGGCCGTGCCCCCGTGAGTTAGGTGAGTGTAACGTGCCTGCCCCAGACCGTTACATGCTGTTTTGGCTGAGTTGGGGTGGTTGCGTCATTGTCTCTAACGGCCTCATCCCCGTGCGTTAGGTGATTGTAACTCGTCCGGTCGGGACCGTTACATGCCTCTCAGCCAGTTGTTGTTCTGGGTTTTACTGGCCCTGACGCGCTTGCCCTGGCGCGTTAGGTGGCTGTAACGCGCCTGGTCTAGCGCATTACATGGTCCGAGTGTGTTTTGAGTTTGAGGGTTGTTGGCCCTGACGGGCCCCGGTCGGGCGCGTCAGGCTGGTGTAACGCGCCCGGTGCTGGCCGTTACATGGCTTTGTGTTTCTGGAGTTGGTTAGGGCGGTGTTTGTGATGGCTTGTTCCCCGACCGTCATGTTGGATGTAACGGCCTAGCGTTAGACCGTCAGGTTCATGTAACGGTCTAAGGGTGGTGCGTTACATGTCTTGTGCTCCGATTTCCGTGATTCCGGTTTCTGCTTGTCTTGGCTTGGCCTTGTGGTCTGCCTATTGTCCCGTGGATGTCTCCTGACGTCCTATGAGGGCTAGGACTATGTTGTAAGGTAGCCAGGAGTCTTCTTGCTTGTGGTAGGATTCTCTATCCTACTCTTGTGTGTGTCTTTGGTTGGGTTCCGGTTAACCCGGGGTGACCCAGCGGTTGACGGGCGACCTTGCGTGTTGGTGTCTTGGCAGTTTTCGTCCAGTTCGAGACACTGGTTCTTGATGCCTCGAGGTGCTGTGTTACCTTGGGTTGCGTGTCCAGACTTGTGTTAAGGGTCTTCAGCATTCCATCAGTTCTCCGTGAGTCATTTTCTGCGGAGTGTCATTTTTTGTGGCTTAGGATTAGACCGATTGGCGGCTTGTTCCGTTGTTTGTGATGATCTTGCCTTTGAGTCGTTCGACTCGGGATCGTTACGTGGTAGGTCTAGTTGCCTGGTCCTGAGTCGGTTGGCAGTGGTGCTTTGTAGTGCGTGTGCCAGGGCTTCCGTAGATTGTCTGTACTCTAGCACTTATGTTTTGGAGTCCGTGCCTTGTGAACCTCCACTAGTCGTAGCCTGTGACGTAGGCTTTTTAGTACGTCACCCACCAGGAGTGGTAGACGGGTAGTTTCCCATTACACGGTTTTTAAGCTAGTTCCGTGGGCCCCGGCCAACGGTAGCCTCCTACCGAGGGGAATACTAGCTAGAGGCATTACCTAGGTAGTGGTCAATGTGTGCACACATGGTCAGGGACTGAGGACTTGCGTCGACGGGCGTGACCCTGACTAGTCACTCGTAGCGTGGTATTGCGGTCTTGTGTCCGTGAGGTGCCATTTTTCCTTGGAACGTCATTGTTCCTTGGACCCGATTATTGGTGTGTCTAGTCTCTTCCGTGCTGCACACGGTCTAGTAGACGTGACACTTGTGGCGCAGTGTAAGACGTCAGTGGACGCATCTGGCTGTTCTTCTAGTGTAAGGGTACTCCTATCACTTGACCGGCGACTCTCGCGTTTCTCGGAGCCGGTGTTCTCCTTTCCGTGTCGGCTAGTCTTGGCCTTGCCCAAGATTTACTTCCCTGGCTGTGTGGTTTGTTCTTGGTTGTGTCCAAGATGAGCCTAGGGTTGCGTACACGATGTTCCAATCGTGTAGGCCGATGTGGTTGTTTTATCCGTCCTTGCAGGTCTTCGTTTTGGACCTGGTGTCGGGTCGACAGATCGGTAACTTCTGACTTTGCTGGATAAGAGTCGCCCTTCTGTTGCTGCTTAGAGTAGTTTGGGGTGCCGAGGTTAGTTCGGCCGCCGCTTGTCTGGCGCGGGTTCTCCCCCTTTCTTGCTTGTTCCCTACTCTTACTTCCCGTCTGCTTACTACTGCCTGTAGCGTAGTTTTACAGCTTTGTAGTGTAGTTCCTGCTTTACTACACCTGCTATTTTTGTCGTTGTTGTTCCGTGTTACTACGTGTTTTTCAGTGGGGATCCGCGTGACCCCTACTGAGCCAATGACACGTGGCTCACCCCTGCTCTTTCAGGTGGGGTGCCGTTGTTTGTTCTGCTTCCGTGTCGTTCCTGGAGTGTGCGTGCTCGTTGCGTGCTGTTGCTGCCAGCTGGTACCTACGTCGGGCTTCCCCCAACTTCTTGGTACGTCTTTCCTTTCTGTCGACTGTACTGTGCTAGACTTGTTGTCTTTAGCTTTGGACTGACTCTGGGATATAATTGTTAATTTGAATAGTTAAAAAAAGGTAATTTTATTTCTGCTACTTTAGCAAACCGATCTAATGAAATTTAATTGCTTACTGTACTATCTTTGTGGCTTCATTGTACTCTACACGTGCCTTTTTCCCTTCGGAGCTTTCCCGCTCTTGGGAGGCCTCACGGGTTCCATGTGATATCACGCGTATCCGGTAGTCCTACCGGGTATGCCAGGTATCCGGAATCCGGGTTGCTACAGCTTGGTATCAGAGAAGTGTTCTGAGGTGTTCAGAGTTATTTTCTGAGCTATCAGAGTGTTGTCGTGTGAAGTACATGGGAATCTGAGATATACTGTATCCAGAGTCGTGAAAGTCCAGTACAGTCTTCAGCTGGCTTCGGTTTGCGCTCCTTTGTCCCTTTGTGTTTTCGGTGTGTTGTCTTGTGCGTGCTGTTCTAGCACTGTACGAGATGGTTCTGCTCTCGTCAGGTTGTGACGAGGTGTTTCTTTTTTTTTGTCGTTGTGTTTGTTTCGATCATGTTGTACTTGGTAGTGTTCGCCGAAAGGCTTGAATCTGTAGTACGTTGTTCGAGGTTTTCTTGTAAGTTGTTCATGTTGCTGTTGACCTTTGGCCTTGGTTTGATGACCGTACACGTTCTCACGTTGTCTTGGTCATCCCAACTTGAGTTTGTTTAGCTCCTGATGTGTCTCGCTTCTGTTGAAGTGCTCGATTTGATTCCGTGTTGGAGAAGTTGCTCAGGCAAGCTAGGATTTTCCCTTCCTGGTGAGCTTTTGTGATTGAGCTTCTTGCTTCTCCTCCCTTCTGGTGGAATCTTTTTGAGGTTTGCCTTGGAATTGCTATCTTAGTGATGCCTTTGTCCTGTGTCTGCTTAAGTGTGGACAGCTTTGTTTTGAGCCTGATCTGCTCTCTACTATATGGTTGCTTGGCTTTGGATTCCATGATAGTGTTAAGAGCTGTCGTGTACCGTAGTTGTCGCGCCGTGTCCAGCGGCCGATGTATGGTGAGGGCTCATTTATCATTTTCAGGACGTGAAGGTAAGCTGAGGTTAGCATTCTTTTGTGCTTTGTGCTGAAGCTGGTGCTCTTCTCCTGTTGCACTTAGGCTCCTTGTGATTGGTTGTTCGCGGGATCGGTACTCGTGGCGTGTGATTTGCGATCTTCATTGATTGCGAAGGCGTCTGGTGTGTGCCGAGGTGTGACTACCGACGTTGTTCTGATGCCTGCGTGATGGGATCGGCAAGCGACTTCAACAAAACTATAAAATAGCTATTTATGTTTTAGTTGTCTCATGTTAATTGGGCCATATGTATGAGCCTAATGGGTCATGTTTTATGTTTATAGTAATTATGTCTACAATAATCATGTAATAGTCTTTTTTTTATTTTATGTCTTTTAGTCTTCCCAAGAGAGTTATGATGAGTAAGTATTAGGTGTTAATGAGTTGTCTTTTGGTTTTCCCTAAAGAGTCTATAAAAGGTCATGTAACTCTTCTTTAGAATACAATATAGTTGAATCAAAAATTTTGGAAACCACCTCCAACGTGAGGCCCATACCCCACCCCCCTACCTCTCTCTAGGAGTGGATTCTCCTAATTCTCCCTCTCTCCATTTTTCCCACGTCTCTCCCTTTTCCCTCCCTCTCTTGGCAAAGGCCTTCACTCTTCCCCTCCTACGTCTCTCTCTCCACCTTCCCTCTCACTCATTCCCTCATCTCCTCTCTCCTTCGATCTCCTTCGCCTTCACCATCTCATTTCCTCTGAGAACACAACACTCCCCACACCGCAACGCCCCTTCACCTCTCCGAGAGCCTCTTGATCTCCCTCGTCTCTCTCCCTCTCTCTAAATATCCCACAGTCAAGGCCACCAACCTGTCTCTCTCTCCCTCCTTCTTCATCTCAACAACATTCATGCTCTCCCCCTCCCTCTATCTTTCTCGTTTCCCACACACGTAGCCAACCACCACCGGCAACCCTGTTCACCCTCACCACCTGCGGACAACCACCACCGACGATCCCTGCAAAGTGCGACAGTCACCCTGGCATCCCCCCCAACCGCACTCCACCGTGCCACCCCGTTCGTGAACGGCTCCCCCTCCCTACTCACCTCACCCCCCCCTCCCTGCCACCTGCAGCGCAACCATCGGCACCCCCTGTCCACTGCGAGCTCGCCGTGGCCACTGCCTGCACGCCGTGAACGTCTCCGATTACCCTGCCCAGCCGTGCGTCGCCAGCAGCGCCCTTCCCTTCCCCAACATCACCACAGCGGCTCCAACCCCCTGCAGCCACGACCGAGCACATGTTAGCCTGCCGATGCTCATCTAGCACCACTGCCGCGTACACCAAGCAACCCATCCCCGCTGCCGGGCTGGCCGCCCACGGGTCACCGTCCACACGCGTCGTTTCCCGGCTAGAGTTCGCCCCAAGCCACCTGCATCCACGTCCGGGCACGCCGACTCACTGCCCACGTCACCCGAGCATGGCTGCATCGCCCCTCCAAGCTGTAAGCAGAGCTCCCGCAGGCCGCTCCCCTCCGTCGCTCCGCCAGCAGGATGCCCCGACCGTCCTCAAGCACGGCGTTCTGCCTGTTCTCTCCGAACCCGCCTGAGGACAGAGCCACCATCGTCTCCCTTGCCCTTGCATGCCTCCTTCACACCTCACCCAGCTTGGCAGCAGGAGGAGCTCGCCGCGTCACCCCCCCATACGGCCATGCACACCTCGCGGTAGCGACCTCTCCTCCTTTGTCTCTCACCCTCTTTCTCTCACTAGCCCCCACCACACATGGCTTCCCTCCCTCTCACTCACTCTCTCAAACCACGAGACCGGCCCCCTGTTTGGAACAGGGGCACTGCCGGTGCCCCCATCTCCCTCCCCTCTCTCCCCTTACGGCCATCCACAGCCCCTTCTTCTCACCTCCCCCTCCCTTTCTCTACTACACAACCATCGCGGCAACCCCCCCTCCTCCTCTGTCGTTTCACCTGCGGACATCTCCACTGTCTTATCCCTCTTCTCCAACTTCTCTCTCTAAAACAGCCCCTCCCCATCGCCATGCACGTTGCCATTCCTCTCCCCAGGCTAACTCAAGCTCTTGCACGTCCACCTGTAGAGCCATGCAGCCCATATCCTCTTCCACACCCCTGCATAACCACCTGCTAGCACCCACACCCTACCACTACAGACGTCGGTTGCGCCTCTTGCCCCTGCAAGTAGTCATTGTCATGTTCAGGACCGTTGGCCACCCTCCTTTACTCCCGTTCTCTTGCCAAGGATCGCTGCCACCCAAGTGATCCGCCACCACTCCAAACAAGCAGTTTACCACCACTAGCATGCCGCTATCGCGTCTGAGAACCCCACCCCACCGTCCGCCGTTTGTCGACTCCGAGTAGAACTCCGTCGGCACCCCAATTTGGTTTCTACTGCGCCAGCGACAAAGCTCCACTCGGCGGCACTGGTGACCTGCTGATGCGGTCTACTTCAGCATCCCCGACCGCTCTCGCTACCAGCCCCAGTGGTAACATGTGTTGCTAAGGTGTAGTCCGGTGCGTCCATGGAGATGCTCTGGCCAGCCGGGAGTCTTGAGCAATGATACCTACCAAAGAACATCAACAACTTACGAAGAATATTGCGGCAAAGTGAGAAATGGAGACTGACTTGGAGATATTGAGAAAGAAATAGAAACATCAAAGACTCTCAAAAGAAAATGACGATGCAATGCACTAGTGGTACCCTAGGCACATCCAAGGGTGTCGTTCACCCACTCAAAGGCGCAGGTTCAAATTTTACGAAGGGGATAGGAGTGCCTCATCTTAGCACTCTCTGCAAGGCCTGCCTGTACAACACGTGCATGGCTCACTTACCTATTCCCTTATGACTAATAATGAAGCATATTTCTTGAAAATAAGAAAGAAAATCATAGACTTGGGGTTGGTTTCACATCACTGCGTGCGTTGTTGAGAGTGCAGCGGAAGCGTGTGGGTTGGCTACTCACGGGTCGAGAGGTTTGTTCTTCCTCGATGTGACTTCGTCTTGGCTTCTTGTGCCTTGACTTCGTCTGTTGCTGGTGTTTGTCTGGTGTTGGCATTGGCATTTGCGAGTGTTGGGGAATTTGTCGGCATTCCTGCTGATTGAGTACCCTTTGCTCTGTATTTCTTTCTTGGGTGTTGTGCTCTCGAGGCGTGTTGGTGGTCCTTGAGTTGCGTTCCCCGAGATTATTGTCGTTTCTTGTCATTGTGGGTCTTCTCTTGGTGAGCAGTCTGATGCGTGACCCATTTCTTATGGTCGTGCGCTCAGCTGTTCTTGTGCCTTGTTGTGACCCTGCTTGTAGTGGTATTCTGTGGCCCTGCGTGTTGTGCGGAGCTGAAATCCTACAGGTGCTGTCGTTGTGTTGTTTCTGTAAGTGCTGTTTCTCTATGATTCTGTGTCTCTGTGTAGACCAAGTCTTGTCGGTTAGCCTTGCTGTGCTCTTTTCCTAGAGTTAGCTTGCGACTCGATCAGATGTAATATCTGAGTGAGGACTGACTTGATTGTGTTTGTAATCCGGTGCTGCTGTTGTCGTTGGTGTCCTGTGTGCCAGGTGTTCTCTGTCGCCTTTGGCACTGGAGCCGATGATGTCGTCGAGCTTTCAGCTGTGGAGATTGTGTTCCCTTGGTTAAGCTGATACTCGCCGTGCCTGTCGTTGTGTTTCTCGGTCGGTTGTCTGTTGTTGTGGCAGTCGTGTCTCCTGTCCTGTGAGACGTAAGTGACGTTGCCTTGTTTCGGAGGTGTCAGAATTGTGCTCACTTGGGTACCGTGCTCTTTTGTGGATTGTTGCCTTGAGATCCTGAGCGTGTGCCTGTAATTGTGGTCTGACAGTGTTCCTCTGAATTGTGTTCTCTCGAGATTTGTGTTGTTGGGTTGTTCTTCCCTGCTTCTCCTTTGTTAGTCCTTAATTTCGAGGGCGAAATTTCTTAAAGGAGGGGAGGATGTAATATCCTGGATCCTTGGTAGGTCTTGCTTGATCTTCATTGAATCTTCTGGATTGGTTTCGGTGAGTTTCGGTTCGCTTTTGTGGCTTCCGAGTTGAGCTTTACGAGCCGTGTGAGTTTTTCTCTCGTACTAGTTACGGAACCCTACTATGAGTTTGTTTGATAGTTCATCGACTCGCAGATGCTACAGCGACGATGTACTCTTCGAGCCGGTCGTTTCGACTATTTTTGCGTATTTTTCGGAGATAGGGCCAGAAATCGGATTTTTCAGAAATTAGGAAAATTCCTAATTTCTTTTCCTTTTTCTTTCCTTTTCCTCTCTCCTCCTTCTCATTCGCCGCCGCCGTCTCTCTCTCCCGTTTCTCTCCCGTTTCGCCTTCCTCGGCTCCGGTTGCAAACGGAGGACCTAGGAGCGAGTGCTGGGGATGCTGTGGAGCTGGCGGGTGCGTGATGGAGCGAGGATCGGAATGGTTTTGGCGCGATCCCGAACGGTGGATTCAAAGCCGATGTTCGAGCTCGCGGCGTGGTTTTCGGCGTGGTTTAGTCCATTCGGGGCACAGTTTCTTCGGTGGAGGTAGGCTGATGGTTCCTCACTTCCTCCTGCTCGTTTTCCCTGCCCTTGCACTTTGTTTGGCGCGAAAACGGCCGAGTTTGGGCTTGTTTAGCCTAAACCGTGATTTTTGGGTTTTGTAGGGTTCGCCGGAGAACGGCAACCATTTGTAGCTCGGTTAGTGTTGAAATGAGCATTGGGATGTTAGGATCCCATCCATGCTAGTTTCGTGTTGATCGGTGGTCATTCGAGGCCGGTAGGAGCCCGGGAACCTCGTTGACCCATTTAGGGTGGATTCGTTGGAATCGCCCTGATCTTGTGTTTTTGTGCTTGCATGTGGACTTTTTAAGCCTTCTTATGTTGTTTTTCATCGTCGAGGGTTGTTTCCCCTACGCTTCGGCGTGAATGGGGCGTGGAACAGGCCGATTTGGCCAACCCTCC
The DNA here is from genome assembly GCA_022559845.1 of Amorphophallus konjac. NCBI lineage: Eukaryota > Viridiplantae > Streptophyta > Magnoliopsida > Alismatales > Araceae > Amorphophallus > Amorphophallus konjac. Next base: position 239,382,814 of record CM040118.1, on the reverse strand, counting down.
ATTTTCCCGCCGTAATTGGTGTGGCGGTCGTTCCACGGACCGTCACATGCCCTGACGGCCCCACGACTGACCGTTACAGCGGCTGGGTTGATTTGAGTTCATCGGGGTTTTGAGAGTGTGACGACCCAGGGTGGCGCGTCACATCTCTCTGACGCGTCCCGTGAGACGCGTTACGTCTATTTTGTCGTTTTATGTTTGGGTTAAGTCGGTTCCTCTGACGCACTTGCCCCTGTGCGTCAGGTGAGTGTAACGCGCCTGCCCCAGGCCGTTACATTCTGGTTGACTGGCGTTGACCTTTTGAGGCGGTTCCCCTGGCGTGCCTGCCCTAGCGCGTCAGGTGTGCGTAACGCGCCTATCCCAGGCCGTTACGTTCTGTTTGACCGTGTTTGACTGAGTGAGTCGATTCGCCTAACGGCCGTGCCCCCGTGCATTAGGTGAGTGTAACACGCCTGCCCCAGGCCATTACATGCTATTTTGGCTGAGTTGGGGTTGTTGCGTCGTTGTCTCTAACGGCCTCATCCCCGTGCGTTAGGTGATTGTAACGCGTCCGGTCGGGACCGTTACATGCCTCTCAGCCAGTTGTTTTTCTGGGTTTTGCTGGCCCTGACGCACTTGCCCGGGCGCGTTAGGTGGCTGTAACGCGCCCGGTCTAGCGCGTTACATGGTCTGAGTGTGTTTTGAGTTTGAGGGTTGTTGGCCCTGACGGCCCCGGTCGGGCGCGTCAGGCTGGTGTAACGCGCCCGGTGCTGGCCGTTACGTGCCTTCGTGTTTCTGGAGTAGGTTAGGGCAGTGTGTGTGACGGCTTGTTTCCCGACCATCACGTTGGATGTAACGGCCTAGCGTTAGACCGTGAGGTTCATGTAACGGTCTAAGGGTGGTGCGTTACATGCCTTGTGCTCCGATTTCCGTGATTCCGATTTCTGCTTGTCTTGGCTTGGCCTTGTGGTCTGCCTGTTGTTCCGTGGATGTCTCCTGACGTCCTATGAGGGCTAGGACTACGTTGTAAGGTAGCCATGAGTCTTCTTGCTTGTGGTAGGATTCTCTATCCTACTCTTGTGTGTGTCTTTGGTTGGGTTCCGGTCAACCCGGGGTGACCCAGCGGTTGACGGGCGACCTTGCGTGTGGGTGTCTTGGCGGTTTTCGTCCAGTCCGAGACACTGGTTCTGGATGCCTCGAGGTGCTGTGTTACCTTGGGTTGCGTGTCCAGACTTGTGTTGAGGGTCTTTGGCATTCCCTCAGTTCTCCGTGAGTCGTTTTCTGCGGAGTGTCATTTTTTGTGGCTTAGGATTAGACCGATTGGCGGCTTGTTCTGCTATTTGTGATGATCTTGCCTTTGAGTCGTTCGACTCGGGATCGTTACGTGGTAGGTCTAGTTGCCAGGTCCTGAGTCGGTTGGAAGTGGTTGTACTGCCAGTGGTGCTTTGTAGTGCGTGTGACAGGGCTTCCGTAGACTGTCTATACTCTAGCACTTGTGTTTTGGAGTTCGTGCCTTGTGAACCTCCACTAGTCGTAGCTTGTGACGTAGGCTTTTTAGTACGTCACCCACCGGGAGTGGTGGATGGGCAGTTTCCCGTTACATGGTTTTTAAGCTAGTTCTTTGGGCCCCGGCCAACGGTAGCCTCCTACCGAGGGGAATACTAGCTAGAGGCCTGACCTAGGTAGTGGTCAATGTGTGCACACGTGGTCAGGGACTGAGGACTTGCGTCGACGAGCGTGACCCTGACTAGTCACTCGCAGCGTGGTACTGCGGTCTTGTGTCCGTGAGGTGCCGTTTTTCCTTGGAACGTCTTTGTTCCTTGGACCTGGTTCTTGGTGTGTCTAGTCTCCTCCGTGTTGCACACGGTCTGGTAGACGTGACACTTGTGGCGCAGTGTAAGACGTCAGTGGACGCATATGGCTGTTCTTCTAGTGTGAGGGTACTCCTATCACTTGATCGGTGACTCTCACGTTTCTCGAAGCCGGTGTTCTCCTTTCCGCGTCTGCTAGTCTTGGCCTTGCCCAAGATTTGCTTCCCTGGCTGTGTGGTCTGTTCTTGGCTGTGTCCAAGATGAGCCTGGGGTTGCGTACACGATGTTCCAATCGTGTAGGCCGATGTGGTTGTTTTATCTATCCTTGCAGGTCTTCGTTTTGGACCTGGTGTCGGGTCGACAGATCGGTAACTTCTGACTTTACTGGATCAGAGTCGCCCTTCTGTTGCTGCTTGGAGTAGTTTGGGGTGCCGAGGTTAGTTCGGCTGCCGCTTGTCTGGCGCCGGTTCTCCCCCTTTCTTGCTTGTTCCCTACTCTTACTTCCCGTCTTTTTACTACTGCCTGTAGCGTAGTTTTACAGCTTTGTAGTGTAGTTCCTGCTTTACTACACCTTCTGTTTTTATCGTTGTTGTTCCGTGTTACTACGTGTTTTTCAGTGGGGATCCGCGTGACCCCTACTGAGCCAGTGACACGTGGCTCACCCCTGCTCTTTCAGGTGGGGTGGCGTTGTTCGTTCTGCTTCCGTGTGGTTCCTGGAGTGTGCATGCTCATTCCTGCCAGCTGGTACCTGCGTCGGGCTTCCCCCGTGTCACGCCCCGAGCGCGGAAGATACCCGGAGGTGCGCGACGTGTCTATATCAATCATGTCAATCAGAGTGGTCGTATATTCGACACAAAGACAGAGATGCGCAAAATAGCAAGATAACCCAATCCTTTATTCCTTTATAATAGACTATTACAAATCTAATACTCTGTTTAATAAAAAGAAAAGTACATAGTTGACTCAAGAAAACTATAGAAACAACTAGACGACACTTGAGCAGCTCTATCACTTTCACTCTTGAATATTCCCATCCGATTGACTTCCGTCGTCGTCGGATTTACCTGAAAAGTACAAAGGGACAAACGGAATGAGCTAACGCTCAGTAGGAAATTATATCTCAAGCATTAGCAAGGGGTTTAAGTAATTACATCTTTCATGATTGCAATAAAGCTATGCATGCTCGCATAAAACGACAAGATAGAGAGAATGTAATATCAAAGAAATAAGATGAACTTAATCATGAACTTTCAACAAGATAACAAGTTATTCAAGATATTCAAGCAAGTACGTTTAACAAGCCATGTCAAGAACTTTGGCTATCATGTATCAAGCAAGTAAGTTACCCTTTTTCGGGCCACGCATTTCATGTCAAGCCAAGTACGATTCAAGTACAAGATGTGTGTGGAATGTCCAATCAAGCAAGTCAAGTACTCGGTATAATGCCAGATACCTTATCATTTTAACTCCCATGGGCACAAGTACTTTCGGGTGCTCCTCCCAGGACCAGATCGGGCCCTATATGCGCAGGCATTTATCATGTGTTTTGACATCCACTCTTGTTTATAGCCAACATAGAATTTCAATAGTCAAGCTGGTAGACACGTATGACAACTTTGATAGAATAGAGTCCAAAATATGACAAAGGACATAGAATGGCGATAATAACGGTATAATCACGATATCGATAAAACTAGGTAGAATATGGTTCCTTTAACTTGGGTACCATGACAAATCAATATGGACATTCTTTATATAGAATTGAGGTCCACAAGAACAGTATATCAAAGGTAAGATACCCTCTTTCTTATCATAGAATTGAGGTTCACAAGAATGGCATGATATGCATGATATCATCATCCCATTAAGGAATTTCTTATGATATACTCTTTGTATAATCATAAGGGCTGGTATACCATGTTTCTTTAGATTGACATGGCATTAATTGTGTAATAGGTTTTTAGGGTACAACCAGCTCAGTCGGCCTTGAGGGAATCCAAGGCTACGAGGAGTCTTACGGAGGTCTCTATGACTAACTCGCTAGTCCAAAGGAACGGAATGTCCAATGGAGAGCTTGTATGTCAATGAGAGTTGAGTGTGATCGATGAAACAACGTGAAAAGTGGGACTATACTCACGGAGTGGAGAATAGTGCCGATATATATATTATATAATATGAAACCATCGGTTAACAGAATCAGGATAAAAATCATTTTTACAGTAAAATAACGACTTATGCCAAGTCGTTTCTCAAGTAAATAACGCCTAACAGAAGGGCGTTTACATATGTTTCCATTTTGCAGAATTTTCAATAATTCAGTAATTTATCTAAAAAGCGCCCTGGGAAGGGGCGTTTCTTCATGATTTGACGACTATACCAGAAGGCGTCTTACTATTTATAATTTTGGACAGGATAAAATAAATTTCAGGAATTATCAAAAACGCGCCCTGGGCAGGGGCGTTACTATTTAATTCTATTTTTCAGAATAGATAAATTTCAGGATTTTAACTGATAAACGCCCTAGGAAGGGGCGTTACCTTTCAGATTCACGCCCTGATCGGGGGCGTTAACATATGGCAAACGACCTAGTCTAGGTCGTGAATTCAAGGAATTCAGGAATAAAATTTCAAGAGACATGATACATGGTCATGACAGGAAAATTAGCAGAATTTCATAGGTAGAGTCATGCAAGATATTAGAATCGATATCTCATATTTAATGAATTTTTAAACAGGATCAATTATTAATTACATGCGATTTTCATGAAAGTAACGCCTGCGTGCAGGGCGTCAAATATGAAATTGACGACCTGGACAGGGTCGTTTCTTGTAAATTAGCGCCCTTGACAGGGGCGTTTCTTTCAATAATATTCCAGAAACGAAAATAAAACTGTATGCATGCCATGCTTATACATATATCTTGCGTTATTTTCATTTGGGCTACAATAACTTGAGAAAACCTACCTTTAATGGTTGATTTGGATATGACCGGTGAAGGGCTTTGATGAGAAGAACAAGATGGAACGTGAAGAACTTGAGAAGCCTAGCCTCCGAAGCCTCAACTTCAAACTAAATAATCGTAACAGCAGCAAGGTGGATGAACCCTACAGAGGATAGGTTGAAGATATTAGTTTTCTTGAAATCCCTGGACTGTAGGTAGAGGAAGGGGTACTTACACACGGATGAAGAACTCTTGTTCCTCAAAACGTAGAGCCTCTTAACCTGTTAATAGGAGGAGAAGAATAATCAATATTCTTCATGCATCGTGGAAGAGAACTATCAGAAAAACTCACTGTTCTTCAACTTACCGTAGCAGGCGACTGGTCAAATAGGTTTAGGGTTTGTTCGATCAAGACTATTTATAGGATTTTGGAGTCCTAACAAAAGTAGTGTTTGATTGAGGGTAACATATCCCTAATAGAGTCCTTACTCTAATAGACACTTACTAGATTAGGTTAATCTTTCCCTGGATAAGCTCTGGGTCGAACGGTTCCCGAATGGAATTAACGCCTTTGGTCAGGTCGTCGATTCTTTAATTGACGACCTTGTGCAGGTCGTGTCTTAAGAAGCGCCTTGAGGAAGGGCGTTTCATGTTTCTAAAACACGCCCAAGATTGGGGCGTTTATTGGCTTACCGTCTTTGGCGTTGGAATTTGACGCCGTCAGGTGAGGGCGTCCTTTCTTTAGTTACGCCGTATATAGAGGCGTTTCTTTTTAAATTAACGCCTTACTAAGAGGCGTTATTTGTAATATGTTTTATTTCGTCTAATTAACCCTATTCTTATTATCTGTATTACTTCTGTAATATATATGTTTTAATTCATTTCAAATATTCATTTGTCAGGGTTGCTACACCCTCCCCCACTTAAAAGAATTTGGTCCCCAAATTCAATTGCATATTCTGTATACACGCGGAGAGTGTAGAGTATATACCTCTTAGAACAAGTCGGGAAATCGTTTCTTCATAGATTCCTCGGTCTCCCATGTCGCTTCGTGTTCAGAATTCTTATTCCATTGCACCTTAAGCATGGGAATAACCTTATTCCTTAGAGCTCGTATTTCACGATTTAAGATTTTCATAGGCTTCTGTTCATATGTGAGATCTTTCTTGATCACCAGATCTCCATGTTCAATAATGTGTGATGGGTCGTGTACATACTTTTTCAACATGGATATGTGAAATACATTGTGTACTTCGGACAATTGAGGAGGCAATGCGATGCGATAAGCAACCTCGCCAACTCTTTCGAGTATCTCAAATGGTCCGATGAATCTTGGCGTAAGCTTGCCCTTAACACCAAATCTTCGTATGCCACGTCCAGGCGATATTTTAAGAAATACATGATCTCCGATTTGGAATTCAAGATCTCTCCTTCTTGTATCTGCATAAGCCTTTTGCCTGGTCTGAGCAACTTGCAATTTTTCTCTGATTACTTGTATCTTCTCAGTTGTATCCCTTACCATGTCTGGACCTAACAGTTGTTTCTCTCCAACTTCGTTCCAGCATAAGGGTGATCGGCAACTCCTTCCATATAAAGCTTCGAAAGGTGCCATTTGGATACTAGCTTGGTAGCTATTATTATATGCAAATTCCACTAGTGGCAAATGTTCATGCCAGCTTCCACCAAAGTCAATGATGCAAGCTCTTAGCATATCCTCAACAACTTGGTTAGTTCTCTCGGTCTGACCATCCGTTTGAGGATGAAAAGCTGTACTAAAATTTAGTCTTGTCCCCAACGAATGTTGTAATCCCTTCCAAAAATGAGAAGTGAAACGGGGATCTCTATCAGACACGATTGAGACAGGAATTCCATGTAACCTGACTATTTCCTTGATATATAATGCAGCTAAGACATCAATTGACCATCGACTCTTTATTGGCAAGAAATGCGCCGATTTAGTTAAACGGTCAATGATAACCCATATTCCATCATGTCCTCCTTTGGATTTAGATAGACCCATGATGAAATCCATACCAATATCCTCCCACTTCCATTTAGGAATATCTAGAGGATGTAGTTTTCCAGCAGGCTTTTGGTGTTCCGCCTTGACCTGTTGGCATGTGAGACAGCGTGATACATAGTCCGCTATTTCTCTTTTCATGTTGGGCCACCAAAAGATCCTCTTTACATCTTGATACATTTTGGTTGATCCTGGATGAATAGTGTACTTTGATCGGTGAGCTTCATCTAAGATCTTCTTCTTTAATTCTGGACAGTCGGGTATACAAGTTCTACCTTTGAATAGTAATCTTCCATCAGAAGTTAGTTGAAAATCAGATTGTCCTTCTAATCTGCCTTTGATTTCCACTAATATAGGATCATCATCCTGAAGTGCTTGTATCTCAGATAATAAATCCGACTGTATGCTTACATGAGATAATGTGATAAATTTGGCTTCCTTGTCCAAGCTTATATTGAGCTCGGAGAATTGTTCTAGCAACCTCCATTCTTGTATCATATAATTGGCTATCATTGCTCTCGGCTTTCGACTAAGGGCATCAGCAACATAATTACCCTTTCCGGGATGGTATTGTATATTGAAGTCGAAGTCCTTGAGATATTCTAGCCAGCGTCTTTGTCTCATGTTTAGCTCCTTTTGTGAGAATAGATATTTGAGACTCTTGTGATCGGAGTATACAGTAAACTGCACTCCATATAAGTAGTGTCTCCATATCTTTAGGGCAAATACCACCGCGGCCAGTTCTAAGTCATGGACGGGGTAATTCTCCTCATGCTTCTTCAGTTGACGTGAAGAGTATGCTATGACCTTTCCTTGTTGCATTAGGACACATCCGAGGCCAATGCCAGAAGCATCTGTGTAAACCTCGAATTTCTCTCCTTCTATTGGTAGAGCTAACACCGGAGCTGTAGTGAGATGATCCTTGAGAGTTTGGAAACTTCTTTCACATTCCTCACTCCATTCATATCGGATCTCCTTGCGAGTTAATCTTGTAAGTGGTACGGCGATCTTAGAGAAATCTTTGATGAATCGCCGATAATAGCCTGCAAGACCTAAGAAACTTCTGATCTCACTTGCATTAGTTGGTTTTTCCCAGTTTCTTACAGCTTCTACCTTTGATGGATCAACAGATAGACCATCCTTGGATATCACATGTCCGAGGAAAGTCACTTCTTCAAGCCAGAATTCACATTTGCTGAGCTTTGCATATAATTGATTTTCCCTCAATACTTGCAATGCGATCCTTAAATGCTCTTCATGTTCTTCCTTAGTCTTGGAATATATCAATATATCATCAATGAAGACTACTATGAATTGATCCAAGTAAGGCCTGAATATGCTATTCATTAACTGCATGAAGGCAGCAGGGGCATTGGTTAGTCCAAAAGGCATAACAACAAATTCATAGTGGCCATACCTGCTTCTGAACGCAGTCTTATGAATGTCATCATCCTTGATTCTTAACTGATGATATCCCGACCTGAGATCAATCTTGGAAAAATATTTGGATCCAGAAATTTGATCAAATAACTCATCGATTCTCGGCAGTGGATACTTGTTTTTGATAGTAAGATGATTCAACTGTCGATAGTCGATGCACAATCTCATGGATCCATCCTTCTTCTTTACAAATAAGACTGGTGCTCCCCACGGGGAAGTACTTGGTCTAATAAACCCTTTTCGAATCAGTTCCATCAACTGCTCCTTCAATTCTTTGAGTTCCGCAGGGGACATTCTATAGGGTGCCTTTGAAACTGGACCAGCACCAGGGACTAAGTCAATGGTGAAGGCCACTTCTCTTTGAGGGGGTAATCCCGGCAAATCTTCCGGAAATACGTCTCGAAATTCTTGCACTACCTGAATGTCTTCTATCTTAGTGTCCTTTGTTTCCTTAACTGTGACAAATGCAAGGAAGGATACACATCCTTCCCTAACGAGCTTGCTTGCTCGAAGAGCCGAAATAAGAGGGGATTTGCTCCGACTCTTGGGGCGAGTAAAGACTAATTCTGAAAAATCTTTGAAAGTAATTTGGCTATTGCGGCAATCAACCGTTGCATGGTATTTGGATAACCAGTCCGCTCCCAGTATAACATCATACTCCTTTAGATCGAGGCATATGAGATCTATAGGTAAATTCCTACCTAGAACTATTACCTTACAGTTTTGATAGTGATGAGTAATATCATTTTCACTTCCCAGAGGAGTAGTTAGAACTATTTTTATCCATTCTGGTTCTAACGGTAACGGGTCGGCAAACTTCTTAAAAATAAAGGAATGCGATGCACCCGTATCAAATAAGACATAAGCACTTTTGGAATAAATTTTCAATGTACCTTCCACTAATCCGCCTTCTTCTTCAGGTTCGGTCTCCTGGATTGCATGAAGACGAGCATTCTTCGTCACCGGGCGTTTACCGTCACCGGCTTGGTCATTCATTAATGGACAATCGGGAATCCGATGTTCGCGACTCCCACAACGGAGACAAGCTCCTAATTTCCTCCAGCATTCTTCGGTCTTGTGACCAGCCTTGTCACAATGCTTGCATATTGTATTAGAAGGGGTAGTTGTGATAGATAAAGGCTTGGTCTTTTTGAACTTGAAATCTTGAGAGGATGAACCTCCATTATTGGGCCTCTTCTTAAAGTTGGGTTTGAAAGAACCCGAACTTGTGACTTGCTCCTTCTTATCTTTCCCACGGATCCTATCAGATAGTTCCGTGACATCTTCAAGTAATTGAGCTCGGCGCACTATTTCGGAATAAACTTGGATGTCCATAGGTGCCAGTTGAGTAATGTAGTGGGGCCTAAGCCCATTAAGAAATCTACGGGCTTTCATCTTCTCCGTGCTAATAAGATGCTTAGCATATCTAGACAACCTGGAGAACTGAGCTTCATAATCTGCTAATGATAAAGATCGTTGCTTCAATGCAGTGAATTCTGCAGCCTTCTTTTCTTGGACTCGGTCCGAGAAATATTTAGCATTGAAGTATTCCACAAATTCTTCCCATGTTACTTGAGTAGGATCGATGGTTGCTTCAATAGACTCCCACCAGCATCTAGCATCTTTCTCTAACTGGAATGTAGCTAATAGAACTTTGTCCTGATCCGTGCATTGCATGACACGGAATATGCGTTCGGTTTCCCGAACCCAATGCTCGGCATCGTCCGGATCGGTCGATCCCATGAACTTCGGGGAATTCATGTTCTTAAATGCTTGGTGTAAGCTTCCAGCTCGTGGAGCACCACCTTGTGCTACCTGTTGTAGCACTTGAGTCATCCCTTGGAGGGTATGCTGCATGTTGCGCCATTGAGCACGTTCGGCAGCCATTATCCTACAATTACAATAGCTACGTTAGTATCATATCACTGTGATCTTATTAAAAGACTTATTGACTCTTAACCCTTGGTTCTACCCAATCTTACTGGTTGAAAGGTTCAAACTTATCCTTGGACTTGGGTTTTTCCTAGGAATTGAATACCTTAGGCTCTGATACCACAAAGACTGTCACGCCCCGAGCGCGGAAGATACCCGGAGGTGCGTGACGTGTCTATATCAATCATGTCAATCAGAGTGGTCGTGTATTCGACACAAAGACAGAGATGCGTAAAATAGCAAGATAACCCAATCCTTTATTCCTTTATAATAGACTATTACAAATCCAATACTCTGTTTAATAAAAAGAAAAGTACATAGTTGCCTCAAGAAAACTATAGAAACAACTAGACGACACTTGAGCAGCTCTATCACTTTCACTCTTGAATATTCCCATCCGATTGACTTCCGTCGTCGTCGGATTTACCTGAAAAGTACAAAGGGACAAACGGAATGAGCTAACGCTCAGTAGGAAATTATATCTCAAGCATTAGCAAGGGGTTTAAGTAATTACATCTTTCATTATTGGGCCCATAACCCATAGGTCCCAGGATCGAAACCTGGCTCTGATACCACAAAGACTGTCACGCCCCGAGCGCGGAAGATACCCGGAGGTGCGCGACGTGTCTATATCAATCATGTCAATCAGAGTGGTCGTGTATTCGACACAAAGACAGAGATGCGTAAAATAGCAAGATAACCCAATCCTTTATTCCTTTATAATAGACTATTACAAATCCAATAATCTGTTTAATAAAAAGAAAAGTACATAGTTGACTCAAGAAAACTATAGAAACAACTAGACGACACTTGAGCAGCTCTATCACTTTCACTCTTGAATATTCCCATCCGATTGACTTCCGTCATCGTCGGATTTACCTGAAAAGTACAAAGGGACAAACGGAATGAGCTAACGCTCAGTAGGAAATTATATCTCAAGCATTAGCAAGGGGTTTAAGTAATTACATCTTTCATGATTGCAATAAAGCTATGCATGCTCGCATAAAACGACAAGATAGAGAGAATGTAATATCAAAGAAATAAGATGAACTTAATCATGAACTTTCAACAAGATAACAAGTTATTCAAGATATTCAAGCAAGTACGTTTAACAAGCCATGTCAAGAACATTGGCTATCATGTATCAAGCAAGTAAGTTACCCTTTTTCGGGCCACGCATTTCATGTCAAGCCAAGTACGATTCAAGTATATGATGTGTGTGGAATGTCCAATCAAGCAAGTCAAGTTCTCGGTATAATGCCAGATACCTTATCATTTTAACTCCCATGGGCACAAGTACTTTCGGGTGCTCCTCCCAGGACCAGATCGGGCCCTATATGCGCAGGCATTTATCATGTGTTTTGACATCCACTCTTGTTTATAGCCAACATAGAATTTCAATAGTCAAGCTGGTAGACACGTATGACAACTTTGATAGAATAGAGTCCAAAATATGACAAAGGACATAGAATGGCGATAATAACGGTATAATCACGATATCGATAAAACTAGGTAGAATATGGTTCCTTTAACTTGGGTACCATGACAAATCAATATGGACATTCTTTATATAGAATTGAGGTCCACAAGAACAGTATATCAAAGGTAAGATACCCTCTTTCTTATCATAGAATTGAGATTCACAAGAATGGTATGATATGGCATGATATCATCATCCCATTAAGGAATTTCTTATGATATACTCTTTGTATAATCATAAGGGCTGGTATACCATGTTTCTTTAGATTGACATGGCATTAATTGTGTAATAGGTTTTTAGGGTACAACCAGCTCAGTCGGCCTTGAGGGAATCCAAGGCTACGAGGAGTCTTACGGAGGTCTCTATGACTAACTCGGTAGTCCAAAGGAACGGAATGTCCAATGGAGAGCTTGTATGTCAATGAGAGTTGAGTGTGATCGATGAAACAACGTGAAAAGTGGGACTATACTCACGGAGTGGAGAATAGTGCCGATATATATATTATATAATATGAAACCACCGGTTAACAGAATCAGGATAAAAATCATTTTTACAGTAAAATAACGACTTATGCCAAGTCGTTTCTCAAGTAAATAACGCCTAATAGAAGGGCGTTTACATATGTTTCCATTTTCCAGAATTTTCAATAATTCAGTAATTTATCTAAAAAGCGCCCTGGGAAGGGGCGTTTCTTCATGATTTGACGACTATACCAGAAGGCGTCTTACTATTTATAATTTTGGACATGATAAAATAAATTTCAGGAATTATCAAAAACGCGCCCTGGGCAGGGGCGTTACTATTTAATTCTATTTTTCAGAATAGATAAATTTCAGGATTTTAACTGATAAACGCCCTAGGAAGGGGCGTTACCTTTCAGATTCACGCCCTGATCGGGGGCGTTAACATATGGCAAACGACCTAGTCTAGGTCGTGAATTCAAGGAATTCAGGAATAAAATTTCAAGAGACATAATACATGGTCATGACAGGAAAATTAGCAGAATTTCATAGGTAGAGTCATGCAAGATATTAGAATCTATATCTCATATTTAATGAATTTTTAAACAGGATCAATTATTAATTACATGCGATTTTCATGAAAGTAACGCCTGCGTGCAGGGCGTCAAATATGAAATTGACGACCTGGACAGGGTCGTTTCTTGTAAATTAGCGCCCTTGACAGGGGCGTTTCTTTCAATAATATTCCATAAATGAAAATAAAACTGTATGCATGCCATGCTTATACATATATCTTACGTTATTTTCATTTGGGCTACAATAACTTGAGAAAACCTACCTTTAATGGTTGATTTGGATATGACCGGTGAAGGGCTTTGATGAGAAGAACAAGATGGAACGTGAAGAACTTGAGAAGCCTAGCCTCCGAAGCCTCAACTTCAAACTAAATAATCGTAACAGCAGCAAGGTGGATGAACCCTACAGAGGATAGGTTGAAGATATTAGTTTTCTTGAAATCCCTGGACTGTAGGTAGAGGAAGGGGTACTTACACACGGATGAAGAACTCTTGTTCCTCAAAACGTAGAGCCTCTTAACCTGTTAATAGGAGGAGAAGAATAATCAATATTCTTCATGCATCGTGGAAGAGAACTATCAGAAAAAACTCACTGTTCTACAACTTACCATAGCAGGCGACTGGTCAAATAGGTTTAGGGTTTGTTCGATCAAGACTATTTATAGGATTTTAGAGTCCTAACAAAAGTAGTGTTTGATTGAGGGTAACATATCCCTAATAGAGTCCTTAGTCTAATAGACACTTACTAGATTAGGTTAATCTTTCCCTGGATAAGCTCTGGGTCGAACGGTTCCCGAATGGAATTGACGACCTTGTGCAGGTCGTGTCTTAAGAAGCGCCTTGAGGAAGGGCGTTTCATGTTTCTAAAACACGCCCAAGATTGGGGCGTTTATTGGCTTACCATCTTTGGCGTTGGAATTTGACGCCGTCAGGTGAGGGCGTCCTTTCTTTAGTTACGCCGTATATAGAGGCGTTTCTTTTTAAATTAACGCCTTACTAAGAGGCGTTATTTGTAATGTGTTTTATTTCGTCTAATTAACCCTATTCTTATTATCTGTATTACTTCTGTAATATATATGTTTTAATTCATTTCAAATATTCATTTGTCAGGGTTGCTACACCCCGACTTCTTGGTACGCCTTTCCTTTTTGTCGACTGTACTGTGCTAGACTTGTTGTCTTTAGCTTTGGACTGACTCTGGGATATAATTGTTAATTTGGACAGTTAAAAAAAAAGTAATTTTATTTCTGCTACTTTAGCAAACCGATCTAATGAAATTTAATTACTTACTGTACTATCTTTGTGGCTTCATTGTACTCTACACGTGCCTTTTTCCCTTCGGAGCTTTCCCGCTCTTGGGAGGCCTCGCGGGTTCTATGCGGTATCACGCGTATCCGGTAGTCCTACCGGGTATGCCGGTTATCCATAATCCGGGTCGCTACAACTAGAATGCTACATGTCATACACTCAGGGGGAGTAATCTCCTGATAAGTGCATCTAGATAGGGGGAGCTGCACTATTATATGTTCATGAAATTTTTGGTATACATCCTGAATCAAATTCACACACTTCATGCACAAAATGTGAAAATGAGTGTTAGAGATAAGAATGAAGGATTTTCCTTTCAACACTCTAGAGATATTAAACTTGGTGCATGAATGTTAAAGAGGCAGTTGAGGAAAAAGCTGCCTGTCTACTTTTGTAGAAAGAATTTGAAAAGAATGACAGAGCAATGTTTAGTCTCACTGAATAAATTGGGCATATGTCACCTGAGACGTGATGTGGTTCACTTCAGAAAGGTGTTGTACTATATTACCTCTGCTCAAAATGAGGTGAAATAGTTTAATATTCTGAGTAACCAGGGAATCTGGCATGAGCTCCATGTGTCTCCTCGCGTAAAAAGGAATTATTCGAACCTGGTCACTCTTGAAAAATTCTGACTATCATGTGATATTGGTTGGGTTAAAAAATTATGGTGAAAACTCGTTGTGACAGAGCGTAGCCTCTAATACTATGTTCTCCTAAAATAAAATGCAATTTGTATAATCTCTCATTGTGTTGATCTGAAAATCTGAATATTCATATGGCTACAGTCTATTTTTCATGTTGTTCACCTACACACATGGAAATTTGATTTAATATGTATTCAGAAAATTGATTGACTGCATTTACTATTGCATAACTCATCTGTGTGATTGCACAATCCCCTAGGTGTTACACATAAGCATCCTAGATATTTTGACTCTCGTGCACTTTTCTTATACCCATTTACCTCTTAAATAAGTAAGGGGGAGCTGTGTTACATGTAATATGTATATATCTGCTTAGTTGCATTGCATGCATTTTTGTGTCCTTATATAGTTCAATAGAAAACTAAAAACTTGAAAATCTGAAAAACTAAGAAACTCATGTCATGTGTCATCATTTGTATGCATTAAGTTTGTATGTATTTCAAAAGAAAATTCTAAAAATCTGGAAATCACGGAAAAGCATTTGTTGTTTCTATTGTTATATATTTTTTCAAACATATTGATTTTGCTTTGCTATTACATTTTGTGAAAATCTGAACTGGGCTTTAGACTTTGAATGCTATCATGTTGAACACTTCATGTTGCATACATCTTCCAACAATGGTTCATATCCTTGAGGCCAACTCTTATGCACTGCACCTTCATATCTTTGAGGCCAACAATTACCCACACTCGGTGTCTGAATTGGTATCATCTCGTCCTGCCTAACATGTTCATATCATGTCCAATAACCCCCTGTCTTTTTTGTCGATGACAAAAAGGGGGAGAATGTTAATTGTATGCTCAATGCCTTCTACTCAATGAAGAGAGAGTAGTTTTGAGGGAGACTCTCCCACACATTGTTTTGTCATCATCAAAAAGGGGGAGATTGCTGCATCTCCTAGTTGATGTTTGGTGTTTGATTTTAATGATAACAAAATGATTGTGCTTGTGGCGATGTGCATTACTGAGCATGCCTGTGTGCGTTTCATTGAGCAACATGTATGCATATTGGTTGATGAGTTAACAGATGACTTCTAGATTTTCACTTAGAAGTCATATGAATGATTATTGTTTAAAGAACTCACGCTATGTTTATCTTAGCTTGCAGGATCAAAATCAGCTTGGAACTCAAAGGAGTCCATCAATGAAGTTCTTCTTTATAAAGGGAGTCAACTCTCTCATTGCCTTGCGTTGACTCTTTCCATGTTTTATGCATTTCATCAAAGGGCTTTTCAAAATCTTGATTGAGTATTTTCATGTATTTTCTACATGAGGTTTCTGGGCTTGCAACATCCACAATCTATTCACTTGAAATTTGATGAATGTAATTTTATTGATGTTCTCTCATTAAATGGATTCTTGGTCATGTTGAAATGAGCATCTAGTGATAATTGGTTCCAATGATTGATTATCAATTCAACACTGACATGGCTCCATTGTGGTATTTGTAGGGAAGAAATGGTTGGATCACACTTAAACATCACATGGATGTATGGTAATATCGTCTCACGTTTTCTATCTCATGGGGTTGTGAAGAATGGCTTTTATATAATGAAGGTTTCATTGGTATCTTGTATAGTCTTGAATGCATTCCATGCATCATTCTCTTGAAGTATTAAAAGCCATCATGGTGAGTACTAGTTGAGATTTTCACATGGATCTTGATAAGCTAGCCTTTACTCACTTACGTGTTCACGCATATTCTTATTGTTGTCTTTGTGGCCTAGAATGCAAATTGAAGGGGTTTTATGAATCTTGGAAGAATATGTTTGATGTGTGTTCTCATAATCCTTATACATGGTTGTTGAATGCTCACATGAACCTTGGTAGATTTGGTTGAATGGTATTCATACTTTGTTCACATGCATAGACATATCTCTTGATCCTTAGCTTAGAACACTTGTGTTTCAAAGTGTTCATATGCACCGAGTTCATGGGCTTTCATACATGTACTACATGCATTTATCATATGGATTATTAAGCTAAAGTTCTAATCCTCTTTTCTATGGTTTTGCAGATCAAAACACTTAGTATACATTCCCCAAGATCAAAGGAGTTTGAAGCCTCAGACTTGAATGGGCTACTAAAGGGGTTATGGGGCTAAAATCTGAAAATCTGGGAAAAACCCAGATTTCGGTCGACCGCCCCTCGGCTCTTGGTCGACCGAAATCCCCAGAGAGGGCATTTTCAGTTCTGTAAATTCTAGGTCGACCGCCCAACCGGTGTAGGTCGACCGGAACCGGCGAAACCCAAAAATGTGGATCCGAAAACCATCTAAACCCAGTCCATTTGTGCTAAACTCTTTCCCCTTTGCCCTTGGGTTGGTGGGAGACCTATTGGGGGTCCTTTTGGAGGTTTGTAGAAGGGTTATACTAGTCTTTTGATGTCTCCTATATGTATACATATGAGAGCTACGAATTTCACAAGGAGAACCCTAATGTGTTCATTCTTTTTATCTTGTAGGTGAAGCAAAGGGGAAAGGATGGAGAAGATATTGAGGAGATATCATATACATCCTAGAGGATTTGGAGATTGTGCATGAAGAGAAAGTGAAGCGGATTGAAGACAGGAACGCGTTGACGTTCAAATCGACATCATCCGACTTACATCCAACCGTTCCTTGAAAGAACATCATCAACCGGGTTTTGGAAACAATAGCGGGATCTTTTCTACATCCATTCTATGTTGTTCTTGATGTGTTTCATGATTTATGTTTAGGGTTGAGCATGTTTGAATATATGTGATAATTTTCTGAACTAGAAATGTTGTGTGTGACCATTTGTATACGGTCGTGTGTCTCCGGTGCTGCGTTTATTGCAGCGTGTGTGTGTGTGTTTGTGATCCGGCCATCGGATCATGTTGGAGACTCCATCTTTGTGTGTGTTTGGGGTTGTATACCGTGTTTACATGGTTTACTCTGTGTGTGTGTGTTGGGGCGTGTCCCCGTGTTTGTGTGCAGGCGTCATCCTGCGTGTTGTTGGAGCGTCGCCTCCGTGTTGGGGATTTATCCCCGTGTGTTTTGGAGCCTTGCTCTATGTTGGGGAGTATTCCCCGTGCTGGTTTATCCAGTGAGTGGATCCTTACCGATTTGGTAAGGGGTGGACGTAGGAAGTCCATTGTGGTCCCGAATCACCTTAAAAATCCTTGTGTCTTGTGGTGTGTATTGTGGTTTGCTTTATTGTGATTAATTGTTAATTCAATACACATGTGATCGGTGAGTATGATCGAATTCTAATTGCACAAGCAAAACTCAATTGCCTAGATTACATTGTGTAACGTGCTTAATTGCTTAATCTTGTGCATGATCGAGTGAGCTCGATGAGATTGAGAGAGCTTAAATTACTCTGTTTGTTTTAATCTTTTCAATCTAGTCAAAGTTGTTATTTTCGCTTAGTTAGTTTTTAAATTTACCATATTTAGTGGGGGACAATTCAACCCTCCCTTCTTGTCCGCTCGCCTACCCGGGACCAACAAAGACAATACCAAGGTCCTTTATTCATAATAACTTCAAATAACTCCATTACATAATCCCAAAGGGAAAAGCACTAGACTCAATAAAGAAAAAATTACAATGACCGGCTCAAGAAAATAGTAAAGACTCGATGTAGATATCTCGGATGGCTCTACACTCATCACTCTTGGCCATCCCCGTCCGATTGAGTCTCACTATCATAATTACCTAAAAAATAGGGGAAAACACTAGGTGAGCGAACGCTCAGTAGGGATTACATCTCAAGAACAAGCTTGCTTTAAGTAAATTACATGTTTCATGAAATGCAAGTATAGCTATGCATGAACGCAAGATAATATCGAGAGGGAATAATAAGAAGTAAAGATGAAGTAGCAAGTTCGAAGATGATTCATGTAAGTTGTGAGAGAATATCAATCATGTAATATCAAGTCACATCATGAGAATTGGATATTTAATGTAGCAAGTAAATATCTATTCTGTGCTACGCAAGTCACGTCATGTCATGTCAAGTCAAGTACGAGATTTGTGGAATGTCATAGAATAATCTATAAAGTCATGCACTTCGGTGCAATGTCACACCGTGGTCAATATAGCTCCCATGGGCACAAGTACTTCGGTGCACCACCCCGGACCAGACCGGACCCCATTAACGTTAGGCATTGAGTCATGTAAATATCTAGACAGCCACTATAGTTTATAGCCAATAGAATTCCAAAGGAATAAGCTATTGTAGGAACTTAAAGGTAAATTCACAGAATAAGGAAGTTCAAGGACATAACTTTGAGTATGGATGACATGGCGATAAAATCACATGAAACCAAGACATTCCTGAAATCTGAGATAATTGGCGTCCACTCGAGCCACCGCCAAATATAGAATCCGCATCCACTATGGTGGTCACCAATTTTGTGAACAATATAGGCACAAAGAAATAGCGTCCACTATGATGGTCGCTAATTCAATATGGCGTCATCTGGCCTGGTCGCCAATTCCAGGCAGTGACAGACTCTCACAGAATGCCAGAAACAACGTTTTATGAGGGCTCTGGTGTAACACCCGGCTAATTATGAAATCTAGAATATGAATAATTAACTATATTTTTGGAAAGAGAAAAGACAATTAGATATTAAAATATCTCAATTCTAAATCAAGAAGAAAATTAAATTATTCGTTAGTGAATTAATTATAAAGCTCAGAATATATATATATATATATCTTTTAGACAAATCTCCTGACATATATATATGTCTAAAAGTCAACCTAACCCTTTCACGGCAGGACCCATTAGGATCCTCTAGAAACAAGAAAATAGGCCTTTACGTTATAACCCAATAGAAGTTGAAGTGGAGTCAACCTGTGCATGCATGAAGAGATTTAAATCAAACAAGGATAGTGGCTCAAAATGTAGGAAGTTTTGAATCCCATTAGGATTATCTTTAGGAAATTCTAAAACCACCAGTGATTGGGCTTCCGCAATTAAGCCCATGACCTGTTCAAACTCCCTGTTAGAGCGTATGAGGGCTTTATATTAAGCATATATATACATAATGGGCTTTTCGCATTAACGGGAAGGCCTTTAGATAATGGCCATTTTAAACACCAAAGTAAAAGGTGGATGGGCTTAGTACACAGGGGAATCGTAGATAACTCAAAAACAATGGGCTCCCGTATCAACAATTAACATATAAAGGGGCCATCAGTTAATGGTTAATGGGTTTTTGATTAATGTAAATAAGCCTACGAGGATAAATACACAAATATAATTGCAATAGGGTACTTGGGTTACACAAAACCCTTATCACCCTTATCACGTTCGACGGGCTGCATGGATTGCCTAGGATTTCTAGGAACGAATGAGGGAAAGCGACTGTGGTTTGGGAAGGGTGATTCTTGCATGGGAAATACTAAAGTCAGTAGGACTCTTACGTCGAAAATTGCTTCCCATTAGAACTCTAACTCATGGAGTAGGATTCCTCTCCTATAAATAAACCCCCCATCGAGCATGCAACCCCCTATTACTGCTATTGCGTTCGAAGGGTAGGTTGCTGCCGTCGTCTTCTTCCCCGTGCTGCGTACTGCTATTGCTATGGCTGAACGTGGAGGAGAGCCCTACTTCTTCCTCCTCTATTTCCTCTTCCTCCCGTACGTCTCTTCTTCATCAAAATCAAGGTAAGTTTTCTCAAGAACTAATGCCCAAGATCATTAGCAACAAGTTGCATGCATATAACTCATGAACATCGTGCTTATAATTCGTTTCCTTGTCTCCCCGTTCTTAAGATTTTGCATAGAGTAATGTTTCTGTTCTGTATGGAAATAGCGACCACCACAGTGGCCGCTAAATCCTGATTGGGCGACTGCCTCTTGACCGCTAATTAATGGATGACCACATAGGCGGGCGTAAATTCTAGAATTTGCGACTATCTGATGGCCGCCCATTAATCTGCGACCCAATGACTGCCGCTATTTCTTGTAATATGATTTATTAATTAACCCATGTTCAAAATTTAATAACTATGGAGTATGATCATGTTAATTCTGCATGGATATATTTTCAAAGTCTCCATATTTTTCCCTATCTATTCATGTCTTTAGTTTCTTAAAATTCCCTATAAACATCAATATGTTATTATTCATGTCCAATTTAAAGAAATGAATAGTGTTTTCTATCTAGATATGCACCTGCTCGATGCGTTCTGATTTGTAAACACAAAGGAATGAGCGCATGTGTGAAGTGCCGCCTACTCTTGATTCAGTGCGTCTTTAGAGAGTCGTTGAGGAGTTTATCATTTAAAAAGGAAAATAATGTAGAAAATATGAATTAATGACCATGGAGTGGTCGCTATTTAAACATGTGGTGCCTTTCTGGAAGGTCGCCCATTCTTATGGAAATTATAAAATTTCTGTAAAATTATAGATTCGGCGACGTTGGGAACGGTCGCACATTTAAGTAGCGCCATGTGAGTGGTCGCTATTTTCCTATCTCTCAGATTTATCAGATTTTGACCCATTTCGCGGGTATATTGGCACTCCTATCCTAGTCCGTGGATAGAGTCCCTATTTCGCGTCGTTTTATGCTTACACACTAACTCTTGGTGATGATTGGACCCTCCACGAGATATTCTTTCCTTTGGGCTGATGCTTTCTTCATTGAGACCTCCGTAAATCTCCGCTAGCCTAGGATTCCCTCAAGACAGCTAGCTAAGTTGGGTGTACCCTAAAAACCCTGGAACCAATTATTGTCACGTCACTCTAAAGAAATGTGTGGCTTATCCCTCTTAGAGCGTTGTTTCTGGCCTCTTTGAGAAGTTTGTTTCTGCCTGGAAACTGCGACCATGACTTGGACGCCTAAGGGCCAGTTTGTTTATCGAATTGTCGGCCGGGTTAACAAAACGGTGAGAGAGAAAATATATGGGGCCCACCTACTGCACTCACACACAGCCCTGCTTATTCGGGCCGACAAGCTTTGTTCGACCCTTTTGGGTCGAACGCCTTATCCTAGTCGACAAACAAAGAAGGCCTAAAGGAATTGGCGACCAGCTAGTGGGCGCAGATTACTAATTTAGCGACCTTGACTTGGACTCCAAAAGGAATTGGTGGCCAGCCAGTGGGCGCATATTACTGATTTAGCGACCGTGATATGGACGCTAATTCTTCGTGCCTGTACTGTTCACAGAAATAAGTGACCACCACAGTGGACGCTATTTCTATAAGTTGTGGCTGTCTGAGTGGACGCCAATTACCCAATTTCACGATATGCCATACTTTTTCATGCAATTTATCGGTACGTCAATCCTTGTTCAAGTTTTGTCTTTGAGCTCTTTCATTCTGTGAAATCTACCTTATCATCCTACAATGGCTTATTCCATTGGAATTATATTGGCTATAAACTATAGTGGATGTCTAAAAATATATAGATGACTCAATGCTGGCGCATATAGGGCCCGTTCTGGTCCTTGGAGGAGCACCCAAAAGTACTTGTGCCCATAGGAGCTATATTGACCACGGTGTGGCATTGCACCGATGTGCAGGACTTTCTAGATTTTTTAATGGAATTCCACACTCTTCTTCTCTCTCGTGACGTGAAATATATGATATTACTTGACATACTTGACTCGATGTGGTACTTGCTAGAACTTTAAATAGCCAATATCTCATGATTTTATACAATAACCACATGCTTGCTATTCCTTGAAGCTTTGCTTATTCCTTTTGCTAATAATTCTATTTCTTGCTTAATAGATGTATTTCCAGTTCATCTTGCTATCGTTCATGCATAGTAGTCTTGCATTTCTATGTAACATGTAATTTACTTAAAGCAAGCTAATTCTTGAGATGTAATCCCTACTGAGCGTTCGCTCATCCAGTTTTATTCCAACATTTTTCAGGTAACTAGGTGGCTATCGAGACCGAGACACAATTGGGAAGGGCAAGTGTGCACGCGAGCTCTAGAAATTAGATGACATGTGTCTTTCATTTTTATTGAGTCTAGATTAGCTTGGTATCTTTTATCAAGTTTCAAATGTCTAAGTCTTGTTAGTGTGTCCTTTCCTTTTTCTTCTATAAGTTGTACTTGAGTCAATAAGTTGTAATGACAAGTTTATATCAATAAAATTTTCCTTGTGTTAATATGGTCTTCTTGTGTCTTTAAATTTACTCTCATTGACACGACTGTATCGCTGCCACGTTTCGAGCAATGCATTCTGCTGCTATCAGTTCGGGGCGTGACATAGGACGTCATGTTTCTTCAGAGTGACATGACAATCAGGGATTCCATGGTTTTGAGGGTACAACCTGTTTGGCTGTCTTGAGGGATTCCAAGGCCAGCGAAGTCATACGGAGGCCTTAGAGAGAGAATTTCCAATCTGGCAAAAGGAATATTCGGCAGAGGGTCATTCAATCTCCCAGAAATATGGTGTCAACGTGAAACAACGTAGAACAGGGACTCCATCTCGGACTTGAGATAGTAGTGCCATAAGACCCGCAGTATGGGTCAAAACCCGATAAAAACTGTGAGATAGGAAACAGCGTCCAAACAAAAATGCGTTATTTAAAGAATTAGTGTCTCTTTGGAGTGGTGCCAAATCAATAATTTACTGAATTTAAATAAAATTATCATAAATTGGCATCTTTGCAAGAAGGTGCCATATCTTTAAATGGCGTCCATGTGATGGACGTCAATTCAAAAATTTTCCATTTTATTTCTATTTTAATAAATTTATAGGAATCAACATCTTTGTGTAGAGGCGCTATTTTTGGAATAAACGTCTGTTCAAACAGACGCTATATCTTTTCTGTGTACATGCGACAAAGTATTAGGCAAATACGTCTTTAGACACAAAATACTGTTTTTTTCTTTAAGAGGGCATGAATAGTGTCACTTTGTTGTCTATGAGGATTTAGAGGAAACTAAATACATGAAAATGTAGCAAAAATTATGGAGATTCCATAAAGATGCTCATGTAGAAATTTTATAATTTGGTTCCATACTTATTAAAATTTGAACATATGTTAATTATTAATTACACTACAAGAAATAACGTCAGGGTGATAGTCGCTCATTAAATAGCATCCAGAAGACTGACGAAAATTCAAAAATCAACGCCCTTCTAAACAGACGTTAATTAAATAGCTGCTACTGTCCTGGTCGCTATTTTTATGTGAAACAAAAATCTTATCCCCTACGTAAAAACTCAAGAACAGGGATCATGGAGTCATGATTTAGAGACAGTAACAAAGATGTTTATGCATGCAGTACCCCTTTTACTATCATGCTAGGCTTAGAGTCTTGAGATAACCTACCTTTTCTTGGGAGACGAACATAGAAGTAGAGAGATAGGAAAGAAAATGTGTTGAACCCCCTCCTTATGTGCATGTTTACATGAGATGGATTTTGATGATGACCAAACAATCTATTTGTATAAATTGTATTTGAACTGTTCTAGCATAAAACGTCTTAGCAATGCTCAACATCTTTCAAGAAACATGGAGTTTTGAAGGCTCAAGAACAACCTCATCTGGTAAGAGTTTCTGATTCAAATTGAAAGATTAAATCGAACTCAGAGTTTGTGTTTTTACAGGACAAAGGATGTGCCTCAATGTTTAAGAACTACAAGGACGTTTGGTGAGATCAACCCTAACCCTTACTCCTTGATCATTTGATTATCTAGGTTGACTTTCATGTTTTGATTTCATGGGAAATAAGCTAGACTTGATATAAATTTATTTGAGTTGGGCTTTGCTCATTCATGCCTTAGAATCAAGTATTTTGATGGAGTAAACCTCAACTTCAATCCCTCTAGGTTGCTCCTTGGACTTAGTATGTTTTTGGTCTATTTTTGGAAGTTCAGGAACAAGGGTCGACCCCTGGGTAGTAATTTCTCAAACCCGCATGGGTAACCATCGAGGGTCGACCCCAAGGGTCGACCCCTTTGCCCAGAATTTTGAAACCCACATGGGTTCTTCATTCCAAGTCGCGAGGGTCGACCCCTGTGGGCCATTTTTTTAAACCCGCACGGGGGGTCATGAGGGTCGACCCCTGTGGGCCATTTTTTTAAACCCGCACGGGGGGTCATGAGGGTCGACCCCAAGGGTCGATCCATTGCTCCTGCCCCCTTTAAACCCTCTCACGAGGGTCGACCCTTCCAGGTTCTGGGCGGCACCGTGAAATATGACTTTCGTGCACACGCACCAAAAGTCTTTTAACTCCAGTCCAACTTCCCTAAATCACTCCAGATATTGTAGATCTAGTCCCCAAGCTGTCCTTGGCCATCCTTAACACATATATACATCTTATTGGAGTTGTAAACCTAGAGATTGAAGTGAGATCTGAAATATTATTTTTGGTTCTAACCCTTGTGAGTGCAAGACGCGGGTAGCTGCTCCAGGGCTTGTTTCACATTGTTCTGGGCATGAAAGGGAAATGAAGAAGGTCGATTCAAGTCTCCAATCGATCCTCTACTGGAAGCTGCATGGGAAATCAAGTTTCAACCATAGTTCGTGCAAGAATCATTTGTCTTTCATCAAGAACCATCCTCAAATTGTAGAAGCATTCAACTACCATCGAAGGAGAGAAAGGGGGAGCTCTAATCAATGCAAAATATTATTCATTCTTCACTTTCAAAGTCCTTTTGATTGAGCTTGAATATCTATTGTAACACTTAACATTTTGAACCGGATTTCTATGTGTTTGCTCGTGTTCGGAGACACGAGCGTGTGTGTGTGTGTGTGGTATCCCAGATCGGGTGCCATGTGTATGTTTGCTGTTCTATACAGCTTGTGTGTGGCTCACTTCATAGTGGAGCGTTAATCCTCACGCGTGAGGGGTGGACGTAGGGGACACGATTGTGTAACCGAACCACCTAAAAATTCTATGCTCTCTGTGTGGTTTGATCTTTCGTCTATACATACGAGTGGGCCTTGCATTGAGTAGAGTGTTTTTCGTTATGTTATAGATACTTAGCATTCCATTCGTTTGTATTTGCGTGAGAGATCATATTCGGGTGAGAATGAGAGCTTGTATGTTTTGAATCCATTGTGATCTATGTTCTAAAGTTTTTCTAACAAGCATCTCATTCGTTAAAGAATTTTTTTAGGTCAATCAATTCACCCCTCCCCTCTTGATTGCCACCATTTGGGACACAACAATTGGTATCAGAGCTTTGGTCTCTGTTTAACTTGACCACACGGTCGAAGAGCTAGATCCCATTAGATGGCAAACAAGGGGATGATGCCCGAAGGGCATTCGATTCAAAGGCCTCCATTCTTTGATGGATCTAACTACCCATATTGGAAAAACTAGATGTACGTTTTCCTACGATCCTAGGATTATGATGTGTGGCGTGTCATTAGTAAGGGTCCATATGGTCTACCTGATAATGAGGATGAGTGGGAAGAATAAGAGATAAAGATCTGTTCTGCAAATTTTAAAGCTATGAATATAATTCAGTGTGCCATTCATCCTAACGAATACTCACAAATTTCTATGTGTTCCTCTGCGCAGGAGATGTGGAACAAGCTGCGGTTGATCTATGAAGGAACATCGGAAGTAAAGGAAACCAAGGCGAATCTATTAGTCCGAGATTATGAATTGTTCATGACGAAATCAGAGGAGTCCATTTCTGATATGTTTGTAAGATTGACGAAAATCACGAATGGACTAAAGGGTCTTGGTAAAGAGTATTCCAACAAAGAACTCGTCAGAAAAGTACTAAGATCCCTGTCACCATAGTGGCATACAAAGGCCATTGTAATCGAGGATTCAAAGGATCTTAGCACTTTGACTCTGGACGAGTTGATAGGCTCCTTGATGACTTACGAAATCAACATCAAAAGGAGCGAGGAGGATAACAAAAAGAAGAAGGTAGTTGCACCATTGGCCCCCAAGGTGAACCTACAAGATTCAGAGGGTAGTGAGGAAGATTCCACAGGTCATATCGAGGATGAGGAGCTGGTTGCTATGATTACCAATAGAGCAAGAAGATTTGTCAAGAGAGCCAGGAAGTTCGGTGGTCAATTCAGGAAAGGACCAAGAAAGCAAGGTCCTAATAAAGGTGAAAGCAGCAAGAATGATGAATTCAATTGCTATGAGTGTAAGAAACCTGGCCACATGCTGGGTGAGTGCCCCGATCTGATGAAGAAATTTAAAAAGGTAAAATTCAGGAAGCCAAAGGCCATAGTTACCACATGGAGTGATGAGGATGAGGAAGAGTCCGGAATTGAAGATGAACTGGATGAGCTGGTTCAAAATTTGTGCTTCATGGCGAATGAAGACGCCACCAATGAGGTAGACTCTGAAACCGAATCTCTCACTTGTGAACAATGGCAAATTGCATATGAATCATTGAATGAAAAATGTAAAAAATTCAAATCTGAAAATAGACATCTGAAAAAGAAAATTGAGCATTCTGTGCATGCTGGAAATTCTTGTGAAAATTGCCATGTTTTAAAATCTGAAACTGAAAAGTTGAAACATGAAAATGAAATTCTTGTGTCTAAGATTGAGTTGTTTGAAGATGAGAGTTCATGCATGCGTGAGGACCAAGTCACTTTTACTAAAATGCATGAAGACTTAAAAGGAGATTTAGAATAAGAAAAGTTGGAAAGAAGTGCATGCATTCAAGCTAAAGAAATGGCTGAAAACAAGATTCATTCATTAAAGCATGAAATCAATGAGTTGAAGGATGCTCTTACTATCCTTGAAAAAGGAAAAACATCACAATCAAGAATACACTCAACTCATTGGGCTCCCAGAAGTTCATCTCCCTCCTCATCAAACACACATGTGCATAAATCCCTTGTGAATGTGAGTAGGAAGGGAAACATGGATAGAGTCATTTCATGTTTTTATTGTGGAAGGTTGGGTCATGACATGTATGCTTGCATAACTCTAAAGTTTGATGATAATAACTTTGCTAAAATGAGAAATAGAACATACATGTCTTATGTCTCTAACCATCATGGACCCAAGCTTGTTTGGATACCAAAATCTGCATAAGTACTCTTGTTGTGTTTGCAGGTCTGCTTGAGAGCTCAAAGGAATAAATGGTACTTGGACAGTGGATGTTCTCGCCACATGGTGGGAAACAAGAAGATGTTCACAGACCTGCATGAAAAGGATGGTGGGACAATAGCATTTGGTGGAAAAGATAAAGGAAAAATTATCGGAGAAGGTAAGATAGGTAAGAATCAAACTCGCACTATTGAAAATGTTCTACTTGTAAAGGGGTTGCATCACAATCTCTTGAGCATAAGTCAACTTTGTGACAAATGATGCAACGTGACTTTTGATTCTACCCACTGCACTGTTGTAGATAGAAAAACTAATGAAATAAAGTTCATAGGTTTCCGGGATAATAATGTATATATGATAGATTTGGATGATGCTTCTCATGATAATGTGTGTTTGGTTGCAAGGAATAATGATGATGCTTGGCTTTGGCATCACCATCTTGGGCATGCAAGTTTTAATGTTTTGTTAAAATTGTCTAGAAATGATTTGGTGATTGGTTTGCCTAAGTTGAAGGTTGTTGATGAAGGAGTTTGTGGGGCATGCAGTAGGGGTAAGCAAACAAGAACATCATTCAAGAGTAAAAATGATGTAACCACATCGAGGCCCCTTGAATTAATTCACATTGATCTTTTTGGACCAAGCAGAACACATAACTTGGGTGGTAAACTCTATGGTTTTGTAATTGTGGATGATTTCTCAAGATTCTGTTGGGTATATTTCCTTTCTCATAAAAGGGATGCCCTAATGGAATTTGAAAGATTTTGCAGGCAAGTTCAGAATGAAAAGGGGTGCTGCATCAAGACCGTGCGGAGTGATCATGGTAAGTAATTTGATAATCATGAGTTCAGTAATTTTTGTAGGGCTCAAGATTATATGCACGACTTCTCCGCACCAAGAACCCCTGAACAGAACGGAGTTGTTGAATGAAAGAACATGACATTGATTGAAATGGCCAGAACCATGCTGAATGAGAACAATTTACCGAGGTACTTCTGGGATGAACTAGTGAACACTGCTTGCTACATAATCAACCGTGCCATGGTAAGACCATTGTTGAAGAAAACACCCTATGAGCTGTATCGAGGTAAGAAGCCAAACATTTCTTATTTCAGACCTTTTGGGTCCATTTGCTACATTCATAACAATGGTAAGGTGGACCTGGCAAAATTTGATCCCAAAAGTGACAAAGGAATACTTCTTGGGTACTCTCTTAGCTCAAGAGCCTATCGAGTGTATAACTTGAGAACTCTTGTAGTTGAGGAAAGCCCCCATGTCATTATTGATGAATCATCTTCCAAAAGAACTAATGAAAAATCTATTTTGCAGGATGAAGAGTTGGATGATAGTGATACCGAGAAGATGGTAGGAAAAACTGAGAAACAAGAAGTAGAAGAACCATAAGAAGATGATGCAAATCAGGAAAATCAAGTTGAACAGCAGCTACCAAGGCAATGGACATTTGCAAAGGACCATCCGCCAGAGAATGTGATGGGCAATGTAGATGAAGGAATAAGAACACGATCCTCCTTCAGAGAAGTTGAAAATACAGATTACATAGCCTTACTTTCCCAGTTTGAACCTCACTTTATAGAAGAGGCCTTGAAAGATGAGTCATGGATCATGGCTATGCAAGAAGAACTACACCAGTTCCAAAGGAACAAAGTGTGGTTCCTCGTGCCATGTCCTAGAAACCACTCAGTGATCGGAACAAAGTGGATTTTTCAAAACAAAACAAACGATCAAGGAGTGGTAACTAGGAACAAGGCCAGGCTAGTAGCCAAAGGCTATAGCCAAGAGCTTGGGATTGACTTTGATGAGTCTTTTGCTCCTGTAGCAAGACTCGAGGCAGTGAGAGTTTTATTAGCATTTGTATGTTGCAACAATATTAAATTATTTCAAATAGATGTTAAAAGTACTTTTTTGAATAGCTATATCCAGGAGGACGTGTATGTGGAGCAACCACCGGGGTTTGAAGACACGAAGCATCCAAACCATGTGTACAAGCTAGACAAAGCACTCTACGGTCTGAAACAAGCACCCCATGCGTGGTATGAACGGTTAAGTGATTTCCTTATTCAAAATAGATTCAAACGAGGTAATGTTGATCAAACTCTTTTTACAAAACTGAATGGTAAGGAAATTCTAATTGTTCAAGTGTATGTAGATGATATCATTTTTGGCTCCACTAAAGATGCTCTTAGTAAGGACTTTGCAAAGTTACTGCAAAGTGAATTTGAAATGAGTCTTATGGGAGAGCTAACATTCTTCTTTGGATTGTAGGTCGCACAGACGGTTGATGGTTTGTTCATACACCAAAAGAAGTACGCTATGGAGTTGCTGAAGAAATTTAATTTGACATCAACCAAACCATAACCAACTCCTATGTCCACCTCAATAAAAATTGATCAAGATGAAACAGGTAAATCTGTGGACCAAAAGCTTTTCAGAAGCATGATAAGTTCATTGTTATATTTAACTGCTAGCCGGCCCGATATTCAATTTGCTGTGTGCTTATGTGCGAGATTTCAATCTAATCCGAAAGAATCACACATGTCGGCCGTGAAACGAATTTTTAGATATATCACTGGTTCAGTTAATTTAGAATTGTGATTTCCACGTAATTCGAGCCTTGAATTAATTGCTTCTTCTGACGCCGATTATGCGAGTTGTAAAGTGGATCAGAAGAGCACCAGCGGGTATTACTAGTTTCTTGGGAGGTGCGTGGTCTCATGGGCCTCCAAGAAACAAAACTCAGTGGCACTCTCAACCGCTGAAGCCGAGTATGTGGCTGTAGGTAGTTGCGTTGCCCAGGTGGTATGGATCCAACAACAAATGATTGACTATGGCATTTCCTTTAAAAACACCTCAATCCTATGTGATAACACATCAGTCATAAATCTGTCAAAGAACCCTGTTCATCACTCACACACGAAGCATATTTAAATTAGACATCATTTTCTTAGGGATCATGTGAGTAAGGGTGATGTAGAAATTAGTTTTATTGAAATAGACCAACAAATTGCCGACATCTTCACCAAACCTCTAAATGAAGAGAAATTCACAACATTCAGGAGAAAACTAGGGGTTTGTAGGATAGACGAGTCTGGATCATGATCATTTGCATCGTGTAACTGCATTGCGTGTATAAGTTACTGCATTACATGCATTTGCATTAGTGAGATGCATTATTGAGTTTTCCTTCATCATGCATATGCATCATGTTACTTGAAAAATAAAAATTTTACACTTGTGTGAACAATCATGTTGGTGTGTATTGCATTACTTCTATTTATAATGTACACACACATTTATTGTCATTTCTATGGCCGATATCGCATTGAATACATTCAAATGCCAACAAAGGAGCAAAAATCGTTCAAAATCTGAAATCCGGATATTGGATAAGAAACGTCAAGTATGATATTCAATTTCCTTAAACATCTCCCCAATTGATTTAAACCCTAAAAAACACTCAATTACCTTTGATTCCAACATGATTTTATCATTGGGGACTCGAGCCGTACCCTTTTTGGCCTTCCCTTTGCATTTTAATCTCTTTTTTTTGAAAACCAGGGGAAGGGTCGACCCCTGCGGTCGACCCTCAGGTCACCCAGTTCTGTCCAGGGCTGAGAGGTATAGGGGTCGACCCAAAGAGTCGACCCATTCCGGTCGGGTGACTTAGCCGCGTCCGAACCGTCTGCGAACGGGGTTAAAACCCTAGGTTTGCCCCTCCCAACCTTATATACCCTCTCAAGCCCCCTTCTAAGCCTAGCCACCACATCTTGCAAGCCCTAAAAACCCATTCTTGGCACCAAAATCGCTCCAGCCCTAGCCGTGGGTTCCTCTGGTGACGTCTCGCGGAAACCCCCTTTTGTTGCGGTTCCAAGCGTCGTTCTTGCTCCCCAATCTGTCTGAGGTAAGCTCTTGGTGTGTGGAGGATCATTTATCCACGGTCTTAGCTTTCCATCCTTGTTGAACCATCTAGCTCTACAATCCCATCAAGCGCTTCCTTCAGTTTGTGTTTTAGATGGCCCCGAAGAAGCGCCCCTCTCGCAAAGGCAAGGAATCGAGCTCGGCAAGGGAGCGTCGATCAAAGCAGGCCGAGCAGTGTGCCACTCTTAGAGGAAACCCATCTTCCAGCAAGGTGTTGGATATAAAAGTACTTCGACCATGGGCGATCGATTTTGGTAATCTTAACCGCCATCTCCCAAGCCTTGTAGACATTCTTTGCAGTCAACCAAATTTGGAAATCTTCATGTCTGCACATCGTCATACTTATCCACATTTGGTGCATCCGTTTTACAGCAATTTGTCCATTCCTGGGGACAATCCTAGTACTATGGTCAATGGCACACAGGCTATACTTTCACCGAATTTTTTAGGCGCTGCTCTTAATCTCCCTTCTGAAGGATATTCGTTTAGAGATATTATGGTTCCAGAGGAAACGATATATCAAATGATGACATCCGAAGAATAAGGTGATAGATCGCTCGCTGGATTGAATGCCAACCACTTTCCTCCCATACAACACATATTGCATAGAATGATCACAACTATTTTGCTACCAAGAGGGGGAGGCCATGACAAGGTCACTGAAATCCACATGTTTTTATTCTATTGCTTCCTGGGTGGTATTCTTGTCAATTTCCCATCAATTATTTTGGATCACATTTGTTCAAGCATGAAGCACAAACACAGGACTTTACCATATGCAGCGGCCCTCTCTGCTATTTTTGAATACATGGAGCTTATGGTGACATTTACTCCATTCACACTATATGTCACAACATGGGTTATGAAATGAGAGATGGGATTTTGGTTCGACAGTTGAAACGTGCTGCACCAGTGGTCAGTTATGAAGAAGATGACGATGATGATGGAGAGCCGGTCAGAGAGCAACACCCACATGTTCCTGCTGAAGGGATGCCTTCCGAGGCGGTTCAACTGATCATGGATCGATTGGATACCATTGATGATTGTTTATACATGTATGGGGAGACAATGGAGGCTATGGAAAAAGAACTGTCTGATCTGAAGCTATCTCACCAATAGTCCACTCAGTCCTTCACTGACGCTTTGGCCAATCAAGCCCACATGTTTGAGGAGATTTTGGATTATGTTAGGCGTCCACCACATCCACCAACTCCGGATGACGACTACCTGGTTGCACTCCCGCGGAATGGCACACTTATTATCACCTATTCACCCCCTCCTTTTTGATGATGCCAAAGGGGGAGAAATTTTGTACTATGAAATTTTGTACTATTATGTGTGTGCCCGGCAGTCGGCTATTTTAATTACTACTTTATGTGTGGTGTGTGCTTGCATGCATGTGTGTTTTTCATTCATCATCCTAGTTAGCAAAGTTGCATATCATGGCATTGCATAAGTGTTGTAGTTTATTTTATGTACCCAGACCTTGTTGTCCTTACACTAAGTTATCGACAAGCATTTTGGAAACTGCCCTTGTTGGTCAATCATACAAGTTTGAATGGCTTTATGTTTCATTGATATGATGCTTCTTAATTGGTTCATGGTGGTAAAGTGAAAAGGTTGAGTAATTCCAATGGTGGTTACGGTTCAATGTTATCATGTGAAATTGTTTTTGGTGTGGAGATTGAATTTACTAATATAGTATTTTGTCATCATAAAAAAGGGGGAGATTGTTGAACCCCCTCCTTATGTGCATGTTTACATGAGATGGATTTTGATGATGACCAAACACTGTATTTGTATAAATTATATTTGAACT
Organism: Amorphophallus konjac; assembly: GCA_022559845.1. NCBI lineage: Eukaryota > Viridiplantae > Streptophyta > Magnoliopsida > Alismatales > Araceae > Amorphophallus > Amorphophallus konjac. The sequence continues at coordinate 239,349,435 of CM040118.1, read as the reverse complement.
GTTCTAGCATAAAACGTCTTGGCAATGCTCAACATCTTTCAAGAAACATGGAGTTTTGAAGGATCAAGAACAACCTCATTTGGTAAGAGTTTTTGATTCAAATTGAAAGATTAAATCTAACTCAGAGTTTGTGTTTTTACACGACAAGGAATGTGCCTCAATGTTTAAGAACTACAAGGACGTTTGGTGAGATCAACCCTAACCCTTACTCCTTGATCGTTTGATTATCTAGGTTGACTTTCATGTTTTGATTTCAAGGGAAAATAAGCTAGACCTTGATCTACATTTATTTGAGTTGGGCTTTGCTCATTCATGCCTTAGAATCAAGTATTTTGATGGAGTAAACCTCAACTTCAATCCCCCTAGGTTGTTCCTTGGACTTAGTATGTTTGTGGTCTCTTTTTGGAAGTTCAGGAACAAGGGTCGACCCCTGGGTAGTAATTTCTCAAACACGCATGGGTAACCCTTTGCCTATAATTTTGAAACCCACACAGGTTCTTCATTCCAAGTCGCGAGGGTCGACCCCTGTGGGTCATTTTTTTAAACCCGGATGGGGGGTCACGAGGGTCGACCCCAAGGGTCGACCCATTTCTCCTGCCCCCATTAAACCCTCTCACTAGGTCTGGGCGGCACCGTGAAAAATGACTTTCGTGCACACGCACCAAAAGTCTTTTAACTCCAGTCCAACTTTTGATGCGGGACAGACACGCGACTTGGGACTCTTGCTCGCGACCATCCCTAAGCGAGGAAAGATGTGGATCGTGCGCGGTTGAGAAACCGGCAGTGAGTCTCCGATATCAGCATTTTCCGCGTTAACTCGGATTGAGTCACGGGACGGTACACTCACTCACTCTTTCAGTGGTGATACAAATGATATAACGGGGTAATAACCTATCACATGCAGCGGCATTCAAAAATATACGGATAAAGCAAAATACGATAAAGAGTGGGAGTGAGTTTACCTCCACGCTCCAGGCGTGGGGAAGACGATCCCGGCCAAGACAGTAACTCCCGGTTAAACAATTATTACAATAATTACAGAGATGGTTTCTACTGCCCACTCCATGCAGGGAGGTAACGGGCAACAAATGGGGCCCGGGAGGACCGAACTTGGGTTGACGGGCAACTTTCGATGTAGCTTTAGCGGCACTCATATTCACGAATGTGGGGCCCACGTGCTCATCGGTGGGTCCGAGTGGGCCCGGAGTGGTACCACTGTGACGTTGGCTCCTAGAGAGGCGCTCCCTAGGATGGCGGTACGTTGGTTCACCTCGTGGGAGGCGAGTCGGCACCGGTCTCACTTGTTGACCGTGCTGCCGACGGATCTGAAGTTGCTGTTTTACAGCGCGCGACCCAGCGAGATCTTCTTCTGCGATGACTCCCAACGTCGGATCGATGCACAAGAGGTATCGTTGGAAAGCTATTTCAAAATGATTCGATCTAGAGCCAAAAAAATAATTTTGAATTTCTCAGATCTGGCCTTGACCTATTTTACAAGCTGCTGTTGGATAGGACCCGAAATCTCAGGGCAGAAGTGATTTTTCCTGAGAGTTGGCATTGACCGTGACTCAAATAACAGATCTTGAACTTGGACACTTCCTGAAAGTTGTAGAGGATGGAACAAGGAAGACGGAGATAATTTTTATGAAAGGTTTGGTGGAGGCTTCGATTTTGTGGGGATTTTATACTGACTGGGGGTCAGATCTGAACTGCACAGGACATAACAGATTTGGGAGAAGACAATAATTTTTAAAAATATAAAAAGGATCTTAGAAATTACAAGAAAATTCGTGGATGATGGAGGTGGTGGACAGAACTTCAAATAAAATTGGTGACCCAAGAAAATAAGGGAAAGGGGGTCTAAACTTGGAAACACAGGGTTGCTGTGACAGGATCTGAACAGAAGATAGAACTGGAAGGTGGAAATATATGAAAATGGAAAAATAGCAAACGAAAGGTAAATGACCGGATTATATTTGTGGAGGCTGGGGTGGACGAGGAAGACTCACCCTCTAAGTTTGGACTCGATTTGAGCTCCTGATGGAGAGTTAAAATTCAAGCTTTGATGCCCTATTCTGATGTAGACAGAACTCTGACGATGATGACGGCGGCGCGATGGCGGTTCGAGGGCGGCGGCGGTGGCGGTGGAAATATAATTCAGAGGGGCTGAGGAGAAGGTAGAAGGGCATCACACCTAAGATTTATCAGAAATCCATCTGCAAGAGGGGGAGGGAGAGAGGAGGAGGGCACACCCTTCTTTGGCTCCAACCAAATTCACAATTTTTCTCTTCATTAATCCTTACAAAACACTATATATGGGTTTATATAGAAGGGGAGGAAGGTGGAGGGGGTTGGAATTCGTGGGAGAGAGGGGAGGGGTAGCATTTTCTTCCCCCATGTGGTCAATTGGCCTAAAAATATAAAATACAAAATGTCATTTTAATGGGGGGCACCCCCTTGACTTAAGGGGAGACATCTTGGACATTTTGTAACACTTGTCCCCCTTTGAATGTCAAACCATCTAAAAGCCCACCTTGGACCCTTGACTGACCCCACATGGTCCCTAAGACTTAGGTGGACCAATAGGAAAGAGTGTGGGGGCCCCTTGCTGGACCTACTGGACTTTTGCACAAAAATCCACTAAAACCTAAAGACTCACATTTTGGCTTATAAAGCCTTACAATTGCAAACCTACTTCCCAAGGATATAAATGCAAACTAAAAAGACACAAATACAAAAATAAAATTTAGTGCCCGGTGTAGATTCTCATCAATTCTCCCCGGGTGGGAAGAACTCGACCCCGTCGAGTAAGGGGTGCGGCTGCTCGTGACGCCGACGGATCCGTCATCGTACCCGGAAGCGCGGAGTACGCTCCACTCCAAGTAATCAACACCTGCTCATCCCGTATAGATTCGATATGCACACGCTGCTAAGAAGAAGGCTAGAGGTGGACACTCCGGGGTGGGGTCACTCTTAAATGAAGGGAGGCGGCTCAAAGGCTCACTAGGAATCACCGCTTGTCCCTTATGTGACTAGATCCGATATGTGAAGTAGAACCGATCCCAAAGTCTGACAAGTCTCGCACTCGACAAGGACTAACAATGCAAGCATACAAACCCGACGCGACTCGATGCATGCCACAAAGACTCACAAAGACCCTAAACAAATCTAATGTTAGTCCGCCCTATGCATAGGTGATTGTGGACCAAGACACCCGAATGTGTGCCATGCATACGCTAGAGGCAACTAGTGGTTGGCAGAATGTGGGACACCTAGACATCCTAAGGTGGACCATGCATGCACATCGGACTTGTATGTGGGAGAGCCAGGGGTACCAAATGTATCTTTTTCCTTTCCCCTAGATGATAGTGTATCTCGCAAGTGAACGGACTGGGTGGGTGTAGACGACCCGGCCCATTGGGAAGGGATGTGATAGTGGACTCCCTTGAAGAAGTGAAGTATATAAGGTAGGTCAAGGGGCCCACTAGGGAATGGGTCAAAGGGATCAACAAAGGTATGACCCCTTGTGGTGGGTTCCCACAAGTCACGGCCCCACGTATGGAAGTCTTGAAGGTGTAGATGGTCACCATCATGCAGTGTGGTAGGTGGGACGGTGATCATATGTAGAAAGTATGATTCCTCCCTCGGATAAAAGGGTATGAAGTCCGGCTCAGTCGACATGGGGAGGAATAAGAGAATTTCCGTGGTGACACAACCCACGGTGCACACGGAGGTAATGGACCCTATGGCCGGGTAGGTGAAGCTACGACTAGTGGGTTGGTCGAAGCCTCGGGCCAATAAGTGCGTCAACTTCCATTGCCATCCTAAACCCAAAATAAGGTCACCCAATGTATCAACATGGTGACTAGACCGGAATGTCGTGTGGTAGGAGTTGACGGGCACTAGAGGTAAGGTGGTATCCATGGATGGGTAAGGAAGTGGGATGAAGCCATCTTTGAGACAATTAAGAAGTGGCTCGGTTATAAAAAGCGTACCCGTTAGAAACACGGGTGGCTCGGGCTTTTGTGGCTCCAAACAAGAGGGTTCCGAATAAGGTTCGGAAGTAGAGGGTGGCAAAGGAGCACTCACGGGTGGTGAAGAGGCACGTGTCCTTTCTAACCAATCCGAAAATATTTTCTCGATTTCATCAAAGGTGCGGGTTGGAGTAGGGACCTCGTGGTGGACTCGCTCCTCGTCTCTTGGCTCGGGTGTGGACCTAGGCTCGGCTAGAAGCGGGGCTTCCACTTGGTGGAAGGTGACTTGGCAGACCACTTGATTGGGGTTGCTTTGGAGGGCTTGGATGGGGGTGAAGGGGCGGGGTTGGTTGGAGGTGTGGCCCACTTGATTGCGGGTGAGTTGGTGGGGTTGGCTAGTGGTATGACCCCCGTGGTTAGAGGTAGGTGGGAGGGGAAGATAGACCCTCCTAAGCACTCTCTTCATGTCCCATCATGACTCGATGGGCCCTTGTCTCCTAATCTGCCTCAAGCATTCAATGTCTCTCCACTTTTCGGCCGCCTCGTGGAGGAGCCTCTCCTTGGCAAAATAGAATTGCCCAGCTTCGGACATGGTATAACAATCAAAGTATGTGTCCATGGCGGCCTCCCACTTGAGGTAGTCGCCCGTGTCATTGGAGCCATAAAAATCCGAGGCTTCGGTCGTACGGAAGTGGAGAGGATGGTTGCCAAGCCCATGGGTGGACCAACGGTCATATCGATTGGGCGACCGGGAGTCCAATGGAAATGGGGAGCTGTAAGAGGGACATGAAGACACTTGGACAAGACACTAGACACGACTATGCAAGGTTGGAATGCACTAACTAATGCACACTAAGGATCCTAGAATTAAACCAAGACTCGGTACGTGACCGAGTTAATCAATCCGCACTCGCGCAAGTGTGCGGCCTTCCCGATAGGCGTAGCCTAACGTTCGGACAACACCTTTTGATACTTCGATTAATGGTATGCAGATGTGACGCTTAGACCGACTTAGATAATGACTAGACATAAATGACACTTTTTTTCCACCAGACTACCCTAGACTCAACTGGCGCTCTGATACCAAATTGATGCGAGACGGACACGCTACCTGGGACTCTTGCTCGCGATCATCCCTAAGCGAGGGAAGACGTGGACCGTGCGCGGTTGAGAAACCGGCAGTGAGTCTCGGTTATCAGCCTTTTCCGCGTTAACTCAGATTGAGTCACGGGACGATACACTCACTCACTCTTGCAGCGGTGATACAAATGATATAACGGGCTAATAACCTATCACATGTAGCAGCATTCAAAAATATACGGGTAAAGCAAAATGCGATAAAGAGTGGGAGCGAGTTTAACTCCGCGCTCTGGGCGTGGGGAAGATGATCCCGGCCAAGATAGTAACTCCTGGTTAAACAATTATTACAATAATTACAGAAATGGTTTCTACTGCCCACTCCACACAGGGAGGTAACGGGATACAAATGGGCCCCGGGAGGACCGAACTTGGGTTGACGGGCAACTTTCGATATAGCTTTAGCGACACGCGTATTCACGAACGTGGGGCCCACGTGCTCATCGGTGGGTCCGAGTGGGCCCGGAGTGGTACCGCTGTGACGTTGGCTCCTAGAGAGGCGCTCCCTGGGATGGCGGTACGCTGGTTCACCTCGTGGGAGGCGAGTCGGCTCCGGTCTCACTTGTTGACCGTGCTGCACACGGATCTGAAGTTACTGTTTTACAGCGCGCGACCCTGCGAGATCCTTTGCTGCAATCACTCCCGACGTTGGATCCACGCACAAGAGGTATCGTTGGAAAGATATTTTAAAATGATTTGATCTAGGGCCAGAGAAATAATTTTGAATTTCTCAGATCTGGTCTTGACCGATTTTACAAGCTGCTGTTGGACAGGACCCAAAATCTCAGGGCAGAAGTGATTTTTCCTAAGAGTTGGCGTTGACCGTGACTCAAATGACAGATCTTAAACTTGGACGCTTCATGAAAGTTGTAGAGGATGGAACAAGAAACACGGGGATAATTTTTATGAAAGGTTTGGTGGAGGAGTCGATTTTGTGGAAATTTTATACTGACTGGGGGTCGGATCTGAACCGCAGAGGACAGAAAAGATTTGGGAGAAGACAACAAGTTTTAAAAATATAAAAAAGACTTTAGACATTACAAGAAAATTCGTGGATGATGGGGGTGGTGGATAGAACTCCCAATAAAATTGGTGACCCAAGAAAATAAGGGAAAGGGGGTCTAAACTTGGAAACACAAGGTTGCTGTGACAGGATCTGAACAGAAGACAAAATTGGAAGGTGGAAATATATGAAAATGGAAAAATAGCAAACGAAAGGTAAATGATCAGATTTTTTTTTTGGAGGCTGGGGTGGACGAGGATGACTCACCATCTAAGTTTGGACTCGATCTGAGCTCCTGATGGAGAGTTAAAATTCGAGCTTTGATGCCCTATTCTGATGTAGATAGAACTCCGGCGATGATGAAGGCGGTGCGATGGCGGTTCGAGGGCGGCGGCGGTGGCAGAAGAAATAGAATTCAGAGGGGCTGAGGAGAAGGAAGAAGGGCATCACACCAAAGATTTATCAGAAATCCATCTGCAAGATGGGGAGGGAGAGAGGAGGAGGGCGCACCCTTCTTTGGCTCCAACCAAATTCACAAATTTTCTCTTCATTAATCCTTACAAAACACTATACATGGGTTTATATAGAAGGGGAGGAAGGGGGAGGGGGTTGGAATTCGTGGGAGAGAGGGGAGGGGTAGCATTTTCTTCCCTCATGTGGTCAATTGGCCTAAAAATATAAAATACAAAATGTCATTTTAATGGGGGGCACCCCCTTGACTTAATGGGAGGCATCTTGGACATTTTGTAACACTTGTCCCCCTTTGAATGTCAAACCATCGAGAAGCCCACCTTGGACCTTTGACTGACCCCACCTGGGCCCTAAGACTTAGGTGGACCAATAGGAAAGAGTGTGAGGGCCCCTTGCTGGACCTACTAGACTTTTGCACAAAAACCCCCTAAAACCTGAAGACTCACATTTTGGCTTATAAAGCCTTACAATTACAAACCTACTTCCCAAGGCTATAAATGCAAACTAAAAAGACACAAATACAAAAATAAAAGTTAGTGCCCGGTGTAGATTCCCATCAACTTCCCTAAATCACTCCAGATATTGTGGATCTGGTCCCTAGGCTATCCTTGACCATCCTTAACACATATATACATCTTATTGGAGTTGTAAACCTAGAGATTAAAGTGAGATCTAAAATATTATTTTTGGTTCTAACCCTTGTAAGTGCAGGACGCGGGCAGCTACTCCAGGGCTTCTTCCACATTGTTCTGGGTGTGAAAGGGAAAGGAAGAAGGTTGATTCAAGTCTCCAATCGATCCTTTACTAGAAGCTACGTGGGTAATCAAGTTACAACCATAGTTCGTGCAAGAATCATTCGTCTTTCATCAAGAACCATCCTCAAACTATAGAAGCATTCAACTACCATCAAAGGAGAGAAAGGGGGAGCTCTAATCAATGCAAAATCTTCTTCATTCTTCACTTTCAAAGTCCTTTTGATTGAGCTTGAATATCTATTGTAACAATTAACATTTTGAATCGGATATCTGTGTGTTTGCTCATGTTCGGAGACACGAGCGTGTGTGTGGTAGCCCAGATCAGGTGCCGTGTGTATGTTTGATGTCCTTGATACGTGTAGCGGAAAGTGAGATAGAAGGGGGGGATGAATAGATCACTCCCAAAATCAATACAACACAGACCCGATTACTCAACCCCTCCAATTGCAGTGAAGAGGATTTCGGAGACATGCAACAAAGATGACATGTGTAAGAAATGAGATCGAGAAATCTGCCCACAGTGAAGTAATGTGACAAGTAGATGGAGAGCAACACAATGTAAACAGGCAAACCACATAAGAGACTGGGAAATTTTTAGGTGGTTCGATTGCTGTCCGCAATCTACGTCCACCCCTTACTCAAGAGTAAGGTTTCCTTGCAATATAGAGTCGCACACAGTAGACTTAGTCTGCAACAACCGCTGCCAAATAGCTTGCCCTGAGGAATGGCCTCCTCAGTCTTCTGATCAACCAGAAGAAAACACTGGAGAACCAATCTCCCTTCCTTTGCACGTAGCAAAGGGGACCCTGTGCAGTTACTCCCAAGCAACTCACACAACCAGAGGATCGAACCTCTCTTCCTCCAAGACAATGGAGGGAACTGGAGAACCTCTCCCTTCCTCCGAATAGTGGAGGGTAACAATATGGAATGAAGATAAATAAAAATTTGAAAACAAAACAATCGATGAACGATAATCTTCTCTAGAAACCAAAAGTAATATAGCTTCCGTAGAAGCAAATCTTCACGATCACAAACACTTCTCTCTCTCAGAAATTTTTTTCTCTCAGCTCTGGATGGAGTAGGCTTTCTCTGGTTTTCTCTGCTCTCACGCTGCTCTTCTTTCTCACTGTTCCATCCTCTTTCGAACCCTTTTCCTCAGCATATATATATATCTGATCCAGAACCTTAGGCGTGCGGATACCACATTTCCCGCCCAAAGATGTTGAGGTACGTGTGAGAATGTTCTGGACGTCTATCTACCTCGGATCACGTGCTATATTTCTGGTGAATGCACAGACAAATTGTCAGAGAAGAAATGTATATTTTGTCATACACTTAGCACAATTCGTATTGGTGTATAGAGTAAAAAGCCAGAAACTACACTGAGTCAAAAGTGTACGCATCGGCTAAGACGGACATGACAAGCACCGACTTGGAATGAATCAGAAGATGCACAAATCTACGTTAGCTGTCTACAGGACTTGCACCGAGTCTAATAACACATGAAACAGGAACTGCACTGACTTCGTTGCTACAAAGAAGTGTATAGGCCTTACTATGCACCGAACATGAATTTGTTTTAAGCCAGGCATGCACCGTGTGGTGTTCCAATGCCTTTGACTAACCACAATATGCACGGACTTCATGTTATTCAGAAGATAAAAGTATGCACCGAGTCGGGATATGCAGTCCAGGCAGGAGCTGCACCAAGATGACAAAAGGAAGTACAAGACAAGGCTTGCACCGAGATGTATTTGCACTGAGATGAAGGATCGACCAGCCTGACCAATGCATTCTGGTGAAGAATTGCACCGATTCAAAAAGTTTCAGCGACCTCAAGAGGTGAGATGCAGAGACAGAATATGCACGGACCTTAATGCTCACGACCTAGAGAAATGCACAAGGACAACATATGAATAGCAAAACCTGTGCATGACCAAGGACTTGCAACGAGACAAGTTCTTTATGTGAAAGATGTAGAACTAGCACTGACTCAATATGCATTAAGCAAAAGAGCGAATAATATGTAATGCATGGACCTAAATGATGCTATTAGCACGTACCCCCTCCATGCTTAGAAACAAATAAATGCGCCGTAAAAGAACAAATTGATCTAGAGATAAAAAAATTTGATTTATAGTGTGAGACATCATCAAAACCGTAGTGATGCAACAATCTCCCCCTTTTTGATGATGGCAACACTATGAATCAAGTAATATTGGGGCATTAAAACCAATCAAGAGCAAGCGAATCATGCAGACAAGCCAAACACAACTTCTGAGACTCTTCTCTCTCCAAAACCACTCCCCCACAACTCACTCTCAGAAGACCTGTTCATAGTAGCAAGACCTCTCTCAGATATTGCATGACTTTTCTCCCCCTTTGACATCATCAAAAGGAAATGAAAGATATATGAAATTGCTGGAGACATGAGGAAAAAGTACAGTGACTTCTTAGTGTAGAAAGACTCAAGAGCATATCTTAAGAGAATAAGTGAGGTGCTAAACTCAAGTGAAGATTCTTGAACTCCGATAAACAATAGAGAATTAGAATGAGAGGAAAGTTTATCCACATACATGGTATATGATGTAGAGCAGGGATGAGCAAGTATGGCAAGACATTGCTGAACAAATAACAATCCTCAGTAGACGACAAGAGACAAAATCAGAGAAGGTGTTCTCATGGTATTGAGGACAAGCAATCCAGTAAATTGCATAAAGATAAGGGATTTTATGATGATTTTCAAGAAGACCAATGAGTAAGTTGGTAAATCACACTTTTGACATTAGGGAGACACCTTGATCAGAGGCCTGAATCCCCAGTTACTCAATGTGAGTACCTCATTACCTCTCCTTTTTGAAGAACAGAGTTAGTAACTGTGGCTTTTGACATGAGGAAACACCTTGATCAGAGGCCAGAGTCCCCAGTTACTCACCACCTTATCACCATTGCTCTGCGATGATCAGAAATATTAAGGTCATTTTGCAAAAAAAAATTTTTTTTTTAACATTTGACACCTCATGACATAGGAATAACTTCACATCATTGATGAAGCTCCTAGTTTTTCAGTAATCAAACCATAGACCTTTGTTCATTTAGTTGATCCCTTATGTTGTGGAGATGGAATGATTGAAGATAATACCAGAAGGACTGTTTCTTGAAGTGAATCTTGAAGTCTAGATTTCAAGTTGTTCTGGACAGATATCAAGACATACAGGTTTTAGCCTTAACCGGAATCATTGACAATGTAGGAAGATATACTTTGAATACTTAATCCAAATCTCTGATGGACTATAAAGGGAAGATTCTAGCTGGACTTTAGTAACACGGACTTATAGACTTAAGTGATGAGTGAGATTCCACTGTCTGAGAGAGAACCGCACTCATTCAGTCATGAGAACCAGCAATGACACACATCTGGTCAATCTTTTGAATCAGTCAAAATCACTACCTATCCAGCTCTCCCTTAGAAAACTAACCAGCAGACACACAGAACTCCCCCTCACAATAAGGACAGACTTCTCACACAGCCTCTTGCCAAGATAGAACAATTCATTATCAGGAGATTAGCAATTAAGATAATTTGAATAAGCTTAATTCTCTCCTTAATGTGGTGAATTTGTCATTGTCTAGAGGCTTGGTGAAGATATCAGCAATTTGATTAGCAGTGCCTACGTGAATCAGTTCAAAGTTACTCTTAGAAACCTCATCTCTTATGAAATGATGTCTTATTTCTATGTGTTTGGTACGGGAATGCAAAACATGATTCTTGGCTAGGTTGATGGCACTGGTATTATCACAATAAATAGGTGTGCACCCCAGGTCTACTTGATAGTTCTGAAGCTGATGTTTAATCCAAATGACTTGTGTACCACAGCTCCCTGCAGCCACATATTCATCCTCTACAGTGGAGAGTGCCACATAATGTTGTTTCTTGGAACCCCAAGACACTAAACACCCACCTAGAAATTCACAGTGACCACTAGTGCTTTTCCTATCTAGTTTACACCCGGCATAATCTACATCTTTGTATGCAACTAAATCAAGTGTGTGTGATGCAGGAAACCATAAACCAAGAGTGTGTGTAGCAGACAGATATATGAAAATTCTTTTCACTACAACTAAATGTAATTCAGTGGGTCTAGATTGATACCTTGCACACATTCCTACACTGAACTATATATCAGGTCTTGAGGCTGTCAAATAAAGTAGAGATCCAATCATACCTCGATAGAGCTTGGCATCTATTTCTTTACCTGTCTCATCTGCATCCAGTGAGGTATTGGTACCCATTGGTGTTGTAATGTGCTTCAAGTTGTTCATGCTAAACCACTTGAGAATTTCCAATGTGTACTTGGTCTGGTTGATGAAGCATCCATCCTCTAACTGTTGTACCAGCAAGCCAAGGAAATACTTTAGTTCACCTACCAAACTCATTTCAAATTCAGCAGACATCAATTTAGAAAATTCATTACATAGTTCAGAGCTAGTTGACCCAAACACAATATCATCTACATATACCTGAACTATGATGAGGTCTTTATTTGTACTCTTGGAAAATAAAGTTTAGTCTACCTTACCTTTGTGGTAGCCCTTGCTGATCAGAAATTCTGTCAGTCTTTCATACCATGCTCGAGGAGCCTGCTTTAGACCATACGTGGCTTTGTTTAACCTGAAAACTTGGTTAGGTTGGGGAGGAAACTGAAATCCGGGGGGTTGTTCAACGAAAACCTCTTCCTTGATAACTCCATTTAAAAAGGCACTTTTCACATCCATTTGTTGGAGTTTTATATTCTTAGAACATGCAAATGCTAACAATATTCTTATTGCTTCCATCCTAGCAACAGGTGCATAGGACTCATTGAAATCAACTTCAAATTCCTGACAGTAGCCTTTGGCTACTAGTCTGACTTTATTTCTAAAAATGATTCTCTCTTCATTCATTTTATTCTTAAACACCCACTTAGTTCCTATGACATTAGAATTTTCTGGTCTTGGGACTAACTCCCAGACATTATTTCTTTCGAACTGTCCTAACTCCTCACACATAGCATTAACCCAAGATTGATCAGCTAAGGCCTCTTCTACAGATTTGGGTTCAATTTGTGAGACCAAAGCAATTAGGTCTTGGTTATTAACATTCCTAAAGTGAGACCTAGTTCTAAGAGGATCTTCAAGGTTGCCTAAGATGTTATCTATTGGGTGATCTTTAAGATATCTAACATTTATTGAAGACTCACTTGTTTCAGCTGGCCCTTCCTGGTTGGGAGGATTTGATGTTTCATTCGGCTGAGCCTTCTCTTCTTCTTTGTCTTCTAGGAATTCCTTGCTTGGAATCCCTGTCAATATCTTCAATGTTAGTAGCACCTTTTTCTTCACCAAAAATGATGTGTAGAGACTCTTCAACTTTCTGATCAGTTATGTTAAAGACCCTATATGCTCTTGACACTTCAGAGTATCCTAAAAATATTCCAGGACAGCTTTTAGCATCAAACTTATCTAAGTCTTTCTTGTCATTATTATGGATAAAGCATTTAGCTCCAAAAATCTTGAAATGATCCAAAATTGGTTTCTTACCTTTCAATAGCTCATAGAGGGGTTTTCTTGTGAATTGGTCTTACCATGGCCCTGTTGATTGTATAAGTTGCTGTATTGGCCGTCTCTGCCCAAAACTTTCTTGGTAGTTGACTCTCAATCAGCATGGTTCGGGCCATCTCCACAATAGTTCTATTTCTTCTCTCCACAATTCCATTCTGCTCCGGTGTCCTGGGAGAAGAAAACTTGTGTGTTAGTCCCTCTCTTTCACAAAGATCAGAAAACATGGAGTTTTCAAATTCACCTCCATGGTCAGATTGAATTGAACAAATCTTATGTTTTCCTTCTTGTTTGACCTTATTGAAAAATTGTTTAAACTTTTGAAAAGCATCATTTTTACTGGCTAAGAAAAAGATCCATGAAAATCTAGAGTGGTCATCAATGATCACATAACCAAACCTACTTCCATTAAGACTCTGAGTTCTAGTAGGACCAAAGAGGTCCATATGGAGAAGTTCCATTGGTCTAGAGGACAATGGCTCAGATCTTAGCTTGAAGGACTTTCTGGTCTGTTTGCCTAGAGTACAGGCATCACAGATTTTTGAAATAGAATTAAACTTGATTTTAGGCATGCCTCTAACTAAATCATGCTTGATCAATTTATTCAAAGTAGAAAAACTAGCATGGCCTAAACGTCTATGCCAATCAAAAGCATCACCTTCAGAATTAGCAGATAAGCAGAGATTAGATTCAGACTCAACATCTAAGTCTACCATGTAGACATTATTGGTCCTGTTGGCTACAAATTTAACCACATCAGAATTTATTTCAAAAATTTTGCATGAGTTATTGTCAAACACAACTATGTGACCCTTGTCACATAATTGACTAATGCTAATCAGATTGTGTTGAAGACCTTCCACAAGTAAAACTTTCTCAATAGAGTTTGTGGAAGACTTACCAACGGTGCCAACCCCAATGATCTTACCTCTGTTCTTTCCTCCAAATTTGACCAAACCCCCTACCTTCATTTCTAACTTGCCGAACTTGGATCGGTCTCCTGTCATGTGCCTGGAGCAGCCACTGTCGAGGTACTATTTGTTGTTCTCAGCTGCCAGGCAAACCTACACAAACGAAATCAAGCAATGTGATTTGGAACCCAAGATGAGTTGGGTCCAAAGACATCATTCAAATCTTTAAGCAGATGTTTAGGAATCCAGAATTGTTTCAACTTGGTTTTCTCTTGCACCTTAATTTCGGGTCTATTGAAGTTGTGAGCAGATTTATGTCCAGCTGGTCTGGAGAAATGAAATCTATTCCAGTTATTAGGCTTCTCATCCCTCGGATATCTCCTGTGCGCTTGTTGATTATCATGTTTTTGAGGGTGAGTGTTGCTTCTCCAGTAACTCCTGTTCGGACCCATTCGTTTATAGTAGTCCCAGCTTTTATTCTGATTTATTTGCTTGGTCCAGCTACCACTTATGTTCTGGTGAGTGGGCTTAGTGAAGTTCTTCACAAAATTCATTCCTATTTTAGATGGTCGTCCAGCATTATTTGTTAAATTTTCTTTTGGATGCTAAACACTTTGACTGCTATTTGAGCTGGATGGTGTGTCTAGCTTCTCTTTTCCCTTCTCTGGGCAGAAGGTAGTGGTCTTGAACTGAAAGGGTCTCTTGTTAGTTGGGTCATAGCCTAAACCCTCCTTATTGAAATTAACCCTTGTTCCTAGTATAGAATCCAGATTTTTTTTCCTTGAACAAATTTTTCTAAAACCTTCTGTTTGTCTTCCAGCTCTCTTTGCAGAGACTCAGAGTTTTTTAAAAGTTCAGTGTTCACTTTCTTAACAACTTTATATTTCTCTGTGATCACACTATTTTCATTTAGACTTTCTTCAATTTTGATCTTGAGTTCATTGAGCTGTGTGTGAATTTCCTAGTTTTCTAATTTGTGCTTTTCATTTTCCTTTTTCAGAGAAGTCATTTCTTCTAATTCTTCCTTTAATGTCTGATTTTCCTTACTGATTTGCGTTAGTTCTTCAATATTGGTATTGAATTTTCTCTTCAGAACCCTATGCTCTTTACTGAGTGAATTGAACTTGACTAACAGTTCAGCATAGGCATCTTCCCAGTCATCAATAGAAAAATTCTCAAAGACATTTGTTACCTCCTCTTCGCTGTTTGCCATCAGGCAAATTCCTTCTTCATCCTCCTCTGAGGAATTGGCTTCCGGATCTTCTTCCTCATCGCTCCACGTGCAGACCATTGCCTGTGGCTTCTTCTTCTGCACCTTCGAGCTCTTCTTCTGAAAGTTGGGACCCTTCTTCTGAAGATCAGGGCAGTCCCCTTTCATGTGTCCAGGTTTCCTGCAATGAAAACATGTAATTCTCTTAGTACTCCTATCTTTATCATTGCTGGAATCAAAGTTCTTACTAGAAGGGTGTGACTTCTTCCTCCTAAAAGTCTTTCCCTTAGACCTTAAGAATTTTCTGAATTGTCGAGTGAGCATTGCTTGCTCCTCCTGGTCGAGATCTGACAATCCGTCAGACTCGCAACTGCTACTCCCGCTGCTGCTACTTCCTTTGCTGCGGGACGCCTTGAGGGCAATATTCTTGCCCTTCCTGTCACTTCCTTCACCATTCCTTTTAAAATTCATCTCGTACGTCATAAGGGATCCTATAAGTTCGGTGACTGTCATAGTCGTCAGATCCCTTGACTCTTCTATCACAATGGCCTTAGTGTGCCATGTAGGGGTTAGAGATCTAAGTATCTTCCTGACTATATCTCCCTCAGCCATCTCTTTCCCAAGCCCCTTAAGACTATTTGTGATCAGAGACAATCTGGCATACATCTCAGTTATGGTCTCCTCTGATTTCATCTTAAACATCTCA
The DNA here is from genome assembly GCA_022559845.1 of Amorphophallus konjac. NCBI lineage: Eukaryota > Viridiplantae > Streptophyta > Magnoliopsida > Alismatales > Araceae > Amorphophallus > Amorphophallus konjac. The sequence goes on along the minus strand of CM040118.1, from coordinate 239,333,673 downwards.
TATTCAGAGGTGAAGAGATTTACCTTCGTTGCTTTCACTTGAGCTGTACCTTCGTAGATTAATTCCAGCTCATCCCACATTTTCTTGGCCGTCTTATATGCTGAGATGCGGGCGTATTCGTCTGGGTGTACAGCACATTGGATGATGTTCAGGGCCGTCCAGTTGAGTGACGATAGCTTGACATGATCATCTGTCCATGCGTCCTCGTTCGGTGGCAGATCATATGGCCCTGTAGTGATCACCCTCCACAGCTTGTGGCTCTGCGCCCTGATGAATACCTCCATCCTATTTTTCCAGAAAAGATAATTGTTACCATCAAAGAACGGAGGACGGCTGATAGATTGTCCCTCAGTCATGAAGCTTCGAGGACCATTAGGATTACCCTGACCGTTGGCCCACATGATGAAAACCTGCTCTGATACCAATTGATACGTGTAGCGAAAAGTGAGATAGAAGGGGGGGATGAATAGATCACTCCCAAAATCAATACAACACAGACCCGATTACTCAACCCCTCCAATTGCAGTGAAAAGGATTTCGGAGACAGGCAACAAAGATGACAGGTGTAAGAAATGAGATCGAGAAAGCCGCCCACAATGAAGCAATGTGACAAGTAGATGGAGAGCAACACAATGTAAACAGGCAAACCACAGAAGAGACTGGAAATTTTTAGGTGGTTCGATTGCTGTCCGCAATCTACGTCCACCCCTTACTCAAGAGAGTAAGGTTTCCTTGCAATATAGAGTCGCACACAGCAGACTCAGTCTGCAACAACCGCTGCCAAACAACTTGCCCTGAGGAACAGCCTCCTCAGTCTTCTGATCAACCAGAAGAAAACACTGGAGAACCAATCTCCCTTCCTTTGCACGCAGCAAAGGGGACCCTGTGCAGTTACTCCCAAGCAACTCACACAACCAACGGATCGAAACTCTCTTCCTCCAAGACAATGGAGGGAACTGGAGAACCTCTCCCTTCCTCCGAACAGTGGAGGGTAACAATATGGAATGAAGATAAAGAAAAACTTGAAAACAAAACAATCGATGAACGATAATCTTCTCAAGAAACCAAAAGCAATATAGCTTCCGTAGAAGCAGATCTTCACGGTCACAAACACTTCTCTCTCTCAAATTTTTTTTCTCTCAGCTCTAGATGGAGTAGGCTTTCTCTGGTTTTCTCTGGTCTCACGCTGCTCTTCTTTTTCACTGTTCCATCCTCTTTCGAACCCTTTTCCTCAGCATATATATATATATCTGATCCAGAACCTTAGGCATGTGGATACCACGTTTCCCGCCCAAAGATGTTGAGGTACGTGTGAGAATGTTCTGGACGTCTATCTACCTCGGATCACGTGCCATATTTCTGGTGAATGCACAAACAAATTGTCAGAGAAGAAATGTATATTTTGTCATACACGTAGCACAATTCGTATTGGTGTATAGAGTAAAGAGCCAGAAACTGCATTGAGTTAAAAGAGTAAGCATCGGCTAAGACGGACATGACAAGCACCGACTTGGAATGAATCAAAAGATGCACAAATCTACGTTAGCTGTCTACAGGACTTGCACCGAGTCGAATAACACGTGAAACAGGAACTGCACTGACTTCGTTGCTACAGAGAAGTGTATAGGCCTAACTATGCACCGAACATGAATTTGTTTTAAGCCAGGCATGCACCGTGTGGTGTTCCAATGCCTTTGACTAACCACAAGATGCACAGACTTCATGTTATTCAGAAGATAAAAGTATGCACCGAGTCAGGATATGCAATCCAGGCAGGAGCTGCACCAAGATGACAAAAGGAAGTACAAGACAAGGCTTGCACCGAGATGTATTTGCACTGAGATGAAGGAACAACCAGCCTGACCAATGCATTCTGGTCAAGAATTGCACCGATTCAAAAAGTTTCAGCGACTTCAAGAGGTGAGATGCAGAGACAGAATATGCACGGACCTTAATGCTCACGACCTAGAGAAATGCACAAGGACAATATATGAATAGCAAAACCTGTGCATGACCAAGGACTTGCACCGAGGCAAGTTCTTTATGTGAAAGATGCAGAACTAGCACTGACTCAATATGCATTAAGCAAAAGAGCGAATAATATGTAATGCACGGAGCTAAATGATGCTATTAGCACATACCCCCTCCATGCTTAGAAACAAATAAATGCGCCGTAAAAGAACAAATTGATCTAGAGATAAAAAAAAATTGATTTATAGTGTGAGACATCATCAAAACCGTAGGGATGCAACAGTTCTATACAGCGTGTGTGTGGCTCACTTCATAGTGGAGCGTTAATCCTCACGCGTGAGGGGTGGACGTAGGGGACATGTTTGTGTAACCGAACAACCTAAAAATTATGTGCTCCCTGTGTGGTTTGATCTTTCGTCTATACATACGAGTGGGCCTTGCGTTGAGTAGAGTGTTTTTCGTTATGTTATAGATACTTAGCATCCCATTCATTTGTATTTGCGTGAGAGATCATATTCGGGTGAGAATGAGAGCTTGTATGTTTTGAATCCATTATGATCTATGTTCTAATGTTTTTCTAACAAGCATCTCATTCGTTAAAGAATTTTTTTGGGTCAATCAATTCACCCCTCCCCTCTTGATTGCCACCATTCGGGACACAACAAGATGACTTCTTCTACATAGCAACAACCGCAATCGCAGTAGCATGATGCAGAGGAGGATGAAGAAGAAGAAGCAACTGCAGCAGGAATCGACTGCAGTCCACGAACGGTAACAATAGCCCACGCTCGATCAGCAAAGGAAGAAGAAGACAAGGTGTTCCTTACGGCAGTAGGATGCAAGAGGAAAAAGAGGACGTCGACATAGGGTCACGAACAACAGTAGCAAAGGATGCTTCTGCATTGATCAGGGGTCTTATTTATAGGAGTTTTTGGCTCTAAGAGTCCTACTTGATCTTAGAATCCTATTAGGTTTTAAAGTTCTCATATTAATCTCCTCCTTGCCATATCCACAATTGCTTCGCTGTTAGACTTAAACCCTAATCTCCCATGCATCTCTTCAAACGTAATAAGGGTTTAGTGTAACCCAAAGCCCCTCTTATACTAGTAATTATATATATACCCTTTAAGGCCCCTTTTGCTACCCGTAAGGCCCATTAGGATGGATTTTTGGTTTTTATCCATTGTTGGGCTTTTAGTATAGTTTGTATTTTTGGGTTTCATTATTTTAAGTCTATTTATAGTCTATATTATATATATATACATATATATATATACATATATATATATATACATACATATATATATATATATATATATATATATATATATTATTTGGGGTGCTACAACATGATTATATGCGTGCTTGATATGGCTAATCAAATGAAAAGATCTAGTTACATGCACTTGTGTTGTCTTCTGTTATTATCCTTGCTTTATTATTATTCTTAGTCAACTTTCATTTAACCATTTTGCTTTAGTTAAATGTCTCTTTAAAGATTCAATCATTACTTTTCTGATGTGTTTTCGTTAGTACATTGAAATTGTGTTAAATGGTTAATTACTTAAAGTCTGCCTGGCATATAGATATAATTCCTACTGAGCTCTTGCTCACCGAATTTTCTCAACATTTTTTAGGTAGCTTGGATGAGGACCTGCAATCAGACGGGGAAGGGCGTAAGTGACCATAGAGCGTTCCAGACTAGATGTCCTATCGTGTTCTGTCTTTTCTTTTCCTTAATTATAGTCAAGATTGAGTCCATGTGATGTGGTTAGATTAGTCAAATGGATGAGATGTCGATGTAAAGTTAAAATTTCATTTTAGAGAAGTTCATAAGTGTTGATGTAATGGAATTTTGATTTACCAATAAAGTTGAAATTTTTATGGGCTAATTTTGGTCCTTGTGGTTTAGTCTCTTATGGCTAAATACCACGCTCTGATTGACATGAATGATATAACTGCTACGTTCCAATTTTCTGCATCGCGACGTGACATTTTTTGTGGTATTAGAGCCTAGTTCTTTTTAGACCCTAGGTTCTTCAATAGAAGTTCTAGAGCGTCATTAAGATACATGACATTGGTAGTACCTTAAGATCAAACCTAGAGAGATTGGGTAGAGCCATGGGCTAAGTTCGACTAAATACGTGTGCTAATAAATGAGTCCTAAGTGAATTAATTAAGCATTCTTAATCTTTTCTCGTTGCTTGTAGGTACCAACTACTTCCTACAATGGCCGCGGAGCGTGCTCAGTGGAGAGAGATGCAACGCATGGTGCATGGCCTGACCCAGATTTTACTGCAAGTAGCATAAGGCGGTGCTCATCATGGCACAAGCGACCTCCATCAGAATTTTTGTGGCATGAATCCCTCTAAGTTCAGCGGTTCTCCTGACCCAGATGAGGCCGAGCACTGGGTCAAGGAGATGGATCACATCTTCCGAGTTATGCAGTGCAGCGACCAAGAGAGGGTGTTGTTGGCAACTTTTCAGTTAGAGAGAGATGCTCGAGTCTTGTGGGAGTCTGTCAAGCCAACTTTACTGAATGGCCAGGTTTTGTGGGAGGACTTTCTTGAGCACTTCAACAATAAGTACTTTTTTGATTGCGTGGAAGAGAAGAAGGTTGGGAAATTTTCCTCACTGAGGTAGAGGAATCTATTTGTCATTGAGTATGAAGTGAAAATTTTCAGGTTATCTTGTTATGCGCCGCATTTAGTCTATCTTGAGAAGATGAAGGCCAAGCATTTTCTGAACAGGTTACGACTACAATATATCAATCAACTAGCGCCATTGGGAATTCATACCTTTGTTGAGATTGTGAGGATGGCACAGGTATTGGAAGACACAATGGAGATGACCAACTGGATCAAAGGGAAGGACAAGAGAAGTGAGCAACTCACTATCTCCAGAAATTTTAAGCCAACTCCCGACAAGAAGAGGCCCAATGGCGGGCATACTTTTTCCAAAGACAAGAACCCTATTGAGAGGGATAAGAAGGCTGCACCGACTACCTCGTCCAAGATAGTCTGCAAGTTTTATGAAAGGATGGGTAATAAGGTAGAGGAGTGCTGGAGGAAACTTGGCGCATGTTTGCGATGTGGGAGTCGGGACCATCGGATCCCGGAATGTCCGCTTATTTCTGATCAAGCTCCACCTGAGAAGCAACAGGGCAACCAGAGGCGTCAGGGTAGGCTCCAGGCCCTCCGAGATGTTGAGACCATCGAGGAGGGTGGTATTGTGGAAGGTACCCTCACTATTAATTCCAAGTCTACGTTTGTTCTTTGCGATACTGGAGCTATGCATTCATTTATTTCTCAAGACTCTGCTGATTCTTTATCTATGAAAACTGTGTTGATGGAATCTCATCTTATGATAAATACCCCTATTGGACTGGGACCAGAGATTAAGTATATTTATTATTCTACTGAAGTATTGGTCAATAACTATAATTTGCCTGCCAATTTGGTGTGTATGAAGATGGAAGGCTATGATGCGATCTTAGGGGCTGATTGGTTAGTTAGGCATGGTGCTAGCATCCATTGTATGTCGGGTTTAGTGTCTTTTTCTGGGCACCCTGAGTTTTCTTTTTCTGGCATTAAGCATTTTAAGTCTGTGCCTCTTATTTTGACACTCCGGGCTGATAGGTTGATCAGGAAGGGGTGTCAGGCGTTTTTGGCTTTGGTCACTTTGACCGAGAGAAAAGACTTGGAGTTGAAGGGTATTCCTATTGTTAAGGATTTTTCTGATGTGTTTCCTGAGGAATTGTCAGGTCCTCCCCCGGAGAGGGAGGTTACTTTTTCTATCAATTTGATTCCTAATGCTGCACCAGTTTCTAAGGCTCCTTGCCGAATGTCCCCTGCTAAGCTGAAGGAGTTAAAGGAGCAGTTGCTAGAGCTGTTAGAGAAGGGATTTATTTGTCCGAGCATGTCTCCTTAGGGAGCACCTATTCTTTTTGTAAAGAAGGAGGATGGATAGTTGAGGCTGTGTATAGATTGCCGTCAGTTGAATCAGCTCACTATTAAGAACAAGTACTCGCTACTGAGGATCAATGTGTTGTTCGATCAGATATCAGGAGCTCAGTATTTGTCGAAGATTGATTTCAGGCCGGGTTATCGTCAATTGAGAATCAAGGATGAGGATATCTACAAGATAGCGTTCAGGAGCAAGTCTAGGCATTTTGAATTTGTTGTAATGCCTTTTGGACTAATGAATGCTCCTGTAGCTTTTATGCAATTAATGAATAGTGTATGCTGGCCCTACCTGGATCAGTGAGTTGTAATCTTTATTGATGACATTATTATATATTCTAAGAGCAAGGAGGAGCATGAAGAGCATTTGAAGAATGCTTTGCAGATATTGAGTGACCATCAATTGTATGCCATGTTTAGTAAGTGTGAATTCTGGCAGCAAGAAGTCTCATTTCTAGGTCAAATAATATCTAAGGATGGAATTTCAGTGGATCCTTCTAAAGTTGAGACCGTAAGGAATTGGGAGAGACCTGTTAGTGTAACTGAGGTTAGGAGTTTCTTGGGTAAAGCTAGTTATTATAGAAGGTTCATCAAGGACTTCTCTAAAAATGTTGTACCTCTGACTAGACTGACAAGGAAGGAGAGTCATTATGAATGGACTGAGGAATGTGAGAGGAGTTTCCAGACCTTGAAGGATTGTTGGACCGCTGCCCTTGTGCTTACCTTACCTTCAAAAGGAGGAGCATTCGAAGTTTATACGGATGCATCAGGGATTGGTTTAGGCTATGTGCTATTGTAGCAGGGTAATGTGATTGCTTATTCCTCCAGGCAACTAAGGAAGCATGAAGAGAATTACCCTGTCCATGACTTAGAACTAGCTGCAGTTATTTTTTCCTTGAAGATTTGGAGGCATTATCTATATGGAGAATCCTTTGTTGTGCATTCTGATCACAAGAGTCTAAAGTATTTGTTTTATCAAAAAGAGCTTAATATGAAACAGAGAAGGTAGCTCGAGTATTTGAAAGATTTTGACTTCTCCATTTAGTACCATCCAGAGAAAGGGAATGTCGTGGCTGATGCCCTGAGTTAAAAGCCGAGGGCTATGTTGTCAAGCTTAATGCTCCAAGAATGGCAAATGTTGGAGCAACTAGCAAGTTTGGATCTTAATATCGAAGAAAAGGAAGAACGGGTCATGATTGCTCATGTTAGACTTCTTTCAGATCTCCTTTCGGAGATTAGGGAGCTTCAATGTAATGATCCATTGCTTGTCGAGATTAAGGAGAGCATGGACAGTCGACCAGATTTCTTACTGGCTAAGGATGGTAGATTGCTATTCCGTGGGAGAACTTGTGTTCTAGATTTTATTGAAGTAAAGAGCAAGATCTTAGAGGAAGCCCATCGATCGAGGTACACAATTTACCCAGGAGCTACGAAGATGTACCAAGATCTTAAGAGAACTTTCTGGTGGCCAAACATGAAGAGGGAAGTGGCCAAGTTTGTAAGAAGATGTCTGGTATGTCAACAAGTCAAGGCTGAACATTTTAGACATGTTGGGAAATTGAAACCCCTTGAGATACCGGAATGGAAATGGGAGAGCGTAAGCATAGATTTTATCATGGGGTTGACAAGGACTTGTGGCGGTTATGATGCTATCTGGGTAATCGTGGATAGGCTGACTAAGTCCACGCACTTCTTGCCCATTAAGTCTAAGTGGACTGTGGAGGTGTTAGTTGCTCTATATATGAAGGAAGTGGTGAGGCAACAGGGTATTCCTACAACAATTATATATGACAGAGACCCACGGTTTACATCTCATTTTTGGAGAGGATTGAAGGCATCTTTGGAAACTCGGTTGAATTTTAGTACACTTTTTCATCCTCAAACTGATGAGCAGACGGAGAGGACAAATCAGATCATTGAAGACATGTTGAGAGCCTGTATGATTGACTTTGGAGGCAATTGGAATGAGCATTTGCCCCTGATTAAGTTTGCTTACAATAATAGTTATCAGTCGAGTATTTAGATGGCACCTTTCGAGGCACTGTATGGAAGGAGTTGTAGATCACCACTGTACCCAGATAATTTCCTAGCAAAATATTAAGAAATAAAGGTTTGTAAATTTCCCCGAACACCTTCAAGGCGTGGGCTACCCATCCGTTCCTATGGCTCACCAGGCCCAACCAAGGGTCCCCACCAGCTAGCCGTGACCCATGGCAACATCAACAATCAATTGGGGCCCTCCGCGCCTTACAGAAGACTTCTACGAAGGAGGATGAAGTGTTGCGCCCCTGTGGTTTTGATGATAGCAAACACTATAACACATGTTTCATCTAGCATATAGGTCAGTGCATATGGGTAAAGTTCATGTCTTGCATGTCGGTGCACATTCTGTGTCCGTCTAATGTTGCGTCTCATAAGGCTTAGGTCAGTGCATGTGTTTGTCTCATCGTGTGTCTCTTAAGGCTTAGGTCGGTGCATATTCTGCGTCTCACTTTGCGTCTTATATGGCCAATAGTCTGTGCAACTTTTGCTCGGTGCAATAACCATATTCGCACGCATTTTGAGTCGGTGCAATATCTGCACCATGCACATAGAGTCTGTGCATTCCTTCTTGAGCTAGTCGGTGCATTGGCTGCCGTTACACATAGCTAAGTCAGTGCAACGCCTCTCGTGGCATGTCATTGAGTCGGTGTAATACTTGAACCGAGCACATTAAGTATGTGCCTCCCTCATCTTTGCACTGTCACAGTCTAAGCAAGGCCACTTACGGGTTGACCAGGTCTGTGCAAAACTTGCACATTGCATTTACATAGTCAGTGCATTCCAGTTCTGTCAGAATATTTACTCCGTGCAAAATTCTTTAAACTCGTACAACTGTCTGAAAGTGACTTTATGTCTGATACCTTGACAGATGCCTTTTCGTGAAGATTAAGAATGGCACGTGATCCAAGATTGAAGGATGTGCCAAGATCGTGACACGTGTAAAGCAGTAAGTTGGGATGCTGCCACGTGACCAAGGTGTTTGGGCGGGAATCGTGGAGAGCACATGCCCTACCTCTCTGTTAGTACTATATATAAAAAGCTTCTTCTTCAAGAGAAGATGATCGTTCCAGAAGAGCAGATTGCGTTATTGAGAGCTGAGGCAGTGAGGGCTAGCACCTATACGATCTAGAGAGAAAAAGAAGACAGAGAGAGCAGAAAAGAAGGAGAGTTCTTAGAGAAGTGTTTTGAGAGAATTAAGAGAGAAAGGTTGTTCTTCAGTCTCCAGGTTCAGAACCGGAGCTGAATTCGCTCAGTGTTGAGCTATATTCCTTCGTGGATTTTTTGTTTCTTCGCCTGTTTCTTTTTCATTTTAGAAACTCTTTTTCAAGCTGTTAGTCAGCGGAGTAAGCTGTGACGCTCAGCGGGCAGAGGTGTGGTATCCTCTGGACGGGTAAAGCTGTAAGCCCCAGCGGTTGTAGAGGTGTGGTATCCTCTGGTCGGCGTAAGCTGTAAGGCCCAGCGGTCTGTAGGGTTTTTACCCCAAAGTTGTGGATCAGTTGAAGCTGTGTATCAATAGTTAAGCTACACTCTAGTTTGAGTGTGGGGTGGTTCGATCTCAAACCTGAGATCTACGTCCACCCCACCGTCAAACTAGAGTGTGGCTTAACTACTGATACACACCTTCAGCTGATCCATAGCTTCGGGGTAAAAACCCTACAGACCATTGGGCCTTACAGCTTATGCTGACCAGAGGATGTCACACCTCTGCAACCGCTGGGGAATTACAGCTTCACCCGACCAGAGGATACCACACCTCTACAACCGCTGGGGCTTACAACTTTACCCATCCAGAGGATACCACACCTCTGCCCGCTGAGTGTCACAGCTTGCTCCACTGACTAACAACTTGAAAAAGAGTTTCAAAAACGAAAAAGAAACGGGCGAAGAAACAAAAAATCCACGAAGGAATATAGCTCAACACTAAGCGAATTCAGCTCTGGTTCTGAACCTGGAGACTGAAGAACAACCTTTCTCTCTCAATTCTCTCAAAACACTTCTCTCAAAACTTTCCTTCTTTTCTGCTCTCTCTGTCTTCTTTTTCTCTTTGGATCGTACAGGTGCTAGCCCTCACTACTTCGGCTCTCAATAACGGAATCTGCTTTTCTGGCACGATCATCTTCTCTTGAAGGAGAAGCTTTTTATATATAGTACTGATAGAGAGGTAGGGCGTGTGCTCTCCACGATTCCCGCCCAAACACCTTGGTCACGTGGCAGCATCCCAACTTACTACTTTACACGTGTCACGATCTTGGCACATCCTCTAATCTTGGATCACGTGCCATTCTTAATCTTCACGAAAAGGCATCTGTCAAGGCATCAGACATAAAGTCACTTTCAGATAGTTATACGAGTTTAAAGAATTTTGCACGGAGTAAATATTCTGACAGAACTGGAATGCACTGACTATGTAAATGCAATGTTCAAGTTTTGCACAGACCTGGTCAACCCGTGAGTGGCCTTGCTTAGACTGTGACAGTGCAAAGATGAGGGATGCACAGACTTAATGTGCTCGGTTCAAGTATTACACCGACTCAATGACATGCCACGAGAGGCGTTGCACTGACTTAGCTATGTGTAACGGCAGCCAATGCACCGACTAGCTCAAGAAGGAATGCACAGACTCTATGTGCATGGTGCAGATATTGCACCTACTCAAAATGCGTGCGAATACGGTTATTGCACCAAGCAAAAGTTGCACAGACTATTGGCCATATAAGACGCAAAGTGAGACGCAGAATATGCACCGACCTAAGCCTTAAGAGACACACGATAAGACAAACACATGCACTGACCTAAGCCTTAAGAGACGCAATATTAGACGGACACAGAATGTGCACCGACATGCAAGACATGAACTTCACCCATGTAAGATGCAAAGTGAGATGCAGAATATGCACCGACCTAAGCCTTAAGAGACGCACAATGAGACGAACACATGCACTGACCTAAGCCTTACGAGACACAATATTAGACGGACAAAAAATGTGCACCGACATGCAAGACATGAACTTCACCCATATGCACTGACCTATATGCTAGATGAAACATGAGTTATAGTGTTTGCTTTCATCAAAATCACAGGGGCACAACATGTCGTGTAGTGGACAGCGGATCTAGAGGGGAGGGGTGAATAGATCTGCCCCTCTTTTCGCAATGTAATCATCTATATAGCTAGATGAGATAAATTGCAGCAGAATATAACTAGTTAAACGAAGGACACAACGATTTGCTTAGCAAGATGATTACTAATATATCGATTCAAACCTAAGCATGCATTTAGAACGAAACAATCACACAAACAAACCACAACACACGAGATTTTAAGGTGGTTCGGACTGAATCCCCAGTCCTACGTCCACCCCTCACCAAATCCGGTAAGGCTCCACTAGTGCCACGCACTGAACCGCAAATCGGAAAGACCACCGATTGCCTTCCTACTAACCACTTGGTAGGGACGTCAACAACGCAGATCGGACAACCTCCGATTGCCTTCCTACTAACCACCGGTAGGGACGATTCTCAGATTCAATTGTTTGTATGAAATGAAAAAGAGAACAAATATGAAATCACTCAAACAAGATATAGAGTATGCTCAAAGAAAAGAATCTTGTCTGAGTTGCAGAAGCTTGAATCGGATGCTTTGACGGTGTCTTCTTTCTTGCGGGATGATCTTCCTTGAACCTCTTCTAGTTGATGAAGAAGACGAAGGATGTAGCTTCAATCTTCCTTTTGATCTTCTTGAGTCAATGAAGAGGATGTAGAAGATGTAGGATGCAGCTTAGATCACCCTTGAGAGCCTTGATTCCTTCTTCTTCCTTGGAGGTTGAGATGGCTTCAGATCTGGACTTGAATGCCTTGGAATGGATGAAGAACTCCTTCCCGAAACACTGTTCACGGAGGTGCTACAGTGCCTCGAAAATGAGCTCCCTTGATCTCCCTTGAAGCCTTGAAGCCCTTGTGTTTCTAATCCCTCAACTGAGAGTTTTATAGACCTTGAATGGTCTATAGACAAGCCTCAGACGAGATCCACAATTTGTGGGTGTTTAGGTGACTTTTGGATTAAACAAATCCATGTTGAATGGCCCTTTTCGAAGTTGGAAACAAAGTCAACATTGAAGGCTCGGGGCTGGCGGTCGACCTGCAGCTCCTGGCGGTCGACCGCTATTGTGAAATGCTATAGACGAATGGCCCCTGGGATTTTTGGTCGACCGCTACTGGCTGGCGGTCGACCGCTACTGAAACTCGTGCAGGCTGGCAGTTGCTGGCTAGGGCGGTCGACCGCCCCTATGCTGGCGGTCGACCTCCAGCTGGGCAGAACCTGGATTTTCCCGGGTTGGTCCGTTAACTATCTTAGCTCCGCTGCTTAACTCCTTTAGTAGTCCGTTCATGTCTGTGGCAACAACTTTGACTATCTTGAAGTTTTATTACTGAGTCTTCAATCGAATTTTTGTCGATCCCCGCGACCTGACCGCGCAGGTCGATCCGCGTGCGAGGGCGCAACATTGAGCTTTCACTTGTCCATTCATTTGCATATTTGTCATGAACACAACAGCACATATGTCAGTCATATAAGAGTGAAAAACAACAATGACTAATAGTGTTTAGCCATTATCAAAACGAAGAATACCATAGAATGCATATGACCATAGAATGATGTCGAATGACCCAAGTGACCACAGAATGACTCAAATGACTTCAGGGACACAACACAACAATCTCCCCCATTTTGATGATTGCAACACCAATGGATAATGCATATGCAGACTAATGCATCTTTAAAATGCTCCCCCGAAATATATGACTCAGAAATGATTTCCCCCCTGTATGTCTCTCTATCCCCCTTTTGCCATCGGAATTAGAAATAACAAGTTCTCCCCCTTTGAAGAAATAAACAATTCTCCCCTTTTGACTTCAGCAAAAAGGAGGAAAGGAAGAGAAGAGAAAAATGAGACTAAATAGCATTCTATGCAATGGTTCAACAATTGAGCAAATTATAATACAACCCTTATGATATAAGAGTCAACAATGTGCATTCTTAATTCGATTCAGGTTTAACAATTATAAAAAGTAGAGTAAAGCAGCTAACTTCCTGAAATAAGGCTATAGATTCCATTTATATCAATGAACCAAAAACATATAGCCATAATAAACTAAGCCAGGACAGTACCCTACTGATTTCATAAACAGTGAATGTCAAGGAAAATCACTTGAGTTTGTATTGAAGTTAAACAGTCGACACTCAATGACTTTTGTTTTTCAAGGGTTACAGCAGTTCATTTTCACATCTGGTTTCTGAATCTGAACTTGGTGAACAGACAAGTGTCATTTATGCCGTTGACATTAGGTGTACACCTTGATTAGAGGCCAGTACCCCTAGTTACTAAGCATAAACTACTATATCTGTTTCTGATCAAAAACTACAAAGATAGTTTGCACCTTTGACATTAAGTGTACACCTTGATTGGAGACTAGTACCCCTAGTTACTTAGTGAAACCACCCCTATAGATTTGACCAACTGAACAGAGTTAACATGAATCACTTCATGACTTAAGGTATTTTCCATTTCTTTGATGAAGACCTCAGTTTCTCAGTATAGTTCAGTCATTGCTCTGCCACTTTGTTCATTTCTTTTCTTTTAATGATCTTATTTCTGCTACCCTTATAACTTTTAGAGTGACTGTTTAAAGACAATACACACTCTAGTTTTCTCTATCTAGACTTCACTAAGTCTGTTATGTTCAGGTACAGTGAAGACTTTTTCTATTCTAACTATGAGAAAAAAGATTAAGAGCTATAAACAGTTTCTAACACCTTATTTTCTGATGAATAGTCTCTGAACTCTTCAGTCTATTAAGGTTAAACCTTCAATTTAGTCAAGAAGCAACAGAGATTCTTATAAATGAAGAGTTGCAATAACTGCAGCTTACTGTAATGAACCGATAGCAAGACTGGTATTCAATCAGGGTGAAAGAAATAAACATGAAATCACAGGAGCAACTCAAGGAATTTTCAAAAATAGGTCAAATGCAATTGATGTCACACGATGTGAAATTTCAGAGAATGAAGAGAGAGAGTGAATGAAATTGAACACTGATCAACCACCACTCAACTCCCCCTGACATTATGCATCAATCTTATCATGCATGAGGAATGCATGAGTAACGTGCAACGACTTGACTTGCACTCAGCGAAGGATGCATGGACCTTATGACATCTAGCAAGTAAACGTGCACAGACTTTGTGAAGCAAACTCTGCACGGTTCTTCTTCATGCACGGACCTTCTACATGCACAGACATTCTACATGCACTGACTCTTAATGTCAACAAGGAACATATGCACGGACTCTATATGCATAAGGGAATGCAGTGCATAGACCTTAACATGCAGAATGTAGACAATGCACCGACCTACATGCGGCTTGAGTACAGTATGCACCGGCCTATATGCTGAATGCTCATGCAGTGCATCGACTATGTCTAAGACATACAATTACTTATGCTCGATGCAAAACATGCAATCACTTGAATGCTCACACAATGCAACTGTGAAAATCAAAAGCTTGCACAATGCATCGACTAGGTGCAAAACGTGCATCAACTAGGACTCTTTGCAACTCATGCACCAATATCAGAAATAGTCCGTGTAAGACAACCTATGTACTCAGTGCAAAACAATTATTCAAGCATCAAACATTCTTTATTCAAAATTAAAAAAAATAGACTGACACAAACATCTCAAAGCATTTCAACAAACAGTTCAATAATAAAATTATTCATCATTTTCCTGCTGAAATTTATAAAGCCCCAATTCTCTTCTTAAATATTTAAATCTCTCACTTCCAAGGGGTTTAGTAAAGATATCAGTAATCTATTTTTCAGTTTCAACAAACACTAATTTAATTTCATTCTTGCTCACTACATCTCTAAGAAAATGGTGTTTAATTTTGATATGCTTAGTCCTAGAGTGGTGAACAAGATTTTTAGTAAGGCAAATGGCACTAGTGTTATCACATAAAAGTGGAATGCATCCTAGATTTATCTAATAATCTGAAAGCTAGTGTTTAATCCATAGTACCTGGGCAGCACAGTTCCCTGCAGCAACATACTCTGCCTCTGCAGTGAAAAGTGCCATTGTGTGTTACTTTTTAGAAGCCCACGATACTAGGCAACAACCTAGGAATTGGCAATAGCCACTAGTGCTCTTCCTATCTACCCGACACCCAACATAGTCTGTATCAGTGTAGGCTAGAAGCTCTAGCTCACACCTAGCAGGATACCATAAGCCTACTTCTTGGGTGCCTGATAAATACCTAAAGATCCTTTTCACTGCTCCAAAGTGTGATTCCTTAGGACTAGTCTGAAATCTAGCACATAAACACACTACAAATTGAATATCAGGCCTAGATGCAGTGAGATACAAAAGGGATCCGATCATATCTCTGTACAGCTTTTGATCCACAAGGTTACCTTTGATATCTTCATCAAGACTTGTTGAAGTACCCATTGGAGCTGCAATGTCCTTGAGATTGTCGAATTTGTACTTCTTTAGGAGGTCCCTATGTATTTGGACTGAGTGATGAAGGTTCCATCTTTAGTTTGTGTCACCTGTAGTCCAAGAAATAGTTTTAGCTCACCCATTGAGCTCATCTCAAATTCTTGTGTCATAAGTTCAGAAAATTCCTTGCATAATTCAGGATTGGTTGAACCAAAAACTATGTCATCCACATAAATCTGAACAATGAGAATGTCAGGATGACTTACCTTGGTGAACAAAGTTTGGTCAACCTCACCTCTTGTGAATTTCTTCTCGGTAAGGAATCTGCTGAGCCTGTCATACCAAGCTCTAGGAGCTTGCTTCAAACCATAAAGAGCTTTATTCAATTTGTAAACATGAGAAGGGAAACCTAAGCATTCAAATGCAGGAGGTTGCTGGACATAGACATCCTCTTTTATTACCCCATTGAGGAAATCAGATTTTACATCCATCTGCTGGAGAGTTATTCCAAATGAGCATGCATAAGCCAGAAGTATTCTAATTGCCTCTAACCTGGCTACAGGGGCAAATGACTCTTCAAAGTCAATTCCGAATTCCTAGTTGTACCCCTGAGCAACAAGTCTGGCCTTAATCTTCACTACATTACCTATCTTATGAGTTTTATTTTTAAAAACCCATTTTGTTCCAATGATAGTCCCATGATCAGGAGGTGGGACCAGGTGCCACACCTTATTCCTGTCAAACTGATTAAGCTCCTCGTGCATGGCATTGATCCAATGCACATCTTTGAGAGCACTGTCAATGGTTTTGGGTTCATCACGAGAGACTAATGCAAAATTATTCAATTCATTTTGTACTCTAAAGAAACCTCTAGTCCTAGGGGGTTCATACAAGTTACCAATGACATTTTCAACAGGATGATCTCTTAAAAATCTGACATTAATAACTTGGTTACCTTGACCTTCATTTACCTCCCCCTGAACAGTAGGCTCCTCTACATTGATCTCTTCAGCTTCTTCTTCTTGATCTGATTGGTCTTTAGATTTTTCTTCCTTAAGGATTTCTCCATCATCTTCTTTCCTGCATTGACCAACATCAGAGTTGTTCAGGGACTCGTCAAAAACAATGTATGGAGATTCCTCAACAGTTTTAGAATTTAGGTTGTACACTCTATATGCTCTAATGTTTTCAGAATATCCAAGGAAAATTCCAGAACACTTTTAAGTTTGAATTTGTCAAGGTCTCTTTTATCATTAACATGAATGAAACACTTACAGCCAAAGACCTTGAAGTGAGCAATTGAAGACTTCTTACCTTTTAGAATCTCATAAAGAGTTTTATGAGTGAAAGGCCTTACCATAGCTCAGTTGATTACATGGCATGCAGTGTTGCCCAGAATTTTCTTGGTAAGCCACCTTCAACTAGTAGTGTACGAGCCATCTCCACAAGTGTCCGGTTCCTCCTCTTCACTACTCCATTCTGCTCATGTGTTCTTGGGGAGAACCTGTGAGTAATCTCATTGTCCCTGCAAAAATCATTAAATTGTGATTTTTCAAACTCACCTCCATGATCGGACAAAATATTTTCAATCAAATTTTTATTTTTCTGTTTGATTTTCAAATAGAACTCCTAAAATTCAGAAAAAGCATCATTTTTGTAAGTGATGAAAAAGACCCAAGTATACCTAGAGAAGTCATCAACTAAGACATATCCATATCTTCTACCTGATAAGCTGACTGATCGTGTGGGTCCAAAACGATCCATATGTATCAACTCATAAAGGTTGGAGGATATTTTTTCAGTTCTTGATTTAAATTAGTTCCTAGTCTGCTTGGACTGTGTACATGCATCATACACTTTATTTTCATTCCTAAAAGACATTTCAGGGAGTCCTCTAACCATGCTATGTTTGTTCAATTTGTGCATGACAGTGTAGCTATCATGGCCTAACCTATGATGGCACAAAAATGCTAAGTCCTCTTTATTAGTAGTGAGGCATATGTTAGAATGTGCAAGATCATCTAGATCCACCATGTAAATGCTATTCATTCTTTTTCCAGAAAATTTAACAACATCGGAATCAAGTTCAAAAATTTTACAATTAAGAGCATCAAATACTACCTTGTGTCCTTTATCACAAAGATGGCTGATACTAAGTAGATTATATGCTAAACCATCAATTGTCACAGTGACAGTCTACCGACAGACTGCCAATTTTCTTGGGCGTTCAAAAAAAATAAATTGATCGTTGTTTCCCCCCCATTACGCTCAAACGTTCAAACGCCCCAACTGAGCCATCCACCCCATTCCAGCGACTCCAACAACCCACACCATCGACGACCACTGCAATGATGAATAGGAAGAAGAAGGCGATAAATGACTTCAACGGCGGTTAGAGAGAGAGAGAACGCCACTGGCGGCAGAAGTACCGGCGAGAGATGAGGGCCGTCGGCCCAAATGGAGGGAGACAACGTCCCCATGGCCGAGGAGGATCCCAGGGAGGCTCTGGAGGAGGAGGAAGAGACCCAGATGGCTGGAGGAGCACCAATGGTGGCGACCGGTCGGCGATCGACGAAGGTAGGCCGATGGCCCCAAAACCCCATTTTTTTCATTTTTCAATTTTTTTATGTATGCATGCGTGTGAATGGATAAGGGAATGGGTCTGGGGACCCATTGGAACAGATTATAGGCCATTTTGGTCATTTCCACAACATGGGGAAACGGGGAAAATAATGCCCACTCACGGGTTGCGTAGCGGTCATTCCAGTGACCGCTACACACTCAAACGGCCCATACCACGGCCGCTAGAGGTCTCAGATGGCCCAAGATATGGCTGCCTGAGAACAAGAGACAAAATGTTGATATTTTGTCTTTTTGTCTTATCCAATTTTTTTGTTGTTTTTGTTTATATAAAATGTAATGCAATGTATTGCAATGACTGACTTATGTTCTAAATGTGTGCAGGGGAAGAGAGGAACCCGTATTTCATGGCTGCAAGTCCGGGCCGTACACCAGGCTCTGCCCGATTACCAGAGAGAGAGACTAGCCGCCATGGGCTTCGGGGAGCTGTCGAGCAAAGAGGTTACCAGGATTGACACAGCTCTGATCTACGCTCTGCACGAGAGATGGGATCCAGTTAGCCCAGTAGTCATCTTCCCTTGGGGCCACATGATCCCCACATTGGAAGACATAGCAAGGATCACCGGACTGCGGGTCCATGGAGCACCGGTGACAGGATGGACTTATGGAGATTATCGAGAGATGGCACAAGAGCTGCTGGGACTGGATTTGCTTAGACCAGGGCATCAGTCATCCACGCTAGGACGATCGACACTCCAGGAGAGTCTAGGGCTGAGAGGTGCTGCTATCTCAGTAGGGGAGCTGCCAGAGAAGCACATAGGTAGAGTGATAGAGCAGGTTCGAGACAGAGTGGCAGCAGAGCCGGGACCTGAGGGAGACATCATATTGTGGTGCTTCCTGATTTTGCTATTCGGGAAGCTTCTTTTCGCGACTAGAGTCCACGGAGTGAGCGTCAGGCCCCTCCCTTTGTTGAGGGACCTGGACGGAGCAGGAGGATACGCCTGGGGAGCAGTAGTCCTGGCGTTTCTTTTCAACTCGTTGAGCAGGACCGACCGGTAGACCATTCTGGGTGGCTTCTCACCATTCTTACAGGTAAAATGCCGTAAACTCTTAAACTTTAATGCTTTTCTACATGCTTGCTATTATTATATGCTGACGCATTGACTTATGCAGGTTTAGAGCTACCTATACCTCCCTGGTTTAGGACGAGGGAAGGAGCTACATCCTGAGCGGATCCCCATCGCGAGACGGTGGGTGGTAGCACGGGATATGGGATCGATCCTACGCTTAGGTTGGGCGATCCTGGACGACATCGACACATTCTCATATGCATCGGTAAATTCTAGACTCAAACTCCTCTATATGCTTAAAATGCTTCTAAATGCTTATCTAAATGTTGACATTGACTCAATTGCCTTTTCAGGTGCGCTGGACACCTTACCGTGATGAGGGTCACGAGGGATAGCCTTGGGTGGAGGCAGCCCGGGCGTACGTCGGATGAGAGATCTGGCTACACTGCATCAACATCGTTGAGCCTCTCCATCATCGACTGATTATGAGGATGAGGGGAGTACACCAGCTAGAGGTGAAGTTCCCCGAGTGGGATGACGAGTGCTTCGGGAGATCGACGAAGGGACTCAACGGCGACATCGATTGGGTCACTAGGGTGATCGACTAGGTGTGGGATTGGACACGGAGAGGTCGGAAGGTGAGGACCCGAGCTGACACCGACGAGGCCTACCTGAAGGCTTACGCTCGGAGGTACGGTGACTTAGTATTCCGTGGCATCCGACGACCGATATGACTTCTAAACATATGCTCTTTAATTAAATGATCTTATTCCTATATGCACTGACACCATGATTTGCTATATGCAGCTAGACCCGCAAGGACGCATAGCAGAGCTCCAGGGACTCCTCCACTCTACTATTCAGCAGAGGGACAAGCTCCAGCACGCGCTGGACCTTCTGGTAAACTTCCTAAACCTTGGACTTAATTATGCTTATGCTTATGATGAATGTGACTGACCTTGACTACTAAAATGCAGTGAGCTGAGGGAGCAGAGCGGTGCTGACTGGATGCACCTTCCTCTTCGTCACAGCCCACGGGAGGTAGGGCTGAGCGAGACGCTGACTTTGCTCGGGCGGTTGCTTGGGCTGAGGAGGCCGAGGCTACTCTTGCAGAGAGGGTAAGCAAAACCCAAACCGAGTTTCTTAGACTTTAAATGCTTATGATTCTTATGCCTAATTACGATGAATGCTAATGCAGGCGAGAGAGCTAAGCACAGCGCTGACTGTGGCGAAGCGAGCCCGAGCGGAGACCGATAGGTTGAGAGCAGAGAGAGAGACCCAGCAGGCAGAGATGGAAAGTTTGAGAGCAGAGAGAGAAATCCAGCGGGCGGAGATGGAGAGGCTGCGGACGGAGGCAGCAACGGTGCCCGATCTCCATGCAGAGATAGAGAGATTGAGAGCAGGGACATCTGCAGATTCCCAGCGGGTGATAGGGGAGCTGAGAGCTGAGATCCGAGTGCCAGAGAGAGCACTCCGGCTAGTGGGAGGATGGTCATCTCATAGCGTGTCGCATAGCGGCGTGCAGAGCGGAGCTCGTGACTACCTTACGGGTTCCTCCGGCCAGCAGAGGAATGAGGAGGAGGAGCGGCGTCGACGACAGCACCGAGAGGAGGAGAGTGTCTCCATGGCCCCACCGGCGAAGAGACCCGAGGGTGCTGGTGACAGCGGGGGTCCAGGAGAGGGACCGACCGAGTGATTTGTGCTTTTCTTTTTCTTTTTTCCTTTTGATGCACACTTGCACATGACTCTTGATAAATGGAATGAAAATCTTTTTGGTGTTTTTATTTTTATTTAAGATGTGAATTGTGAATGCTTGAATGACAGAGGGTACGAGTGAGAGGGACAAAGAGGACAGGACTGAAAATTAAGAGAAAAGGAGTTTAACCAAAATCTTGAAAAACATGACAAACGGTCTAATTTAAGACCGCCATCATCTGAAAAATGGTCAAACTAAAGACCATCAGAGGGACGGAGACAGGAGGTGGATAAAGGGCACAAAATGGTTCAATAGTGAACCGCTTGAGGACTCTAGCGGTCTTATGATAGATCGCTAGTGTTTAAAACTATGTAATCCGAGCGGGACTCTCCGTGAGAGTCCAAACTCGGGGGAAAGAGGCCTCAATCTGCACTAGAACCAAATCTAACTTAGGATAAGGCTACCCAGCCTCAATCCTAATGCACCCACACTAAAACTAAAGCTCTATAAGTGGGATCAAGCCCAGAAATCGCCGTTCACATCAATTCTCTGCTACAAGTCTCAAAATTCCATCAAAAACTCTCAAAAACACCATGAAGAGGACCTTTGAAGCTAGTGCTACGGGAGAGAGGGTCTACACCGGGCCTAAGGCAGCCAAGAAGGAGCATGGGGAGCCACATCGGCTAACCTCCATCCCCAAACACTTGAGCTCAAGTTCTTCAAGAGAGGTAAGTTACAATTTGATTCAAAAGTTCATAAATTTCTGAATTTTCCTTTCTCATGATCTTCCTCTCTTCTTCCTCTTCTATTTTCCCTTTTCTTTTAGCTTCTTCCTGGCCCAAGATGTTACTCCAACCTAAAGTGGGTGGATCCCATGATCAAAGAGCTCCCTTTAGAGGTCCTCTCAATCCTAAGGGCATGGCACCTTCAACCCTTAGTAGTTCTATCTAAGAATTTCCAGAAATTGTCCTTGGATCGGTCAAGCATTTCGGCCCTTGTAGAGCTATGGCACCCACAAACACACACTTTCCTCTTCCCAAGCTTTGAAGCCACTGTCCTATTAGAGGAGGTAGAAACCTACCTAGCCCTCCCTAAGACCAAGATTGGGAATGAAGACCTAGTGTGTCATACGGTTGAGCTTATAGACCCATCACTCATTCTAGGGGATTTCATACACAATCCAAAAGATGTTAGGACCATGATCCACCCACGCCATATCCATTTGATACCCATGGCTCAATGGATAACCGCCTATTGTAAGAACAAGAGCGGGAGATTTGAAGGCATAGCCAAAGCTACCTCGGTTTGATTGTGCGGGGTCTTCCTTTTCACCACCACTGACAACCTCTTAGACATCCAAAACCTTAGCGTTATTAGTGGGTTGTGGCGGGGTTTATCTATCTCCCAAGCGGTCCATTCATACCTTTACAAAGGCCTTAGCTCATCTTGCCTAGGAGGGCCTCTCTTCGGATCAATGATCATCCTTGAGTGTTGGATGGGAGTGAGACTTAAGTTTCTACCCAAGGAGGACTTGCCTTCAACTAGCCGTATATTCGGGAGCCACCCTCTATTCTTCATAGGAGGCGCATTTGGGTTTTCTTCACAGGTTGAGTGCCGGGTGGCGGATAAGAAGACACTAGATGAATGACACCTTTACCTCAACACTTTGCCAATGGATAGGTTCGTCATGCGGCCAAGAGTTCTTCAAAGCACTACCCTTAGAGTACCTTGGCGACTGGGCCTGGACTTGCAGCAAGTGGGGAACACTACCTTGGTGATCTACAACCCGCACTGGTGCTATCTTCAAGTTGGGCTACCCCGTACTATGGTTCCTGCACTATCACACTTCCCTGCCCTTCTAGCAAGGAAGATGGGGACCGAGGAGGATGAGCGAGCAGTTCGGATCACACTACTCATGTGGGAAATCAGTCGGGTGCGTGCTTGGCAAGCAGAAGTGGCAGAAGACGAAGAAGGATACCGTGCTTACGTGAAGGAATTGCGCAAGATCCGGCCTCACGCGGATAAGAGAATGAATGTGATTTGAGCTTTTCTTTTCTTGATGTACTTGAAATTATCAATGAAATAATATTTCAATGAGCTTGATTGAATGAAATAAAAGATTTGTGTTGAGATATGTGCAATGGGCTTGAATGGATAGACAAATCAATTTTAAAAATAGAGTTCTCCATCTAACAAACGGTCCATTATAGGGCCACTAACCAAGCCTAACGGTCTAATGAGACACCGCCATAGACAGCGCTCAAGAAAAATTGAGTGTTTTCAACCCTTGGGAGAAGAAAGCGATTCAATCATGGGCCGCCAGAAGGCTGTGACAGTCTATCGTAAGACCGCTAGAGGCAGTTTTACTGAGAGTTGATTTTTCTAACCTTTCGAGAAAGGAAACGGTCCAATCATAAACCGCCAGAGATGGTTAGCGGTCTAATTATAGACTTTGAGAGAACTTGAGACAGAAGATTTGTGAGCTTTGAATCTTGGGCACTTGAACCTGTGCCTGCACACACTTAGACAATAAAACAAGTTAGATCTGTTCGTAGACTCAACCCCTTGCCTGAAACAAGTTAAAAAAAAGACCAGTTCTTGATATTTGGTCAAGGGGTGGAGTCTTATTAAATAGGCAGAAATATAATGAAGGAAATGCAATGCATGCAATGCGAGATGATGGTATTTTTGGAGTTTTGAAAAATATTTACTTTTTGTGAAGTTTTGAAATATCTAATTTTTTTGTGTTATTAGAATATATGATTTTTTTATGTTTTAAAATATATCATTTTTTGTATTTTGAAATATATGATTTTTTGGATTTTGAAATATATGATTTTTTTGTATTTTGAAATATATGATTTTTTTGGGTTTTACAATATATGATTTTTTTGGGTTTTGAAAGCTAATTGTCCCGACAATAAGGGCCCTACTTGTCCCACTCGGAATCTCCGGAGACCGGCGTGCTTTTGAAATGACAGTCCTTGGCCAGGGCCAATCTGCATGACGGTGCCTCTACCGAGGCCATACCCGGGGTACTGTCTAGTCCTAAAAGAGAAAACAGTATACGAGGATAAGCTTAGGCCAGGTGTAAAGGTTTCCAGGGTTTGAATCCTTCTCACAATGACTCATTTAGAGATTCAGACTGTTGAGTCGGGGCTTTGTGTCCGTCATCGAACCTTCATCCACCCTAAGCACGCATACGACTGGGCTCATAACGTCCCGCGGGGAAACTGTACTGCCACTCTTGCCATGCCTAGTCTTATTTTCTTGGAGCTATAGACTTTGAGATACAGACTTTTTTAAATAGATATTTATTTTTCGTCACGATTGTTGCTCCTTGTTTTTCTTCCTTTGATGAATGGCTTCTTTTCTTGTGGAATCAGGTCATAACGGGCTGCCCCTATTTGAGACCTCCCCTCATCAGGGTGTTTAGATGAGTCATCGCCCCCCTTATTCACCTCTTGCCCCTAGATTTAGCCGAGGAGAGAAACGGACAGGGACTGTGACTTCCCCCGGACATGGCCAAGGAGAAAAGATGTTTACATAATTGGGGAACCCGACCAAGGATGCCGTGAACTGTGTGATTTGCCGAACTCAGGGTCCTCTTTCGTGTTCGAGGAAGGGACACCTTGCTACCGGGCATTCATTAGCCTGACTCTAAGGATAAAAGTGCTTAAGATACAACCCATTCCAAGCGCGAGTCAGCTCCTCACCTTCTGCGTTGACCAAGCGATAAGTGTTCCCTTAATAAGCCTCTCTAACAACGAACAGACCTTCCCAGTTAGGTTACAATTTGGACCTAGGACCTCCGGACCTAATGAATTTACGTTTCAAAACCATATCTCTTACTTGAAATTTGCGTTCGATTACCTTCTTTTCAAAATAACACGAAACACTCTTTTGATAAATAGACACGTGATCGGCCGCATTCATCCTCTTCTCATCCAAGAGTTCCAACTGGACGAGCAACGCCTCTCGACGTTCATCAAGATTAAGTTCCTTATCGAGCTGCACCCTTAGGGAAGGGAGCAAGATCTCATATGGGAGTATCGCCTCCATCCCGTAGGTAAGAGCATAGGGGGTTTGCCCCGTAGGAGTACGGACGGAGGTGCAGTAAGCCCATAGAGCTTCCACTAATCGTTCAGGCCAATCAGAAAATTTGTGAGATTCACACGTTTTCTTTATGCTTTTAAGAAGGGTTTTATTAGTGGCCTCGGCTTGACCGTTGCCTTGAGGATAATATGGAGATGAATGATGCAATGCAATATTGAACTTCTTACAAAGGTCCTTGAGCTCTTGAGAGATGAAATGGGGTCCGCTGTCGGTGACGATGCTGCTTGGCACTCCGAACCGTGAAATGATATTCTTTATGATGAAGCGGCACACCGTTGTTGCTTTGACTTTCGCGTACGCCTCCGCTTCGGCCCACTTGGTGAAGTACTCAGTGGCGGTAAGGATAAAGGATTTCTGCTTGGTTTCAGAGTTGGGATTACTGAGTGGGCCAACAACGTCGAAAGCCCACATGGAGAATGGCCAAGGAGTAGAGAGAGGATGTAGAGATGAAGCTGGATCATGGATTTTATCAGCGTGGAGTTGGCATTTAAGACACCTCTGGACGTAGAGGGAGCAATCTTCCTCTAGAGTGGGCCAATAATAACCCTGCCTAAGGATCTTCTTCGCTAGAGCCTGGCCATTAACATGACCCTCACACTCACTAGAATAGGCTGCTTCGGCCACCTTCCAAGCTTCATCGTCGTCTAAGCACCTCATGAGCATTCCATTGAGGGCGCGCCTATACAATTCTCCAGCAATGATAGTGTATCTTGAGGTGGCCCTTCTGATAGCCTTACGCTACTCGGCATTTGCCTCTTCAGAGAACGATCCATCTTTGTAATACAGCTCGATTTCATGATACCATGGCAATTCTTCTTCTCCCAAGATCTCTTCTAATTACGTTAAAGATACTTCCTTCAAATCCTCCTTCTCAGCAGTAGCCTCTACAGTCTTCCTAAGGTTGTGATACCAAGGATCCTGAAGAGAGGGTGCGTCCAATCTCTGAACGACGATAGTCTCAGTGCTCCGACTAAGAGGGAAAGATAAAGAAGAAGCAAGTGATGCCAACGCATCAGCGAGAATATTCTGAGATTGAGGAGTATGGATGTAGATCAACTTGTAAAATTGCCGAGCCAAGAGAGTGACCAAGTCTTGATATAGCTTGAGCTTAGGGTCACGAGTGCGGTAAGTGGACAGAACTTGCCGCAGAACGAGCTGAGAGTCTCCTATAATGTTTAGGTAGCGCGTGCCCAAGAGGTAGGCATGCTTCAATCCGGCCAGGAGAGCCTCATACTCGACGATATTGTTGGTAGCAGGAAATCGGAGCTGGTAAGCAAAGGGAATCGTCACCCTTTCTGAAGTTAGTAGAACAATGCCTATCCCTCGGCCTTGAGAATTGAGCGCACCATCAAAGCGCAGAGATCAAAAGGGATGATGGGTAAGGATAGAGAGATGCTCATCAGGGAAATCGTTCTGAATAGAGTCTGTGCAGGGAATAGGAAGATGGGCAAGATGCTCAGCGATGGCATATCCTTTGATTGCCTTCTGAACGACAAATGTGATATCAAACTGAGATAGGAAGCTCTACCAGCGAGCTAACCTACTAGAAAGGACTGGCTTTTCTAAGAGATAACGGATCGGGTCTATTCTAGAGATCAGCCTAACCGGGTGGGCTAGAAAATAATGTTTCAATTTCTGAGCTACCCATACTAAGGCGGCACAAGTCTTTTCCATAGCAGTGTATTTGACCTTTGCCGGGTTAAATAACCTGGAGAGATAATAAGCTACCCGCTCTTTCCCTTCATCATCTACTTGTTCTAAGACCGCCCCTAGGGAGTCCTCGATAACAGAAATGTACAAGATCAGGGGTTTCCCAGGGACAGGAGGTTGCAAAACTAGGGGATTGGTCAAATATTCCTTTAAGTCCTCATAGGCCTTTTGATAGTCTTGATTCCATTCAAATTTGACTCCCGCCTTTAGCAATTCATAAAACGGGCGGCACCTCTGAGAATGTTGGGATATGAATCTTCTAATGAATTATAATCTATCAATCAGTCCTCGAAGTTCCGTGGCATTCTTAGGCGGAGGCATCTCCATGACGGCCTTTGCTTTGTTAGGATCAATCTGAATCCCCTGTTTGCTAACTATGAAGCCTAGCAATTTCCCCGAAGAGACTCCAAACACACATTTCTTTGGGTTCATTTTCAATTGGTACTCCCTAGCTCTCTGGAGCACCTTAGCCAAAATGGAGGGGTGTTCTTCTTTGGTCCTCGATTTCACCAAAATGTCATCCACATAAGCTTCCATGTAGACATGCATCATGTCGTGGAATATAGCCATCATCACCCTTTGATAGGTGGCCCGGTATTCTTCAATCCAAATGGCATAACCACATAGTAATATGTACCCCAAGGCGTGGTGAAGGAGGTTTTCTCTTGATCTTCAAGAGCGAGACGGATCTGGTTATATCCTAAATAACCGTCCATGAATGATAATGCTTCATACCCAGCGGTGCTATCTACCAATACGTCTATGTGAGGCTGCGGGAAATCATCTTTGGGACATGCTTTGTTTAGATCCCTGAAATCAATGCAAATACCTACCTTTCCATCCTTCTTGATAATAGGGACTATGTTCGCCACCCACTGGGGATATAATACAACTCTAATAAACTTGGCCTTGTGCAATTTATCAACCTCTTCCTTAATCCTCAAGGCCATGTGGGGATGAAATCTTCTTGACCTTTGTTTCACCGGTGTTGCCCCTAGTTTAAGCACGAGTCGATGTTCCACTAAAGAGGGGTCAAGACCCGGCATGTCCTCATAAGACTAGGCAAAAGAATCATTGTACTCCCTTACAACCTTGGTCAAATCTTCTTCTACCTCTGAAGGGAGATTAGCGGCAATAATAATGGGCCTGGGGTCTTCTTCGGTTCCCAGATTTATTTCCTTCGTAGGTTCATCCACCACCAATGATGGCTCGTCGAATCTCTTTAATCCTTGCGCATACAGATCGGCGGTGTCATCTACGTTGCTGTCCTCATCATCGACCAGGTCTTTTCCATCCATGATTTCATAAACACCTAATCCGTCGTCGCTCCACACCCTTTCCTGCTCCTCATCTTCTTCTATCACAATCGCCGTAGCTATAAACTCCGGACACCTCAGAAGAGCGTGACATCACTGAGCCAGATCCTGTAAGAACCTATCAGGAATAGATTTAGAATGACGCGCAAGCGGGCGCAGCTCAAGTGAGGAAGGGTTGGATGACCTAGAACAAGACCCTACTTCTCTAGACCTAATAGACTCTTCTTTCCTAGACTCGACGGACCCTACATTTAACCTAGGAGAAAGGAAATATAATGGGAAGGAAGCAGTAGGGACCTCATGCCCCTGGGAGGAGAATGGAGACAAGACAACGTAATCTTTCACCGAAATCTCCGTTTTAAATTTGATGTTTTTTTGGAGATCAGTGAAGATCATGCAGCAAGAGGGAGGAGATGGTGGAGGGGGAAGCCGGAGAGGGAAGAGAGATGGGAACAAGACATTAAAGAATGGATCGGAAGAAGAGAACCACATATCTGAGAGATTGGATGAGGGAGTCCACATTGTGGAGAGATCAATGGGTGGGCATTGCCCACATGCGCACGGTATAATCAACACCTCAGTCGACAGTTCTGTCAAAAATGAATCAATCATGATCGGAGGTGATCGGGGTATAGATTCCAACTGTTGGAAGAGAGACATAATACGGGAGGGAGACCAAGTAAAGACAATGGGCGAGCTCCCCTTTTCCCACGGATGGTAAGCTGGCTTCCTCGGCTCAATCTGCACAAGCCGTACCTCTTGATGTTTCTGGAAACTTTCATCTTCATAGAACAGCCTTTCAAAAGCTTGACTATAATTAGCCATGTCATCAACTGGCCCTTTTGGAACCAACGGCGGGTTGGCAAATACCCGAGCTATATTTTGTTCTTTCCTAGGCTGACTCAGCTGTGCTTTCAAGGTGCCGGGCTGGAGAGGGCCTTTAATAAAATGTTGGCGATAGTCCCATGTCAAGGGCCCAGAATCGCCCAGAATTGACAATGCAGACTCTCGATAGCCGAGGCCCCTTCTATTTATTTTTCTCCCTTTGGGGACCGATTTGGTTCGGCGTTGTAGTTGCGCGCCGAGGCCTCTCCCCAGCTGATAGCCCAGTTTCAATATAATGTCCCAGCCTTTCGAATCTCGAATCTGGGGCTTCACCTTGATGTTTACTGCTGCAGAGACGGGCTTGCGTGGTGCGTAAGCCCATGGGAAATCCAGATCTAGCACTGAAATAACTGGCCGCGTGTTGGGCCACAACGTCGGTAGAATTTTCTCTGACACGGCCTTCACAGACTAGACCGTGGACATGCTCTTCACCTTAAACACTCTCCCTTGGAATGGGAATTTGAGACATTGGTGGGCGGTGGAAGGTATGGCGTTGAGGTTGTTAATCCACGGGCGACCGAAGATAGCCTTGAACATAGGGTCGATGTCTCGTACGTAGAATTCAATCGGCATAGTGAGAGGCCCAAGCTCGGCCTGAATAGTGACCACCACATGACAAGCCCTTCGAGAATTATCATATGCTGCTATGGTTGTCGGGGTCGGCCTTAATAGATCTTCTGATAAGTTGCATGCTCTTAATGTGCTGAGAGGGCAAACATTGATAGATGCCCCTGTATCTACAAGCGCCGCATCTATGCTGACTTTGTTTTGAGTTATGGAAATGCATAGCAACATTTGCCTATTTTCTGGGGGTGCTAGTTCTGTCTCAGAAAATGTGATTGCCGGCCCCTTTGAGATTATAGCCAAGGCCATCGCCAGGCTATCCACTGCCATGTCTTCATTAACAATTACCTTCTGTAGAAAATTCATGAGTGCATCTTGATGAAAGGTGGATCTCTTTATTAGCTCGAGCGTGGAGATCTTCGCGGGTACTCTATCCAGATGGTGCAATAAATCATATTGCATCCCCAGCAGCAGATCTACCTCCTCCTGATCAACATTCGGTTGAGAAGACTAGGGATTAGGTGCGGGTGCACCAGTGGATGGATAACTTCTGTGGAACAAATGCCCGCTCTGCCCGGCAAGGTTTTAGGCCGGCACGGCCTGGGATGGAAAAATAAGTGGCTTAACTGGCCTAGTGGGGTGAATGAGTGGCGCGGGAGAGGGTGTAATGGGGATGACAGGCAAGGGGTTTAATGGAGGTAGAGTAATGATTGGTGCGGGTGTCGGCGACGGGGTAAGGGTAGTTGGGAGGAGGATGATGGGCGAACGGTTGGCTAGTGGCGTAGTGGTAGCGAGGATAGACGGTGGTGGAGTGGGGGTAGATGGGTTTATGGGGAATGTGGATGGTAGGATGAGAGGTTTGGTGGGTATGGAGAGTAGTGGGGTTTGTTGGCTAAGCGGGAGAATGATGGAGGGAGTAGGGCAACGGTGGTTGTGGTGGAGGGCCATAAGCCATTGCACTGATGCATCATCATCATAAGACCACCCATCATCGGTGTGAATTATAAAATTAGAACGCCCCCAAATTAAATGATTTGCATGAAAGATGACTTGACAAGATATAGAACTACAATTGATGATAAAGGGGGGGGGGTTACATGTAATAATCAAAATCCGTGATCGCCACTGAGGCCAACAACATGCCAAATAATATAAAGATCGAGATAGGGCATGTTACATACCTCAGAAATTCAAGATGGCCAAGGGCTAGCCTGGGGATGAACGTGCTATATCGTGCCGGCGCGTTCTTCAGATCGCGCCAGGAACCTATAGCGCGATATCAGACAGGAAGCGGGGTTATTTGGATTCGTTCCTTCCTTGCTCCAAGGCCGGCCAATGTGCAAGGGCTCCACGTATTAGTTTTCTAGTGCCTGCAAACAATCATAAACAACGAATAAAAAGGCCCATTAGAATGAGATTTTAGTAGAATCTACCCCTATTCTTAATCAAAAGCATGCAAACGGGGGGCTCGATTACCTGGGGGTTTGGTGGTTTTTTTAAACCCCTATGGAAGGGCCAAAAGATAGGTGTGGTGTGTGTGTATGCATGTGTTTTGTAAAAGAGTGTTTTTTGAGATCGATATGCAATGCTATGCAAAGATTGGGATGAACGAATTGGGGAGAAAAACTAAGGACTAGGAAGAACTAAGAAGAACACAATATGCCCTAAATACTCCCTTGGATAGGCGAAGAGCGAGGAGTTATTAATTTGGAACGATGCACAGCCTCCTCCTCGTCAAGATCTTGAGTTGCATCCTCCTGAAATGACGGCCAAAGGGTGCAATTTATAGGAAAAAGATCGAGAAGCAACCCTAGGTCGGAGTTCAATTCAATCCAAAAGTTGGCGGCTCAAATTGAGGCAATCCTGCTGATTAATAAGGGGGAAAGACTCCTATTAGGGTTTGGAACCTTCCTTTGGAAGGAATATGATTGGAAACTTACCAAATAAGGACTCTGAGATGAAAGAGGGGAGTCCGGGCCGGACTGGGTTTCTGACTGAGAACGCGCTACAAGTGTATAGCGTGTTCATGAAGAACGCGCTATGATGATATAGCGCGATAATTAAAGGCCCATCAAATGATTTAGAAAAAGGAGAAAAATCCTTTGGGCAGTCACTTAATCAAATGTTGAGCGAGAATAACATCCAAAGTGGATGCTATAATGATCAGATGTCAAGAAAATAACAACTGTTCAAATGGTAACTTCAATTAGATCCACAACGCGCTGTGAATAAGAAAGCGATAAGAGCGGATAGCGCGGGGATGCCAAACTCGAGACGAGATCCAAGGTATGGAATTGAAATGTTGGGCCAAGAATAGAGAGACATCCCAGAAAATCAACCAACTAAGGATCAATTGGGGCATTAACTAGGAGAACAAAGAAAATGCCCAATTTAGCGGCCAAAATTGGGTGTCTACAGATGCCCCTCCTTGATATCCGCTTTGCAGGGGAGCGAGACGGGGGTAAAATGGAGGCAAAACGGAGATGACACAGAGTGGTAGTGACGGGGAGATGAAGTGGAAATGCAGTGGAGCAGACTGATAAGTGGATATCAAGGAAAAAGAGACACCCATCACAACCAACAAATGATAGGAATAATCCAAAAAACTCTGTGCTAACCACAAGATCGAGCTAGCATCAGTGACCCCTGCCTAGAACGATAGGCACGGAACAAAGAAAAGGGAGTTGATCAACCTCTTGCACAAAAGAGGCATCCGCAGTGCGTAGCAACTACGAATTTCACTCAGTTAGTGGAATGGACGCGAGCCCGGCGGATCCTTCGACGCCATCGTGCGGTTCACAGCTAATGAGTGGATCAAAAGAAGGAGGATAAGTTGAATTGGATTGAAAGGGGATAAGCAAATTCTAGGCAAGGGTCACATCGACCAGCGAGATCCAGTGTCCAACTAGGAGTAATCTTTCAAATTCGGAATGGAATTGAATTTCTTTGTTCAAGAACATAAGCATTATTAATCCTTAATTAGGAAGAAGAGTTGGGCATTTATGAATGCAAAGGGCATGATGCGTGCAGGGCTAAAATAAAAGAAATCATTAAAACAAATGCCAAGAAAAAAAATAAACTATAAGATACTCAAGGATAATATTATTAAATCAAACAGACTTGGGTCAAGAGTTATCTGCAACCACGACGTGCGAGATGAAGTCCATCGTCCCAAAATTTATCTGACCTAATGGCCTAACTGACGATTAACTACATGTTTCTAGATCATCACTATTTTTGGTAGAGGGGAACTCAAATCCCGAAACATATGGAGAACCAGCCGGTCCTTGAGATAATATAATAATGTAAGTATCATATAGTAATGCAATAAAAAGAATGGATAAAGAAATACTTACCTGATGGCGTATCATCATCTTTCTTTTGCTTTCCTGCGAATTCAATGTTAAGCAAATTCAAGCAAATTCAGGCACGCATAAGCAAAAGAACACAAATTTCTCATTCACTCTCAACATATATTCTCATGGACTTTCCTTTTCTCTCCCTCCTCCCTTCTATTTTCATTTCTCTTTTTACTTTGGTTATCGCGCTATATATCCATAGCGCGTTAAGGTCGCGCTATGAACGTATAGCGCGTTAATCACACGCAAGTTTTTTAAACCCCCCCCTTTTTCTCTTATTCAAACCCATACTTCCCTCTCTCGACTCCCTCTCTCGCCCTCTCACCAACCCGAACCCTCATTGCCCTAATCCAATGGAAGGAGGACCTCCCCGACGCTCCAAACGGCGCGCCACCCGCGGCCGTCAACGAACTCGCGCGGAAGAGGAATGAGTGCCCTCTCCCGTGGAAGAAAACGCCGACTCGGAGGCGACCGTCTCTGCCAGGCTTGAAGGGGACGAAATGGAGATCCCCCCGGATGACGCCGAAGAGGTTGAAGGCACCCCGGCGGCCGAGGAAACAGCGGCGGAGCCCGTTGGAGGCGCGGCGGTTCGAAAACGTCGATTGGTAAGAAAACCGCCCTAATCTTTCTTTTTTTTTGATTTTTCTTGTCTTTCTTTTCAAATGAGATGAAGACGGAAGGGGAGATGCCCCTTTAGACCGATGTGTAGGGCAGAAAGCCCATGGAAAAGATCTGGGGAATGAGGGGTCACCCCCTACCTGCGGAAGGTGAATGCGCTATATCTTCATAGCGCATTCTTGAAGAACGCGCTATGACGATATAGCGCGATAAAGAACAGAATGCCAGTTTTTCTTATTTTCTGATTTTTTGTTTTGTTTGATGATCACAAATTGATATTTCTTGCTTTTTATGTTGTGTGTAGGGTGTGGAGGGTGCAGTTCGTGCCCGGATTTCATGGACATTGGTTCGGACCGTCTACTTTGCGCTACCGGAGTTTCAACGGGCCCGCCTCCGCCGAATGGGCTTCGGAGAGTTCCTGGAGATAGAGGTGTTGAGAGTCAATGTGGGATTGATAAGGGCCCTGAAAGCCAGATGGGATACGGGGTGCAAGGCCTTCCTCTTCCCCTGGGGTCATATGATCCCGACTCTAGAGGATGTCACCCGTATCACCGGGCTGCGGGTGCATGGATCGGCAGTGACGATCTGCACTTACCCCGACTACCGGGAGATGGCACGTAGACTGCTAGGCTTGGAGCTGGAGGGGACTGGTCGGACCTCGCTAGTGTCGAG
This sequence comes from Amorphophallus konjac, assembly GCA_022559845.1. NCBI lineage: Eukaryota > Viridiplantae > Streptophyta > Magnoliopsida > Alismatales > Araceae > Amorphophallus > Amorphophallus konjac. Next base: position 239,299,614 of record CM040118.1, on the reverse strand, counting down.
GATTGCTTTGCAGGAGAGTCTCGGCTTGTTCCACACGCAGAGGGAGGTGGGAGAGACTTTGACGGCTCATGAGAAAAGACTAGAGGCTGGAGCCAGAGAGAGTTTCGCGACTGAGGCTGGCGCACAGGCCGACATGGAGCTGAGGAGGTTTCTTATTCTGCTGATCGGCAAGCTACTTCTAGCGACTCAGGGTGATGCAGTGAGCTGCCGATTTCTACCCCTACTGGAGGATCTGGACAGAGTTGGACGGTATGCTTGGGGTGCGGCAGTCCTAGCCCATTTGTTTGACAGCTTCGGCATTTCTTCACTCCAGTCTTCACTCGGGGGGTTCTACCCTCTACTTCAGGTATCTCTCTAAACCTTAAACTCCATGGATTAAATTATGCACTTACCTCTTATATTGATCACATGAGCTACATTTCAGGTTTGGAGTTATTTGTATCTTCCACCCTCAGGCGTGCTTGGGAGGATCGAGGAGATCTACTGCCCCTGGCCAGACGATGGACCCCTACACGAGATGGCCGATCTATGAATGACCAGGTCACCCATATTCAGGAGACGTTAGATATGATGCCCCATATAGAGGTAAAATTGATTTTTGAAATTGAATTATATTATCTGAATGAGATCCAGGGCAATGATAAATTGAACTATGCAGGTGGTCTGGACTCCCTATCAAAGGGACGCCGAGGTGATGCCCTGGGTGGAGGCGGCCATCCCATACTTCGGGAGAGAGATCTGGTTGCATGCCCTCAACCTGGTCGAGCCACTATACCATATGTTGATCATGAGGACACTAGGACTCCATCAGGCGGTGGTAGAGTTCCCGATCCAGGCGACGGATCCACGACCTGGACGACGCTTCTGAGGCCTCCAGGGGACATATGACTGGCGGCAGCGCGCCCGGGAGCAGTACGCAGATTGGAAGAGGCGTGGCCGAGCAGTCCCTGCGGGAGCGGATTCAGATGATGCCTACCTCCAGGCATACTCTCAGACATAGGGTAGCCGAGTTTATCAGAGCGCTCGTGGACAGGTATGCCTTTAAATTCATTCTTTCTTTGATTATTCAATATGTGACCAACATGTGCTTATTGCAGTTCGACGTAGAGGGGAGACTGGCCATGGTACAGGGACTCCTCGACTCCACGATCCGGCAGCGTGAGGACCTCTAGCATACCGTCGATGAGCTGGTAAGCACTTGTAATTAGAATGATTTGGATTTGAAATTCAATTAATGGTAATGCTTTCTCTTTTTAGCGCGAGGAGCTGGAGGCAGTCCGATCCTCGCATGGTGCTTCATCCTCTACTCAGCCCATCTACGACCACACCGATCTAGAGAGCCAGCTTGCTAGTGCAGTTGCTCGGGCGGAGGCAGCTGAGGCCTCCCTACAGGAGAGAGTAAGCAATCTGTTCTTTTAATCTTAGTCTTGAAAAATTTTATTATCAATTACTTGACCATGATTTCGGATGCAGGAGCAGGAGCTGCGGACAGTGGAAGCAGAGCTGAGGCGCCGCGATGCAGAGGAGCTTCCTCGAGACGTGGCAGAGCTACGCCTCTTACTCAGAGTGGAGAGGAGTGAGCGGCAGAGAGAGAGGGAGGATCGAGACAGAGAGAGAGAGATGGGAGAGAGAGAGAGAGTGGAGCGCGAGCTAGAGAGGGTGGAGCTGCGTACCAGATTAGGCATCGCCGAGCAGCGGGCGAAGGATGCGGAGGATCGCTATCGGCGGGGGCGTGAGCGGGCTCAGCGCGAGGGATACTCCCGAGCCTATTCGAGCACTGATTATTTAGTTACCTCCTCTGAGCATCAGAGGAGGTAACATGCTGAGAGGGAAGCACGCGGTGAGAAGGGTTCAGCTTATCGGGGATCGATGGCTCCTCCTAGGTCTTCCCGGGGAGGACAAGAGGAGGCTGAGAGCTCGCGTAGAGGGGGAGATCAGGAGGATCGAGGGGAGAGCTAGAGAGGTTGTCTTATCCATTCTCATTTTGTACTATTTTGACATACATAGTGGAATGACATAGTCTTTGATACTTGTTGCACTTCTTGTGATTGTTCTTTTGATTTTGCGCGCTTCTGTAAAAGGACATCTCTGTAATAATGCCATCAGTAATATAATGCAAAAAAATTTTGTTTGGAATTTTCAAAAATATGCAAATTTTTATGAGTTTTCAAAAAGAATATTTGAATTTTTATGTTGATTTTGAAAAGATATGAAAATTTTGGAAATGCTCAAAAATTTTGGCAAATTTTTTTTGGAATTTGGCAATATTCAATTTTGGAATTTCGACAATATTCAATTATTGGGAATTTTGGCAATATTCAATTTTTTTTGGAATTTGGCTTAGACATTGCTAATGCAGCATCAACAGATGTTTAAACCACTGGCTAAGGGTCCTGGTTCCTTCCCCTTTCGCTCAAAATTGCCCAAAGTCGGGCGTGCATTTAAAGGTGGTGCCCCATGACCAGCTACCTTTGGTTACGATGCCACTACCAAGGCCATACCCGAGAAACATTCGGTCTTAGAGGGAGAAGAGAAGAATAATTGATAAGCTTTATGCAAGATGGGAGATGTCGGGACTTGAATTCCTTCCAAGGTTTTTCCCCTCAAAGAGGTAGTCTGTTGTGCCAGAGCTTTGTGCCTTTGATTTTTAGATCCTTGACATGCATACGACCAGGGTTTTCCCTGCGGAGACTTTACCTCTCTTGACATGCCATAATTCATACTTTTGCATTTATCAAAATTTTGACTTGATTTTCATAATAGCCCTTTTGGCTAGATGTATCATGAAATTTGATTTTAGTTTGGGTCAAGACTGCCCCTATTTGAGACTTCTCTCGTATTGGGGATTACCGAAGTTGGTCATCTTATCCGTGAACCTCTTGCCCCTGCATTCGGCCAAGTAGAGAAGAGAAAAGACTTTCAGATATACTCATGGCATGGCCAAAGTAGCAACGGTGTTTTATTAAAGGAGCCGTCTAAGGACGCCGTGAAGTGTGTGCGATGCCCAGCTAAGGGTTGCTCTTAATAAGCGGGGAGGGAATGTTGAATTCCCAGCGCGGGATTTTTATTAACGAAAGGTACTGCAGAAGCAAGCCTAATTTGGAATAATTTAATTAAACAAAAGCCTAAGATAAAACACCTCTTTTAATCTTTGTTAAGAAGCACTTCATTTTGAAAATCACGCGTGAAGCAATAAGGTAATGATATCATAAAAATGCGTACTTACGCCAATATATTACCTTGTGACCTGATGAGGGCATCCCTTGCCCCTCCACATTTTCTCCGGACTCGGATTGTTCGTCAACAAGCGCCATTATGTTAGTCATGTATTTTTGAGTCTAGTCATGTAATCTTCACATTTTATTTGAGTCAATATCATGTAATTTTCCCTTTATTTGAGTCATGTACCTAGGTTAGTGAGTCATTTTCGTAAGTATTGTGTCATTAGGTTGGTTTGTTAGGCTAGTGGGCCCAATTCATTGGGCTTGGCCCAAGGGCACCCCTATCCCTTCGGTTATTTGTCATTGAGTCAAATGTCAGGGACTTTTGTAGAAATGTGGGTTGCCTATATATAGGACCCCATTCCCCTCATTTTGAAGTAATGAACAATTGAATGAAAATGGAAATCCACTTCCAAATCCCACTAGATCTCTCTCTCTCTCACTCTCTCTCTCTCTAAGGGGTCCCCCCCTCTCTCTCTCTCTCCCTCCACCCCAATTTTTGGAATTTTCTCTCTCCTCCCCATTCACCCCTTATTAAGACCTCTCCCCTTCCCCATACACCCATTTAACTCCCCCCCAACCCAAGGTGGCATCCTCCAATCCACACCCCACCTCCCAACCCCCAACTACCCAACACCACTTCCTAAGCACCCCTTCCTCTCCCCAAGGTTGAAGGGGCTCTTCCCTAAGCCCAAATACAAATTTCCCTCTCCCTAGGGCAGTGCCCTTCCATCTCCCCACCTCCCAAACCACCCAAAGTCGCAGCCCCCCTTCCCCATACCAGCCAAGTTCACCCTCCACCTCTTACTCTCTTGGCCATCCCCTTCCCCACCCCCTCATCTTCTTCTCATTCAGCCTCTGTTTCAGGCAGCAGAGTTGCAGCGACTTGCAGAGGCATCCACGATCGTCTCTCAAAGATTCAGGTGGCAAGGCCTACATTTCTGGAATCGTCATCGAGATAGCTTTCCAACGGTGGTGGTCTCGCCGGCTTCCGAGTTCGGAGCTGTCCGGAGGAGCGTCATCTTCAACGACTGCGTAATTTGTCCCAGACTGAAGACTAGAGCGATCTTGGAAGCTGTTCTGCGGTCAACCTCGGAGGAATTCGAGCACACTTCCTTCTACAAAATTCTTCTTCGTCTAGTCCTCCATCAGTATCAGAAAGAACGATGCCAATCGCCTGCTGAGCTATTTTTTCTGAATTATTTCGTCGGAGTGTGCAGTCTGCCACCAGTGGACTCAGGTTTGACCTATCTTCATTTATCTGGCCACCATTCTCATCTCCGACCTCGGATTATGGCCCAGTCAACTTCTGCGCGAAGCTACTCCGACCACGATCGCGTTACCGCCAGTTTCGTTCAATTTGAATTTCGGGAGCGACCGCAACGCCTTCTGCAATCCACTGCATCAGTTCTGCATCAGTCCGAAGCAGAGTGTTGCTGTCCTGCTCCAGTCGGGGGTCCGATCAGCCCCGAGGTCCAGAGGTTCCCAAAAAATTCAGGCATCATCCTCTGTCAGTTGGGAAACTTTGGGCGTAGGTTTCGTCAAGATCTGAGCTCTGTGGAATTTGTGGCAGTGACATCACCGGCCCCCTATCCAACAATTCTGAAGGTTGGCAGAACCGGCGGGGATCGGCAAATCGGGTTTCCTTAGCATAAGTCCCCACCCCGCTTGGCCGGCTGAAGGCCCCTCCCTGCGTGGAGGTAGTATTGGATGTAATAAGATTAATCCCCACCCCAAGATCACCCCTCCTGCGAGAGGTGTAGTGGTGTAATCTTTCCATTTCAAGTTGAAGCGACACCGACGCGGCGTGCGGGTGCAAACCCTCGCCTCCCCGCTCGCCCCCGTCTCCGGCCGGAGTCGGCGTCTTTACGCCGGCTAGGTGAGCTCCTGAACATCTCTCATTGCTGTAATGGACTTGCTTAGCTTAGTATTGCTATAGTTACTCCGTCGGCGGTAAGAGAGTGTCCGATTTTAAATTGCTACCCAAATTGAGTGACCACCGCGGGCGAGTTGTGAGAGCATCCACTTAACCCACACCCTTGGTGTGTTGGCCGCCCATGATTTGGGCATCCTAGGCCCATTTGGGGTTCTCCCCAAGCTAGCCAACCATTGGAGCCTCAAGGTCCCGCCTCGGACCCTCTCCAACATCGCCTAGTCGCCATCGGGCACTAGTGTGCGCCATACGGGTGAGCTCGCTAGTGTGAGTCCGCCGCTCAAACTTGAATGCTTGCAAAATAGGTCCATAGGTGGTGTCACATCATGACCTTTCTTGAAATAGTTGCCGTGAGAGGCGGGGTTGATCATCGTGGGATAGTCCTTCTTTTAGCGAATAAAAGGATTGGAAGCAAATGATTTGGAAGTGGCTTAACAAGAAGGAGTGGTGCTCAGACCAGACTCAGACGAATAAGGAGAAAAGGAAGAGAGGCGAGGGCTAGAACTCCCTCACTAAGGCGCGGAGACCCTGATCACATGGAACAGTCTACAGAAAAAGCGGAAAATTAAGAAGAGGAGTGAGGACTAAAGCCTCGGAAGCAGTGGGAGAAAGGGCAGATGCCCAAGGCAGTGGATGCGGAAGAAGTTAGGTCAGACCTAGGATCAGGAGGAATCAGGAGAAGAAATTGATAGATGGAAAGAGGCGGATCCGGAGGGTCCGGAGGCAGAGGAGGAGAATCATAATAGGAGGAAGAATCTGGAGGCTCTGGAGGGATAAGATAACGAGGGACGCGGTGCCCTTGGAAAAAATGGGGAAAAAGATGATGGAAAAGGAAGAAGAAAATGAAAGATGCGATGTCCCGGAGGAGCAGAAAGATGAATCGGAAGAAAGATGGAGGGTCCAGAGGTTCCGGAGGAAGAAAATGCCGAGGGACGCAGTGCCCCAGGATGAGTGGATGAAAAGGGTCAGGAGGGTCCGGAGGTTCCGGAGGAAGAAAATGCCGAGGGACGCGGTGCCCCAGGAAGAGTGGATGAAAAGGGTCAGGAGGGTCCGGAGGTTCCAGAGGGGGAAGATACCATGGGACGCGATGCCCAAGGAATAAAGAGAGGGATGAAGGATCCGGGGGTTCCGGAGGAATGAGATGGGAGGGGGCGCGATGCCTTAAGAAGAAGGAAAGATAATCCGGATGAAGAAGGTAGAAAAGGGCACGACACCCAAGAAAAATTAGTGAGATGCTCGGAGGATTCGAACGTGATGGTGCAGAGGGGCATGATGCCCAATGAGCAAGATCCGGAGGTTCCAGAGGGGGAAGATACCATGGGACGCGATGCCCAAGGAGGATGGGAGAGAAATACGGGGAGTGCGGATGCAAGAGTTGGAAAGGGGCGCGATGCCCTGAGGGAAGATTGGAGGGGGCACAATGCCCGGTGAGCGTAAGGGGACCTGGAGATCCCGAAGATAGAGGCGGAAGACATAGGAAACGTGGGGGATCCGGAGGTTCCGGAAGGCGGGGAGGATACGGGTTTAGAAACCCGGGAAAAAAGAAGTGCATGTGGATGCAATAGAATGGATGCGATGAATGCATGGATGCAACAGAATGCATGAGATGCAAAGAATACAAAGAACATGAAGGGCGAGAGGATGAGATCCCCCTCCTTACCCTTGGAGTGGCCCATGAAGAAAATGTGATAGACAAGAATGTGGATGACATTTAATAGAAGGTGGATGAAATAGTGGAAGGCCCCTTAGCACAAAGATAACCGCCCCTCCATGGCAGTGAAAGTGTATAGCCAGTTGGCCCAATGGATAAAGCAAGAGCCCATGACGAAGCTTCAATGGTAAATGACAACTCCCTTGAAGAGTGAAAAGTAATAGTGTGAGAGAGTTGGAAAGTCGGGATAAGAAGCATTGTGTGGCCCAGGGGTCGTGGCATAAAAAGAATGTTGAATAGAATAGGCATTCGCCCCTTGTATGGAAGAAAAGGTTCAAGATTTGAAAGTTGGAACAAGGGGTGCCCTGCCTGGCCCTTGGGCACAAACTTACGCGGCATTAAAGTTTGACATTCTTTCTTAGTGAGCAGTGGCGGGAACTTGGCTTCTTCGACCATGCTTGGCACAACAACCCGGATCGGCATCCGGCATATAAACTCTTGCATCTTGAATAGCTCGGCTGTAGCCAAAGCTTTCTTTTCCGGCTCTTGATCATCTTCAGCAAAAGTACTTACAGAAGGACACCCGTTCTGAGTAGTAAAGGGGGATGAAGCGGAGGCGGAAGGCTCCATGGATGGTGATGGTATAATGGAAAGTGTTGAAGAAAGGGTGAGTGGAAGTGGAGGTTCAAACACATCGAGCTTCTCCCTTTTCTCGGAAGCAGTCAGGGTTAGCTCGAGTGCAAAAAAGGGTGGACCTTGCTCAGGACTAGCCACGGGTAAGGGTGAAGGGTTAAGTAGTGGAGTAGGGGTTATAGGCATAGTGGGTTTTGGGGTTAAAGGGGTAATGGAGGGATGAGGTGGCGAACAAAGAGGAGTAATATAAGGCTCGGCAGAGGCCGGCGTAGTGGAGGGTGATGGAGGCTCGACGGAGGCTGATGGAATGGAGGATATTGGTGTGGTTACGGGAGGTGAAGGTTTAGTGCGTTGAAAATGCCGGATGGGGCGAGAGGTGTTGGGGATAGGGGAAGGCGCATGATGCACCGGTGTGGGTGACTGGAGTGTCGACCAAGAGGTCTCATAAATGGGAGTTGGATCGGGGACTGTGGCATAGTCCTGAGCATAGGGGTCTTCTGGCAGTGGAGGAAGGGGATGGCGAAGGAAACTCGAAAGGGGTTCTTGCAGAGCTTCGTCGTATGCCGCCTCAAATTCTTCAATTGCCGGTTCTTCATTAGCAGGTTCAAGTGGACACCGCAGTGAAGGCGTGTATGTGGGTGGTGGAATGTAATGGTATTGTGTATGTGTATGTGGAGGTGGAGGGCCATATGCGTGAATTGGGTGAATGGGTGGAGGATGGACGGCGTCCACTTGAACGTTCAAACCCGCCGGCTCTTGCTTGCTCGCACTATCGATGCCGTAGTCGTCTCTCCTATCCTTCCAAGCTTGCTCCATCTTTGTAATGTCATTCAGAGCGGCGTGGAGGGGATTGACTGGAGTAGAAGGAGCGGGCCGTGGGCTCGTAACCCTCTTAAATTGTTCCTCTAACGAAGTGACTTTGTCGAGAAGCGTTTGTTGGAGGGGCGTGACTTGAGCAACAGAGGGTTGGCAGGGCCTTGAAGGAGGGGCCGCATAAAAAGGCCGTGGAGGGGGCGTGATGAGCTGACCCAAATGAGGACTCGGCCGGGCCGGGTTGGAAGGAACAGATGGGCCTTGGGGCCGTGAATAGGGAGGAATAGAAAGAGGCGGGTGATGGGCCACCCGAATAGGAGTATGAATAGAAGAGGGAAGTGGGTGATGGGCCACCCGCATAGGATTGGAAGGAGGATGAGAGGAATGAGATGCACCCTCAACAACAGCCTTAAGGGCTTGGATTTGTTGAGGGTTTAGATGATCTAATGCATGCAAGATCTGGGAGACCTTCTCATCGTCGGGAGGAGACGGTCCCGTAGGATTAGTGGCTCGCGATTGAATCGGGGGACCATAAGATTGGACATTGCCCATGGGTCGGGCAACGCCACAAGAATGAGGGCGTGGTCCCTTGAAAATATGATGAGAATTATGGTGTTGAGATTGAGGAGTATAGGATGTGCTAGGTTGTGCATCCTCATTAAGGTTAAACATGTTATTTTGTCTATCATGGTAAGCCATTATGCAATCAAAGTTCAAGCAAAATAATTTGCAAAGAAGCACACAATGTGAAATGGTTATCGTTAATTTTTTTTTGGACCTTGCTGAATTAATGACTTTATGCAAATTGATGTGATCACTCAAGGGAGGAACCTAGTTTCAAATGTGGTACTCCGGTGCCAACTAGGAATCACTCTCTCACCATGCATAGGCCAACTAAACCCGGAACTTCAAAGGTACAACCTGCCCAGCGTCCGTGAGGGAATCCACGGGTGCGGGGACTTATGGAGGCTTGGTTTAGGAATTTCCGGTCCAATGAGACGGAATGCTCAATGGAGGGTCCTTCCTTCACCAAGGGGGTGTGAGATCTTTTAAAAGTGTGGGGAGAGGGGGTCTCCCAAACCGAATGCAAAGATGAATGCTATGTTAAGCAAGAATATCTAAACTAGAACTAGCAAATAAAATGAAAAATATATTAAAAAAGGAATACATAACAGGAAATGTACAAGATGCAACCAGAGAAGATGACAATCAGAACCCCGACAGAAGGTGTGGGTGAAATACCCTCTGGTGATTAAAGTGCTATATGTCCATAGCGCGATCTGATAGAACGCGCTATGGATGTATAGCGCAACCAATGACAGGGTGGGGGAACCCCAAAAGACAAATAATCACACACACTTTGATGGATTAACAAGCAGGCAACCAAAAGAATGAACGTGGTGGCACAAAGTGTCCCACCGTGATCGCCAATTTATGAATTATAAAATTAGAACGCCCCCAAATTAAATGATTTGCATGAAAGATGACTTGACAAGATATAGAACTATAATTGATGATAAAGGGGGGGGGTTACATGTAATAATCAAAATCCGTGATCGCCACTAAGGCCAACAACATGCCAAATAATATAAAGATCGAGATAGGGCATGTTACATACCTCAGAAATTCAAGATGGCCAAGGGCTGGCCTGGGGATGAACGCGCTGTATCGTCCCGGCGCGTTCTTCAGATCGCACCAGGAACCTATAGCGCGATATCAGACAGGAAGCGGGGTTATTTGGATTCGTTCCTTCCATACTCCAAGGCCAGCCAAGGTGCAAGGGCTCCACGTATTAGTTTTCTAGTGCCTACAAACAATCATAAACAACGAATAAAAGAGCCCATTATAACGAGATTTTAGTAGAATCTACCCCTATTCTTAATCAAAAGCATGCAAACGGGGGCTCGATTACCTGGGGGTTTGGTGGTTTTTTTAAACCCCTATGGAAGGGCCAAAAGATAGGTGTGGTGTGTGTGTATGCATGTGTTTTGTAAAAGAGTATTTTTTGAGATCGATGTGCAATGCTATGCAAAGATTGGGATGAACGAATTGGGGAGAAACACTAAGGACTAGGAAGAAGTAAGAAGAACACAATATGACCTAAATACTCCCTTGGATAGGCGAAGAGCAAGGAGTTATTAATTTGGAACGATGCACAGCCTCCTCCTCGTCAAGATCTCGAGTTGCATCCTCCTGAAACGACGGCCAAAGGGTGTAATTTATAGGAAAAAGATCGAGAAGCAACCCTAGGTCGGAGTTCAATTCAATCCAAAAGTTGGCGGCTCAAATTGAGGTAATCCTGCCGATTAGTAAGGGGGAAAGACTCCTATTAGGGTTTGGAACCTTCCTTTGGAAGGAATATGATTGGAAACTTACCAAATAAGGACTCCGAGATGAAAGAGGGGAGTCCGGGTCGGACTGGGTTTCTGACTGAGAACGCGCTACAAGTGTATAGCGCGTTCATGAAGAACGCGCTATGACGATATAGCACGATAATTAAAGGCCCATCAAATGATTTAGAAAAGGGAGAAAAATCCTTTGGGCAGTCACTTAATCAAATGTTGAGTGAGAATAACATCCAAAGTGGATGCTATAATGATCAGATGTCAAGAAAATAACAACTGTTCAAATGGTAACTTCAATTAGATCCACAACGCGCTGTGAACAAGAAAGCGATAAGAGCGGATAGCGCGGGGATGCCAAACTCGAGACGAGATCCAAGGTATGGAATTGAAATGTTGGGCCAAGAATAGAGAGACATCCCAGAAAATCAACCAACTAAGGATCAATTGGGGCATTAACTAGGAGAATAAAGAAAATGCCCAATTTATCAGCCAAAATTGGGTGTCTACAATCGGGAGCCGGGGATTGGACAAGGTTGACTTGAGTCGGTGCCGGTGGTTGTGGCTGCGGAGCGGGAGGATGGTTCGGCATGGGGTTCTGGTGGATCCCCAAGTCTTGAACTGGCTGCTGTTGTTGCTGTGGCGGCTGCTGCACTTGCTGCCTCTGCGACTACCTTCTCTTCTCTTTGATTTCAATGCTGGCCTTGTGCATCTCGGAAAATCTATACGATGCCCTTCATGCAAGTCGTACACCAGATCTCTGAACTAAAAACAACTTTCAATTGTATGGCCAGGCTTCCTGTGGAACATGTAATATTTCATCTGATCAACGGTCGGGTTCCAATTAGGCCGTTCCGGAGGAAGTTGAATGGCATTGATGGACATGAGAGCCGAAAATATGTCCGTGAGGGACTCGGGCAAGGGGGGATATTGGGCTCTCTTCAGACCCGGGCGCTTATTGTTATTGGTGTAGCCTTTGGGTGGGGGAATATTGTGGTATTGGGGAGGTTGCAGAGTTTGTTGTGGAGCGGGGAAGGAATTTTGTGGAGCGGCGAAGGTAGGGTGAGGATTTTATGGAGTGGAGAAAGCGGGTTGGGCATTTTGTGGTGTGGAGAACTGGGGATTGCGGGGGTTTTGTGGAAAGCGGAATGGCGCGGATTGGAAGGGGAACGCAACGGCTTGCACCTGCTCATTGGTTTGGACTCCTTCGGTGATAGGCCCTTGAGGTTTCTTGTGATATTTGGGTTTTTAGGCTTCAAAAAGTGAGTGTATAGGGGAGTCTTTAAATTGAGTTTGAATAAAGCGCGCGCGGCTGTATAGTTGATGCATGTTTGAAATGTCATTCATAGCTAGAATGTTGCGAAAAGTTGGGGTAGCATTTGATATGAGCAACTTAACCTTCTCTTCCTCCGGAAGGGGACTCGGCACGCGGGCGGCCATCTGTCTCCACCTGTCAACATAGGTGGCAAATTCTTCATCTGGCTTCATTTTCTCGGCCACTAAATCTTTAAAAGAATATTCTGGGCCAACCCGGTCTTGGAACCTTTGAATAAATTTCTCATTTACAACTTTGAAACTCTCGGCATCCTCAAGCGGTAAAGCATAGAATCACTCCAAGGCAACTCCATCCAGCGATCGGCGGAATAAATACGCCATAAGGCGATCATCATATTGGAACTGTGCCGATTCATACATAAAGTCTCTCACATGAATGAAGGGATTGCTATTCCCATCATATTTGCGGTATGTAGGGAGCTCGGACTGTGGACGGAACCGGATGTTGTGTAAGCTAGGAATTGGAACATCCGCTAAAGACTATGGGCCAACCCACTTTTGGGGAAAGTCGAGTTGCTGTTGCATGGCGGCCCATTTATCTAGAAGCTTTTGTTCCCTAGATGGTGCAAGTAAAGCAAGGGGAGTGGGCTCAAAGCGGGGAGCCGAGGGATAGACCGAAGAAGTGAGGGGAGACCCATAAGAAGGATATTGGACCGAAGCATGACCCAAATTGGCATGGACTTGGGCCGCTCCCTGCTGAGGGCGCATGAAATCAAATGGACCAACAAGAACCTGCGGCACTGATGGAATATCCTGATAAGAATCCGCCTAGATAGAAGAAGGGAGGACGATCTTCCCTTTGTCAAGAACTTGCTGGGCCGAACCAGAAAATTGGTCCGTTTCCAAACTAGAGAATTGAATGGTCCTGGGCCGGATCGGAGTGAGATCAATCGGAATGGGCTGAACAGCGGGCCCATCAATTCTTGGTTGAACAATGGAAGCATTGGACAGACCTTGAGCAATCATGGAAGATGGGACATTGGACCCCTGCATGGCCTGATAGACAGCTTGAAGTTGGGCCGGATCCAATTGGGCCATCATTTGAAGGACATGATTGGCAGAATTAGGAGAAGAGAGGGAATTGGTGGGTTGCGCACCCTCCATAGAAATGGAAGATGGAGGAGGGGCGGACCCGTCTCCAGATTGGAAAGAGATGACCCTAGAGGGGTCTTCTAGAAGCCTCTGAAGAAGAGACTCCTCCTGGGAATGAGGAAGAACAAAAGAAGACATGGCGGACTCGAAGAGAGGATTATAATCGATGGTAGAAAAGCAATTGCCCCTAGGTGAAGATTCTAGAGATCGGAAGCAACTCCACATGTAACGGATGACCTTGACAAAGTGCAAACAACACAAACAACACACAATGAGTGACTAAAAGAACGACTCCAAACTTTATAAAAACAAAGAAAGGGATAAGAGACACTCAAAATCAACCAAGTTGGAATGATGCACCAATTTTTATTGTTTTCTCCTTTAGAATCTTAATAATTTGAATTTTGATATTCTCTCCAACAAGGTTCCTAATAGGAAAAAGGTATAATGAGCTTGATTAACTCTAAGTATGAACTCTCCCTCACTTATGCAACCTAGACACGGTGTGGTAAAGGTACAACTGGCCCGACGTCCGTGTGGGAATCCACGGCTCGTGGGGACTTATGAAGGTCCGTGATGTGATCTCCTAGTCGGCCCCAAGGAATATGGAGACGTGAGGTTCACACACCAAGGTACAAAAATGCAACTAAAGTATGAATATGAATAATCCAATGTGCACCAGGGTGCATGCAAATTTGAGCCTAAAAACTAACAATCAAATATGCAATCAATGAGGTGAATATATATAACAACTAAGGAGGAGATCAGATAGCACCCAAGCATGAAAATCACAACAAAAACTGTAGAAATAATAACAACCTCGGGATGCATACCTGTAACTGGAGAAACGGTCTAAGCTGAGACCGCCAGAGAGATAAGACGGCCTATTTCTAGGCCGCTTTTAAGCCTGAGATGGCCGAACAGTAGACCGCCAAGATGACCAGAAAATAGCAGAAAACAGCAGGAAATTAAACGGAAAATCCGAAGAAAACACAAGGGCAACTGAGTCAAATCAACAGCAGTAGGTCAAATAGAGGCTCAAACACGATTGGCACTAGATGTCCCACCGTGATCGCCAAAAAATTGGGTTGTTGATGTTTTTTTCCTTTGATGTGTGATGTGGTGTGATGTGAGTGATGTGAATATGGTGGTATGAAAGATATGTGTAAGCAAGCAATAACCTAACTCAAACAATCACCAAACCAAAAGCATGGGCAGATCATCAATGTTCATGAAAAAAAGAAAAGAAAAACACACGCCGGGCATGGAGCAAAGGAGTAAAATAAAAATACACACCATAGGTGTGGAGCAAGCAAACTAAAGAAAAGGGCAAAGATGATGACAATGATGAGTAATACCCAACCAAAGAAGTGTGATCGCCACGAAGGTAATTAAAATAGCAAAACTAAGTTAAATACCTTGGAAAGAGGAGGATGCAACACCCGCCCATGGGAGATGAAAACCAGAACTCTGCGAGCAGAAATGGTCCAATATCAAGCCGCCAGAGAGAACAAAATGGCCTTACGATAAGCCGCCACAGATACTCATACGGTCCAACGTAGAGCCGCCAGAGTGCACGAAACAGCAGATTCAGACTTGGATCTCCACCTCTCCCGGCCGGCCAGAAGAGTTGGGCCTCGTGTTATGAACCATGTAGACCTGCAAAAGGATGTAGAAGCAAAGAAAAATAACCCAAATTAGCCCTTGGACACGTGTAGTAACTATAATCCAAATAAACTAAGGTGCATGAAAAAGGAGAGGTGAATACCTGGGAGGTTTGGTTTTGTAACCCCTATGGGGCGTGAAAAAGATGGGGAGATGTTTAAAAATGATGCAGAGAACGTGGAAGAAGAAGAGGGAGTATTCTTATGAATATTATGAAGAGGGGGAGAAACTTGAGAAGAGAACAACACAATGAACACTTGGAACTCAATACTCCCTAGACCGGAAGGCTTATGGACACAGAAATCACTTCTCCTTGATGGGTACTCGCTCTAGAACATGGCAGCACCTCGACGTAAACTCCAGAAATCTCCTCTTCAACCCATGAACTCAAAGGTCCTATTTATAGGCCCTCAAACTCTAGGTTCGAGTTGGAGAGATTCTAGCGAAAAAGTAGGATGAAACTTAGCAAACTCTTGAAGATAATACTCCCAAGAGTCCACAAAAACAAACATAAGCTTCTAAGGACCACCATCGAGAGAGAAATCACCAAAACAAAACTCTACTTCGACCACGGCATAGCAGAGAAAAGACAGTAAATTAGGACTCTCTGTCTCTTGAAACGGTCCTACGATAAACCGCCAATTGGATTTAACGGTCCAAGCATAGACCGCCACCCTCAAAAGATAAGACCAACGGGAGAAAACATCGCGAACAGGACTCTGAATCCAAGAAACGGTCTAAAGTAGAACCACCACAATGCCTCTAACGGCCTTACGATAAACTGCCAGAGTAGAAACGGATAAGAAAGGATAAGACGGGAAAGAAAGACGTTGGCTCTAGACTATGGCGTTAGCAAACGGTCCATAAATAGACCGCAAAACGTCATCAAATGCCCATATGATAGACCGCCAGAGACAATGTATTGGCAAAATGAATAAAAGGCCCACTAAGCTTCAACCCACAGAAAACAAATAAGGAGCGAGACCCAATCAAGGAGAATGACCCATGAAATAAGCCTCAAAACTGACCAAAATGACTCAGTAAAAGGCAAATAACTCGGAGCACCATAAAGATAAATAAGGAGATGACTCAACTTATGGGTCATAAAATGGGTGTCAACACTTGCATCAAAACATGGAAAGATAACTTTCATTAGAGCAACTCGGTTCCATTTCTACTTCAAACTGTAAATGGCGACCACCATATGGGTGTTCAATTCATAATGGGCGATTGTTCAAACGGACGTAACTTCTTTATTTTTATATTTCTAGCTTTTTCATACAATTGAATAGATGACTTTCTGGACATGCACTCATTCATTTTTCTATTTTTCTTGATTTTTCCTTCCGATATTTTTGTATAGGGAATGGGCACCCCTTTGTATGGTCGTTCATTCTTTTCCAAGGAATTGACGCCTGAGTGAGCGGTCGTTCAATCTTCTTTCTTTTCCAGCATTTTGTTCTTTTCTATTCCAATCAAAGATTTAGCGCCCGCGTAAGCGGTCGCTCATTCTTTAATGATCACACTTCCACGAAGCCAGAAATTCTTTCTTCTCAGGCTGCCTTGAAAATGGCACCTTTTTGCGAAGTCATTTATTCCTAAATGGGCGCCCGTCTCTTGGTCGCACATTCCTGAAATTTCAAACAATCATTGTTCTTGATCCAAAATAGTTATACACTTTATTAATTAAATCTCACATTATTATTTTCACTCAAAAGATGATTGTAAAATATATGCAGACTGAAATTATGTGTGAGAATGGGATTTGATTATATTAATGCACAACTATACTCATTAAGTGCTAAAATGTGAGGAATGTGATGCAAATTATAACATGAAATATGACACTTATTAACCACCGCTCCCCGCAGAGACCCTACATTACCTTCTGCCTGGATAAGCGCCAGCTTCCGGGCCCAGCACCGACCGGTCTCCAACATGGGCTCTATGCTTCGGACTTCAGCCACCACTACAGCATTTCACTCGGGTCTTCAACCCTGAGCCTCAGCCAAGCCAGCACCCGACGCGAGCTCCTTGCCCCGAGTCCCCGGCCCCTCAACATTTTACTCGGGCTCTCAGTCCCGAGTCCCAGCCAAACCTGCCCTCTACTCGGGTCTTCTGCCCAGGGGCCAAGGCTCTCCAACTCCTCACTCGGGCCTCCAATCTCGAGCCTCCACCAAGCTGACACTCGACACGGGCCCCCTGCCCCGAGTTTACGGCTCCCCAGCACCTTACTCGGGCTTACGGTCCCGAGTTCTAGTCGAGCCTGCCACCAGCACGGGTTTCCCGGCCCGGGGTCATGACCCCTCAACATTCTATTTAGGCCTTCCAGCCCAAACTCCGAACAAGCCTTCACTTGATACAGGTTCCCAACCCCGAGTTCGAGGCTCCCCATCATCCAGCCCGAGTATACAACCCTGAGTCTTGCTAAGGTCGTTCCCCGATGCGGACTCCGGGTAGCTGGCCCCTGGCCTCCCAGTTCTACCACGGGGTCTTTCCTCCTACCTTCTAGCAACGCCAACTCCCAGCATAGGCCATCCTCCTTGGGATGTGGCCACCTCAGCACCCGCTAGGGGCCCTCTGCCCCACGCTCCAGCTATGCCATCGCTCGACACAGGTTCACAACCTCAGGTTGCTGGCACCCCAGCACCTTCTGCAACATCGGTTCTTAGTGCGAGAGTGCCATCTCGAGCATTGACAACACTTCTGTAGGCTCGGGCAAGAGCTTACGCCCGAGTCACTCAGCCATCGGCTCTCGATGTGGGCCTCGTGCCCCGGAGGCCGATCCCAGCACTTTCGGCTGGCGCTCGCGCTGCCAGCAATGGGAGATCGGGTATTCTCAGTCTACCACCTCGGAGCAAGATCTTCTTTGGCTCCACAGAAGAAGCGTTGCAACGGCCACAAAGGCCGACGACCCTCCATTGCAACTAACAATTCCGGCAAGACCATTCTTGTCAGTGACCTGCGGATTCGACTCAACGGGGGCGGACCAATCGTACCCCGGGAGCGTACCGTGCCTACGGTCGCCACCACCAACCGCTTTAGCCTCCTGCGATGAATGCGAGAGGATAAAGCAGAGCTCAGAACAGCAGGCGCCTTGGCAACAAACTGGGGGCACCCGCACCAGCCCGGTACTCAGACTCTCAAGTCTTGTCAATGGGACAACGATAAGGGAGATCGACAACTTAGCCTGAGAAGAATCTGGGTTACCCCGGAAGAGGCTCAAGCTATTCGGAGGGCATGTGTCAAGAACCCCTTCAGAACTCTCAAGCGTGGCGTTGGGTGGGACACAGCCGAGTCTACATCGGCATAGTACGACGACACCCAGCCACTAAGCATCCCCCGCTTAAATTAGCGGAAACAAAGAAGGGCTCGTTCCGGGCCCCGCCATCACTCAGTGCCAAGTTCTCCTCTGGTTGACACCACGATGTAGGCTCCACCACAACGAACCTAGGTCTTTGACAAGCTGGGGACACGAGTCTGCTCTGAGAAGCATTCCCAAAAAAGTGGATGATTCGGCTCATCAACGACACGATTAGGGTGTTTGCGTGTTATACTACCGGACAACAGCCTGATACTCAATCCGATGACCTGAACCAGCCTCTTATCCAGCTCAAGAGGCCTCGCCATCAAACTCAACCTCCGACGCCGCCAGGCCACATCGGCACATCCACCGGACCGCAGGCGACAGAATGCGCTGAAGAGGTCCTGGTGGAGGACCGTGGCGCGCCTATCAACGCCGACTCAGCCAACAATGATCCTCTAACAAATGAAGTTCAAGAGTTGACTCTCGAGACTCTCTTGAAGGAGAACCAATATTTGAATGCCCTCATGTAAGACCTCCTTCAAGAACGGGACCTTCACCCTCAACAACCTGCTAGGCCTCCGGCTGAAGCACCTGCACTGCCAGTGGGGCACAATGGTTCCAGCACTTCAGTGGCAACTGCCTGAACCCCGACAACAGCTGGGTTCAGCACACCCCCAGTCGAAGCTCATTCGCAAGCCTCCAATACGCCAGTGCCAGAAAATCTTATGGCACAATGCCAGATGATCGAGCGTATTGTCGAGACAAAGGTTGCCTAGTATGGGGAAAGGGTTGCCACCATAGACCTCTATAGTGTCCCCTACCCGCTCCATCACCAATTGAAAAAGCTCCCTCCGGAGTACGCCAAGTCCCTGAAGCTACATAAGTTCGACGGGCAACGGTCTCCACATGAGCACTTGGCCAACTACATTATGACCATGGGCGAGCTAGCGTTGGACGAGTCGTATCTCCTCTGCTACTTCGCCACCTCACATATAGGAACAGCCTTTCAGTGGTATTCCCGCCTGAAGCCCAACTCAGTGGTCAACTGGGCAGATCTCAAGAAGAAATTCCTCGACCATTTCCAGATGGCCGAGCATAAGATCTCCCTGGCCGCGCTCTACTCTCTTCAACAGAGGAAGGGCGAGAGCGCCCTCGACTTCATCAAGAAATGGCGAGACCTCAGCATGAGGTGCATCAACCTGCCAGTCCAAGAGGACGCCATCACCATATGCCGTAGAGGCTAGGCAGCCGAGGTCAACGAAAAGCTCCTTGGCACCAATATCAAAGGCTTCGACCAGCTCAACTCGACAGTCACCGAAATACAAATGTTCTTCACCGATAACCCAAGCTACAATTCAGCCAAGGGTAAGCACACGCGAGAATGCCAACCCGGTAAGGAGGTGAACATCATTGAGTTCACCCCCACCGCCAAAGCCAGTAAGGAGGCCGAGCCAAGCGGTTCTGACAAGTAGCCAGCGGACAAGCCGGCTGCTCCTTCCTTTTCAGAGCGTATGAAGATACACTTCTCCTTTAAAAAGGAACACAGGAAGATGCTCTTCGACCTCTGCATGGCCTAGAAGATTATCGAGATGCTAGAGGCTCGCAAGCCAGATGAGGCCCATAAAATAGATGACCCTAGCTATTGCCCATATCATCGCATGCTAGGCAATCCGCTTGAAGACGGCTACGTCTTCAAGACTTAGGCACAGAAGCTGATCCGAGACGGTCTCATTAAAATGAAGAGTGGTCTCGTCGATGCCCCATAGCCACATGCGTGGTCCAGGCCAGCCAAGGCAACGCTTGTGATTCACTACATAGCTAACGTGATTCACATGATGGCTACATTCTCTCTCTCTGACAACGAAGCAGAGGAGCCAAGTACCACCCAATGTGAGAATTCACTATGGTATCTGGGGTGGAGAGCCTGGCATGACCGCATACCCCTCTCCTTCCCAAGAGAAAGAACCCAGTTGAAGTCCCACGATCAATGAGACCCAAAAGGGGGGGGGGTGAATTGGGTGATTCAATTGTTTAAGAAACTTTGACCCGATTTAAAACAGATGTGATAAAGTAGCAATTAGAAATTCAGATCTGATAAATCTCAGATTAGATCTATCAAAAACTATCGCTACGATAGTTCTTCGGTACTAGACGGGGGTATGAATCCAAGGATTTTTCTCACGCAATATGCTATCGTCCTGACAAGACTGGCCTTGTCAATTCAAAAACACCTTTCGATATACCAAAGATCTACTTATAGAAAAGATCAATTTATGCTAGATCCAAAGAGACAAACACAGAAGAACAATATGCATGAACAATCACACAGAAAGGAGGTAGGAGTAATAGATCAAACCACACAGCTCAAACCACAAGGCATAAGGAATTTTAAGGTGGTTTAGATGCAACGACGGCAGCCTACATCCACCCCTCACCAAAACCCGATGAGGCTTCACTGCTGAAAAATCAGCACAGGGTAAATCCCCAACATGGAGTCAAAACTCCAACAACACATAAGTCGACGCCTGAACACACACACGAAGAACAAACCTCAATACACACACACATGGATACGGAGTTTCCAACACGATCCGACGGTCGGATCAACAACACACACAGACACACTACAACAGATGCAACACTTTACACACATGAACACTTGGATCTGAATAGATCCACACACACACGCAGATATGAAGATATCCACACACACACATGGATCTGAATCGATCCACACACACACGGATGTTTACGGATTACAAGGAACACAACTTTGAAGCACAAAACACTTTTGAGAATGAAACACAAAAGAAGAACTTCCGATTTATGCTCACCCTAAGTATATAATGCAGATCTTGAATGAAGCTTGAATCTCCACTTGATTTCTTCTTGATTGGCCTCAGCTTGATCTTGAAAATCTTGATCTTGGATGAAGAATTTGTGGATGAATCACTATTCACAGAGTTCTTACAGAGCTTCATTTCTACCTTGATAGCCTTCCCTTTTTCTCCTTGGATCATTAGGGTTTGGTTCCCCTAAGAGATGTTTTTATAAGTCTTGGGTTGGTCAAGGAACATGCCAAAACACAGATCCACGAATTTAGGCATCTCTGGTGGCTTTAGAACCCAAAAGTCCAAAAGAGAGGCTTTGAACAAAGTCAACAAAAGCTGCCTCAAAGGGTTCGGTCGATCGAAATGTCTGGTCGGTCGACTGAACTCTGTAACTTCTTGAACCTTTCAGCACTAGGAAGTTCAGTCGACCGATCCTAGGTCGTCGGTCGACCAAACTCTGTAATTTTACAGAGTCTTGGGTGTTGGAAGGATTGGTCGACCGAACCAACCAAGTTGGTCGACTGAACTCTGGAATTCCTGCAAAATAGATTCGTTTAGCCCATAAATCATATCCACATACAAAATACTTTGTGTCCTCATTTTGTTCCATTCAATTTGAGTTTATTTGACTTGTTCTGGGCATTGTGAGGCATGATTCGTTTGTGCATTAGCTTGTGATGGAAATGGCTTTGAGAGCGTACATATGCTTTCACTTTTGTAATTAAACGGTGCTAAGCCATTGGCCATTCCAAGGTTTTGATAGCATCAACCTCAACTAAAAGAAAGTTTTGTTATTACCAAAAACACTGACGCACCAAAGCCTCAAATACATTCTTAGTTCGCTCTTGATCAAATATGCACGGCACGAGACCGAAGGCACGTCCGGGGTTTTATTATCATCAAAATCACTTGGAGAGACTCAACAATCTCCCCCTTTTTGATGATGACAAAAATCTAGAACATAAAAAGCATTAGCATACCTTAATTCAAATTTGGAACCCTAAAATCAACACATTATATGCTTGCAACCTGCCACAGGGTTCTAGTACGTGGTGGAGTTTACACTCACGCATAGTGAGGGATTTCAGACGGGATGACCTGCCTTTCATCCAACACCATTTGATATACATAGAATCCATGGAGAGTTAATAATCCAATAATCCGCATCATTCAAACCATTCAAGCCAACACAAATCATTCAATCATATTTGCCAAATTGAAATTGAGAAGAAGGCAAGAACCAACATGTGTGTCCAATAACAAGTGCATTTCATTAATTCCAATTGTCATTACATAGTACATGGACACTGACTCACAATGCAAAAGACTCAACTAATGCAAAAGACTCAACTAATGGAAAAGACTCAACTAATGCAAGTGACACTCATAAATGCAAATTGTCATTTATTCATACAAGCAGAGGGACATGCATGCATAACTTATATAAACCTAGACTAGCTACTTCTCCCCCTTCGGCATCATCAAAAGAGGGGAGGGGATACAAGAAAAAGTTGACCATGGCGAGACTGAAGACCAAGGAGGCAACAACTAAGTAGGAGGAGCAGAGTCCTCTGGGGCACCATCATCATGAGAAGGCTCAGTTGGAGGCGGGTGATATCCAAGACGACATCGGATATCATATAGAGTGTGATCTTGAAACTAAAGACGGTGCAGAACATTGGCAAGGGTGTTATCACAAGCCAGATCATGGCGTTGCATGTCAATAAGAGTGTTGTTTATGATGTAAAAGGCATGGCAGGAGTCTTCATGGCTGGTGGTGAGGGTGGTCATATGAGTGGATAGGGTGGTCATTTGAGTGGACAGGTCATCCAAAACAGTGGAGAAGGAATCAACCCAGTCAGACATGGACTCAGGCATATCACCCATGGTGTCAATGTTACTCCCAAAGTTAAAGAGTTGCTCCCCAAAGGTATCCACGCGAGTTACTAGTCCAGAAAAATGCCTGTCAAAAGTCTTAGAATCTACCCTAGAAGAGTGTCCAGCTGATGCAGGACGGACATGGGAGACGACACTATATGGTGCCACCCTCGGACTCTTGATGAAGACACGACCAGCAACACACACCAGGGAGACACTAAGCCCGACACTACGAGCTCCTAGTGGCGAAACGTCGCTAACAGAAGTAGAAGCTCACTCGTCGTACCAAGCGAGGGAAAGCGCAGACCGTGCGCGGTTAAGGAACCGGCGGAGGTCAAGGGTAGTCCGACTCAACTTCCAGACTCGGATCGAGTCGCGGGACGGGTCACTCTCACTCTCACAGCGGTGACATGGACACACGGGCTAGTACCTACACTCTCGACAGCGGTAACAGACCATATACTAGCTAAGCAAATGAACGCCAAGAGGTTCGGACCATTACCTCCACGCACCCGGCGTGGCGAAGACAACCCCGGCCGAATTACGGACTCCCGGTTAACAAGGATTACAGCAATACACTAAGTCGACCCACTCCACGCAGGGAGGTAAAAGGTCACATGTGGGGTCTAGGAATCACGCAACTCAGGTTGACGGGCAGCATCTTGATGTCGCCTGGCGGTGCCGAACTCCGCGTTTTCGTGCTTTCCGAACGGCGGCTTCTACGGGCCCGCGGGGGCCACGGACGGCGCTGTCCTTCGGATCTGTGGGGGTGGGACCCACTGTGATGGGGACCCCTGGTGGCGCGCCTCCACGGACGGCGGTCGGCCGGGAACACCGATCGGGGGTCGATCGGCCCCGATTCCCAATTGTTGAACTAGCTGCCCACGGATTTTGATTTCTATTTTCCGGCGCGCGCTCCAGCAAAAACGGCCGCTGCGATCAATCCCGACGTCGGATCGGGACGCACGAGCTACCGTTGGAAAGCTCTCTTCCAATGCTTCAATCTAGATGTAGAGAGATCTGCTGGATCTGGTCGGATCAGAACTTTATTAAATTTATAAGTCCCTGTTGTACAGTAACCGAAATCTCAAATCTGCATGGCACTTGTCTGAGAACCACCGTTGACCGCCTAGTAAACCTCCGATTCGGCTCTTGAGCTCTTCTTAGGAGTTGTAGGGAATCATACCATGGAACTGGGAATAGTTTTAGAATTGGATTTGGAGGTGGTGGTGATTTACTATGATTTTTGGGGTAACTGGTGGTCGGATCTGGGAACAGGTGGACAGAACTGTAGATGGGTCTGAGAACGAATTTTAGAAAATATGAGATGGGCAAATCAAAAATTGAGAAAAATTGTGGATGAAGGGGTGGATGGGTGGAACCCCCAATAAAATTGGGCGAACCAAAAGAAATTAAAAAGTGGCTCTAAGACATGAAACACAGGGCGGGGATGAATCTGGACAGAACTCAAGTAGAACCGAAATGGAAGAGTGGACGAAAATCAAAAAGTATGAAACGAGATCTGAATGGCAAACCAAAATTTGTGGGATGTCCTTGACACCTCTGGAATATCCACTAAAATCCCCAGATCTATCTAAGCTCGGGGCTGAGACATGAAATTCATGGAAGCTTCTGTGGTACTGTGCGGGCAGAACTCCGTTGATGGCGATGGCGGTGCGGTGGCGGCTCGTGGCGGTGGCGGCGATCGTCGGAACTGATACACGAGGCGTCACACCTCAGAATGGAAGCCTTCACAGCTTCAAGGGGGAGAGGGAGGAGAGAGGAGGGGGGCGCACCAGTCCTTGCTCTTGGAAATTGTTTGATTCAAATGGCATTAATTCTTCCAAAATGGAAAATACAAGTATTTATGTGTTACATCTCACATCCATCCACAACCGTAGGATCTAGAGGAGGGGAATAGATGGCTGGGATTGAGTGTGATCAACACACAAAATTTACAATAAAAAAACAAGGGGAGGGGCGGCCTATTGACTATGGTGGCAAGGGGGGGACAAGTTGGTAGCCACCTTGGACTTTGAAGTCCACTTGTCTCCCATGTGCCTTTTACCATTCAAACTTCTAGATGCCTCCATTTGACATGTTGACTGACCCCACATGGGGCCCATGGGCTGAGGTGGATCAATGGGATGGGGCCTGGGGGGCCCGTGGGGCCCACGGGGTCCAAATTGCACATAAGCCCCTCTTACAATCAAAATAGCAAACCGAATACAACGAAATAAACACAAATTACACACACATAAAGTCTAACTAAATATGATAAATGGGGAGGCTCAAGGCGGAGTCCCCAGGCTGTCTCCGAGCCAGATGGACGCTGAGGTGGCTCGCGTCGTGCTCCGTGTGCGGTACCGGTGGCTCGGCGTGTCACGCCGCTCAATTGCTCGGGTGTCCGCACCAATTCTCCCCGTGTGGGAGAAACTCGACCCTGTCGAGTAAGGGTCTGCATCGCTCCTGTATCGCTCCAGAAGGTCCGGATCGATCCGCTGCAACTCGCCATTTGTGATCCATGTGTCCTCAGTAGCGGGCCGTCCTCTCCATCGCACTAGGTAGCGCGGGTAAGATCCACTCCTGGTAACTGTCACTTGCTCATCCAGTATACGATCTATATGCTTACGCTGCTGTGAAAAAGGGGCTGGAGGTGGAGGTGGACACTCAGGTGTGGGATCACTCTCAAGGGGAGGAGATGGCTCAAAAGGCTCACTAGGGATCACCGTTGGGTCCCTATATGCAACAAGATCTGATACATTGAAGGTAGAGCTTATACCATATTCCTCGGGCAGGTCCACAACATACACATTGGATCCAACGCGTTTCAACACTCTAAAGGGACCGGCTCTGCGAGCTTGCAACTTCTTAACGGTTCCAGAGGGAAACCGTTCAGGTCTTACCCTGATCATGACGTATTCGCCCTCGTGGAACTCTCGGTGGTGTCGGTGGGCATCGGCTAACTCCTTGTACCGTGCATTGCTGGCCTCAATGTGACGACGGATGTCGTCATGCAAACTTCTAACATGCCTAGCAAACGACTCGGCCGACTCCGACACTCTAGCATGGATAGGCATGGGGACAAGGTCAACGGATTTCCTAGACCTACGACATGTGACAATCTCAAATGGACTCATGCCGATAGACCTATTCACCGAATCATTGTATGCAAACTCAGCCATGGGTAAAATGAGATCCCAATCCCCAATGCGGTCCTTAACTAGACACCTCAAAAGATCTCCCAGACTCCTATTGACCACCTCGGTCTGACCGTCTGTCTGGGGATGATATGCAGTGGAAAACTTGAGGTGAGTACCCATCATATGCCATAGTGTCTTCTAAAAGTAGGAAGTGAATCTAACATCACGGTTAGACACTATAGTGCGAGGTAACCCGAACTTGCACACCACATGAGTAAGGAATAGGCGGGCTACCCTAGAAGCATCCGAAGTCTTCGAGCAAGGGATAAAGAGGGCCATCTTCGAGAAACGGTCAACCACCACATAGACCGAATCATGCTTCCTGGAGGTACGTGGCAATCCCAAAACAAAGTCCATGCTAACATCTTGCCACGGGGCATCAGGCACGGGAAGAGGCGTATAAAGGCCCGAGCTTTGCTTCTTCATCTTGGCCGTAGCACATGTACGGCACTGAGCCACGATGTTAGCAACATCGCGCTTCAAGCTCGGCCAATAAAATCGATGCTCCACTGCCTCAATAGTCTTGTTCCGACCAAAGTTGCCGGCTAGACCTCCCGCATGTAGTTCCCACACTAAGAAATCTCGAACCGAAGTTCGGGGAACACATAGCCTGCTACCTCGAAAGAGGTAACCCTCCTGAAGCACATACTCATCAAGGTCTCTCGAGGGTCCGGCCTGGAGAGTGGTAAAAATCTGACCGAAGTCAGGACAATCAACATAGGCCTCCTTCATCTTCTCTAACCCTATGACCTCGGCACTCATGGTGGTAAGCAAACATGCTCGCCGACTCAAGGCATCAGCCACCTTGTTCTCCACTCCAGCCTTATGTTTCAGCACAAAGGTGAACTGCTGGAGATACTCGACCCAATGACTATGACGCGAGTTAAGCTTCTTTTGCGAATGGAGGTACCTCAATGCCTCGTGGTCGGAGTATAGGATAAACTCCTGATGTAAAAGATAGTGCCTCCAATGCCTAAGAGGCTGAACAACTGCGTAGAATTCTTTATCATACGTGGAATATCGCAGTTTCGCGTCATTCAGCTTCTCGCTGAAATATGCGATCGGGTGGGACTCCTGACTCAAAACTCCTCCAATCCCAACACCTGACGCATCACAAGAGACCTCAAACACCTTCGAAAAATCAGGTAATCGAAGGATAGGTGTCTAGGTCATGCGCTCCTTGATGTCCTTGAAGGCGGCATATGCGGCCTTCGTCCATACAAATGTGCCCTTCCGGATGCAATCCATGATCGGGGCGGTGACGGAGCTAAATCCGCGGATGAAGCGACGGTAGAACGTCGCAAGGCCATGAAAGCTACAGACATCATGAACCGTACGGGGTTCCTGCCACTCAACAATGGCCCGGACCTTCTCCGGATCGGCGGAGACCCCAATACTAGACACGATAAAACCCATGAAGGTAAGCTGAGGTGTCATAAAGGCACACTTCTGTGGGTTCGCAAACAGCTGCTCTCGCCGAAGAAGTAGACAGACCTGTCGAAGGTGGTCTAAGTGGTCCCCTGTGGTGCGGCTATAGATAAGGATATCATCAAAATACACCACTACAAAGACTCCAATGAAAGGTCGAAGGACCTGAGTCATGAGCCGCATGAAAGTGCTAGGGGCATTGGTCAACCCAAAAGGCATGACCAACCACTCATATAGACCATCCTTGGTCTTAAATGCGGTCTTCCACTCATCACCTGGCCTAATCCTCACCTGATGGTAGCCACTTTTAAGATCAATCTTCGAAAAGATAGTGGCACCTGCCATCATGTCTAGCATGTCATCAAGGCGGGGAATAGGGAACCTATACTTCACGGTGATTTTGTTGATGGCACGACTATCAATGCACATTCTCCACGTGCCATCCTTCTTCGGGGCGAGTAATGCGGGCACAGCACATGGGCTCATGCTGTCCCGAACAGACCCTCTCTGCACTAACTCATCGACCTGCCGTTTAAGCTCGGCATGCTCCGTGGGACTCATGCGATAATGAGGAAGGTTGGGCAAAGAAGAGCCCGGAACAAGGTCGATGGCATGCTGAATATCCCGCATAGGTGGGAGTCCCTCGGGAAGCTCATCGGGAAAGACATCAGCATACTCTTGCAGAATGGGAACAACCTCTGGTGGGAGCTCACCCTCGGAGTCCCGCTCCACCTCTCGGACCGTAATGGCAAACACCGGACAGCCCTGACTAAGCTCCTGCTCCATCTCCCGGGAGCTAATCATCATCAATCTCCTCATCGACGGCTCTCCTGGGCCAGAGGTAACGGTCATAGCCCGAGCTGGGGATGGGGTACTAGGCCCGAGAACGGAAGGCTTTGGAGTACTAGGGCCAGTAGGACCCTTGACTGATGGGCTCCTGGGTCGAACGGGTTGGAGGGTGACCCGTTGGCCTGCGTGGTCGAAGGTACAGGTGTTCGACCGGCCATGGAGCGTGGCATCCCGGTCAAATAACCACGGCCTACCAAGAATGATACTGCCCACTTCCATGGGGAGAACATCACACCAGATCTCATCATGGTAGGAGTGGAGCTGCAGCGGGACCAAGCACCGCAGCCTGACCGAAAGGGAAGTGGTATCCACCCATGATACCTGATAGGGGCAAGGGTGGTCTACGGGTGTGAGACCAAGACGAGTGACAGCGTTCGTGGAGATTGCATTGATATAACTCCCGCTATCGATGACCACCTTACAAATTTGCTTTCCCAGCCTGCAGAACACATGAAGGATAGTAGTCCGACGCCAGTCATCACTGACCTGCGGCTGGGTGAGGATACACCTGACGACCCCCACGTGGATATCGTCCGAATGCTGGGCATCCTGGGCCTCACCTCCCATCTCATAGCACTCGTCAGCTAGCTCTTCATATGCCTCATAGCTGACTAACTCAAGACCCGTAGGGGTGGTATCCTCGGCCTGTGTGTCCCCAATGTGAAGAGATGGGCGGGTGGGACACTGGTTGGCGAAATGGCCAAACCCATTGCAGCGATAACACTACTGCCGTGATCCCCTAGGCTCCCCAACATAGGTCCTTTACCTTTATCCTCCCGACGGATAGGAGGCGTAGGCAATAAAGGATGTGCAGGAGGTGTGGGTGCCGGTGGACGGGCTGTGGGTGGGGCCATAAGATGCTGGGGACGAGGGAGGTCCCTCGGGGGTGGAGGACGAGGCCTAGGAGCAAACGGCTCGGGACGAGCGGGCTCCTGAGGTCGAGCCATGGGGGCCCTCGGATACGTGCCAGATGAGCCACGGGGCTCGACACTACGAAGGGGAAAAGAGCCCAACCGGTGGGGTGACTCGAACTCGGCCTCGAACTGCTCCAATTCGAGAGTAATCTGATACGCCTACTCCAAAGTGGTCGCATTGTGGCCAAAGAGTTCATATTGATAATTGGGCCGCAGACCTCTCCGAAAGTGGGATATCGTCATGGTGCTCTCTTCCGTGACCCCGCACTGCAAGTAATACTCATCGAACTCGGCGGTGTACTCGGTCACGGATCGGTTCCCTTGGGAGATGCTTTGCCACTTGTCTATAAGACGTTGGCGATATGAGGCGAAAAGGTATTTCTCCCTCAATTTGATTTTCATATCATCCCAAGTACCGATTTGGGGTTGACGTCACTGGTTGAGCAGGCTCTCCACATTGATCCAATAAGTTTGGGCCTGCCCTTGCAGCTTCATCTTTGCGTATCGGACTCTTCGGTGGTCCGTCATCTCAAACCACTCGAAGTACCGGTCCATGCCGGCCTCCCAATCTAAATACACCCTAGGGTCCAAGGACCCGCTAAAAGTGGGAGGGTCCGCACGCACACCCCTAAGAATGCGGTCGTCATCCTCGTCATCACGATTCCGTCGTTGATGACGACGACCGTTACCCCCTTGATCATTATCAGATGCATAATCATCCACCACATGCACCTGTTGAACCCCAACATTCTCCACTTGAGCCCTTGGCACAGCGGGTTGCTGCACCGGCTCTTGTTGGCCATTCGTCGGTGCAGGTTGCGCCGCTACTGGGCCCCTCTCTAGGACTGTGATCCTCCCAACTAAGCCCTGGATGGATTGATCCGAACTCTCGGCCCGATCCTCGAGGGCTTTCGTCCGCCCTTCTAGATGCGTTCCTATGCCATCCATACGCGTACTAAGGCCATCCATACGCGTGTCAAGACGTTCCATAATGGCTCGGAACATCTCGGCCGTCGAGGACTCATCGGAGCTACGGGCCCGGGAATCCGCCATAGGTGGTGGTGGCGAGTATTGGGTACCTCGACGGGTGGGCATGCAACTGACACACGACCTAGAAGACACCAACTAATGCAAACACACACTAAATGATGCACTTAGACCTAAACCAATATCCGGTACGGGGCGGAGTTAATCGATCCGAAGATCACTCCCGCAAGTGTGCGACCTCCGTGTAGGCGTAGCCTAACGTTCGGACAACACCTTTTAAGATACCGAATAAAGGGTGCAAATACAATTTAAAACACACTTTTTTTTTGTTTTGAAAATAATGATGGTCCTAGACTCGACTTAGACCATGATGCATGCAAGACATATGCAAAGACTACCCTAGACTCGACTTTCTCTGATACCAAACTGATGCGGGATGGACATGGGAGACGGCACTATATGGTGCCACCCTCACACTCTAGATGAAGACACGACCAGCAACACACACCAGGGAGACACTAAGCCCGACACTACGAGCTCCTAGTGGCGAAACATCGCTAACAGAAGTGGAAGCTCACTCATCGTCCCAAGCGAGGGAAAGCGCGGACCATGCGCGGTTAAGGAACCGGCGGAGGTCAAGGGTAGTCCGACTCAACTTCCGGACTAGGATCGAGTCGCGGGACGGGTCACTCTCACTCTCACAGCGGTGACATGGACACACGGGCTAGTACCTACACTCTCGGCAGCGGCAACAGACCATATACTAGCTAAGCAAATGAACGCCAAGAGGTTCGGACCATTACCTCCACGCACCCAGCGTGGCGAAGACAACCCCGGCCGAATTACGGACTCCCGGTTAACAATGATTACAGCAATACACTAAGTCGACCCACTCCACGCAGGGAGGTAAAAGGTCACATGTAGCGTCCGGGAATCACGCAACTCAGGTTGACGGGCAGCATCTTGATGTCGCCTGGCGGTGCCGAACTCCACGTTTTCGTGCTTTCCGAACGGCGGCTTCTACGGGCCCGCGGGGCCCGCGGGTGGCGCTGTCCTCCGGATCTGCGGGGGTGGGACCCACTGTGATGGGGACCCCTGGTGGCGCGCCTCCACGGACGGCGGTCGGCCGGGAACACCGATCGGGGGTCGATCGGCCCCGATTCCCAATTGTCGAACTAGCTGCCCACGGATTCTGATTTCTATTTTCCGGCGCGCGCTCCGGCAAAAACGGCCGCTGCGATCAATCCCGATGTCGGATCGGGACGCACGAGCTACCGTTGGAAAGCTCTCTTGCAATTCTTCAATCTAGACACTGAGAGATCTACTGGATCTGGTCGGATCAGAACTTTATTGAATTTACAAGTCCCTATTGTATAGTAACCGAAATCTCAGATCTGCATGGCACTTGTCTAAGAACCACCGTTGACCGCCTAGTAAAACTCTGATTCGGCTCTTGAGCTCTTCTTAGGAGTTGTAGGGAATCAAACCACGGAACTGGAACTATTTTTAGAATTGTATTTGGAGGTGTTGGTGATTTACTATGGTTTTTGGGGTGACTGGTGGTCGGATCTGGGAACAGGTGGACAGAACTATAGATGGGTCTGAGAACGAATTTTAGAAAATATGAGATGGGCGAATCAAAAATTGAGAAAACTTGTGGATGAAGGGGTGGATGGGTGGAACCCCCAATAAAAGTGGGCGAATCAACAGAAATCAAAAAATGGCTCTAAGACATGAAACACAGGGCGGGGATGAATCTGGACAGAACTCTGGTAGAACCGAAATGGAAGAGTGGACGAAAATCAAAAAGTATGAAACGAGATCGGAATGGCAAACCAAAATTTGTGGGATGTCCTTGACACCTCTGGAACATCCACTAAAATCCCTAGATCTATCTAAGCTTGGGGCTGAGACATGAAATTCGTGGAAGCTTATGTGGTACTGCGCGGGCAGAACTCCGTTGATGGCGATGGCGGTGCGGTGGCGGCTCGTGGCGGCGGCGGCGATCGTCGGAACCGATACACGAGGCGTCACACCTCAGAATGGAAGCCTTCACAGCTTCAAGGGGGAGAGGGAGGAGAGAGGAGGGGGGTGCACCAGCCCTTGCTCTTGGAAATTGTTTGATTCAAATGGCATTAATTCTTCCAAAATGGAAAATACAAGTATTTATGTGTTACATCTCACATCCATCCACAACCGTAGGATCTAGGGGAGGGGAATAGATGGCTGGGATTGAGTGTGATCAACACACAAAATTTACAATAAAAAAACAAGGGGAGGGGCGGCCTATTGACTATGGTGGCAAGGGGGGGACAAGTTGGTAGCCACCTTGGACTTTGGAGTCCACTTGTCTCCCATGTGCCTTTTACCATTCAAACTTCTAGATGCCTCCATTTGACATGTTGACTGACCCCACATGGGGCCCATGGGCTGAGGTGGATCAATGGGATGGGGCCTGGGGGGCCCGTGGGGTCCACGGGGTCCAAATTGCACATAAAGTCTAACTAAATATGATAAATGGGGAGGCTCAAGGCGGAGTCTCCAGGCTGTCTCCGAGCCAGATGGACGCTGAGGTGGCTCGCGTCGTGCTCCGTGTGCGGTACCGGTGGCTCGGCGTGTCGCGCCGCTCAACTGCTCGGGTGTCCACACCACCAGCTCCCTGAGTAGAGGACTCCCCGTGAAAGAACTAAGGTGGAGGAGGCATCTCTGGATCTGCATGTAGAGGAGAAGGTGGCTGCTCCTCATGCTGAACGGGTGGTGGGACTTGACCTTGAGCTTCCTGCTGGCCTTCCTCTTTTTCTTCATCATTTTTAGACTCTTCCCCATAAACCCGCACATGTCTGTGGAGCTCGCCATCAAGACCCCAATAGTAGCCAAAATCTGTGAACATTTTGTGTTTGTTGTAAACATCATCTTGGCACATAGGAATGAAAACTTCATCGGCCAAGCTAATCCCAGCATAAATAAAAACCTCAGTCAGTTGTGATGCATAAGGTAGAGATCACCTCCTTTGGGTACGGCATGACCCAACTAAACTAGTCATAAGGCAACCCATGTTGATGATCACCCCATTCATCACATGATAGAATAAGAACTGATGCACTTCAGTGACTTCATTTTGACTTCCACCCTTGGGATAGATGAGGGTGGTGAACATGTGATGCAGAATGTGCTGCAGTGGAGGGAAATAATTGGCATTTAACTTGATCAAGTTACTAACCCCATGCACGTACTCACTACAGGTCATTAGCATAAAGGTGTCCTCAATGAGGCCATGGCCAAATACCATATTTGCACCCCTAGCTGAAACTCGAAGGGCCCACTCAAATAATTCTGGATCGAAAAGAATTTGAACTCCTTTAACAATAGTGTACAGTACCTCATTTTTCATGGTTAGATTTCCATTGAACTGTTGTACAAGATTGTGATAATATTTGGTATATCTTGTGACAAAATCACTCCAACCATTCTGAACCTCAAATATACCACTTAGATCTGGTAAGAACTCATGCATCTCACCAAAATCGACCAAACGGGGGTCGAGTATGGGCCTTGGGAGGATCTGCCGTGCCCGTGGAGGTGCGGCTGGCCGCTGTGGTGGAGGAGCTCATTCCTCATTTCTCCGAGCACTAGATTCCCCCTCGGTAGGACACCGAGAACTTCTTCGAGGTGCCATCCTAGACTTGGAAACTTCAGTGGAAACCCTTAGATTGCTAGCCTCTGCCCTTGGGATGAAGATGTAGAGCAGATGACACACCAAAATGCAGTGGCAACCTATTCTCCACAATCTGGAACCCTAGGTGTGGCTTCAAGGATGCACATACAGTCGCGGAGATTTCATCCCGAAACGATGACGAACAAACCGGATCTTGTGCGAATGGAAGAAAGAGAAGATTATTGGGGTGGAAATGGGTGAGCTTGGGTGTTCTAGGGTTTGAGAGGGGGTTAGGATGGTGAATAGAGGTGAAAAGATGAGAGAATGAGGGTGGAAGCCCCCTTAAGAAGGAGTTCGGACGTGGTTCAGCCGGCCCGGTTCACCAGTTTCGATCAACCAAACTCGAGGCGTCCGTAGACCGAAATGGTTGGCCCAGCCCTAATTTCACCATTTTTTTAGTATAACTCCTGTAATGCTTTTCCTTTTTTCTTATAACTCCTTCAACCCCCTTTATTTTTTGTTCTTTGAACCTTCACCTTGGTGTAGTTGAGAGGGAATGATTTGAAGTAGGAGGTGACAGGGCATTGAGAAAATCCTCTGACTCTTCCCCTCAGAAAATGCCTCAGATCTCGAGGTCACTGGGTCCATAGTTATTTAATCAAGGAATATTTGGCCTTAGAAAAATTTCAAGGAGGGGTTGTATGTATAATTATATTCAAGCATGCAAGGTGATATTTCAACATACACGAACTGAAAAAGTCACACAAAATATGCATGTATCTAATGCAACCTACCCCTTATGCAAATGATTTTTTCTATATGTGCAACACTTAACCTAAGTGCAAACCTAGGTATGTATGCTCTCACCCTAGCACATGCTGAGTTCTCTTCTTATTTTGCTGAATTGTTCCTGGTTTTAAGGGTTTTGTACAGATATCAGCTAACTGATTATGTGTGTCAATGAAATCAATTCAAAGATTCTACATGATGTCTCAAAAAATGATGCTGAATGTCAATGTGCTATGTTCTAGAATGTTGTACATGATTTTTTTACAAGTTAATTACACTGGTATTGTCACATGAAATTGGAACACATTTCATTTCAACATTCAAATCAAGCAATTGATTTTTGATCCAAAGTACTTGGGCTCCACAACTTCCGGCGGCTACATATTCAGCCTCGGCTGTTGAGAGAGCTACTAAATGTTATTTCTTGGAAGCCCATGAAACTATGATGGGGACATCAGGGCAAGAGCACTAACATTTTATTTTACATTTGTGTCCTTTTGATTGCTTTTATATCCTTGGGAAAGTATGTTTACAATTGTAAGGCTTTATAAGCCAATGTGTCATTCCCTAAGGATCTTTGAGTTTATTTGTAAAATATCAGTAGGTCCAGCAAGGGGGCCCTCACTCCTTCCCCATTGGTCCACCTAAGCTATGTGGGGCTGGTCAACCATCCTAGGTGGCTTCTAGATGGTTTGACATTCAATTAGAAACATGGGGGACAAATGGACTAAAAAGTCGAAAATGGCTCCTTCATCGTCAAGGGGGTGCCCCCCCATTAAAATGATATTTTGTATTTTATTTTTTAGGCCAATTGACCACATGGGGGAAGACAATGCTACCTCTCCCCTCTCTCCCACGAAATCCCAACCCCCTCCCCCTTCCTCCCCTTCTATATAAGCCCATGTATAGTGTTTTGTAAGAATTAATGAAGTGAAAATTTTATGAAAATGGTTGGAAGCTCTAAGGAGGGTGCGCCCCTCTCCCCTCTCTCCCAGCTGTTCTTCTTCTTCCTCCAACATTCCGGGGTGTGAGACCTTTTCTACCTCCCCCTCTCATCCTCTGAGTTCTATTTCTGCCGCCGCCATCACACCGCCGTCGCGCCGCCACCATCAACGTCAGAATTTTGTCCAAATCAGCATAGAACCTCATCTCTAGATTTTTATCATTTGTTATTGTTGTCTGATGGAGACCAAACTTTGAGGGCTTGTTCTACCTGTCTCCCTTAACCTCCAGTTCAATTTTTGTGTCATTTGGACATCGTTTAGTATTTTCCCCATATTTCTTGTTTCCCCCCTATAATCTGTCGTTCTGCAGATCCACAGGATAGTGTCACCTTTTCATATTTTTCTCACCCCCTTAGAAATTTCCAAAAAATCCCCAACAATTACCAAGTGTTCCTCACGTATACCCCCTTCCACCATAATTTTCATGCAGTCTAGAAAATTCATGTTCCCTTCGGTCAAAATTCAGTTTTAGGGAAAACACAGTCTATCCTGTGTGTCTATCAGTCCGGATTAGAAAAAAACACATTCTTGATGAACCTCTCATTTCTCATCCCTTCGTTGGATTGACCTACAAAAGTTATATGTTGTAGATCTGGGAGTCCTCATTCCAACGCGACCAGTCTTGCCTCTATCTGATTTCAGATCTGAGATAATTAATTCGAGCAGCCGAGGCGTGCAGATATGTTCCCTGTGCAGGTCCAAAATTACAGTCCGGGAAAAAATTCATAAACAAATATCAAAAATCAACTTCAGGAGCCGCCACTCCCAGGAGTCGACCAGGGACGTCCTGCCAACGTTTTAGCCAAGCGGCGCCTTCCGAAGATCTTAGGAAGGTGACATTCCTGTGGAAACCGCACCTTGCTATCCAGCGAGTCAAAACCGAGTCGGCACAGTACCGAGTCGGTGCAGGATCGAGTCGGACCAGCAGGCCGAGTTCGCTCCAAACGCACCCCCAGATTGCTGCCCGTCAACCCAGGGTCGGTCCTCCTGGGCCCCACTTGTAGCCCTTTACCTCCCTGCGTGGAGTGGGCAATAAAATTCATTGTTGTAATTAAGTTTTTACCGTTGTTTCCGAGAGTTACCGTAACTGGCCGAGGTCATCTTCCCCACGCCCGGAGCGTGGAGGTAAACTCACCCCCACTCTTTATCGCACTTTGCTTAGTTCGTATTCATTCGTATATGCCGCTGCGAGTGTAGGTTCCTAGCTTGATATATGCTTTATTCACCGCTGCGAGAGTGAGTGCGTGACCCGTCCCGTGACTCAATCCGAGTTAACATGGAATAGTCGATACCCGAGACTCACTACCGGTTTCTTAACCGTGTACTGTCCACGTCTTCCCTCGCTTAGGGGCGATCACGAGGTAGAGTCCCAGGTCGCGTGTCCATCCTGCATCAATTTGGTATCAGAGCGCCAGTTGAGTCTAGGGTAGTCATTTGCAAAACTCCAAAAAAAGTCATTTAAGTCGAGTCTAAGTCTAAGTCAGTCTAAGTGTCACATTTGCATAGCATTAATCGATATATCAAAAGCTGTTGTCCGAACGTTAGGCTACGTCTATCGGAAAGGCCTCACACTTGCGCGAGTGATCTTCGGGTCGATTAGCTCCGCCACGTACCGAGTCTTGGTTGTGTCTAGGTGTGTAGTCGAGTCTCATTTCAACTTTGCATTAGTTAGGGTCGTGTCTAGCATCTTGTCTCCGTGTGTCGGCATGTCCGCCTTGTAGTTCCCCATTCCCAATGGAATCTCGGTCGCCCAGGCGATATTTTCGTTGGCACCCTCATGTGCTTGTGCCCGAAGCCCCGGACTTTTATGGCTTCAAAGTCCCGAGCGACTACCTACATTGGGAAGCCGCCATGGACAAATACTTCGCTTATTACATCATGTCTGAGGCCCATGAATTCTCTTTTGCCAAGGAGAGGCTGCTTCACGAGGCTGCCGAGAAGTGGGGAGACATTGAATGCTTGAGGCAGATTAGGAGGCAAGGGCCCGTCGAATCATGGTGGGACATGAAAAGGGAGCTTAGGAAGGTTTACCTACCCCACCCGGTCCCCTCAAAACCGTCCCACCCAATCACCTCCAGCAGGCTCCACCCACCTACCTCCAACCACGGGGGTTATACCACTAATCGCCCCCACCAACTCACCAGCAATCAAGTGGGCCACACCTCCAACCAACCCCGCCCCTTCACCTCCATCCAAGCCCACCAAAGCACTCCCAATCAAGTGGCCCGTCTAGTCGCCTTCAACCAAGTGGACGCCCCACTTATAGTCCAGCCTAGGTCTGCACCCGGGCCGAGAGATGAGGAGCGAGTCCACCACGAGGCCCCTACCCCAACCCGCACCTTTGATGAAATTGAGAAAATATTTTCAGATTGGTTGGAAAGGACACGTGCTTCTTCACCACCCGTGAGTGCTCCATTGTCACCCTCTACTTCCGAACTTCATTCGGAACCATCTTGTTTGGAGCCACGAAAGCCCGAGCCGCCTGTGTTTCTAACGGGTACACTTTTCATCACCGAGCAACTACTTCGTTGGCTCAAGATAGGCTTGGTCCCACATTCCTATCCACCTATGGACCCCACCCTACCATTGGTGCCCGTCAACTCCTACCACACGACATTCCAGTCTAGTCACCATGTTGATTCCTTGGGTGACCTTATTATGTGTTTACACCGGCAATGGACGTTGACACACTTATTGGCCCAAGGCTTCGACCAACCCACTAGTCGTAGCTTTACTCATCCGACCTTAGGGTCCATTACCTCCGTGTGCACCGTGTGTTGTGTCACCACGGAGATTCTCTTATTCCTTCCCTTGCCAGCCGAGCCCGAATTCATACCCTTTTCTTCGAGGGAGGAATCATACTTCTTACCTACGATCACCATCCCACCCGCCACAATGCATGAAGGTGACCATCCACACCTTCAAGACTTCTACACATGGGACCGTGACTTGTGGGAACCCACCACAAGGGGTCATACCTTCTTTGATCCCTTTGACCCATTCCCTAGTGGGCCCCTTGACCAACCATATATACTTCACTTCTTCGAGGGAGTCCACTACCACACCCCTTCCCCACGGGCCGGGTCGTCTACACCTACCAAGCCCGTTCACTTGCGAGATACACCATCATCTAGGGGAAAGTAAGAAGATGCATTTGGTACCCCTGGCCCTCCCACATCTAAGTCCAATATGCATGCATGGTCCACTTTAGGAGGTCTAGGAATTCCCCATGACGTCAACCTCCGGTTACGTCTGATGCATTCATGGCACATATTCGGGTGTCCTGGTCCACCCTCACCTATGCGTAGGTCGGACTAACATTAGGTTTGTTTAGGGTCTTTGTGAGTCTTTGTTTCGTTTGTCTATCGTGTGTTTGTGCATACATCGAGTCGAGTCAGTTTGTATGCTCGCGTTGTTAGTCTCTTTCGAGTACGAGACTTATCGGACTTTGGGATCGGTTCTACGTCACATATCGGATCTAGTCACATAAGGGACAAGCGGTGATTCCTACTGAGCCTTTGAGCCGCCTCCATTCCTTTGAGAGTGACCCCACCCCGGAGTGTCCACCTCTAGCCTCATTCCCTAGCAGCGTGTGCATATCGAATCTATACGGGATGAGCATGTATCGATTACTTGGAGTGGAGCGTACTCCCCGCTTCCAAGTTCGGTGACGCATCCGCCGGAGCTACTCGAGCAGCCGCACCCCTTACTGGACGAGGTCGAGTTCTTCCCACCCGGGGAGAATTGATGGGGCCATAAGAGCAAGAGCACTAACATTTCATTTTACATTTGTATCCTTTTGATTGCTTTTATCTCCTTGTGAAAGTATGTTTACAATTGTAAGGCTTTATAAGCCAATGTGTCATTCCCTAAGGATCTTTGGGTTTATTTGTAAAATATCAGTAGGTCCAGCAAGGGGGCCCTCACTCCTTCCCCATTGGTCCACCTAAGCCATGTGGGGCTGGCCAACCATCCTAGGTGGCTTCTAGATGGTTTGACATTCAACGCCGCC
This sequence comes from Amorphophallus konjac, assembly GCA_022559845.1. Lineage (NCBI taxonomy): Eukaryota > Viridiplantae > Streptophyta > Magnoliopsida > Alismatales > Araceae > Amorphophallus > Amorphophallus konjac. Next base: position 239,260,072 of record CM040118.1, on the reverse strand, counting down.
GCCGCCATCGCACCGCCGTCGCGCCGCCGCCATCAACGCCGGAATTCTGTCCAAATCAGGACAGAACCTCATCTCCAGAATTTTATCTTTTTTTTATTGTTGTCTGATCGAGCCCACACTTTGAGGGCTTGTTCTACCTGTCTCCCTTAACCTCCAGTTCAATTTTTGTGTCATTTGGACATCGTTTAGTATTTTTCCCATATTTCTTGTTTCCCCCCTGTAATCTGTCATTCTGCATATCCACAGGATAATGTCACCTTTTCATATTTTTCTCACCCCCTTAGTAATTTCCAAAAAATCCCCAAAAATTACCAAGTGTTCCTCACGTATACGCCCTTCCACCAAAATTTTCATGGAGTCTAGAAAATTCATTTTCCATTCGGTCAAAATTCAGTTTTAGGAAAAACATAGTCTGTCCTGTGTGTCTGTCAGTCAGGATCAGAAAAAATCATAGTCTTACAGAACCTCCCATTTCTCATCCCTTCGTTGGATTAACCTACAACATTTATATGTTGTATATCTGGGAGTTCTCTTTCTAACGCCACCAGTCTTGTCTCGATCGGATTTCAGATCTGAGAGAATTAATTCAAGAAGCCGAGGCATGCAGATATGTTCCCTATGCAAGTCCAAAATTAAAGTTCGGGAAAAAATTCACAAATAAATATCAAAAATCAACTTCAGGAGCCGCCACTCTTAGGAGTCAACTAGGGACGTCCTGCCAACGTTCCAGCTAAGCGACGCCTTCCGAAGATCTCAGGAAGGTGACGTTCCTTTGGAAACCGCACCTTGCTGTCCAGCGAGTCAGAACCGAGTCGGTGCAGTACCGAGTCGGCACAGGACTGAGTCGGACCAGCAGGCCGAGTTCACTCCAAACGCACCTCCAGATTGTTGCCCGTCAACCCAGGGTCGGTCCTCACGGGCCCCACTTTTAGCCCTTTACCTCCCTGCGTGGAGTGGGTAATAAAATTCACTGTTGTATTTAAGTTTTTACCGTTGTTACCGGGAGTTACCGTAACTGGCCGGGGTCATCTTCTCCACGCCCGGAGTGTGGAGGTAAACTCACCCCCACTCTTTATCGCACTTTGCTTAGTTCGTATTCATTCGTATATGCGGCTGCGAGTGTAGGTTCCTAGTTTGATATATGCTTTATTCACCACTACGAGAGTGAGTGGGTGACCCATCCCGTGACTCAATCCGAGTTAACGCGGAAAAGCCGATACCCGAGACTCACTGCCAGTTTCTCAACCGCACACGGTCCACATCTTCCCTCGCTTAGGGGCGATCGCGAGCTAGAGTCCCAGGTCGCGTGTCCCTCTCGCATCAAACTAGGCACCCACCAAGAAACTGATAGTACCCACTAGTACTTTTGTGATCAACAATGCATCCAGCATAATCCACATCGGTATATGCAATCAAATCAAATGAGGTACCGATGGGAAACCACAATCCAAAGTCTATTGTGCCAATTTAAATATCGAAAAATTTGTTTAACAGCCAATAAATGAGATTCTTTAGGACATGACTGAAAATGAGCACATAGACATACGCTGTATTGAATGTTAGGACAGCATGCTGTTAAGTACATTAGTGATCAGATCATACCTCGAAACAGTGTAGGATCTACTGTTTTACCCTTTTCATCATTGTCTAACTTCGTGGTTGTGACCATCGGAGTTGACATTGGCTTTGCATCTTTCATGTTGTATTTCTTCAAGAGCTCCATGGTGTATTTGCCTTGGTTAATAAGGATTCCTTCGGATGTTTGCTTAACCATACCCTTGGTGCTTTCTTTAGTCCGTGCAAGGCCTTCTGCAACTTGTACACATGTTGTGAATGTTTTGTATCTTCAAAACCTAGAGGTTGTTCTAGGATATTCTTGGTGGGGGGAACTTCCAAGAACATTGAAGCTCTAGGCAAGTTGGGGTGCTGCACTTGCTGTTCTTGAAGTGTTTCAACTGAAGAAGCCTCATCATCTTCATCCTTGCTGGAGGTTCCTGCAATTGATTCATTTTTGGCTTTAGTTGGTTTAGTATCACTTGGATTTTTGGGAATGTGATCTACATCCAAGATTGAAAGGATTTGATTTGTTAGTTATAGTTCAGAATGATTTAATCTTTATGTAATCACAAATGCACAGATGTTATTAGCTTAGACATGAGCCTAAGTCTCAAGTTCTCATGACTAATCTAGCAACTCCCCCTTAATGTATGCAAGAGTTTCTAAGATGTATAGTGGAATTTTTGTCGTCACATGCAACCTATGAATGATTGACTCATAGTACCAGGCAGAGAACGTAGATGCGAAGATCTCCTCACGCTTAGTGATAGTTTTTAGATAAGCTTAACCTGCCCTTCCACATGCCACTATTTAATATACCATGTAGTCAGTGATATGACGAAGGCAGGAGAGTTGTAATGCATTATGACATGAATTCACAATGTTCAACTTTTACATGACATAATGTGAAAGCATATAGAAACTCAATGCATGTAGTGAAATTTTTTTTTAAAATTAAAAAATTTCAAACTCCCCTTCAACAATATGCTATATGACAAGTGATATACACAGAGATATGCAACCAACTGTAGATGAAATGCATGTACAGCCATATGCATGATCACATAACTATTCAGCACAAAGTAAATCAAGTCAGCACAAAGTAAATCAAGACAACACATTTACTAGAGAGAGTAAGAGGGATATCACCTGAGTGTTCAGATTTCAGTTTTTGATTTTTCTATTAACCTGACGTATGCCGCTTGGCCTGTGTGCCTTATCTTCTTGACTAAAAACATATTTCACGCTTCATATTCCCTAGGCACACCTGCAAAACAGATTTCTCATTTTACATTCTTAGGTACCCAAGCCATCTTGGGTCCTTGTGGGTTAGAAGCACTCTTGGCACGTGGTTTCCACTTTTTGACAACATTCAAATCATCATTTTTTATCAGAAAATAGTCATGCATGATATGCCCATATTTATCACAATAATTACAGCATGACTTTGAATACTTAGAAGCATGAAGATTATTTGAAGCATATGACTTTTTGTTCCAATGTTGTTTCCAATTAGCAGGGGGTGTGTTGAACACATTAGAGATTCTAGGTCTACCTGCCCTTGGATTTGGCTGAGGATAATAGGTCCAGAACACAAGATGTGTTGACACCATAAGTTGGTAGTGTCGACCTGCCCAATCCTTTTCCTTCATGTAGTGTTGTTTAGCCTTGGGGTGCGTCGACGTACCTTTACCTTTTCCATTGTTTATTCTATTCCTGCATGCTTCCAAATCATCATTATTCATAGTAAAACAATCATGTATGGCATGTCCATGTCTTCCACAATAAAAACATGAGATTTTCTTTCTAGGTGGATGTGTGCATGTGGCAGAAGTATGTTTAACATGCATAGTGGTGCTAGCAATATTTTTAGATTTTTGATGCAAATTGATTTTATAATTTTTATTTTCTTTTTGAATCTTTTGGACAGAAGACTGCTTTGGAGGTGAAGTAGAGGTACTGGTTATACTTGAACTTTGAACAAAAGAAGTATATACCTTATTCGTAAAAGACTTCTTTTTTACATAATTGTAGCCAAGCCATTCCCTTTGAAAATTAACTTTCATGCCCAAAACTTTACCCAGATTATCTTGACCATCCATGAATCTAGACAATGAATTATGCAAGTCCTAGATTTCACATTCTAAAGATGTGATATGTAATTCAATATCAGCAAGTTCTTTTTTACAAGTAGTAAGACTGACATTTAACACTGCATTGGTAGTCTTAAGGCATTCTACTTCTTATTTTAATTCATCCACATTTTCACGCTCACCTACAACCACAAATTTTCCTTTTTCTAGAACCAACAATCTTTCAGAAATGGTCGTGTTCAATTCCTTTAGTTTCTCATTTTCTTTCATAAGCTTCTCATCACGAAAGAGTTCATTTATCAAGGTTTGATCATTGGTCATTGGGTTTTCTTTCAGCTCTTTATTTTCATTTCTTAAGGAGTAAATTTGATCTTTATGAAATTCAATGTCGAACACATGAGCCTCAATCAATTCCTCTAAATGAGAGCATTTTTTAAGGAGGAATCATAGTTGTTTTATTCGACCTTCTTTTTCTATTTTTTATTCTCAGATTTTAGGTTCTTATGTTTACTTGCAAGCTCACTGTATGCATCCAATAGCTCATCAAGAGATATATTTTCAGAATCTGAATTTACTTCCGAGGGTGATCCATTCAGTTGATCACTGCCGTGATCACTCATACCTGCCATAAGACATTTGTCCTCATTCTCTTCATGGAAGCCGGCTAAGCCATCTAGTATGTCCTTTGCGGAGCTGTAGCTGAAGACAAAGGAAAAATTATTAGAATTAATTACAGTAGTGAGCAAGTTTAGAACTAAGTAATTTTGATCATGTTTAGATTCATAATCTACAGTCCAGACTAATTCATCTTCAGGCAACTCATAAGGACCATGTAAGATAAGCTTCCATAGCTTAGGGTCATATGAGTTGACAAGACTACACATTCTTCCTAACCACACATCGAAGTTAGAACCATCAAACACATGTGGAGAATCCATAGTGAACACTTTGGTAGACATTGATCTTGATCTTGCTCTAGATCGTTAGATCTATGACAAATAGAGCCTTAGCTCTGATACCAATTGAAGTCCCGCGATCAATGACACCTAAGAGGGGGGGTGAATTGGGTGATTCAATAGTTTAAGAAACTTTGACCCGATTTAAAATAGATGTGATAAAGTAGCAATTAGAAATTCAGATCTGATAAATCTCAGATTAGATCTATCAAAAACGATCGCTACGATAGTTCTTCGGTACTAGACGGAGGTATGAATCTAAGGATTCTGCTCACACAAGATGCTATCCTCCTGACAAGACTGGCCTTGTCAATTCAAAAACATCTTTCGATATACCAAAGATCTACTTATAGAAAAGATCAATTTATGCTAGATCTGAAGAGACAAACGTGGAAGAACAATATGCATGAACAATCACATAGAAAAGAGGTAGGAGAAATGGATCAAACCACACAGCTCAAACCACAAGGCACAAGGAATTTTAAGGTGGTTCGGATGCAACGACGGTAACCTACGTCCACCCCTCACCAAAACTCGGTGAGGCTTCACTGTTGGAAAACTAGCATGGGGATAAATCCCCAACACATAGTCAAAACTCCAACAACACGTAGGTCGACGCCTGCACACACACATGGGGAACAAACCCCAACACACACACACACAGAGAAACAGAGTTCTCAACACGATCCGATGACAGGATCAACAACACATGCACACACTACAACAGATGCAACACTTTACACGCACGAACACTTGGATCTGAATAGATCCACACACACAAGTAGATTTGAAGAGATCCACACACACACATGGATCTAAATTGATCCACACATAGACGGATGTTTACGGATTACAAGGAACCCAACTTTGAAGCATAAAACACTTTAGAGAATGAAACACAAAATAAGTACTTCTGATTTAGGCTCCCCCCGAGCATATAATGTAGATCTGGAATGAAGCTTGAATCTCCACTTGATTTCTTCTTTATTGGCCTCAGCTTGATCTTGAAAATCTTGATCTTGGATGAAGAATTTGTGGACGAATCACTATTCACAGAGTTCTTGTAGCGCTTCCTCTCTCCCTTGATTGCCTTCCCTTTTTCTCCTTGGATCATTAAGGCTTCTTTCCCCTAAGAGATGTTTTTATAAGTCTTGGTTTTGTCAAGGGACATGCCAAAATACAGATCCATGAATTTAGGCATGTCTGGTGGCATTAGAACCCAAAAGTCCAAAAGAGAGGCTTTGAACACGTTGAAGAAACAAAGTCAACAAACGCTACCTCGAAGGGTTCGATCGACCGAAATGTCCGATCGGTCGATCGAACTCTGTAACTTCTTGAACCTTTCAGCGTTGGGAAGTTCAGTCGACTGATCTTGGGCCGTCGGTCGACCGAACTCTATAATTTTACAGAGTCCTGGGTGCTGGAAGGATTGGTCGATCGAACACTGGAATTCCTGCGAAACAGATTCGTTTAGCCCATAAATCATATCCACATACAAAATACTTTGTGTCCTTATTTTGTTCCATTCAATTTGAATTTCTTTGACTTGTTCTGGGCATTGTGAGGCATGATTCGTTTGTGCATTAGCTTGTGATAGAGATGGCTTTGAGAGTGCACATGTGCTTGCACTTTTGTAGTTAAATGGTGCTAAGCCATTAGCCATTCGAAGGTTTGGATATCATCAACCTCAACTAAAAGATAGTTTTTTTATTACCAAAAACACTGACGCACCAAAGCCTCAAATACATTCTGAGTTCGCTCTTGATCAAATACGCATAGCACGAGACGGAAGGCATGTTTGGGGTTTTGTTATCATCAAATCACTTGGAGAGACTCAACACCGGCGTCTCTTCGATGTCCTCGTTGAGAGGAAGCAAATCATGCCCTGCGATCCACCAGTAGACTACACCCAATGGGACTTCAGTCATCCCTAGTACGGCCCTTTTCACGATAGAATTTTCCACGCGATCGAATCCTGCGAGGATGTTCAGCACTTAATCTAGGAACAGATCTAGTGGGAGAAAATCGATGCTGAGGGAAACTCTATGGTGGTTCTAAGACTTTGACCAGTTGTTGAAGAAACCCTAAGAATCGCCAGAAATGCACCCGAGCAACCAGACCCTCCTCAAGCAAATGGGCACGGGCTGCCTTATCAACATACTCCAGAATGACTCGAGTTTTGAATTGATAATCGAGAAGCTCTCGAGCGGCTGTGAGACCGTAGGAGGTGGGATGCCAGTAAGGAGACTAAGCCAGCGAATTCTCGGTTAACGTCATCCATTCTCCTACCACCCCAACTCCTCTAGACGCCCAGATAACAACTACCAGTCAACCGGCCCCTACCATTTCGACCGTGCAATGGCGACCCTGGCAAGAGTTGGAGTCTCTCCCATTCTCCAGGATGGATACTGCCAAGCTCCTCCGAGTCCTTCATGGCTGAGAGGATGTCTTGGTGAGCGAGATGATGATGGGCACCCCAAGTTCCTCTCGCTCCCCTCATACCCTACCTCCATCTCTGGTATCAGGAGATGGGAAGCGGAAGCAAAAGCATGGTGAGGTTCTGGCGCGATCTTGTCACTTCCCTTTGGCCGGCGAGCCCTCAGGACCTCCCCGTATACCATGCAACCCAATCTGGATTGTAGAAAAGACATCTTTGGTGTCTTCAGCGACTCTGGCCAACAAGCCTGGTCCTTTACCACAAGGCCCAGTCAATGCACGAAGTCGGGATGACTACCAAGAGTGGCGACACCCTGCTACACTATCAGTTACCACCCGATCCTGCTCCAAGCCAGATGGTAAAGGCAAGGCTAAGGAGAAGGACTCTCAGCGAGCCCCCCAGTTTACATCTCAGCAAAGAGCTTCACCACCGTGGGTAAGGCATCAAACCGCGAATGCGTCTTCAGACGCCAGCCCCAGTATACCAGCACATTAAGAGACTCCTCCTTCACCACTATGGGTAAGGCATCAAATCGCGCATACGTCTACGGACGACAGCAACAGTATGCCAGCCTACCACATGCCTCCTTTGCCACCACGAGTAAGGCATCAAACCGCGCACACGCCGTCGGACATCAATCCCAGTATCCCAACATACCATGAGCTACCACCTGAGGTAATCGAGTAGGCGATCAATGCCACCTTCCAAATACAACGAGCGAAAGGTGCCTGGATCTAAATCTGGGTAAAGAAAAGCCATCGACCTCACCCTACCAAGACATTAGCTCAAAGATATCCTCATGGGGATTTATCAACTCCGGCTCTAGCACCTCTTCCTCCTACTCCCCTGGAGGCGGCCATCAACAAGAAATAGGAGAAAAATAAAAGGAATAACCTCAAAAGGCGGCTCAAGAAACAAGCTGAGGAAGCAGACGCCTTATAGGCTCCAACCGAGCCAACACCTCTCCAGAGGCTCCAGGGCTCATTGACAACCTGGAGGAATACATCCCTCCTCATCCTGCCAGAGCTCTCCCGCTCGATAGCTATATCCCGTGGGAAGAAATGCAGAGGTGAGCTCGCCTCAGAAGCTGGGTCCAAGAGATGATCCAGAAGATCAAGAACAGTGAAAGGCATCTCATCCCAGAAGAACTCTCCTTGTTCTATAAAGACAGGGAAATCACAACAGAGCAGCTGGAAGAAATGCTTTGGGACTACACTTGCAACATGGTGGCCATTCCACCCCTGATAACATCAACGCCTCCTGACGAGGCGAGCCAGTGGCCTCCCGAACAAGACAAAGAACCATCGCCCCGCTCGGGCTACAGCCATCTATGGAACACACCGGTCGCGGCCGAGGTCGTGGCCGGGGACACGGTAAAGGCTGTGGGAGGATTCCTGAGCTACCTCTTCACCCGTCCACCTTCGACCCAGAGAGAATTATCCTCTTTCGAGGGGAGGAACCCGCCCCCATTCCTGAGGTAAAATTTTGGAAAGGGGCCAGCATCTTCAACCCCTCCGGCATGGAGGGGACAGCTGCCAGCATCTCAGTCCCTGCACCAGTTCCGTTCTCTTCCGCAGAACAAGCAGGAACGTCCGGTAGGGACGAGCTAGCTCGCCAGCCACTCTCAGAAAACCCATCATTGGCACCCCTATTCCAGGAGTCCACATGTGATCAGGGTCAGTCTGATCCCAATGGCAAAGGAAAGGCACTGCAACTCCCTGATGGGGAGCAGCGCGGCAGCCCATGAAAGGCCCAACTTGACATACTACCATCATTGGAGGATTCTCGAGCTCGAGCCGACCGGAAGGTCCTCCACCAGATGAAGCGGTTTCCTGCCAGCATTACAATCTGGGAAGCCATTGCTTGGAGTAAGGAGCTAAGAGAAACTCTTATCAAAATACTCCAAGAGCCAGAAGCCTATGAAGCACATGTCACGGAGATGAAGGTGGCTGCCTATGAAGCCTTCATAGCCACTGTCTCCTTCACGGAGAAAGACATGCTTCTCTCCCCTCTATGCCACAACCATCCTCTCTACATGAAGGGGAAGATCAATGGGCATGCGATAAATCGGATCCTGGTGGACACCGGTGCTGCTGTCAACATCATGCCACTCAAAACATTCAAGACTTTATATCTGACCCCATACCTCCAGAAGGTTCAAGCGGTCAAGATATCTGGCTTCAACCAGGACACGGAGGATGTCCTCGGCCCGGTGGATGTCGATCTAGTGCTCGATGATTTCGCCTCCATGGTGACATTCTACATCATCGATGCCAACACATCCTATAAAGTGCTACTAGGCAGACCATGGCTACATGAAAACTAGGTCATCCCGTCAACTCTCCATCAATGCATCATGCCAACGGTGGGGAACAACAGCACACAGCCTTCGCAGACCTGTCACCATTCACTCCAGCAGAATGCAATATCGCCGACGTTGCACTCTACTTCGGGGGAATCAGTCCATACCCCGTAATCAAAAGCAAAAGCAATGGCTGGCTCTTAGAGAAAGATGAGGAATATCTCTTCTCTGTTGATGAGGAGAAGGCCAAGCTTCATCGGATATGCCTCAGCTCCAAGTCAACCCCAGACCGCCCCGAGAGGCACAAAATCGAGTTCGAGGCTAATCTCATTAGCCTATCCATCGACAAAAGCATATGCCTGCCACCAGACTGTATCCAGCTCCCATGTGCATCAGAAGAGCACATGGTTGAGTCGCTAATGACATTTGTTGTTACCTTCAAGCGATAATGCAGAAACAAGAAGAAGGCTAACATGGACAAGCCCATCGTCTTCTATAAGGGAGACATGGTCCCTCAAGCCCCACCAGATGACGACTTCGGTTGGTCCAAACGAGCCGACGATACCCCTTAAGTAGTCCGAGTTCTGGATGACCTGCTGCCGCATATTTGGGAGATGTGTCTGAAGAAATACATCCCTCAATGGCAAGCTTCCGCACAGCGGAGATAATTTCGCCAGCTGTGGACCTCTTCCCAGATCCGAGGGCAACCCCCATCCTTTCATAAGGATATCAGGGGACTTGGCTATGACCTAGACCAGGACTTCTGTGTCCACTATGCGGTCAACGTCGTTGGCTTGACACAGCCAATCGACGACCAGGCTGAAGTCGAGGCAAAATTTGACAGCTCCAGTGATTAGGAAGAGGAGATCCTGATCTCGATCACTGTTAAAGCCAGCACTCCAGTTCATGCAGTAGAGGAATCCTCCTCACCTCCCTGTGAAAATCTCAGGGCTGGAGAAGGTCCTCCTCCCACCCAGCCTGTCGAAGGACTCAGTTCGACAAACTCTTCTAATGTGGGGGGTATCTGGGATGTTAGTCACGACGGGTCATCAGCTTTAGCAGGCAACCCTAGGGAAACCTCAGCGGCACCAGTCGACAACCACTGGCAAGAATCTAGCGGTCTAGACCAATCCTTGATGGAGTCCAGCAACAACAAATTTGCAATCCCATCGGCGTCAACCAGTGGCTTTGCAAATCAAGAAATACACGAAGCTGACACCGATGATGAGGATTTCATCGACTTCCAGGCCGCTCCTCCCGAGCTGGAGGACAGCAGCCATGCAACCGTTGATGAACTCGTTGAAATCAACTTGGGCGAAGATGAAGCCCACCAGCCAACATTCGTTAGCACTCTCCTCACCGAAGCAGAAAGGCAAGATTATAAGCAACTCCTGCTCAAATACAAAGATTGCTTCGCCAAGACATACAAGGAGATGTCAGGGCTAGATCCCTCCGTAGTGGAGCATGAGCTAGCCATCTCTCCCATAGCAACCCCAGTTAAATAGCCACAGCGGTGCACGCGCCATGAGCTAGAACTCCAAGTTTCTTCTGAAGTCAACAAAATGGCGGAGGTCGACTTCATCGAGCCGTTTATCTACCCGATCTGGCTCACCAACATAGTCCGAGTGAAAAATAAAAATGGTCAAGTTTGCATTTTCGTCAACTTTCGAGAACTCCAGAAAGCCTGTTCGAAGGATGACTTCCCAGTTCCGATCATGGAAACCATGGTCGACATGACCACCGCACATGAAGCCTTATCTTTCATGGACGGGTCGTCCGGCTACAACCAAATCCGGATGTCCCTCAAGGACAAGAACCACACTACCTTCTAGTCCCCCAAAGGAATTTTTAACTATAAGCGCATGCCCTTCTGTTCGAAGAATGCCGGCGCTACTTACCAGAGGACCATGACCAAAATATTCTACGAGATGCTGCACAACATCATCGAATGTTTTGTCGATGACCTCGTCGTCAAAACTAAAAGGCGTGAAGAGCACATACAGGATCTGCGTCAGGTCTTCAACTGACTCCGGTAATATGGGCTCAAGATTAACCCCATGAAATGCGCCTTTGGCATATCCAGCGGGAAGTTCCTCGGCTTCGTTGTCAGATACCGAGGAATCGAGGTGGGCCCCAGCAAGATCAAAGCGATCGGGGACCTCCCACTGCCCACGAACCTCACCGAGCTCAAGTCCTTCTAGGGAAGACTGGACTACATTCGAAGGTTCATCTTTAATCTCTCCGGTCAATGTGCGCATTTCGGCAAATTAATGAAGAAAGACGCCCAATTCATATCGGACTCAGAATGCCACGCGGCTTTCAAGTAGATCAATGAGTTCCTCCTCACTCCCTAAGTCTTGGGGGCACCAATCAAGGGCAAACCCTTATACTCGACATCACTGCCATGGACGCTTCGCTAGGAGCTCTATTGGCACAAATCAATGAGGAAGGTAAAGAGCATTCGCTCTACTACCTCAGCCGAAAACTAATCTGTGCTGAGTATCGCTACTCCCCCATGGAGAAAGTCTGCTTGGCATAGGTATTCACCGTCAAGAAGTTGTGGCACTACCTCCTGGCCCATCGGATTGAGCTTATATCTAAGCACGACCCACTCAAATATCTCCTCAGATAGCCCATCCTCTCAGGCCGACTGGGAAAATGGGCTCTCCTACTGATGGAGTACGATATTACTTACGTCCTAAGAAAAGTGATCAAGGGATAGGGCATGACTGAATTCTTGACAGCCCATCCGGTAGTAGACGATTCACCTCTCAACATGGAGCTCCCTGATGAGGAGTCCCTTGCTGTCTAGTCATGACAACCAGTTGAACAGAGCAGATATGTCTTGCATTACTGGTAGCAGGATACCCACGCAGCGAATGTACCTTGCTGGGAGCTCTACTTTGATGGTGCTTCCTAAGGGATTACCCAGAGTAATCAAAGTCCAGCCGTCATGGCAGGTGCCAACATCGTTTTCCTGTCCCCTCAAGATGGAGTTTTGTACAACTCATGCGCCCTCATGAAATCCCTGACCAACAATGAAGCTAAGTATAAAGCTCTAATCATCGGGCTTTAGATGGCTCTCGACATGGTCATCAAGTGCCTCAAACCCTACGGGGACTCCCAGCTGATAGTCCGGCAAGTCCTCGGCATTTATGACATGCGGATGTAGGAGTTAGTCCCATACCATGCCACCATCACCAGACTCACCCAGAAGTTCTATTTCTTTGAAATAGATCATGTTTCTAGGAGCAAAAATGCTCGGATAGATGCCCTGGCAAAATTGGCTGCGGCCATCAGGCTTCCGCCCGAAGGTGAAGTCATCACTGTTAAGCACAGAAGGCTAATGTCGACTACACTCAAAGGAGAATCCGGCCTCAGTACCTACGAGGTCCACAGCCTCTACCAGACCACTCCCCCAGAAGAAGAAGATTGGCGTGAGCCAATCATCAAATTCAAGCGAGGTTAGCTCCCTCCTGACCAAGCTTAAAGAGTGCAGTTACATCATCGGGCAACGTCATTTGAGTTGATCGGCAACTCTCTATATAGACTTGTCCATGAAAAGGACAAGTCGGTTCTCCTAAGATGCGTCTCCCCAGCCGAAGCTCGAGCCATTATACATGAAGTCCATTCAGGACTATGCGGCGCTCACCAGGTCGGAGACAAGATGAATAACAACATCAAGCTAAAAGGCTTCTATTGGCCAACCATGTGCGCGGATTGCAATCAGTATGCCCGTATGTTTCATCAATGCCAAGCCTTTGGCCCAGTACCCAAAAGACCTCCAAACCCGCTGTGTCCCACAGCCTCCACGTGGCCATTCGCGTAGTGGGGAATGGACATCGCAGGACCCTTCCTGCCATCTTCCAAGGGCCACAAATACATTCTGGCCGCCACCGACTACTTCTCTAGATGGGCTGAGGCCCTTCCCATGCGGGAGGTCACTGGCGAAACAGTAGCCAGATTTGTCTGGCACCACATTATCTACCAATTTGGTACTCCCAGCTGCATAGTGTCAGACAATGGGGCACCATTCCAAAATAGGGTCATATATCAACTACCGGCCAAATTCCACATTGACTGGAGAACCTCTTCGGTCTACAACCCTCAAGCTAACGGCCTAGCAGAGGCCTTCAACAAAACCCTCTGCAAGCTGCTGACTAAAATGGTTAGCCACCGGAAGCGAGATTGGGGTGAAAGGGTGTTCGAGGCATTATGGGCCTACCGAACAATCTACAAGACCCCTACGGGATGCTCACCGTTCTCTCTCGTTTACGGAGCAGAAGCCATCATCCCCATCGAAATCCAGTTAGCCTCTTACTGCGTAGCGGTGCAGACTGGCTTCGCTGGCCCAGACGTAGATGAATACAAGAGGAGGCTAGAGGAGCTCGCCGATCTACAAGGCAAATGGCTCGAAGCCTACAAACACCTGCAATTATACCAAGCCCGCATGGCGAGCGCCTACGATAAGCTCGTCAAGCAGTGAGCCTTGAAGCAAGGCGACTTCATTATGATCAAGGAAAAAGACGTCATGGTGGGGTGCCCCAGTGGAAAATTGCAACCTAACTAGCGAGGTCCATATATCATTCGTGATGTCTATGAGGGTGGGGCCTACACGGTTGTAGACCACAAGAGTAACAAGATGTTCCCACCTCTCAACGGTAAACACATGAAGTTATACCACACCCCAGAGCACGAGTTCACGCGCCACCCAGACTAAGGCGCGTGCCTCAGCCATCACCAGTGACACCAGCCCACCCCTCTAGGGCAGGTCCAGTCACCTCTTCCAGTCTTTCCTCCTAGTGAAGCAGCAAGGCCAGCCAGGCCCTCCCAGTGCCACCACTATGCAGTTGCAGAGGTCAGCCTCTGAGCTTCGTCCCCGTGATCGCGAAAGAGAGAACACCCAGCACCAGCAACAATTTAGCCGTCAGGCTCCCAGGTAAACAAAAAAATGAGGTTAAAAATAGAGATACACTGGCAGACTCGGTCGTCCTCTTCACAAGGAGGTGACTGGGGGTAAAAAGGCTAACAACTCGACTGAGGTGAAAACCCGAAAGGGCGTTGTGAACGATGTCACATAAACATTAAAAGAAAGAAAGGAAACAAATGGGTAGATATATGATGATGAAAACATGGGGGAGGGAGCATGCAATGCTACTAAAGGACTGTGATCGCCAGAGGGGTTACCTCAAAAGAAGAAAGTGATCGTAAAATATCTTGTAAGCGGGGTGTGGTGTGAGTCCGACTTCCTCCTTCTATCGGCTGGCCGATGAAGGGGGTTTTTGCTTTTGATTACCCTTGAAACAAAGACAAAGACAAACACTACAAGAAAAATGGAAAATACCGACGTAATTTTTCGACGGTAATATATATGTCGGAAAGACGTCAGAACCATTATAACTTTCTAACGGAAAATATTCTGTCGTAAATCCGTCGGTAAATACGGACTGATTTCTGACCTATTATTTCGGGCGAAAATCTGTCTCTAAAAAGAGACAACTTTGAGATAATTTAAATTTCGTCGGAATTACATTGGTAATTAGCCACTGATTTTCGACAAGAAAATTTTTGTCACTAATATTTACATATATTTATGTAATAATTATCATAAATGAACAGAAATATGTGTGTAAATTTTGACTTATTTCTGACCTATTATTTTGGGCAGAAATCTGTCTCTAAAAAGAGACAACTTTGAGATAATTTAAATTTCGTCAGAATTACGTTGGTAATTACCCACTAATTTTTTACAAGAAAATTTTTGTCACTAATATTTACATATATTTATGTAATAATTATCATAAATGAACAGAAATATATGTTTAAATTCTGACTTATTTCCGATTGAATAAGATTATGTTGGAAACTCTTGGAATAGCTTATATTTAACTGTAATATGTATATGTAAAAAATAACAAAAATAAATATAAATATATCAATAGTTTAGCTGGATAATATTTGAATTCGAATCCGTATTAATTATCGGATAATATTCTAAATCATATTTATTATTTCGGATACGGATAATATTAGAATTTGAATCAGACCGGATACGGATATTATAATATTCATTTCATAAAATATCCGTTTGTAACAATATATATCATATAATATATATTTATGTAAACATTAAATTATAAAAAATATAATATAAAATATAAAAAATATCATAAGATGGAAGATTGTTACACTTCCCGAAATTATAATAACTATCCCATTTTAACTACTTGAATTCTAAAATTAAAACCAGCAACTCATGAGTAGTTGGCATAAGTTGGGAGAGACCCTTCGTCTTCCACCGACTTTAGTAAATAAATATGAATACTTTACCAACAACAAGAGTGCAGGACAGCAGGACTACAGGAGGGAGAGACGTGTGCCAGGAGCCACCATTTTTTCTGTTTGTTAATGCCCCCCTCTCTCTCTCTCTCTTTCATTTGTCACCACTACAACTATTTTTCACGTTTAGACACTCATTTGTTACCACTTAGAAGCTATTTGTCACCCTTAGGACCCATTTGTTACCCTTAGAAGCATTTATCACCCTTACGACCTATTTGTGACCCTTACGACGTATTTCTTACCCTTAGAAGCCATTTATTTTTCCCCCATCCCTTGCTTTTCCCCCCTCGCCGCAAACCATCGCCACCTTGTCCCTGTGTGCCGACGGGTGCCCTGCGCACCCTCCCTCTCCTCCGCGAACCAGCACCGCCGTGAGTGCCGGCCAGCCCACCGTCGCGCTCCCCCTTGTAGCCACTCCAGCAGAGCACCGCTGCCCCTCCGCTGCCGTGACGTGGCAGCCGGCATCTGTTCCAGCCGGACCGGCCCACCGGCTGTCGTCCTACACCGTTGCAGCCGCCGTCCTCGGTCGCCTATCGCCATTCCGCCACCGCCGCCCACGCAGTGCCTCTATAACATCACATCTAAGGTGTCACTACCATAGTTTAATCCCTCATGTCATGATTCCCAATTTCAACTCTCAGTTCACATGTTGGATGTATTTTTATTTTATTTAATATAATTTTTCAAGATGTACAAAAGTGGAAAATAGTCAATTTTTAAGGGAGATACTGTTGAAATTTTTTAGAATACTCGCTCCATTCAAACCACAATTTTGAAATAAGCTCTTTTCTGAAGCAGGTATCATGATCTCTCTCTTCTGGAGAATCAATAGCGACCAGCCTGTATGTATAAACCTTCTTGGTCTATCCTGGTCTAAAAGCAGGACCAATGGCTTGGCGAGATACCAAAGCTATTGTTCGTGCTTTTAGACCAGGACAGACGAGGAAGGTTTACACAGACAGGCTGGTCGATGCTGATTCTCCAGAAGAGAGAGATCATGATACCGGCTTCAGAAATGAGCTTCTTTCAAAATTATGGTTTAAATGGAGCAAGTATTCTAAAAAATTGATGTCTCAGAGGATTCTAGTGCCGAAACTTTTCAATCAGACGAGGGTGACACTGCAGAGTTGGTTGCTTCTAATCTTTGTCTGATCGAATCTGTCGAGCCACTTCGGTTGCGTATAGAGGACGAAGTGGAGGATGTCGATCCAACTGAGCTAAATGAATCAATTGTTAGGCAAGAGGAGTCGTCTGAGAGAGGGGATTCTTCTGTAACTGGTGATGATGGAGGATGATCCAACGAATATCTGTTGATTTGTAATTATAATTGTAAAAAATGACACATTTGAATTAATGTAATTGTAATTTCTTTTATTCATTGAGTTATATGTTGTGTGGATTTTATCGAGGGATGTGTGTTTTATGTTGAGTTGTGTAGGTTGTGTGTATAATTGTAGTTTTAAAGGGTTATAAATGGATAATAGAAGTAAAAGATATGTTTTGAAGCGAAACAAAGGCGATGGCTAGCGAGCGATAAGGGTGACAAAGAGATGTTGTGAGTGACAAATAGCCATTAGTAGTGACAAATAACTCTGTAACAGTGACAAATATCTCATGGCAGTGAAACTTGAAGAAACTCAAGTTCGTTTGAAAGGTTTAACCGTGTATGGGTTTCCTAACTCTACCAACACGGATCTGAAACTTTCCTAGTCATCAAACGACACTGATTAAATGAAGCGAAACGTCTATATTATTTTTCTATCATTTTTTATAATTAGGTGATTTTATATTATTGTTATAGTGTTATATTTATTAATTATCAATTTTATATTTTTTTAATTTTATAATTGATTTATTATTATACCGGTACATTTTTTAATTATCATTTTTTATGGCCTTTGTCATTTTCACAATTATTTTACTATTATTATGCTATTACATTTATTAATTATCATTTTTATGTTTTTTCTCATTTTCGGTTATTTCATTATTATTTTACCGTTACATTTATTAATTATCATTTTCAATTTTTTTGGTTTTCTCATTTTCACAATTATTTAACTTTTATTGTTATGTTACATTTATTAATTATCATTTTATATGGTTTTTATCTTTTTCATACTATTATTATTATTATTATTATGTTATATTTATAAATTTTCAATTTGTATGATTTTTTGACATTTTTATTTATTTTATTATAATTATATTATTATATTTATTAATTATCACTGTTAGACAGAAAGAAGAATAAGTTTTGAAGTTTAGGAGCCAGTAAGTCAAATAAGTCAAAATCAAGCGCGACGGCTAACACTGCATAGTGGTGACAAATAGTCATCAGTGGTGAGAAATAGGTTTTAGGGCTGACAAATATCTCCTAAGGGTGATAAATGGATAACAGAAGTAAAAGATATGTTTTGAAGCGAAACAAAGACGAAGGTTGGCGAGCGATAAGGGTGACAAATAGATGTTGTGAGTGACAAATACCCATTAGCAGTGACAAATAACTCTGTAACAGTGACAAATAGCTCAGAAAAATGGGAAATACCGACGGTAGTATCCGACTAAAATTTTTTTGTCAGAAATACGTCGGAATGATGACTTTAATGGTTTGTTTGTTATTTTCATGCCTATGTGACACATTATTTTATTTATTGATTATCATTTTTATGGATTTTTTTATTGTTATATTTGTTTTCCCTTTTGGGTTCACCTTCCGTATGTTAGAACAACGAGTAAAATGAATGATAAGGGTGATGAATGCATATTATTGGTGACAAATAAGTTGACAGGGGTAATAAATGTACATTATTGGTGACAAATAGGTTGACAGGGGCGACAAATGCGCATGAGGGGTGACAAAACACTCTTAACGGTGAAAAAATGCACAAAGGTGACGACTCCCAAGGACAAAGGCGGACGACTCCTTGCTATAAGAGTGAAGGATGCCTATTAGTGGTGACAAATAGGTCAACAGGGGGGACAGATGTCCATGAAGGGTGACAAATGGATCCTAACGATGAACTATGAGCATGAAGATAAGCCCTACTAATATTAGAACCATCGACAAACCCTGCTACTTATAGGGGAAGAACTCCCCTTCGTAAAGGTAACCCCAACCTGCGATGGATGGTATCCTTCATTTGACGGCAACCACATCACACAAAGATCAAGCATCCATCATGCAAAGAAAGGTTATAGAAAAAGAAATTATATTGAAAGGGGAAGAGGGTACAAGCGGTTACTCGTCCTCTTTGGGACGGAACCTGTCAAGTTGGAGGCTCAACACCCCCTTGTTACAAAATAGGCGGTCCACCTTCGCTAAGGTGTCCTCCCACCCTTGTAGGTACCCCTACTTGTATTCCTCTGAAAAGCCGTCGTCGCTGCTTTCCCTTGATGGCTGGTCCGGCACAGGCAGGGCTTCCTTTCGAAAGCACATCCTTTTGGCGAGAACCTACTCTGATGAAGAATCTGACTTCTCAGACGACGACATCTTCATGAGAGTGTCTTTGACCACCACAGCACAGCCTTTCCCCATAGAGTCTCTATTTATAGGAAGGAGACGAAACCCCTAGAGGGCAAAAGAGTCTTCGTGCCTCCCCAACTTTGTGGAAATTGAAGCGACGGGACCGTGAATATCATTTCATCTCCCCCAACTTTTATGACTCTCGATCCTTCCTTTTTGTCGATCATGAGATCACTTGGACCGAGGTTCCTTTCGTCTGGATACATCAGCCGCATAGTAGACGAGAGGCCGGAGAGAGATACTGCAATAGCTAACACCGTATAGTGGTGACAAATAGTCATCAATGATGACAAATAGGCTTCAAGGCTGACAAATATCTCGTATGGGTAATAAATCGATAATAGAAGTCACAATATGTGATGAAGCGAAACAAAGGCGACGCCTAGCGAGCAATAAGGGTGACAAATAGCTCATTATGAGTGATAAATAGCCATTAGAAGTGACAAATAGCTCTGTAACAGTGACAAATAGCTCGTGGCAGTGAAACTTGAAGAAACTCAAGTTCATTTGAAGGATTTAACGGTGTCAACGAGTAAAATGTCCAGTACATTATTTCCCAATGCAGACCAAGCGTAGTACACTTCCTTACCTACAACAATAGTAATAACAAAGCAACTAATATGAAGAGGAGCAACACTACTAGAGTACATAATAGAACAACAACAATAGAAGACACATTTGACATTTGTGTAGTCTGTTGGCGTAGTGTCTGGTTCCTTGAATCATAGTCAGGCCTGGGACTTGCATGATATGTAGGCATGGGCCTTTCCTGTAGTTGAGGATGATCAACAGACGTATGCCTGCTATTGCCAACCCCATTTATAGTAGCATTTGCTTCCTCTACTGAGGGAAAACTCTTATAACGTGCTCCAGGGTATCCATTCACTTGGACAAAGCATTCGGGCCAACTATAATATACACCGTGTTCGCGACGAACCCACACTACATAGCATTTATACCTTCCCATTTTCTGAACCTCAATTCCTCAAGTGGTTATTGGTTACCATTGACATCCCTAATGATAGAGGTCTAACGAAAAATAATACTTGTGTAGAGGTTAAGAACAAAACAACCACTGCATCCGTTTAATATGAAACTACCCAGAGCATATCATATACGAACATATGAAAGGCCTGTAAAATGCATTAACATGGAAGAAGATGAAAAAAAAGGAAGAGGGCATCTGCATCAGGAACTAGTGACGACAAGGGACCGAGGAGGACGTAGAGGAGACGGGCTCTTCTGCTGGGGAAGCCACCGCTACGTGAACTGATGAAGGGGATGACATTGTGGAGGAGCGTTAAGAACTTAAAATAGAAGAGTGGGTGTCAATGTAGGGTCACGAGCGGGATCAGTGTGTCGATTTAACACATCGCTGCAATGGAGGTGGTAACACAGCCCATCAGGAGCATAAAAAAGGGGAACGTCAGGAACCCTACCCAAACGATCGTCGCTCGATCGGAGCATATTGCAGAGGTGATTGGACAAGAGAGGGTGTAGGCAAATACACTGGATAAGGGTGAAAAATACCTATCAGTGGCGACAACTATATATGTAGAGTAGACAAATACACTGGTAAGGGTGAAAAATAGATCCTAGAGTTAACCAATGAAAAGTAGAAGGAGCTGAAAGGAGGAGTCAAGTTCACAAGAGGATAAAAATGTGAACAGTGCATCAAGAGTTTATAGAGCAATTAGAAGATCAAAGAACGAAGGGACTTAGTCAATGCCAAGACAGTCAATGTCGACTCGTCAAGGTCAAAGCCAGTCAAAGAGGACTCCAGAAAGCTCAACTTTTTCTTGACTACATTCATGAGGTCCCTATCAAAGTCAAAGGTTAATGAATAGATTAGTCAGCTACAGTGATCCAGGTGAAAGACAAGCAGCTAATGGAGAGAAAAGAAGGCAATGATTGGTCATGTGGTAAGATAAGAGTGATAAATATGCAGTAAGGGTGACAAATAGCCCGTATGACTGACAAATGGACGATAAGCGTGTAAATTAGCCAGTAAGGCTGACAAATGGGCTGAAAGGGTGAATCACAGGCTCGGTGTGTCTAGCACACGCTCAACTCGAAGACCAGGGGCCCAAGCTTTGCACGTGATCTGAGACTACCCTGTCAGAGGTATATTCTCTCTCACGAGAGAAAGATATTTCCATATTTCAGCCTGATCATCTATTATTCACCCTTTGTCGCCTCTTTTACACCAGTAAGGCCTATTTTTCACCATTGGCCACCTATTTGTCACCCTTAAAGCGTAGCCAAAGCCCTTTTCATCTAGCGGGTGACTTGGGTTTTTCTCTTCAGTAGTCGTCAACTCCACAGTCGACTCTAGTCGACACTTCTGCAAGTAAAGCCTTCATCTTTTCATACTTCAGCCTAGTTCCTTAACTAAACTTGAATCTGTCTTCAGAAAAGTCATTGATATTCATGAATTAACATTATCAAGCACACACATTAACAACATTAAAACATATAAAACTTTGAAGATCAAAATGTATGACAAAAGAAATATCAATGAAGACAGGTATGCCACATTCTAAGGTTTAAGACGTGAAATATTTAAGATCTTGTATTTTCAAAGGTAATGAGGTCGGCCCCAAACCGAGCTCTAAACATATTACAATCCTCATTAAATGTCCATGATGTCTCCCCCTTCCTTGACAATTCTTGAACATATTTCAGTACATAAATGGCACAGTTGAGGCTTCCATCTTCCTATTGGGGACATTCATTATCGAATAGAAGATCCCATTTCTCAACTCCCTCGAATGTCCCATAGAGGTTCAGAGACCCCTGTACAACTGCAGCCTGCAAATGAAAGGTTATAAATTATTAAAGAAATATTTAAAAGATAATATAAATATCTATGATTTCGGGTACATGGATAAGAAAAAGTACCTAATTTCTTGTAGTGGCATCATGGATGGCCATGCCTCTCATGGAATTGTATGAGACAAAGCGGCACTTCTCCGTGTCAACAGCAAGTAGATGCCAGTGACCTCCAGAGTGTAACATGAATAATAAATATTTGTTCTTATGCAGTTCTGATAATTCAACATTCTCGTAGGTGCACTCCTACAATTCGTTGGATTTTTCGGAGTTGGCCGCTGTCCTGCCGTTTATGTGATTCACTAAAGTGGTGGGAAAACAAACCCACTGATGAAAGGTGTCAGATTCATTGAATCATGAGTGGAGGAGGTACATCATGGCGTCGATCACCTGTAAATTAACTATCACGATTTTATTAACAGTAGAAACACAAGTTCAGGGTAGGGCGAGTGATAAAAATTTTCACAATTTTCCAAAAAAAGTACCGTATCATCTATCATCTGGCTATATAAAAGATCAATGACATGGCTGCGGTTCAAAACAATCATGTTCTGTAATTGAAATATGGGGCCACTATATTGGGCAAAAATTTTCATGGTAGTCAGAGTAAGACGGATCAAGATAATTACAGAAACTGTAAGAGGACAACTTACTCAATATCCCCTGAGGCACAAGCATCAATGAATTCATTCACAATCGTGTTATCTGTCGGCTTGAGCCGACTTTTGCAGATCCAATCAGTACTCTGTATGAACTTTCTATAAGGGTCGACTTCATCTCCCTTCTACATTTATGCCAATATACCAATCTTAGATTCTATACTGTAAGAAGCAGGAACAACACAGACTCACCTTCTTCTTCCCCCATCCTGTAGTTTTCTTTGCAGGTGCCCGCCGTTTCCTCATGGGCTTCTCATCCCGATGATGAAGGGACTGAGAAAAGACACCTTCACGATGGTCACCATGCCCATTGGTCGCCTCCATCTGAGCTTGGATATCACCTTGCACATCCTCTTCAGGGGCTGCCTTAGATGGTACAGTGGCATCCGTACTTTGTTGAAGGGGCCTTGGAGGTGGGACATCGGCGGCAATGTCCATTTTAGAGGTTTGACATATACTCTGCTAAATATTTTTAGCCCCATGCACTTTCTTGACAGGGGCTGTCGGGACATCAACCGTCACCAGTTCGACGGGCCTAGGAGGTGCTGCATCAGCGGTAATGTGAGCCTCTTGCACCCTAGTCAGAAAGAAGGCCGTCATTTCCTCAAGTAGCTGCTGCTGGATCTTCAATGTAGTAGCAATATCCTATAGCACAGGCATGCATGGAGCTGATGAGAACGTCTCCTGACCACTGGGTCGGGTCATCATCTAACCACCGTGCCCCGTGTCCCTTTCACTTGGCTCAACAAGGAGCCCTTCGATCACCTGCATTTCAAACCACATCACTTCAGTTATTCATTAATGTTGAATGACAAAGAAGAAGTTTTTAGTACTCATAATACATGTTGGCCTCGCAGGGATCCAATGGAAAATTTTAATTTCCTATGTTGGAATGGCCCCCACCTAAATAGTCGGGGGAATGCCACCTGCCTTAGTGGCTGCCGCACCCGCGTGTGCTCAAAAAACTAGACCTGTAATATGAAATATATCAAGTTATTTTACAATGCAATAGAATTAATGATTGACACATTAATTATTACACAACAAAAATAAAAAAACTTACAGCAAGTACGGCAGAACAACCAAATATAAATGTATGGGCCTGGGATGCATCCCCGACTATTCTCTTAGCATGGTCAATTGTACCTGACCGTCATTTCTGGACCGCCAACACTAATTGCTCAAACTTGTGCATCGTTACCTGTTGCACGGCAGCTGCCTAGTTGTAATATGAAACTCTGCCAATGTCATCTAAGCATGATAGCATCTGTTGTGGATAAGAATGCGTCGGCCGTGGGCAAAGGAAAGTGGACAGTAAGAGTACAATCCACAGCCGGACAATGTCGGCCACATCCTGCTCTTCATCGGACCCAACAATTTGTTGGATGAGAGAGCATACTTTCTTCCGGTCAAATGTTGCTGCAAATCCAAATCGATGCTGCAACTTCAACTTCTATTTCGCGGATCCATAATGTTGAACCGGCTGACCGGAGCAAGGTAATCCTAAAATTATGCCCACATCTTCCACACTGAATGCGACCTCCTTACTGCCCATACGGAAGTAATTTTCTTACACTATGGGCACAAATAATCTCCTCCAATAGTGTCATGGTGAAGGTGACGGGAGAAGCATTGTCAACATATGGACCAAACGGTGTGGTCCTCATCAATGACTTGTGGCATTCTCGAAATGCCATCTGATCCCTGTCCTTCATGTAAATTTCCATAGAACACCAGGTGGAGATGACCCTTGTGTTCACTAGATTCAAAAAAATGTGTAAACAAGAAATTCAGTTAATTGACTGATCAAGAAATACAAAAATTATTAAGAGTAAGACAAGGGCGTCAAATGTATAGACAAGTGAGTTTAGGTGTGACAAATAGGTGCTTAAAGGTGACAAATGTATGAAATTCGAAGACAGGTAGGTCTAAATCTGACAAAAATAGGTAGATATAATCGTGACAAATAAATAGGTCGATAAGGGGGGCAAATAGCTATGTAAGGGAGATAAGGAACCACACTACCTTTAACTTGTCGTCCTGAAGTGGAGGCCTTAAAAACCCTAGGTATGTGAAACATTTATTCTTCAGCCGTAGGAACCAGTCCAATTTCCTGAGATGCAGGTGGGACATCTAGTTTACGGCGGACGGCGCGTTGCATGGGTGTCTCCTTTGGCTCCATGGCTATCAGTGATGAAAGAGAGCTCGCAATTCAGGAGTGCTCGAATAGCAAATGACGGAGAGGTCGCAAATGGCATCGCGAGGAAGATGAGACGCTGAGCACGATGGAGAGACGAACCAGCTTCTGGTAGGTTGCGTAAGAGCCAAGACATGGCGGGAAGGGTAAATAAGTAATTGGAGATTTTTAATTTTGAGGACCTAGTTCGGCGTCATCATTTCTGTTGATGTGCCCTGCGGCGTTGGATCGATGGCAATACGTGAACAACACCCACGCGTGGTCGACGTGTCCCATTTTCCACGTGGACCAATTGGAGCTTAAGGGCGACAAATGTGTCTACACGGGTGACAAATGCGTTCGCAAGGGTGAAAAATACCCTGCTAATGGTGACAAATAGGGCTCAATAGAGACAAGGCTGACGCGCGGGTTTCAAGGTAGTGTAAGAGTAAGGGCGATGTCTTATGGACTTTAGTGGTGACAATTAAGTGAGTGTGGGTGACAAATGCTCAACTGGAGTAACAAATAACTTTCTTAAGTGTATCGTTGTTAATCGTGAGGTGCCGGGTTTGAAACAACGTTCTTCCGTGTTTTCATTTACATTTTTAAATAAGTTATATTAAAAAAACTTAAGGAAACCTTAAGCTAAAGCTAAGATTCGAACCTGGAGAAACCCGTTCAAACGGTAGAACAATAAACCAAATGATACAACATGTCATTTCAATTTGTTTATTCCATTATATATATATATTGTAGTTTTTCGTATCGATACGTAATGTCCAATCCAGTCTCGAGCCGTGGCCGGGACGACCGGTTCGGCAGGGACAACCACACCTGCCCCGAATGATGTGCACGTGACACAAGGGCGACGTTGATTATGGCACCTGAGTGCTTCCACGTGGCATTCCCCCCGAGGAGCCCTACCTCCCGAAAATTCATTATAGACGTGACGGTAAATTCGAAACACATGAGTTCGACGGGGGCACGGAACAATAAGGAAATGGTCAACATGTGACCGATACGCCTTTGAGTACCTTTTCGCACCCTAGTGTGGGCCTTTCAAGATAGCTAGGCTTTTCAACACGATGTCTCTTCCTTTTATAGGAATCAACTTATTGGCCATGCAGCCCCATTGCTTGGCGATTAATCAAACGTTTCCCCTCTTATCGCCGTGATCGACCTTTATGGCACGGCGGGTCGCCAGTCCCGACCCGTTGCCCACCATCGTCTGCTTAGTGATCAGAAGGAGCGCACCTTCAGTTAGTCCAGACCATTCCAGTCTTGGAACCTGAAAACATTGTCAGACACAAGTGATTGGCACGCCTTAACGTGAGTAAAACCGATAAAAGATACAATGATATTTGATTATTGCACCTGAGTGCTTCCACGTGGCATTCCCCACGAGGAGCCCTAGCTCCCGAAAATTCATTATAGACTTGACGGTAAATTGAAAACACATGAGTTTGACGGGGGCACGAAACAATAAGGAAATGGTCAACATGTGACTGATACGCCTCTGAGTACCTTTTCACACCCCGATGTGGGCCTTTCAAGGTAGCTAGGCTTTTCAACACGTTGTCTCTTCCTTTTATAGGAATCGACTTATCGGCCATGCAGCCCCATTGCTTGGCGATTAGTCAAATGTTTTCCCCTCTTATCGCCGTGATCGACCTTTATGGCACGGCGTGTCGCCAATCCCGACCCGATGCCCACCATCGTCTGCTTAGTGATCAGAAAGAGCGCACCTTCGGTTAGTCCAGACCACTCCAGTCTTGGAACCTAAACACATTGTCACACACAAGTGATTGGCACGCCCTATCGTGAGTAAAACTGATAAAAGATACAATGATATTTGATTATGGCACCTGAGTGCTTCCACGTGGCATTCCCCGCGAGGAGCCCTAGCTCCCGAAAATTCATTATAGACATGACGGTAAATTCAAAACACATGAGTTTGGCGGGGGCACGGAACAATAAGGAAATGGTCAACATGTGAGTCTTTCTAGGTAGCTAGGTTTTTCAACACGCTGTCTCTTCCTTTTATAGGAATCTACTTATCGGTCAAGCAGGGTTTGACGTCCCGCTCCGTGATGCCTCGACCCACACGTCCCAACCCCACCCAAGTGGTGGGCGGGACGCCCAGGTCGTGACTGGGATGCGTCATTATTTTAATATCTTATTTTATATATATTATATATATAAAGAGTCTTTTTTTACTTTGTTGTATTATTTTATATATATTATATATATAAAGAGTCTTTTTTTTATTTTAACATTTTACTATATGGACCGACACGGAGCGAATATGCACCGACCCGACCCGTCCCGGGCCGTGACTGGGACGGGCGGGTCGGTCGAGACCACAAACCCTACTTTCAAGGTAGCTAGGCTTTTCAACACGCTCTTTCTTCTTTTTATAAGAATCGACTTATCGGCCATAAAAAAAGTTAAAAATTTCTAAATTATAGATCTCAAAATATTAAATAATATTTTTTTTTAGATCTAATGACATTTTTTACTGAGGGAGATTTTATCCTTTTATATGAAGAAATGAATGGATGACAAAAAATCATGAATGAATGAATGAAAACATGGCGCCAAATAAAAATATGGCGCCAAATAAAAAGAGACAAGAACAGGCAGACGACACCTCTCCTGACCTTCTTAGTCCTCCCCCCTTCCTCCTCCTTCAACGACTGCATCCCTTTCCTCTCTCACGATCGCACCCGACTCTCAATCTTTTACCCTAGGGCGGCGGAGTGGCGAGAGCGGGCAAAGGTGAGCTCCAGCAGTGTCGACGGTGAAATTCTTTCCGGCAGACACCCCCCCACCGCAGGTATTCCCCTCTCTCCCTCTCCCGTTGGCCCCCCTTCTTGAGTACATATTATCCCCCAAGTAATATGTATTCAAGAGTTGCATAGAGATTACTTTTAAGTAAACCAACTGCTCCTTTGAGAATTTTAACCTTCATGCCTGATCTACAAGATGAACCTTTTCTCCTTATCACCTGTTGTACACTTACAACAACAGATGAATTCCAAGCCCCTGTTTTTATTGGGAGGGTGGGAAGAGGGATGTAGGCATAAATGTGTGTGCGTAAATGTGGATATGACCCTTATTTTATTTTTGCCCCTTCAAGACTTTTGTTATGATATATGTGATTAGTATGCTTGGATGTGAATTAAATTAGTAGACGGGTGTGGATGCCGATATGTAAGAAAATGTGTATGTGAATGCGAGTATGTTAATGATGTTTTCCATAAGATAATGTCGATGTCAACCACGATGTGTGAATATGGAAGTGAAAGTGGATGTGGATATGGATGTATATGTGACCAAACAAGATGTACAAGTGTGGAAAATAGTCAATATTTAGGCGAGATGTACACGATATTTTCTTAGATGTTGTGATAAGACATATTGATATGAAATTTTTAATATGTTAGGTAAATATGGCTAGAATTGATTGTTCATGGATGAATCGCAGAGTAGTTGACAGAGTGGTGTCGGAGGAGTTTAAGGATGGAGTTGATAGTTTTATTCGGTTTGTATTGGGGCATCCAACAGCAGTGGACCAGTGTGGTAACATCTGATGTCCTTGTTTACATTGTAAAAACAAGAGATTTCATTCGTTATGGGAAGTGGAAGCTCATTTATACAGGAAAGGGTTCACGAAAGGATATATGAATTGGGTGTGTCATGGTGAGGAGTTCTGGTCGTATGAGCCCGATAATGTAGCAAGCACAAGTAACTAT
The DNA here is from genome assembly GCA_022559845.1 of Amorphophallus konjac. NCBI lineage: Eukaryota > Viridiplantae > Streptophyta > Magnoliopsida > Alismatales > Araceae > Amorphophallus > Amorphophallus konjac. The sequence continues at coordinate 239,231,437 of CM040118.1, read as the reverse complement.
GCAGACATGGTACTCGATGATGTTGGCCCTAACTTTAATGTACAAGGGCAACACGTGTACAACGAAGAACCACCAAACAAGTTGGCTAAAAGATTTTATCAATTACTTCGGGATGCTAATGAGCCGCTCTGGGATGGTTGTGAAAATCACACTCGGTTGTCTGTTGTCTCACATTTGTTGAATTTGAAATCTGAATTTCACCTTAGTGAGAGTTGTTTTGACCGTATGCTCCTTCTTATCAAGAGTATGCTGTCTCGAGATGAGAAGCTGCCTGAAAATTTTTACAGTGTAAAGAAGAAGGTCAATGAGTTAGGGCTTGAATACCAAAAAATAGATGCATGTCCTAATCACTATATGCTATATTACGAAGATAATATAGATAAAAGATCATGTGATATTTGTCAGCATGATAGATTTAAAAATAAGAGAGGGGACAATTCAAAGCAGAAGGATGTGCCTTACAAGTCACTGCGATACTTCCCTCTCACGCCCAGATTACAACGGATGTATATGTCGTCAAAGACAGCTCGACATATGATATGGCACACAGAGAGAGTAGGTCGTGTAGATGATATAATCAGTCATCCCGCTGACGGTGAAGCCTGAGCTCATTTCAGTCGTACGTATACTACTTTTGCTCATGAGCCATGCAATGTTAGGTTAGGTTTATGCACGGACTGCTTCAACCCATTTGGAGGTTCAGTGGCATCTTACTCATGTTGGCCAGTGTTCATGACGCCGTACAACCTTCCGCCAGGCATGTGCATGAAGCGAGAGAACCTTTTCTTAACTTTGGTGATTCTAGGTCCAAAAAATCTAGGAAAAAAATTGGACATATATCTCAGGCCACTGATTGATGAGTTGAAAATATTATGGAATTATGGAGTTGTTACTTATGATGCGTATAGAAAACAAAATTTCACTATGAAGGCTACATTGATGTGGACAATAAGTGACTTCCTTGCATATGGAATGCTACTTGGCTGGAGCACACACGGGAGGTTGGCATGTCCTTACTGTATGGCTGATACCCAATATTTTGTCCTGAAATATGGTAAGAAATCATGCTGGTTCGATTATCATCGACGGTTTCTACCAATTGACCATCTTTTCTGAAGGCAAAAGGACTCATTCATTAAGAACACAGTTGAAATGGGTGAAGCAGACTTGGAACAGATGTCTGGTCGACAAATGACGGCACATGTGCAAAACTTACCAGATATAGTGCAATTGTCAGGTAGTACACGGCATTTTCGTGGATTTGGAAAGGATCACAATTGGGTGAAGAAAAGTATCTTCTGGGAATTGCCTTACTAGTCAGCCCTTTTGATACGGCACAACCTTGACGTCATGCATGTTGAGAAGAATGTCTTTGATAATGTGTTCAACACCATCATGAACGTGAAAGCCAAAACAAAGGACAATGCCAAGGCGCGAGCGGACTTGAAGATACTTTGCAAACGACCAGAGTTGGAATTATGGCTGGTACGGGGCAAAGTTGTGCAACCTAAAGTAGCCTACGTGTTGAAAGACACACAAATAAATGAATTGTGCCAGTGACTGAAGCAATTAAGATTCCCTGATGGATATGTGTCTAACATAGCCCGTTGTGTGAATGTCAATGAGGGAAAAATATATGGATTGAAAAGCCATGACTGCCATGTGTTCATGGAGAGACTTCTGCCCATTGCATTCCGTGACATATTGCCAAAGCCTATATGGGGAGCATTGACTAAGTTGAGTCAGTTTTTCAGGATTCTATGTGCATCAGAACTCAAACTTGGGGACATGCAAACTATGGAACAGAATGTGGTCATGGCGGTATGCAAATTGGAGAAGATATTTGCCCATGTCTTCTTTTATTCCATGGAGCACCTGATTATCCATTTGCCATACAAGGCCAAAGTTGGAGGACTAGTACAATTTCGATAGATGTATCCATTTGAGAGGTAATCAGTATGCATTTAATGATCATTTGCCAGTACTTACATGTGTTTGTCATTGTCATTGTATGTCACGCCCCGAGCGCGGAAGATACCCGGAGACGCGTGACGAGTTTATATCGATCATGTCAATCAGAGTATTAGTGTATTCGACACCAAATCAGAGATGCGCAAGAGTAAAGATAACCCAATCCTTTTATTCCTTCACAAAAGTATTTCTATTACAATCCCTTGAAAATGCTAAACTTAATAAAAAGAAAAGTACAAAATTGACTCAAGAAAATATAGAAAAGACAAGACTAGTTGACGCTTTGAGAAGATCTAATATGTTTCACTCTTGACCTTCCCTGTCCGATTGAGTCTCGTCGTTGGACTTACCTGAAAAGTAGTGAAACACTGAGTGAGCGAACGCTCATTAGGAAATTATATCTCAAGAACTAGCAATGGGTTTAAGTAATTATAATTTATCACATGTAAATGTAATATGGCTATGCATGTAGAAATAACTAATCAATAGAATAACACGTCGTGTAAAACATCCAAGCAAGTCTTAAACAAGAAATATTCATGAGAGACTTTATAGATTATTGGCTATTTCACGCAAGTACTTAGCCCGTGTCGGGCCATGCTAGTAAAGTCACGCAAGTCGAGTCACGCACGCAAGAAAGAGAGAGTGTGGAATGTCAATGATCAAGAGAAAAAGTACTTCGGTGCAATGCTAGACACCGTGATCATTACAACTCCCATGGGCACTAGTACTTTTGGGTGCTCCTCCCAGGACCAGATCGGGCCCTTATATGCACAGCATTAAAGATAGATCTAGACATCCACGATAGTTTATAGCCAATAAGGAGTTTCAAGAATAAGCTTTAATAGGATGATTAGGAGAAGAATTTCATGGAATTCAAGGGCAAGGCCCTTGAGTAAGGACATTCTTGCGATAAAATCCACGCGAAGCATATAAACCATGACATGTCGAGGAACGGGGTGGAATTGGTCCCCTAGCTGGGTACCATAACAAATAAGTGGCCATACGTAGATGGTCACCCTTTCGATATAGAATTGTGGTCCACAAGAACAACATATTAATGGCATAACGTCCACATCCCATTAAGAATATTCTCATGATATACTCCTAGCATATCATGAGGGCCGGTATACCATGTTTCTATAGAGTGACATGGTAAAATAGTGCAATAGGTTTTTATGGTACAACCTGCTCAGTCGGCCTTGAGGGAATCCAAGGCTACGAGGAGACTTACGGAGGTCCCAATGACTAACTTGCCAGTCCAAAGGAACGGAATGTCCAATGGAGGGCTTGTATGTCACCGAGAGTTGAGGGGTAATCGATAAAATATCGTAGAACATGGGACTATATTCACGGAATGGAAATATAGTGCCGATATATACATATATATTTATATAAAACCCTCGGTTAACAGTAAACAGTATAAAATAATTACACAGGAAATTAGCGCCTTAACATAAGTCACTACTTATTAAATTAACGCCCTTCAGTGGGTCGTTATTTTAAATTTGACGACTTCTGTAACCGTCGTCCATTATAAATTTCTATTTTTCTGAAATTTTCTGTATTCTGTAATTTTGATTAAACGCACCTTAGACAGGGGCGTCTCTTTCATAAAAGACGACCTACTGGAGGTCATTAATTCATTCTTTTCCAGGATAGATAATAATTTTTAGGAAACAAAGTACATCGTCAGGACAAGAAAAATATCAGGATTCGAGATATATGATCATGCATTAGATTTAACTACAGGTTTCATAGATATTAAATTTCAAACGTGCGTATTTATCAATTTCTTAAAATTGACGACTCTTAGTTCGGCGTCAGATCATGAATTAGCGCCCTGACATGGGTCGCCTCTTGCCAAAATTTCACAGAAAACCTCTAAAACGCAGTAAAACTATATGCATGAATTACAGATGATATTATCATAAATTTTTATGCTAGTTTGGGTTACAATTCTTGAGAAAACCTACCTGATGATGATCTGGGCGAAGGAACGTGAAGGATGTGAAGAGAAAACGATACTCTGTTATAAACAGAGTCTTCTGGGAAAACGACATTGATGAAGAACTCACGTTCTTTAGCTAGATAGGAACACCTTCACGAGGTAGGCCACCTACAGTGAAAGAAGAGGAAGAAGCATTAATATTCATCATGCTTCCTTGACTGAAGATAAAAAAAAGGAAGAAGAACATACCTGTTCTTCACACACGAGACAGCAGCAGGCCTTCCTTCGACAAAATAGCTATTAGGGTTCGATTGGAAGGGGTATTTATAGGGTTCCAAGAATCCTTTAGGGTTGGAATTTTATTAGAACTCTAGTTTCCGTGGTAGAGTCCTTACCATAATCAATCGAACACGTAGCAAATCCTAAAACTTACCCTGGATAGTCTCCTGGTTCGAACGGAACGCCAATGCAATTAACGCCTTAGGTAAGGGCGTTAATTCTAATTGACGTCTTGACCTGTGCCATTTCTTTTATAATTCGTGCCCAAGAAGAGGGCGTTTCTTTCCCTTTCCTTTTATTCGTTTGGACGTTTTTGAATTTTGACGCCCTTTGGTATAGGCGTCACTTTTTGAATTAACGCCTCAGGTGAAGGCGTTTCTTATTTAAATCGCGCCTTGTTGAGAGGCGTTATTTACATTTGACTTATTATTTATTCATTTTAGTTCTTATCATTTACTTACTTAATCTTTCTTGAAATCTTCCTTTTATTTTACCAGGGTTGCTACACCCTCCCCCACTTAAAAGAATTTGGTCCCCAAATTCAATCGCATATATATATAGGTGGAGAGTGTAGAGTATATACCTCTTAAAATAATTCTGGGAATCGCTTCCTCATGAATTCCTCAGTCTCCCAGGTGGCTTCGTGTTCTGAACATTTACTCCATTGCACCTTAACCATGGGAATAATTTTGTTCCTTAATGTTCGTACCTCGCGATCGAGGATCTTCATGGGCCTTTGTTCATAAGTGAGATCCCTTTGAATCACCAGGTCTCCATGATCAATGATATGTGACGGATTATGCACATATTTCTTCAACATTGATATGTGGAATATATTATGAACTTCAGACAATTGAGGAGGTAAAGCGACGCGGTAAGCAACTTCGCCAACTCTTTCTAGTATCTCAAAAGGTCCGATAAACCTTGGTGTAAGCTTGCCCTTAACACCAAATCTCCTTATTCCACGTCCAGGTGATATCTTGAGAAATACGTGATCTCCCATTTAGAATTTGAGATCTCTTCTTCGTGTATCAGCATAAGCCTTCTGTCTAGACTGAGTAACTTGAAGTCTTTCTCTAATCAACTGAATCTTTTCAGTGGTATCCCTTACCATGTCTGGACCTAATAGTTATTTTTCGCCAACTTCGTCCCAGCACAAAGGCGATCGGAAACTCCTTCCGTATAAAGCTTCGAAAGGTGCCATTTGTATACTTGCCTGGTAGCTGTTATTGTATGCAAATTCAACCAAAGGCAAGTGATCATGCTAGCTTCCACCAAAATCAATGATGCAAGCTCTGAGTATATCTTCAACCACCTGATTAGTTCTCTCGGTCTGACCATCCGTTTGAGGATGAAAAGCTGTACTGAAGTTAAGTCTCGTCCCCAAGTGAATGTTGTAAACCCTTCCAAAAGTGAGAAGTAAAATGGGGGTCTCTGTCAGACACGATTGAGACAGGTACTCCATGTAACCTGACTATCTCTTTAAGGTATAATGCAACAAGAACATCAACTGACCATCGACTCTTGATTGGCAAGAAGTGTGCCGATTTGGTCAATTAGTCGATGATAACCCATATTCCGTCATATCCTCCCTTTGATTTGGACAGACCCATAATGAAGTCCATACCGATATCCTCCCACTTCCACTTGGGAATATCTAGAGGATGTAGCTTACCGGCAGGCTTTTGGTGTTCTGCCTTGACTTGTTGACATGTGAGACAGCGAGACACAAAATCCGCTATTTCTCTTTTCATATTGGGCCACCAAAAGGTCCTTTTCAAATCTTGGTACATCTTAGTTGATCCTGGATGAATCGTGTACCTTGATCTGTGAGCTTCATCTAAGATTTTCTTCTTTAGCTCTGGGCAATTCGGTATACATGTTTTATTTCTGAACATCAATCTTCCATCTGGTGCTAATTTGAAATCATGTTGTTCTTCCATTTTGCCCTTGATTTCCACTAGTACGGGGTCACTACCTTGAAGTCATTGTATTTCGGATAGCAAGTCTGGCTGTATGCTCATATGGGATAAGGTGACACACCTACTATCCTTGTCCATGCTTATATTAAGTTTAGAGAATTGTTCTAGCAACTTCCACTCCTGAATCATACAATTGGCTAATAGTGCTCTCGGCTTTTGACTGAGGGCATCGGCTACATGATTACCCTTTCCAGGATGATATTGTATAGTGAAGTCGAAGTCCTTAAGATATTCTAGCCAACGTCTTTGCCTCATATTCAATTCCTTCTTAGAGAAGAGATACTTAAGACTTTTATGGTTAGAGTATACAATAAACTGCACTCTGTACAGAAAATGTCTCCATATCTTCAGTGCAAATACTACCGCGGCCAATTCTAAGTCATGAACTGGGTAGTTCTCCTCGTGCTTCTTCAATTGGCTAGAAGAGTAGGCTATAACCTTCCCTTGTTGCATTAAAACACATCCGAGGCCAATGCCAGATGCATCGGTGTATATTTCAAATCTCTCGCCTTCAATTGGTAAAGCTAAAATTGGGGCAGTAGTTAGATGATCTTTGAGAGCTTGGAAGCTTCTTTCACATTCCTCACTCCATTCATAACGTATCTCCTTGCGAGTTAGCCTAGTGAGTGGTATGGCTATCTTGGAGAAATCCTTGATGAATCGTCGATAGTAGCCCGCAAGACCCAAGAAACTACGGATCTCGCTAGCATTGGTCGGTCTTTCCCAATTCCTTACAGCTTCAACCTTTGATGGATCTACGGATAAACTGTCTTTTGATATAACATGCCCCAAGAAAGCTACTTCTCCTAACCAAAATTCACATTTGCTGAGCTTTGCATATAACTGATTCATCCTCAATATTTGTAATGCTATTCTCGAATGCTCCTCGTGCTCTTCCTTTGTCTTTGAATAGATCAGTATATCATCAATGAAAACTACTATGAATTGATCTAGATGAGGCCTGAATATACTATTCATCAACTGCATAAAGGCAGCAGGGGCATTTGTTAGTCCAAAAGGCATAACAACAAATTCATAGTGCCCATACCTGCTTCTGAACGCGGTCTTATAAATGTCCTCATCTTTGATCCTTAGTTGGTGATATCCCGACCTGAGATCAATCTTTGAAAAATACATGGATCCAGATATTTGATCAAATAACTCATCGATTCTCGGCAGTGGATACTTGTTCTTGATAGTGAGATGATTCAACTGTCGATAGTCGATGCATAACCTCATGGATCCATCTTTCTTCTTTACAAATAGCACAGGTGCTCTCCACGGGGAAGTGCTTGGTCTAATAAATCCCTTCTTGAGAAGTTCCATCAATTGCTCCTTCAGCTCCTTGAGTTCGGCAAGGGACATCCTATATGGTGTCTTAGAAACTGGTCCAGCACCAGGGACCAAGTCAATGGTGAAGGCCACTTCTCTTTGTGGAGGTAATCCAGGCACATCCTCCGGAAACACGTCCGAAAATTCTTGCACAACTGGGATGTCTTCTAGCTTAGTCTCCTTAGTCTCCTTAATGGTGACAAATGCAAGGAAAGATACACATCCTTTCCTTATTAGCTTGCTAGCTCGGAGAGCCGAAATAAGAGGTGACTTGCTCCGACTCTTAGGGCTAGAATAGACTAGTTCTGGAAAGTCCTTGAAAGTAACTTTGCTATTACGGCAATACACAGTTGCCTGGTACCTAGATAACCAGTCTGCTCCCAATATGACATCATATTCCTTTAGGTCTAAACATATGAGGTTGATAGGAAGATTTCTTCCTTTTACCAAGACTTCACAGTTTTGATAATGGTGAGTAATACCGATTTCATTTCCGAGAGGAGTAGATAAAAATATTTTCATCCATTCCGGTTCCATAGGTAGTGGGTCAGCAAACTTCTTGGAAATAAAAGAATGTGATGCACCCGTATCAAATAAGACATGTGCAGACTTGGAACAAACTTTCAGTGTACCTTCTACTAGTCCGCCTTCGTCTTGTTCTGCCTCCTTAATAGCTTGGAGACGAGCATTCTTTGTCACCGGGCGCTTTCCGTCACTGGCTTGATCATTGAGTAGGAGACAGTCGGGAATCCAATGATCACGGCTCCCACAACGGAGACACGCTCCAAGTTTCCTCCAACATTCTTCGGCCTTGTGCTCGGCCTTATCACAGTGCTTACATACCACCTTAGAAGGTGTAGTGGTGATGGAGAAAGGTTTAGTCTTCTTGAACTTTTGCTCCTGGGAGGGAGTACCTCCATTACTTGGCCTCTTCTTGAAATTGGGTTTGAAGGTACCGGAGCTAGTAACATTCTCCTTCTTGTCTTTCCCACGGATCCTATCAGATAGTTCCGTAGCATCTTCTAGTAATTAGGCTCGTCGAACCATCTCCGAATAGACTTGTATGTCCATCGGTGCCAGTTGTGTGATATATTGGGGCCTGAGCCCATTAAGGAATCTTCGAGCTTTCATCTTCTCAGTACTAACTAAGTGTTTAGCGTACCGAGACAGCCTTGAGAACTGCGCTTCATATTCAGCCACCGACAAAGATCGTTGCTTAAGTGCGGCGAATTCAACGGCTTTCTTCTCTTGAACTTGATCTGAGAAATATTTATTGTTTAAATGTTCAACAAACTCCTCCCAAGTAACTTGTCCTTGATCTAATGTGGCTTCTACCGACACCCACCAGCATCGGGCGTCTCTTTCTAGTTGAAATGTGGCTAATAGGACATTCTCTTGGTCCGAATATTGCATGACTCTAAAAACACGTTCCGTCTCTCGGATCCAGTACTCGGCATCATCTGGATCAGTGGATCCCATGAACTTAGGAGGGTTCATGTTATTGAAGCTTTGGTGGAGATTTCCTGCTCCACGATGTGCACCTCCTTGTGCCACTTGTTGAAGTGCATGGGTCATGCCTTGAAGAGTGCGTTGCATGTTGCGCCATTGAGCACGTTCGGCAGCCATTGTCCTACAATTACGATAGCTATATTAGTATGTGATTGCGTAAAAAGGCTTTTAATTCTATGTTGACTTTAACCCTTGGTTCTACCCAATCTCACTGGTTAGAGGTTCAGACTTATCCTTGGACTTGGGTTTCCTAGGAATTGAATAACCTAGGCTCTGATACCACAAAAACTGTCACGCCCCGAGCGCGGAAGATACACGAAGACGCGTGACGAGTTTATATCGATCATGTCAACCAGAGTATTAGTGTATTCGACACCAAATCAGAGATGCGCAAGAGTAAAGATAACCCAATCCTTTTATTCCTTTACAAAAGTATTTCTATTACAATCCCTTGAAAATGCTAAACTTAATGAAAAGAAAAGTACAAAATTGACTCAAGAAAAAATAGAAAAGACAAGACTAGTTGACGCTTTGAGAAGCTCTAATCTCTTTCACTCTTGACCTTCCCTGTCCGATTGAGTCTCATCGTCGGACTTACCTGAAAAGTAGTGAAACACTGAGTGAGCGAACGCTCAGTAGGAAATTATATCTCAAGAACTAGCAATGGGTTTAAGTAATTACAATTTATCACATGTAAATGTAATATGGCTATGCATGTAGAAATAACTAATCAATAGAATAACACGTCGTGTAAAACATCCAAGCAAGTCTTAAACAAGAAATATTCATGAGAGACTTTATAGATTATTGGCTATTTCACGCAAGTACTTTGCCCGTGTCGGGCCATGCTAGTAAAGTCACGCAAGTCAAGTCACGCACGCAAGAAAGTGAGTGTGGAATGTCAATGATCAAGAGAAAAAGTACTTCGGTGCAATGCTAGACACCGTGATCATTACAACTCTCATGGGCACTAGTACTTTTGGGTGCTCCTCCCAGGACCAGATCGGGCCCTTATATGCACAGCATTAAAGATAGATCTAGACATCCACGAAAGTTTATAGCCAATAAGGAGTTTCAAGAACAAGCTTTAATAGGATGATTAAGAGAAGAATTTCTTGGAATTCAAGGGCAAGGCCCTTGAGTAAGGACATTCTTGCGATAAAATCCACGCGAAGCATATAAACCATGACATGTCGAGGAACGGGGTGGAATTGGTCCCCTAGCTGGGTACCATAACAAATAAGTGTCCATATGTAGATGGTCACCCTTTTGATATAGAATTGTGGTCCACAAGAACAGCATATTAATGGCATGATGTCCTCATCCCATTAAGAATATTCTCATGATATACTCCTAGCATATCATGAGGGCCGGTATACCATATTTCTATAGAGTGACATGGCAAAATAGTACAATAGGTTTTTATGGTACAACCTGCTCAGTCGGCCTTGAGGGAATCCAAGGCTACGAGGAGACTTACGGAGGTCCCAATGACTAACTTGCCAGTCCAAAGGAACGGAATGTCCAATGGAGGGCTTGTATGTCACCGAGAGTTGAGGGGTAATTGATAAAACATCGTAGAACATGGGACTATATTCACGAAATGGAAATATAGTGCCGATATATACATATATATTTATATAAAACCCTCGGTTAACAGTAAACAGTATAAAATAATTACACAGGAAATTAGTGCCTTAACATAAGTCACTACTTATTAAATTAACGCCCTTCACTGGGTCGTTATTTTAAATTTGACGACTTCTGTAACCGTCGTCCATTATAAATTTCTATTTTTCTGAAATTTTCTTTGTTCTGTAATTTTGATTAAACGCGCCTTAGACAGGGGCGTCTCTTTCATAAAAGATGACCTACTGGAGGTCGTTAATTCATTCTTTCCCAGGATAGATAATAATTTTCAGGAAACAAAGTACATGGTAAGGACAAGAAAAATATCAGGATTCGAGATATATGATCATGCATTAGATTTAACTACAGGTTTCATAGATATTAAATTTCAAATGTGCGTATTGATCAATTTTTTAAAATTGACGACTCTTAGTTCGGCGTCAGATCATGAATTAGCGCCCTGACATGGGTCGCCTCTTGCCAAAATTTCACAGAAAACCTCTAAACTGCAGTAAAACTATATGCATGAATTACAGATGATATTATCATAAATTTTTATGCTAGTTTGGGCTACAATTCTTGAGAAAACCTACCTAATGATGATCTGGGCGAAGGAACATGAAGGATGTGAAGAGAAAAGAATACTCTGTTCTAGACAGAGTCTTCTGGGAAAACGACGTTGATGAAGAACCCACATTCTTCAGCTAGACATGAACACCTTCACGAGGCAGGCCACCTACAGGGAAAGAAGAGGAAGAAGCATTAATATTCTTCATGCTTCCCTGACTGAAGATAAAAAAAAGGAAGAAGAACATACCTGTTCTTCACACACGAGACAGCAGCAGGCCTTCCTTCGACAAAATAGCTATTAGGGTTCGATTGGAAGGGGTATTTATAGGGTTCCAGGAATCCTTTAGGGTTGGAATTTTATTAGAACTCTAGTTTCCGTGATAGAGTCCTTACTATAATCAATCGAACACGTAGCAAATCCTAAAACTTACCCTGGATAGAACGGAACACCAATGCAATTAACGCCTTAGGTTAGGGCGTTAATTCTAATTGACGTCTTGACCTATGCCCTTTCTTTTGTAATTCGCGCCCAAGAAGAGGGCATTTCTTTCCTTTTCCTTTTATTCGTTTGGACGTTTTTGAATTTTGACGCCCTTTGGTATAGGCGTCACTTTTTGAATTAACGCCTCAGGTGAAGGCGTTTCTTATTTAAATCGCGTCTTGTTGAGAGGCGTTATTTACATTTGACTTATTATTTATTCATTTTGGTTTTTATCATTTACTTACTTAATCTTTCTTGAAATCTTCCTTTTATTTTACCAGGGTTGCTACATTGTATGTCATTGTCATATGAATTGTTGTCATAGGTGCATGCATGACCTAAAAATGAAGGTTCGCAACAAGGCTAAAGTAGAGGGTTCGATTACTCGGGTGTATGTTATTGAAGAAGTTTTGAACTTCTGTTCGATGTACTTCGAACCCGAAATTCAAACTTGCCGCAATCGACCTCCACGTAATGATGATAGAGGAGAGGTTGGTCCGTCCGACTAGTTGTCCATATTTAAGTATCCAGGACGTGCATTCGGACATTGTTCGAATCGCATATTAGAGGACAGCGAGTTGTTGACCGCGGAGATATATGTTCTCCTAAACTGTGCTGAGATTGAACCTTATGTTGAGTGAGTCGTCAACTCTGCAGCTCCCGAAAATTTATAAGCATCTTGACGTTCTTCCTCCCATTTACGGTGATGTTGCATTCATCATTGCAGGCAATTTGATTCAGAATTAATTACTCAATGTCCACACCTCAATGACATGGAGGATCAAAATGAACGAGAGAGATCTTTTGCCAGATGGCTTAAAGGTCAAGTAAGTGTCAATATACCAATTCCACAAAGCTTGAGGTGTATGCACGTATCAAAAGAAAAGTAACGTGGCTTATATTCATAGGTTGAAGAAGGTTATGTTACTGATGAAAGAGTCCGGGTGATAAGTTATGGACCTTCGAAGGTCGCGCATGCCTATCCGAGATTTTTTGTGAATGGTTATAGATTTCACACCTGAGATTATAAACGAAATAAGTCTACGATGAATAGCGGCGTATGCATGAAAGGTAGTACATACAATAAAAATGATCTTGATTACTATGGTATTCTTGAGGAGGTCATAGAATTACAGTATCTCGGACAAGACAAGCATATATTCATTTTTAAGTGTCATTGGTTTGATCCTCATTCAGTTTGAAACGACGCAATATATGGGCTTGTCGATGTCAAACATAGATCAAAATTGAATACCTATGAGCAGTTCATTTTGGCCACACAAGCCTAGCAAGTGTATTATTCAAGTTATTCATCGTCCAAGAATAAAGATTGGTGGGCAATTTGTAGGGTAAAACTAAGACTTGTGCCTAATGATGAGTTAGATCTTATTGAAGCTGTCTCAGAGGATTCTAGTGCCGAATTTTTTCAATCAGGCAAGGGTGACACTGAAGAGTTGGTTGCTTCTAATCTTCATATGATCGAATCTGACGAGCCACTTCAGTTGTCTATAGAGGATGAAGTGGAAGAAGTCGATCCAACTGAGCTAAATGAAGCAATTGTTGGGCAGGAGGAGTCCTCTGAGGAGGAAGAGTATGAATCTAGTGAGAACCAAGAAGATGACGAAGATGAGGCTGAGTTTGATATATCTTCAGCATCTGAAGATGAAATTGATAATTATTGAATATTTTGTAAGAAATTTAACATATATGCACTTCTTATCATTATTAATTGCCACCTCTCCTCGTAATTAGTTGTGGACTAATATGCACTACTATTCTTGTTGTCAATAATTAGATGGTTCGAGGTCGTATCGGATCTTCGGGGAGAGGTGGTTCTGGGAGGGGTTCTACCGGTATGTTTATTTAAATTCTTAGATAAATGAGTAGTGAATATATGCACTTTGTTTTGATAATGACATTTTATGTCTCTGCACTAGGTACACAGAGTACACCGCCCCCACCACCTGCTGCGGGTCTGTTTATTTAAATTCTTAGATAAATGAGTAGTGAATATGCACTTCGTTTTGGTAATGATAGTTTATGTCTCTGCACCAGGTACATAGAGTACACCGACCTCACCACCTGCTACTGGTATGCTTATTTAAATTCTTAGATAAATGAGTAGTGAATATGTACTTCATTTTGGTAATTATAGTTTGTGTTTATGGCACCAGGTACAAAGAGTGCACCGACCCCACCACCTACTGCGGGTCCGTTTATTTAAATTATTAGATAAATGAGTAGTGAATATATGCCCTTTATTTTGGTAATGATTGTTGGTTTTAATGTGTCCCTTCTTTCACAAGATGGGCAATGATGCCAACTATGATGAAAGTATGAGCAAAGTAATGAAATCAATCAACCTATGAACATGTGAATCATGAACCTAGGCAACCAGCACAAGCTCTAGCATGGGCATGCTAACTAGATCAAAACTAAACTAAGCGAATAAAGAAAAACACACGCCAGGGCGTGGAATAAGGAATAAAGAAAAACACACTGTATAGGTGGAACAAGCAAAGTAAAGAGGAGATATAATGAAAGAGAAAGCTAATGCCCAAATGAAGGAAAGATGTGATCGCCACTAAGGTAAAAACAAGCCAAAGACCTGATAAATACCTTAGAATAGGAGGATGATGCACCCGCCCACGGGAGAGAGAAAACAACCAGGAATCTGCAGCTCCGTTAGATGTAACGGTCGAAGACTGATGCGCCACAACCAGTGTGACGGTCTCACGATAGACCGCTACAAGACTCTAACGCGCCTGTGATAGACCGTTAGAGCTTCTGTAGAATAGAACTTGGGAATCTTTTGATCTCCAAACTTTCCAGTCGGCCAGAGAGCTTGGGCCTCGTGCTATGGACTCTGTAAACCTGCAAAAGAGTGTAGAACACAAGAAAAATAACCCAGATTAGCCCTTAGACAAAGTAGTATCAATAAATCCAAGAAACTTAAGAACATGCAAAAGGAAAGGGAAATACCGGGGAGGTTGGTTTTTTTAACCCCTCAGGGCATTTTAAAAGATGGGAGGATGTTTTGAATGAATGCAGCAAGTGCAAGAACGTGGGAGATGGAGAGGGACAATGCTATGAATGCTTGAAAGAGGGAAAAGACACTAAGAACACAATTTGACTAAACTAAACCCTTGAAAATGATACTCCCCGGACTTTTGAAGCAGATGGATGTGGGAAGCAACTCTCCTTGGTTGGTTCTAGCTCCAGGATGCGGTAGCACTTCGACGCAAACTCCAGATGTCTCCTCTTCAAGCCATGAAGTCAAGGGTTCTATTTATAGACCCTCAAAGTCTAGGTTCGAGTAGAGAATAATGCAGCTAGAAAGTAGGACGTTTCTTAGCAAACTCTCAAAGATAATACTCCCAAGAGTCCATAGAAACAAACAAAAGGTTCTGAGGATTAGATTTGAAAGAGAAATCTAAGAATCAAACTCTTAAGTCGGCCACGAAGTAGCAGAGAAAGAGCAGTTCTGCTAGAACTCTCTGTTTGATGTAACGGCTGCACGATAGACCGCCACAAGGATGTAAGGCTCTAGGAAGGGCCCGTCACACAACCCTATCCATTAAAAGATAAGATCAACGGGAAAAGCTTACGATCATAGGACTCTAGATGAATGTAACGGTCAAGGGTAGACGCGTCACAATGCATGTAACGGCCGCACGATAAGCCGTTACACCCAACGGATAAGCCAAAAAGATAAACTTGAAAGAAGCCTTAGCCTTAAGGACTCTGCAGGGATGTAACAGACCAAGGAAGATGCGTTAGAGGACTGTAACGCTCCGTCAAAGGACCATTAGAGATAATAGAAGCGTAAATGAAACGAAAGTTTCCTAAGCTTCATCCAGCGGAAAGGGATAAGGAACCAGACCCAACCAAGGAGATATGACCCATGAAATAAACCTCAAATTGACCAAGAAGGCTCAACAAAGGTGAACAACTCAGAGCGTCATATAGAAATGAACAAGGAGATGACCCGACTTATTGGCCATAAAACGGGTGTCAACAAATGCCCCTCCTCAACGTCCTCTTTGTAGGGGAACGAGTGGAGGTGAAGCAAAAGTGAAATGGAACATGGAGATGAAGCGGAGATGAAGCGGAGCGGACTGAAAAGTGGGCGTTAAGGCAAACAACACCCATTCTCAACCAACGAGCGATAGGAATTTTCTAGAAAACTTCGAACCAATCACAAGGAAATAGCCAACCAAAGGACACACGTCTGGAGGAACTAACAACTAAGGAAAAGGAAAACACAGCCAGCGACCGGAGCAATAGAAAGGAAAGAGACGATTAACTAACCTCCAGATATGAATCTTCAGCTAACCAGACCGAGCGAACAGATCGAAGGAAACCTTCCAATTCAGAGTTGAATGATTCTTTTTATCCGAGATCATTGAACACATAGTTATTCACCATTACTGAAACACCTGGACAGATGAGGGTTCACAAATGCTCAAAAGATGCGTATGATGCATGCTGGGCTAAAGTAAAAGAAACCCTTAAAATAAATGCCAAGAAAGACAAAATAGCAAGATACTCGAGAATAGTATTGCTAGACCAGAGAAACTTGGGTCAGGACACCATCTGCAACCACGGCGTACAAGACAGAACCATCGTCCCCAAGCTTTTCCAACCTAACGGCCTATCCAACGATTAAACATGTGCACTTAGATCATCATCATTTTTGTTTAAGGGGAACATCAGATCCCAGAACACATGAATGACCAGCCGGTTCTCGAGATAATATATCATATATAACATATAGTAATGCATTAAGGGATAAGGAATCGAGATACAATACCTGACTTACCTTCATGGCGAGCGAATGCATGATGGCTTAAATTTTGCAACAAAAAGGTTAACCAACAATAATATAAACAAAGCATAGAATCAGGCATACCCATTCAAATTGCTTTAACAAGATAATCATTAAGCATGAGATTTCTGATAAATAAAGCATCATCATCAAACACTCTGAAGCATGTAACGGTCTAGTAAGGGTGCGTTAGACGTCCCTGACGGATCCACCTCGAGCCGTCAGAGTCTGGTGGTTCACATCCTTCAAGACATCATTTCAAATAACCTAACGGTCCATAGAGGACGCGTCAGAGTAGTGTGACGGTCTCACGATAGACCGTCACATTTCTTGAGCGTTCAAAAAAATAAACCGAACGGTCACCCCCTCCCCATTCGCTCACAAACGCCCAAAACACAAAACCACACCAAAACCCCAATTCCCACCGGTGACCCTTCCGTCTGATGAACGATGGCCGGCGACGAGCTTTCCCAGCCACCGAAGGCGAGGGAGAAGAAGAAGGCCATTAAGCGATTCAAGGCACGGGTGGATCGAGAGGAAGTCCCCCCGGCGGCGACCGAGCAACCGGAGGCGGCGGCGGAGGAAGCTTCTCCCATGCCCGTGGAGGAAGCTGAGGGAGCCATGGGCGAGGAAGGAGCCACGGCAAGAGAGAAAAAGAAGAAGGAGCCAAGACCCCGAGGTAGGCCGTCCACCCCAAAACCTCATTTTTTTAATTTTTTTGTTGCATGCATGTGTAATTAGAGGGTAAAAATGGGTCTGGGGACCCCTTAGGAACAATTGTAGGCCTTCTATGGCCATTTTAGGAGCCAAGGAAAACGAAGGGGATAATGCCCCACTGTAGAGAACGTGACGGTCGTTGCAACGACCGTCACAGACCTGACGTACCACCCCTGGTGCGTCAGAGAACTGTGACGCATCAACCCAGAGCCATTAGAGAAACCAGAAGCAGATGCAATTTCTGGGGTTTTTAGTTTTCTAATTTTTTTTTGTTGTTTTTCATTATATTTATGTAATGCAATGAAATGCACCGGGGGCGAGGCCAAGAACTCCTTGAGCTCGGCGAACGCTCTCTGGCATTCCTCATCCCATGCGAACATAGCTGATGGCAATTTGGGCCCCCTCAACAGCTTGAAGAAGGGCAAGCATCGTTCGGCCGCACGGGACAGGAACCGGCTGAGAGCGGCGACACGCCCAGTTAGGCGTTGGACGTCTTTGATGCAGGTGGGCGGGCGCATGTCCAGGATGGCCTGGACCTTGTCGGGGTTGGCCTCGATCCTACGTTGAGTGACTAGGATACCCAGGAACTTCCCGGATCTCACTCCGAAGGCACACTTGGCAGGATTAAGCTTCATGTTGTACCTCAGGAGGGTGTCGAAGGTCTTAGCGAGGTCGGTGAAGTGGTCTTCGGCCTTTGGGGTCTTGACGAGCATATCATCATTGTAGGCCTTGACGTTCTGACCTAGCTGTCCTTCAAACATGTGGTTGACCAGCCTCTGGTATGTGGCTCCGACATTTTTCAACCCGAAAGGCATCCAGGTGTAGCAGTATACGCCGTAGTCGGTGATGAAGGCGATCTTCTCGACATCTTCTGGATCCATTCTGATCTGGTGGTAACCTGAATAGGCATCTAGGAAGCTGAGTATCTCGTTGCCCGAGGTTGAGTCAACCAATTGGTCAATGCTCGGCAACGAATAATAGTCCTTAGGGGTGGCCTTATTCAATGTGGTGAAATCCACGCACATCCGCCACTTGCCTGAAGCTTTCGGTACCAGGATGACGTTGGCTAGCCACGTGGGGTACAGGACTGGCCTAAAAAGGCCAGTCTCTTGCCCCTTGGTGACCTACGCCTTGATGATCGCCTATTTCTCCGGTGCATGCTTCCTCCTGCACTGCTATATGGGCTTCACGGCGGGGTAGAGGTTACGCTTGTGCATTACAGTCTCCTCTGGTATCCCAGAGAGTTGATCATCAGCCCAAGCAAAAACTCAGATATACTCAGAAAGGAACTTTTTATATTGTTGTTGAACCTCAGATGGTAGGTCGGCTCTGATCTTTACTCCTAGGGTCGGGTCATCGTTTAGGAAAACCGCCAGCAATTCGCCACCAGGTTCGGTGGTTACGGATTTATCCTCGACTCCCCGGGGGCCCTTGTCCTTCCCGTCCGGCCTTGTGGCCTCTACCGAGATATTGTAGCACCTTCTGGCCACGGCCTGGTTACCTCAGACTTCCCCCAACCCATTTTTGGTGGGGAACTTCATTTTCTGGTGATAGGTAGATGGCACCGCTTTTATTCGGCTGAGGATCCCCGGTCGAAGATGGCGTTGTATGCTATCATACCTTTAATCACTATGAAGTCCACCATGACCGTAACGGTTTTGGGTGGGGTGCCGAGGGTAACCGGCAGGCTTAGGGCTCCCTCGGGATAGGTGGCCAGGCCATTGAACCCGTAGAGAGGGGTTCGGATCGGGCGGTGTTTGGATGGTTCCTCTCCCATCATAAGGAAACAATCATAAGACAGTACATCAGGGGCACTCTCATTGTCAACTAGAATCCTATCTACGTTACAATGGTTTATCATAGCCGAAATCACGAGGGCGTCGTCATGCGGGGTGCTCAGCCCTTCCAGGTCTCGGTCGGAGAAGACTATGACCTGGGGCTCACTCGGCGGGGCCTTGGGAGGCTCTATGGCTCAGCTCACCCGCTCGGCATGACGCTTCCTTCCTCGGTTGCTGTCGCCGCCTGATGCTGCTCCTCCGGAGATGACATTGATGTGTACCCCGCAGGGGACGTTGTCGATCTCCTCTAGGGCACCTCGGTCTTCATTACGCTCGGCTATGAACCGAGCTAGATGTCCCTGACGGATGAGGCGCTCAATCTCGTCCTGGAGCTGGTGGCAGTCACCGGTGTGGTGGCCGTGATCGCTGTGGAACAAGCAGTGCTTGTTGCGATTACGGTTCTTCGATCTCATTGGCTCGGGTTGGCGGAGGAGGCCTGAGTCCTTGATGCCTTCGTAGATCTCGTAGACCGGTGCGGCTAGTGGGGTGTACCGCTCGTACTTCCATGACGGTTCCTTGTGTTCCCCGTCGCGGTTCCGCCTTTTCCTCGAACCTGAGCTTGGCTCGGAAGCCCGCTTCTTGTCCCCCTCCCGACCGGAGCCGGTTGTGTCTCGGCAAGCGCTGAGCACCTCTTCGCACTCGGCGTGGCGTAATGCTAGAGTCACTAGCTTGGCAAGGGTCGAGGGAGGGAGGAGGACAAGTTCGCGGCGGAGATTCTCGTCCCGGATGGCCCCAGTCAGCGCGATTATGGCTGAGGCCACGTCCAGGCAGGGGACTCTTAGGGATTCTGACTTGAATCGGTGAATATAAGTCCGGAGTCTTTCCCCTTGCACCTGTTTGAGGGCCAGGAGCCCCGCTACCGACCTTGGGGGGCACTTCCGGTGAAACTCTCTTTGAAAACTCGCCCAAAATGCTTGAAGTCTCAGATGGATCCGGGGGCGAGGGCCCGGAACCACGCCTGGGCGCCCTAGACCAGGGTGGTCGCGAAGGCTTGGCACTTGATGGCCTCCGACGCTCCATGCAAGGTCATTAAAACGTCGAAGCTGTCGTAATGATCGGCCGGGTCGCCCTGGCCGTCGTAGAGCTTGAAGGTCGAGATGGAGGTTCTGGGAGACACCTCTGCCTTCAAGATGTATTTGGAGAATCGGGATTTCTCCTCATCCTCCGGGAAAGAGGTCTTCTGCAGGGCACGGAGGGCGCGCTCCTGCTCTACGAAATGCCTCTCAAAATCTCACAGTCGGAGTGATAACTCCGGCTGTTGTTGTGCCGTGGGGCTGGGAGGAGCGTCTTGGTGATCCCCGGGAACATCGGTCTCCAGGATCGGACGGCGTGCCCCAAGTTTTCCCCGCCTTGGTGTGGATGAAGCCTCTTGCTCCGGAGGCGGAGCCTGCGAGGGTCCTCCAATCCTGTTGCGGATGATCTGATGGCCGCATAGAGTGAAGCGGCCTTCGGCGGTGTGCTGGGATGCATTCTAGCGGGGTGGGCTCCCTGACAGAGCGCGAGACCTTCTATCCCTAGCCGCCTGGGTCCTCATGAGTTCCACGAGCACATCCAGTTTCGTGTTGAGGGCCTAGAAGGCTTCGGCGCCACCATTGGGCGGTAGCCCTACTGCCGCAAGAGCGGGTGGTGGTTCGTCGGTGGGGGCGCTGGCGTTGGAGGGAGGGTTCTGTGAGGCCCGGGAGGGGCCATCCACTACCATGGCCTTTCCCCTGTCGCCGGCGGACCTCCTCCCTGAGCTCCTTCGCACCATACTGGCTTCTCGTACGTTTCCCACAGACGGCGCCAGATGAAGAGGCAAGATCTCGCGCTGGTCCTGAGCGGGTAGTGGATCATCGGATAGTGAACTGTAAGAAAGGGAAACGGATCAGGGGGCCCAAGGATGAGTCCCTGGGGAAAACCCTCCGATGCTTAAGTGAGTAGAGCTATGGTGGGAGCAATATAGGGAGGAAGTAGCTTCTGCGCGAGATCCCTCTCCATCAGAAGGATGAAGTGGTTCCTACTCAGGAGTTTTGAGCGTGTGATTGCCCTTACCTTTCGCTGGAGGGTATCCCTGGGTTAAATAGTGTGCCATCCTCTGAAGTCCTGTAAGTCGTGGGGTTTCAGGTGGGGGTTACGTCCTCGACGTGAGATTTTATTACCTTATCGTGGGAGCGTTATCACCTTGGGGAGCTGGAGTCCCTCACCTTTATAAATTCCTACCCACAGAGGACTCTTAACGGCTGCATGGATAAGCAATCGTCGACCGTTCCGAGCTCAGAGAGGCCAGCCCTATCCGGGCGGTAGGTTTAGCTCGGACGAAGATGGGTCGGATTGGTCGACATGCGCATTCTTCCCCTGGGTGGAGAGATGGCTCGGGCATAGACCTTTCTTGTGACCTGACCGACACTCGGGCCTTCCGAGCCTAGAGGCCGCCTAGGAAGGTAGTATCCTCGAGTGAAACTTTTATTGGGCTTTCTCGCCTAAGTGGGCACCAGGGGGCTGTCACCTGGCTGAGCTGAGCCTTGTTGGGCCTAGTTCGGCTGCTCTTAATTGGGCTACAGAAATCCCCCTCTCCAATTATATACATACACATTTCTTTTTTATTTCTATTTTGAAATATGATTGATTAATATGACATTTATAATATTTTTTATTCAATTTGCAGGAGTCATATGACAGGCATATGACTGAAAAGTATGGGGACGAGGAGACGCAGCGGCCGCAACCAGATTCTGAGGTATGGGTAGCCGCAGCCGGCCCACCGAAGAAAGGATGAGTATACGGTTTTGGGCAGAGCTTGGACACCAGCCCGATTCTAGCATCTTCTCTGGGCACAGCTTCGTCCTACCCCGGTAGCAGTTCCTTCTCTACTGCCTCCATCGGCACTTCTACGAGCTAGATTACATCCATCGTCGAACATGCGGTAGACCTAGTTGAGGAACGCATGGAGCCACGCTTTACTCGGGTTGTTGCTACCCTCCTAGCCTAGGTGGGGATTTTGTCTCAGGGAGCACCCTTGAGCACACCATAGCCCTCTCATGTGAGTATTTAATTTAATTTTTAATTTCATAGACTTTATAGTTATAATAGAGGAGTATCTGTGATACCAATGTTATGTACTCTATAGGCAAAGCCGGAAGCAAGTATATGAATATGTGTGCGTAGCTTGATCTAGAGGGGGGGTCAATAGATCCTATAAAAATTTTAACCTCAATTTTTAAGCCTAAGACAATTTGACACTCAGCTATCAAACCATGAGCTCATATGATATCTGTGAGAACAATATAAATGAAAGTGACAAGAATGCACTAACTAAAAGAATGCTATCTCACAGAATCCACTCAGATCCGACAGATCTAATAGACTGCAATACAACCACTTAGCGCATAGGAAAGATCTGTTCGTACGCAAACCTATGAATGGAGGAAGATGATAAGGGCCAACCACACCAATGCAAATCACGGCACAT
This sequence comes from Amorphophallus konjac, assembly GCA_022559845.1. Taxonomy (NCBI): domain Eukaryota; kingdom Viridiplantae; phylum Streptophyta; class Magnoliopsida; order Alismatales; family Araceae; genus Amorphophallus; species Amorphophallus konjac. The sequence continues at coordinate 239,208,902 of CM040118.1, read as the reverse complement.
AGAATTTGTAGGTGATTCGATCTGCCACGTAGATCTACGTCCACCCCACACTCAAACCTGAGTGTGGCTTTCCCTTGCAACAGTAATGACCATAGACTAAGTCTGCAAACAAACGCTGACTTACAGCTTGACCTAGAAAAACACTCTCCTCTCTTCTTCTGATCAAATTAGAAGGAACCGTGAGTAAGACCCAATTACCCACAACCAGAGGACCAGTCCACTCTTCCTCTGAAGCACAGAGGGAATCATTCTCTTTAACTAGTTTCATCATTCTTCAAATGTCATAGCCATGAGCCACTTTACACCATTGAACAGCCATTTCAAACTGCTATACAGCCATTTGTTTGCTTTGTCCACCCATATTCACCCTTAATCCGCAGCTAAAAAGTCTTCTTTCATTATGTGAATTCTTCTGCCATAAGTCGACTTGCAAGCCCTTCCGAGTCGGCTTGAGGTTCTTGGTTTTCAGCTGTTTCACACATGTTGCCAATTATTCACCTTTGCACTGCTATTTGTCACCATTGTTGCCTATTATTCACCTAGTCCATCTTTTTGTTACCCTTAAGGTAGTATCTGTCACCCATAATACACATTTGTCAGCCTTAAGGGATATTTTTCACCCTTATTCTTCAGCAGGTACAGAGTCTATCTTAAGGTGATATATCAGCTTGTTTTTTCAGCGATTGGTGGCTTCTTCTATAGAGTTCCTTCTAGGGCTGCTGAACACTGTCATGCTTATGCTTACCTGAATTCTTCAGATATTACAGTTCTTCAAACAGACATTCTTCAAGCATACAGACATAACAGTTCAAGCATTCATAGCATTGACATTACAACTCTTCAAGTCTTCATATGAAAATGTTGTTCAAGACATTAGAAACATATGGACATTAGGCAGCACACATCAAATTCATGATATAAAAAATCATTATCATAATATGATTCATAGTGTTAGACATCATCAAAATCACAGGGCACAACAATAACATTACTACTTAGTTTAAAGAATTCAGCTTTGAGAGTGAAAGAAATCTTCTTCATGTTATCTACTTTCAAATTTAGAAAATTAAAAAGATATTTAACTAGATTTATTAATAATTATATTTACTTAAATCTATTTATTATTAATTTTTTGTGATGTAAGATCCTCCTGCAGCCGGTGATGGTGGAGATGTTACGAATGATGAATGAGGATGATGCAGCGGATATCTCTTGATTTTTTTTAATGATATTGTGAAAAAATGATACATTTCAATTAATGTAACTGTAACTTTTTTTATTCAAAGATTTATGTGTTGTGGACGTTCTTTATTGCAATTTACAATATGACTTTATCCTATTGTGTGTTGTATATGTTGTTTATTGCGTGTTTTATGTTGAGTTGTGTTGATTGTGATGTATAATTGTAGCTTTAAACAGATTTTTAAAATTTTAAAATATATAAAAAAATGTGGAGAAAGTTTTCGACGAAATTTCGACCAAATAACAATTTTTCGAAACCAATTTCATGCACTTATTTCCTGACGTATTTATTTTTCAGCACAAATCGGACGAAAGGTTCAGACGTATTTTCAACCAACTAAATGTTCGTCAGATCTAATTTGAGCCACATGACTTCTGACGTATTAATTATCCGTCTCCAATACGTCGAACATTAACGACGTATTTTCGACCCAAGGTAGTTTCATCGGAACTAATTTGATCCACATTAGTTCCGACGTATTAATTATCAGTCTTAAATGCGTGGAACATTAACGACGTATTTTCGACACAATATCAGTTCGTCGGAACTAATTTGATCCATAGGTTTTCAACGTATTACTTATCCGATTGAAATACGTCAAAAATTAACGACGTATTTCCACCAAAATAACTATCATCGGAACTAATTTAACCCAAATGTTTGCGACGACATAATGTTTCTGTCGAAAATACGTCGAAAACTTTAGACCTATTTTCAACTAAATTATGTTCTGTCGCAATGATTAGTTAATTTTTGTATTATTAATTACTGACAAAAATAGCCACCATAACATCGGCGATATAGTTTCTTTGGTAATTTCGGATGAATTAGCGACGCTATTGGAATACGTCAGAAATTTACGACGTAAGATTTCCGACGTCCATATTCCATCGCAAATACAACGAAAATATGTCAAAAATTCACATTGCGACGTATCACCGACGTATTTACGACGGCAAATGGACGTCAGAATTTCCCATTTTTCTTGTAGTGGGGCAGGGTCGATACCGGGTTCCTCACAGTTACCGGTGCTTGCTGAAGACCTGGAGAGACCTAGCTTTGGCAAGGAGAGAGAGAGCCGCACAAACTCCCATGGTGCCTCTGAAAGTGTGGGTCCGTCATTTCTACAACGGGCCCTCCTTTTGTTTCTACCACGAGTTTGCTCGGGATCAGACCCCGTGGGAGGAGTATACGGAGGTGGAGCTACGGTTCAGGACCTACTCCAAGTATATTTATGTGCCGTGAGAAGGGTGGAACCCCCATGGGCTGCCAGATGTGACTCATCTAGCTACGTATCTGGCGTACTGGCTGGCGACGTTCATGGTCCCCCATGGGGAGGATAGTCTTCTGAGGGTCGAGCTATTGTGGCCCGCATGCTTACTAGTAGAGGGGCGGAGGCTGGCGTTGGTTCCTGCGGCATTGGCCAACATTTACCAGTGGCTGGGAATATTGTCGGCACATCCTATGCCGCGCGAGCGGAGTCTACTTCTGCCGACCCACTACCTCAGCATGTGGGCTGGTTTACTATTTCTTGGGCTGGTGACGCAGGCGACGGCGGCGAACCCGGTGGCCCCTTTGTTGTTTAGCTTCACTGGCCAGCCGGACGGAGAAGCCGTTGCACAGCTGGAGGGGGCCAGGAGGGCCCTATCTTACTTGCTTGACAGGGGGGAGGACAGGATCCCTTTTGACAGTGCTTCGAGGGACTCTCATCCGGTTCTGGTGCCTTCGAGCGATGGGGCGGCCAGCGCCCTTCCATACCAGCGAGAGCCGGATGCCGCAGTGTACTCAGAGTGGGTGATCAGCACCCGACTGGTGGTGCTGGAACTACACCAATCTGCTACAAGTTTTTTGCTGCCCTACAACCCTAACCGGTTCACCCGGAACTTCAGGTATGACCAGGGAATCCTGCCAAACAAGGAGTTTCCTTTGGCAAGCCGATTGTATAAGGGTTGGGATAGCCACCTAGTAGCAGTTGCTTGGTGGGATTTCTATTGCCGCGGGGAGCCGGAGCTATTACCGATGTAGGGGTTAGACCGCCGCAGATGGTTTGATGCCCATTACGCCAAGTGGTGGTTTGAGCACATCCACCTATATCGCCAAAGGGCTTCGGCGATCCGGAAGGTTGAGGAGGGCCGGCTTCTGTGGGAGGATCGGCCTCCTATCTCACTGGATGATGACTACTTGAGGACTCGCTTCTCCCGAATCTGCCAGGATGTGGAGTGACTTAGACACCAATGGCCCCGAAGCGACCGGGCTTCTTTGTCAGCGCTGGGTGATAGTGGGGCCCTCAAGCCCCTGAGGTCGATGCAGGCGGCGCCTGCGGGTGCTGGTGTTAGGGCGTCGTGGTCGAGGATGCCGAAGACCTGCTGGACCCAGTTCCAAGCCGGCTGTGGCTTTGGGAAGAAGGGTTCCTTGGACAGGGTGCTCCCAGAGGGGAACTTTGCTGATACTGCTGTCAACGACTGGAGACGCCACATCACTCATGCGATTGGGTCGACTGGACTGGTAGAGTTCATCTCTCACATTGAGCATGCCTACACGCTGAGAGAGGTCAGGGAGGCTGTTGCAAAGGCTGTCCGAGTGCTGGGATTAAAGCTGGAGCAGTTGGTTCCTCTGCCGTCGACTCCTTTCGTGGCTTCAGGTGAGACACATTCTTTATTACATTGTCTCAATCTTATCTTTCCGTGTGCATATCACTGAGATGTTGTGTGTTGCTGTATTTCTTGGGAAGGTTCCTCAGCTGGGGAAGATCATCCCTTTGCGGAGGCATCTTCTGGGTGCGGGGACAGGGGTCTTCAGCCTAGGCGGAAGAGACCCCGGGTGGATGTCGGAGCGGTGGAGGCTGGCGAATCCTCTCAAAGACCTAGGGTAGATGAGCATATCGAGGCGGAATCGGCTTTGAGTAAGCACAATGTCCACCCTTTGTCCTTTACCGGCTTAGCCATTGTGGTTGACTAACTTTGCATTGCTTGACTGGCTTTCTTACAGCTCAGCTAGAGACTGGGGGGGAGGTGGCTTTCTCGCCACTCCTGAAGGCCGATCCCTTGCCAGACGACGAGGTTGAGTACGATTTTGACATCAATGAGGCTCTCTGCATGATGGATGAAACTGGCTCTAATGCCGAGACATCCCCTGACTTTGAGTCATGGAAGGCTTCCGAGGATGTTCGGCCAGGTGAGGTCTTCTGGGACTAGGTATGCTCTGCTTATGGCTGTGCTTTCTTTTGGAGGCTAACATAGCCACGTGTTTCATGCAGAGACAGCAGGGATGCCAGGGGCCATGGCCCCTCCTAAGGCGCAAGGTGAAATGCCCCTCCCGGGTGAGGAGCGAGAACCGGCATCGGCCAGGGGTGGCCCAGGTATGTGTTGGATTATTATAAGGGGGGTAATCCGGTCTTTGTCTGGCGCTTGACAGGCTGGGGTTGCTGACTGTGTTGGTGATTTGGTTTTCCAGGTGAGGACTCGACTGCTACCTTGGAGATGATCAAGAAGCTAGTTAGCATTGGCCAGTCGGTAGCGCTCCCCTCTTTCGAGGGCGCGCCAGGAGCGGCAGGTAGCCTGGTCTCCCTTGTTGCTGGGGGCATGTCTGGATCGCTGCCACAGCTGCTGACGGGGATGCCCCTTCCTCCTTTGCCAGCAGTTGTCTCTGCTTGCACGGTGGGGCTGGTTGGGTCTTCCACCATGGGACCCTTAGGAGCGTGACTGGGAACTTGGCCTGTAGCAACTCAAATTTTTATATATGCATTTATATGCGAAAATAATGAAAGATGAAAATAAAATAAATGTTAAATGTTTTTCTTTATTTCTTTAAAGTGTAGAATATATAAACGTGAATCCTATCCTACGTATTAACATGAACGGCGAGATTCACGGCACGATTCTGAGAAGGCAAAGACTTCGGTATTGTAGCGTACTGTAGCATCTAATTTAAGAGAGAATTATTAGCTCAAATTAAATTCTAATTAGTGGATGATGTAATTTCTTACCTAATTGAATACATGAGGTCATGGATTATCTCATAAAGGGGGATTTATTTCAATATTGACATGTTAGACATTAATGTCAACATAAGTTGGTGTAATAGTAACATGAGTTAGTGAAATAGGAAATTAGGTGGAAAATTGACTTAGAATTAAATTAACAATAAAACATCATTGAATAAATGAGGTAATTGATTATGTCATAAAGGGAGATTTATTTCAATATTTACATGTTGGAAATTATTACCAACATAAGTTGGTGTAATAGTAACATGGGTGCGTGACATAGGAAATTAGGTGGAAGATAGAATTAAATTAGTAATAAACTAATTATGGGACTTGGCCTATAAATAGGGCTGGGATCTTCCCTACTCAAAGCACAAATCCATTGGAGAAGTGCTGGTTGTAGAGAGGAGGAAATCTTGAAGTTTGGAGGAGTGTTCGAAGTATTCTTCGTTCTTGTTGTTCTTTCTCTTCGATCTTCCACTCTGTAGGTATTCTCTTAGGCTAAACTCAAATTGATGCATGAATTTGATGTAGATGCATGTCTACTTTGATTCTATACCATTTTCCCTAATTTTTATTGAGTATTATGAATGCTTTCCATACAACTTGACATAAGGTTCTAACCGAGATTTTTAACCGCCGGAAGATCCGTCTTGGATCTCGGTGTCTTTCTAAGACCGTGTTCCGGATGTGCGATCTCTGCCCCAATCGTGATGTCTTCAGGTTCTAATTGAACCAATATATCATCTAGCATGTTAAATATATCATGTTAAGTTGCATATCATTCAAATTCACACATGATAAAGTTAAGGATATGGAAGATAATAATTATATTCCATGAGCTTATATTTCCGTCCTAGTTCTTGTTACCTTCATGATATCTTTGATCTCCATGACTATATTATCTTTCTGGTATATTAAATGTAATAGATATTATCTGTTAAAATTACATGGGCTTAGTTGCATGATCGTGATCAATATAAGTTTAACGATTTTCATGTTATCGTGTTACCGTGTTCTCGACAAGTCGCATAGTTCGCTAGATTTCCAAAGAAGAACGGTGTCCAAGGAGAGAGGTCCATGGGCAAACGCTTTTAGTGGATAAGTGGTTACTTAATTAGGTCCTCGTGAATACGAGGGGAGCCTCCCACTATTCTACCTCTTACCTGGCCGTGATTCTTTGGTTTTCTAGTTAAGCTCCGACTTTGAAAAATGGGATAGAATTTCCGCTAGAATTGTTCCTCATTTTCAACAAGTCGTGTAATTAGCAAGATTCCCAAGGAAAATGGTGTCTAAGAAAAGAGGTCCACGGGCAAACGCTTTAAGTGGATAAGTGATTTCTTAATTAGGACCTTGCGAATGCAAGGGGAGCCTCCCACTGTCCCACCTCTTACCTGGCCATAATTCCTCATTTTTCTAGCTAAACACCCGACTGTGAAAAACTTGATGTAAACCCGTTTTACGAGATTTTTCGCAAGAGCTGATTGTGCCTTGTCTAAAAATCCAATCTTTTATGGACTTAATGTCGTTAAACATGATGCCTTAAATCATTTTCGAACTTCTCTTTCAACTACTTGTAATTCTTGTACTACTCATACGCCAAATGATAAATTTTGCTAGATATGTACTTTATTTAGTAACCTTTACCTTGAAATTCTTTGGCCATACATATTATGTGGATGTCTAAATATACTTGAGATCTATGATCCATAACCCCAATGTCTGGCATTAATGGGGCCCGGTCTGGTCCTGAGGGGGGCGCCCGAAAGTACTTGTACCCATGGGACTTGAATGACCTGGTGTGGTAGTGCACCGAAGTGCTTGACTTGCTAGATTGATTTATGACATTCCACAGTAGGTGAATTACTTGACTTGCTTGAATACATGAAGTACTTGAATTACGTGAAATACTTGACTTGTACATACTTTCATGAATTGGCCAATTCCATAGTAATACTTTCTACATGATCGTTCTCTACTTGAACTTTACTCTTGATATCTTGTCTACTTGTGATTCCATTATTTACTCTCTCTTCTATTCTTTTTTTAACTAAAGGTGATACTTGCAAGGGGGGAGACGGGAGAGGGGGTTCATCTCTTCATTGCGGAAGGCGATGAAACCACTATCCCGACCACCAGGCAAGCGATTTTCATATATGAAAGCATGAAAGAGAAAGGGGTACAGAGGGGGGGGGAGGGGAAACGGCCAAAGAGGGCCAAGAGGCGAACAAGGCCCAAGAAAGACCAAAGACCCCAAACAAGGGCAGAAACAAGAGCCCGAGCGCCCACAGAAGAGACCCAGCCCCTACAAGTAGGAGTCTTCGTCGAAGACCCCTTCCGAGTCAGACGAGAACACAGAACGGACACCACGCTGAAGACCCAAAGAGCAAGGCCAGTCAAGAGAATCAGCCTCCGAACCGTCGGGATCGAGCACGTCCGAGGAGGAAGGGTCGACCGGCGGCGGGGGCCCCATCGAAGAAGACTGGAGCCGTAGAGATCGACGGGGAAGAAGACCAGCGTCCTCAAACATGCACTGTCGATCACGCGAGGAGGAAGTGGAGTTTGAACGCCGGAAGGAATGCCGAGGAGCTCCACCATCCGTCCTCGAGGGTGGCCGAGAGTGGGACAACCCAGAGGTGCCCACGAAGGCCGTATGGGCCGCCGTGAGGTCGCGAAATCCCGAAGCAGGCTCAAGCCCAGGGACATGGAGAGCCTGGACGAGCGAGGGGAGCCTGAGAGGCAAGCCAAGATCCGGGGGGGGCACGGCACCCACTGGATGCACCGGAGCAGGAGGCGTGGCGGAGTCGACGATCGGCCCAGGAGGGGCCCGGTTGATTTTCTTCTTCAAAGCTTGGGCGAAGGAGAGACGGGGGGCGGCCGTCGGAGAAGAGGAGGTGGCCAAAGACCCTTCAACACTAGCCGCCTGGGAAGTGGGCTGCGCCCCTGGGGACCAAGCTGCCGCACCGGCGTTAAGCCGAGCATGAGGCAAGGAAGGTCCCCCAAGAGGATGAGCATCCGGCGTCGGGAGGCCAAGAGCCAAAGAGGAGGACACTCGGGCCTCAGGAGGGACTCCCGCGGGCACATCTGAGCACGGGGGGGGATCGCCCTTCCCGGAGGGGTGAGGGGACGCAATGCCCACTATCGGTGGAGACGGGGGGCAAACACCACGATCGCTTGAGTCCGGAGGAGGGGCAAGGCCAACAAATCTAGCATGTGCTGCGGGCAAGTCCGGGAAGTGCGAAATGGGCTCCAATCCAGGCACAGAGAGCACTTGGATAGGGAGGCGCAGAGATACCGGGTGCTACACGGGAGGGGCGGGAGGCCCCTCAGATCCACAAGCAGGTGAATGGAAAGCAGCAGGTACAGATGCCGAGCGAGGAGCAGGTGGGGGAACATCAGAAGAACTGGTTCCCACAGGTGCAACGCCAACAGCAAGCTCGGGGGAAGAGCGTAGGAGAGCAGAGGGCATTGTAGCAGATGAGGGTGCCCCATAGTGGGCAGAGGCAGGAGCTAGCTCGGAAGGCCCCTGTGCAGCAGCTGGGCCCGAACCAGCAGAGAGGGGAGTGGCAGGTGCAGCCTGGAGCTGGTCCAAAGAGGGAGCAGCCGCCAGGTAGGAAGGAGAGGCCGCCTCCGCAGCTACGGCCTTCACCGCCACCGGATGAGGATCGGCAGGGAGAAGGGAGGAGTCCACCGAGCATGTTAGAGGGGCCCCATGGAGGGACACAGAGGTGGCATCCAAAGCCACCCCCCACGGCTGAGAGGCACGTAGCTCAGGTGCAGGAGCTCTGGAGACAGCAAGCATGGGAGTTGTACCAAGCGTGGCAAGGGCTGGTAACTGGGCTAGGGCGCCCTGCAGACAGAGAGGGCCATGCGTAGCCCCACTTCCCGCAGCAAGAGGCTGGCCGGGAGTGGGAAGAAGGGGACCCTCAGTAGAGGGGGGAGGCAGCCGCAGAGGAGGTGCTACCTGTGGGGCTCCAGAGGCAACGACCGCAGGAGTGGGGGGGCCATCCGTGGAGTGAGGAAGCTTGGAGGCAGGCTTCGGGGGCACCACCACGGACGGTTGAGCAGGGGGCTTCGTGCACTTGAGGGCAACATGGCCTAAGCGCTTACAGGAGCAGCAGAAGCTTGGCGGGTTTGGATACACCAATGGTTGCCAGAAACCTCTCCCTCAATAGCCAACCCAAGCCCGAGGGGGGAGTTGCTTGGAGAGGTCCGCCAACACACAAACTCTGGCAGCATGCGAGCGGGTGCGGCACAATGTGTTTCGATCCACCTTAAGAGGAGAACCAATCCCCCCTACAATGGAGAAGAGCATAGCCTCCTGGTAGAAGTTGGCAGGAGGAAAGCAGCCGGCAGGAAACCTGGATCTCTTCCATGCTGAAGAAAGCAGCCGGTTCGCCTCCATCCGTGAAGGCAGGGGCGTGTGTGGAGATAGGAAGAACCGGCGGGGCAAGCGACTGGAGAAGCACGTTGGCAAAAGAAGGTGCAACGTCCGAACAGTCCACAGAACCCAGGCCGACAGGCAGCCCCGGTCGTGCAGGGCCAGACCAGGGGGAAACGGCCGGCAGGGTGCCGGAGCGAGAACCTCCAGAGGTTGGGGGGGGCAGGAGGAGCTCTGGAGGGCATGCCCTGGTGGCCATAGGCGCCCGGTTTCCCCTGTTTCCCCTCGACAGCGGCGGCGCTCCGGCGAGCAGCAGACAGAGGCGCAGGGGGGCCAATGCCGAGGGATGGAGGAGGGAGGGGCACCGGAGCCAAGGGGGGGGCCACAAGCGGAGCACCGGCCGCCGCCGGGACGCCGGCAACCGGCTTGGAGGTGGGGTTGGAGGAAAACATGGGATCGTGAATCCCTGCAGTCCCGTCGATAGGGTCAATGGTCAACGAAGGGAGGGGGTCTGCGGTAGCCACGTGGAGCGAGATGGGTGCAGGCGAGGGGGAAAGGGGAGAAGTGGACGGTGGTGATAGGGTGGCGGCAGGGGTCGTGGCTGAAGGCGAGAGGAAGTGGCCTGGCGCTTGTGATAGCGAAGGGTGATGATGGGCGATCAACGGTGGTAAGAGGGGTTCGACAGGGACGTGGCCAAGCACAGGGGCTGGCGAGGGTAGAGGAGAGGGGATGGACAGTGGGGATTGGATAGTAGGAGGGGAGAAAATTGAAGGATGAACCACGTGGCCAAGCAAGAGGGCTTGCGTTGGGATAGGTTGGGCGATGAGAGGTTGGGATGAGACCTCAATAGGTGGCGTGTGGGGGAGGCCAAGAACGTGGCAGCCAGGAGGAGAATAGGTGGTTGACAGAGGACCACGGGGCTCGCCGGAGGTGAGGAACAGAGCAGAACCGCCGGAGGCCTTCGGATGCAGATCCGCACGAACAACGGTGTTGGACGACGAACCAGGGACGAAGTGCCTGCAGCAGAGGCAGCACCTGGAGCAGCTCCAAGGGAGGAGGAAGCAGCACCAACTGAGGCCAAGCCCTCCACACCAGGGCGGGGGGGACCAGGGACGTGCACGATAAAGGCTGGGCCACCGACGGAGGGTGGCAGCGATGGGGAGGAGGGGGGAGGCACAAGGCCCCCCCCCCCCACCGCCGGCCATCACCGGAGGGGGGCAGCCCTAGCAAAGACAAAACGTAGGAGGGAGAGGAAACACGCGGGAGGGGAACGGGAGAGGGAAACCGGGAGGAGAGAGAAACGCATGGAGAGAATGAAAAAATTTACGGGCGGGTGTCTCTCTTCTATTCATGTTCCATGTTTTATTCCGTTTCTCGGCATAGCACAGTAACTTTATCCAAAAATGTTAATTACTTTAAATTGCCTGGTATAGAGATATAAATCCTACTGAGCGTTTTGCTCACCCTACGTTTTCGGTTAACATTGCTGGTAGTTCCTCTTGTATCCCTGTGTTTTGATGATACTGTCAAAAACTATGAGTCATATATACTCTTTAATATCAATCAATGTGCTTTCTTGATAAAGAATCATGCATATGCTCTCATGATACTATTTGTGCTGTTGAGATGTTCAAGTTACACTAAGAATAGGGTGAAAGCCAGTTAAAATCAAAAGTTAATGCATAGTCAACATGGTCAATGAAGTCAAAGCACGGTCAACGAGAAAAGTCAATAGCGTTGTTTGGCATGTCAAAGTTCTCGATAGTACAAGCTGTACTAATGGTTGCCCACAGGTCGATGCATGTTTTTCCATCATGGCCACAAGTCTTTCCTTGTTTTGCCATCATGGCCATAGGTCGGTGCATGTTCCGCCAGTACGCCACAAAGGTCGATGCACATCGACTAGGAATAGTAACTATGGTCGATGCACATCAGGCAAACGTAGACATAGGTCGATGGACATCGACTAGGCACAGTAACTAAGGTCGATGCACATCAGGTGTAGTGCCCCAAAATTTATGTAATAATTTCTGGATTATTTATAGAATATTTTTTGGAATTTAAAAGGCCCAATTGTGTCAAATAATTAACCTAGCCTATTTAAATAAGATCCAAAAGGTCTAAGGACCAAGCCCATTAAGTTTGGCCCATATTCTAGAAGGTTATTTAGCCTATTCATGTAATTTAAGGATAAATACTACTTTATAGATAATTATATTAGATAAACAAATAAAAGAGTTTTATTAATTTGAAATTCTGTCACGTTGTATGTAACAGTCTATCATACTACCGCCACATGCATGTAACGCACCTAGACTGATGCATTACACCCTGGCAGTTCTGTGAATGAAAGAACGAGCAAAAAGATTAGAACTTTGGGATCCTATCTGCAAGAGATCGACTTGGGAGAGTTTATAACATTACTAAGGACTCTTAGGGATTAGGTTCTGGTAATTAAGGACTCTAGAATCGATCTAATCTTCAAAACCCTATAAATAGGACCTAGTTCTGAACTGAGCGGCCCTTACTTTCGGCTCATAAAGAATCAAGGTAAGGAGATAAATTTTCAGGTAAGTTCTTTAGAAGATTTTGTTCAGTATACTTTAGACTAATAGTTCTCCAAAGTTCATGTTAGGAGATCAAGCAACCAAAGAGATTGAAGCTTCCAAAGTTGCTGGTTCGACCATAGTAACTCAGGATTCAGAGCAAAGGACCTCTAAAGATCAAGAGATTAGGACGTCTAAACGAGGTAATTAGAATTCAATCTTTTAGAACTTTTTGATCACCTTAGTTTCATATTCTTATCCTCAGAATTTCACATCTTTAGGACAAGAGGTTGGAGAGATAGAGCAGCAGGAAGTTGCTGGAAAATCATTGGGAAAGGAGAGCTAGGGCTCGATTTTCAGATTCAAATTAGAAACTTAAAGCCTAGTTAAGAGGTAGGTTATCTCATGATTGACAAAAACATCTTGTTAAGGGTAAAATCCCTCTGATTGTGCTTGATTTCATGCATCATGAATAATGAATTCCATGTTTTAGTGGGTTCATGCATACATACATATCCTTAGCCCTAATCAAAGATCAAAGATATTATCTTGTCTATTCACGAAAACCCATGCATGTAGTTGGCCCATAGTTCGTTTATCATGCCTAGAATAATTGTATTATTTTGATTTCCAGGCATGTTATATTTTCATAAACTTTTTCTTTATTTTACTGCCAGCAGACGATCTGACCCATCAAGGTAAGACCGTCACAATGATATAACGGCCTTACGATAAGCCGTCACACCCTCTGTTGCATTTTAATTCCTCTGTTGTCTCTGACGCACCATCGATGGAGTGTTACATTACTGTAACGGCCTCATGATAAACCGTCACAGTCACTATGACGCACCCATTCTATACCGTCAGGGTAACTGTAGACAGAATGGGAAACTAGTTAATTTAACTTATAAATAAGCCTAGTTATCTAAGTTTTGACCTGTTATCATGACTTTAAGTTTATTTACAGATTTATAATAGAAATTTCATGATTAAGGTATCTTAAGTTATTTTAAGTTATGTTAATTTAATGTGCCAAAATTCTATAGTTTTGTATCTAAATCATGATTTTCCAAAGATGTATTGATAGAATTTTATCATGATTTAGTTTTGGATTTATTTGGAATTTACGACCGTTCTCTAAACGCCATTTGAATGAATGCCCTTATGGAGTGTAACCATTTTCCTCCACTATAGGTCGACATGGGCCTCCGGTAGGTCGACTAATAAGAATGGGCGACCGTTCACGCGGGCGCTATTGGCAGGTTTGTCGATTTTCCACTGGATATTAATTCTACAGAATTGACGCCCTTTTGAGCCGGCGCTCATTAATGAACGCATTTTCAAGCAGGCGCCATTTCTTGTTTTTAATTATGGAAAGTCCATTATTACCATATTTTATCCAGGAAGGAATAACAATCTCGTTGGCGCCCATTTAATTGACGACATTGTCTTCGTCACTCATTCCTTTCCGTGTCCTCTTCATCTGCAACCTCCTCTGCATGGCGTCCTTATTGATTTTGGCTCCATATCCTTCTGTGGAATGGAGATCCACGTCCTGGGACCGCTTTCCATGTTTTAATCCCATTGAAACAATGATCTTTACCTCTATATATACCCCCTTTGAAACCTACGGGCGGTCCTTCCGAACGTGAACAGAGAGAGCAATAGTAGAAGAGCCAATAAGAGAAGAGAGAGTTTTGTTTTAATACAGCAGGTGTTCATGTCGCTGAGTCAGAGAGAACCTGAGTTCTCTTCTTCCCTATGACCTGCAATTGTGTGCTTTGAGCTTCTCTGCTACTTGCTATTGCTTTGAGCTTCTCTGCTACCTGATGTGTTGTGTGCTTCTCTGCTACCTGCTACTTGCTGTGGTGTTGAAGGACCAGCCTTCATGTTCCTTCCCCCTTCTCTCTTAGTTTTTCTATTCTCTTATTTGTTAGTTTGCACATCCATTATCCCATCTGGCATCCCTTGCTAGATCTTTCATTATTATTTGAATTAGCCTTCATACTTCCCTCCCTTTTTCTCCTTAAGGGGTTTAAAAAAACAAAACACAAGCAGTGTTCATGCCTATCTTGCATAGATTTATTTTCATAGAGCATTGATACTACACACTTGGTTTTCTAATCCACTTGTTTCTATTTGTCTTTGTTTCAATGGTAATCAAAAGCAAAAACCCCCTTCATCGGCCGGCCGATAGAAGGAGGAAGTCAGACTCACACCACACCCGCTTACAAGGTATTTTTTGATCACTTTCTTTTTTTGAGGTAACCCATGCGGCGATCACACTCCTTTAGTAGCATTGCATGATCCCTCCGCCATCTTTTCATCATCATATATCTACCGTTTTGTTTCTTTTCTTTCTTTTAATGCCTATGTGACATCGTTCACAAATTGGCGATCATAGTGGGACCCTTGTTGTTTTTGTTTTGATTACCCCTCCTTCGACACCCTCGCGTGCCCCTCCTTTTGGCACCCACGTGTGCCCCTCCTTTGTGCTCCACGTAGCACGATATTTCCAACACCCTTTGTGCACCACGTGCACGTCTCCTACTTGATTTGCCAATTTTTGGGTTGTCCCATAACATTTAAAAGAAGAAAATTTCCTTTCTTTACCTGTTTGCGTTGCTTTCTATTTCTGTAAAGAATCATCGATTGCTTAGGCAGCCGCAATTTTTATAATCAGCGACCGCTCACAGAGGCACCCATCATTTTATTTCTGATATTATTTACTGATTATTGCAATAAGCACCCCTCCATAGAGGCGCCATTCATTGATCCAGCGCCGAATCATAAGGCGCAAATTTCTCTTAGTTATTGTTACCTCATTTTTTACCATTATTTACTGCTATTGCAATCAACGCCACTCCAGAGAGGAGCCACTCCCTGATTTAGCGCCTAACCCGAAGGCACAATTTCCTTTTAGCTTATTGTTCACTAGATTCAGCGCCTCTGTGAAGAGGCGCATGTTACAGAATCATCGGCTGTCAAGCATTCGCTATTTCCTGATTCAGCGATCACTATGTTAGCCGCCATTTCGTCATGTTCTCACAGAACTACTTTTCTGCTGCTGTTTTGTTATTGTGTGGCTTTGATTATTGCTCATATCTATATTGCTGTTGATCCTATCTGCATTAGCTTGCATTCTAGGGCATGTGGTTGAGAGACCTCTCTCTACACCCTTAGGATCTCCTACACTTTCTTAGGAAGGGAAGGACACTCCATTGAGCACTCCGTCTCATTGGATTGAAAATTTCCTAACCAAGGCCTCCATAAGTCATCGCACCCGTGGATTCTCTCACGGAAGCTAGGCTGGTTGTACCTTTGACGAACCCCGGAGTTTAGTCAACCCTCACACTTGTGAAGAGAGAGAAAGAACCTAGTTGACCCAGAGATTACACTCAAATTGAAACTAGGATCTACATTGAGGGGAGAGCTAACTACTTCATCAAAATCCATCATTATCTAATCTCAAAGAACATTAAAACCTTGAGCAATCATCATAACTTGGTTGAAAATTTACTTGAGTGCTTGTTTGGTAGCCATACTTCTTTGTTTGAAATAGTTCCTTATAATAATCATGAAACTTCGTTCAAGTAGATTTGTCAATATGGCCAACCAAGAGTATTCCTATGATGTTGGTGAGGATGGTCAATTTGATCAAACCTATGAGGATGCTCAAGGTTTTATTCAGTACGAGGGAAACTACACTCCCACTCATTCTCAATATCCTCCTCCTCAAGTCTATGTGGTGGACACCACCACCCAAGTGGTTGAGTCCTCCTCCCAGGCCCAACCTACCCTACAAGACACATCCTGGGAAGCTTCCCATTTTAATTTGAATGATCTCATCAATGTCTTATCTCAACTGTACGATACCCAACGCCAAGCGATCAAGGCCGCTCTTAAAGGGAAGTCTATCCCTTCTTCTTCCTCAAATCCCCCTCAGGCCGCGGGTGGCCTTCAAATTAACACCTCCAATGACCAAGCGGTCTCATAGAAAATTTCATCCCGTCCACGAACTCCCGTTATGGTTACGCCGGCCCAACCGGCAAGCCATTCCGTGGTTAGGCCACAACATCCTCCACCTCCCCAAACTTTGAGAAGGCCTATTCAACACCAATTCCATACCAATCTGGCCCCGGCCGAGTCTGACACCAACACTCTTCTCCTCCAAAATATTGCTAGCATGGAAGAACAACTCAGGAGGGTTTCGTCCCCTAAGGATACTCTGGAGATTACTCTCCCCACATTGCCGGACTTCCATCTACCTCCGTCTGAGATGCCAAATTTTAGGCGCTATAATGGAACGAGCAACTCGTTCATTCATTTAATAGATTTCATGTACGAGGCATCCTTTTGGCAGAACAATAAAGTATCTTTGGCTTACCTTTTTAGATGATCTCTTGATGGCCCAACGCTTGAATGGTTTTACTCTCTGGAGCCAGCTGAAACTGGTGATTTTGATGTCGTTCAAAGAAAATTCTTGCAAAAATATAGAGACCGTGTGGGTCCCTCTTTGTCCATCACTGATCTAGTTTCGGAGAAAATGAAACTCGAGGAGGATTTTGTGCAATTTACTTATAGATGGAGGGCTATGGCTGAAAAGTTAAGAGATACATTCTCAGAACCGGAGCAAGTTAAGATGATAAGATCAAATGCTACTCCGCAATTCCGTCACATTCTGGCAATGAATAAATTGAACATAATGGACGAACTTTATGAAAGAGCTGGATATATACAAACACAGATGAAAGATTTGCTCATCATGGGCATATTTGAGTAAAAGCCGAGGATGGCAAGGAAGACCAATATTTTAAACAACAATGGTGGAACAACTAAGGGTACTGTTACTAATGAGCAAGTGGGCGTGGTTGGTGTTGACACCCGTTTTTGCCATTGAGTTGAGTTTTTTTTTCTTTCCCTTATTTTTCGATGCCTCAAGTTGTCCATTACTCATTGGGTCATGTTTAGGCATTTCTTTGGGCTTATTTTATCGGTACTTTCCTCCCTGGCTAGGTTTGCTCTCAAATTTCTCAAGTTTGGGCTTAATGGGCCTTGATTTAACTTGGTCTTTGGGGTAAATGGGCTTATTTATCCCATTTTATTATTTTCCACCGTCCAGCTCAAAAGCAGTCTAGCGATAAACCGTTTAGCAGGATCGGCGGTGTATAGTAAGACCATTTTTGTCACCCAACGGCTTGACCTCTGGATAAATGGCTATTTATCTGATTTTTCTTAATTTCCACCGACACCGGGTAAGCGGTCTAGCATTAGACCGTTTGAACTGGTCGGGCGGCCCATCAATTGACCGTTTTTAAGCCAGAGTCCTAATTCAATCTACTCTCTGGATAATTAGCTATTTATCTCGTTATTTCGGATTTTCCGTCGACATCTGTGAGGCGGCCACGCGATGGGCCGTTCAAATTCTTTGGGCGGTCCATCGAAAGACCGTTTTCCTCTGGAGAGTCCTACGCTAGTTAAGTCGGTCTATTCTTTGGAGAAATGGATTTATTTATCTATTTATTAATTTCCACCGACACCATGTAGGCAGTTTAGCATTGGACCGTTTATATGGGTAGGCGGCCCATCGATCGACTGCATATAAGGCCTAGATCCTTACTTTAACAGGTTTTTCTCTCTCCATCCGTGGTCAATTTAGCTACTTCATCCTTAAATTTCTCCGTGGATTCTTAACCAAATTAGGTTCTGTTTAATCCTGGAGAAAATTGGGAGTGTTATCTCCAACTTATCTTAAATAATCTCGGCCTAATTCTCGCTGGAAAATCCCTGATTCGGGGCTGACTTTCAAGGGTCTATAAATAGCACCCATAGTCCAAGCTCGCGAGGGGGGGAGATCCAAAAGTCGCGTCGGAGTGCTGCTGCTTTCTTGAGCGAATCTCAGCCAGGGAGGAAGGCTTTTCACGTCCATTAAGCCTTCGGTTCAGGGAGTAGTCATTGCGTTTGTGTTTATTTGAGTCTTTGTTAGTTAGTCATTCCACCATTTGTTCATCGTTGCTTGTTCCTTTCCTTTCACTGTCACCCGCGTTTTTCACCGTCCTTCTCTCATTCTTTCTCCTTCCTACTATTTTTCACGCCCCATAGGGGTTTAAAAAAACCCAACCCCCAGGTATCCCCGATTCCATTTATGTGTTTAGTTTTCCATTCTTCATAAACTAATTTGGGTTGTGCTTTCTGGTCATTTGCTGTGTTTTGCAGGTCAACATGAGTTTTAGCACGAGGCCCATCCCCTCTGGCCGGCTGGAAGGGGTGGAGGATTAAGTCTCTCAGCTTGGAGTCTAGCGGCTTCGCGCGGTTCATCTCCGACCATAGAGAGGGGTTAGCTGTCTTCTTCAAACCGTTTATCGCCCTCCTGCGGCCTGATTCAGACCATTTAGTCCCCAGCCAGGTATCCTTCCCGTGTCACTCTTCAGCGCTACACACGGTTTGTCGTTCGGTTGTCTACATCCTTCCGCGGTCTCCATAGGACCGTCTTCATCCCATTCCAGTGCTGCATTATTGGGCGAGTGTCCTCATCCGTCTCCCCTTTTCCAAGGTATGTGGTGCCCTCTCCTTGTACTTAATACCTTGGTGGCGATCATAACTTGTCCATGCCTGTGAGTGATTCATTGCTTGCATCGTTTGTCTTTTTCATGCCATTCACTCACACACACACATTCACTCTTTTCCCCATTTTAGCATATTTCATATTTTGAGTTAGAGAGGGAAAGAACATATCTACATCCCCTTTTTTGGCGATCACGGTGGGACCCCTTGTGCCCATCGTGCTTCTGACGTTGTTGAACTACTTGTTTGAGTTAGTTTTAGTCATCTTAGGTTTACAGTTTTGTTGTCTTCTGTCCGTGGGTTAATTACGGCCCTCTGTGGGCCGTTTATAGCATTCAGCGGTCGGTCGACAGACCGCCTTCTTTTGTCTCAGGTGCGTTGATCCTCTCTATTTCTGATGTTCATATCTCTATGAGCCTGTTAGTTTTTGCGGTTTATTGCGGGCCGTCTCTGGCATCAAGCGATCGGATGATAGACTGCGTAATTTTGCCTCAGGTACGTTCTTGGTGTTCGCATTTTCTGATAAACTGTTACCTGTTGTAGTTTTGTAAGGGCCGTTTACCTTCGTTGACGGTCATTCTACTGGCCGCATATTTCACTCAGATACGCTGCGCATTTTTCTTGCCACTGTTGATTGTTTATTCTGTGTTTTTACTATTTACTACTCCCTGCTACTTTACGGTCCTACCCAGGGCCGCTTACCCTCCCTGTGCGGTCTCCCATCAGACCGCTAATTTACTACAGCGCACCCCGAGATTTTTATTTGTGTGTTATTTCACATCACTCCATACTTGTTTTGGGTGCTAATTATCTCCCCTTGCTTGTCATTTATCCCTGCACTATTATTGCCATTGTTTGATCATTGCTTTTTAGTCTTTAGCTAGAATTTGCATGCACTCCGGTGCACATAGGTTCATACACTTTTACCATACTAGTTGCATTCCTACCTTGGTAGGGGATCCTCTCATCTCCATATTCCTTGTACCCGACCAGGTGACCTTATCCAAGACCTCCGTAAGTCCCCGTGAGCCGTGGATTCTCACACGGACGCCGGGCAGGTTGTACCTTACCACCCCGAGTCTAGGTTGCATGTGTGAGAGAGAGTAAACTTAGAGTCAACCAAGTCCCTTATCCCACCCCTATTAAGAATCCTATTGTTGGGTGAACGTTCATTTAATTCAATTCATTAAGGTTCTTAAAGCGGAACTTCTAAAAATTTGTCGCATCATTGCAACTTTGTTGATTATTGGTTGCCTCTTCTCTCCTCCTTGGTTATGCATTTTTTGTTATTCATCTCCATTTAGGTGCTTATTAGGTGTTGTTTCTCTTATTTCAAGGTGCTCGTTGCATGTGGAGTTGCTTCACACCCACATGATCTTCTCCTAGGGGCAATTCCTCGTTCATTTCTTATTTCAACCCTCTGTTCGATTCTCCCTCCACCATGTCTTCCTATGATTTCTCCCACTCCCGCGAGAATTCCCTTTCTCAGGGACTCTTGGAGGACCCGCCTAGGGTCACAACTGTGCAGGAGAGAGAGGGGTCTGCCCTCCTCTTCCGACCATTGCTATTGAGGGTAGTCAACCCTCCCCCTCTGATTCTGCCACTCACAATTCAACCAATCACGTTCTACATATGATGGCCCAGCTGGATCCGACCTAGCTCCACATTCTCTGCCAAGCTTTACAGGGTCCAGACGCCCCGTCTTTTGCTCCTCCCCAACGCGTGTCTGCTGCCGCCTCCTCTCTATCTTTGGTTAGTGGGCTAGGGGCCTCGTCTATTGTTCCCATCGATCTTACCCTTGTCCAACCCAAGGTCCTCTGTTTCTCCAATTCGGAGGTGGGCCAGGCTTCTAGTTCTGCCCATCAGATGATTGATAAGGGAAAGACCCTACTCCTTTCATCTTCTTATCCGGATCCTTATGGGACCACCGCTCTAGCGCTGCAGGCTCTTGTTGGCCCGGCCGACTTCCTACATTCTCAAGCGGGGCCTACCCACTTGACTCACATGGATATGGGCCCATCCTTGGCCCATTATCCCTCTTACGGGCTTCCCCCTCCGGCCACCTATCCTTCGGCCCCTTGTGCCGGGTCTGCCCTTCCAGTCTTGCCTCCTCCATCCCGGGAACGAGAACTTCTTGATAAGTGGGCTACCATGCAGCAACAACTTGACCTCCTTCACAAGCGAGTCGGCCCACAGTCCCTAGCTGATATCCCGAATCCCAATTTTCGTGACATCTGTTTCCCTCCCCACCCGAAGCTCCCCACATACGAGAAGGATGATGGGAATGGCAACCCCTTCATTCATATAAGGGAATTCTTATACGAGTCGGCGTAGTTTCAATATGACAATCGCCTCATGGCGTATCTTTTCCGCCGCTCCTTGGATGTGGTAGCTTTGGAGTGGTTCTATGCTCTACCACTGGAGGATGCGGAGAGTTTCAAAGTCGTTAAAGAAAATTTCATACAGAGATTCCAAGATTAGGTGTGCCTGGAGTACTCTTTTACTGATCTGGTGGCCGAGAAGATGAAGCCCGACGAAGACTTCGCCACCTATACTGATAGGTGGAGGCAGATGGCCTCCCGCATGCTCGGGCAGATTCCGGAAGAAGAAAAAGTTAAGCTGTTGATTTCCAATGCCACCCCCACATTCCGGAACATCCTATCTATGAATGACATATCCAACATGCACCAATTGTACAGTAGGGCCCGGTTTATCCAGACCCAGTTCAAAGACTCCCCCATTCACTCCTTGTTCGAGGCCCAGAAGCCCAAACCCGCCAGAAAACCCCAGGGCCCAGTTACTGAGGGAGTCCAGAAAAATGAGCAGGTTCAGGCTGTCCACTTCACCAACCAATCTGCTCCACCTCGCTTCCAGCAACCTTTCCGCAACCCCCAGTTCACCGCTCCACCAACTACCCAACCATCATTCCCCGCTCCTCAGCAACCACTGCCACAACAGCCTTAACAGTCGCCACAGTACCATAATGTTCCTCCACCAAATGGCAATGCACCTGCACGCCCAAGTCCTAAGAGAGCTCATTACCCTCCTCTACCTGAAACTTTGCTAGACATCTTTTCAGCCCTTATGCACACCGGTGATCTTCAGCTTCCCCCGGAATGCCCAAACTGGAACCCGACTGCCGACCCGTCCAGATTCTGCATATTCCACCGGTAGCCCGGGCACATGATTGAGAGGTGCTACCACTTCCATGATTTTGTCTATGATTTGCATGAAGGACAGCGGATTGACTGGGCAAAAATGCATAAGTTGGTTGCGGAGATTAACGAGAGAAGAAGACAGGCGCCGAGGCCGCAACAGCCGGCGTAGCAGCAGCAACAGCCACAGCAACCTCAACCCCAACAGAAGCAGCTACCCACACAAGAACTTGGGATTCATCAGAATCCGATGCCAAACCACCCGCCCACTCCGCAACCGCAGCCGCCGGCACCGGCTCATGTGAACATTATTTACCGCCTAGCTCCCAACGCTGGGTGGTCCTATGATGACGAGACTCCAGCTCACCTTTTGGCCCTCCACCATATATACCTACAACAACTCACCCTCATCCTCTACCCCCACTATCATTCGGCCTACTATTGTTGCCTCCACCACACCCGCCATTCCTTCCAGACCCCTCGTTATATCTACCCCATTGCCTACTACATCACCAGTCACAACACCAGTGCCTGTCATACCCCACATTGTTACCCCCTCACCTAGCCCGTCACCCATTATTCTTCCAAGGCCCGTTAGGCCTGCCTCCACCGTCACCATCACCACTTTTACTCCCTCATCTCACCCCACTGGGCCTATCAAATCACCCATTGTGAGTCCGTCTAATGCTGTGTCGGCGCAAAACCTTGCCCTCCGGAGCGAGCGCTTGTTCCATAGGAGTTATTCTACCACCGGTGCACCTGCACCCAACCCCCAAGTTCCGTCACCAACAGTTGAACCAGAAGAAGCAGACCCATTGCTTGGTACACGGTATGATTTGTTGCATCATTTGGACTGGATGCCGGCCAAGATTTCTATATTGGAGTTGATGAAGTGATCCACGCTGCACCAAGATGCTATGAAGGCTTTTCTCCAAAAAGTCATGGTCAGCGAGGACATGGCAGTGGATAGCCTTCCATCGGCCCCAGCAACACTGACGGCAGGGCCGGCCATCATGTTTTCTGAGACTGAACTAGCACCCCCGGAGGCACGCCAAATGCCGCTCTACATCTCCATCCCCTAGAATAAGGTGTCTATAGATGCAGCTTTGGTTGACACCGGGGCATCTATAAAAGTCTATCCACTCAGCACCCTCCGCGCATGTAACATTTCTGAAGAATTACTTAGGCCAACTCCAACGACTATAGCAGCTTATGATATCTCTAGGAGAGCGTGCCATGGGGTGATTACTGTTCAAGCCGAGCTCGGGCCATTGACGATGCCCGTAGAATTTTATGTGTTAGATATTGATCCAATGTTCAAAGCCATTATGGGTCATCCGTGGATCGACAGCCTTTACGTCGTACCCTCTACCGCCCACCAGTGCCTCAAGTTCCCATTCCAGGGACGAGTGGTAAAGGGAAATAGCATCTCCACGGCACACTCTGTTGAATCCATCTCCAATAAGATTTTGCCGACCCTTTGGCCGAGTAACAAGTCGGTTATTTAGTGCTCGACCTTGATTTTTCATGGGCATATGCGTCACGCAAGCCCACCACCACATCAGTTAATGTCAAGACGAAGACCAAGGTAAGAGATTCCAAGGGCTGGAGTATGATATTGAAGCTAGGCTACCAGCCGGGCATGGGTCTCGGTGCTCAATTACAAGGGCGGACTAAGCCAATCCCTAAGGACAGAAAAATGGGCAGAAGGGGTCTCGGGTATCGGGAGTCCACGTTGTCAATTCTGGGAGATTCACGACCGCTGACATGGGACTACCGTCAGCATTTTGTTAAGGGGCCATTTCAGCCTGGCACTCTGAAGACGCCGCTTTGCCAGAAAGAGAAAGAAAATGCTGCTTGCACAGTGACCGAGCCGTCGTTGCTGCAAAACGGGTCGGTTGATGATGCTATGGATTGTTCCGAAGCCTTTGCCGAGATGTTCAATGAAGAAGAAAGTTTGAGACAACCCGGGATGCAGCTTGTGAAGTACACGCCAGCAAATCCAGTTCAAAGTCCGTGGGAAGCGGGGAGCTCCCTTATTACCTTTTCTTGGTCTCCTTCCCGTCTTACTTCTTTTTTTCAAGAGCTGGAGTCCATACCCCGCTCACCCCCTATCATGATTGATACGTTTTTCATGGAAATGCCGACTGAGGTGCTGATTGTGCCGTGCTCATGTGGGCACTGCCCACCCGTTGATCTGTCAACCATGTGGTTTTCCTCCTCTAACCCATTCTTCGATGTCTTCTTCCCATCCCTCTATCCTCTTACGCTTCCTGCTCCTCCTTCCCCATCTGATCCTTCTTGCTGTATGGTCTCCACCAGTCTAAAAAAAATGCCAATTTTAAAATGGAGATTTCAGTGGAGGATTATGCTATGTTTTGTTAGTCCTCTTCCCAAGGGCATGAGGCCCCTATTTCCCTTCCATTAGATTTTCTTTCCTCTAGGTTAGATATAGGGTTTGTTGAGTCTAGGGAAGTAGAGTTGGTCGGGTCTAGTGAAGTAGAATCTTATTCCAGTGTCTCCAACCCTTCCACGCTTGCTACGCGCCCAATGACGCGCTATTCTAAAGCCATCCTTGATAGGTTCCTCCAGGATCTTGCTTAGCATTGCCACGCCCTTCTTAGATGTCCTGAGTTTGTAGAAACAACCATTGTCTTGGAGGATGATGAGGAGCTAGACATGGTATGGAGTGATGATGGATTAGGTGTTTATGAGATCATAGATGAGAAAGACCCGATCGATTATGAGGATAGCAACGTGGAAGACACTGTCGATTTGTACGCACAAGGATTGAAGAGGTTCGATGAACCACCATCAGCAGTGGATGAACCCACGAAAGAAATTAATCTTGGAACAGAAAAGGATCCCAGGCTCATAATTATCTCCGCTAACCTGCCTCCTCAGGTTGAAAAAGAGTTAGTCTAGGTCCTGAGGGAGTACATCAATTCATTCGCCTGGTCCTACGAGGACATGCCGGGCCTTGACCCCACCCTGGTGGAACACAGACTTGTACATAAACCAGGGGCAACACCTGTTAAGCAAAAATCAAGAAGATTCCACCCCCATATGGCCTTAAGGATAAAAGAAGAAGTGGATAAATTGCATAAGGCCAAGTTCATTAGAGTTGTTTTGCATCCTCAATGGGTGGCAAATATAGTCCTTGTGATGAAAAAGGACGGAAAAGTTTAAATTTGCATTGATTTCAGAGACTTGAATAAGGCATGTCCTAAAGATGATTTTCCGCTTCCTCATATCCACGTGTTGGTGGACAACACGGCCGGGTATGAAGCCCTCTCATATATGGATGGATATTCACGGTATAATCAAATCCGTCTAGCTCCGAAAGATCAAGAAAAGACTTCATTCAACACGCCTTGGGTCACCTACTGCTATGCGGTCATGCCATTTGGACTAAAAAATGCGGTTGCCACATACCAACGGGCGATGATGGCCATCTTCCACGACATGATGCATGTTTATATGGAGGCATATGTGGATGACATCCTGGTGAAGTCAAGGTCGAAGGAAGAGCACCCTGCGATCCTGGCCAAGGTGTTACAAAGGGCTAGGGAATATAAATTTAAAATGAATCCGAAGAAATGTGTATTTGGAGTATCATCAGGGAAATTACTGGGTTTCATAGTTAGCAAGCGGGGGATTCAAATTGATCTGAATAAAGCAAATGCCGTTATGGATATGCCACCGCCTAAGAACATTACTGAGCTTCAAGGACTGATTGGGCGTTTGCATTTCATCCGAAGGTTTATATCTCAACATTCGTAAAGATGCCGCCCATTTTACGAACTGTTGAAGGCGGGAGCCAAATTTGAATGGAATGAACAATGTCAAAAGGCCTATGAGGATTTGACGGTTTATTTGTCAAATCCCCCAGTTTTACAACCCCCTGCCCCTAGAAAACCCCTGACTTATACATTTCTATTGTTGAGGACTCCCTAGGAGTTGTCCTGGCACAAGTGAACGATGAAGGGAAGGAAAGGGAAGCCTACTACCTCTCTAGGTTGTTCAATCCTCCAGAAGCTAAGTATACCACCATGGAGAAGACCTGCGCAGCCTTAGTTTGGATAGCCCAGAAATTGAAACACTATTTCCTAGCCCACGAGGTTAAGTTGATCTCTAGAATGGACCCAATTCGCTATCTCTTAGCGAAACCCATCCTTTCTAGTAGGTTGGCCCGCTGGCAGAGTTTTCTCTCCCAGTTCGATATTACCTTCGTCGTTCAGAAAGTAATCAAGGGATATGCTATCGTTGAACATCTTGCTCACTAACCTATCCCTTGTACAAATTCTATCCAGGATGAGTTCCCCGATGAACATCTGGCTGTGCTCACTCATCACCCTTTCTGGTCGCTGCACTTTGATGGTGCACTTAATTCTCAGGGCCGAGGGATCGGCGCTGTTCTCCTCACTCCGAAAGGAGTGACTATTCCCATTGAATACTAACTCTCTTTTCTGGCTACCAATAACATAGCTGAGTATGAGGCTCTCCTTGCCGGACTGAAGCACGGCTATGTCCTAGGCGCGTGATAATTGAACATTATAGGAGATTCTCAAATGGTGTTGCGCCAGGTTCTCTCTACCTATCGCACCCGTGACACTAAGCTCAAACCTTATCAGGATTTGGTCACGCTCTTGGCTAAGCAATTCCATAAGATGATTTACATTCACACCCATAGATCACAGAATATTCTCGCCGATGCACTTGCATCGCTTGCTTCTTCCCTCTCCTTTCCCCTCAATCGCTCCACTGAGACCATTGTGGTCCAGCGGCTAGACACTCCTTCCCTTCACGATCCATGGTTTAATAACCTTAGGAAATCTGTAGAGAAGAGGGCTGAGAAGGAGGATTTGAAAGAAGTATCTTTAATAGAGCTCAAAAGAGATCTTAGAAGAGGAGGAATTACCTTGGTATCACAAAATCGAGCAATATTGCAGGGATGGGTCATTCCCAGAATTAGCCAACGCCGAGCAGCGCAAGGCCATTAGAAGAGTCACCTCCAGATACATAATCATTGCGGGAGAATTGTATCGGCGTGCTCTCAATAGAGTTCTTATGAGGTGTCTAGATGATGATGAGGCTTGGAAAGTTGTTGAAGCAACTCACTCAAGTGAATGTCAATGGTCAGGCCTTGGCGATGAAGATTCTTAGACAGGGCTATTATTGGCCAGCCCTAGAAAAAGATTATTCCACCTATGTCCGTAGGTGTCTTCAATGCCAACTCCATGCTGACATGATTCACGCTCCTGCTTCATCCCTTCATCCACTTTCTTCTCCTTGGCCATTCTCAATGTGGGCTTTGGGATATTGTAGGCCCACTAGGTGATCCAAACTCCCAAACCAAACAGAAATCTTTCATCCTCACCGCTACGGAGTATTTCACGAAGTGGGCCGAAGCCGAAGCATATGCGGAAATCAAGGCCACCATAGTTTGTCGCTTCATCCTGAACAATATCATTTCGCGATTTGGAGTGCCAAGCGACATCATCATCGACAACGGACCTCAATTCGTGTCACAAGAACTCTAAGACCTCTGTAAGAAATTTAATATTACATTGCATCATTCATCACCATACTATCCCCAAGGCAATGGCCAAGTCGAGACTACCAATAAGACTCTTCTTAAAATCATCAAGAAAACATGCGAGTCGCATAAATTTGCTGACTATGCTGATAAATTAATAAAAGCTTTATGGGCTTATCGCACCTCCGTCCGTACCCCCACGGGGTAAACTCCTTTTGCTCTCACTTATGGGATGGAGGTGGTACTCCCGTATGAGATTTTGATCCCTTCCCTGAGAGTGCAGCTAGACAAAGAACTTAATCTCGATGAACGTCAAGAGGCGTTGCTAGTCCAGCTGGAACTCTTGGACAAGAAAAGGCTTAATGCGGCCAATCATGTCTCCGTTTACCAAAAACGTGTCTCGCGTCATTTCCAAAAGAAGGTTATTGAAAGAAAATTTCAAGTGTGAAATATGGTTTTGAAACACAAATTTATTCGATCAGGAGGTCCTAGTTCTAAGCTGCAACCCAACTGGGAGGGTCCATTTGTAGTCAAAAAAGTTTATCCTGGGAACGCTTATCATTTAGTTAACGTTGAGGGTGAGGATGTATCTCACGTGTGGAATGGGTGGTACCTCAAACGTTTCTATCCTTAGAGTCGTGCTAGCGATGGCCCGGTGGTGAGGTGTTCCTCTCCTTGATCATAAAGGGAGATCTCTAGCACAACACTTACACACTACACGACATCTGTGGTTGGCTTTGTCTCTTTTGTGCAACACTATTTCTCTTTTGGCCATATTTGGAAAAAAGTGAAGGTCCTTGATATTTTCCTCTCTTCGGCCGAATGTAAGGGCAAGTGGTAAATAAGGGGGTGAGGACCGATCTAGACTCCCCGATACAGAAGAGGTCTCAAACAGGGGTAGTCTGTTATGACCTGATTCCGCATGGAGCAATCACAAAAGAACAAGAAAGAAAAGAAAAAGAAAAGAAAAGGGGTAAAAATCAAGGCAAAAGCTAAAAGCTCATCCAAAAGCTCGAAGCTCAAAACTCTAACTGCTCCGAATGAAACTAGGCATGGCAAGAGTGGCAACATAGTTTCCTCGCGGGATGTCAGGAGCCCATTCGTACGCATGCCTAGAGCGGATGAAGGTTTGATGACGGATATAAAGCCCCAGCGTAATAGATCGAATCTCTTGAAAAGGGGGCGTTATGAGAAGAACTCAAGCCCTAAAAACCTCTATACCTACCCCTGGCTTTCCTTTCGAATTCTCTTTTGATTTCCAAGGACTGGGATCATATCCCGGGTATGGCCTTAGCAGAGGCACCGTTAAGTAAAATTGGACCCCGGCCATGGATGGTCACCCATAATGCACGTTGTACTCGAACCCCCTATGAGATACGTGGGTCTCCCGCCACCAGGTCTGAACTGGTTCTAAAATTCAAAAAATTAAAAAAAATCAGATATTTTTAAAATCAAAAAAAAATCAGATATTTCAAAAGTCCAAAAAAAATCAGATATTTCAAAAATCTAAAAAAACTAGATATTTTAAAAATTCAAAAATCCAAAAAAATCAGATATTTCAAAATTTTAAAAAAATCAGATATCTCAAAATCCAAATATATATATATATATATATTTATAAAATTCCAAAAAAATCAAATATCTTCCAAAATTACAAAATATATATATTTTTTAAGATCGTCACATAATCCCCCTGCATTTCATGGCATGCATCGCATTCTTATGTGTTATTTTCATCTATTTAATAAGGCTTCACCCCTTGACTCAAAATCAAGGATCGGTCATTCCCTAACTTGCTGCAGGCAAGGGGTTAAGCCTAAAATAAATTTAACATGTTTTTTGTTTAAGTAAGTGTGCAGGGACAGGTCTACGGGTGATTCTGGCATCTACAAGTAAACGGTCCCTCGGCGACCGTTTCAATCAGCTCAACGGTCAGAATGTGACCATTTTATTTTTCTAGACGGTCTCCATAACGCCGCCTTCACCTCCCAGAATCATATCTCACCAGCCCACTAGCTCCTCTTTGCACCCAGGGTGATGCGGTCTGCATATGACCGCTTGGTCTTAACGCGGTCCTTCACCGACCGTTCTATATGCCTAAATGGTCCCCCGATAGACTGTGCAGGCCCTTGGTTCTGAACCCCTCACATTCGTCTATTGAGCGGTCTAGCTAAGACCGTTTTGCTTAAATTGGCGGTCAAATGATGACCGTCTAACTCTTTCGGTGATCTTTTCGTAGGCCGCCTTCTTCCCAAAAGAACCACCTCAATCTACACAGATGCACAAAAGAGAAGGCCAGTCTCATTCAATATGAACATTCCATTCCTTTATTCAAAATCAAACACATGAAGATTAACCCCTGGGTCTTTATACATCATAAAAGAAAAAGCATTCAATCCTCAGCCGGGCATCCCTGCGAGGTCGAATCTCACGCAACTCTCTCACAAAGGCTTGGTACTCCTCTTGAAGCTCTGTCACCTCTGCTGGTAGGGTACACACCCTGCTGACCTCCCACATGATCAGGGCACTCCTGACTGCCTGCTCATCCTCCTCCATCCCGAACCTCCTCACCTGTAGTGCAGGAAGGTGGGGTAACACTGAAACTATCGTCCGAGGGAGCCCAACCTGTAGAAAGCACCTGTGGGGGCTGTACATCGCCAAGGTGGTGTCTCCCACAAGCCTCAAGTCAAGCCCAAGCCTCCTAGGAAGCCTGAGGGTGGTGCCATGGAGGAAGGATGGGCGCATCACGAACCGATCCAGGGGCAGAGTGTTGATGTAGAGGTGCCTTTCATCCCTGGTCTTCTTATCCGCGGTCCGACACTCCACCTGTTGACAGAACTTGAAAGCGCCTCCAATAAAGAAGAGTGGATGGCTCCCAAAGATATGGCTGATGGAAGTGATATCCTCCCTAGGTAGGAACTTTAGCCTGACCCCCATTCAGCACTCAAGAAGGATCATAGAACCAAAGAGTGGGCCCCCTAAGGCTGCTGAGCTAAGGCCCTCGTTCAGGTAAGAAAGGACGGCCTGAGAAATGGAAAGACCCCGCCACAGTCTGCTAATGGTGCTAAGGTTGGGAATGTTCTAGACGTGGTCAATAGAAGGAAAGAGTATGGCACCGCACAAGCAGATGGAGAAAGCTTTGGCTATGGCCTCATCCCACCCACACTTATTCTTACAATGGGCTTTGACCCACTGGCTCTGGGGTAGCGAATGGATGTGGTGTGGGCCAACTATGGTGCGGATATCCTTAGTACTAGATAGGAACTCCCGTAGAATGAGGGTAGGATCTACAGGGGCAACGGTGTGGCAAACTAAGTCCTCCTCCGCAACTTTAGATCTAGGAAGGGCAAGATAAGTCTCTACCTCCTCTAGTAGAATGGTGGCCTCAAAAGAGGGGAAGATAAAGGTATGCATTTGGGGATGCCATAGTTCTATCAAGGTCGTGATGCTGTGCCAATCCAATGAAAGCTTGGGGTAGTTTTTGGCTAGAATTAAAAGTGGGTGCAAGTGCCAGACCCTTAAGATGGATATCACTGCTATAGGGAGCTCACGGATCATGGAAGACATCCACTTCAGGGTGGAATAGCGCCTTGGGCCCGGAAGGAGCTGAGGTAACAAGAAGGAAAAGAAAACAAAGAGAGGAAAAGAGAAAGAATAATAAGCATTTTTGAAGGAAATTGAATAGAATAAAAGAAGTTGCTTTGACTTACCTCTCTCAAAGGGCTGGAGCTCAGATGCCCGGGGATGGCAGCCAACCTTTGCAGCACCTCGTACTCTTTTTTGGCCGACTTTGGCCCATGGTAAGCAACCTCACCCATGGAGCTTCCTTCAAGAGCCCTCTTCATGACGATTTGGGAAGGTTTGGCAAGGTTTTCAGGACCTAGAAGAAGGGTGTTAGGTGAGAAATGAGTTTAAGGTGCCTTCTACTTATAGAGCCCAAACACTTGGCCTAATCCCACTAGGGTTGAGGTAGGATAACTCCAAAACGAGGTAAGATAGGCTTTAGCACGGATTAGGATCCCTTACCCACGGTTTGGGACTCTCCAAGAGAGTCCCAACCGGAGCTACCAGAGTTTCCTAAGCCGCTGCCTATCGGGCGGCCGCGGGTGTCTAATAGCGGTTCTCAAGGGGCTATTTCTCTACCTTCTACTCACTTCATCTCTCTGGCAGCCTAAACAGTCTTTTTAAGACCGTCTCTCAATTGCAACGGTCAAAGGAGAGCCGTCTTTATAATCTATGCAGTCCGAGGGAGACAGTTTAGGACCTACTTTGAGCTCACGGCAGGACGACCTTCAGCGGTCTACTGTAAGACCGTCTAGCTCTTGGAGCGGCAGTTTTAGCACCGTCTCTCTCTCTGTTGCCTTAGTGTCCTGTTTCTTTGCACCAATCCTACTCGAGTCTCTCAAAATCTCTCTCTCTCACTCTCTCGCGTCAGTTTAGGATTCATTGTCAGTTGGTCAGTGTTAGCATGCACACATTTTGCAAAATCAAAAGGAGGATCAAAACACATCATATCATAACATCTATAAATAGAGGAGTCGTGTGTAGTACATCAGGTCTGACCCTTCCTAGGGTCGTCACTCTCTCCTGAACCCTCATGGCGCTTCGCTGGTGGCACCATGGAGGTGCTCTCCTCCGCTCGCCGGCGTCGCCGACGCTCCTCGTCGTCGTTCCTCTAATAGTTGGAGGAACCTGTAAGGTAGTCTCGGTGGGTACCGCTGGGCGCAACGCTGTGGGTCCTGCTCCGCCCCGATCTCTGGCTCATCTGCTGGTACGCTCGTACCTCTCCCTACAGCTCCGCCGCCTCTATGCGGGCGCGCTCTACCTCCGCTCGGTACCGGTCCGCCTCCGCAGCCTGGGCTCGAAGATGCTCCGCCTCCATCATCTCGATGTGGGATCGCTCCATCTCTGCACAGAGACGTGCTGCCTCTGCTACCTCTGCACGGAGCATCTTTGCCTCAGCACAGAAGCGCTCAGCCTCCTCCCTATGTCAGGTGGCCTCACCCAACGCTGCTGCCAACTCCCTCTCCTGCCCATGCATTCATTTTATAAATTATTTTGCAAGTTTTAGTCATAGAAATTAGAAAAAAGAAGAGGTAGTGATTTGTGTACCGTCTCGGCAAGAGTGGCCTCGGCCTCCTCCACCGGCGCCGTCGCTCGCACAAACTCTGCGTCCCACTCGGCCCGATCTGCAGGAGGCTGGGAGGAAGACGGTGTGTCCGACGCCTGGCGTTGGGCTCCCTCAGCTCGCTGCAAATAGTGGCATGTCAGTTTCATAAAGCATATCATAAACATTTTAAGTCTGAGGCTGAGTAAAACTTACCAGGAGGTCCAGAGAAAGCCGGAGCTCACCCCGCTGCTGGACGGTAGAATGAAGTAACCCCTGGAGCATGTAGGAAGTCAAGTGTCAATGTAATGTAATCATAAAGCATATTAGAAAGCATGAGTCTAGAATCGTACTGGTCGTCGCGCGCTACAAAAGACCTTGTCACCGTAGCATCGAGCATAGGCCGTTAGGTAGGCCTCGTCGCTCTCGGGTCGGGCGTGCACCGCTCGCCCAAGTCCCATCCAATCCTGGATCTGCTCCACCGCTCGCGTGACCCAGTCAATCTCTACCACCAGCCCTCGTGCGTGGCATCCCACGCGCTCCTCCGGCTTCTCTTGAGCCGGGAACTCGACCTTCTCCTGGTGGACGCCGATGGTCCTCATGACCAGCCGGTAGTGGAGTGGCTCCAGGACATTCATGTAGTGGAGCCAGATGTCTCGACCCACGTACGCTAGGGCCGCCACCACCCACGGCTGGCCCTCGTGTCCCTCTCCACGGTAGGGTGTCCACCTAACCTGTCAAGTAGGCAATTACATCAGCATATAAGCATATAGTCGCATTTACACAAAGCTCAAGTTTAGATCTTACCGAGACGTAGGGAAGAGTGTCGAGGTCGTCTTGGATGGTCCGGACCTAACGTCGTAGAGAGCCCACCTCCCGAGGTGCTATCCACCGTCTCGCGATAGGTAGTCACTCGGGATACACCTTTTGACCTCTCCCTAGTCTGGGGAGGTAGACATAGGCCCACACCTACATTGCATCAAAATGTCAATATATAAGCATTTATACATATAGCAATTGCATAAGCATTTTAGGGATCGAGTCGTACCTGAAGTAGCGGGGAGAATCCACCAAGCATGGTGCGCCGGCTCTTGGAGTTGAGGGTGTCGAAGAGGAAGGTGAGCACCCCCTCACCCCACGTGTACTCTTCAACGCGGTCCACCTCCTCCAGCAGGGGCAGCAGTCGGTAACTCACCCCGTCCACCCTGGTGGCGAACAATAGTTTTCCAAATAGCAGCATCAGGAACCTCCGTAGCACGACGTCCGCCTCGGGTCCCGGGGCAATTGCTACCCTCTCCCATACTCAGTCCACGAGCCATCCCAGGTGCTGCTCTTGCAGCTCTCCAGTAGCAATCCCTGCTCCCCGCATGCCGAGGCCCTCCTGCAGCCTCGCCCTCGACAGGATCATCGACGGACACTCTTACCTCTGCAGCTCCAGGCCCAGCAGCCTCTGGGCCAGCTCTCTATAGTATGTCAACATCCTCCCGCTGACCGGTGCCCCGTGCACGGGTAGTTCGGTGATGCGTGCCACGTCCTCTAGCGTCGAGACCATGTGCCCCCACGGGAAGAGGAAGGCGCGGCTGACTGGGTCCCACCGGCCGTGCAGGGGATACAAGAGGGTGTTAGCGCAGCAAGAGTGATATAGAAGGGGGGGATGAATAGATCACTCCCAATTTGCAGAAACTCAGGCGAAAAATAGATTCTACAGCTAACGCACCTCCTTAACCAGAACAGAGAGAAATATAGATGAGAGTGAAGAACTGATCACTTGAAGGCAAAGGGACAAGCAGATGAAGAGCACAGAAATCAATAGCAAACCACAGAGGAGGCACTCGGTTTTTAGGTGGTTCGATTGCAGTCCGCAATCTACATCCACCCCTCACTCCAACTAGAGTGAGGATTCCACTAGGCAAAGCTAGATCACAGCAGACTCAGTCTGCGTACAACATGCTGCCACACAGCTTGAACACCCAAGGGAAAAAAATCCCTCGACCAAGCTCTGCTACCCACAGAACTTGAAACCTGTTCTAGCTCCCAGCTAGAACACAACCGGAGAATCCTCTCCCTTCCTCCACACACGGAGGGAAACTGTTAATGACAACCTGTCACTAACAACACCAGAGATCACCGATCTCTCTTCCTCTGCAACTCAGAGGGAAACTGGAGTAGTACTCCCTTCCTCCACACACCGGAGGGAAACAATTTCAAATCAGAATGGAAGAACAAAATAAACGAAAGCAAAATAGAAAGAAAAACTAATGAAGAAGAAATCGGTTCTGAAACCCAATACAACTGTAGCTTCAAATGAAGCAATTCATCAATCCACACACACACTCTCTCTCTCTCTCAAACAATCTCCTCTCAGATATGGAACTCTCTTCTCTTTTTCTTTTCTAGATCGTGCAGACTCTCACCAATGGCTTCTGCTTTTTCTTTTTCACGATCGAATTTCTACTGAAGGATGAAGTTCTATATTTATAGCAGATAATGGCGTGTGGCTGCCAGGTTTCCGCCCATGCACTTTTGGCCAGATCATTTGAATTTCGACCACATGGCAGCATCCTGACAAGGTTGCCATCCACTTGTCATGCGCCTGTTGTCTTGGATCACGTGTCAGGTGCCAACCTCGATTCACGTGCCCAATCATCAGCCTGAATCGCCTGCAGACTGACAGATGGAATGTATAGACTTAGTTAGTTCAGGCTTTCAACATGAATGTATATACTTTAGAAACACAACAGAGTAAGTGTGCACAATCGTGAGAGAATGTATAGACTTAATGAATAAACGCATGTATAGACTTTACCAGGGTATGCACAATGCAATGCGTTGACGCTACACTACGTGCCTATGCACTGCGTTGACGCAGTGCAATGTGTCTTTGAAAGCTGTAAATAGCAAGGCATGCTGTACATACTTCAGACAGCATGCATCAGATGACTCTGTATGGACTTGAAGACCCTTAGCCAATGTATAGACCTCTAGAGGAGACAAATGTGTAGACTTCACATTGCTCAGACTTTGATGCTGATCAAAAGACCCTTGGTCAACAGCCAAGGCGTCAACGCTTACAGCGTGCAGCGTCGCCTCAGCTCCTCAAGAAAAATGCTCACTCCCTAAGCAAACTGACTAATGCGTCAACGCATCCAGTGTTAGCGTCGACGTAGTGAACAAGAAGGAAGCGAAAGATGCACCATTGCGTCTACGCAGTCAGCCAAGTGCGTCAACGCACTAAAGGCATGCTACCCATGAAGTCAGATAGGCTGTACAGACTCTGTGGATGTAAAGCAATGTAGACTTCAGACTGTATAGACTTAAACCAAGACGAGGTGAGGACTTCATGTTGTATAGACTTGCCAAATCAGTTGGGCGATGTACAGACTTGAACAGATTCAGCTGAAGGATGTATAGACTTGAAATCCACTGTACACGACTATACAGACTTTGAGGCTTAATGCAAAGGCTAGTGTACAGACTTCTAAAAAACTGATGCGTTGTATAGACTTTCATGAGATGCTAAAGTCTATACAGACTAGACCAGTGAGACACTGATAGAGACGATGCAATGCTATGTTGAAACTTTAACATTAGACGCTGCATGAGACGGTAGGCTGTACAGACTTGCAAAGAGTGAGTGAGACGATCGGCTGTAGGACCGATGTACAGACTCTTAGTGTGAAGGTAGACTGTATAGACTAGAATCGCTTGAAGCGATGTACATACTTGGTGAGGCTCAAGCAGTGTACAGAGTTGAAGGTCTCACAAACGAGTGTATAGACTTAGGCTTTGAGCACTTGGGCTGAAGGCAATGTGCAGACTAAGCGATGTATAGACTTTGCCCAAGGAACCGAATGTATAGACTTTAAAGTCTGAAGGTGAAGTGCAAACATGCTGAGTTGACGCTGCAGCCCAATGAGTTGATGCTGCAACGTATTACCTTTACGTTCAACTGATGATGTATAGACTTAATCAAATGAAGAACCTGAACAGAAGAGTCTACGCATCAGCACACTGAGTTGACGCACTGGTGTGAGAACAGAGACATACAATGACTGAAGGGTCGACGCATCAGCACATTGAGTTGACGCACTGGTGTGAAAACAGAGACATGCAATGACTGAAGGGTCGACGCATCAGCACACTGAGTTGACGCACTAGTGTGAAGACTGTGCAGACAGAGTGTAGGCAGAATTAAGATAGAGCATGTTATCTGACAGCCATTGAACTGTACTTACTCACATGATGAAATAGCATTAATCTAGAGATAGAAGATTGATTTATAGTGTGGGACATTATCAAAACCATAGGGATGCAACAAACTCCCCCTTTTTGATGATGACAACACTATGAATGAAGCAATATCAAGTTTCAACAAAAAGTTAATACCAGCAGCAACAAGCAGAATAAATTCAAGACATGCTCATGAAAATGAATTAAACATTCCCTACAGCACACTCTCATCTCCCCCACAACTCATAAACATATCAGCATGAAGCAACATGACTCTCCCAAAGCTCAAGACAAATCCAAGACTCACTGATATTGCAGAACTTCTCACTGAAATTGCAGACATTGCAAACTTCTCTCCCCCTTTGACATCAGCAAAAAGAACTACAGAATGTGTGACAGTGCTGGAAACATGAGGACTAAGGGCAGTAACTTCTTAGTGCAGAAAGTCACGAGTAGGTCTTAAGAGAATAAGTGAGTTTCTAATATCAAGACAAGATTCTTTAGACTTCAGTACACAATAGAGAAGTAGAATGATAGACAAGTTTATCAGCATACATAGTGGATGATTTAGAGCAGGAGTTCACAAGTATGGCCAGAGACAGCTGATCATTCAACTATCCCACAAGACAACAAAAGACATAATCAGAGAGGTGTTCTCAAGGTATTGAGGACAAGCAATCCATTAGTTGCATAACAACAAGGAATTTTTTTTGTTGGAGATGATTTTCAAGAAGATCAATGAGTAAGTTGGTAGTTCACTTCCTTTGACATTAGGGAGACACCTTGATTAGAGGCCTGAATCCCCAGTTACTTAGAGTGAGTACCTCATTACTTCCTTCCTTCTTTTTTTTTATTAAGGAACAGAGTTAGTAACTGTGGCTTTTGACATGAGGAAACACCTTGATTAGAGGCCAGAGTCCCCAGTTACTCACCAGCAAGCCACCATTGCTCTGTCTTGACTTTTCATTCATTTTAAGCATTTGACACCTCATGACTTGGGAGAAATATTCATTTCATTGATGAAGCTCCCAGTTTCTCAGTGATCAAAACAGAACATGTTTGTTCAGTTAATCCCTTGAGTTAAAGAGATAGAATGATTGAAGACAATACCAAAAAGGACTTTTCTTGAATTGAGTCTTGAAGTCTAGATTTCAAGTTGATTGGGTCAGATATCAAGACATACAAGTTTTTGGCCTGAACCATAATCAATGACAATGTAGGAAGATATACTTTATGCAATTAGTCCAGATATCTGAAGGAGTACCAAAGGAAAGATTCTAACTTGGAGATTAGAGTCACTGACTTATAGACTTAAGAGATAAGTGACACTCTACTTTCTGAGAGAACCACACTAAATCAGTCATGCAAGACCAGCAAAGGTACACATCTGGACAGCCCTTTTGAATCTGTCAAAGAACTTCTCTTCTCACATCACAACTCAGCTCCCCCTAAGACATAGCATTCCTCAATAAAACATTCCAGCAAAATCTCAAGGCTTTCCCTTACTTAGAGCATTCCGGAAAGCTAACTAGTAAGCATTCTGAACTCCCCCTTAAACCAGCATGCAAGAAGGCTAAACATCAGAAAGACACAACTCCCCCTCACAACAAGAACATGCTTCATAATTAAGACAATTTGTATAAGCCTAATTCTCTTCTCAATGTGGAAAATTTTTCATTATCCAGAGGTTTTGTAAATATGTCAGCAATCTGATTATCTGTGCCTACATGAATCAGTTCAAAATTATTCTTAGACACCTCATCTCTTATAAAATGATGTCTTATTTCTATGTGTTTGGTTCGTGAATGCAAAACAGGATTTTTAGCAAGATTGATGGCACTAGTATTATCACAGTAAATAGGTGTGCACCCCAGGTCTACTTGGTAGTCCTGAAGCTGGTGTTTAATCCATATGACTTGTATTCCACAACTCCCTGCAGCCACATATTCAGCTTCTGTAGTGGAGAGGGCCACAGAACGTTGTTTCTTGGAGTCCCACGACACTAAACACCCACCCAAGAATTCACAATGGCCACTTGTGCTTTTCTTGTCTAGTTTATAGCCTGCATAGTCAGCATCTGTGTATGCTACTAGGTTAAGTGTGTGAGATGCAGGAAACCATAAACCAAGAGAGTGACTAGCTGACAAATATCTGAAGATTCTTTTAACTGCAGCTAAGTGTAGTTCAGTAGGTCTAGACTGATACCTTGCACACATTCCTACACTGAATTGTATATCAGGTCTAGAGGCTGTTAAGTAAAGTAGTGATCCAATCAAACCTCTATAAAGTTTGGCATTTACTTCTTTACTTGTCTCATCTGCATCCAATGAAGTATTGGTGCCCATGGGTGTAGTAATGTGCTTTAAGTTTTCCATGCCAAACCTTTTGAACAGTTCCATTGTGTATTTGGTTTGGTTGATGAAGCACCCATCTTCAAGCTGCTGTACCTGCAATCCAAGAAAATATTTTAGTTCACCAACCAAGCTCATTTCAAATTCAGCAGACATCATGGTAGAAAATTCATCACATAGTTCATGCTTAGTTGATCCAAATACAATGTCATCTACATATACCTGAACTATGATGAGATCTTTATTCATGCCCTTGGTAAATAAAGTCTGATCAACTTTACCTCTTTTGTAGCCCTTGCTGATCAGAAATTCAGACAATCTTTCATACCAAGCTCTTGGAGCCTACTTTAGACCATACAAAGCTTTGTTTATCCTGAAAACTTGGTTAGGTTGAGGAGAATATTGAAATCCAGGAGGTTGTTCAACAAAAACTTCTTCTTTAATAACTCCATTTAAAAAGGCACTTTTAACATCCATTTGTTGGAGTTTTATGTTCTTTGAGCATGCAAAGGCAAGCAACAATCTTATAGCTTCCATCCTAGCAACAGGTGCATATGATTCATCAAAGTCTACACCGAATTCCTGATAGTAGCCTTTGGCTACTAGTCTGGCCTTATTCCTCGAGATAATTCCATCTTTATTCATCTTATTTTTGAACACCCACTTGGTTCCTATGACATTAATACCATCTGGTCTTGGGACAAGCTCCCAGACATTATTCCTTTCAAACTGACCTAATTCCTCACTCATAGCATTGACCCAAGCTTGATCAGCTAAGGCCTCTTCTACTGTTTTGGGTTCAATTTGTGAGACTAAAGCAATTAAGTCATCATTATTCACATTTCTAAAATGAGACCTAGTCCGGAGAGGATCTTCAGGATTGCCTATGATTTTATCTAAATGATGGTCTTTAAGAAATCTGATATTTGATGAAGACTCACCTGTTTCTCTTGGCCCTTCCTTATTGGGGGAATTTGTTTCTCCATTTGGCTGAGTCTTCTCTTCTTCCTGTTGGTCTTATAGAAAGTCTCCACCATGATTGGAATCCCTGTCAAGATTTTTAACATTAGAGACATCTTTCTTTTCACTAAAAAGGATGTATGGAAATTCTTCCACTTTCTGATCTGATATGTTAAATACCCTATATGCCCTTGACACTTCAGAGTAACCCAAGAATATTCCAGGTGAACTCTTGGCTTCAAACTTGTCTAAATCTTTCTTATCATTGTTATGAATAAAATATTTTGCTCCAAAAATTCTGAAATGAAACAAGTTTGGTTTCTTACCTTTTAGAAGCTCATAGGGTGTTTTCTTGTGTATGGGTCTTACCATGGCCCTGTTGATTATGTAGGTTGCTGTATTGGCCGCTTCTGCCCAAAACCTTCTAGGTAATTTACTTTCAATCAACATGGTTCGGGCCATTTCCACCACTGTTCTATTTCTTCTCTCCACAATCCCATTTTGTTCAGGTGTCCTGGGAGAAGAAAACCTGTGAGTTAGTCCTTCTTTGTCACAAAGATCAGTAAACATGGAGTTTTCAAACTCACCTCCATGGTCAGATTGAATAGAACTAGCCATGTACTTCCCTTCTTGTTTGACCTTATTGAAAAACAGATTAAACTTTTGAAATGCATCACTCTTATTTGCTAAGAAAAATATCCATGAATATCTAGAGAAGTCATCTATGATGACATAGCCAAACCTGTTTCCATTAAGACTCTGAGTTCTAGTTGGACCGAAAAGGTCCATATGAAGAAGTTCCATTGGTCTAGAAGACAATGGCTCAGATCTTAATTTAAAAGAATTTCTGGTCTGTTTGCCTAGAGCACAGGCATCACATGCTTTTGATATTGAGTTGAATTTAATTCTAGGCATGCCTCTAACTAAATCATGCTTGACCAATTTATTTAAGGTTGAGAAGCTAGCATGACCTAGACGTCTATGCCATTCAAAGGCATCATTTTCAGAATTCGCAGATAAGCAAATAGTAGATTCAGATTTCTCATCTAAGTCTACAATGTAGACATTATTAATCTTGTTGGCTACAAATTTAACCATGTCAGAATTTGTTTCAAGGATTTTGCATGAACTATCATCAAATACAACCCTGTGACCCCTGTCACATAATTGGCTAATACAAATTAGGTTGTGTTGAAGCCCTTCCACAAGTAATACTTTTTCAATGGAATTTGTGGAAGACTTACCTACTGTGCCAACTCCAATTATTTTACCTTTGTTCTTTCCTCTAAACTTGACCAGACCCCCTGGCTTCATCTCTATCTTGCTGAACTTGGATCGGTCTCCTGTCATATGCCTGG
Source organism: Amorphophallus konjac (assembly GCA_022559845.1). NCBI lineage: Eukaryota > Viridiplantae > Streptophyta > Magnoliopsida > Alismatales > Araceae > Amorphophallus > Amorphophallus konjac. Next base: position 239,167,483 of record CM040118.1, on the reverse strand, counting down.
AGCAGCCACTGTCGAGGTACCACTTGTTGTCTTCAGCTGCCAGGCCGACCTACACAGATATATCAAGCAGAGTGATTTGGAACCCAAGATGAGTTGGGTCAAAGGACATTGTTCAAATCTCTGATCAAGTGTTTAGGTATCCAGATTTGTTTCAGCATGGTTTTCTCTGGCACCTTCCTTTCTGGTTTATTAAAGTTGAATCTAGCTGAACTGGAGAAGTGAGTTCTATTCCATTCATTAGTCTTCCTATTCCTAGGAAATCTCCTGTAGGCTTGTTGATTAGCATATCTTTGACCATGAAAGTTATTTCTCCAGTAGGTCCTGTTTGGACCCATCTGATTGTTGTAATTCCAGCTCTTATTCTGATTTATTTTCTTGGTCCATCTACCATTTGTGTTCTGGTGAGTGAACTTAATGTTATTCTTCATAAATTTCATTCCCATCTTAAATGGTTGTCCAGTACTGGTTTTTGTATTTTCTTTAGGACTTTGAGTTTCCTTAGAGCTGTTTGAGCTGGATGGTGTGTCCAGCTTTTCTTTTCCCTTCTCTGGACAGAAGGTAATGGTCTTGAATTGCAAGGATCTCTTGTTGGTTGGGTCATAGCCTAGACCTTCCTTATTGAAATTGACCCTAGTCCCTAGTATAGCATCTAGGCTAGTTTTTCCTTGGACAAACTTTTCTAAGACTTTCTATTTGTCTTCCAGCTCCTTTTGAAGAGACTCAAAATTCTTTAGGAGTTCAGCATTTACTTTCTTCACAGCTTCATATTTCTCTGAATTCACTCTAATTTCATTCATGCTTTCTTCAATTTTAGTTTTGAATTCATTGAGCTGTTTTTGACTTTCTTGAATTTCTCCCTTAAGCTTATCATTCTCTTTCCTTAGTGAGGTCATTTCTTCTAGTTGTTCTTTTAGCTTTTCATTTTCCTCACAGACCAGAGTTTGTTATTCAATATTTGTGTTAAATTTTCTTTTCAGAACTCTGTGCTCTTTGCTAAGAGAATTAAATTTATCTAGCAAGTCACCATAAGCATCCTCCCAGTCATCAATTGAGAAATTTTCAAAAACGTTTATTACCTCCTCTTCACTGTTTGCCATAAGGCAAATTCCATCGTCATATTCTTCTGAGGAAGCATCTTCAGGGTCTTCTTCTTCCTCGCTCCAAGTGTAGACCATCACCTGTGGCTTCTTCTTCTTCTGCACCTTTATGTTTTTCATCTGAAGATAGGGACCCTTCTTTTGGAGGTCTGGGCATTCGCCTCTCATGTGTCCCTGTTTGTTACAATTAAAACAAGTCAGTTTCTTAGGATTTCTATCCCTGTAACTGGTAAATTCAGCATTCTTGTTAAAGGGTTGTGGCTTCTTCTTCCTAAAGGTCTTTCCCTTTTTCTTCAAAAATTTTCTGAACTGTCTAGTGAGCATTGCCTGCTCCTCCTGGTCGAGATTTGATAAACCTTCAAGCTCGGACTCAGACTCGGGGCTACTGCTGCTGCTCCCACTATTACTACCCTTGTTGTGGGAAGCTCTTAGAGCTACATTTTTACCCTTCCTCTCACTTCCTTCTCCACCTCCTTGGAAATTCATCTCATAGGTCATCAAGGATCCTATGAGTTCATTCACAGTTAAGACAGTCAAATCTTTTGATTCCTCAATCACAATGGCCTTAGTGTGCCATGCCGGGGATAAAGATTTAAGGATTTTCCTGACTATATCTGCCTCAGCAAGATCCTTCCCTAGCCCCTTAAGAGTGTTAGTGATCAAGGATAACCTGGCATACATTTCGGTTATATGCTCATCTGCATTCATCTTAAACATTTCATACTTAGAAGTGTAGAGGTTTACCTTCGAGGCTTTCACTTGAGCTGTACCTTCATAGATCAATTGCAGCTCATCCCACATTCGCTTGGCAGTTCTGTATGCAGATATACGGGCATATTCCTCTGGATGAACAGCACACTGGATTATGTTCAGCGTCGTCCAGTTGAGTGAAGAGAGCTTGACATGGTCATTTGTCCAAGCATCCTCATTTGGTGGCAGCTCATATGGCCCCACCGTGATTACTCTCTACAGTTTATGACTCTCAGCCCTGATGAACACTTCCATCCTGTTCTTCCAAAACAGATAGTTACTACCATCGAAATAAGGAGGGCGACTAATGGATTGACCTTCAGCCATGAAGGTTCTAGGACCACCAGCATTTCCTTGACCGTTCGTCCACATGGCGTAAACCTGCTCTGATACCAATTGTTAGCGCAGTAAGAGTGATATAGAAGGGGGGGATGAATATATCACTCCCAATTTGCAGAAACTCAGGCGAAAAATAGATTCTACAGCTAATGCACCTCCTTAACCCGAACAGAGAGAAATATAGATGAGAGTGAAGAACTGATCACTTGAAGGCAAAGGGACAAGCAGATGAAGAGCACATGAATCAATAGAAAACCACAAAGGAGGCACTCGGTTTTTAGGTGGTTCGATTGCAGTCCACAATCTACATCCACCCCTCACTCAGTGAGGATTCCACTAGGCAAAGCTAGATCACAGCAGACTCAGTCTGCGTACAACATGCTGCCACACAGCTTGAACACCCAAGGGAAACAAATCCCTCGACCAAGCTCTCCTACCCACAGAACTTGAAACCTGTTCTAGCTCCCAGCTAGAACACAACCGAAGAATCCTCTCCCTTCCTCCACACGGAGGGAAACTGTTAATGACAACCTGTCACTAACAACACCAGAGATCACCGATCTCTCTTCCTCTGCAACTCAGAGGGAAACTGGAGTAGTACTCCCTTCCTCCACACACCGGAGGGAAACCAATTCAAATCAGAATGGAAGAACAAAATAAATGAAAGCAAAATAGAAAGAAAAACCAATGAAGAAGACATCGGTTCTGAAACCCAATACAACTGTAGCTTCAAATGAAGCAATTCATCAATCCACACACACACTCTCTCTCTCGAACAATCTCCTCTCAGATATGGAACTCTCTTCTCTTTTTCTTTTCTGGATCGTGCAGACTCTCACCAATGGCTTCTGCTTTTTCTTTTTCATGATCGAACTTCTACTGAAGGATGAAGCTCTATATTTATAGCAGATAATGGCGTGTGGCTGCCAGGTTCCCGCCCATGCACTTTTGGCCAGATCATTTGAATTTCGACCACATGGCAGCATCCTGACAAGGTTGCCATCCACTTGTCATGTGCCTGTTGTCTTGGATCACGTGTCAGGTGCCAACCTCGATTCACATGCCCAATCATCAGCCTGAATCGCCTGCAGACAGACAGATGGAATGTATAGACTTAGTTAGTTCAGGCTTTCAACATGAATGTATATACTTTAGAAACACAATAGAGTAAGTGTGCACAATCATGTGAGAATGTATAGACTTAATGAATAAACGCATGTATACACTTTACTAGGGTATGCACAATGCAACGCATTGACGCTACACTACGTGCCTATGCACTGCGTTGACGCAGCGCGATGTGTCTTTGAAAGCTGTAAACAGCAAGGCATGCTGTACAGACTTCAGACAGCATGCACCAGATGACTCTGTATGGACTTGAAGACCCTTAGCCAATGTATAGACCTCTAGAGGAGACAAATGTGTAGACTTCACATTGCTCAGACTTTGATGCTGATCAAAAGACCCTTGGTCAACAGCCAAGGCGTCAACGCTTACAGCGTGCAGCGTCGCCTCAGCTCCTCAAGAAAAATGCTCACTCCCTAAGCAAACTGACTAATGCGTCAACGCATCCAGTGTCAGCGTCAACGCAGTGAACAAGAAGGAAGCGAAAGATGCACCATTGCATCTACGCAGTCAGCCAAGTGCGTCAACGCACTAAAGGCATGCTACCCATGAAGTCAGATAGGCTGTACAGACTCTGTGGATGTAAAGCAATGTAGACTTCAGACTGTATAGACTTGAACCAAGACGAGGTGAGGACTTCACGTTGTATAGACTTGCCAAATCAGTTGGGTGATGTACAGACTTGAACAGATCCAGGTGAAGGATGTATAGACTTGAAATCCACTGTACACGACTATACAGACTTTGAGGCTTAATGCAAAGGCCAGTGTACAGACTTCTAAAAAACTGATGCATTGTATAGACTTTCATGAGATGCTAAAGTCTATACAGACTAGACCAGTGAGACACTGATAGAGACGATGCAATGCGATGTGGAAACTTTAACATTAGACGCTGCATGAGACGGTAGGCTATACAGACTTGCAAAGAGTGAGTGAGACGATCGGCTGTAGAACCGATGTACAGACTCTTAGTGTGAAGGCAGACTGTATAGACTAGAATCGCTTGAAGCGATGTACATACTTGGTGAGGCTCAAGTAGTGTACAGAGTTGAAGGTCTCACAAACGAGTGTATAGACTTAGGCTTTGAGCACTTGGGCTGAAGGCAATGTGCAGACTAAGCGATGTATAGACTTTGCCCAAGGAACTGAATGTATAGACTTTAAAGTCTGAAGGCGAAGTGCAAACATGCTGAGTTGACACTGCAGCCCAATGAGTTGACGCTGCAATGTATTTCCTTTACGTTCAACTGATGATGTATAGACTTAATCAAATGAAGAACCTGAACAGAAGAGTCTACGCATCAGCACACTGAGTTGACGCACTGGTGTGAGAACAGAGACATACAATGACTGAAGGGTCGACGCATCAGCACACTGAGTTGACGCACTGGTGTGAAAACAGAGACATGCAATGACTGAAGGGTCGACGCATCAGCACACTAAGTTGACGCACTGGTGTGAAGACTGTGCAGACAGAGTGTAGGCAGAATTAAGGTAGAGCATGTTATCTGACAGCCATTGAACTGTACTCACTCACATGATGAAACAACATTAATCTAGAGATAGAAGATTGATTTATAGTGTGGGACATCATCAAAACCATAGGGATGCAACAGAGGGTGGTGTCGAGTCGATTGACCTCCATGCCTAGGAATTCCCCGAATCCCATGGCTGCCAGCCGCTCCCGCTGGAAGTCCGACAGTGCAAGGTATACTGCATGGACCTGGAGCCACAAGATTCGGGTCCGATCCTTTCCCTGCATACATTTAAACAATTTGCATCAGTAACTTAATTCATAATAAGTCATGCATTGCAATAAAAAATATATATAAAAGAGAATATATAAAAAAAAGTACAGTCTGTCATATAAGCATACCCCCTCAGGACCGTTTTGAATCCCTCTAACGGTAATTGATTGACCGTTTAAATCCCCAGCGGTCCCCACTGGACCGTTTTCCATTTCCCATAAACCCTCCCGTTCATCTTAACCCACACGGTCACCCTTGGACCGTTTGGCCTATTGGACGATCTGTTGGAGACTGTTTTGTTCTCTATGGTTCAATCTCTGAACGATCCTAGGGGAACCGTCTTAGCCCTTAAACAGTCTGCCTTAGATCGCTTTCATCCCCCTAAGCCCTCTCGCCTGATCTGGATCTACATGGTCATCCTTTGACTATTTTCACTAATAGATAGTCTTTTGGAGACCATTTTGTTCACCACGATTCAATTTTGAACGGTCTAATAAAGACCGTCTAAGCCCCTAAACGGTCTGCCTTAGACCGTTTCTACCCCGCCGGTTCGGATCCTACAAGGCGGTCCCCCATGGACCATTTAGCCTTTGGGGCGGTTTGGTTTAGGCCATTTACCCTCCCAAACGGTCACACAAGGACCGTTTTATTTCCTAAGCAGTCCCTGTTACGACCGTTTTCTATTTACCGTAACCAACGGCGCCCAACCCTTCTCCCCACCTTGGTTAATGGCCCAAAGGGCCCTACAATCAATCTTGAGGGGTGTTGTAACCCCTCTCATCCTCCTAAACACCACATGCATGAACTAAACAAGGAAATGGGGGGGTTTTGGGGCCTACCTCGGAGGTCCTCGCCGGCCTCTCAACTGCCGGTGCCGCCACCTCCGGCGGCGCTCCAGTGTCTCCAGCCGCTCTGGCAACGATTGCCGTTGCCTCGCCCTCGACCGCAGGTGGTGGGGGCCCCTCCACAGCCGCCTCTGTCGACGGCACCATCTCCACTGCGGGGTTCACCGGTGGCGGCGGTGTGGTGTCCTATCCGGCCATCCGACGAGTCAAGGCCTACCTCTTGAAGCGCATAAAGGGGTGGAGAAGGCTGGGGAATGGGGGAGAAGGCTTGAGAATGGGAGAACGAGGGATGAAGGGGGTGGAGTGAGCTTCAGTGTTCGATGAAGGGAATGGGGTTGGCGGAGTGGAGAAGATGATGGGGCGTCAGTTTCATTTTTTTTTTGAAATCGACGATTGGAATGCAGTCCATCGATGGCCCGTTTCATCTTCAAGACGGTCTGGGCAAGACCATTTGTAAGTGACGAGTCCTCTGCTATGAAACGGTTCATCCACGACCGTTTATCCCTTTGGCGGTCTATCCTTGGGCCATTTTAAAGCATGTTTGAGATTTAAAATTTTGTTTGCTTATATGGTCTCATTCGGACCGTTATCTTGTTTGTGGCGGTCTGGAATAGACCGTTTATATGCTGAAATGATGAATGAACTTTTAAGCCATTTTTTTGCTACATTATGTGCTTAATTGATAAATATTTTATCTTGAATAACCTTGCCTCATGATGTATGAGATTAATTGTAGCATTAATTCACTTCCATGATCTGGGTTAGGTAAGTCAGGTAAGTATCTCCGTACCTTATGTCCCTTAGTGCATTACTATATGGTATCTATATTATGTTATCTCGAGAACCGGCGGGTCATTCACGTACTCCAGGATCTGATGTTCTCCTATAACAAAAATGATGATGATCTAGGTCCATGTATTTAATCATCGGATAGGCCATTAGGTTGGGAAATTAGGGGCCGATGGTTCTATCTCGCACGCCGTGGTTGCAGATAGTGTCTTAACGCTAATTGTCCTGGTCTAGCAATACTATTCTCGAGTACTTTCTATTTTTTAGCTTTCTTTGCATTCGCTTTGATGATTTCTTTTTATTTTAACCCAGCATGCATCATACGCATCTTTTGAGCATTCACGACCCATGGTCTGTCTAAAAGAGTCTCATTAGTGATTGATAATTGTGCATGCATGATTTTGGGTAAGAGGGAAACTATTCCACTTTGAGTTGGAAGGTTTTCTCAAGTCTATCCACCTGGTTTGATTGACTAAGAGTCCCCGTCTGGAGGTTTTAGCCTGTTTCTTTCATTACTGCTTATTTTGGTTCCCTCACTGGTTGTGGATTGTGGCTCCTGATGAGGTTGCTCGTTTCTTCTTCTGTTTGTTTAGTTAGTTTCTCCAGACTGGTGTCGTTTTGGTCTGATCATTCCTCGTGTTTGGTTCAAAGTTTTTCGGAAGATTTCTATCGCTCGTTGGTGAGAAAACGAGTGTCGTTTATCTTAACACCCGCTTTTCAGTCCGCTCCGCTTCGTTTCCGATTCACCTCCATGTTCCATTTCGCTTTCACTTCACCTTCACTTGCTCCCCTGCAAAGATGACGTTAAGGAGGGGCATCTGTTGACACCCATTTTTGCCCTTGAGTTGAGTCTTTTTTCTTACCCTTATTTTTCTATGCCTCAAGTTGTCCATTACTCATTGGGTCATGTTTAGGCATTTCTTTGGGCTTATTTTATCAGTACTTTCCTCCCTAGCTGGACTTGCTCTCAAATTTCTCAAGTTTGGGCTTAATGGGCCTTGATTTAACTTGGTCTTTGGGATAAATGGGCTTATTTATCTCTTTTTATTATTTTCCACCGTCTAGCTCAAAAGCGGTCTAGCGATAAACTATTTAGCAGGATCGGCGGTCTACAGTAAGACTATTTTTGTCACCCAATGGCTTGACCTATGGATAAATGGCTATTTATCTTATTTTTCTTAATTTCCACCGACACCGAGTAACCGGTCTAGCATTAGACCCTTTGAACTGGTCGGGCGGCCCATCAATTGACCATTTTTAAGCTAGAGTCCTAATTCGATCTACTCTCTAGATAATTAGCTATTTATCTTGTTATTTCAGATTTTGCGCCGACATCTGTGAAGCGGCCTCGCGATGGGCCATTTAAATTCTTTGGGTGCTCCATCGAAAGGCCGTTTTCCTCTTGAGAGTCCTACGCCGGTTAAGTCAGTCTGTTCTTTGGAGAAATGGATTTATTTATATATTTATTAATTTCCACCGACACCATGTAGGCGGTTTAGCATTGGACCATTTATATGGGTAGGCGGCCCATCGATCGACCACATATAAGGCCGATATCCTTGCTTTAACAGGTTTTTCTCTCTCCATCCGTGGTCAATTTAGCTACTTCGTCCTCGAATTTCTCCGTGGATTCTTAACCAAATTAGGTTCCGTTAAATCCTGGAGAAAATTGGGAGTGTTATCTCCAACTTATCTTAAAGAATCTCGGCCTAATTCTCGCTGGAAAATCCCTGATTCGGGGCTGACTTTCAAGGGTCTATAAATAGCACCCTTAGTCCAAGCTCGCAAGGGGGGGAGATCCAAAAGTCACGTCGGAGTGCTGCCACTTTCTTGAGCGAATCTCAGCTAAGGAGGAAGGCTTTCCACATCCATTAAGCCTTCGGTTCAGGGAGTAGTCATTGCGTTTGTGTTTGTTTGAGTCTTAGTTAGTTAGTCATTTCCACCATTTGTTCATCGTTGCATGTTCATTTCCTTTCACTTCCACCCGCATTTTCACCGTCCTTCTCTCATTCTTTCTCCTTCCAACTATTTTTCACGCCCCATAGGGGTTTAAAAAAACCCAACCCCCAGGTATCCCCCATTCCATTTATGTGTTTAGTTTTCCATTTGTTTTCATAGATACTATGCTTCATAAACTAATTTGGGTTGTGCTTTCTGGTGATTTGCTGTGTTTTGCAGGTCAACAGGAGTTTTAGCACGAGGCCCATCTCCTCTGGCCGGCTGGAAGGGCTGGTGGATTAAGTCCCTCAGCTTAGAGTCTAGCGGCTTCGCGCGGTTCATCTCTGACTGTAGAGAGGGGTTAGTAGTCTTCTTCAAACCGTTTATCGCCCTCCTGCGGCCTGATTCAGACTGTTTAGTCCCCAGCCACGTCTCCTTCCCGTGTCACTCTTCAGCGCTGCACACGGTCTGTCGTTCGGCCGTCTACATCCTTCAACGGTCTCCATAGGACCGTCTTCATCCCATTCCAGCGCTGCATTATTGGGCGAGTGTCCTCATCCGTCTCCCCTTTTCCAAGGTATGTGGTGCCCTCTCCTTGTACATAATACCTTGGTGGCGATCACAACTTATCCATGTGTATGAGTGATTCATTGCTTGCATCATTTGTCTTTTTCATGCTATTCACTCACACACACACATTCACTCTTTCCCCCTTTTAGCATATTTCATATTTTGAGTTAGGGAGGGAAAGAACATATCTACAGTTGGTAATCCTGGACCTTTCCATAACCCTTCCACTCAAGACCCCCACAACAACAACAACCCTCCATCCTCAACCAAGTTCCCCACCAAACAAATAACCCTCCTCAGCCATTCAGGTCCCCTCCTCCAAATCAACCCGTCCAACAAAATCCACAAGTTCCCCAGCAATACCACCAAGTGCCACCTCCCGCTAATTATGGCCCCCAGCAGCCAAGAAGACCACTAAGCCCTAAAAGGGCCCAATATCCTCCACTGCCCGAGAGTCTCCCCGATATCTTCAATGCACTTATGCCTGCCAACGTGCTCACATTGCCCAAAGAAAGGCTGGTCTGGCCTCAAAATGTGAATACCTCTCAGTATTGTGTCTTCCATCGACAGCCCGATCACAATATAGATCATTGTTCTCACTTCAAGAATTACATATATGATATGAATGATCAAGGAGGTATTGATTGGGATGAGATGAGACACTTCATTGCAACTCTAAAGGCACGAAGACGTCCTCGGCAGCAGCAGGAGCAGCAGCCTATTCAGCAAGTTCAACAGCCACTCTAGTAACAGCAGGTTCAAGTTCCACCGTTGCCGGACATGGGGATTGTCCACAATCTATTGCAAGAGCACCCTGTGCCTAATCAACAAGTGAACCCTCTCACCTCCTTCCATGAAGTTGAAAGGGGGCAATGGTGGCATGAGGAAAGCGCCTCCGTGGCTGCCTTGAACCCAAACCCCAATCAACTGCCTCGTTTATTGAAAATGCTCCTTCAACCTTCGCCTTCCCTCCAACCACCACGATCCCTCCTATGTCCCATCAACTCAATTCCTTCCGCTTCCACTAACCCTCCACCAACACCAACCCTTTTTCGCCGTTCCACAACCCCTTATTTATCTCAAACACCACCTGCCTCCATAATTCCTTTGACCAACAGTAACCATTTACCGGCTACGCCTCTTTTGATCCGACCTTCCCCATCACCCACTATGCCTATCACAAACCCCTTGCCAGCCAGGCCGTTCCTTGTCCGCCCTTCACCTACATCTTCCCACGCACCCGTTACCACAAATCCTCCACAAAGGCCTCTCCTTATTCGCCCTATGCCTACCCTACCCTCAGCACTAACTACCCAAGCGCCATCTACACTCTCCAACCCTCCATCCAATAGACCTCCATTCTCATACACGCCCATCATTACCAACCCTCAACTGGCAAGGCCCCTCATAAGGGTTCCCCCTCCGATTGTTCCCCCTCAAACACCTGTTAATCCCGACATTCCTTCTTCTTCCACCAACCCTCCATCTACCACCCATCCGACGGAGGTGCAAAGCTCTCAAACCATGGGGCTCCGTAGTGGACAGATATTCCACCGTGTGTTCCAACAACGTTAAGAGCAGGAGCCAGCACAGGGGCAATAAGAGCAAGGGCAAGAATAGGAATCCATACCGGGCACCCAATATGATATGTTAAAGCATTTGCATAAAACCCCAGGAAGGATTTCAATTCTGGAATTGATAAAGAGATCCATGATCCACTAAAAGGCCTTAATGCAGTATCTACAAAAGGTGATGGTCAATGAAGACATTCCTGTTGAGTAGATCACTTCAGTTTTGACTCCGGCGGGTGATCAGTCGGCTATTGTTTTCTATGAGCATGAATTGGCACCAAAGCCGGCCAGGAAGTATGCTTTGTGCATCACTATCAAAATTAACAAGGTAGATGTCAGTCAATGCTTGGTAGATACCGGCGCATCCATCAATGTGTTGCCACCTAGCACTTTGAAAATGTGTGATATTTCGGAAAGTGAAATTCAGCCCTCTCCTATCACAGTAACTGCTTATGACAATACCAAAAGGCCGCCTTTGGGAGTGATTACTTTGAAAGTAGGCCTGGGTCCAGTCTCTGTCACAGCCAATTTTCATGTTTTAGACATGGACCCCACCTTCAACGGCATTCTAGGCCGACCTTACATTTAAGCACTTGATGTCATCCCTTCAACAAATCATCAATGTTTGAAGTTCCCTCACAAAGGGAGGATCATCAAAGTGACTAATGTGCCCATTCTGCCGTCTGTGGATATTCATTCGGCCACGCCACTGCCCTCCATTTGGCCGGCCAACAGGCCTTTGTTGTCAGTACTGGACCTCGCCAACCCGTGGCATGATTTATTATGGCCACAAGCTTCAGTTTCTGCATCAACTCCGGCGCCACCCCTACCTCAAAAGGGGAACAATAAAAAGCAAATAATGAATACCTGTGGTTGGAATATCATGATGAGGATGGGGTATAAAACCGGTAAGTGCTTAGGAGTAAGCCTCCAAGGCATATTATAGCCCGTTAAAGATCTGAAACTCATTCCCTGAGGCGGCCTTGGATATAAAGGGCCGAGCAAAGCTAAAACTACAAAAGATGAAGAAGAACTGTGGGCGGCTATAACATCTACACATAAGACTGACAGGCAGCCGCTCACATGGTCTCTCTACACGCACTTTGTGAAAGGACCCACCGAACAGGCTGAAGAGCAAACCATGGTCATGACTTCACTGCTAGACCATCAAGATGTGCATTCACGTCGGTTCACTCGCCATCTACCACCCTTGGTCACCTACAAGGCCCTAAGTTTTTAATGTCACTCAAAAGAAGAAAGACGGATGATCTAGAATGTGAATGGTATCGGTTGTTCGACATGAATGATATTACCATAGCCATAAGCGGATGTTCATGCCAACTAACCCAAAATGGCCGCCTCTTATTCATGATATGCTAGAAAAGCCGACGGTAATCACTGACAAGAGGCAGCTGCTCAGCAATTACACAGATACGAGAGAGCTGGATGTGCCATTTGAAGAGGGTTTCACTATAGCCAAGCTATGAGCCGGCCTTTTCCTTGTTGATTCCATCCATCCATCTGTGCTGATACTTCTCTGCCCCAAATGCTTTATCACCAACATACCTCGACCACCCACGGTATTAATTTTTTTACCTCTCGATTTCTTTCAAACTTTATCAATTCCTCTCCAGCTCATTGAGCAATTTTCTCAACTTTTTATCATGCCTTCCATCAAGCAACCTCCTACTTAGCAATCTCCCCAATTTTTGATCTTACCTCCTTCTCCTACTCCCCCCTCACACTGTTTCACTATTCTTGAAAATGAAAATGTTGTGCCCCGGCGTGTTTTGACGAAGACAATGTTTGACGAAGATAATTTAAACAATGTTGAATGATTTGCTTTGCATATCTTTTGATGAAGGTGAGTCTATTTGATTGGTCACATGAAATTCAAATGCAGAATCACTTAAACATGGTTTTGTGTTATATGGGCTATGTGAGCTAAATTAGACTTGGATTACACTTGTACTTCTTATATGAAGATGATTAAATGGAGTTTAATGGATTCACACTTGCCTTGAACCAGGCCCTAACTGTTCTGGACTGTATTTAAATTTGATCATCTAAACTTAAATTCTCGGTCTATACATGATGATTAATGTGTCAGCTTGGAGAGCTTGGTTTGAAAAACTCTAAATCACTCAATTAGTACTTGAACTTCAGCTTTCTATATTGCAGGTTGAGAGAGATAGTCTAAGTGAAGAACTGCTTTGAAGTTAGTCTGAAATGCCTTGATGTTGTTTTCTTCATATGAAATGATTTGGGATAGACATGAAAGGTATTGTGTATTAACTGCAGGTTCAAGAAGCTCCCCATCCTTTAGTCCCTTGGTAACATTGATGGTTGAATGAATTTTTGTGTGGACTTAATAGAGTTGGTTCATCTATTGAGCTTATGGGGTTTAAATCATTGCATATTTCATTTTGCTAAGTCCATGGTCAAGGGTCGACCCCAAGGGTCGACCCCTAGGAGTTATTTTTTTTCAAACCCGCGCGGGTTGTTCATTGGCTGTCGCGAGGGTCGACCCCTGGGAGTTCAATTTTTCAAAACCGCACGTGTTATTTCTGCCAGTCACGAGGGTCGAACCCAAGGGTCGACCCTTTCCGAGCGACCCTTGTCGGGTCCACCGTTTTGTGTCCGAACCCTGTTGATAGTGATCCGATTGGCTTGGTCTTTTACTCCATTACCCTTAGGGTTTCTCTAAGCATATGTATGGTGTTCAGAGAGGGTTTTGGCAAGGGCATCTTGTTCCTTCATGCATCATCTTTTAGCCAAAATATATAGCCACGATTTTCAGATCGGAACACATCTTTTGAGGGATAATCTCATTGCATTCTTGCAAGAAGAGGAGGAGAAAGGTTGTGCTCTGCTGGAGAAGGAAGACTACGCCGCCAAGGATCGCATCTCACGACCCCAGGCTCGAAGCCGGAGGCAAGCCGCCGCTGCTCTCTCCATCGTTGCTTGCTTGGGAGCATCTCTACAAAAGGGGCTAAGTTCTTCTCTCATGGTTTCATCGTTCTAATGCATCCGTCTACTTATCTCTGATTTATGTGAAGATTAAGGGGAAGATCTTGTTTATCTTGGTTTCTCATTTCCATTTGAGCATAGCATATAAGATTTGGACTGGGCATTGTATTTCCATATATTTCTCTTTCATAGACGATCTTGGAGCTTTGTCTCCGTGTGTGTGGTCTCTCGTCATCGTATGAGAACCCACGTGTGTTGGGCCGTCGAGCCCATGTGTGTGGTGGTTTGTGCCGTCGTGCAGCGTTTCTAGTGGAATCCTCTCGAGTTGAGAGGGGTGGACGTAGGACGACACTTGGGTGCGTCTGAACCACCTTAAAATTGCTGTGTCGTGGGTTGCTATTTGTGTGCTTGTTGTTCATCTCTATCCGTTCATCTTATGAGTGTGATACGGTGAGCTGAGAGCTCAATTAATCTGTCCATTCATTACGTTGTGTCCGAGTGATTCATCAAAAGTGCTGGAGAGTTGTGAGAGCTTGGTTGATATTCATCATATCTAGATATTCTTGCTTAGCTATCTAGATTTTTTCTTGTCATCTCTACGGTTAAAATTTATAAAAGGGGGCACAATCAATTCACCCCCCTCTCGATTGCTTTCCTAACCGGGCCAACAGAAGAAAAAAAATGTCAATTTTCAAACTTCACAATCCTCCAATCTCATCTCTATTGAAGAGACCTCCTATCTTGTTCATGAGTGTGCCCTGACCCAAGGGCCACTCATTCAACGTCCGTTAGTAGACTTCCTTTACTCCTCCGATGAGGAGTCTTCTTCTATACCTTCTTCCTCTGTACCCCGTTCTCCTCACTCTTCTTTAGGATCTAATGATCAGGCTAGTTGTTCTTCTAGTTCTTCTAGTGATAAGAGTCTTGGGGTAGACGCTACTAAGAAAGCCAAGGTAAGCAGATTCCCCATAGGTTCTTGATACAGCTAGCCAAGAGGTACCAAGGGTGTCTAGCAATTCCCCAATTTGTGGAGGATCCGATTCTTCTGCTGGATTTAGAATATGAGGAAGCGGGTTCTCTATATGAAGGGTTTGGCGTTTATGAGATTATGAATGATGAAGACTCTATGGAAGAAAGGGATGATGAGTATGAGGACGAGGATGCGCATTTGCCAGTGGCATGAGCAGATTCGATGAACCGCCAGCCTCAGTAGAAAAGCCTACCAAAGAAATCAACTTGGGAACTAAAGAAAATCCTAGGATTGTCCTCATAAGCAGAAATTTGCCACCATCTAAAGAAAAGGTGCTTATTCAGGTTCTCCGAGAGTATAAGGACACGTATGCGTGGAGTTATGAGGCTATGCCGGGTCTGGATTCTGTGCTAATTGAACATCGCTTAACACTTAAGCCAGGGTCCATCCCGGTCAAGCAGCGGTTAAGACGTTTCCACCCACATATGGCATTAAAGATGAAAGAAGAGGTCGATAAGCTTTATAAGTCTAGATTCATTATAGTTGTCCTCTATCCAAATTGGGTGGCTAACATCATCTCGGTTATGAAGAAAGATGGAAGAGTAAGGATTTGCATAGACTTCCGGGACCTTAACCGCGCATGTCCAAAGGATGACTTCCCCCATGTCACCCCCCGATGCGAAAAGTTGGAACGCGCCAGTTATAACGTTCATGTCAATCAGAGCATCAATGTCACAAGACAACATGCACAAAAATTTTGACAATTTAATTTAAAGAAAAACCAACTTTATTTAATAACCAAAGCTCAAAAAGGTTACATACCATCAACTATTGTGGACTTCATGCCTATCAGGAAAAGAAAAGTTACATAGAATAAGACTCGACACCTAAACTTAGACCAATGACTCATAACATGACTAGTAGGCTCGCTCCATGATTACTCATTCCCGTCCCCATCGGTTTGAACTTCCTCATCCGTGCTACCTGAAAAGGATTGGAAAGAAAAGGGGGTGAGCGAAAGCACAGTAGGAATTACACTCTATCATCACGCATAGTTTAAGTAATTAACCATTCAAATTCTGTGCAACAACATAAAAGCTGATAATTCAACGAACATAAAGAACCAAGAACGAGTTGTAGAGGTAGCAAGTAACTATTCAAGTGATTGGATGAATAGCATATAAATATAACAGTCTTGATGAAGAATTTCCAAGAATAAGTAATTAATGAATGTCATAGACCACACACCTACAAGTACTCGGTGCAATGCCACACCTAGTCATTACAAACTCCTCGTGGCACTAGTACTTTCGGGCGCTCCTCCCAGGACCAGACCGGACCCTTATGATCCGTTCGCACTGATTTAGTGGATTAACGATCCCAAGTAATGTCTAGACATTCAAGTAATTCGGCCATGAATTTCCAAGGTTAAGCTCATGTAACCTAATTTCTAAGATCATGATTCTTCCAAATAACTTCAGAAGGAAGAGTTAGAGTAGGCTCAATAGCCCAACTCAAAGGATAACAGAACAGAAGTGTAGTCTTGGAAGACTACCAAATCAATTGGCTTAATTACTAAAATCATGAGGGAAATCAGGTCAGGCACTGCTTGCGGTCAAATGGGAACCGCAAGGGCGGAATAAGCGGTCGGATACAGGGCCGCTTGTAGCAGACCCATGCGTGTCCTAGAGGGTCAAGCCAGAGAGCTTAGCAGTCCAACGCTGGACAGCATGCTAGATGACAACGGTCTAGGATACGGCTGCAAGGATTGGGTTGCGGCCCAGGGAATGACCGCATTCAGGCCCGGATAGCTAGGCCATACAAACATGGTCAGTCTAACATGGAAATCACGAGTCGGTCAGTACAGGCTTTGAGGGTACAACCTGCCTAGCGTCATAGTGGGAATCCCAGGCTCACGGGGTCTTACGGAGGCCTTGAAACAAGAATACCTAGTCCGGCAGAAGGAGTATCCGACGGAGAGACATTCATTGTTCAAGAAATTAGGCTAATAAATCAGGCGAAAAACAAGTGTAATCGGTCCAGTCACTTCCACCGGAGTGGTATGACCTTAAAACAACTCTGGACTATGAATAACAAGTATGAAGATTCAACTTAACCCATTAATGGAGCATAAATATACCTTTTTCTTAAATATTTCTAAAAGTGTGAATGATGGTCATAGATAGAGTAGTTATAAGGAAAAGAGTTACACTTAGTTCATACATTCCGTAAGCCCTAGCTTTAGTGTGTTACCCCATGTAATTAACTTGATCAACAAGTGTGCTATCATGTCAAAACTTGCCGGAACACATGAATGCGTGTCACTGAAACAGGGTAGAAAATGGTCATTTAACAGACCACCTGAAGATATAAGCGGTTGAGAAGAAGACCGCTTAAGCACTTGAAAAACTCCTTTTTACATTAAATTTATGCTGCCCAGAAACGGTTTGTCATGGGGCCGCTTGACCAGGAACAACGGTCTATCGTGTGATCGCTTATGGCCTGGCGGTTCCTGGAAAAACCGTCTCTGCCAACCCGAGCCCCAAATCGTGAAGAACATGACACCGGTCCAATGACAGCAAGATTAAAACATGGATATGACACAAAAATTAGGCTATTTACTATCATAATGTAGGTAACTTAAATACGTACAATGAGGTATGATCAACTCCATGATTTGACTACGATTAACCCATGTAAATTGAGTAGAAAAGAAGAAGGTAAGAAACCCTAACCACATGCTCTTCATGAAATCAGGAATATGCATGATATATATATATCCAAAATTAGGCGAAATAGGTTCAAAAGAAAGCAAAGGATGAGATCTATACGTTCATGTTATTTAATTAGATTGGGCCTGAAAGAAACCTACCTTAACCGAGGAAGAGAAGGGAAGATGCACTCACCGGAACCCTAAAACGCGTCGCCACCAAACACCCAAATTCTCCCTGGTTCGTCCACAATAGCCCACGCCACTAGTTGGATCGTCAAATAGGTGTTCTAGGTCACCAGAGCCCTCTATTGAAAGCGTTTAAGGAGGCTTCTAGAGATCGAATTGGACTCAAGAGTCCCAGGAAACAAAACTGGTGAAAACTTTGGCCCTTGACCGATTCCACGCCACCGCCGCCCCTTAGAAGGGTCTAGAGTCTAGGATTTCAAAGGCAAAACGGGTTACTAGGGTAAACCTATCGGTTGGGCCTAGTTTGGGCTCAATCGGTCGAGAATTGGGCAAGAATTTGATCAATCTTAGATTATCCCAATAAAAGTGACAAATTTCAGCTAAAATTCCTTAATTCGACCTAATACCATTTTCATTAGAGTCTGGCCCAGTTATCATTATTGCTAATCATCTTATTCTCTTGATGAAGATAATTTTTCCATATTTTTATAAATTATCTCAAATTTGACCTAATCGAAAAAATAAATAAAAATAGTCATTATGCTATTTAATTAGTAAAAAAATATTCCGGGTGCTACACCCTCCCCCACATTAAGGAATTTGGTCACCCAAATTCACCGAACCTTTTGCAGGGGTAAAATAATTATAGATACTGACCTTATAATAAATCGGGATATTGCCTCCTGATGGCTTCCTCTGATTCCCATGTAGCTTCCTCCATTCCACGTCGGCTCCACTGGACTTTAACCATCGGTATGGACCGATTCCTGAGTTGTTGTTGCTTTCGATCTAAAATTTTGACAGGCTTTTCTTCATAAGACATATCTTCCTTTAGCTCTAAGTCTGCGTGCTGGATAATATGGGACGGCTCGTAAACATACTTCCTTAGCATAGATATATGAAAGCCATTATGAACACCTGATAATTGAGGTGGTAAGGCCAATCTATAGGCAACCTCACCCACTCTCTCCAGAATCTCAAATGGTCCAACAAATCTTGGGCTCAACTTGCCATGAACTCCAAACCTTCGAATACCTCTTATAGGTGAGACTTTTAAGAATACATGTTCACCAGTCTGAAATTCCAAATATCTTTGTCGGACATCTGCATAACTCTTTTGTCTGGATTATGCTACTTGCAACCGATTTCTAATAATCTGAATATTCTTAGAAGATTATGAGACAAGATCTGGTTCCATCCATTGCTTCTCACCAACCTCGCTCCAACACAGAGGCGAACGACAACTCCTTCCATATAGAGCTTCGAACGGTGCAATCTGAATACTAGACTGATAATTGTTACTGTAGGCAAATTCTATCAGGGCCAGATGTTCAAGCCAACTACCACCAAAGTCGATTATGCAAGCTCTTAACATATCTTCAATAATTTGATTTGTTCTCTCGGTCTGCCCATCCGTCTAAGGATGAAATGCGATACTAAAGTTCAGACGAGTTTCGAAGGACTCCTGCAATCCTCTCCAAAAATGTGATGTGAATCTAGGATCTCTGTCTGACACAATGTTCACAGGTATACCATTCAATCTCACTACTTCTTTCATGTAGAGAGCGGCCAAAACACCTACTGTCCATTTTGACATGATGGATAAGAAATGCCCAGATTTTGTCAGTCTATCCATAATTACCCATATTGCATCGAAGCCTCCACGAGTTCTTGGTAAACCCATTATAAAATCCATGCCGATGCTCTCTCACTTCCACTGTGGAATATCGAGAGGCCTTAACTTTTCGACAGGTCTAAAATGCTCGGCTTTCACTTGCTGGCATACCAAACATCTACTTATGAACTCAGCCACTTCCCGTTTCATATTTGGCCACCAAAATGTCCTCTTTAAATCCCTATACATCTTAGTGGCTCCAGGGTGAATGGTATACTTGGACCTGTGGGCTTCCTCAAGGATCTTGCCTTTCACTTCGGTTATATCAGGGACACATGTTCTTCCTCAAAATAATAGTCTACCATCATCGGCCAACACAAAATCTGGTCTCGGGTTCAAACTTTCCTTGATCTCTACTAATAATAGATCATTGTCTTGCAGGGTCTTAATTTCTTCTAACAGCTTGGGGCGAAGCTGAACCTGAGTGATCATGACCTGATTCTTGCTAACATTAAGGTCTAGGTTAGCCAACTGTGCTAGCAGTCTTCATTCTTGCAACATAAAACTAGATAGCTTTGCTATTGGCTGGCGACTCAAAGCATCAGCCACCACGTTCCCTTTTCCAGGGTGATATTCTATAGAGAAATCAAAATATTTCAAATACTCAAGCCACCTTCTCTGCCTCATATTAAGTTCTTTCTGAGAGAACAGATACCTTAGACTCTTATGATCTAAGAATACAGTAAAAATGTCTCTCCATACAAGTAGTGCCTCCAAATCTTCAAAGCAAACACTACAGCCACGAGTTCCAAGTCGTGGACAGGATAATTCTCTTCATGCTTCTTCAGCTATCTAAAAGAATAGGCTATTACCTTACCATGCTACATAAGTACACAACCTAGTCCAATACCTGAGGCATCAATATAGACTTCAAAACCTCTTTCTCCAGATGGCAGGGCCTAAACAGAGGCAGTGGTCAAACACTCCTTGAGAGTCTAAAAACTTCATTCACAGTCTTCTGACCACTCAAATCGGTTCTCCTTGGGGGTTAATCTAGTTAGAGGTATCACAATCTTGGAGAAGTCCTTAATGAATCTCTGATAGTAGCATGCTAGGCCTAGAAAACTTCTCACTTCAGTTACATTCGCAGGCTTAACCCAGTTTCATACTGCCTCTACTTTAGAAGGGTCTACAGAAATTGCATCTTTAGTAATAATTTGCCCGAGAAAAGGTACTTCCTGCAACCAGAATTCACACTTACTAAGCTTGGCGTATAACTCATGATCCCTCAGTATCTGTAACGTCATCTTCAAGTGTTCTTCATGCTCCTCCTTAGTCTTGGAGTATATCAAAATGTCATCAATAAAAATTATGACCCACTGATCTAAGTAGGGCCGAAATACACTATTCATCAGCTGCATAAAGGCTGCAGGAGCAATTGATAGACCAAAAGGCATTACTACAAATTCGAAATGTCCATACCTGCTTTGAAATGCTATTTTAGAAATAGCATCATCTTTGATATGCAGCTGGTGATACCCTGATCGAAGATCAATCTTGGAAAAGTACTGTGCTCCCGCTATCTGGTCGAACAGCTCATCTATTCTTGGTAACAGATACTTATTCTTGACAGTGAGCTGGTTCAATTGACGGTAATCAATGCATAACATCAACGATCCATCCTTCTTCCTTACAAACAACATTGGGGCTCCCCATGGGGATGTACTCGGACGAATGAACCCCTTCTCAAGCAATTCTAATAATTGTTCTTTCAATTCCCTTAACTCCATGGGAGACATACGATACGGAGCTTTAGAAACTGGAGATGTGCCAGGTACTAGATCAATGGAAAAGACTACTTCTCTTTCAGGTGGAAGTCCTGGCAGCTATTTAGGGAATACATCTGGATAATCCCGGACAATCGAAATGTCCTTTACCTCCAACTCCTTCTTGTCGGTCGAAGAGATCAAGGCCACAAATGCCTGACATCCTCTCCTCACTAACTTCTTAGCTCGAAGTGTCGAAATAAGCGGTACAGATTTAGAATGCCTAATCCCAACAAAAGAAAGTTCGGGGTTACCTGACAAAGTCACGGAGCCATATTTATAGTGGACACTAGCCTCATACTTGGCTAACCAATCGGCTCCTAGGATTACATCATAATCCTTCATCTTCATACAAACTAGATCAGCTGGCATATTCAGGCCATTAACAAAAACCGTACTAGAAGGATAATAATACTTAATTGTTGCACCCGAACCAATAGGGGTTGATATTTCCAGTTGAGAGTTCATCAATATAGGTTCCACAGATAAAGATTTGGTAAAACCTTTAGAAATAAAAGAATGCGTTGCTCCTGTATCAAAGAGAACAAATGCTGGCCTATAAAAAACAATAAGTGTACCTTCAACCAATCCACCATCCTCGGTGGCTTCTGTCTCGGTTTCCTCAAGGACTTGGAGCTTGCCCTGCCGCCTTAGGCTTCCATGAGACTTGTCTGGTGTAGCTTGATCTGACAGATGAGGACACTCAGGGATACGGTGGTCCCTGCTCCCACAACGTAAACAGGCACCTAGCTTGCGCCAACACTCCTCCATCTTGTGACTCGGGCGGTCATAATACTTGCAAAGGGCCTTGGACGATGCAACCGGACCTGACTTCTTGTCATCACTCCTCGGCTTCTTGTCCTTCCACGAACTAGTCCCGCCATTGGGCCTCTTCTTGCCATCATTAGTTTTGAAATTCCAGGAACTAGTGGTCTACTCCTTAGAGTTCCTACCACGGATCCTTTCGGTCATTTCTATGGTATCTTCGAGAACTTGGGCCTTTCTTACAATCTCGACATAAGTCTGGATCTCCAATGGTGCCAACTGGTTAATATATTGAAGCTTCAAACCATTCAAAAATCGCTTAGCCTTCATCTTCTCAGTAGATACCAAATGTGTCGCATAGTGGGATAATCTGGCGAATTGTGCCTCGTACGCGGCAACAGATAAACTCCTCTGCTTTAGAACAGCGAACTCCGCCGCTTTCTTCTCTTACACACGATCTGAAAAATACTTGTTATTAAAATGTTCTTTGAACTCTTCCCACGTCGCATGCCTATTTCCCAATGTAGCTTCCACGGCTTCCCACGAAGCACGTCCATCACGTTCCAGCTGGAAGGTCGCTAAAAGAACTTGATCTGGGTCTCCACACTGCATAACTCTAAAAGCTCACTCTATCTCTTTCAGCCAGGGCTCGGCCTCATCTGGGTCCGTAGAACCACCAAATCGAGGGGGATTCAAACCTTGGAAATTCCGATGGAGATTGCCAGCTCCTTGATGCGCCGCTCCACCTTGTGCTACTTGCTGGAGGGCCTGAGTCAAACCTTACACCGTGCATTGCATATCCCTCCATTGTGCGCGTTCTGCTACCATCAGAACAGATTCCGAAAAAAAAGATAGCTTAGAAACAACATAGCGGGAATCTTTTAGAGTTCATTAATTAGCTTAACCCAAGTCTCTACCCAAACTCACCGGGTTGGGTCCTTAGACTGTGACAAGGTCACGGGTTCTAAGACACCACTTAGCAACCTAGGATCTTAGAAAATCTAGGCTCTGATGCCACAAAACTATCACGCCCCGATGCGAAAAGTCGGAACGTGCCAGTTATAACGTTCATGTCAATCAGAGCATCCAAGTGACAAGACAACATACACAAAAAATTTGACAATTTAATTTAAAGAAAACCAACTTTATTTAATAACCAAAGCTCAAAAAGGTTACATACCATCGACTCTTGTGGACTTCATGCCTATCACAATGACTGAAAGTTAAGAAAAGTTACATAGAATAAGAGTCGACACCTAAACTTAGACCAATGACTCATAGCACGACTAGAAGGCTGGCTCCACGATTACTCGTTCCCGTCCCCATCGGTTTGAACTTCCTCATCCGTGCTACCTGAAAAGGATTAGAAAGAAAAGGGGGTGAGCGAAAGCTTAGTAGGAATTACACTCTATCATCACGCATAGTTTAAGTAATTAACCATTTAAATTCTGTGCAACAGCATAAAAGCTGATAATTCAATGAACATAAAGAACCAAGAATGAGTTGTAGAGATAGCAAGTAACTATTCAAGTGATTGGACGAATAGTATATAAATATAACAGTCTTGATCAAGAATTTCCAAGAATGAGTAATTAATGAATGTCGTAGACCACACACTTACAAGTACTCAGTGTAATGCCACACCTAGTCATTACAAACTCCCCGGGGCACTAGTACTTTTGGGCGCTCCTCCTAGGACCAGACCGGGCCCATATGATGCGTTGGCACTGATTTAGTGGATCAACGATCCCAAGTAATGTCTAGACATTCAAGTAATTCGGCCATGAATTTTCAAGGTTAAGCTCATGTAACCTAATTTCTAATATCACGATTCTTCCAAATAACTTCGGAAGGAAGAGATACAGTAGGCTCAATAGCCCAACTCAAAGGATAAACGAACAGAAGTGTAGTCTTGGAAAGAAAAGAAAAGTTACATAGAATAAGACTCGACACCTAAACTTAGACCAATGACTCATAACACGACTAGAAGGCTAGCTCCATGATTACTCATTCTCGTCCCCATCGGTTTGAACTTCCTCATCCATCCTACTTGAAAAGGATTAGAAAGAAAAGGGGGTGAGCGAAAGCTTAGTAGGAATTACACTCTATCATCAGGCATAGTTTAAGTAATTAACCATTTAAATTCTGTGCAACAACATAAAAGCTGATAATTCAACGAACATAACGAACCAAGAATGAGTTGTAGAGATAGCAAGTAACTATTCAAGTGATTGGCCGAATAGCATATAAATATAACAGTCTTGATCAAGAATTTCCAAGAATGAGTAATTAATGAATATCATAGACCACACACTTACAACTACTTAGTGCAATGCCACACCTAGTCATTACAAACTCCCCGAGGCACTAGTACTTTTGGGCGCTCCTCCCAGGACCAGACCGGGCCCTTATGATGCGTTGGCACTGATTTAGTGGATCAACGATCCCAAGTAATGTCTAGACATTCAAGTAATTCGTCCATGAATTTCCAAAGTTAAGCTCATGTAACCTAATTTCTAAGATCACGATTCTTCCAAATAACTTCGGAAGGAAGAGATAGAGTAGGCTTAATAGCCCAACACCAAGGATAACAGAACATAAGTGTAGTATTGGAAGACTACCAAATCAATTGGCTTAATTACTAAAACCATGACGGAAATCAGGTCAGGCACTGCTTGCGGTCAAATGGGAACCGCAAGGGTGAAATAAGCGGTCGGATACAGGGCCGCTTGTAGCAGACCCATGCGTGTCCCAGAGGGTCAAGCCAGAGAGCTTATCGGTCCAACACTGGACCGCATGCTAGATGACAACGATCCAGGATACGGCCGCAAGGATTGGGTTGCGGTCCAGGGAATGACCGCATTCAGGCCCGGACAGCTAGGCCATACAAACATGGTCAGTCTAACATGGAAATCACGAGTCGGTTAGTACAGGCTTTGTCACGCCCCGAGATTATGTAGCAGAAACAATCGGGAACGTGAACAACCGGCATGGTAAGTCTCGAGCAAGCAATATAATCAGAGCGCAATAACAATCACACAAAGTAATTGCACAACAATTTAATCAAACTTTCACCTTTATTTCATATCATGTAATCATAATCCAAATACATGAATATTCGACTCTTTTTGATGTAGACCCAATAAAAAGAAAAATTACATGTAACGACTCAATCTAGACATATTTTGACATTCTAAGTCTTCACTCGAATCCATATTTCCTTTAATCGCTCTCGAATCCATCACTCGAGTAATCTGAATCTGTCGCACTAGAATTTCTTGAAAAAGATTGGAAAGTGGGGTAATGAGCACACTTGCCCAATAGGTATCTTCGTATCAACATGATTGGCAAATTTAAGTAATTAACATCTTAGCTCTAAAGGATAAGATAAATCATGCAAATATGATGAAACATGCAAATAAAGCCAAAATAACAAGATACGATTGAGCTTGAGATATGAGAATATGATATGATCAAGTATAGAACAAGAATATAAATTTGGCCTTTCAAGAATGTAACAATAATGTACTTTTCATAACCATGAAGGTTATGCACTAGAAAGTCATATAACAAGCAAGCATGTACTCTTTACTTAGTAACAAGTACTTCGTGAATTTATGTGGAATTTCATAGATATTTCACTTATTTATAGAGAAAGTACTTCAAGCACAATGCGACGCCAGTAGCATCATACCCCATAGTTTATATAGTATGTTTCCGACAATCAGCCGAGGGGACTAGCATAGAGCCCTTGAACACAATTAGTGCTCGAACTGCATCTTCAAGTATAAACCAAGCTACTTCCACATTTATGTCAATAATATGGCCAAGAACGTACAATTTCAACTATAGTTCCATGATAATGTAACCAAAAAAATAGAATGCTTCTATTAATACTAAGAGGTTTCAATAAATACATTTAATAACTAGGTTATGCCAGGAAAATAAATCGGCAGCATAACGGTACATTCTTTAACTTTCAAAATTACTTAGATATCTTTGGAATAATGTGACAGGTTCTAGATAATCAATTAGACCATCTAGGAATGTAAGAAAATCAACCCTTGAGTCAAAACCCTGGGATAATCAAATTCAGGACGCTAGTGGTCATTTACTGGACCGTCTCTTGTCCAAGGCGGTCTAGTATAGGACCGTTAATGATAAGACAGTTCGATATTTTAAAAAAGGATATATGGAGTCTTAGCGGTCTAATGCAGTACCATTTAGGATCCGTTAGCAGTCAAGTGTAGGCCCGCTAGCAGTCATTGGCAGTCAACCAGAAGGCCGCTAATAATCTAGAATATAAAACATCGGTATAAGTGCCTTCTAGACAATTAGGCTTTAATGGTACAACCAGCTCGGCGTCCTAGTGGAAATCCCAGACTCGAGGAGTCTTACAGAGGCCTTGAAATAAGATTTCCTACTTCATTGGAAGGAATATCCAAGAGAGAGGTCATCATGTCCAAGCTTGTGTTTTGTGCAAAAGTGTAACTAATGACAACATACCGGGATGTGTGCGATGCACTTAAGAAAATGACACTTTGATAAGAGAAAAAATTGAAATAAAACAGTGATCAAGTTAAATCATGAATCTTTTAGAAACATGTATTTAATTACAAGAGTATATGATTTTTTGGCATAAATTAACATAAGTTAAAATAATACCAATGTACATGAAACATGAAATCTATTATGATAAACAAGTACATTCACTAAGTATATAAACCAGTAATTAAATCAGGAATAAGACTTAGTTAACTAGGCTTAACATATAATAATTATGGTAAATTTGCATTAAGTCTCCGGTTAAAATAATGCAGAAATTTAGAAATTAAAAACAGTCAACTGGAAGACCGTCACTTTACGGTTAGCAGTCTATCGTACGACCGTCACATTTCTCTGGCGGTCCATAGGAAGACTGTTTCTTCCTGCGTAAATCCGAGTTCAAAAGATAACTAAACAAAAATGCTAATTAAGACATATCATGTCTGGAAATCAACATATTCTAACTTCCATGATCATGATAGAATAATTTAAGGCCAACAATATACATAGGTTAATGTGATTACGAGAAAAACTCATATGTTTACTTCATTAGGGCTAGTTCATGCATGAAATATATACTAAATGCATAGTCTTAAGTAAAACATGAAATTCACAAAGTACAATGCATGAAAATGAATGAAACAAGTGGGATTTTGTTCCTGACTTTAAATTTAAGCCTTTCATGAGATAACCTACATTTAACCGTGCTTTTAGACTTCGAATTTCTAACTGGAATCAAGCCTTAGTTCTGGACTTTCTTGCTCTAAATCAGCAACTTCACGTCCCTCTATCACCTGATTCTCTTGACCTGTGGACGTGAAATTTTGAGGGTTAGTAGAAGATATATAGGGGAACATAAAGTTCTAAAGAACCTCCATCAAATTACCTCGTTTTGGGCTCTGAATTCCTTGATTTTCTTCGATCAGACGCACTAATTCCTGAGTTCTTAATGTAGAAATAGCGACTTTAGATGCTTCTAACTTCACATAAGCTTGATCTCCTATAATGAAATTTGGAGGGTAGTTAGTTCTAAGTACAATGAATAAATTCCTAGAAGAAATTTACTTCTAATTCGGTCTCCTTACCTGGGTTTCACGCGAGCCAAAGTAGGGGCCACGCATGTCAAAGCTGGGACCTATTTATAGGTTTTAGCTTGGGTTTGAGGATTAGAATGAATTTAGAGTCCCAATTAGACTTTTCATTCGATCTACCATCCTTCTAAACCTATCTAATTAGCTGATAGAGTCGATCCAAGATGATTTGGATGCTAAAAATCTAACCTTTTCACATTTTCTTCCTCTCACGGAATCTGCATTCGTTAGCGGTCATTGGACGACCATTTATAGCCCGTTAGCGGTCTTGCGATAGACCGTTTTATGCTGTGAGCGCCGAATTTGAAATACTTCAAATTCTTTTGATATTATTCCCAATATTATCCTTTTATTTATATGC
This sequence comes from Amorphophallus konjac, assembly GCA_022559845.1. Taxonomy (NCBI): domain Eukaryota; kingdom Viridiplantae; phylum Streptophyta; class Magnoliopsida; order Alismatales; family Araceae; genus Amorphophallus; species Amorphophallus konjac. The sequence goes on along the minus strand of CM040118.1, from coordinate 239,139,667 downwards.
CAAGGAGTAATTATCTCCTTAATTCCGTCATTTCACCTATTTTAAGGTTCTAGAAAATGGGCCAAGGTCCAAAACAATCTTTTTGGGCCTATTGATTTTATTATATGGACCTAATCCACTTGGATTAGTGTAGGGCCTAAATAATTGGATTTAATTCATTAAAATTCAATTAATAGCCTATTAAATTCTTAGTAATTATATTTTCAATCCAAAAAATTCTTAGAAAATTCTCGGGCGTTACACCCTCCCCCACTAAAAAAAGAATTTATCCCCAAATTCAATTCATGGATTTATGGAGAGTGTACTTACATTCAAATAATTCTGAAAATCTCTTGCACATGGCTTCTTCGGTTTCCCATGTTGCTTCATGCGGCCATAGCTTGGTCCATTGGATCTTGACCATAGGAATAGTTTTATTCCGCAATTGATGTACTTCTCGTTCAATGATCTTGACTGGCTTTTGCTCGTATGTCAAATCCTTCTTAATCTCCAGATTGTCATAAGTGATGACATGAAAAGGATCAGGTACATACTTCTTGAGCATTGAGACGTGAAATACATCATGAATTCCTGCTAATTGAGGGGGCAAAGCAATACGATATGTAACTTCTCCAACCCTTTCGAGAATTTCAAAGGGGCCAATGAATCTTGGAGTAAGCTTGCCTTTGATTCCAAATCTTCGAATACCTCGACCTGGAGAAACTTTAAGGAACACATGATCTCCTGTTTGGAATTCCAGATCGCGCCTTCGATTGTCAGCATAAGATTTCTGCCTATCCTGGACCATATGAAGTCTTTCTCAAATAAGTTTAATCTTCTCAGTACTATCCCTAATGATGTCGGGATCGAGAAATTACTTTTCTCCTACTTCATTCCAACAAATAGGGGAATGATAGCTTCTTCCATATAAAGCTTCAAACGGTTCCATTTGTATGCTAGCTTGGTAGCTATTATTGTATGAGAATTCCACTAAAGGCAAGTGATCGTGCCAACTTCCGCCAAAGTCAATAGCATAAGCTCTGAGCATATCTTCCACCACTTGATTTGTCCTTTCCGTTTGACCATCAGTTGTGGATGGAATGTTGTGCTAAAGTTGAGCCGGGTCCCTAATGAATGTTGAAGCCCCTTCTAGAATTGTGATGTAAACCGAGGGTCTCGGTCAGATATGATGGTGACAGGGACACCATGCAGTTTGACAATTTCCTTCATGTATAGTGCTGCTAATACATCCACAGACCATCGACTTTTGATTGGTAGGAAATGTGCAGATTTAGTCAATCAGTCTATGATCACCCATATATCATCGTGTCTACCTCTTGTCTTAGATAAACCTATGATCAAATCCATCCCTATACTTTCCCATTTCCACTCGGGAATATTCAAGAGGTGTAACTTCCCAGCGGGTTTTAAATGTTCTGCCTTTACCTGCTGACAAGTGAGGCAGCGAGACACGAATTCTGCCACTTCACTTTTCATATTGGGCCACCAAAAGTTTCTTTTCAAATCTTGATACATCTTGATAGCTCCAGGGTGAATAGCATATCTCGATTTATGCGCTTCCTCCATGATCAATTTCTTAGTGTCATCATGATTCAGCACACAAACTCGATCCTTAAATAATAATCTTCCATCATGTGAAATAGAGAATTCTGGCCTTTGATCAATGTTATCCTTAATCTCCATTAATATAGGATCCTTTTCTTGCAATTTGACTATATCCTCAATCAATGTAGGTTGAGACCTTATATTGGCAATTATACATCCTTCTTCTTCCTTGTCAATTTCAAGATTTAGGTGAGAAAAATCTTTGATAAGACAAGTTATACTTTTTTGGAGGCTTGCTAGGTTCGCCATTGGTTTCCTGCTAAGAGTGTCTGCTACAACATTTGCCTTTCCTGGATGATATTGAATAGTGAAGTCGAATTCCTTGAGATACTCCAACCATCTACGTTGTCGCATATTCAACTCCTTCTGGGTGAAAAGATATTTCAGACTTTTATGATATGAAAATATAGTGAATTTCTCCCCATAAAGGTAATGTCACCAAATCTTTAATGCGAATATAACCGTAGCCAATTCTAAATCATGCACATGATAATTTTCTTCACGACGCTTCAGTTGTCTTGAGGAATAACAAATCACCTTTCCATTTTGCATAAGAACACATCCTAGGTCAATGCCAGATGCATCCGTATAGACTTTAAAACCACCACCTTCAGTTGGTAATGTTAAAATAGGTGCTGTAGTAAGGTGATCTTTAAGATTTAGAAAACTCTCTTTGCAGTCCTCCGATCATATAAACGGATTTTCATTTCTTGTGAGTCTAGTCAAAGGAATGGCAATCTTTGAGAAATCCTTAATAAATCACCTATAGTAACTAGCCAGACCCAGAAAACTTCTAACTTCTGACACGGTCGTTGGTCGGCTCTAGTTTTTAACAGCTTCAACTTTAGAAGGATCAACAACGAACCATTCCTTTGAAATAATATGGCCAAGGAAAGAAATCTCTTTTAGCCAGAACTCACACTTACTAAGCTTTGCATAAAGTTTGTGCTCTCTTAGCGTTTGCAAGGCTATTCTTATGTGCTCTTCATGCTCTTCTGTAGTCTTTGAATATATAAGAATGTCATCAATGAACACGATCATAAATCGATCGAGATAAGGCCTGAAGACATTATTCATAAGTTGCATGAATGATGTCGGGGCATTGGTTAACCCGAACGGCATTACTACAAATTCATAGTGGCCATACCAGCTCCAGAAAGTCGTCTTGTGTATGTCTTCATCCTTGATCTTGAGTTGATGATAACTCGACCTGAGGTCGATTTTGGAGAAATATTCTGCACCTGAAATCTGATCAAAGAGCTCATCGATACGTGGTAATGGATACTTGTTCTTGATAGTAAGCTGATTCAATCGCCGGTAATCGATACATAGCTTGAGAGATCATTCTTTCTTCTTGACAAATAGAATTGGCGCACCCCAAGGGGATGTGCTAGGTCGAATGAAACCCTTGTCTAGTAATTCTTGAAGTTGTCTCTTCAATTCCTTGAGTTCCGTGGGGGACATCCTGTAGGGAGATATTGAAACAGGTGCTGCTCCGGGAATGAGTTCAATGGAAAAGTTTACTTCCCTTTCGGGCGATAAACCGGGAAAATCTGATGGGAATACATCCAGAATGTTGAGTAGTGGATAGCGGATCTAGAGGGGAGGGGTGAATAGATCTGCCCCTCTTTTTACAGAACACCCCTCTTTAAAGCTACATAATGATAATAGCAGCGGAATATAACTAGCTTAACGAAGGACACAACGATTTACTTAGCAAGATGATTACGCAATATAGAGATTGAACCTAAGCATGCATCTAACACAAAGTAATCGCACAAGCAAACCACCACACACGAGATTTTAAGGTGGTTCAGACTGAATCCCCAATCCTACGTCCACCGCTCACCAAATCCGGTGAGGCTCCACTAGTGCCACACACTAAACCGCAAATCGGAAAGACCACCAATTTCCTTCCTACTAACCACAGGTAGGGACGTCAACACCGCAGATCGGATAACTTTCGATTGCCTTCCTACTAACCACCGGTAGGGATGATCTTTAGTTTCAAATGTTTGAATGAAATGAAAAAAGAACAAGATATAAAAATACTCAAACAAGATATAGAATATGCTCAAGGAGAAAAGATCTTCTCTGAGATTGTTGGAGCTTGAATCTGATGCTTCATTGGTATCTTCTTCCTTGTGAAATGATCTTCCTTGGATCACCTTGAGTTGATGAAGAAGATAAAGGATGTAGATTTGATCTCCCTTGAAAACCTTGTGAAATCAACTTCCTTGGATCACCTTGATAGCTTTGCTTGCTTCTGCACTTCCTTGGAAATTGCTTGCTTTGATATGAGCTTGAAACACCTTGGAATGGATGAAGAACTCCAGCCCGAAGCACTGTTCACGGAGGTGCTACAGTACTCGTGAATCACCTCCTCTAGCCTCCCTTGATCTCTCTTGTTCCAATTGAAGCATTAGGGTTTCTAACCCCTCATGTGTTGGTTTTATAGACTTTGAATGGTCCTTGGACATCCCCCAGACCAGATCCACAATCCATGGGGGATTGGGTGACTTTGGGGTTAAACAAATACAAGGAAAGGGGTTCTTCTCGAAGTGGAAAATAAAGTCAACATTTGTTGGCTCGGGGCTGGCGATCGACCTATGGAAGCTGGCGGTCGACCGCTATTGAGAAACCTGCAAACGGATGGTCCCTGGAATTTTTGGTCGACCGCTACTAGGCTGGCGATCGATCACCACTAAGAATCGTGCAAACAGGGAGCTCCTGGAAGGGGCGGTCGACCGCCCCTGGGATGGCGGTCGACCACCAGCTGGGCAGACCCCGGGTTATGTCTGGTCAGTCCGTTAACTGCTTTAGCTCCGTCGCTTAAGTCCTTTAGCAGCCCATTCTCATCTGTGGCATCAACCTTGACTGTCTTGAAGGTGTCAACTGAGTCTTTGGCCTTGGACTCTCTTGGCTATGCTTCTTTGTGCATCGACCTATGTGACGTGCCGAATGAGAAATGTCGACTTTTACTTGTAGAAGAGATTTGCATCCTTGCTTGGGCGCGATCAATGAGCTTTCACTTTTGCCATCGCCACTCTATTTCTTGTCCATTCATTGGCATATTTGTCATGAATAAAACATCACGTATGTCAGTCATATGAGATTGGCAAACATCATTGACTTATAGTGTTAAGCCATTATCAAAACCAAGATTATCAAATGACTCAAATGACCATAAGATGATGTCGAATGACCCAAGTGACCACAAGATGACTCAAATGACCACAGGGGCACAACATTCTCCCCCTTTTTGATGATGGTAACACTGTGAGTCATTATGTGATAGTAATATCCAAGATGGTAAAGTTTATGACATATGCGACATGTGCAGCTTAAGATCCATCATAGTGAAAGTATGTGAATGCGGATATGTATGCATGGATGATCAAAGCATGTGAATGCTATGCAGAAACCCCCATCACATATGAAGACTCAAAGCTCATAAAGTTCTCTCCCTCGTGGACTCTCCCCCGTCCACAATTCACTCTCCCCCTTTGACAACTCACAAAGACGTCGCACAAAGGAGGGACAAAGGTATTAGCTCACAAAGGACTCACAACAAGACATTTTCTCCCCCTTTGACAACAGCAAAAAGGAGAGATAAGGTATAGATGGTGGCAAATGTACGAGAGACCAGAGCTGAATAGGAGTTGAGAGCAAACCATTATATGCAGACCGGAAACATGTCGTGAGCAATATACATGGTTCAAAGCTAATGAAATATGAGATCAAAAATAGAGTTCGAAAAGCATCTACATCCATGTTTTAATAGAAATGAACCAAAAGCGCATGGCATGACAGTGTTTAACCTTCCCTTGTCTTATATATCCATTTTCAATAACTACAAAGGGAATAACATAAAAACTAGTATTGAGGCTAAACAATCATGACTAAAGCATGGAACTTTATGATTGCTCCATATTTTTGATTGGCAGTATCTTTTGTATTTGAAAGCACATGACTCATATTTTACGAGCAGTCGAGTCTAGTACATGCCTCCTAGCCGTAAGAATACACATTGCTTAGACGCCAGTATTCCTAGGTATCTGGTAAGACTGACTGTTATGCTTCAGAATGAACAGAGATAGCAAAGTCACGTCATGACATATCTGATCTCATTCTTTGATGAAAAGATATATTTCTCAGCAATTATGCTAGTGCTCTACCTAGAGTCTAATATAATTAAGACAGAGATAACAGGGGCACATCATGACATATCATCCGTCACTTGATTTGATGACGTGACATATTTCTCCTTGCAACAATATCATTTCTCTGTCAAATTGATTTTCAGGAATTCCAGCTCATCAAGATGTTTAAAAATAATACTTAGCTCTAGAGTATCACCAAGGTTGTCATGAAGTTTGAATTTTCAGATTTCAGGAGGGTCATTCAAGGCACAACATGCAATCTCTAGTTAAGGTCTGTTAAAACAACAGAACATAGATGATTTCAAAAGATATTTCAGAACTGTAAGAAATCATTAAATCTGAACCATTTTCATTAGATGGATAATCATCAGTGCATATAATAAAAAGCTATTACTCCGTAGTTCTATCGGGCTCATGATCTCATTTTCAAACTGGAGGCCAGTGAAGTTCATATTGTAAGAGATTAAGTAAGGCAACAAGACTCCCCCAAAGGATATGCAATTAATGCACTGAAGGAGTTGACTAGAATCATGTAGGGGTTGACCTGATCAAACATGAAGTTGGCAGACATGAAATGTGTGACCCAACACATAGTTGTACACATATTAAAGTTAGCAGAATGAAGATGAAATATATGCATGAATGTTGTAAATTGACAACTCCCCCTTACTATATAGCCTATATGTGACAGTGACGCATGGTACTTGGTGGAGGTGAGACCTCACGTATATTGAGTGCTTCTAGATAAGCATAGCCTGCCTTTCCATACATCAACATTTAATATATCATGGCCATGCAAGTATGATGCTACACAAACCATGCAATGCATCGTGAACATGAATTCAACTTTGTTATGCATTATGACCACATGCAGTGCTACACCATATGCAAAATGACATAATTACATATAAACAATGCATGGAACACCAATCTGTAAAAACACACACTAAATTGAACAAGATCATCATTTCAATTTTTATTGGCCGGAGGTCGGCAAAGACCAAGCCCTCTTCTGAGTGTTGAAAACCTGTCATTACATAAGGGCTTGGTGAAGATATCAGCAATTGGATTTAGAGTATCAACAAAATGCAGTTCAAAATTGTTCTTAACGACCTCATCTCTAATGAAGTGATGTCTAATCTCAATATGCTTAGTCCTAGAGTGCTGGACTGGATTTTTGGCAATGTTTATAGCACTAGTGTTATCACACAGAATCGGGACACAACCAAGATCTACTAAGTAGTCTTGGAGTTGGTGTTTAATCCACAACACTTGGGTGCCACAGCTCCCCGCAGCAACATATTCTGCCTCTGCGGTTGAGAGGGCAACCGAGTGTTATTTCTTGGAGGCCCAAGAAACTAAACACCCGCCCAGAAACTGGCAGTAGCCACTAGTACTTTTGCGATCCAGCTTGCATCCAGCATAGTCCGCATCAGAATAAGATATAAGAGATAAATCACATGATGACGGATACCACAATCCCAAATCTTGAGTGCCGGCAAGATATCTAAGGATACGTTTGACGGCAGTCAAGTGAGATTCTCTAGGACTAGCTTGAAATCTAGCACAAAGGCATACACTAAACTGGATATCTGGTCGGGATGTAGTCAAGTAAAGCAAAGAGCAGATCATACCTCTATAGATATTTGCATCCACTAATTTACCATTTTCATCCGAATCTAGTGATGTTGTGGTGCTCATAGGAGTTGCAGTTATTTTACTATTTGTCATGTCAAATCTTTTCAGCAGCTCCTTGATGTATTTGGCTTGACTTATGAAGCACCCATCTTCTCCTTGGTTGACCTGCAATCGAGAAAGAATTGGAGTTCTCCCATTAGGCTCATCTCAAATTCGCTAGTCATGAGGTTAGCAAATTCCTCACACATTTCAGATTTAGTAGAACCAAACACAATATCATCAACATAAATTTGAACAATCAAAATGTTCTTACCTTGCTTCTTGGTGAAAAGTGTTTGATCTACCTTACCTCGTGTGTACCCTTTCTCAATGAGGAATGAGCTTAGTCTCTCATACCAAGCTCTTGGTGCTTGCTTCAGTCCATAAAGTGCCATGTCTAGCTTGTATACAAATCTGCATGGTTAGTGTTCTCAAAGCCAGGGGGCTGCTCAACATAGACTTCTTCTTTGATCAAGCCATTCAAGAAAGCACTTTTTACATCCATTTGATACAGCTTTATTCTAAGGGAGCATGCAAAGGCAAGTAAAATTCTGATGGCTTCGAGTCTAGCAACTGGGGCATAAGATTCATCAAAGTCTACCCCAAACTCTTGATTATACCCTTGAGCCACCAATCTAGCCTTGTTTCTTATTATCTTGCCATCCTCACTGAGTTTGTTCCTAAAGACCCATTTAGTGCCTATGACAGATTGTGATGAAGGTCTAGGAACAAGATGCCAAACTTTGTTTCTCTCAAACTGGTTTAACTCGTCTTGCATTGAATTTATCCAGTTTTCATCCTTTAATGCCTCATCAACATTCTTGGGTTCAAGCTGGGAGACAAGAGCAAGTTGATCTAATTCTTCCACAATTCTAAAATGTGACCTTGTTCTAGGTGGGTCATTCAAGCTACCAATGACATTTTCTAAAGGATGATCCTTAAGAATTCTAATGTTTGTAGAATCATTACTTCTCCTGGAGCTTGATCCCTTGCATTACTTGATTCAGCTAGGTCACCATCTTCTCTTGTTTCTTCTTGTGGAGGATCATTCTTTTCCTTCATGCTTAGGAATTCCCCATCTTCATCATTTTTCCTGCAAGAGTTATCATTGTTAGAATCATCGTGATATTCATCAAAGGAAACATGGGGTGATTCTTCCACAGTTTGACTCTTGATATTATAAATTCTATAAGCCCTAGATCTATCATAATATTCAAGGAATATACATTCATCGCTCTTGGGCTCAAATTTATCTAAGTCTCTTTTATCATTATTATGGATGAAGCATTTAGATCCAAATACTTTCATGTGTGTGACAGAAGGTTTTTTACCTTTCAGCAACTCATAAGGAGTCTTTTTGGTGTGTGGCTTTACCATAGAGCGGTTGATAATGTAACATGCCAAGTTTACCGCTTCAGCCTAAAATTTTCTTGGGAGTTGCCGTTCGGCAAGCATTGTTCTTGTCATCTCTATGAGTATTCGATTCCTTCTTTCAACTACACCATTTTGCTCCGGGGTTTTTGGTGAAGAAAACCGGTGTGAAATGCCTTCAGCCCTGTAAAGATTATAGAAGTCAGCATTTTCAAATTCACCACCATGATCAGATTGAATATTGGAAATCTATAACTCACCGTCTTGCTTTATCTTCATATAGAGTGCCTGAAACTCATCAAAAGCATCATTTTTATGTGTGAGAAAGAAAACCAATGTGAACCTAGAGTAATCAACCACCAAGACATATCCATATTTTCTACCACTTAGACTAGCAGTTCTAGTTGGACCAAACAAATCCATATGAATCAGCTCAAGTGGTTTAGATGACATGTTTGCAAATCTAGCCTTGAAGAATTTTCTTGTTTGTTTACCTAGGGCACATGCATCACACAATTTATTTTCTTGTTTAAAAGAAAGTTCAGGCAACCCATTCACCATTCAATGCTTTAACATTTTATGTAAGACATTGTAGCTAGCATGACCTAGTCTATGATGCCATAACCATGTAAGTTCAGATTTTGGTGTAACAAGATAAATATTTAAATGAGTAGGATAATCTAAGTCAATCATGTAAGCATCGTTGACCCTTTTTCCAGAAACTTTTACCTTGTCAGATTTTGGTTCAAGGATTCTACATTCATGAGAGTCAAACAATACTTTGTGACCCTTATCACAGAGTTGACTTATGCTAAGCAAGTTATATTTCAAGCCTTCAACTAGCAGCACATTTCCAATGGAGTTGGAGAGGTTCTTACCTACATTACATGTTCCAATAATTTTTCCTTTGTCGTTCCCTCCAAATGTGACGTATCCTCCTTCCTTTTCCTCCAAGAGATAAAATTTTGTTTTATCTCCAGTCATGTGTTTTAAACAGCTGCTATCAAGGTACCACCTGTTATGCATGGCTGCAAGACACTCCTGCACAAGCAATTAAGCAATTGTGTTTGGAACCCAACTAAATTTGGGTCCCATCAAACTCTTCAGATTTTCAAAACATGAAACCATTTCTTTTGGAATCCAAACCTTCCTAGCATTCACGTTTTGTTTGCTTAGAGCAGGGATTTGATTTTTCTTTTCAGCTTTGACATTCACTTTTTGTTTAGAAGCTCTTTGTTGGATTTTGTGGAAGTTTGAGGAAGTTTGCTTCTTAAACCATTGAGGCCGTTGGTTGGTTTTGGGTTGAAAGTGATTGTTTTGCCACCTAGGGGATTGAGACTTATAAGATTGGTGAACACATGAATCACAATTTCTCAAAAAGTAGGGTGGTGTTGGCCTATATGAATGTGCAATCCAGTTATGGTGATATCTGGAAGATTGAGCATGCAATGGCAAAGGAAGTGTTGACCTATGCTGCAGGGAAGGTCGACCTTTCTTAGGCTTTTGGACAGTCTTTTTGGAAAATTCAGTGGCTACCACTTCAACCTTTTCTTTCCCTTTCTCCTTTTGTGTTTGCTGAATTTGTGTGGGAGTTGTGTTTGAGGTGGAAGCTTCGGAAGATGAAACAAATGTGAGTTTTTAGCCCAAAGGGCTTTTTGTCTATTGGATCAAAACCCAACCCATCCTTGTTGTGGTTCATTCTAGTTCCTAGCAATGCATCTAGGTTTTCTCTTCCATCTACAAACTTTTCCAATGACTGTTGTTTATCGTTTAACTCTTTTTGTAGGTTTTCAATGTTTTAGAAGAGTTGAGTGTTGACATGTTTGACAGCTTCATACTTCTCATTGTTTAATTTGCTATCCTTTTCATAGGTTTGCATTTTGAGTTTCATGCTATCAATTTCATTCCTTAAATCTTCATTTTCTGTTTCCAAGTCAGCCATTTCTTTTCTTCCTTCCTCCAAGTTCTCAATCATTTTCTTAAGATCTTCAATTTCAGTTTCAAGTAGAGCATTCTTATCATTCATATCATGATCATGCACAAACAAGTTAATTTTATTTTTTAATGATTTATTCTCCTTTTTGTACATGTCATATTTTTCCATGAGCTGTATATATGCTTCCTCCCAATCATCAAGTGTGTAATTTTCATATGGAGAGTTTACCTCAGTTTCTTCATCACCTCTGGCCATGAGACAAAGATCTTTTTTCCTTGTCCGAGGAGCTAGTTCCACCATCACTTTCTTCCTCGTCACTCCAGGTGACACCATGGCCTTGTTCTTCTTCTTGCCCTTCCATTTGTAAGCCTTTTTGAATCTGTTAGGACAATCAGTCTTGAACTACCCTGGTTTGTTGCAAGAATAACAAATGATTTTTTCAGATTTCTTAAAATTTTTAGAATTAGATTTGAAACCATTTCTTACCTTTTACCTTCCTCTCATGAAGCTCTTACCTTCCTTTCTCAGAAATTTTCTGAACTTACGTGTGAGCATGGCTACGTCATCCTCATGTCGCTCACTTGCCGAATTCTCACCTTCATCAGAAGTGCCTTGACCGTTAGGTCCTGCTTTAAGAGCTAGGGGCTTTTTCTTAGGCACCTCAACCTCTTTGTTCTTAAGGTTGATCTCATAGGTCATCAATGACCCAATGAGTTCATCTACCTTGGTAGTTACGAGATCTCTCGATTCTTCAACCACGGTAGCCTTTGTGTGCCATGCGGGAGTCAATGATCTGAGAATCTTTCTCACAATTTCTTGTTCTGAGTATTTCTTTCCCAAATCATTCAGACTATTAGTAAGCATAGTTAACCGAGCATACATATTTTGAATTGACTCATCAGGCTTCATGCGGAACATTTCATATTCAGAAACTAAAATGTTGGCTTTTGTTTCTCGTACCTGAGAGGTTCCTTCGTAAATTACCTCTAACTTGTTCCACATTTGTTTTGCCGTTGCGCAGGTAGCCACTCTTGAGAATTCTATTGGATGGAGTGAGCATTGCATGATGTGTTTAGCACTCTAGTTGATAGTGGATTGTCTTATTTGTTCTTTGGTCCACAAGTCCTCATTATCCGTAAGCTCATACGGACCTTTGCTGATCACTCGCCAAAGTTCGTAGTCTTGGGCGCGAATGAACACCTGCATGCGATGTTTCCAATAAGGACAATTAGATCCAGTAAAGTAAGGAGGTCTATTAACAGAATGTCCTTCAAGTAAAAAACCTTTGGACGCTAATCCACCATTTCCCTCAAGGTCGTTGGACCCCATAATGAGAGATTAGGCTATGATACCACTTGTTGAGTAGTGGATAGTGGATCTAGAGGGGAGGGGTGAATAGATCTACCCCTCTTTTTGCAGAACACCCCTCTTTAAAGCTAGATAATGATAATAGCAACGGAATATAACTAGCTTAACGAAGGACACAACGATTTGCTTAGCAAGATGATTACGCAATATAGAGATTGTACCTCAGCATGCATCTAACACAAAGCAATCGCACAAGCAAATCACCACACACAAGATTCTAAGGTGGTTCGGACTGAACCCCCAGTCCTACGTCCACCCCTCACAAAATCCGGTGAGGCTCCACTAGTGCCACACACTGAACCGCAAATCAAAAAAACATCTGATTGCCTTCCTACTAACCACAGGTAGGGTCGTCAACAGCGCAGATCGGACAACTTCCGGTTACCTTCCTACTAACCACCGGTAGGGATGATCTTCAGTTTCAAATGTTTGAATGAAATGGAAAAAGAACAAGATATAAAAACACTCAAACAAGATATAGAATATGCTCAAGAAGAAAAGATCTTATCTGAGATTGCTGGAGCTTGAATCCGATGCTTCAATGGTATGTTCTTCCTTGTGAAATGATCTTCCTTGGATCACCTTGAGTTGATGAAGATGATAAAGGATGTAGATTTGATCTCCCTTGAAAACCTTGTGAAATCAGCTTCCTTGGATCACCTTGATAGCCTTGCTTGCTTCTGCTCTTCCTTGGAAATTACTTGCTTTGATATGAGCTTGAAACACCTTGGAATGGATGAAGAACTCCAGCCCGAAGCACTGTTAACGGAGGTGCTACAGTACCCGTGAATCACCTCCTCTAGCCTCCCTTGATCTCCCTTATTCCAATTGAAGCATTAGGGTTTCTAACCCCTCATGTGTTAGTTTTATAGACTTTGAATGGTCCTTGGACATCCCCCAGACCAGATGCACAATCCATGGGGGATTGGGTGACTTTGGGGTTAAACAAATACAAGGAATGGGGCTCTTCTCGAAGTGGAAAATAAAGTCAACATTTGTTGGCTCGGGGTTGGCGGTCGACCTGTGGAAGCTGGCGGTAGACCGCTACTGAGAAACCTGCTTACGGATGGTCCTTGGAATTTTCGGTCGACCGCTACTGGGCTGGCGGTCGACCGCCACTGAGAATCGTGCAAACAAGGAGCTGCTGGCAGGGGCGGTCGACCGCCCCTGGGCTGGCGGTCGACCGCCAGCTGGGCAGACTCCGGGTTATGCCGCGTCAGTCCGTTAACCGCTTTAGCTCCGTCGCTTGAGTCCTTTAGCAGTCCGTTCTCATCTGTGGCATCAACCTTGACTGTCTTGAAGGTGTCAACTGAGTCTTTGAGCTTGGGCTCTCTTGGCTATGCTTTTTTATGCATCGACCTTGGCTATGTGACATGCCGAATGAGAAATGTAGACTTTTACTTGTAGAAGAGATTTGCATCCTTGCTTGGGCGCGATTAATGAGCTTTCACTTTTGCCATCGCCACTCTATTTCTTGTCCATTCATTGGCATATCTGTCATGAACAAAACATCACGTATGTCAGTCATATGAGATTGACAAACATCAATGACTTATAGTGTTCAGCCATTATCAAAACCAAGAATATCAAATGACTCAAATGACCACAGGATGATGTCGAATGACCCAAGTGACCACAAGATGACTCAAATGACCACAGGGGCACAACACGAAAATTCATTGATAATGGGAATATCATCTAAGATGATTTCCTTGGATTCGGTGAGGATTACGGAAGCAAGAAAAGCTACACATCCTTGCGAAATTAATTTACAAGCGTGCAGAGATGAAATTATGGCAGGGTGCTTCCTATATTTGATACCAAGGAAAGAAAATCTTGGAAGACCAGGTTTTCGAAAAGAGATAATCCTATTCTAACAATTTATGTAGGCATCATGGTCTACAAGCCAATCTACCCCTAGAATAGCATCGTAGCCCTCCATGTCCAGGCATACAAGGTTTGTTGGAAGATTATGACCTTCTACCCTTACCTCACTATCGGTGTAATAATTTGTGAGTTTTTTTCTGGGACCTAAAGGTGTAGTAATAGCAAGGTCCGAAGGTAAAGGAACTGATGAAATGGGTAATATTTTTGCAAAAGCAGTGGATATAAATGAATGAGAAGCGCCTGTACCAAATAATACGAATGCAGGATGGGAATAGATCTGGATAGTACCTTCCATTAGCCCATCATCCTTGGGCGCTTCATTATCCTCTAAAATGGCATTGAGACGAGCTTGTCGTTTACGTCCACCACCGGACGATTGTTCCTTCATGAGGGAGCAATCCGGCATGCGGTGCTCCCTACTGCCACAATGTAAACAAGCGCCAAGGTGCTTCCAGCATTCTTCATCTGAATGACTGAACTTTTCACAAAATGTACAGACTGCCATGACCTGCTTCTCTTCTTCCTTGACTTTCTTATTTTTGTGGTAGTCACTACCACTCCCGTTCCGGGATCTTTCTTGTTATCACGGGATTTGTAGGGTTCCGTGATGCTAAACTTTTCATTTTTATCACGCCGATCTGACCTTCGACTCGGCTCCTCGCCCTTGCCTTTTAGTTTCTCGACCTTCTCCAAGGTCCTTTCGCATAGATGCGCCCGTTGGACCATCTCCGCGTATGTACGTATATTCTGAGTCCCAAGTTGCTGAATATAATCGGGCCTCAAACTATCCTTAAATCGATTAGCTTTCAATAAATCAGTGCTAATAAAATGAGGAGCATATGGTGCTAGCCTGAAAAACTGAAGTTCATATTCTGCCACTGACATCATACCCTGGCATAGTGAAGCAAACTCCATAGCCTTCCGCTCCTTAACATGCTCGGAAAAGTACTTAGCTCGGAAGAGTGTAAGAAAGCCTTCCCATGTATATGGTGCATCAGCTGGTGGTGCCGGGACAGACTTCCACCATGTACGAGCATCTTTATTTAATTGAAAAGTAGCCAAATGGACCTTCTCCTGATCTACACATTGCATAACTTCAAAAATACGGTTCATCTCATCTATCCAGTTTTCGGCTTCGTCGGGATTAGTGGAACCCAAAAATTGCAGAGGATTTAACCTCCGGAATTTTCGATGTAAGTCACCAGCCATTGCTCCTGCGCTAGCTTGCGCCATTGTTTGTAATGCTTGAGTCAGACCCGCAACAGTTTCTTGCATACCGTTCCAGTCTACGCGATGAGCCATTTCGAGAGTGAAGTACCTAAGAAGAGCAATGAACTTGTTAACTCTAATGGAATGAGTGGGGTTAATCTTAGAAATAATTCTAATGACTATCTCATTCCAGGTTCTACCCAATTCCTCTCGTAGGTTGGGAATTTCTTTCCTAGTTTCATAGGTGTAGGTCCTTAAACCTTAGACTTAACCTATGACATGACTTTTCGCTAGGACTTCTAGTCCTAGTCCTCTGATACCACCTTAACTGTCATGCCCCGAGATTATGCAACGGAAATAATCGGGAACGCGAACAGCCGGCATGGTAAGCCTCGAGCAAGCAATATAATCAGAGCGCAATAACAATCACACAAAGTAATTGCACAACAATTTAATCAAACTTTCACCTTTATTTCATATCATATAATCATAATCCAAATACACGAATATTCGACACTTTTTGATCTAGACTCAATAAAAAGAAAAATTACATGTAACAACTCAATATAGACATACTTTGACATTCTAAGTCTTCACTCGAATCCATATTTCCTTTAATCGCTCTAGGATCCATCCCTCGAGTAATCTGAATCCGTCCCACTGAATTTCCTGAAAAAGATTAGAAAGTAGGGTAATGAGCACAATTGCCCAGTAGGTATCTTCGTATCAACATGATTGGCAAATTTAAGTAATTAGCATCTTAGCTCTAAAGGATAAGATAAATCATGCAAATATGATGAAACATGCGAATAAAGCCAAAATAAAAAGATACGGTCAAGCTTGAGATATGAGAATATGATATGATCAAGTATAGAACAAGAATATAAATTTGGCCTTTCAAGAATGTAACAAAAATGTACTTTTCATAACCATGAAGGTTATGCACTAGAAAGTCGTGTAACAAGCAAGAATGTACTCTTTACTTAGTAACAAGTACTTCGTGAATTTATGTGGATTTCCGTGGATATTTCACTTATTTATAGAGAAAGTACTCCCAGCGCAATGCGACGCCAGTAGCATCATACCCCATGGTTTATATAGTATGTTTCAGACAATCAACCGAGGGGACTAGCATATGGGCACAATCAGTGCTCGAACTGCATCTTCAAGTATAAATCAAGCTACTTCCACATTTATGTCAATAATTTGGCCAAGAACGTACAATTTCAACAATAGTTTCATGATAAGGTAACCAAAAATAAGAATGCTTCTATTGATACTAAGAGATTTCAATAAATACATTTAATAACTAGGTTATGCCATGAAAATAAATCGGCAGCATAACGGTACATTCTTTAACTTTCAAAATTACTTAGATATCTTCGGAATAATATGATAGGTTCTAGATAATCAATTGGACCATCTAGGAATGTAGGAAAATCAACCCTTGAGTCAAAACCCCGGGTTAATCAAATTCAAGATACTAGCGGTCATTTACTGGACCGTCTCTTGTCCCTGGCAGTCTAGTACATGACCGTTAATGACAAGACAGTTCGATATTTTAAAACAGGATATCTGGAGTCTTAGCGATCGAATGCAGTACCATTTAGGATCCGTTAGCGATCAAGTGTAGGCCCGCTAGCAGTCATTGGCGGTCAACTAGAAGGCCGCTAATAATCCAGAATATAAAACATCGGTATCAGTGCCTTCTAGACAATTAGGCTTTAATTGTACAACAGCTCGGCATCCTAGTGGAAATCCTTGGCTCGCGGAGTCTTACGGAGGCCTTGAAACTAGATTTTCTTGTCCATTGGAAGGAATATCCAAGAGAGAGGTCATCATGTCCAAGCTTGTGTTCCTATTGTACAAAAGTCTAACTAATGACAACATACCAAGATATGTGCCATGTACTTAAGAAAATGACACGTAGATAAGAGAGAAAATTGAAATAAAATAGTGATCAAGTTAAATCATGAATCTTTTAAAAACATGTATTTAATTACAAGAGTATATGATTTTTGGGCATAAATTAACATAAGTTAAAATAATACCAATGTACAGGAAACATGAAATCTATTATGATAAACAAGTACATTAATTAAGTATATAAAACTAGTAATTAAATCAGGAATAAGACTTAGTTAACTAGGCTTAACATATAATAATTATGGCAAATCTGCATTAAGTCTCAGGTTAAAATAATGTAAAAATTCAGAAATTGAGAACGGTCAACTGGAAGACCGTCACTTTGCGGTTAGCGGTCTATCGTACGACTGCGATAGTTCTCTGGCAGTCCATAGGAAGATCGTTTCTTCCTGCATAAATCCGAGTTCAAAAGATAACTAAACAAAAATGCTAATTAAGACATATCATGTTTGGAAATCAACATTTTCTAACTTCCATGATCATGATAGAATAATTTAAGGCCAACAATATGCATAGGTTTATGTGATTACAAGAAAAACTCTTATTTTTACTTCATTGGGGCTAGTTCGTGCATGAAGAATATACTAAATGCATAGTCTTAAGTAAAACATGAAATTCACAAAGTACAATGCATGAAAACGAATGAAACAAGAGGGATTTTGTTCCTAACTTTAAATTTAAGCCTTTCATGAGATAACCTACCTTTAACAGTGCTCCTAGACTTCAAATTTATGACTGGAATCAAGCCTTAGTTCTGCACTTTCTTGCTCTAAATCAGCAACTTCACGTCCCTCTATCTTCTGATTCCCTTGACCTATGGACGTGAAATTTTGAGGATAAGTAGAAGATATATAGGGGAACATAAAGTTCTAAAGAACCTCCATCTAATTACCTCATTTTGGGCTCCGAATTCCTTGATCTTCTTGGGTCGGACGCACTAATTCTTGAGTTCTTAATGTAGAAACAACGACTTTGGAAGCTTCTAACTTCACGTAAGCTTGATCTCCTATAACGAAATTTGGAGGGATGTTAGTTCTAAGTATAATGAACAAATTCCTAGAAGAAACATACTTCTTATTCGGTCTCCTTACTTGGGTTCCACGCGAGCCAAAGTAGGGGTCGCGCATGTCAAATCTGGGACCTATTTATAGGTTTTAGCTAGGGTTTTAAGATTAGAACGAACATAGAGTCCCAATTAGACTTTCCATTCGATCTACCATCCCTCTAGACCTATCTAATTAGCTGATAGAGTCGATCCAAGATGATTTGGATGCTAAAAATCTAACATTTTCACATTTTCTTCCTCTCACAGAATCTGCATTCGTTAGCGGTCATTGGACGACCGTTTACAGCCCGTTAGCGGTCTTGCGATAGACCATTTTACGCTGTGAGCGATGAATTTGAAATACTTCCAACTCTTTTGATATTATCCCCAATATTATCCTTTTATTTATATGCCAAGGAGTAGTTATCTCCTTAATTATGTGATTTCACCAATTTTAAGGTTCTAGAACATGGGCCAATGGCACGCCCCGAGCCTTTATTACAGCGAAAGACTAACTCGGGAAGCGCGAACAGCCGGCATGGTAAGCCTCTTGCAAGAAAGAACGATCAGAGCGCGAGACAATCACACACATAAATGCAATTGCATAATCTTTAATCAAACTCCAACTTTACTTCATAAATGATTATTAGTCAAATACAATTATTTTTCCATCATCTTTCACTCTATTAGACTCAAGAAATACGAAATTACATTGACTTGATCTAAACAATGTAGACTTCCTAAGTCTTCGCTCATTCTTTATTCACTCACGGATCCGCTACATGAACCTTCCGAATCCGAACCCGACTCACATCCGTTTCCTGAAAAAGATTAGAAATAGGTAATGAGCACACTTGCCCAGTAGGTATCTTCGCATCAACATGAAGGTATTATTAAAGTAATTAACATTTTAGCTCTAAAGAAGTAAGGTAAAATCATTCGAATGTGAATATCATGCGATTAAACCAAAGTAACACGATAATCATGTAAGATAGAGTGAATAATAATGAACTAGCAAAAATGTAACAAGAACATGATATTTGGCCTTTCATGAACAAGAATGTACCGAGAATGCACTTTCACTTTCACTTTCATAACCATAAAGGTTACGCACGAGAATGTCAATCATGTAGCAATTCACTAGATTTTCACGAGTGCTCATGGTTTTCACTTATTTATAAAGAAAGTACTCCCAGCGCAATGCGACGCTAGTAGCATCATACCCCATGGTTTATAAAATAGTATGTTTCCGGCAATCAACCGTGGGGACTAGCATAGAGCCCTTGGACACAATCAGCGCCCGAACTGCATCTTCACGTATAAATCAAGCTACTTCCATGAGTGTAACAATAAAGTATGGCCAAGAATGTAATATGGTCAATAACTCATGATAACAACAATCAATGAATGAATGCTTCAATTTAGAGTATGAGAGATCAAGAAAAAGATTTAAACAATGTCATGCTCATAGAAATAAATCGACAGCATAACGGTACATTTTTTTCTCTTTCCAATCATTATATTAAGTTCCTTGATCAACATTATAAGTTCTAGACTATCATTAGTCCATCTAGAACCCTTGGAATATCAACCCTTGGGTCAAACCTTGGGTTAAATACTCAAGCAATGTGACGGTCGTTTACTGGGCCGTTACATCATGTAAAGCTCCAATAGTGAGCCGTTACAATGATCCGAGTCCAGAACGATCAAATAGACTCAGAGAAGTGTGACGGTCATTCATCGGGCCGTTACGTTGTGTGACGGTCCATGATTAGGCCGTTACAGTAGTCTGAGACCGGAATCAAGCAATCGAACTCAGATGAATGTGACAGTCTTATATTGGGCCGTTACATTGCCTGGCGATCCAATATAGAGCCGTTACACTACTGATAACTAGAAAACATCGATAGTGTACTCTAATCAATGGGCTTTAAGGGTACAACCAACTCGGCATCCTAGTGGGAATCCCAGGCTCGCGGAGAATTACGGAGGCCTTGAAACAAGATTTCCTAGTCCATTGGAAGGAATATCCAATAGAGATGTCCTCAAGTCCAAGAATAGTGTTCCTATAGTGCAAAGTGTGAACTAATGGACAACATATCGAAATATGTGCCATGTACTTATAGAAAATGACTCTATAGACAGAGAGAGAAAAACGTGTATCAATATGAAAATCATGATAAAACTCCGTCAATACATCATTCAAAAATCATGATTTACAATACAAATTATAGAGTTTTTGGCACACGAAATTAACATAACATAAAATAACATGGAATACCTATCATGAACAATTAGATAACTTAAGAGTCACATAACAGGTTAAAACTTAGCTATCTAGGCTTAATTATAAGTAAACTTTAGTGGTAACCATTCTGTCATGAGCTGACAGAACACAGAGTCTAACGGTCTAATAGGGGTGCGTCACAGTGTCTGTGACGGTCTATCGAGGGGCTGTTACAGTATGTTACGCTCCTGTCTGGGTGCGTTAGAGACAATAGTGAAAATAAAATATAACAGAGTGTGTGACGGTCTATCGTAAGGCCGTTATATCACTGTGATGGTCCTACTATGATCCGTCAAAGAATCTGCTAACAGAAATCTGTATGAGTTACAAGAGATTAACTCACATCATGTCTATAATCAAAATACCATGTATTCTTAGACATGATAACGAAGTATAGGCCAACTACATGCATAGGTATCAGTGAATAGACAAGGTAACATCTCTTAATTTTTCAATTAGGGCTAAGAGATACATGTAATGCATAGAACTATTAAAACATGAAATTGATGATCTACAATGCATGAAATTCAATCAAACCAGAGAGATTTTAGTCCTATCAAGTTGTTTTTGCCGTTCATGAGATGACCTACCTCTTAACTTGGCTTTAAACTTCCAATTTGGGTCTGAAAAGTCAGCCCTAGTTCTCCTCTTCCTATGACTTTTCAGCAACCTCCTTGGGCTCTAACTCCTTGGTTGCTTGGTCTCCTAGCACGAACTTTGGAGAGCTATTAGTCTAATGTATTGTAAAAAAATTCCTCTAAAGAACTTACCAAAGATTATGACTCCTTACCTTGATTCCACGCGAGCAAAAGTAAGGGTCGCATAGTTCAGAACTAGGTCCTATTTATAGAGTTCTAGCTAGGGTTTGAGGATTAGATCGATTCTAGAGTCCTTAATCTGCCAGAATCTAATCCCTAAGAGTCCTTAGTAGTGTTATAAACTCTCCCAAGTCCATCCCTAGTGGATAAGATCTCAAGGTTTTGATCTTTCTACTCGTTCTTTCCTTCACGGAACTAATAGGGTGTAACGGTTGTAGACCCCTGCGTTACAAGCATGTGACGATCTCACGATAGACCGTTACATTCAATGTTTCCAGAGTTCAACATTAATCAAACTCTTTTGCTAATTATCCTATATAATTATTTATATAATTTGTATCTATCCTTATTCTACTAAAACCCGACTTCTAAGAGTCCCTAGTGATTTTACATGTCATTCTAATTAGGTCTCTTATGAATAGGATCATCAAGTTCTAATCTTTTTATACATTCTCTTACTTACGGAACTTGCAGGCTGTGACGGTCTAGGGTATACGCGTCACAATGCTGTGGCGGTCGCCAGATCGACCGTTACATTCGACGCATTCAGAATTTAAATTTTAATAAAACACTTTTATTCATTATCCATCTAATTATCCTATTAAGTGGTGTTTATCCTTTGAAATCCATGAATAGGCTTAATAACCTTCTAGAATATGGGCCAAATTAAATGGGCCTGGTCTTTAAACCTTTTGGGCTCTGTTTAAGTGGATTAGGTTAATTATTTAACACAAATGGGCCTTATAATGACTTATTAATCTAATAACCCATTTATTAATACATTTAGGCCTTTATAAATTTTAAAAAATTATTTATATATTCAAAAATTATTTACATAGATTCTGGGGTCTTACACCCTCCCCCACTTAAGAGAATTTGGTCCCCAAATTCAATATATGGATCTCAGAGAGTGTACTTATTTTAATTCATTAAGAATTAATGTAAGACGAATGTGATACCAACTTAACTGTCACGTCCCGAGCCTTTATTACAGCGGAAGACTAACTCGATAAGTGCGAACAGCCGGCATGGTAAGCCTCTTGCAAGCAAGGATGATCAGAGCGCAAGACAGTCACATACATAAATGCAATTGCACAATATTTACTCAAACTCTAACTTTATTTCATGATAATCAAATTCAATACTCAAATACAATCATTAATTCCACTTATTCTAATATACCAGACTCAAGAAAATAGGAAAATTACACAGACTCAATCTAAACAATTTAGACTTTCTAAGTCTTCGCTCATTCTTTATTCACTCTCGGATCCGCTATTTGAACCTTCCTTGTCTAGAATGGCATTTAATCGACCTTGCTTCCCGCGTCCGTTGTTATCCCTTGAAGATTGTCCGTTGATGAAAGGACATAGGGGCAGGCAATGTTCCCGGCTTCCATATTTGAGACACGCGCCGAGCCGCTTCCAACATTATTCTACCGAGTGCCCAAACTTTTCACAAAATGAGCAAGGTGCCACGACTTGCTCCTTTTCTTCTTTAACTTCCTCGTTCTTTCCGTTTCCATTTCTATTTCTTTTTCCATTCCCATTCCCACTACGGAACCTCTTAATGTGACGATTTTCATCCTCATCTACTTCGTTCACTTCTTGTCTATCATGTTTTCGGCTTGACCTCTCTTCTCGGAGCCTCTCCACTTTCTCCATAGTTCTTTCACATAGATGCCCTCTTTGAACCATCTAGGTATAGGTGCGGATATTCTGAGTTCCAAGTTGTTGGATGAATCCGAGTCTTAAACCATCCATAAATCGGTTGGCCTTCAATAAGTCGGTGCTGATAAGATGTGGTGCGTAAGGTGCTAGCCTTGAAAATTATAGTTCATATTCGGCAACCGTCATCATTCCTTGCCGAAGAGCGGTGAACTCCATAGCCTTTCGTTCCTTTACGTGCTCAGAAAAGTACTTGGCACGGAATAGGGTAAGAAAACCGTCCCATGTATGAGGTGCATTGGCCGGAGGTGCTGGAATAGATTTCCACCATGTACGAGCATCCTTATTAAGTTGAAACGTTGCCAAACGCACCTTCTCCTGATCGGTGCATTGCGTCACATCGAATATTCGATTCATTTCGTCGATCCAATTTTCTGCTTCATCTGGGTTAGAAGATCTAGAGAATCGTGGGGGATTTAAACTTCGGAAATTGCCATGTAGGTTACCCGCGCCAGCGCCTCCACCAGCTTGGGCCACCGTCTGTAGGGCTTGAGTAAGTCCTGCAACAGTTTGCTGCATCTCGTCCCAGTTCACACGATGAGCCATTGAGAATCAAGGTACCTGAGAATCACGGATATTTTTGTTATTTTAGAGTCGGGAAGATTTATCCTAAGATAATTTATATATAACTATCTCATCCCGGGCTCTACCCAATCCTCACGTGGGTGTGGAAGTTTCTTCCTTAGTTCATAGGTAGGGGTCCTTAATCCTTGGACTTATCTTACGACATGATTCTTCTCCCTAAGTCCTGAGACTTACGCTCTGATACCAACATAACTGTCACGCCCCGAGCCTTTATTACAGCGGAAGACTAACTCGGGAAGCGCGAACGGCCGGCATGGTAAGCCTCTTGCAAGCAAGAACGATCAGAGCGCGAGCCAATCACACACATAAATGCAATAATACAATATTTAATCAAACTCCAACTTTACTTCATAAATGATTATTAGCCAAATACAATTATTTTTCCATCATCTTTCACTCTACTAGACTCAAGAAATACGAAATTAAATTGACTCGATCTAAACAATGTAGACTTCCTAAGTCTTCGCTCATTCTTTATTCACTCTCGGATCCGCTACTTGAACCTTCCGAACCCGACTCACTTCCATTTCCTGAAAAAGATTAGAAATAGGTAATGAGCACACTTGCCCAGTAGGTATCTTCGCATCAACATGAAGGTATTATTAAAGTAATTAACATTTTAGCTCTAAAGAAGTAAGGCAAAATCATGTGAATGCGAATATCATGCGATTAAACCAAAGTAACATGATAATCATGTAAGATAGAGTGAACAATAATGAACTAGCAAAAATGTAACAAGAACATGATATTTGGCCTTTCATGAACAAGAATGTAACGAGAATGCACTTTCACTTCCACTTTCATAACCATAAAGGTTACGCACGAGAATGTCAATCATGTAGCAATTCACTAGATTTTCACGAGTGCTCATGGTTTTCACTTATTTATAAAGAAAGTACTCCCAGCGCAATGCGACGCCAGTAGCATCATACCCCATGGTTTATAAAATAGTATGTTTCCGATAATCAACCGTGGGGACTAGCATAGAGCCCTTGGACACAATCAGCACCCGAACTGCATCTTCACGTATAGATCAAGCTACTTCCATGAGTGTAATAATAAAATATGGCCAAGAATGTAATAAGGTCAATAACTCATGATAACAACAATCAATGAATGAATGCTTCAATTTAGAGTATGAGAGATCAAGAAAAAGATTTAAACAATGTCATGCTCACGGAAATAAATCGACAGTATAACGATACATTTTTCTCTCTTTCCAATCATTATATTAAGTTCCTTGATCAACATTATAAGTTCTAGACTATCATTAGTCCATCTAGAACTCTTGGAATATCAACCCTTGGGTCAAACCTTGGTGGGCCGTTACATCATGTGACGATCGTTTACTAGGCCGTTACATCATGTAAAGCTCCAGTAGTGGGCCGTTACATTGATCCGAGTCCAGAACGATCAAATAGACTCAGAGAAGTGTGACGGTCATTCATTGGGCCGTTACGTTGTGTGACGGTCCATGATTAGGCCGTTACAGTAGTCTGAGACCGGAATCAAGCATTCGAACTCAGATGAATGTGACGGTCTTATATTGGGCCGTTACATTGCCTGACGGTCCAATATAGAGCCGTTACACTACTGATAACCAGAAAACATCGATGGTGTACTCTAATCAATGGGCTTTAAGGGTACAACCAACTCGGCGTCCTAGTGGGAATCCCAAGCTCGCGGAGAATTACGGAGGCCTTGAAACAAGATTTCCTTGTCCATTGGAAGGAATATCTAATAGAGAGGTCCTCAAGTCCAAGAATAGTGTTCCTATAGTGCAAAGTGTGAACTAATGGACAACATATCAAAATATGTGCCATGTACTTATAGAAAATGACTCTATAGACAGAGAGAGAAAAACGTGTATCAATATGGAAATCATGATAAAACTCTGTCAATACATCATTCAAAAATCATGATTTACAATACAAATTATAGAGTTTTTGGCACACGAAATTAACATAACTTAAAATAACATGCAATACCTATCATGAACAATTAGATAACTTAAGAGTCACATAACAGGTTAAAACTTAGCTATCTAGGGTTAATTATAAGTAAACTTTATTGGTAACTATTCTGTCATGAGCTGACAAAACATAGAGTCTAACGTTCTAACAGGGGTGCGTCACCGTGTCTGTGACAGTCTATCGAGGGGCCGTTACAGTATGTAACGCTCCTGTCTAGGTGCGTTAGAGATAATAGTGAAAATAAAATATACCAGAGTGTGTGACGGTCTATCGTAAGGCCGTTATATCACTGTGACGGTCCTACTATGATCCGTCAAAGAATCTGCTAACAGAAATCAGTATGAGTTACAAGAGATTAACTCACATCATGTCTATAATCAAAATACCATGTATTCTTAGACATGATAACGAAGTATAGGCCAACTACATGCATAGGTATCAGTGAATAGACAAGGTAACATCTTTTAATTTTCCAATTAGGGCTAAGAGATACATGTAATGCATAGAACTATTAAAACATGAAATTGATGATCTACAATGCATGAAATTCAATCAAACCAGAAGGCTTTTTGTCCTATCAAGTTGTTTTTACCGTTCATGAGATGACCTACCTCTTAACTTCGCTTTAAACTTCCAATTTGGGTCTGAAAAGTCGGCCCTAGTTCTCCTCTTCCAGTGACTTTTCAGCAACCTCCTTGGGCTTTAACTCCTTGGTTGCTTGGTCTCCTAGCACGAAATTTGGAGAGCTATTAGTATAATGTATTGTAAATATATTCCTCTAAAGAACTTACCCAAGATTATGACTCCTTACCTTGATTCCACGCGAGCAAAAGTAAGGGTCGCACAGTTTAGAACTTGGTCTTATTTATAGAGTTCTAGCTAGGGTTTAAGGATTAGATCGATTCTAGAGTCCTTAATCTGCCAGAATCTAATCCCTAAGAGTCCTTAGTAGTGTTATGAACTCTCCCAAGTCGATCCCTAGTGGCTAAGATCTCAAGGTTCTGATCTTTCTACTCGTTCTTTCCTTCACGGAACTAACAGGGTGTAACAGTTGTAGACCCCTGCGTTACAAGCATGTGACGGTCTCACGATAGACTGTTACATTCAATGTTCCCAGAGTTCAACATTAATCAAACTCTTTTGCTAATTATCCTATATAATTATTTATATAATTTGTATGTATCCTTATTCTGCTAAAACCTGACTTCTAAGAGTCCCTAGTGATTTTACATGTCATTCTAATTAGGTCTCTTATGAATAGGATCATCAAGTTCTAATCTTTTTATACATTCTCTTACTTACGGAACTTGCAGGCTGTGACGGTCTAGGGTATACGCGTCGCAATGCTGTTGCGGTCGCCAAATCGACCGTTACATTCGACGCATTTAGAATTTAAATTTTAATAAAACACTTTTATTCATTCTCTATCTAATTATCCTATTAAGTGGTGTTTATCCTTTGAAATCCATGAATAGGCTTAATAACCTTCTAGAATATGGGCCAAATTAAATGGGCCTAGTTTTTAAACCTTTTGGGCTCTGTTTAAGTGGATTAGGTTAATTATTTAACACAAATGGGCTTTATAATGACTTATTAATCTCATAACCCATTTATTAATACATTTAGGCCTTTCTAAATTTTAGAAAATTATTTATAAATTCAAAAATTATTTACATAGATTCTGGGGTCTTACAGCCAAGGTCCAAAATAATCTTTTTGGGCCTATTGGTTTTATTATATGGGCCTAATCCACTTGGATTAGTGTAGGGCCTAAATAATTAGATTTAATTCATTATAATTCAAATAACAGCCTATTAAAAACTTAATAATTATATTTTACTTCCAAAAAATTCTTAGAAAATTCTCGGGCGTTACAGGTTTTGAGGGTACAACCTGTCTTGCGTCCTAGTGGGAATCCCAAGCTCGCGGGGTCTTACGGAGGCCTTGAAACAAGAATACCTAGTCCGGCAAAAGGAGTATCCGATGGAGAGGCATTCATTATTCGAGAAATTAGGCTAATAAATCAGGTGAAAAACAAGTGTGATCGGTCCAGTCACTTCCACCGGAGTGGTATGACCTTAAAACAACTCTGGACTATGAATAACAAGCATGAAGATTCAACTTAACCCATTAATGGAGCATAAATTACCTTTTTCTCAAATATTTCTAAAAGTGTGAATGATGGTCATAGATAGAGCAGTTATAAAGAAAAGAGTTACACTTAGTTCATACATTCCGTAAGCCCTAGCTTTAGTGTGTTACCCCATGTAATTAACCTGATGAACAAGTGTGCTATCATGTCAAAACTTGCCGGAACACATGAATACGTGTCACTGAAACAGGGTGGAAAATGGTCATTTAACAGACCGCCTAAAGATATAAGCGGTCGAGAAGAAGACCGCTTAAGCACTTGAAAAACCCCCCTTTTACATTAAATTTATGCCGTCCAGAAACGATCTATCATGGGGCCGCTTGACCAGGAACAACGGTCTATCGTGCGACCGCTTATGGCCTGGCGGTTCCTGGAAGGACCGTCTCTGCCAACCCGAGCCCCAAATCGTGAAGAACATGACACCGGTCCAATGACAGCAAGATTAAAACATGGATATGGCACAAAACATAGGATATTTACTATCAAAATATAGGTAACTTAAAAACGCACAACGAGGCATGGTCAACTCCATGATTTGAATATGATTAACCCATATAAATTGAGTAGAAAAGAAGAAGGTAAGAAACCCCAACCATATGCTCTTCATGAAATATGAAATATGAAATATGCGTGATATATATATCAAAATTTTGGCGAAATAGGTTCAAAAGAAAGCTAAGGACGAGATCTACCGTTCATGTTATTTAATTAGATTGGGCTTGAGAGAAATATACCTTAATCGAGGAAGAGAAGGGAAGACGCGCTCGCCGGAACCCTAAAATGCGCTGCCACCAAACACCCAAATTCTCCCTGGTTCGTCCACGATAGCCCGCGCCACCAGTTGGATCGTCAAATAGGTTTTATAGGTCGCCAAAGCCCTCTATTTAAAGTGTTCAAGGAGGCTAGTAGAGATCAAATTGGACTCAAGAGTCCCAGGAAACAAAACCGGCGAAAACTTCAACTCTTGACAGATTCCACGCCGCCGCCGCCCCTTTGAAGGGTCTAGAGTCCAGGGTTTCGAAGGCAGTATGGGTTACTAGGGTAAACCTATCGGTTGGGCCTGGATTGGGCTCAATCGGTCGAGAATTGGGTAAGAATTTGATCAATCTAGATTATCCCAATAAAAGTGAAGAATTTCAGCTAAAATTCCTTAATTCGGCCTAATACCATTTTCATTAGAGTCTGGCCTAGTTATCATTATTGCTAATCATCTTGTTCTCTTGATGAAGATAATTTTTCCATAATTTTATAAATTACCTTAAATTCGACCTAATCGAAAAAAATCAATAAAAATAGTCATTATGCTATTTAATTAGTAAAAAAAATATTCCGAGTGCTACACCCCTTCCTCACATAGATGTTCTGATTGATAATACGGCAAGGTTTGAGACTCTCTCTTTTATGGATGGCTTCTTTGGTTATAATCAGATTCGCTTGGCTGAAAAGTATTAAGAGAAGACTTCTTTCATTACACCTTGGGGTACCTATTGCTATGAGGTCATGCCGTTCGGACTCAAGAACGTCGGAGCCACCTACCAAAGGGCTATAATGGCAATTTTTCATGATACGATCCACATTTATGTCGAGGTGTACGTTGATGATTTGGTAGTGAAATCAAGAACCAGGATTGAACATCCTGGGATTTTGCCAAGGTCTTGCAAAGAGCACGAGAGTATCAATTAAAAATGAATCCCAAGAAGTGTGTGTTTGGTGTTTCGTCAGGGAAATTGCTTGGGTTCATCGTTAGCAAAAGGGGTATCGAGATTGATGCCAACAAGGTGAGGGCAATAAGAGATATGCCTCCTCCCAGGAATTTGAAGGAAGTTCGAGGATTAATCGGGAGGTTGTAATTTATTCGCCGATTTGTCTCCCAGCACTCACAAAGGTGTAGGCCGTTCTACTAGCTTACCAAGCCGGGAGTCAAGTTTCATTGGGATGACAAGTGTCAGGCGGCTTTTGATGGATTGAAGGACTATCTAGCTAATCCTCTTGTCCTGAGGCCGCCAATTCCAGACAAACCACTTGTTCTTTATATTTCTGTCCTGGATGACTCAGTAGGTGTTGTCCTTGCCCAAGGTTATGAAGAAGGTAAAGAGAGGGCAGCCTACTACTTGTCTAAGCTTCTCAACCCCTGTGAGCAGAAGTATACGGCTAGGGAGAAAACTTGTGTTGCTCTTGTCTGGGTAGTTCAGAAATTGAAGTATTATTTCTTAGCTCATGACGTCCATCTCATTGCTCGCATAAATCCCATCAAATTTCTTCTCTAAAAATCTGTTCTCCCCGATAGATTAGCACGGTGGCAAAGCTTCCTTTCTCAATTCGACATCATTTACATTCACTAAAAAGCAATTAAAGGCTATGCCATAGTAGAACATCTTACTCATCACCCTCTCCCTAGATTCGTTCCTATTAGCTCAGAGTTTCCAGATGAGGAACTAATGTCCGTCAATCCGCCAGATTTGATGTGGACACTACATTTTGATGGAGCTCTGAATTCGCAAGGTAGGGGTATTGGCATTGTTATCCTATCATCTGAGGGAGTCACCATTACACAAGCCTTTAAGCTTGCATTTCCTGTTACAAGCAATATAGCAGAATACGAGGCACTTCTGGCCGGACTTGAGGCCACCTATCTATATGGTGGACATGACACGACCAATGGGATGGCAGGCACTAGACCGATGCACCTTGGACCTATACTTGCAAGTAAGCAACTTTGAGCGGTGAACCCACTCTAGCGGACTCACCCGCGTAACGCACACACGTGTCCGTGGGCAACTCGGTGATGATGGAGAGGGTCCGGGGTGGGACCTTGACGCTCCGGGGGATTTGGCTAGCTTGAGGCTGAACCCCTAAGGGTCCGGGATGCCCAACCTCGTGGGTGGCCAGCACGCCAAGTGCGTAGGTTGTAGGGTGTGCTCTCTCACAACTAGCTCCGCGGTGGTCACTCAAATTGATCGATTTTGGATCAGGCACTCACTCACCATCCGACGTAGCTAAAAGCAATACTAAATAAGCAAAGAAAACTAGTAAAGGAATATGACCATGTGCTCACCTGATTGGCGTGAAGATGCCGATCCCGGCCGGAAACAATGGCAAGTGGGGAGGCGTGGGTACGCACCCGCACGCCACGTCGGTGTCTCTTCGATCGGTGAGCTACTGTTACAATCACTACACCTCACACAGAAGGGTGATCGTGGGGTGGGGATTTTAATTATTACAACAAAAACTACCTCCACGGAGGGAGGGGCCTTCAGCAGGCCAAGCGAGGGGCAGGGAGTTGACAAGACCCGAATCTGTCCGCGCAGGCCCTATTGGGACAGCAAGTTGAAGAAATGGCCACCACAGCCTCTCCTGAGCTCTGATGGGTGCGTAACTTGAGCTGACGTGGTCATGGACAAGGTGGGAGCCTGCTGTCAGGAGCGTCGGTCGATCAGAGGTCGGGCTGAGCTGTGGCGAGACCGAATCCGTGAACTGGTCAGCTCTGTATTGACAGGGTCTGTCGGACAGGGAGTCGATGTGGGAGCGGTCACGATCTCCACCGGTCGCTGATGATGGCGGGGCTGATGTAGGAACATCTGGGACCGGTCCAGGAACACGCAAGTGGAGTTGTAGGCCGATCGGAGCCCAGGTGTGGCCGTGATAGTCCTTGGATCAGGACCCCGCCTACGCTGCCAGTCTAGACCAGAATCGGAACTGCCTGAAGAGAACACTGCCACGAACTCCTCCGTGCTCTGATGAAGTTAGGACCAGTGCCGACACGTTCATGGATGATCCCTCTTCAAGCACGGACCAACGAGGCTTCCAGATGTGGACGGAGTAGGTCTCGGGAAGCAGAAGCGTAACAGAGTATCCGACCTGGCCTGGCAGGGGTGACTCGCGCAAGCTGACAAGGAAGGCCGGAATGTGGTGCTCCGATACTCAAACGGCTATCTTCTTTCTGGGGCTTGCAGGGGACTTGCAGATGACAACCTCCTCTGAAAGCCACGTCAGGATCTTCACAGGAGAAGTTGTGGTCAGGTCTGCACTCAGGCTCAGATCTATAACTGGATGCTGGATGTGCAGTCTGGCAAGAACTGCTCCTCCGAACAGCACAAATGTCGGATGGTGGCGGGACCACCTCGCCTGCAAATCTACTTGGACGAGCTTTCCACCAATATAAGATATGTAGCCTGAAGCATCGGGATGATGTCGTGGCTCACTCTGCAACTAGGTGCTCCTTTGCTGCCCGTGAAGTGGAGTAAGCTGGGTGGGGGTAGGTAATGATAAGGGTGGGGAGGGGCGAAGGTACAACTAGGGGGTGAGGGGCTAATGGCTGTAGAAGGTGGAGGGGGATGTCGGGGGGGTTGATGGGTGGCTGAGGGGTGCAAGAGAGGGTGAAGCTGGGGCTGGGAGTGAATTGGAGATGTGTCTAGGTGGTGGGGTGCAGTCTGCTCACAAGTGTATGGGAGGGGAAGTGAGCTGGTCGACCAGCCAAGGGGAGGGGGTGAGGAGTGTGACCAAGGCAGGGGGAAAGGGGAAGGGGAGAGGGTGGGAGAGGTTCCCTAGGGGTGGCGGAGTGATGGCTGAGCATGGGGAAGAGGGAGGGGTGCTTTGGGGGATGAAAGGGTTCTTGGGGAAGAGGAAGGGTTGCTTGGGAGAATGAGGAGTTGTCTAGGCAGAGGGGATTCTCCCTTGGAGTTGGGGTGAATTGATGGGGATGTATGAGGAAGGGGGAGAGGTTAATGAGGAGTGAATGGAGAGAGAGAGTGTGTGTTTGAATTTTTGGAGGGAGTGGAGAGGAGAGAGAGTGGGGTTCTGATGCACTAGGTAAGTGTGTCGTTTAAAATATGTCGTGCCACATACAATTTCAAAATTTATAACCGCACTCACTCACTTAAATAGCTTTAAAAAATCAAGTAAAGTGATGAGAATACGGGCCGATCCCACGAGGAAGAAATATTTTCAATTGAGCACTAGTTGGAAAACACTTATATTTGAGAAAATCCGTGTTTGAGTGAGCTTAAACAAAAAGTAAGTAAAGATGCATGGATTTGAAATAAATCTAACAAAAGAATTTGAGAGGGATTAAGAAGAGAAATTTGGAAGAGATAGAGAGAGAAAACAAGAGCACAATTTACCAAAATGAAATTTTATTACTATGAAAATGAAAGTTACAATTCCATGAAAATCAAAATTACAACTTGTAAATGAACAAAGGAAAATAAGGAAGAAATGTAGCCGGGATTGGATCGAAGTTCGCCGCCGTCCATGCCGTGCATAGCCTTTGAGTCCGCCCCGCCTTGGAAATGAATGCCGCCTTGAGGACAACGAGGGAGAATCTCTACCAATGGGAGGTGTGGAAGAATGTAGATGGGAGGTGGAAAGGAGAGAGGGGATTTAAAACAAATGCATGTGTGCAATTAAAATAAAGAGGATGGGGGTGGTTGAGAAGAAATAGGGTAAAAATAGAGTGATAGAAAAAGTGAGTTAGCTTGAAATAGGAGGGGAATTAAGAAAGGTGGTAGAAGAGAAAGTTGGAGAGCATAAAAAATGAAAGAACTTTGATGAAGACGTCAAGAGAAGAAAATGTGAAGAAACTGGTGAAAACAAGGGGGGATTCGACTGTAAAAATGGGAATGAATAGTAAAACAAATGAAGAATAGGGGGTTGGAAAATCGAGAATCGAGAATAACTTAAAAATGGGGAAGAATTAGGAGGAGATAAAGAAGAAGAAATTGAAGAACATTTGAAAATGAACAACTTTGATGAAGAACATAATTTGAAATGATGAACATAAATGCATGTAAAAGCTAGGCAAGATGACTATTGGAACAAAAAGAAATGCACTTTTGACAGAGAGATAGAGAAACAGACAGACGAGGGAGGTGCAGACTGAAAAGGTTCATGGGGAAAAAAATGTGAAAAGAGGGGCCTCGGTTCCTCTTTTATAGACTTTGAGGGCCCGTAAATGCCCATTGATCGAGTGAGCACATCAAGGAGACGTTAAAGAGGTTTAACGGCGTCGGTTACGCATCTGAATTAACAATTGGTGCACTGGTCATTTATTTGAATCCACGACTATGCAGATTGGCGCCACTTTCTTATTTCCTTATTTTATTTCCTACCTCGATCCATGTGCCAGGTAGGGGCACCAGGGGTACTAGGCGCCCTTTTTCAATTGGTTTCCCGCCATTTTTGCTCTCGTATGCAGCTCTGACAGTTCTTGTGAATAGGTGCCCAAGGACATGTGTTGGGTTCTGTGCGCCCCCTCGTTGTCTTTGACAATAGTTTTGATGATTCCAATATATTGTGTGTTTTATGTTCAATGGCATCTTGATGATAAACAAGCTAACATGATGGTATCTTGGTTTGTAGGTTGATATTTCATTGTCCTTCACGATCACAATCCTAAGGCTGCCTCATGCGTGCTATGCTTGAGACCTTGTACAAACATGTGAAACTTTGTGTTTTGATAATCTGTTCATGGGGTTTTTGATGAACTCACATAAATGTTTGACATTGTGTGTGTTATGTTGTGAAGGTTCAGTTTGTTCTAGACTGAACTTGTAATCCATATGGATCCTCATGATATGATCTTTCATGCTATCTTAAATGGTCTGCTGAGATTAGTGTTCTTGCCTTGATGCCCATACTAGTGTGGAATGATTGAGTAATTTGTAGCTATGAAATTTGTTGCATGGCATTGTGTAAATGCATTGCCATTTCATTTCAGCTTTTGTGCAATGATCATCATCTTCCTTGGGCTCATGTAAAATCATGTCTCAATGTTATATGCAGCTTTAGATGCTTAAGGTGATCTTCCTTCAAACTTCTTTTCTAACTGGTGAGGTGTCGACCCCTGGGGTCGACCCTCCCTTGGCCATGGGCTGTCTGTACAGCAGACGGTCCAGCCTGTCAAGAGTGTGGACACTAAGTGTTGACACTTCCACTGGTGATGTCTCACGTATGATATTTGTTTGTGTTTGGTCATGATGAAATACTCATATTTGCCTTTCTTATATTGCTTGGTGGATGGTAAAACGATCTAACCTTCCATTTGTGAAAGATGGTTTCTTAATGTAGAAATGTGTTTAAACTTGTATTCATGAATGACTTTCAATGAGGAAGCATATCATTTACACGTGTTGAAACAAGCTCTGATTTGACTCTCTATACCTGCATGTGGACAATGTGCTAAGGGAGTTTTTATTGTCTCCCTGGGATGGGTCGACCCACGATTTTTTGAGCACTGCTTTCTATTTTGGACTGATCCTGAATGTCCTGAACTATATTGTTTTTATCTGCCTTGGACTAAAATTTAATATTGCTAAATTGGATTTCATTACGGTGAACTTTCAATGTTAGGACTGAACTGGAAATTGTGAGACTGGACGATGAATTCAGAAGTCGCTTGCACTTAGTGTGTAACATGACTAAATTCAGTTTTGACTTTAGGTTTTAGATTAAATAAATGATTTGAATTGCAAATGGCTATTCATGTATGTTGACTGTGCAGATTCTACTCATATTGAGTTGGACTGAATTTGCAAATTCATGTGTGAATTGATAGGATATCAAAGTGGTTAAGGTTGAAGGAGTTATGCAAATGTCATAAGGGAAGTTAATCATTCTTGTCGATTGCATTGACCGAAAACTAAATCTGTGTTTTATACAAAGTGCATGTTCAAATGTTCTCAACTAATTGGGTGGATGGTATGTTTCTACACTTGCATTTTGTCCTTTTTGTTTCAATGGATCTTGATGAGCTTTTGTGTGTTGAAATCCATGATCAAATAACTGTCAATGAATCTCACATGAATGAAGGTAAACTACTCAAGAATGCTCATACAAACATGAAATGGTCATGTACTCATGCTTTGTGTTCAGGCTATATTTTCTGAGTGATATGGAGTTGATATTGGAGCTTTTCATGCATATGAATCAGAGAATGGTAAGAACTCATGGATATTTGAACTTCAATGTGAATGGATTGAATTTGTGTTGAAATTAGGCGTGGATATGAGTGTCCATGTCATATGTGCTCAAGTGATTGAAACTTGTGCTTTGAATGATTGTAGTGTGGTATTTCAATGTGTGTTAATGAACTTTTCCACTGTCAGGAAAAGTGTCGACCCATGGGGTCGACACTTTATATTGGGTTATGCTGTTTTAACTAAAACAGAACCCCCGGTAAAAAAGGTCGACCCCATGGGTCGACATTTCTTACCCTGGGACCTGATTTTGACTCAGGACAGAACCTCGTGAAAAAAAGGTCGACCCCACGAGTCGACACTTTTGACTAGGTTCTAGATTTTTTATTTTTGGCAGAACTCATTGATACGAGTGTTGACCCTAGAGATCAACACTTTGTCTGCTACGTCCGGATCGGGTTTCTGGGTTTGGTTTCAAACCATGGGTTTAAAGGTCCGATTGGGGTGGTATATTGCCCTAATGTCCTTAGGGTTATACCCTACCATTAAGAGTGCATTTGAGAGAGTTTTAGCATGGGCTTTGTGGTCTTTTGTTCACCCATTCGATGCCCTATATGTATGTTACGATTTCCATCGGATGAAACATCCCCTTGGGCTGATATTGTTCTACTCTTGCAGGAACGGTGGAGAGGGCATCACACACTTGTGGAGGAGGAAGAAGAGGCTGCTTTGGATCGCGTTCAAGAGCCTGAGCTCAGGTCTGGTGGCGGCTACGGCTGTTCTCCACCATCTGCAACCTAGGCGCTCAGATCTACAAGGGACGGCTGCTTCTACTCTTTGGTTTATCCTTTCTAAGTGCACCCTTCCATTCTATCCTTGAGTTGCATTGAAGAATCTAAAGGGGGATCTCTTGCTCCTTCATTTCCATATTATGTCTTAGCATATATATATATGGGGTACGATTTCTATCAGATGAAATAATCATTAAGCTTATGATCTTCATTCGTGCTTGCAGTAAAAGAGGTAAAATGTAGAGGAGGGTGCCGCCCCACCTGTAGGAGGAAGAAGAAGAAGTGGAGGACGCCAAGACCAAGCCACATCGGTCGATTTGATGCACCTTCGACCAAAGCAGTTGAAGACAAGTTCTCCTTGGGCGTCTCCTACGAACGTAGAAGCTTCCACTCCCCGGATAGATCGTTCGGCGCATCCCATTATGTTTTTGGACGTGATTTCACTGAAGATTTGAGGGGGATTTTTCTTCTCTCATCTCTATTTGTTCATTTCAGCATACATATCTGTTTGAGGGTTTATTGTATATCTTTCCTTTTCATTAAACCAAGAATACTTGTGTGTGGGCGGAGTTGTATCTCCGCGTGTGTGGGTTTATTATGGGGAAACACTCCCCATGTGGTGTTGTGTGTGCACGGAGCTGCGACTCCGTGTGGTTGTCGTGTCCGGGGTACATTCCTCGAACGTGTGCGTAAGTGCTGCAGTGGCAGCGTGTTAGGGCTTGTCCCCGTGTGGTTATTGCTGCGGAAGCGGCGTGTGTGTGGTTGGGGTTCGTCCCCGTTGTTGCTACGAAAGTAGCGTGTAGTGAAGCCTCGCCGGGTTGGGTAAGGGGTGGACGTAGGGAGTCCGTCGTGGTCCCAAACCACCTAAAAATCTTGTGTCTCATGTGATTGACTGTGAGATTGACCATTTCCTTTATCTTCCTTCACAGGTCCATCAATTAGATTTTTAATTCACTGCATCATTGCACATTGCTACCTCCGTTATCTGTGTTGAGCATAATTTCCCTGATTAGTTGCATTAACTATTCGAGAGAGATCGGAAAGCTTGAGAGAATATCTTTAATCTCACTTGACTTTTAGTTAATCAACATAGTTACTTTTATATATGTTGCAATCAATTAAGAAAGTTTTTAAAATCCGTCATCTCGATAAGGGGACAATTCAACCCCCCTTCTTGTTCGCCATCTCTCTGGGCCAACAATTGGTATCAGAGCCTCGTGTCTGATTTTTTTAATGGACCTCACGGTCTAGGAGTAAAGATAATTTTCATGATGGCTAGCTTGAATTCTATTCCTGTTTACCATGGTTTTGATTATGCTTCTTGGATAGGAAAGTTTTGTGTTTGAATTTGTGGTTTTGATCCGAAACTCATTAAATTAATCTCTCATGGTCGACATGTCTTACCCAAAAATGAATTAAGGTGGACTGATGAACATAGGAAGATGAATTCGGATAATCTATTTGCCTTGAATGCTCTTATGGCTGCCTTGGACACTAATCAATTTCCATTTATTTTATCTTGTAGGACAGCCAAAGAAATTTGGGATGGGCTGAGCGAAGCTCAAAAAGAAAGCTCCAACGACAGTGATTGTCTAGTGGCAAACAAAGAAAATGAATGCCAAAGTGAGGAAACCTCCAAGGTAAATCCTGACTCAGATTCTAAAGACGATGATGAGTTGAGCTATGATGAATTGTTAAATGCCTACGATGAACTGTTTGATAGATATAAGGTATTAAAATCTGACAACAAAAGGTTGAAAAAGAAACATGACAACTCTTCATGTGGGAATTGTATTGAGCTCGAAAAACTTGTTGAATCTCACATGTTTGTTGATGAAGAACTCAAAGAAATGATTGAAAATCTGAAATCTGAAAACAAATCTTTAAAGGCTGAAATTTTGGAACTTCAACAAATAAAAGAAGACAATGAAAAGCTAAAAATGTTGAATTCCGCTATATCTGAAAAACTGTTTCTTTTTGAAAAAGGAAAAGTTACTTTGAATGTTGACAAATCTGAAAAGTTGAAAGAACTGAGAAAGGAAATAGAAAGCTTCAGAAATTTGAATGACAAATTTGAAAACAATGAAACAATGGGTAGAATGGTTGGTGAAAATGTGAGTTTTCAAATGAAAGAACTTGAACACACTTCTATGAACAAAAATTTATTTGAAAAACTCCAAAATGAAAATAGTGCGTTGTTGACTCAAATTTCATTGCTTGAAAGCAAATTGAAAAGTCTTGAAAATTTTGAGAAAGGAAAATGTGTAATCACTAGTGATTGTGACAACTTGATAACTCTTGAACAAGAAATTGAAAGTCACAAAATTGTTAATTTCCCGTTAAATGAAAAAATTGCTTCATGTGAACAAGAGGT
The DNA here is from genome assembly GCA_022559845.1 of Amorphophallus konjac. Classification (NCBI taxonomy): domain Eukaryota; kingdom Viridiplantae; phylum Streptophyta; class Magnoliopsida; order Alismatales; family Araceae; genus Amorphophallus; species Amorphophallus konjac. The sequence goes on along the minus strand of CM040118.1, from coordinate 239,100,860 downwards.
TGCTAACTCGCACTTGTAAATTTTGAATCTACAAAATGAAATCGATATTTTAAATGAATCTTTGCATTCGTGTGATAAACTAATTGAAAAGCACAAAGATGTTGTTGAATGCTCTTGTGTGCGTGAAAAAATTTCATTTGTTAAACATGATCATGCAACAAATAAAAGAAAAAATGTTTCATGCTATTACTGTGGTAAATTTGGTCATGACATGTATGACTACTTTTTGAATGAATTTGATGACAATGAAGCATTGAAGTTACAAATGAAAACTGTTGATAAGTCTGAAATTCATGAAAAATCTATGAAGAAAAACTTCAATGTTCATTACTACTATTGTGGTTTGCATGGCCACATAATGAAAAATTGTTTCATAAAGAAAAATGAAGATGAATCCTTTGCCAAAAAGAACTTCTCATGTCATTACTGTGGTAGTTTTGGACATATGATGAATGATTGTCATGTAATGAAAAATGATGACAATTAGTTTCTGAAAGGAAATTCTTCTAACTATTTTTCTTGTGGCCTGAATGGACACTCAATGAATAATTGTTCCATGATGAGGGCCGATGATGAATGATATGAGAGGAGAAACAAAAGGCAAACATTTGGTTATGTTAGAACTAACCCCTCGGGACCCAAGATGGCTTAGGTACCCAAAAATCTAAAATGAGAATCTATTTTGCAGGGACGCCTTGAGGCCGAGGAATGTCTATAAATGTGGACTCTCAAGGCAAGAAACAAAATTGGTTTGTTTTGAAACTCATTTTGATAAAGTTCATCTTGAAAAATCTGCAAAGGTAAAAGTTGAATTTGGAGTTAGCATTTAAACAATTGTATTTCTGTTTTGCTAATTTTGACAAGTTCAAAAGTGATGAGATTTGGAGATTAAATGATAAAATACTTGAGTCAGCTTTGCACTATCTCGGTTTCACATCTTGTGAATAAATTTAGTTCTTGAATGCTTAACCTTGGACATATATGGCTCTTAATACACACCTTCTCTTTTGCTTCGCAAATAAAAATTTAGCCTTCAACGCTTTACACTGTGCATAGTCTTTCATACTCTTACTTACTTTTTGCAAATAACAACTCACATGTGCATACATAGAACGCATACTTAGTTGCATGATATTTACTGTACATATCATACACACATTTACATACTTGTGAATATGAATAATTTTTCAATCATCTTTTCAATTTATATGCATACACTTGCATATCATTGCATACTTCTGTGCGTGAATGCCATGATTACCCGGTATATCAAATGATGATTGTGGAAGGTTGGATTATGTCCAACTGGAAACTTTCTTCACGCGTGATGGTGGTCTTCGGACCTACGTTCTCTGCCACGTACCAGAAATCAACTTGCTTGAAAATTTCAGTTCAGTGCTTGTTTAAATGTATATAATATACAACCACTTTTTGACTCCTTATATGACTCATTCCTTGCTAAATGAAATTATATTGATTTAGGCATGTTTGTTACATGGCATATATTAAGGGGGAGATTTTTTTTTTATAACCGTGCATACATTTAGGGGGAGACATTACTGTGATTAGGCTAATTCATCTTTTACATTCAATACAACCACCCACACAAAATGCACCTTTTTGAGATAATGATTCAATATAATAAGGATTACTATTTTCTACTCTACACTTTTGAGGACAGTTGATTCTATACATGTAAATCACATATCTCGTGAGGTAATGGCTGTTTACCCCTCCAAAAAGTCGTATAAGTGGAATGTGGATCCGAGTAGCCGGGAATCCCCCCTGAAATAAAGGAAGAAACTCACGTCGAAAGGAGAAACTAATCCATATGAAAATAAGTGTGATTTGCCACCAAGTAGCCGGGAAGTGCCTCTGAGACAAAGGGTACAACTCGCGTCGAAAAGTGTCTCATCCACATCATAAAAAGTGACGAAACTGAGTAACCGGGAATTGCCCCTGAAACAAAGTGCATGACTCGTGTCAAAAGGTTAGTCACACCATTTTTAGTAATTAAAAATTGGGGTCATACATAGATACCAATACTCGAGCATTGTGCATGAAAGTGTATGGATGAGAAGTTCTTTTCAGTGTTCTTTAGAAAATCTGATTTTCCATATTGACTTGAACTTCATTGCTCAATCTTCACATATGCACCTTGGGTTTGATTGTTTGAATGTCCTTTATGAATCAGTCATCTTTCATGGTTAATGTAGTACTTTATTTATGTAAGCACGACCTTCTTAGTATTGTACATGCACATCATGTTCTATAATCGATTGCATTATCTTTACACCCGTCCCGAAGGAGCTTGCATGAGTCTATACTTAACTATGCATACTTGAGTGTCTAAATGATTAATCCGTCTGTTCATATCATATTCCATTCCATAGTTTGCATCTATAGGTTATACTTATATATAACAGGTTAAATAACCCATTGTCAGTTGGTTTTTGTTCTTGACAATTGGGGAAGAATAACGTGCTTTTTAGCACAATGCACTTTGTGCATACTTAGTTTTCAGATTTTGCATATAGTTTCTTTATACTACTTGTGCATATTTAGTTATACATATATCAAAAATCACAAAAATTGAGCATTTGCACTTATCTCACACATCTGCTGATTGTACATCAAATTCCAAACTGTTGCTTGCTTCTTAGTTTATACACCTTCCCTTCATGGGAGGTTAATTGCTGGGTTCATGTGCGCATGTCTCATTCATGTTTGGAATCTTCACTGTTGCCTCTTGTCCCCCATTTTTTTGATAATGCCAAAGGGGGAGAGATGTTTGAATTTGAATAGTCACAATATATTGTCATCATCAAAAAGGGGGAGATTGTTGGGTTCTGTGCGCCCCCTCGTTGTCTTTGACAATGGTTTTGATGATTCCAATATATTGTGTGTTTTATGTTCAATGGCATCTTGATGATAAACAAGCTAACATGATTGTATCTTGGTTTGCATGTGGATATTTCATGGTCCTTCACGAACATAATCCTAATGCTGCCTCATGCGTGCTATGCATGAGACCTTGCACAAACATGTGTAACTTTGTGTTTTGATAATCTGTTCATGGGGTTTTTGATGAACTCACATAAATGTTTGACATTGTGTGTGTTATGTTGTGAAGGTTCAATTTATTCTAGACTGAACTTGTAATCCATGTGGATCCTCATGATATGATTTTTCATGCTATCTTAAATGGTCTGTTGAGATTAGTGTTCTTGCCTTGATGCCCATACTAGTGTGGAATGATTGAGTAATTTGTAGCTATGAAATTGGTTGCATGGCATTGTGTAAATGCATTGCCATTTCATTTCATCTTTTGTGCAATGATCATCATCTTCCTTGGGCTCATGTAAAATCATGCCTCAATGTTATATGCAGCTTTAGATGCTTAAGGTGATCATCCTTCACACTTCTTTTCTAATTGGTGAGGTGTCGACCCCTGTGGTCGACCCTCCCTTGGCCATGGGCTATCTGTACAGCAGACGGTCCAGCCTGTCAAGAGTGTGGACACTAAGTGTTGACACTTCCACTGGTGATGTCTCACGTATGATATTTGTTCGTGTTTGGTCATGATGAAATACTCATATTTGGCTTTCTTATATTGATTGGTGGATGGTAAATTGCTCTAACCTTCCATTTGTGAAACATGTTTTCTTAATGCAGAAATGTGTTTAAACTTGTATTCATGAATGACTTTCAATGAGGAAGCATATCATTTACACGTTTTGAAACAAGCTCTGATTTGACTCTCTATACCTGCATGTGGACAATGTGCTAAGGCAGTTTTTATGGTCTCCCTGGGATGGGTCGACCCCATGGGTCGACCCCAGATTTTTTGAGCATTGCTTTCTATGTTGGACCAATCCTAAATGTCCTGAACTGTATTGTTTTTATCTGCCTTGGACTGAAATTTAATATTGCTAAATTGGATTTCATTGCGATGAACTTTCAATGTTAGGACTGAACTTGAAATTGGGAGACTAAACGATGAATTCAAGAGTCGCTTGCACTTAGTGTGTAACATGACTAAATTCTGTTTTGACTTCAGGTTTTAGATTAAATCAATGATTTGAATTGCAAATGGTTGTTCATGTATGTTGACTGTGTAGATTCTACTCATATTGAGTTGGACTGAATTTGCAAATTCATGTGTGAATTGATAGGATATCAAAGTGGTTAAGGTTGATAGAGTTATGCATATGTCATATGGGAAAGTAATCATTCTTGTCGATTGCATTGACTGAAAACTAAATCTGTGTTTTATACAAAGTGCAGGTTCATATGTTCTCAACTAATTGGGTGGATGGTATGTTTCTACACTTGTGTTTTTTCCTTTTTGTTTCAATGGATCTTGATGAGCTTTTGTGTGTTGAAATCCATGATCAAATAACTGTCAATGAATCTCACATGAATGAAGATAAACTACTCAAGAATGCTCATACAAACATGAAATGGTCATGTACTCATGCTTTGTGTTCAGGCTATATTTTCTGAGTGATATGGAGTTGATATTGGAGCTTTTCATGCATATAAATCAAGGGAATGGTAAGAACTCATGGATATTTGAACTTTAATGTGAATGGATTGAATTTGTGTTGAAATTAGGCTTCTATATGAGTATCCATGTCATATGTGCTCAAGTGATTGAAACTTGTGCTTTGAATGATTGTAGTGTGGTATTTCAATGTGTTTTAATGAACTTTTCCACTGTCAGGAAAAGTGTCAACCCATGGAGTCGACACTTTATATTGGGTCATGCTGTTTTAACTAAAATAGAACCCCCGGTAAAAAAGGTCGACCCCATGGGTCGACACTTCTTACCCTGGGTCCTGATTTTGTCTCAGGACAGAACCTCGTGAAAAGAAGGTCGACCCCATGGGTCGACACTTTTGACTAGGTTCTGGATTTTCTATTTTTGGCAGAACTCGTTGATACGAGTGTCGACCCTAGAGGTCGACACTTTGTCTGCTACGTCTGGATCGGGTTTCTGGGTTTAGTTTCAAACCATGGGTTTAAAGGTCCGATTGGGGTGGTATATTACCCTCATGTCCTTAGGGTTATACCCAACCTTTAGGAGTGCATTTGAGAGAGTTTTAACATGGGCTTTGTGGTCTTTGGTTCACCCATTCGATGCCCTATATGTATGTTATGATTTCCATTGGATGAAACATCCCCTTGGGCTGATATTGTTCTACGCTTGTAGGAACGGTGGAGAGGGCACCGCACACTTGTGGAGGAGGAAGAAGAGGCTATTGTGGATCGTGTTCAAGAGCCTAAGTTCAGATCTGCTGGCGGCTGTGGCTGTTCTCCACCATCTGCAACCAAGGCGCTCAGATCTACAAGGGACAGCTGCTTCTACTCTTTGGTTTATCCTTTCTAAGTGCACCCTTCCATTCTATACTCGAGTTGCATTGAAGAATCTAAAGGGGGATCTCCGGCTCCTTCATTTCCATATTCTGTCTTAGCATATATATATGGGGTATGATTTCCATCGGATGAAATAATCCTTAAGCTTATGATCTTCATTCGTGCTTGCAGGAAAAGAGGGAAAAGGTAGAGGAGGGCGTTGCCCCACCTGGAGGAGGAAGAAGAAGAAGTGGAGGACGCCAAGACCAAGCCACATCTACCGATTTGATGCACCTTCGACCAAAGCTGTTGAAGCCAAGTTCTCCTTGGGCATCTCCTACGAACGTAGAAGCTTACACTCCTCGGATAGATCATTCGGTGCATCCCATTATTCCTTTGGACGTGATTTCACTGAAGATTTGAGGCGGATTCTTCTTCTCTCATCTCTATTTGTTCATTTCAGCATACATATCTGTTTGAGGGTTTATTGTATATCTTTCCTTTTCATTAAACCAAGAACACTTGTGTGTGGGCGGAGTTGTATCTCCGCTTGTGTGGGTTTATTGTGGGGAAACACTCCCCGTGTGGTGTTGTGTGTGGACAGAGATGCGACTCTGTGTGGTTGTCGTGTCTGGGGTACATTCCCCGAACGTGTGTGTGTGTGTGCTACAATGGCAGCGTGTTGAGGCTTGTCCCCGTGTGGTTATTGCTGCGGAAGCAACGTGTGTGTGGTTGGGGTTCGTCCCCGTGTTGCTACGAAAGTAGCGTGTAGTGAAGCCTCACCCGGTTGGGCGAGGGGTAGACGTAGGGAGCCCGTCGTGGTCCCAAACCACCTAAAAATCTTGTGTCTCGTGTGATTGACTGTGAGATTGACCATTTCCTCTATCTTCCTTCACAGGTCCATCAATTAGATTTTCAATTCACTGCATCATCACACATTGCTACCTCCGTTATCTGTGTTGAGCGTAATTTCCATGATTAGTTGCATTAACTATTCGAGAGAGATCGGAAAGCTTGAAAGAATATCTTTAATCTCACTTGAGTTTTAGTTAATCAACGTAGTTAATTTTATATCTGTTGCAATCAGTTAAGAAAGTTTTTAAAATCCCCCATCTCGGTAAGGGGGCAATTCAACCCCCTTCTTGTCTGCCATCTCTCTAGGCCAACAATACATGGGCGCCTTCTTAATTTTCACCTTTTCCTCTCTCTTCTATGTCTTTTAGCGAGTACGGAGGAGGCGTCTGGTGTACTGGGCGCCCTTTAAGGGGTGCCTGGTCACTTGGGCACCTCTTTCTTCTGGTTCTGCTCCTTCACAACGGCCTGCATAAGATCAAATACCCATTGTGCTTAATCTAAGAATAGTTATGCAACTTCTTAAATGTTTCGCATTGTCATTTTTGCTCAGAAATGATGATAAAATGCATGCAGACTCAAATTATGTGTGAGAGTGGAATTAACGATCCATGTTGCACAACTATGTACTTTTATTACGAAAAGATAATACATTTGATGCAGGTTATGATATCAAATGTGATACTCATCACACCCCCCAACTTACTCATTACTAGTCCCTTAGCAATGCAAATAATTAAAATTTAGGAGTAACAAGAGTCTACAAAATTCATACTTCTATCTTCAGTTCTTCTTTCATAGAATTAACCAAGGATTAGGAATCCAGAAGTATTAATACGCATTAGCCTTAGATCTTGATTTTAAGAATGCATCTGAAAGTTCAATAGCTGTTGTGCATGTGTAAGACTAAATCCACAGTAAAGACAATTGCATCCCTACAATGCCCCAAATTTTCCTATAAAGTATGTTAGAATTTTCTAGAATTATTTGGAAAAAGATTAACTAGATTTAATAAAGGTTAAATGGGTATTACAAGAATTATAAAATTATTAATTAAATTAAAAAGGCCTTATGCTAATTAATGGACCAGACCCATTTAAATAGGCCCACATGACCTAAAAAGGCCTAGCGCATATTCTAGAAGCATCATTTTTAGATTTTTTAAAGGATAAATAGACTAATAATAGGGATACATATCAAAAGAGTTTGAAATAAATCAAATTCGGCACTAAAGGATATAAACGCTCTATCGAGAGACCGCTTGAGGCAAGAAACGGTCTCTACAAGACCACAAAGCTCTTTAGATTCTGTGAATGGAAGAAGACAAGAAAAAAAGGGAACTTTGGCATCCTAATCACCCAGGATCGATGCTATCCTTTAGTTAGAAGAGTCTAGAATGCTAGAGGATCCAATTGAAACCCTAATTAGGACTCTAGGTTCGTTTAAATCTCCAAAACCCTAGTTAACCCTATAAATAGACTTTAAGTTCAACCTGAGCGACCCTTACGTTTGGTTCGCATGGAACTAAGGTAAAGAAGTATTATTTGAGATAGGTTCTTTAGAATATTTTGTTTATAATACTAAGGTCTAACTGCCCTTAACATTTCGTTCTAGGAGATCAATCCCACAAGGCGTTAGAGGCCTACAAAGACACTGGTTCAGTGCAAGTGACCCAGGAACTTGTGCGAAGTGCCCAAGAAGATCAGTAGATTAGAAGTCCTAAACGAGGTAATTATATAGGGTTTCTTTAGAGTTATTTGTTCCTTTTAGTACCCCTTTCTTACCCTCTAAACATCGTGGTCATAGGTGAAGAGAATCATGAGTTAGAAGGCCACGAAGTTCCTGGTTCTATTCCGAACGAGCAGAAACTAGGGTAGACTTCCAGCCCTAAATTCGATGTCTAAAGCCCAGATCAGAGGTAGGTTATCTCATGAAAAGACTAAAACTGAATGATAGGAGTAAAAGCCCTCTTGTTTCATAAGATTTCATGCAGTGTACACGTTGTATTCGACGATTTGTTATCACTGTGCATTTAGGGTATGTAGCATGCATAGTCCCTAACCTTAATTCATAAGATAACAATCTTAGCTTAATTTATGCAACCCTGCATCTCCATGGCGTTAATTCCTTTGCAGCATGTTTTATATCCCTTTCTAGTTTGTTTCCATGCATTGTTTTGCCCTAGAATAAGCCTGAACTTCGGTTTTAATGTCTATCAGCTAGAGAGGAAAAAATGGTCTCCGTAAGATCGTCAGAGTCCCCTTGCAGCCCTACGATAGACTGCTAGGTCCAATAAAATGGTCCTTAAGCGATCGCTTTTGTTTTCTGAGTTATGTAATTATGTTAACCCGAAACATAATGCAGAGTAGCCTTACTTATCTTATGATAAGCCTAGATAATTAGGTTTTATTCCTGTTTTAAGTGCTACATTTGTAAATTTGGTTGTATTGGTAGGTTATTCTAGTAGATTGCAAGTTTCACATATGCATGGAAATTATTTTAAGTTATGTTAATTTCATGCCAAAACTTATACTCTTGTATTAATGAATATACTTTTTATGGACTTGACTAGTTTTGATCGTTGTTTTATCACGATCTCTTTTTATCTATGAGTCATTTTCATAAGTACATTCCGGTATGCGACCATTAGATACACTTTGCACTTATAGGCGTACTCTCTTGGCCTTATGAACCTCTCCGCCAGATATTCCTTCTATCTGACTAAGGGATTATGTTTCAAGGCCTCCATAAGACTCCGCGAGCTTGGGATTCCCACTAGGACGTCGAGCTGGTTGTACCGTCAAACCCAATTGTCTAGAAAACACTTTGCTAGTGTTTTATGAGTTCTGGACCCTAGCGGCCTTCTGGACGACCGCCAGAGGAACCTAGCGGCCATTCACCTGACTGCTAAGGACGCCTAGCAGCCCTGCCTAGACCGCATGGTTCTGGTTCATTCATTTCATTTACTCTGTTACTAAATGGTCCTGACTCGACCGCATGTCTCCATGAAACGGTCTGGATATGACTGCTTTCATGTAAAAATAGACTAGTAAATGACTGCAAGGTCCCTGATCCTGTCTAACCCGAGATTTGACCTTTGGGTTGGGTTTTGCAAGTTCCTAGATGGTCTGATGATTAGTTGGAACTTAACACTTGTCAAATAAGATAATAAATAGGGAAAGTAAAGAATATGCCGTTATGCTGCCGAATTACTACCGTGGCATGACCTTGCTTTAAGTCATTTTTGGACTCCCATATTCTTATTTGGTGCATTCTTACCTTGATATTGTATCATGAAACTATCATTGAACTTGTTACATTATTGGATGTACTTTATTGTTATATCTCATGGAAGTAGTTGGATTTATAACTTGAAGATGCAAGACCGGGTACGGATTGTGTCCCAGGTCTCCATACTAGCCCCCATGGCCGATGGTCGAAAACGTGCTATAAACCAAGGGGTACGATGATATTGGTGTCGCATTGCGCTGGGAGTACTTTCTCTTATAAATTAGTGAAATCCATGATGCTCCTTATGGAAATTACATGCCCGTTAAATGACAATCTAGTACATTGCCTTTATGGGGTTGTGTAAGTACTTTCAAGTTACATGCTCGTACTTTCTTGTTCGTGAAAGGCCAACTTACATCTACATGATTAAATCTTACTTGTTCATATATTTGATCATGTCTACTTGCTCAGATATATCATAATTCTATATTCTTGGATGTTTTGGTTTATGCCGTATGATTTACTGCATTCTCATTTTTTTATCTTAACTCGAGAGCTAAAATATTAATCACTTAAATATTACCTTCATGTTGATACGAAGATACCTACTAGGCAAGTGTGCTCATATCTATTTTCTCATCATTTTAGGAAATACTAGTGGATTGATTCGGATTATGCTAGTAGCAGGTCCGAGGGCGATTGATGATCTATTTGAACAAGAGAAGCCATAGTTATCAAGTGTCTAGGCGTATCACATTGTAATTTTCTATTTTCTTGAGTCAAAGGATGTAAGGGTGTTAAAAGTCATGATCTTATGTTCATTTGGATCATTGTTATGAATGAAGTGGACTTTTCGATTAATTATTTATGCAATTACTTTTATGTGATTATCTTGTGCTCTGATTTTCTTGCTTGCAAGAGGTTTACCATGCCGGCTGTTCACGTTCCCGATATTCCTTCTGCTGTGTTAAAGTCTCGGGGGCATGATAGTTAAAGTGGTATCAGAGCCTAGGCATAAGTACGTCCTAGGAATGATGTCATGTTATAGGTTAAGTCCAAGGTTAAGGACCTGTACCTATAAACTATGAAAGAATTCCGAACCCATGTGAGAATTGGGTAGAACCCGGGGTGAGATAGTTATATAGAAATTATCTTAGGGTAAATCTTCCTGATTCTAAGGAAAATAACTAAAGGTCCACTTTTTCAGGTACCTTGAATTCTCTATGGCTCATCGTGTAAACTGAGACGAGATGCAGTAAACTGTTGCGGGTCTTACCCAAGCCCTACAGACTATGGCCCAAGCTGGTGCAAGGGCTGGCGTGGGTAGCTTGCACAGTAATTTTCAGAGTTTAAATCCTCCACGGTTCTCTGGATCTTCTAACCCAGATGAAACGAAAAATTAGATCGACGAGATGAACCGGATATTTGACGTCATGCAATGCACCAGTCAAGAAAGGTTCATCTTACCACATTCCAGCTTAACAAAGATGCCCGTACTTGGTGGAAGTATGTTCCGGCATTGCCTCCGAATGCTCCGCACAGTTGGGAGGAATTCCTTACTCTCTTCCTAGCCAAATACTTCTCCGAACATGTCAAGGAAAGGAAGGCAGCAAAATTTGCGTCGCTACGTCAAGCCATGATGACAGTAGTAGAATATGAACTACAATTTTCTTGCTTAGCACCATATGCTCAACATTTAGTGAGCACTGATCTTCTAAAGGCAAATCACTTCATGGACGGGCTACGACCCATCTTCATTCAGCAACTTGGCCCATAAAATATTCGGACCTACGCCGAAATGGTCTAACGGGTACACTTGTGTGAATGGACCTTGGAGAAGGTCGATAAACTCAAAGGCAAAGGTGAGGAGCCGAGCCGAAAATCTGATCGGCGAGAAAGAAAAGAGGAAAAATTCAGCATCACCTACAACTCCCGGGATAACAAGAAGAGATTCCGTAATAGTAACGGGAGTGGCAACGGCAAGAACAAGAATGTTAAAGAAGAAGAATGTTGGAAGCATCTTGGCGCATGCCTAAGATGTGGTAGTCGGGAGTACCGCATGCCTGACTGTCCTCTTACAAAGGAGAAATAGTCTACAAGGAACAACGGTGGATGAAAGCAGCAATCTAGATTGAATGTCATTGTAGATGAGGATGAACCAACTAAAGAATGAGAATTCATTGAAGGTACCATTCACATTCATTCTCATCCTACTTTTGTACTATTTGATATTGGTGCTACTCACTCCTTTATTGCTAATTCCTTTGCAAAAACATTACCTATTTCACATGTTCCCTTACCATTGGATTTAACCATAGTTACCCCTTTAGGGTCGAAAACGAAATTGAAACTCTATTTCCCTAATAGTGAAGTCACTGTAGAAGGGCATAATCTTCTTACTAATCTCGTATGCCTTGATATGGAAGGCTATGATGCCATATTAGGGGTTTACTGGCTTGTAGACCATGATGCCTATATCAATTTTTGAAATAGGATAATCTCTTTTAGGAAATCAGGTCTTCCACGATTTTCCTTTCTTGGTATCAAATACTGGAAACATCCTACCGTTACTTCATCCCTTCACGCTTGCAAACTCATGTTGCAGGGATGTGAAGCTTTCCTTGACTCCGTAGTAGTTACCGAGTCTAAAGAAATTCAGATAGGCGTAGTCCCCATAGTTAGGGAGTTTTCTGACGTTTTTCCTTCTGAGCTGCCTGGTTTGCCACCCGAAAGGGAGGTTAACTTCACTATTGAACTCACACCTGGAGCAGCATCTGTGTTAATAGCTCCTTACAGGATGTCCCCCACGGAGTTGAAGGAATTGAAGAAGCAACTTCAGGAGCTACTGGAAAAAGGTTTCATTCAACCTAGCACATCTCCTTGGGGTGCACCGGTCTTATTTGTCAAGAAGAAAGGCAGTTCCCTTAGGTTATGCATCGACTACCAGCAGTTGAATCAACTTACCATCAAAAACAAATATCCACTACCGCGTATTGATGAACTATTTGACCAACTTTCTGGCGCGGAGTACTTTTCCAAGATTGACCTTAGGTTGGGCTATCATCAACTGAGAATCAAGGAGGAAGACATTTACAATACTGCTTTTCGAAGTGGATATAGACACTATGAATTTGTGGTAATGCTGTTCGGGTAAACTAATGCCCCGGCTGCATTCATGCAACTAATGAACAACATGTTCTGACCATATCTTGATCAATTCGTGGTCATGTTCATTGATGATATCATCGTTTATTCTAAAACAAAGGAGGACCACGAGGAACATGTAAGGGTTGTGTTGCAAACCCTACTGGAATACCAACTCTATGCTAAGTTGAACAAATGTGAATTTTGGCTTAAGGAGGTTTCTTTCCTTGGCCACATTATTTCTAAAGAAGGTATTGCAGTAGATCCTTCTAAGCTTGAAGCTATTAAGAACTGGAGTTGACCGAACACCGTATCTGAAGTTTAGAGTTTCATTGGCCTAGCTGGTTACTATAAGTGATTTATCAAAGATTTCTCCAAAATCACCGTTCCTTTGACAAGACTCACTAGAAAGGAAAATCCTTTCGAATGGACAAAGGAATGTGAAGAAAATTTCTTGGCCCTTAAGGAGCATCTCACCACGGCACCTGTACTGGCTTTTCCTGTTGAAGGTGGCGGATTTGTAGTTTATACAGATGCATCAGGCATTGGCCTAAGGTGCGTACTCTTACAAATGGCAAGGTAATTTGCTACGCTTTAAGACAATTAAAGCGACATGAGGAGAATTACCCTATTCATGATCTGGAGCTGGCTGCTGCCATATTCGCATTAAAAATTTGGCGTCATTATCTTTATGGGGAGAAATTTACTGTAAATTCAGATCATAAGAGCCTGAAATACCTCTTTTTTAAAAGGAATTGAATATGAGGCAAAGGCGATGGCTGGAGTATCTCAAGGACTTTGACTTCGATATTCAATATCATCTAGGCAAGGCAAATGCTGTAGCTGATGTGCTCAATAGAAAACCAATGGGAAAGCTATCAAGTCTTATGAAAGGTATGACCAATCTTATTTTTAAATTTGCTCAATTGAATTTAGACGTTGATATAAAGAAAGAAAATTACCTTATAGCCAATATTTGGACTCAACCTACATTGACTAAAGATCTAATCAAGTTACAAGAGAATGATCTTGTACTAGTGGAGATTACGGTTGATATGGAACAACGACCGGATTTCTCTATTGCAAATGACGAGAGGTTATTGTTTCGAGGCCGTATTTGTATTCCGGATCATGCTGATACTAAGAGGATGATCTTAGAAGAAGCTCATAAATCTAAGTATATTTTTCATCCTGGTGCTACCAAGAAGTATCAAGACCTTAAAAGAAATTATTGGTGGCCCAATATGAAGAGAGAGATAGCAGACTATGTGTCACGTTGCCTTACTTGTTAGCAAATTAAGGCAGAACATCAAAGGCCTGCTAGAAAATTACATCCCTTGAAAATTCTGGAATGGAAATGGGAGAGTATAGAGATGGATTATATCATGGGACTGCATAAATCAAGAGGTGGACATGATGGAATATGGATGATCATAGATAATTCAACAAAATCGGCTCATTTTCTACCTATTAAAAGTCGATGGTCTGTGGATATCTTGGTTGCTTTATACATAAAGGAGATTGTTAAATTACATGGTGTCCCTATCACCATTATTTCTGATCGAGACCCTTGATTTACTTCACAATTTTGGAAGGGGCTACAATACTCTTTAGGGACCCGATTTAATTTTAGCACTGCGTTTCATCCATAAACTGATGAACAAACCGAAAGGACCAATCAAGTGATGGAAGATATGCTAAGAGCATGTGTTATAGATTTCGGTGGAAGCTGGCACGATCATTTACATTTAGTGGAATTTACCTACAACAATAGCTACCAAGCTAGCATTCAAATGGCACCGTTTGAAGCATTATATGGAAGAAGTTGTCGAACACCAATATGCTGGGACGAGGTCGGTGAAAAATAAATTCTCGGCTCTGATCTTATTCGAGATACAACTGACAAGGTGAAAGTGATAAGAGAAAGACTCAATATGGCTCAAGATAGGCAAAAGTCCTATGCTGATAACCGAAGGCGAGACTTGGAATTTCAGGCGGGAGATCATGTATTTCTCAAGATTTTCCCTGGTCGTAGTATTCGCAGGTTTGGTATTAAAGGCAAGCTTACGCCAAGATTCATTGACCCTTTTGAAATTTTTGAAAGTGTGGGAGAAGTGGCGTATCATCTAGCATTACCTCCACAGTTGGCAGGAGTTCATGATGTATTCATTGTCTCTATGTTAAATAAATATGTCTATGATCCGTTCCACGCTATCACTTATGATAATATAGAGATTCAAAAAGATTTGACGTACGAGCTAAAGCCTATCAAAATAATGGAACAAGAAGTACGTCAACTTCGGAATAAAACTATTCCATGGTCAAGGTCCAATGGAGCAAATCTTGGCCACAGGAAGTAAGATGGGAGACAGAAGAAGCCATGTGAAGGAGATTTCCTGAGCTATTCAACTGTAAGTACACTCTTCATAAAATCTATGTATTGAATTTGGGGACCAAATTCTCTTAAGTGGGGGAGGGTGTAATGCCCCAAATTTTCCTATAAAGTATGTTAGAACTTTCTAGAATTATTTGGAAAAAGATTAAATAGATTTAATAAAGGCTAAATGGGTATTAAAAGAATTAAGAAATTATTAATTAAAATAAAAAGACCTTACGCTAATTAATGGACTAGGCCCATTTAAATAGGCCCACATGACCTAAAAAGCCTAGCCCAATTCTAGAAGCATCATTTTCAGATTTTTTTAAAGATTAAATAGGCTAATAATAGGGATAAATATCAAAAGAGTTTGAAATAAATCAAATTCGGCGCTAAAGGATAGAAACGGTGTATCGAGAGACCGCTTGAAGCAAGAAATGGTCTCTACGAGACCGTAAAGCTCTTCAGATTCCGTGAATAGAAGAAGGCATGAAAAGAAGGGAACTTTGGCATCCTAATCACCCAGAATCGATGCTATCCCTTAGTTAGAAGAGTCTAGAATGTTAGAGGATCGAATTGAACCCCCAATTAGGACTCTAGGTTCGTTTAAATCTCCAAAATCTTAGCTAACCCTATAAATAGACCTTAAGTTCAACCTGAGTGACCCTTACGTTTGGCTCGCGTGGAACTAAGGTAAGGAAGTATTATTTGAGGTAGGTTCTTTAGAATATTTTATTCATAATACTAAGGTCTAACTGTCCTCAAGTTTTCATTCTAGGAGATCAAGCCACAAGGAGTTAGAGGCCTACAAAGACGCTGGTTCAGTGCAAGTGACCCAAGAACTTGTTCGAATGGCCTAGGAAGATCAGCGGATTAGAAGTTCTAAACGAGGTAATTAGATTGGGACTATTTAGAGTTATTTGTTGCTTTTAGTACCCTCTTCTTACCCTCTAAAATTCGTGGTCATAGGTGAAGAGAATCATAAGTTAGAAGGCCACGAAGTTGCTGCTTTGGTTCTGAACGAGTAGAAACTAGGGTTGACTTCCAGCCCTAAATTTGAAGTCTAAAGCCCAGATCAGAGGTAGGTTATCTCATGAAAATGCTAAAGCTGAATGATAGGAGTAAAAGCCCTCTTGTTTCATAAGATTTCATACATTGTACACGTTGTATTTGACGATTTGTTATCGCTGCACATTTAGGGTATGTAGCATGCATAGTCCCTAACCTTAATTCCAAAGATAACAATCTTAGCTTAATTTATGCAACCCTGCATCTCCATGGCGTTAATTCTTTTGCAGCATGTTTTATATCCCCTTCTAGTTTGTTTCCATGCATTGTTTTGCCCTAGAATAAGCCTGAGCTTCGGTTTTAATGTCTGTCTGCTAGAGAGGAAAAAACGGTCTCCGTAAGATCGCTAGAGTCCCCTTGCGGCCCTACGATAGACTGCTAGGTCCAATAAAATGGTCCTTAAGCGACCGCTTTTATTTTTTGAGTTCTTTAATTATGTTAACATGAAACATAATGCAGAGTAGCCTTATTTATCTTATGATAAGCCTAGATAATTAGGTTTTATTTCTATTTTAAGTGCTACATTTGTAAATTTGGTTGTATTGGTAGGTTATTCTAGTAGATTGCAGGTTTCACATATGCATGGAAATTATTTTAAGTTATGTTAATTTCATGCCAAAACTTATACTCTTGTATTAATGAATACAATTTTTATGTACTTGACTAGTTTTGATCGCTATTTTATCACGATCTCTTTTTATCTATGAGTCATTTTCATAAGTACATTCCGGTATGCGACCATTAGATACACTTTGCACTTTTAGGCACACTCTCCGCCAGATATTCCTTCTGTCGGACTAGGGGATTATGTTTCAAGACCTCCGTAAGACTTCGTGAGCCTGGGATTCCCACTAGGACGCTGAGCTGGTTGTACCCTCAAACCCAATTGTCTAGAAAGTACTTTACTGGTGTTTTGTGAGTTCTGGACCCTAGCAGCCTTCTGGATGACCTCTAGAGGAACCTCGCGGCCATTCACCTGACCGCTAAGGATGCCTAGCGGCCTTGCCTAGACTACATAGTTCTGGTTCATTCATTTCATTTACTCTGTTACTAAACGGTCCTGACTCAACCACATGTCTCCATGAAATGGTCTGGATCTGACCGCTTTCATGTAAAAATGGACCAGTAAACGACCACAAGGTCCCTAATCCTGTCTAACCCGAGGTTTGACCTTTGGGTTAGGTTTTGGAAGTTCATAGAGGGTCTGATGATTGCTTGGAACTTAAAACTTGTCAAATAAGATATTAATAAATAGGGAAAGTAAAGAATGTGTCGTTATGCTGCCAAATTACTGCCATGGCATGACCTTGCTTTAAGTCATTTTTGGACTCCCATATTCTTATTTGGTGCATTCTTACCTTGATATTGTATCATGAAACTATCATTGAACTTGTTACATTATTGGATGTACTTTATTGTTATATCTCATGGAAGTAGCTGGATTTATAACTTGAAGATGTAAGACTGGGCACGGATTGTGTCCCAGGACTCCATACTAGCCCCCATGGTCGATGGTCGAAAACGTGCTATAAACCATGGGGTACGATGATACTGGTGTCGCATTGCGCTGGGAGTACTTTCTCTTATAAATTAGTGAAATCCACGATGCTCCTTATGAAAATTACATGGCCGTTAAATGATAATCTAGTACATAGCCTTTATGGGGTTGTGTAAGTACTTTCTAGTTACATGCTCGTACTTTCTTATTCGTGAAAGGCCAACTTACATCTACATGATTAAATCTTACTTGTTCATATATTTGATCATGTCTACTTGCTCAGATATATCATGATTATATATTCTTGGATGTTTTGGTTTATGCCGTATGATTTACCGCATTCTCAATTTTTTATCTTAACTCGAGAGCTAAAACATTAATCACTTAAATATTGCCTTCATGTTGATACGAAGATACCTACTAGGCAAGTGTGCTTATATCTATTTTCTCATCTTTTTAGGAAATACTAGTGGATTGATTCGGATTATGCTAGTAGCAGGTCCGAGGGTGATTGATGATCTATTTGAACGAGAGAAGCCATAGTTATCTAGTGTCTAGACGTATCACATTGTAATTTTCTATTTTCTTGAGTCAAAGGATGTAAGGGTGTTAAACGTCATGATCTTATGTACATTTGGATCATTGTTGTGAATGAAGTGGATTTTTGGATTAATTATTTGTGCAATTACTTTTATGTGATTGTCTTGCGCTCTGATTTTCTTACTTGCAAGAGGCTTACCATGCCGGTTGTTCACGTTCCCGATATTCCTTCCACTGTATTAAAGGCTCGGGGCGTGACAATCTCTCATTTGTTATTCCAAGTATGTGTCTTTCAACCCTGTACCTCATAACTTGGAGTATTAAGCACACCGACTTTTTGCTTGCCTTATTTCTTTGTCCCCTTGGGATCTTATATATTTTCTTCACACATGATGATTCACTGCCCTTCACTATTTAACACGAACCTCGAGTCTTGCCTTAGGAGAAGCAGACCCGATTTCACAGATCAAGGTTCCCTCTTCCGTTTGACGTGAACCTCAACACGTCTTAGGTGAAGTAGGCCCAGTTACTAAGATTAGGGACATTTTTCATGGTGTTTTCATTTTGTTTTCAATGTGCTTTTGCACTTATAGATAACTTCGGTAGAAAGCTTGAACATATCTTCTTCTTCAGAAGTGCAGCGCATCAGACACAATACCCAGAGATAACAAAAGGCTTGTCCTATTTGCTTCATTAGTGTGTAATGTGAATTTTATTTTTCTAAAGTGTGCATGAACTTTTAAAGAGATTCTTATATCAGTTCTCAGTAGCTAGATTGAATAACTTTTCCATCATCCTTTTCCTAGCCTTTTCCATTCCAGAATTACTTTTAATAAAAGCATAAATAAAGAGAATTCAATTGGAGGTTTTATCTTTTACAAATGGTATGCAAAAAGCTCCTATCAGGTTGTATTTTATGCATCATGAAAAATTTTCTTTCCCCCCCAACTTGAATGGCATTGTCCTCAATGACATATGAAAGTAGCAATGTAACCAGAAATGTGTCTAAGTAGAAGAGAAACAACCTGATGTGCGGGGCGAGAAGTTCTTTAAAATTGATGGCGACATCATCTTCGTCCTGACCTGTCTATTGCAAAACACTAAAATAAAAGCATCAAAAACCTTGGCTTGCCTCCCAGAAGCGCTATGTTTAACGTCTTCAGCCAGACGTATGAAAGCTCTTAAAGATCTATTCCACATCACTCAGAGTAATGTATTCCTTTTGCAGCTGCTCATCTTCCAAATACGGCTTCAATCGTTGACCGTTGACGGTGAAAATGTGACTATTATTAGGGTTCAGAATTTTTACAGCACCATGGTCAAAAGCCTTAATGACTACAAACGGTCCGTCCCATCTAGACTTCAACATACCAGGGAACAAGTGCAGCCTAGAATTAAAAAGCCAAACTTTTTGATTTGGTTGAAAAGTTTTCCTTTGAATATATTTATCGTGAAAAGCTTTCATTTTGGCCTTGTAGATTTTTGAATTCTCATAGGCTTCATTGCGCAATTCTTCTAGTTCATTCATTTGTAGAGCTCTTTGGGACCCAGCTTGAGTGAGATTGAAGTTAACTTGCTTGATGGCCCAGTATGCTCTATGTTCTAGTTCTACGGGCAAGTGGCGGGCTTTTCCAAAAATGAGATGATAAGGAGACATGCCAATGGGAGTTTTAAATACACTTCTGTAGGCCCAAAGTCCATCATCTAGTCTCTCAGACCAGTCTTTCTTATCCGGCCGAAATATTTTATGCAGGATGTTTTTGAAATCCCTGTTGGAAACTTCTACCTAGCCACTGGTTTGGGTGTGATAAGGGGTTGCATACTTGTGAGTGATTCCGTATTTTCATAGCAGAACTTAAAACTGAGAATGGGTGAAGTGAGAACCCCTATCACTGATAATAGCCTTTGGACACCTGAATCTAGAAAAGATGTTTTTTTAACAAATTTCATCACAACCCTGTGGTCATTTGTCCTTGTGACTATTGCTTCAATCCATTTTGACACGTAATCGACTGCCACCAAAATGTATTCATTTTCAAAAGATGGTGGAAACGGTCCCATAAAGTCAATTCCCCAAACATCAAAGATTTCTACAGTTAAAATGGGATTTAACGGCATCATATCTTTCCTCAAAATGTTGCCCACGGATTGATACCTCAAACAAGTTTTAGAGCATTCATAAGCATCCTTGAATAACGTGGGCCAATAAAATCCACTTTGTAGAACTTTTGCCGCAGTCTTCTTTCCGAAAAAATGTCTCCCACAAGGAGAATGATGACAGAAATTCAACACATATTGTTGTTCTTCCTCGGGGACACATCATCTAATGATTTGATCGGGACCCATGTGAAACAGCTCCGAGTCCTCCCAAAAATAGTGCCTTACCTTTGAAAAGAATAGATCCTTCTCCTGTTTAGACCATCCTCCTGGAATTTGACTTACCGCCAGGTAGTTGACTATGTAGGTGAACTAGGGGGTTGTTACGTAAGAGATGGAATGAATTTGTTCATCAGAAAATGAATCAGACATTGGGGCACTTTCAAGTATGACAATTCTTGACAAGTGATCAGCGACAACATTCTCCAACCCCTTTTTGTCTCTTATTTCCAAATAAAATTCTTGTAACAACAAAATCCCCCGAATGAGACGGGGTTTGGCTTCCTTCTTAGACATGAGTGATCAGAATAGACAATGACTTTTGCCCCTAACAAATGTGATCAAAATTTTTCCAAGGCAAACACAACAGCTAATAGTTCTTTCTCCGTGGTGGTGTAGTTCAACTGGGCATCAACGAGGGTGCGGCTCGCGTATTAGAATACCACGGGCTTCTTTTCAACTCTCTGACCTAGGACAACTCTTATAGCATAGTCTGAGGCGTCACACATTCTCTCAAAGGGAAGCAACTAGTCAGGAGATTGAAGAATAGGAGCTTGAGTAAGGGCCGCTTTCAAAGAACTAAATGCCTCAAGACAAGAATCATCAAAATGAAAGGGAGTGTCCTTGGCTAGCAATTGCGTGAGAGGTCGAGCAATGGTGGAGAAGTTTGGGATGAATCTTATGTAGAAACCTGCATGGCAAAGAAATGATCGGATTTATTTAACAGATGAAGGGGGAGGAAGATTGGAAATCAAGTCTATCTTGGCTATGTCAACCTCTATTCCCCTTTCTAAAACTACATGGCCTAAAACTATCCCTTCTCTCACTATGAAGTGGCTCTTCTCCCAGCTTAACACAAGATTTGACTTGATGCACTTCTTTAGAACTTGAGTCAAGTTTTTCAAACAATCCTCAAATAAAGAACCTAAAATTGAAAAATCATCCATAAAAACTTCCAAATATTCCCCCACCATTTCTGAAAATATCGACATCATACACCGTTGAAAGGTGGCGGGGGCATTGTAGAGCCCAAAAGGCATTCTTCTGAGAGCAAATGTGCCATAATAGCAACCCTATTGTATGCAGAGTAACCATCCAAGAAGCAATAGTACTTCTGCCCAGCCAGTCTTTCCAAAATCTGATCTATGAACGGGAGTGGTAAATGATCTTTCTTTGTGACTGAATTCAATTTTTTGTAATCAATACAAACCCTCCACCCTATTTGCAATCGTGTGGGCACTTCCTCTCCTTTCTCATTTATTACAACTGTCAGCCCTGACTTCTTAGGAACTACATGCGTTGGGCTGACCCACTTATTGTCTGAGATGGGATAAATAATCCTGGCATCAAAGAACTTGATAACTTCTTTCTTAACCACCTCCTTCATACATAGATTTAGCCGTCGTTGCATTTCTCTGCTTGGTTTGACATTGTCCTCCAAGTAAATGTAATGCATGCACACATCCAGACTAATACCCTTTAAATCTGTCACAGACCAACCTATTGCCCCCCTGTGCTCCTTAAGGACTTCTAGAAGCTGAGATTCTTGGGCAAAGGTGAGATTGGAAGTAATGATTACAGGCAGGGTTTGGTCAGGGCCTAGATAGGCATATTTCAGAGAGTGTGGGAGAGGTTTCGGTTCAAGAATAGGTGGCTGATCCAAATATGGTAGAGTAGATTCAGCTTGCAATGGAGGGAGTGGCTCAATTTTAGAGGTGGGTGCACACAAGATAGGCGAATCCTGGAGCATGCTACCATCTTCTATCAAATTCTTGTTAACAACTAGACTCTCATTGATCTGCTCCTCAAATATGTCAACAATGTTGCATTCTTCTTCATGGTCCGGGTATTGAGAGGCCTTGAGCACATTCAAAGAAAGTTTCTCGCCACCAAAGGAAATATCCATCATTCCCGTGGTGCAATTTATATTGGCCTTTGCCGTAGCTAGAAACGTTCGTCCCAAAATGATAGGTGTGTGCTTGAGTTCTTGGGACGAGGCCATATCCAGAAAAATAAAATCCATCGGGAAATAGCATTCATGAGCTTTCACAATCACATCTTCCAACAGACCCCTTGGTGCTTTCACAGAACGATATGCCAATTGAAGGATTATGGACGTGGGCTTTAACTCTCCCATATCAAACTATTCATAAATAAAGGTGGGCAACAAATTCACACTGGCTCCAAGGTCCAGCAATACTCTATCAAATGTTATTCCACCTATATCACATGAAATTAGTGGGGCTCCGTGGTCCTTCAGCTTTTTAGGTAAATGGTTCATAACAACAACACTGACGTCCTCGGACAAGCGGATTTTTTGTGTTATTGCCTTTGGTTCCCTTTTTGGTGTGCACAGTTCATTCAAAAACTTTGCATATGCCGGCACATTCTTGATCGCATCTAAGAGCGGAATGTTGATGTTTACTTGCTTAAACAGCTCCATTAGCTCTTCTTGTTAGATCGGTGTTTCTCTTTGAGCTTTTGACTTCAAAGCGTCCGGGAAAGGGACCTTAGGCACATACTCTTGTGGTCCTTAATCAACCTTTGCTTGTCCTTTATCCAGTTTGTTTCCCCCCCCCTCCGGCTTCTTTTTCTCTTGCATCATCACAGACTCCTCATTCTCACTATCATTGTCTACATGGGCTTCTTGGCCCGAACTGCTTCCCACACCCCTAGCCTGATAAGGGTCACTAAGAATCTTCCCGCTCCTAAGGGTAGAGATGGCTTTAGCATTCTCGAATTGAGGACCTACAGGAGGGGGCGGCTGAGGTTGATTGGGTTGATTGGGTTCAAGAAGAATGGGAGCTCTTTGGGGAAAGTCTGGGGGTTGTTGATTTCGGGAGTTAGCCACTGGTTGGCTAGGAAGCTAGCCTACCTCTCTCCTCATGCTATTTGCTGCTAACTACCCTATCTGATTCTCCAACTTAGAAATGGACTGCGCCTAAGTCAGGATGAGTTATTGGAGTTGTTCATATTTATCATTAAAATTGGGCTAAGTGAGAGGTGGCTGATATTGTGGTTGATGAGGACAATGTGTAGGAATTTGTTGAAACTGGCCCTGAGAGAAATGAGCTTGAGGGTATGGGGCCTGAGTTTGATGGAATGGCAGTTGCTGAAATGAGTGTTGTTGAAAATGAGACTGATAAGATAAATTATGGTTAGATTGACTTGGCATCTGAAAAGATTATTTTGGGACTGGATGGTGTGACGGATTGGATTGAGTGGATGGACCTTGCTGAGTCTTCAAAGAGAAATTGGGGTGATTCCTCCAACCTGGATTGTAGGTATTAGAATAGGGATCATATGTAGATTTAGAGACACCTTGAGCAGCAAAGATCTGTTCCTGGATAAAAGGTGGAAGTTGGGCCGCAGTGGGGCAATCAATCACAGCGTGGCTAGGGCTGGAACACAAAGCATAAATTTCTTCAGGAGTGGGAGTTAAGAACTGTTGAGATTGTTGAGGAGAAGAAGGTAAGGAAGGTTCCTGCCTATTCATAGCCAACAACTGGTCTACCTTCTGAGCTACCATATCAACCTTCTCTATCTTCTGGGCCAACAAATCCATTTTATTCAACCTTTGAGTTATGGCATTGATATCCATTTTGTTCTCACACTCCCCTTGATTCTTAACTTCGTAGAGCACATCCCTCTTGTTTGGCCCAATCATTCTTTCATATGAAGTTAGTGAGGCATGACTAATGGAGTTTTTACTAAGCATTTCAAATAAAGCGTAAGCCTCATTGTCACATCCCGATCCGATAGCAACAGAACGTATTGGTCAGAACGTGGCAGCGATACAGTCGTGAATAATCAGAGCAACATAAGGCACAACATTCCAAGGCTATATAAAGTTGACAAAACATAATCCTTATTAATATCAAATGCCAAAATTACATCTCTGACTCAACTTACAAATTTAAATGAAAAATACTCAAATACACTTAATAAAAAAGAAAGACTCAATGACAAGACAAGACTCAAGAAAATAAAAGACATAGACTCGATTCCATTGTGCTCATCACTCTTGCCCTTCCCCATCTGAATGATTATCATAGACGTCATTACCTAAAAAATGTTAAAATAGGCTGATGAGCAAAATGCTCAGTAGGAATTACATCTCTATCCCAAGCAGAGTATAAGTGATTAGTCAATTTATCATGTTCGTGATGATGCAATGTATGAACGATATAACTTCAAATCATGATGATCAATATAACAGAAAGGATGAATATCAAAGTCAAGGTAGATATAAGCTCCAGAGATAGGAAATAATTTCCTTACAGAACCAAGGACGAGATATCAAAATAAAACAAGGACAGATGCTTCAGATGAACATAACTTTACAGAATTGGCCAGAGTATATCAGAATTTCAATAACAATAAGCAGAAATAATCAATCTAGCAGAATATCTAAATTATCAGAATAACAAAACGTCAGAATATCAGAATGACAGAATTTCCCGAATTCACAAATTTTGTAAAAATTACAGATATACAGAATAACAGAATATAACAGATATACAGAATTTGGTGCAATGCCACACCCAGAATTTTACCATGGTTTACAGAATGGACTTTCGTCCTACCTGACATTGATAGTTGCGGACCCATAGCCCTTAAATATATTCAGAATCAGAAGTGGCCAACAGAAAGTCAAAGGGTTATGTTCTCGAAATATTGACGTGGAGTTTCCAGGAAGGAATAATATGGCATAACCGATGTGGATGTAATCAGAGTTTAGGGACTAAAGATCATGTAGGGACAACATGTCGATAAATCTCTCATAAAATCTGAGACATACATGAAATTGGGTAAATGGCGTCCACTGAAGGAGCCGCAGATTAGAATCAGCGTCCATAGTGATGGGCGCAATTTTTGGAAATAAGATAATTAGGCACGAGTAAATACCGTCCATCACACAAGGCACTATTTGTAATTGGTGTTCACTCTTCTTGACGTAGATTCCATAAAGTGACATTTTCTCAAAAAAGCCAGAAACAACATTAATTGAGGGCTAGTTTGTCATGTTTCTTCAGAGGGACATGACTGAAAATTTGTGTAAAGGGTTTTTAGGGTACAACCTGCTCGGCTGTCTTGAGAGAATCCAAGACTAGCGGAGACTGATGAAGGTCTCTAAGATGAAACCGCTAGTCCGAAGGAATGGAATGTCCAACGGAGAGCATGATCATCTCGGAGAGTTGAGGGTATACGATAGAACCAAAACAGGGACCTCATCCACGGAAGTGGGATGAGAGTGCCAAGCAGTGCCCCACGGTGGGGTTGGAAACTTGGGGAAATTAAGTGGTCAGGAACAATTGGCGTCCTTCCTAGCAGGCGCTATTTAAATTGGCATCTATCATGAAAGATGCTCATTAATTCATTTCATTTTATTCGAAATTGTGAAATTTATTTGCCAGAATATAGCGTCCATATAGGTGGACGTTAATTTCTCATGTTTTAATTAAACAAGAATTTACAACTATCATTTCATTTTTAATAAGTTTAGAAAAGAATATCCCTTTCAAAAGACACATATTATTTATAAAAATTTTTGAAAATAAAATATATGATAATTAGAAGAAAAATTCAAGGATTCCAAATATATAATTTTCATAATTTTCTATTACATATTTTAGTAGATATAGATTTTCAAAGATATAATTACAAGTTATATATATATATATTATATAATTAAATGAATAGCGGTGGTGGCGGTGAACGCTATTTAATCAAACATGCATGTTACTGTTCATTTCATGGATGAACAGTGACACTTTTTATTTATTAAGATTTTATAGAAACTACTACATGATAAATAAGAGAAAAATCTAAGGATCTTAACCCTGAAATATCACAATTTTATTGCATCAGGATAAAAAGATAAAAATCGTCAAAGATGGTACGGGTGTTAACTGCATGAACAGGGTCACTATCCAACTTTAAATCTTTTTATGCATCTAAATATATGAAAATTAAAAGAAAAATATGAGGATCTCAAAAATATATTTCTCAGAAATTTTAGATGTGTGGTTACATGATTGTAATATTCTTAACCCATGTGTTAATATATTGTATGTGAAACTAAACAACGTAAACCATGCATGCATTGCTTTATATTGAGTATAACCAACACGAACATGCAAGGCTTAGTTGATATCATTGTTCGGCTTAATAGAGAGATCACCTACCTTTTAGTGGATTGGAGGGGTTTGGACGAAGTCTGGAGCAGTTTAGCTACTTGAGAAGCTTCAGAAAATGGCACTTTGTTTTCCTGTATGAAACAGAGTGTCGCTTGTAAAGATGCTTGGGTTGCAGGATGAATAGATTTGTAACAAGGGATGAAGAAGAAGAAGACTTACCCCTTGGAATTGCTTGGACGATAAACAGGAAGAGGAAGAAAGGAAGACGGCTTCCACGGATCAGCATGACGTAGATGGAAGAAGAGGATGAAGAGGATGTCGGGGCGATGATCCTTCTCGTATCCACGGCAACAATAGGAAGAGGATGGGGGACGCGCATGATGGCTTGTAGGAGGAAGAACGAACGCAGACCACAGGATGGAGAATGGACGCAGCAAGGCTTCGGCAGCAACAAGGGTTGCTCATACGATGAGAGGGTGTACTTATAGGGTGAGGAAATCCTAACAGGAGGGTTGAAGGCTAAACGTAGCAAGGATTCTTATTATGCCCGTCGATCCCTCTTCCTACCAATATAACAACCGCATGCCTTCATTTGCCTGGGAAACCCTAAAAGTTAAACCCTTGCTCGTCCGAGCATGCATAGTTGTGGACGTGCATGCTTGTTTTCGGTGGAACTGTACGCATAAGTGGGTTCTTGTAGGTGGTCATGGGTTGGATAGCATATATGTGGTGGTATTTGGGCTTGTTAATGGGTCTACGTGGGAAGGCATATAACGGAGCTTTGGTTTAGATATAAATACATGGGTTTGGGTTGGGTTTTGGTGGGAAGTCTTACATGGGCTTTGGTTTAGATATAAACGTATATATATATAGGGGTTACGTGGGTGGCATATAAAAGGGTTCTTACATATAAAAGGGTCCTTATTATATATGGGTCATATTGTTAGAGCAGCAAGAGTGATATAGAAGGGGGGGGATGAATAGATCACTCCTGATTTCTGAAACTTCAGCGGAAAATCACTACTTCGAAAATCACCCTACCGAATATAGCTAAACAAAATAGCTAATGCAGTGAGAAACTAAGACAGAGTAATAAGGTGCGATTGGAAGAGGCCGTCCACACACAAGCACATTGCCAAGCATATAGAGAGCATCAACGATTGCAGCAAACCACAGAGGAGACAAGAGATTATAAGGTGGTTCGATTGTAGTCCACAATCTACATCCACCCCTCACTCCAACTAGAGTAAGGATTCCACTAGCCAATGCTAGAAACCTGCAGACTCAGTCTACGAATAATGTGCTGCCACACAGCTTGAATAACCAAGGGAAACAAATCCCTCAACCAAACTCTGCTACCCACAGAGCTTGAAACCTGTTCCAGCTACCAGCTAGAACAGAACCGGAGATAGCTCTCCCTTCCTCCAACCCGGAGGGAACCTGCTAATGACAACCCGTCACTAGCAAAACTAGAGATCTACGATCTCTCTTCCTCTGCAGCCCAGAGGGAAACCGGAGTAACACTCCCTTCCTCCAAACACCGGAGGGAAACAGTTCGGAATCAGAAGTATGAGCAAATAGAAAGAAAAATAGAAGAGACACAAAGACCAACGAAGAACAATAGTCGTTTTTAAAAAACCAACACAAATGTAGCTTCCGAGGAAGCAATTCTTCAAACCACAGACACTGCTCTCTCTCTCTCAAACATATTCCTCTCAGATCTGGATAAAATGGGACTCTCTGCTCTTTCTCTTTTCTGGATCGTGTAACCTCACACAAATGCCTTCTGCTCTTTCTTTTCATGATCATCTTCTACTGAAGGACGATGCTCCATATATATAGCAGACGATTGGCGTGTGGCTTTCAGGTTCCCGCCCATGAACTTTTTGCCAGATCATTTGAATTTCGACCACATGGCAGCATCCTGACTGGGTTGCCATCCACGTGTCATGTTCCTGGTTTCTTGGATCACGTGCCAGGTGCCAACCTCGGATCACGTGCCCAATCATCAGCCTGAATCACCTACAGACAGAGACAAAAGGAATGTATATACTTAGTTAGTTCAGGCTTTTAACACGAGTGTATATACTTCAGAAGCAGCAACTGAATAAGTGTGTACACTGAGAGAGTGTATAGACTTGTAAGACTTTATGCAATCTCAGTGGATATACTTGCTGAAGAATGCATTATCATTACAGGAGGGAGTGTGTATACTTCTGTGAAGTGTATGAAGCCACCGAGTGTATAGACCTGTTGAGGGAAGGGCTGTACAGACTTTAGGACCTATGAAGACGATTGAATAGACTTTGCCTTAGAAACGAGTGTTTAGACTTTGAAGCAAACGCCAGGTAAACGATGTGTAGACTTGGCCAGAAAACGTAGGGAAAGGTATGAGTGTATAGACTTGGCCAAACGTAGGGAAAGGTGAGGAGTGTATAGACTATGCTTCACTTCGAGCAGCCACAGTGATGTATAGACTTAGCCTTTGAGACGCTTAGTGAGACGGTGAGCAGTGTGTAGACTTTGATGCCCAACAGCGATGTATAGACTTGCAAGTGAGACGCTTAGTGAGACGGTGAGCAGTGTATACACTTAGCCTTTGAGGAACGATGTATAGACTCTGAATCGTGAAAGCAGACTGTATAGACTTGGAGTGTTCGAAGGACCATTGTACAGAGTTGGAATGTTTGAGCCAATGTATAGACTTCTGCAGGGCTGCCAGTGTATGGACTTGTACAGTGCAGCGAGTGTACAGACTTTGAGGCCGAAGACAGTGTGTAGACTTGAGAAGCTCGAGGCCACTGTATAGACATGGGGTTCAGCTGAGAATGTATGGACTTTGACGGAGTAAGACAATGTTCAGACTTTGAAGTTACACTGTGGATGTATAGACTTGAATGAGCATGGAGTGTATAGACTTGAAAGTCTGAAGGCGATGTACAGACTTGGAGAGTTGAAGCCGATGTGCAGACTTGCAGATGTGAAGCCAATATACAGACTTTATGATATGAAGCCAATGTACAGACTTGTAGATGCGAAGCTGATGTACAGACTCATAATGCGAAGCCAATGTACAGACTTTAAAGGCTATGAACAACAAGGCATGTTGTACAGACTTACTCAATCAAACCGATGTATAGACTTTGAATGAATTCAACTGGAGAATGTATAGATATGGCCCCTTTCCGGATGTATAAACTTTCAGATAAACCGGCTACAGTCCTGTTGTATAGACTTGAATAGAAAGGCCAATGAATGGACTGACTAAGATGATTAATGTACTGAGGGGTCGACTCATCAGCAAGGAGGGGTCGACCCACCACTGTCCAGACTATGCAGACAGAGTGTAGACAGAATCAAGTAGAGCATATTATCTGACAACCATATGAACTGCACTCATTTACATGGTGAAACATGAATTAATCTAGAGATAGAAGATTGATTTATAGTGTGAGACATCATCAAAACCGTATGGATGCAACAATCTCCCCCTTTTTGATGATGGCAACACTATGAATCAAGCAATATCATGGCATAGCAAGCAATTAACTGCAGCTTCAACAAACAAAGCAAATTCAAAGTAAGTGCAAGCACAGACAAATTAAACACTACTGCAGAAGCACTTCTTTCTCAAAAACCACTCCCCCACAACTCATGATCTGATCTACTGATATTGCTAAACTTCTCTCCCCCTTTGACATCAGCAAAAGGAAATGCAGAATATATGAAAGTGCTGGTGACATGAGGACGAAGTGCAGTAACTGCTTAGTGCAGAAAGTCATGAGTAGGTCTTAAGAGAATAAGTGAGGTTCTAAACTCAAGTGATGATTCTGTAAACTCCAGTACATAATAGAGACATAGAATGATAGAAAGGTTTATCAGCATACAAAGTGTATGATTTAGAGCAGGAGTTAACAAGTATGGCCTGATATAGCTGAGCATTCAACTATCCTACAAGACAGCAAGAGACAAATTCAGAGAGGTGTTCTCAAGGTATTGAGGACAAGCAATCCATTAGTTGCACAACAACAAGGAATTTTTGAGATGATTTTCAAGAAGATCAATGAGTAAGTTGGTGATTCACTCTTTTGACATTAGAGAGACACCTTGATTAGAGGCCTGAATCCCCAGTTACTCAGAGTAAGTACCTCATTACTTCCTTTTTTTTATTAAGGAACAGAGTTAGTAACTGTGGCTTTTGACATGAGAAAACACCTTGATTAGAGGCCAGAGTCCCCAGTTACTCACCAGCAAGCCACCATTGCTCTGTCATGTCTTTTCATTCATTTTTAAGCATTTGACACCTCATGACATAGGAGAAATATTCATTTCATTGATGAAACTCCCAGTTTCTCAGTGCCCAAAACAAGACATGTTTGTTCAGTTAAGCCCTTGTGTTAAAGAGATAGAATGATTGAAAACAATACCAGAAGGACTATTTCTTGAAGTGAGTCTTGAAGTCTAGATTTCAAGCTGATTGGGTCAGATATCAAGACATACAAGTTTTGGCCTGAACCAGAATATTAACAATGTAGGAAGATATACCTTTTACAATTAATCCAGATCTCTGAAAGAATACTAAAGGAAAGATTCTGACTGGATTTTAGAATCACTGACTTATAGACTTAAGAATTAAGTGACATTCTACTGTCTGAGAGAACCACACTAGATCTGTCATGAAAACCAGCAAAGACACATATCTGGTCAAACTTTTTGAATCTGTCAAAGAACTCTTCCTCTCACAGCTCAATCAGCTCCCCCTCACTCAAAGCAGTCCTGAAAGCTAACCAACAGATAGACAGAACTCCCCCTCACAAAAAGAACAGACTTCACATTTAAGACAGTTTGTATAAGCCTAATTCTCTTCTCAGTGTTGTGAATTTTTCATTATCCAAAGGTTTAGTGAAGATGTCAGCAATCTGATTATCTGTGCCTACATGAATCAGTTCAAAATTACTTTTAGAAACCTCATCTCTTATGAAATGATGCCTTATCTCTATGTGTTTGGTGCGTGAATGCAAAACAGGATTTTTGGCAAGATTAATGGCACTTGTGTTATCACAATAGATAGGTGTGCACCCCAGGTCTACTTGGTAGTCCTGAAGCTGGTGTTTAATCCATATGACTTGTGTTCCACAACTCCCTACAGCTACATATTCAGCTTCTGCAGTGGAGAGGGCCACAGAATGTTGTTTCTTGGAGCCCCAAGACACTAAACACCCACCCAAAAATTCACAATGACCACTAGTGCTTTTCCTGTCTAGTTTACAGCCTGCATAATCAGCATCTGTGTATGCAACTAAGTTAAATGTGTGTGATGCAGGAAACCATAAACCAAGAGAATGAGTAGCTGACAAATATCTGAAAATTCTTTTCACTGCAGCTAAATGTAATTCAGTAGGTCTAGACTGATACCTTGCACACATTCCTACACTGAATTGTATATCAGGTCTAGAAGCTGTCAAGTAAAGAAGAGATCCAATCATACCACGATAAAGTTTGGCATTTACTTCTTTACCTGTCTCATCTGCATCCAGTGAGGTATTGGTACCCATGGGTGTTGTAATGTGCTTTAGGTTTTCCATACCAAACCTCTTGAACAGTTCCAATGTGTATTTGGTCTGGTTGATGAAGCACCCATCCTCTAGCTGATGTACCTGCAAGCCAAGAAAGTATTTTAGTTCACCAACCAAACTCATTTCAAATTCAGCAGACATCATTTTAGAAAATTCATCACATAGTTCATGCTTAGTTGATCCAAATACTATGTCATCTACATATACCTGAACTATGATGAGATCTCTATTTGTACCCTTGGTAAATAGAGTTTGATCAACCTTACCTCTTTTGTAGCCCTTGCTGATCAGAAATTCAGTCAATCTTTCATACCATGCTCTTGGAGCCTGCTTTAGACCATACAAGGCTTTGTTTAACCTGAAAACTTGGTTAGGTTGAGGAGAGAATTGAAATCCGGGGGGTTGTTCAACAAAAACCTCTTCTTTAATGACTCCATTTAAAAAGGCACTTTTAACATCCATTTGTTGGAGTTTTATATTCTTTGAACATGCAAAGGCAAGCAGCATTCTTATAGCTTCCATCCTAGCAACAGGTGCATAGGATTCATCGAAGTCTACACCAAATTCCTGACAGTAGCCCTTGGCTACTAATCTGGCCTTATTCCTTGAGATGACTCCATCTTCATTCATTTTATTTTTGAACACCCACTTAGTTCCTATGATATTAACATTATCTGGTCTTGGAACAAGTTCCCAGACATTATTTCTTTCGAACTGGCCTAATTCCTCACACATTGCATTGACCCAAGCTTGATCAGCCAAGGCCTCTTCTACTGTTTTGGGTTCAATTTGTGAGATTAAAGCAATTAAGTCATCATTATTCACATTCCTAAAATGAGACCTAGTCCGAAGAGGATCTTCAGGATTGCCTATGACATTATCTATCGGATGGTCTTTAAGAAATCTAACATTGGTTGAAGACTCACCTGTTTCTCTTGGCCCTTCCTGATTGAGGGGATTTGTTGTTCCACTCGGCTGAGTCTTCTCTTCTTCTTGGTCTTCTAGGAATTCCCCATCATGATTGGAGTCCCTGTCAAAATTTTCAATGTTAGACACACCTTTCTTTTCACTGAAAATAATGTGTGGAGACTCTTCCACTTTCTGATCTGATATGTTAAATACCCTATATGCCCTTGACACTTCAGAGTAACCTAAAAATATTCCAGGGGAGCTTTTAGCTTCAAACTTGTCTAAATCTTTCTTGTCATTGTTATGAATAAAACATTTTGTTCCAAAAATTCTGAAATGAAACAAGTTTGGTTTCTTACCTTTTAGAAGCTCATAGGGTGTTTTCTTGTGAATGGGTCTTACCATGGCCCTGTTGATTATGTAAGTTGCTGTATTGGCCGCTTCTGCCCAAAACCTTCTTGGTAACTTACTTTCAATCAGCATGGTTCGGGCCATCTCCACCATAGTTCTATTTCTTCTCTCCACAATCCCATTCTGTTCAGGTGTCCTGGGAGAAGAAAACCTGTGAGTTAGTCCCTCTCTTTCACAAAGATCAGAAAACATGGAGTTTTCAAACTCACCTCCATGATCAGATTGAATAGTACAGATCTTGTGTTTTCCTTCTTGTTTGACCTTATTGAAAAACAGATTAAACTTTTGAAATGCATCACTTTTATTTGCTAAGAAGAATATCCATGAATATCTAGAGAAGTCATCTATGATGACATAGCCAAACCTGTTTCCATTAAGACTCTGAGTTCTAGTGGGACCGAAAAGGTCCATATGGAGAAGTTCCATTGGTCTAGAGGACAATGGCTCAGATCTTAATTTAAAAGAATTTCTGGTCTGTTTGCCTAGAGCACAGGCATCACATGATTTTGATATAGAATTGAATTTAATTCTAGGCATGCCTCTAACTAAATCATGCTTGACCAATTTATTTAAAGTAGTAAAGCTAGCATGACCTAGACGTCTATGCCATTCAAAAACATCATTTTCAGAATTGGCAGATAAACAAATATTAGATTCAGATTCCTCATCTAAGTCTACTATGTAGACATTATTAATCCTGTTGGCTACAAATTTAACCACATCAGAATTTATTTCAAAGATTTTGCATGAATTATCATCAAATACAACCCTGTGACCCTTGTCACATAACTGACTAATGCTAATCAGGTTGTGTTGCAGACCTTCCACAAGTAGAACTTTTTCAATGGAGTTTGTGGAAGTCTTACCTACTGTGCCAACTCCAATTATCTTACCTTTGTTCTTTCCTCCAAACTTGACCAGACCCCCTACCTTCATCT
Source organism: Amorphophallus konjac (assembly GCA_022559845.1). Taxonomy (NCBI): domain Eukaryota; kingdom Viridiplantae; phylum Streptophyta; class Magnoliopsida; order Alismatales; family Araceae; genus Amorphophallus; species Amorphophallus konjac. Next base: position 239,066,442 of record CM040118.1, on the reverse strand, counting down.
CTATCTTGCTGAACTTGGATCGGTCTCCTGTCATGTGCCTGGAGCAGCCACTGTCGAGGTACCACTTGTTGTCTTCAGCTGCCAGGCCGACCTACACAACAAAGTCAAGCAAAGTGATTTGGAACCCAAGATGAGTTGGGTCCAAAGACATTGTTCAATTCTCTGATCAAATGTTTAGGAATCCAGATTTGCTTCAACATTGTTTTCTCTGGCACCTTTACTTCTGTTTTATTGAAATTATAGCCGGCTGGTCTGGAAAAGTAAGTTTTATTCCATTCATTAGGCTTGCCATTTCTAGAATATCTCCTGTAAGTTTGTTGATCAGCAGATTTTTGAAGATGATGATCATTTCTCCAGTAGGTCCTCTTTGGACCCATTTGATTGTAGTACTTCCATCTTTTCTTCTGATCCCCTTGCTTGGTCCATTTATCATTTATGTTCTGATTGGTAGGCTTAGTGAAATTTTTCATAAAATTCATTCCCATTTTAAAATGTTGACCAGCACTGTTTTTAGAACTTTCCTTCTGACCTTGAGTTCCCTTACTGCTGTTTGAGCTGGATGGTGTGTCCAGCTTTTCTTTTCCCTTCTCTGGGCAGAAGGTAATGGTTTTGAATTGTAAGGGTCTTTTGTTAGATGGGTCATAGCCTAGACCCTCCTTATTGAAATTAACCCTAGCCCCCAGTATTGCATCCAGACTGGATTTTCCTTGGACAAACTTTTCCAAGACTTTCTGTTTGTCTTCCAGCTCCTTTTGAAGGGACTCAGAATTTTTTAGAAGTTCACCATTGACTTTCTTAACAGCTTCGTATTTTTCTGAGTTCACTCTACTTTCATTTAAGCTTTCTTCAATTCGTATTTTGAGTTCATTCAGCTGATTTTGACTGTCCTGGTTTTCTCCCTTGAGCTTATCATTTTCTTTTCTTAGTGAGGTCATTTCTTCTAGTTGCTCTTTTAGTTTCTGATTTTCCTCACAGACCTGGGTTTGTTCTTCAACAGTGGTATTAAGTTTTCTTTTCAGAACTCTATGCTCTTTACTAAGAGAATTAAACTTATCTAACAATTCACCATAAGCATCCTCCCAGTCATCAATCGAGAAATTTTCAAAGACAGTTATTACCTCTTCCTCGCTGTTTGCCATTAGGCAAATTCCTTCTTCATATTCCTCTGAGGAAGTGTCTTCGGGATCTTCTTCTTCCTCGCTCCATGTGCAGACCATCGCCTGAGGTTTTTTCTTCTTCTGCACCTTTGTGTTCTTCCTCTGAAAGTAGGGACCCTTCTTCTGAAGATCTGGACACTCGCCTTTCATGTGTCCCTGTCTGTTACAATGAAAACAAGTAAGTCTCTTAGAATTTCTGTCCTTATGATTGCTAGATTCAGCATTCTTGCCAAAGGAATATGGCTTCTTCCTCCTAAAGGTCTTCCCCTTTTTCTTCAAAAATTTTCTGAACTGTCGAGTGAGCATTGCCTGCTCCTCCTGGTCGAGATCAGAAAAACCATCAAGCTCAGACTCGGACTCGGGGCTACTGCTGCTATTCCCGCTATTGCTACCCTCGTTGTGGGATGCCCTTAGAGCTACATTCTTAGCCTTCCTATCACTTCCTTCACCGCCTCCTTTGAAATTCATCTCATAGGTCATGAGGGATCCTATGAGTTCATTCACAGTCAAGGTAGTCAGATCTTTTGACTCTTCAATCACAATGGCCTTAGTGTGCCATGCCGGGGATAGAGATCTCAGAATTTTCCTGACAATGTCTGCCTCAGCTAGCTCTTTCCCTAGCCCCTTAAGAGTATTCGTGATCAAAGATAACCTAGCATACATTTCAGTAATATTCTTCTCTGGTTTCATTTTAAACAGTTCATACTCAGAGGTGTAGACATTTACCTTTGAGGCTCTCACTTGAGCTGTACCTTCGTAGATTAGCTGCAGCTCGTCCCACATTCATTTGGCAGTCTTGTAGGCAGATATGCGAGCATATTCCTCTGGGTGAACAGCACACTGGATGATGTTCAACGCCGTCCAGTTGAGTGAAGATAGCTTGACATGGTCATCTGTCCACGCGTCCTCGTTCGGTGGCAGATCATACGGCCCAACAGTAATTACTCTCCACAGCTTATGGCTCTGAGCCTTGATAAACACTTCCATCCTGTTCTTCCAAAACAGATAGTTATTACCATCAAAAAATGGAGGGCGACTAATGGATTATCCTTCAGCAATGAAGCTTCTAGGACCATTAGCATTTCCCTGACCGTTCGTCCACATGATGCAAACCTGCTCTGATACCAAATGTTAGCGCAGCAAGAGTGATATAGAAGGGGGGGATGAATAGATCACTCCCGATTTCTGAAACTTCAGCGGAAAATCACTACTTCGAAAATCACCCTACCGAATATAGCTAAACAAAATAGCTAATGCAGTGAGAAACTAAGACAGAGTAATAAGGTGCGATTGGAAGAGGCCGTCCACACACAAGCACATTGCCAAGCAGATAGAGAGCATCAACGATTGCAGCAAACCACAGAGGAGACAAGAGATTTTAAGGTGGTTCGATTGTAGTCCACAATCTACATCCACCCCTCACTCCAACTAGAGTAAGGATTCCACTAGCCAATGCTAGAAACCTGCAGACTCAGTCTGCGAACAATGTGCTGCCACACAGCTTGAATAACCAAGGGAAACAAATCCCTCAACCAAACTCTGCTACCCACAGAGCTTGAAACCTGTTCCAGCTACCAGCTAGAACAGAACGGAGATAGCTCTCCCTTCCTCCAACCCGGAGGGAACCTGCTAATGACAACCCGTCACTAGCAAAACTAGAGATCTACGATCTCTCTTCCTCTGCAGCCCAGAGGGAAACCGGAGTAACACTCCCTTCCTCCAAACACCGGAGGGAAACAGTTCAGAATCAGAAGTATGAGCAAATACAAAGAAAAACAGAAGAGAAACAAAGACCAACGAAGAACAACAGTCGTTTCTGAAAAACCAACACAAATGTAGCTTCCGAGGAAGCAATTCTTCAAACCACAGACACTGCTCTCTCTCTCTCAAACATATTCCTCTCAGATCTGGATAAAATGGGACTCTCTGCTCTTTCTCTTTTCTGGATCGTGTAACCTCACACAAATGCCTTCTGCTCTTTCTTTTCACGATCATCTTCTACTGAAGGACGATGCTCCATATATATAGCAGACGATTGGCGTGTGGCTTTCAGGTTCCCGCCCATGAACTTTTTGCCAGATCATTTGAATTTTGACCACATGGCAGCATCCTGACTGGGTTGCCATCCACGTGTCATGTTCCTGGTTTCTTGGATCACGTGCCAGGTGCCAACCTCGATCACGTGCCCAATCATCAGCCTGAATCACCTGCAGACAGAGACAAAAGGAATGTATATACTTAGTTAGTTCAGGCTTTTAACACGAGTGTATATACTTCAGAAGCAGCAACTGAATAAGTGTGTACACTGAGAGAGTGTATAGACTTGTAAGACTTTATGCAATCTCAGTGGATATACTTGCTGAAGAATGCATTATCATTACAGGAGGGAGTGTGTATACTTCTGTGAAGTGTATGAAGCCACCGAGTGTATAGACCTGTTGAGGGAAGGGCTGTACAGACTTTAGGACCTATGAAGACGATTGAATAGACTTTGCCTTAGAAACGAGTGTTTAGACTTTGAAGCAAACGCCAGGTAAACGATGTGTAGACTTGGCCAGAAAACGTAGGGAAAGGTATGAGTGTATAGACTTGGCCAAACGTAGGGAAAGGTGAGGAGTGTATAGACTATGCTTCACTTCGAGCAGCCATAGTGATGTATAGACTTAGCCTTTGAGACGCTTAGTGAGACGGTGAGCAGTGTGTAGACTTTGATGCCCAACAGCGATGTATAGACTTGCAAGTGAGACGCTTAGTGAGACGGTGAGCAGTGTATACACTTAGCCTTTGAGGAACGATGTATAGACTCTGAATCGTGAAAGCAGACTGTATAGACTTGGAGTGTTCGAAGGACCATTGTACAGAGTTGGAATGTTTGAGCCAATGTATAGACTTCTGCAGGGCTGCCAGTGTATGGACTTGTATAGTGCAGCGAGTGTACAGACTTTGAGGCCGAAGACAGTGTGTAGACTTGAGAAGCTCGAGGCCACTGTATAGACATGGGGTTCAGCTGAGAATGTATGGACTTTGACGGAGTGAGACAATGTTCAGACTTTGAAGTTACACTGTGGATGTATAGACTTGAATGAGCATGGAGTGTATAGACTTGAAAGTCTGAAGGTGATGTACAGACTTGGAGAGTTGAAGCCGATGTACAGACTTGCAGATGCGAAGCCAATGTACAGACTTTATGATATGAAGCCAATGTACAGACTTGCAGATGGAAGCTGATGTACAGACTCGTAATGCGAAGCCAATGTATAGACTTTAAAGGCTATGAACAATAAGGCATGCTGTACATACTTACTCAATCAAACCGATGTATAGACTTTGAATGAATTCAACGGGAGAATGTATAGACATGGCCCCTTTCCGGATGTATAGACTTTCAGATAAACAGGCTACAGTCCTGTTGTATGGACTTGAATAGAAAGGCCAATGAATGGACTGACTAAGATTATTAATGTACTGAGGGGTCGACTCATCAGCAAGGAGGGGTCGACCCACCACTGTCCAGACTATGCAGACATAGTGTAGACAGAATCAAGTAGAGCATATTATCTGACAACCATATGAACTGCACTCATTTACATGGTGAAACATGAATTAATCTAGAGATAGAAGATTGATTTATAGTGTGAGACATCATCAAAGCCGTAGGGATGCAACACATATTGTTTGGGTAAGGTTTATATATATATAATTAGTTAATGGTCTAATTTTATATCACGGCTCATTTTACTTTTAGTTCTTAAAATAAAATAAAAAAATGTAATTTACATGTGTGTCAGGCCCATTTAGTGTATATACGGGAGTTATATTGTTTGGGTTTTACATATCTTGTGTTAATGGACCAAGATGATCAATTTATCATGGCCCATTAAGTGTTTATATTTATAACTTAACTATTTTTATTTGTCCTTCTTATGTAAGTTTAGGTTATTTAGAAATTTTATTTCCTTAAATTTTCAAGGGTACTACACTCATCCTCATTCTTGTTCGTAAATGCTCCCCCACATGAAGCATCCACCATTTGTCTATAGTTCTCCGTTAATCCTTCATAAAATGCTTGAACCATCTGCCATCTTGATAGACCATGATGGGGACATTTTCTCACTAGATCTTTCAATCTATCCAAAGTCTTATGTATATGTTCCCCAGAATTTTGAGCAAATCCAGTTATGGCTCTTCTCATTGTGTTTGTTCGCCCTGTGAGGTAGAATTTTCTCAAAAATTCTTTTTGCATCTCTCCCCAAGTGTCGATTGTCCTACCCAAGGCCCCTAACCAATATTTGGCTTTGTCGTTAAGGGAGAATGGGAGGAGGGTAAGCTTAAGAGCATCATCTGAGAAGTTCTGGATTTTAATAGTTGAGTAAATCTGAAGGAACTCATCAAGATGTTTGTATGGGTCTTCATTAGAAAGATGGTAGCATTTGGATGGTACTTGACTTGATTTCGTATTAAACCGCCTAGTTCTGAGGTGCTTGGACATAGAAGGACGGTTGGTATTGGTTTGACATGAAATAGTCCTTCATCTGTTTGGGAGCTTGCTTTTGGTTTTGATCATCCATTAGGTTAGGTTGAGGATGATGCACTAACCTCCCTATGTTTTCAATGGGTCCTATCAAGTGTAGGTGTATAGATCTCCTACCTTGCATGCAATGCAAAAAGGACCCAAAAAAAGATATTTATTTTTTTTTCATTTGGAAAGCAATGCGACTTATAATGTAATGAATTAATTCCTATATGAATGGTTTATGAACAAATGATGATTTTTTTCTTTTGTGTTTTGAAAATAATGCAATGAGTCAACTACAACATGTGAATGCAATGAATGATTAACTATATGAGTGCAAAATGATGATGATCTTTTTTCTTTTTGTTAGATTTTTTTTTATGAAAAGAGGGATTAGTACTCACTACCAAATTGGTCAATTGGCCAGGTAAGAGGTGGAGTTGTGGGAGGCTCCCCTACTTTCGTAGGGTCTTAATTAAATAATCACAATCTCACTTAGACGTTTACCTTTTATCCTCTAGCCTTAGACACCAATTTTCTAAAATAGTAATAAATTTCAACACTCTTTTTTATGTGAAATCTTCAAAGGGCAATCTACCTCCGAGGTACTTCTTGATACAACCAGCCCGGCTTTTGTGAGGGAATCCACGGGTGCGGAGACTTATGGAGGTCTTGAAAATGGAATTTCTAATCCAAAGGGACAGAATACTCAATGGAGGGTCCTTCCAAATCCAAGAAAGGTGTAAGGATCCTAATGCCCTAATAAGGGGAAATATAAAAGAAGAGAAGGGTTTTTTTCAAAAGATGATGCAAGTAAATGAGAAATGAATGACAAATGACACAAATGTAAGACCAATAATCAACTAAGTACACAATGCATGAGAATAGATGCGACTAAGATGAAGTCATGCTAACATGATTTTTTTTTGATTTTCTATTTTCTAATTTTTTTTTCTAATTTTTTTAGATTGGCAAATCTTATATATGTATATATATATATACATATATAAGATTTTTCAATAAGAGATGAGTAAAGGAAACTACTAGCTAAAAATAAGAAACAATATGCCAATCTAATGCAAGATAAAGTAAAAAGGCACGTTTTTGATGTTTTTTGAGTTTTAATATTTTTATTAATTTTTAAGAAATTTTTCATATGTTTTTTAAAATCTTTTCAAAAATAAACAAAACATGACCTTTTTCTACATTTACTTACCTTCAGTGACGCTTGATTTTCCTGGATTTTCTAATTTTCAGCTTTCTGCTACAATTCTGGCTTTCAGCGACGCTTTCTATGATAGTTTATTTCTTGAGATTTTTATGTCCAAATTTTTATGAATTTTTTGATTTTCTTTTGATTTTTCATGCAAAATAAAAATAAAAAAATTAGTATTCACATATATACATCAAACATAAGAAATTCTAACCATTAAAAATAATTTCTTCCCCGGCAACGGTGCCAAAAATTGATGCACTAGGCAAAGGTGTCATTTAAAATATGTCGTGCCACATATAATTTCAAAATTTATAACCGCACTCACTCACTTAAATAGCTTTGAAAGTTCAAGTAAAATGATGAGAATACGGGCCGATCTCACGAGGAAGAAATATTTTCAATTGAGCACTAGTTGGAAAACACTTGTATTTGAGAAAATCTGAGTTTGAGTGAGCTTAAACAAAAAGAAAGTAAAGATGCATGGATTTGAAATAAATCTAATTAAAGAATTTGAGAGGGATTAAGAAGAGAAATTTGGAAGAGATAGAGAGAGAAAAAAAAGAGCACAATTTACCAAAATGAAATTTTATTACTATGAAAATGAAAGTTACAATTCCATGAAAATCAAAATTACAACTTGTAAATGAACAAAGGAAAATGAGGAAGAAATGTAGTCGGGATTGGAAGATCACCGCCGTCCCTGCCGTGTCGAGCCTTTGAGTCCGCCCCGCCTTGGAAATGAACACCTCCTTGACGACACCGAGGGAGAATCTCTGCCAACGGGAGGTGGAAAGGAGAGAGAGGATTTAAAACAAATGCATGTGTGCAATTAAAATAAAGAGTATGGGGGTGGTTGAGAAGAAAAAGGGTAAAAATAGAGTAATAGAAAAAGTGAGATTGCTTGAAATTGGAGAGAAATTAGGAAAAGTGGTAGAAGAGAAAGTTGGAGAGCATAAAAAATTAAAGAACTTTCACGAAGACGTGAGGAGGAGAAAATGTGAAGAAAGGGGTGAAAACAAGGGGGGATTCGACTATGAAAATGGGAATGAACAGTAAAATAAATGAAGAACATGGGGTTGGAAAATTGAGAATAACATAAAAATGGGGAAGAATTAGGAGGAGGTATTGGGCGCCACTTTCTTATTTCCTTATTTTATTTCTCGCCTCGATCCATGTGCCAGGAAGGGGGTGCTTGGGGTACCGAGCGCCCTTTTTCAATTGGTTTCCCGCCATTTTTGTTCTCATATGCAGCTCTGACAGTTCTTGTGAAGAGGTGCCCAAGGACATGGGCGCCTTCTTAATTTTCACCTTTTCCTCTCTCTTCTCTATCTTTTAGCAGGTATGGAGGAGGCGCCTGGTGTACTGGGCACCCTTTAAGGGGCGATGTTCACATGTTTTCCTTCTTTCAATGGATTAATGAAATATCTCTCCTATCCCCTTCTACTAAATCAACGAGGAGGCTACATGATTTAGAAGCAGGAGGGAATAGAAGCGTGTAAACCTGTGTGATCGCCACCAAGATGCCGAACGTGATGAACACGCCGTACCTTGGAAAGAGGGGGAGGTACTCGCCTTAGGACTAGCCCTGCGAAGATGGGCGACTCAGGAGGAACCGCCTGTAGAGATGAGCGGCCGTACGACAAACCGTCTGTAGGGGCTGAAGAGGAACGCGGGATGGAGAACGACTGGCAGATGAACCGCTCCAACACAACCGTAGGACGAAGAAGAACAGTCTAGAAGCCACCGCCCGTCTTCGTGAACGGCCAGTTTGGAACCACCTAAGACTAACACGTCGTGAGTTGCAAAGGTCCAACCTCTACCCTTTCTGGCCGGCCCGAAAGGATGGGCCTCACGTTAGTGTGTTGCTGACCGTCAAAACCACGTGTAGAACACAAAGGAAAATCCAAGTTAGAACTAGAAAGTGTAGGAAATGCCCAAATGGATGAAAATGAACATGACTAAATGAAACGGTGGATACCTGGGGATTTTTAAACCCCTGGGGGCGTCAAAAAGCATAGGAGGGTGTGTGAATGATGCATGAGAATGAGGGAAAAAATGCAGAGGAAATGTGGAGAAAGTGATGCATGCAAACAAGAGAGAGCGACGAAACTAAATGTATTAATGATTCAAAGGACAACTACTCCCTGAACCGGAGGCCTGTATGGACATAGAAGGCCTCCCTCCCTGGTGCTAGGTCACTCAAAGATTCGGCAGGGCTTCGCCGTCGACCAAAATCCCCCCCCCCTTCAAAGCATGGCCTCCAGGGTCTATTTATAGAGAACCTAGAGTCTTAGCTCGAATTTGAGGTTTCTATGCGTTTTTAGGTCGAGATAATGAAAGAAAAGTTGAAGATAATTGAAATATCTTTCAATTAGAAGAAACAGCACCAAAATTGACTCAATATTCGCGGAGAAATGGTTGGAAGAAGTTGGGGATAAATCCACGAACGGAGAGAGAAAAATCTCTTAAATCTTCAGGATGCGGGTAGTTACACGGTCATACGATAGACCGCTCATCAGGTTGAGCGGCTATATATAAACCGTTTATCCCTATCGGTGAAAATTCAAATATAAAAGAAATATCAATCAATTTATCCATTAAGCCAACCGAGAATCTCGCCATTGGACTCTCACAGATGAACGGCTAATTAAAGACCGTCCAAGAATAAGAGCGGCCAAGAGTCAACCGTTTTATCCTTGTCGGTGATAAATGGATAATTAGATAATTATCTGAGAACCAACCGGGCTTCAGGACTCTAGAGGTAGAACGGCTACTATTAGCCCGCCCATCAGATTGAACGGCTAATCGAAGGCCGTATGCAAATGTGTCGGTGATAAATCAGAAAGTTAACCAGAATATCCCATAAATATTTGGACGGCCCATAAGCGACCACTCAAAGTTGTGCGGCCAATGGTTGACCGTACATGTCGCTGGACACTTGAAATTCATGAAAATGCTTGACTAACCAAAATCAAGGCCCATTAAAACCTGAATTGAAGCAGACCTAGCCAGGGAGGGAGGCTATCCATAAAATAAGCCCAAAGATGTTGCCTGAAAATAGCCCAACGACTAATGGACAACTCGAGGCATCAAAAGTAGCGGTAAGAGGAATAACTCAACTTGTCAGCAAAAAACGGGTGTCAACAGGCGTCTGGTCACTTGGGCGCCTCTTTCTTCATGGTTCTGCTCCTTCACAATGGCCTGCAAAAGAACAAATACCCATTGTGCTTAATCCAAGAATAATTATGCAGCTTCTTAAATGTTTCTCATTGTCATTTTTGCTCAGAAATGATGATAAAATGCATGCAGACTCAAATTATATGTGAGAGTGGAATTAACGATCCATGTTGCACAACTATGTACTTTTATTGCGAAAAGATATTACGTGTGATGCAAGTTATGATACAAAATGTGATACTCATCAGGTTCGCCCCCTTTAGAGAGAGAGAGAGAGAGAGAGAGAGAGAGGAATAAAATCCCAAAGGGAATTTTCTCAATTCTATTTTCTTGAACATCAAAGGTTACAAATGAGGGAGTGGGGTGGCCTATTTATAGGCACTCATATTTTCCTAGGACCAAAATGACTCTGACTAAACAACTATTGAGCAGAGTAGTACAAGGGGGGGGGGGGCATGGGTCTAGCCCATTGAATTGGGACCATTAGACACATTACCTATGTAAATGACTCACTAACCTAGGTACTTGACCCAAATAAAAGAAAAATTACATAATTATGTCTCAAATAAAATATGAAAATTACATGTTATGACTTAGAAAAACATGATGGACAAGATGTAGCACTATTGGCGAGCACATGATCCTCGAAAAAAATGTGGAGTGGCTGGAGATGTCCCCATCATACCCTCGGAGTGGGGAGAACTCGACTCCGTCGAGTATGGGTCCACCGGGGTGGCGGCACACCAAAACAACAGCACAATCGGGCGAAGCATGTCCTCTCAGCTCATCATCACGTCCTTGGTCGGGGGGATGGTTCTTCCACCTCTTTAGATGGCGCTGGCACACCCTCGTCCTGGTGATGGTACCTTGCTTGCCCAATATTACATCTATGGGATCACGTCGGGCTCTCAAGCTGAAATTTGGAGGCTCTCCGATGGTGTCACTCACAAAGGTGGGGGGTAGGCTCGAGGTGCTCAATGGGTTCCACCGCGTGGCCCTCATAGGGTGCTAGGTCCACCACACGAGAAGTTTGGTGTATCCCAAAGTCCATTGGTAAGTCCAACCCATAAGCCAGGTTGCCAAAGCCACTCGAAACTTGGGAAGGTCCAAGTCCTCGTGTCCTCGATTTGGAGGTGACCCTAGGTTAGAGCCACTCCAATCTCACCATCACCAGGTTGCCTACTTGGAATCCCAAGTGGCACTCGCGACCTTTTGCCCGCTTCTCGTGAAACTAACCACTCATTGCTAGATGCTTACTTGAACACTTATGCCATGCACTATGATGCGGTGTGGGTGTGAAAATGGGTGTGGGTAGGGGTGGACCGGGACAACCATAGGCGGACCTATCATGCATGTGCTGTTTATCGGGCTTGTGAGATGTGGGAGGTCCTGGGCATCCAAAAGTGGATCCAGCTTGCTTATGTTTCCTATCTAGGTGGGTGAAGACTGGGGGGCCGGGGCATCCAAATGTGGCCTTATCATGCATAGGTTCTCTATTGAGGATTGGAGGACTGGGGCATCCACATGTGATCCTAACATGCATGTGTCTCCTAACAATGTTGACTGCCATCGGGGGACCTGGACACCCAAATGTGATCCTACCATGCAACTCTACCAAAATGCTGTGTTTTACTTTTTGAAGCGTAGGTGTAGGCAAGGAGGGGTTTGATCTTTCTATGGTGCAACGAACTGGGTATGGGGCAAGGGATAGGACTCCTTGGGAGAATCGGGACATGGATGGTGGGTTTGGGGGTTCACATGTGGAGGGATCAAAAGGATCAAGTAGGGTTTGAATCTTGGCGAAGTTGGGGTCACTAATTCCATGGATCAAGAAAGTGGATTCCATAATCTTCCTAACATAAGCTAGGACATCGTCAACGGGAAAATTGAGGGGTGTGAGTGGTGGGTGTTGCTCTTCCCAAGGGATCAGTTCGGGCCCTACTAGGCATGTAGTGGTGAGGGAGCAATGGTCCTAGTTGGGTATAATGAAATGGCCTTTGGGAATGGATGAGGGGTGGGCAATGGTGAAGGAGGGAAAGTGGCCAGGTTGGCATTGGGATTCCCTAGGGAATGGGTCACAAGGATCTAGGTGGGCGTGGCATGTGGGGAGGGATGCTTCTTCCCATTCTAAACTTATGGCTTTCCAAGTCACACAGTCCCTAGGGCGGACTATGCATTCACTACCTAGTGGGACAAAAACCAAGGTTGACTCCCTAGATTTGGTGCCCTTTTCTTGAGGGAGGCGGGGGTGATAGCATTGGTTTTGGTAAAACTCTTTGGGTTCGGGTAGGAACAATAATAGCTCGCTTGTGCAAGGACCCATTGTGTAGATGGAGGTGATGGATCCAACAGAGGGGTGAGTGAAACTCAAGTATCATATGTCACATAACCCTATGGCTATCATGTTCGTCAATCTTATCTGCCCAAGCAAACATTCAACCAAGGCTCTCAAGGTCACAACAAAGTAGACAGAATGATAAGTGACATGGGGAGGTTGGATGGGCACTATTTGGGATAGGTGTTCCATAGGTGGGTGGTATGGACTCGAGCTGTGAAGGGTGGGGCTCTTCTTCAGCCACTCAGCTAGAGACTCTCTTATGATCACCTATCCGTCAGATGGGAAAGAAGGATCTAGGTGAAACTTAAGGTTGGTTTGAATACTCGAGGTTTGACGCCGGTCTCCCTCCATTGTTTGGGTGCGGGTGTCCTTTGGTGTAGGGGTGAGTTTAAGGATAACATCGTCATTCTTTGGGACTTCAATGACTAAGCTCGTGTCTCCCATGTGGGTGGTTTTGGTAGGAATTTGGACTGGTGGGTGTAATGATGTGGGGTGTGAGGGTGTTGGCGGACGGATCATCGGAAGGGTGTGGGGTTCCGGTGTAGGTGTGAAAGGGGTATGCTTGGTGGGGTAAGAGATAGGGGACAATGGCCACATGCACGGGCCAAATTTTTGGTAAAAGGGCGTGGGTGATTTGGCATGCTCCTTCAACATCCCTATAACAAGCTTATCCCATGCATTCATCTTGGGAAGGGATAGTGGAGTGGGGAGGGTGAGACACATGGTAATGGATGCACGGATGACTCCGAAGCAATGGCCCTAGGACTAGACTTAGTAGAGACAAGTCCAAAACTTGCTCGGATACCAAATTGATGTGACACTACTAATGGGATGGCAGCCACTAGACCGATGCACCTTGGACCTATACTCGCAAGCAAGCAACTTTGAGCGGCGAACCCACTCTAGCGGACTCACCCGCGTAACGCACACACGTGCCCGTGGGCAGCTCGTCGATGATGGAGAGGGTCCGGGGTGGGACTTTGATGCTCCGGGGGATTTGGCTAGCTTGAGGCTGAACCCCTAAGGGCCCGGGATGCTCAACCTCACGGGTGGCCAGCATGCCAAGGGCGTAGGTTGTAGGGTGTGCTCTCTCATAATTAGCTCGGCGGTGGTCACTCAATTTGTTCGATTTTGGATCGGGCGCTCACTCACCGTCCGACGTAGCTAAAAGTAATACTAAACAAGCAAAGCAAACCAGTAAAGGGCTGTGACCACATGCTCACCTGATTGACGTGAAGATACCGATCCCAACCGGAGACGATGGCGAGCGGGGAGGCGTGGGTACGCACCCGCATGCCGCTTCAGTGTTGCTTTGATCGGTGACCTGCTGTTACAATCACTACACCTCACGCAGGAGGGTGATCATGGGGTAGGGAATTTAATTATTACAACCAAAACTACCTCCACGCAGGGAGGGGCCTTCAGCTAGCCAAGCGAGGGGCGGGGAGTTGACGAGACCCGAATCTATTCACGTAGACCATGCTGGGACAGTAAGCTGAAGAAATGGCCGCCACGGCCTCCTGTAAGCTCCGATGGGTGCGTGACTTGTGCTGATGTGGTCGTGGATGAGGTGGGAGCCTGCTATCAAGAGCATCGGTCGATCAGAGGTCAGGCTGAACTGTGGCAAGACCGAATCCACGAACTGGTCGGTTCTGTCCTAATAGGGTCTGCCGCATAGGGAGTCGATGTGGGAGCGGTCACGATCTCCACCGGTCATTGATGATGGTAGGGCTGGTGTAGAAACATCTGAGACCAGTCCAGGAACCTATCAGTGGAGTTGTAGGCCAATCGAAGCCCAGGTGTGGTCGTGACAGTCCTTGGATCATGACCTAGCCGGCGCTGCCTGTCTGGACCAGAATCGGAACTGCCGAAAGAGAACGCCGCCACGAACTCCTTCGTGCTTTGACGAAGGTGGAACCAATGTAGATGCGTTTGTGGACGAGCTCTCTTCGAGCAGGGACCAGCGGGACTTCCAGATGTGGACGGAGTAGGTCTCTAGAAGCAGAAGAGTAACAGAGTATCTAACCGGGTCTGGCGGGGGTGACTCGCGCAAGCTGACGGGAAAGGCCCGAACGTGGTGCTGTGGTACTCAAACGGCTTCCTTCTTTCTGGTGCTTGTAGGGGACTTGCAGATGATGACCTCCTCCAAAAGCCACGTCAGGATCTTCACAGGAGCGGCCGTGGTTGTGTCTGTACACGGGCTCAGATCTATAATCGGATGCTGGATGCACAGCCTGGCGAGAACTGCTCCTCCGAATAGCATAGACATCGGATGGCGGCGGCACCACCTATCCTGCAAAGCTGTTTGGACGAGCTTTCCACCAATATAAGATATGCAGCCTGAAACTTCGGGATGATGTCGTGGCTTGCACTGCAACTGGGTGCTCCTTTGCTGCCTACGAACTGGAGTGAGCAGGGTGGTGGTAGGTAATGATAGGGGCGGGGAGGGGTGAAGGTATAGCTAGGGGTGAGGGGATAATGGCTATAGAAGGTGGAGGGGGATGTTAGGGGGGTTGATGAGGGGCCGACGGGTGCAAGAGAGGGCGGAGTTGGGGCTGGCAGCGAAGTGGAGATGGGTCTGGGTGGTGGGGAGCAGTCTACTCACAAGTGTATGGGAGGGGAAGTGAGATGGTCGACCAGTGATGCGGGACGAGACCACGGACACGACAAGCTCGTGACTGCCCCTTAACGAGGGAAGCGTCGGATGTGCGCGGTTGAGAAACCGGCTGTGAGCTAGGGTGGTCGGCTCTCACTTGTGCCCGGATCGGGTCACGGGACGGTAACGCTCTCTCTCGCAGTAGCGATGATATAAATAGAAAGCGAGCTAATTACCCTATCATGCTCTCTAGCAGTGGCATAAGCAAGTATATATGAAAATTAAGCAAAATGCCAAGTAAGGGAACGAATGCGATACCTCCACGTGCTCGGCGTGGGGACGACGGACCCGGCCGAAAACTCGTACTCCCGGGAAACTTAACACACAATAATTACAGCAATGGGAACATGCTCACTCCACGCAGGGAGGTAAAGGGCTATACAAATGGGCCCGGGAGGACCGAATTCGGGTTGACGGGCAGCTTCGGGTGTTGATTCAGCTACACGCGTGTTCACGACCGTGGGGCCCACGTGCTGTCCGGAGGGGCCGTGTGGGACCCGGTGGTACCGCTGTAGTGGAGACACTTGGAGACGTGCTCCCCGGGCTGGCGGCACGCTGGTTGGCCGGCCGGAGGCCGGGCGGCTCCGTTCGGCACCGGTCGGAAAACCGATCGGAAATCTGCCGGTTCTGTATTTCAGCGCGCGCTCCGGCGAGAACGGACGCTGCGATCAGCAGCGGTGTCGGAATGCGACGAGATCAGAGCCGTTGGAAAGCTTCTTTGACGTACTACAATATAGTGGCCTTCAGAAAAATTCACCAGATTTTTACTTTGTGTTGGCGAATTTTATATGCTGCTGTTGTACAGTAACCGAAGACTCAGATCTGTAGACAACTTCCCTGTTGATTGCCTTTGACCGTGAAGTAGATGTCCGAATTTGAAGATGTGTTCTTCAGCAAGGTTGTAGGAAATTGACCAAGGAATCCACGACTATTTTTGGATTTGGATTTGGAGGTGGTGGTGATTAGTTCTGATTTTTTAAGTGGAGGGTGGTCGGATCTGGGATCTGACTAAAAACATTATATGAGAGGAAGAACACGAATTTCTAAAAATAGCTAGAAGGATGATAAGAAATTACGAAAATTTGTGGAGGTAGAGGGTGATGGACAGAACTCCCAGTAAAATTGGGAGGGTTTGGATAAATCAAAATGATGGTCGGAGGTGGAGAACTCAGGGCTACTGTCACTGTAGATAGTGACAGAACAGATCTGAGATTGAGAGATGAACGAAAAGGTAAAAAGATGAAACGGTGGATTTTGAACCTAATTTTTTTTTTGGAGAAGGGGCTAGAAGATAGGAACCAACCCTCAAAATTGCAAATCGATCTGAACTCGTGGCCGGCTTCAGGAATTCACGAACTACACCTCTATCCAGCAGGACAGAAACTTGATGACGATTCCACGGCGGCTCGAAGGCGGCACGAACGGCGGCGGCGGCGGCACAGACGATCACCGGAGGTTGAGAGGGGATGAAGGGAGATAGATACACTCTAGATCTGGGGTTGGGGATGGAAGAACAGCAGGGGAAGAGAGAGGGGTGCACCAAGCTTCAAGCCTTGCAACAAAATTCTGATTTTTTCCTTTCAATTTCTCATGAAAAATACAACATTATATAGACTAGGTCTCTAACTAATTCTAGACCCTTGGATCAAGGGTTGATGAGTGAAGGGCTGGGATGTGGTTTGAACAACCACAATAAATCACAATAAAATACAAGGTTCGCCCCCCCCCCCCCCCCTTTAAAGAAGGCAATTTGATTTTGTCTTCTTTAATTAAATCTAGGTCCAAGTCCAAGGTTGGACCATGGACCAGCCCCCTTGGGCCCGGGAGTCCAAGTGGACCAATAAGGAGGAGGGAGGGGGGCCCTGCAGGGCCTACATGCACTTTTGCAAAAAGGCCCAATGCCCTTTTGCAAATAAACCCACTCAGACCTACTATTGTGTACCCATATATCACAAGGGTATACATACAAATATAAAAGGACGTAGATGCAAACACAATGTGAGCGGGCTGACGTTGATGTCCCCATCAATTCTCCCCGGGTGGGAGGAACTCGACCCCGTCGAGTAAGGGGTGCTGCTGCTCGAATAGCGCCGGCGGATCCGTCACCGAACCAAGTAGCGCAGGTATGCTCCACTCCAAGTGATCGGCACCTGCTCATTCCATATATACTCGATATGCAAACTGCTATGGCTAAAGGTGGTCACTCCGAAGGGCACTCTCAAAAGGAAGGAAACAGCTCGAAGACTCACTAGGAATCACCGCTGAGTCCCTATAGGTGACTGATCCGGGTATAGAAGTAAAACCGATCCCATACTCGTCAGTGAGTCGACTCGCTTCACACTCACAAGAGAACGACAACGAGCTTGCACAAGACACATGCAGACTCACCATGCACTGACACACGAATGCAAACCACACAAAGAAAACACACTGACTCATGCACGACTCTAGACTAAGGTGGTAGCATCAAGCCCACTAGGTGGCGGCATCCTGGGCGGCCGAAGGGTCGCCCAGCTCTTCCCCCAAGGCGTAGTACTCATCGGCCAGTGCCTCATCGGCCATGTAATCGACATGCTCAAGCTCGGGAGGTGCATATCCTCCAACACCTAAGGCTAGGGTGGTGCGAGCGGGACACTCACTGGGGATGTGACCAAACCTGTGACAGTGGAAACACTGTACTCTCGACCGACTACTCTCTCCTATAAAAGGGGCCTTACCCTTATCATCCCGTCGGGTAGGGGGTGTAGGCAGTAATGGGTGAGATGTAGGTGCTTTGGACAGTAGTGGAGGGGGTGCCGGTGCCAGAGGACGGGCTATAGGAGCCGGGGAACGGGCAACAGGCGCCGGTGGTTGGGGTGGAAATAGATCCCGGGGTGGAGGAGGACGAGGCCGTGGAGCGAAGTGCTCCTGACGGGTGGACTCCTGAGGTCAAGCCATGGGAGGCCGCTGATGTGGGCCTATGGAGTGACGGGGCTCGGCACTACGGAGAGGGGTGGGGCCCAACCGATGGCTAGACTCGAACTCTCCCTCAAATTGCTCCATCTCGAGAGCAACCTGGTATGCCTCTTCCAACGTCTTGGCATTGCGGCGGAAAAGCTCATACTGGTAGTGTGGCCGCAAACCACATCGAAAGCGGGACACGGGCATGGTACTCTCCTCCGTGACACCACATCGTAGAAAGTACTCATCAAACTCCGTGATATATTCGGAGACGGACCGGTCTCCCTGGCTAAGACTTTGCCATCTATCGATGAGTCGTTGGCGGTATGTGGGAGGAAGGTACTTTTACCGAAGTTTATTCTTCATCTCGGCCCATGTGTCGATCGGGGGTTCTAACCGCTGAAGTAGCAGGCTCTCCACATTCTTCCAATAGGTTTGTGCCTGCCCTATGAGTTTCATGGTGGCGAATCGGACCCTTCGACGCTCCGACATATCATACCACTCAAAGTAACGGTCCATGCCGAACTCCCAATCTAGGTAGACTTTCGGATCCAAAGACCCGTAAAAAGCGGGAGGGTCCGCTCGCACGGTCTTAAGGACCCGGTCATCATCCTCATCTCGTTGTGGCTGAAAACCACGACGGCGTTGACCATATCCCTCATAGGCATTATCGGAACCATAGTCCTCGAGACCAAGGTCACGGTGCGGTAGTTGGGGAACCCGAGGAAGGGCGGGTGGAGGAGCCTGTGGTGGCTGGTTTTGGGCCGCGGGAGCGGCCTGGACTTGGGCCATGGGAGCGGGTTGGACTTGGGCCACAGCGGGAGGAGGTGCGGGTGGGCCTTGGGCTGCCCCTGGAGGGTCCCCGTGTGACATCCTATCTAACCGCCCAACGAGGTCTTGGACCGACCTGTCGGAGGTCTCCAAGCGCCCCTCCATGGCTCTAAGGTGACCATCCATATTATCGGAGAAAGTCCGAAAGTAAGCATCGGATTGGTCCAACCTAGTCATAATGGCCATCATCGCCTCTTGTAGGGAGTGGAAGTCTCCCGAGGTATCCCATGGGTTGGCCATAGGTGGTGGTGGGGGTGAGTACTGAGTACCCCGATGAGTGGGCATGCAAACACACCGACTAGAAGACGCCGACTAAAGCAAAACACACTAATGCAAAATGATGCGCTTAGACTTAACCAAAACGCGGTACGCGGCGGAGATAATCGACCCGAAGGTCACTCGCACAAGTGTGCGGCCTTCCCGATAGACGTAGCCTAACGTTCGGACAACACCTTTTGATATACCGGGTTATTGGGATGCGATGCAAAAGACACTTTTTTTTTGTTTTAAAACAATGATGATCCTAAACACGACTAGATGTAAATGACTAATGACTAGACGTAAATGACACCTTTTTTTTTTGGACACCCTAGACTCAAACTCGCTCTGATACCAAATTGATGCGGGACGAGACCACGGACACGACAAGCTCGTGACTGCCCCTTAACGAGGGAAACGTCGGATGTGCGCGGTTGAGAAACCGGTTGTGAGCTAGGGTGGTCGGCTCTCACTTGTGCCCAGATCGGGTCACGGGACGGTAATGCTCTCTCTCGCAGTAGCGGTGATATAAATAGAAAGCGGGATAATTACCCTATCATGCTCTAGCAGTGACATAAGCAAGTATATATGAAAATTAAGCAAAATGCCAAGTAAGGGAGCGAATGCGATACCTCCACGCACTCGGCATGGGGACGACGGACCCGGCCGAAAACTCGTACTCCCGGGAAACTTAACACACAATAATTACAGCAATGGGAACATGCCCACTCCACGCAGGGAGATAAAAGGCTATACAAATGGGCCCGGGAGGACCGAATTCGGGTTGACGGGCAGCTTCGGGTGTTGATTCGGCTACACGCGTGTTCAGGACAGTGGGGCCCACCTGCTGTCCGGAGGGGCCGCGTGGGACCCGGTGGTACCGCTGTAGTGGAGACACTTGGAGACGCGCTCCCCGGGCTGGCGGCACGCTGGTTGGCCGGCCGGATGCCGGGCGGCTCCGTTCGGCACCGGTCGGAAAACCGATCAGAAATCTGCCGGTTCTGTATTTCAGTACGCGCTCCGGCGAGAACGGACGCTGCGATCAGCACCGGTGTCGGAATGCGACGAGATCAGAGCCGTTGGAAAGCTGCTTCGAAGTACTACAATATAGTGGCCTTCAGAAAAATTCACCAGATTTGTACTTTGTGTTGGCGAATTTTATATGCTGCTGTTGTACAGTAATCGAAGACTCAGATCTGCAGACAACTTCCCTGTTGATTGCCTTTGATCGTGAAGTAGATGTCCGAATTTGAAGATGTGTTCTTCAGAAAGGTTGTAGGAAATTGACCAAGGAAACCATGAATATTTTTGGATTTGGATTTGGAGGTGGTGGTGATTAGTTCTGATTTTTCAAGTGGAGGGTGGTCAGATCTGGGATCTGACTAAAAACACTGTATCAGAGGAAGAACATGAATTTCTAAAAATAGCTAGAAGGATGAAAAGAAATTAAGAAAATTTGTGGAGGTATAGGGTGATGGACAGAACTCCCAGTAAAATTGAGAGAGTTTGGATAAATCAAAATGATGGTCGGAGGTGGAGAACTCAGGGCTACTGTCACTGTAGACAGTGACAGAACAGATCTGAGATTGAGAGATGAACGAAAAGGTAAAAATATGAAACGGTGGATTTGGAACCTAATTTTTTTTGTGGAGAAGGGGATAGAAGATAGGAACCAACCCTCAAAATTTCAAATCGATATAAACTTGTGGCCGGCTTCAGGAATTCACGAACTACACCTCTGTCCAGCAGGACAGAAACTTGATGACGATTCCACGGCGACTCGAAGGCGGCACGAACGGCGGCGGCGGCGGCACAGACGATCACCGGAGGTTGAGAGGGGATGAAGGGAGATAGATACACTCTAGATCTGGGGTTGGGGATGGAAGAACAGCAGGGGAAGAGAGAGGGGCGCACCAAGCTTCAAGCCTTGCAACAAAATTCTGATTTTTTCCTTTCAATTTCTCATGAAAAATACAACATTATATAGACTAGGTCTCTAACTAATTCTAGACCCTTGGATCAAGGGTTGATGAGTGAAGGGCTGGGATGTGGTTTGAACAACCACAATAAATCACGATAAAATATAAGGTCCGCCCCCCCCCCCCCCTTTAAAGAAGGCAATTTGATTTTGTCTTCTTTAATTAAATCTAGGTCCAAGTCCAAGGTTGGACCATGGACCAGCCCCCTTGGGCCCGGGAGTCCAAGTGGACCAATAAGGAGGAGGGAGGGGGCCCCTGTAGGGCCTACATGCACTTTTGCAAAAAGACTCAATGGCCTTTTGCAAATAAACCCACTCAGACCTACTATTGTGTACCCATATATCACAAGGGTATACATACAAATATAAAAGGACGTAGATGCAAACACAATGTGAGCGGGCTGACGTTGATGTCCCCATCAACCAGCCAAGGGGAGGGGGTGAGGAGTGCGACCAAGGTGGGGGAAGGGGGAAGGGGGAAGGGGAGAGGGTGGGAGAGGTTCCGTAGGGTTGGAGGAGTGATGGCTAAGCTTGGGGAAGAAGGAGGGATGCTTTGGGAGATGAAAGGGTGCTTGGGGAAGAGGAAGGGTTGCTTGGGAGAATGAGGAGTTGTCTAGGGAGAGGGGATTCTCCCTTGGGGTTGGGGTGAATTGATGGGGATGTATGGTGAAGGGGGAGAGGTTAATGAGGAGTGAATGGGGAGAGAGAGAGTGTGTTTGAATTTTTGGAGGGAGGGGAGAGGAGAGAGAGTGGGGTTCACACCCTTTAGAGAGAGAGAGAGAGAGAGAGAGAGGAATAAAATCCCAAAGGGAATTTTCTCAATTCTATTTTCTTGAACATCAAAGGTTACAAATGAGGGAGTGGGGTGGCCTATTTATAGGCACTGATATTTTCTTAGGACCAAAATGACCCTGACTAAACAACTATTGACTAGAGTTGTCCAAGGGGACGCGCCCCTGGGCCTAGCCCACTAAATTGGGCACATTAGACACATAACCTATGTAAATGACTCACTAACCTAGGTACTTGACCAAATAAAAGGAAAATTACATAATTGTGACTCAAATAAAATATGAAAATTGCATGCCATGACTCAGAAACGTGATGGACAAGATGTAGCACTGCTGGCAAGCACATGATTCTCGAAAAAAATGTTGAGTGACTGGAGATGTCACCATCATACCCCCAGAGTAGGGAGAACTCGACTCTGTCTAGTATGGGCCCATCGGGGTGGCGGTACACCAAAACAGCAGCAGAATTGGGCGAAGCATGTCCTCTCAGGTCATCCTCGCGTCATTGCTCGGGGGGGGGGGGGGGGGTTCTTCATGGACCAGTCATGCATCCGAACTGAAGTAACATGTATGAGACGGCCTAACTTACTAACCATGTCGGATGATGCGATATGCCATGACACATGCACTCCTATCCAAGGGATAACCTCTAGGTTTGGTGGATAGGTAGGATGTGAGGTTTTGAGTTGGCCTTGGAGTTCCTACTCATATGGATCAAATGGGTCTAGGAAGATGGAAATCCTAGCATGGGGCACTTCCTCATTCCCAAGGTGTGTGTTGGCCATAGTAATGGCTTCGATTGTATGGCCCTGGTCTAGGAATGGGTCAGTTTGATCGAGCCTAGTGGTATGGGTTAGGGAGTAGTGGGTGGATGGGTCAATTGGGCATCAATGGTGTCACCCATTTGAGGATTGTAGGTGACAGTCAGCTTATTCTACGCTAGGTGCTCACCAAGTGCTGCACTATTGATCCTAAACTTAAACCCTACCAGGAACTCACATCTGTCTATGCCAAGCTTTTCTCTAAGCTGATCTTTGTCTATGTTCCTCGCAACCAAAATATCTTAGCTGACGGTCTTGCTTCACTTGCTTCCTCCTTGTCTTTTCTTCATGGAAGGAACTTCCATTCTTTCATCATTCATAGGCGTCTCTCTCCCGCTATTAAGGATCCCACTTTCTTTAGGGTTAAGGAGGAGTTGCTCAGGAAGGTTAAGGAAGGAGATATCATTGAGAATAAAGAGATCATGCTATTAGACTTAGAAGATGAATTGGATGATGAGGAAAAGCCATGGTATTATGAGATTGCCAAGTATTATCAAGATCAGTCATATCCTGAAGAAGCCACTGCAGATGAGAAGAAAGCTATCAGGAGAGTCGCCCAAAGATACACTCTGGTTGGAGGCTTGCTGTATAGAAGGGGTCTCACTGGTGTTCTCCTTAGGTGCCTCAACAATGATGAATCATGGAAGATCATGGAAGAGGCACATTCAGGAGTCTGTGGGGGTCATGTCAATAGCCAGATGTTAGCTAAGAAGATCCTTAGGCTAGGCTTCTATTGGCCCACTCTAGAAGAGGACTGCTCGATCTATGTTCGAAAGTGTGTTAAGTGCCAAGTGCACGCCGACAAGATTCATTCTCCTGCTTCTTCACTCCATCCTATGTCCTCCCCATGGCCTTTCTCCATGTGGGCTTTTGATATCATTGGACCTCTTGGTGATGTGAACCTCCTCACAAAACCAAAGGCATTCATACTCATGGCCACGGAGTACTTTACCAAGTGGGTAGAAGCGGAAGCCTATGCGGAAATTAAAGCATCAACAGTATGCAAATTCATAATGATGAACATCATCGCCAGATTCGGCATCCCAGGTTCCATCATCACCGATAATGTGCCACAGTTTATCTCTCAAGACCTTCAAGACCTTTGCAATAAGTATAATATTGCATTGCATCATTCATCTCCTTATTATCCACAGGACAATGGCCAAGCAGAGACAACTAATAAAACTTTGATTAAAATCATCAAGAAAACATGTGAAGCTAACAAATTCACGGATTGACCAGAGAAGCTTGTTCAAGCTCTATGGGCCTACCGTACTTCCAATCATATGCCTACCGAGCAAACCCCATTCTCCCTTACCTATGGAATGGAGGTGGTGGTTCCCTATGAGATTCTCATACCTTCCCTTAGAGTACAATTGGAAAAGGAGCTCTCTATCGACGAGCGCCATGAATCTCTCCTTGCACAATTGAAACTCTTGGATGAGAAGTGTCTGGCCACCGCCGAACATGCAAGAATTTATCAAAATAGGCTTTCACGATTCTATCAAAAGAAAGTAATTGATAGAAAATTTAACGTTGATGAAATTGTAATTAAAATAATTTTTTAAAACCTGACGGACCCCGCTCAAAACTCCAACCAAACTGGGAAGGGCCTTATGTAATACGCGAAGTTTATCCTGGCAACGCTTATAATCTAATTAATGCTAAAGGGGAAGAATTGGCTCACCCATGGAACAGACTATATCTTAAAAAGTACTACCCCGAAGTCTCAAAAAAAATAAAAAAATCATGGGTTGGCATGGTATGCGGGCCACGAAGCTTGAAAAATCAAAATCACTAATTCATTCTTCACTCTTGGTAATTTAACCCTGGGTCAATACACACACAACACACTTAGCTCTTAAACTCAGGTAGTGTAAAATCTAAGGAAAGTAAAAATCAAACTAAGAGTGTAAGACTTTACCAGTTCTCTTCTCTTCGGTTCATGAGGGGGGAAGTGAGACTCTGGGTTGGACCACCAAACATACCCGCCACCCTAGTAGGTAGAAGTCAGGGCCCAAAAGGGAACAATATGCCACAAAAGTCCAAGTACAATTAAGTATTTATTTTGAAAAGAAAAGCACAAAATCTAATCAACAAATACAAAAAGGAAAAGCATGTCAAGAGGGCAAAGTCCCCGCAGGGAAAACCCTGGTCGTAAGCGTGCATCTCAAAAGGGCAAAACACAACAAAAATTTCTCTAAGTCAAAGACCGAACCCCAATAGGAAATAGGGTAGGGGGGAAGTTTCCCGGTCTTTCGGAACCCCTCGTGAACTTCCCCAACATCTTCTTCCATTCCCCCTCTGTGGTATGTCATAAGCTTGATGAATGGCAAAGACAGACTTAGGAGGATGGGCCGCGCGAGGTTATGAGTGAAAGCACAAACTTTCAGCACATTGACCCTTTGTTAAATTATTTAAGAATGATAAATGAATTTGAGAGGATGAATGCGTAAGGTTTTATGACCTATGTACCATGTTAAGTCCAAATAAAAAAACTTCTTTCAAAACAAAAAAAATAAAATAAAAATAAAATCACTGTTTGAATAAGCGACAAACCAAAAGACGCCATTTCTGTAATTAGCGACATATGTCTGGTCACCAATTCTTAAAACTTCAATTAAAAAAGATCAACAAAAATAAAATAAAATCACTATTCGAATAAGCGACAAACCAGAGGACGTTTGTTTATTAATTAGCGACATCTGTCTAGTCGCCCATTGTCAAAACTTCAATTCAAAGAAAAAAGAAAAAAAGAAAACCATAATGAGCGTCCACATAGAGGACGATAGTTAATTAATTAGTGACATCTATCTGGTCACCCATTCTCAAAACTTCTTTTTAAAAAAATAAAAAACGGCGTCGTCTATCTAGTCGTCAATTCCCACAGAATGCCCTGTTTATTCCACCCGCCACTATCATCTTTCATTTCTAGTTACATCTGCTTGCTTGAATGTTGCATTTTTCTACGTTATGTATTTTTCTACCTTAGTTAATTAAGGGCTTGGCCCCTTGAACCTCTATCAAGGTCCAAAGGACATCCCCTTGCTTATTGAGCAAGGGGCCAAGTTAAACATATTAACTAACTTGTTTGCTAAAGATGTGATACATAGGGGCAAAAGGACACAAGCACACAAAAGGAGCAACTCAGGTAATATCAAAGTAGTGATCTTTTTATTCTCATATATATGTGTGTACAAAACATCTAGGAGGTGGTATATAACAATCTATATCTAACTCTCACCACCACTCTCCTCCCTCCTGCTCTCTGCCTCTCCTCTCTCGTCCCTATCTCAGGCCAAACTGTTGGGGGCCCCATCGACCCCTGGGTAGCAGTCGACCTCCCAGCTCGCGCTCGTGCCTCCGCCTCATTCCACTGCTATGTAGAGGAACCCGCCAGATAACTCGTGCTAGAGTAGGCACTGGGTCACCCTTCTCGATGTTCTCGCTCCCCGCCACTCCGGTAGCACTCCTCTGCCGTTCACGTGCGCTCCTCGAGGGCACCAAGGCAGATCTTTAGCTCTAACAGCTCTCCCTCTCATTGTGCTCGCTCCCTCGACCACTCCTCTCTCTCTCGGGTGCGATCCCTCACCCACAACTCTCCCTCTTGGGTGCGCCCCCTCCTCTTGTCACGTCCCGAACCGATAGCAGCGGAACGTGTAGTTCGGAACGCGGCAGTGATACAGTCGTGAACAATCAGAGCAACCATAAGACACAAAATTACAAGGCCAGACAATGTAGACAAACATGATCTTTATTCATATGCAAAGAATTGATTTACATAGCTTGACTCAACTTACATAAGTGAAGAAAGGACTCACTATTACACTCTAATAAAGAGAAAGGACTCAAATAACAGGACGAGACTCAGAGAAAGACACCGACACGATTCTCCATTTCGCTCAACACTCTGGCCCTTCCCCAACTGATGGACTATCTTCAGTGTCGTTACCTGAAAAACGTTAAAGATAGGCTGGTGAGCGAAATGCTCAGTAGGAATTACATCTCTAATCAAGCAGAATATAAGTGATTAGCCAATTAACATGTTCATTAAGATGCAAGGCATGGAACTAGAAAATCATGACGATCAATCTAACAGGAAAGATGAATATTAAAGACAAAGGCAGTTACGAGCTTAAGAGAAATATGGATGAATTCCCATGCAGAGTCAAGGACAAGCTATCAGAATATAACAAGGACAGTTACTCGGATGAACATAACTTTAGAATTGGCCAGATTATAACAGAGTTCCAATAAATATAAGCAATAAAGCAGAATATCTAAATTATCGAAATAACCAAGCAACAAATTATCAGAATAACAGAATTAACAGAGTTTGCAGAATAACAGATATAGCAGAATAACAGAATATAACAGATGTACAGAGTTTGGTGCAATGCCACACCCAGAATTACCATGGTTTACAGAATTGAACTTCCGTCCCACCTGGCACTGAAAAGTCGCGGACCCACAGCCCTTAATGTTTCAGAATCAGAATTGGCCAAATACAGAGTCAAAGGGTTATGTTCTCAAATTGATAACAAGAAGATTCCAAAAGGAGTAGAGTGTCAAGACTAACGAAAACCAAAGTGACACGGATCGGATCTGAGGTTTTTAAGGTACAACCAGCTCAGTCAGCCTTGAGGGAATCCAAGGCTACGAGGAGACTTACGGAGGTCCCAATGACTAACTGGCCAGTCTGAAGGAACGGAATGTCCAACGGAGGGCTCGTATGTCACCGAGAGTTGAGGTGTATAACGTGACCCAATCATGAAACGGGGACTCCATCTACGGACATGAGATGAGAGTGCCAAAAGATCCGAGGTATAGGTCGAAACTGGAAGAAGACGGTGAGAACATGATTACGTTAATTATAGAATTCATGTCCATCCAATTCTATAATTAACTATAATTAAATAAACTTATATTATTTGACGCCCATGGGTGGCGTCATTTATTAATTAGTGTCCTCTTGGAGGGACGTTAATTTTTTGATTTTTAACTGAATTTATTTAACAAGAATTCACATTTATATCTATTTATCTGAATAAATTTAAAAACACGCATTCCAAGACATATTGATTTATTTAAAATAATTTATAGAAATAGAATATATGATAATTAGGAGAAAAATACAAGGATTCTAAATATATATTTTTCATAATTTTCTGTTACATATTTTAATAAATATGGATTTTCAAAGACATATATACATGACATATATATATATATGTATATATATATATATATATAGTTAATTTGACGCCACTATTCCCAGGCGTCCAAATGAATTTGATGACCTCACTTTGGTCGTCATTTCAAAAATTCTAATTTTTGGAACCTCTCGTTTCTAGGCGTAATCACGTCGAAATCGAGCTTATAATATACTGAAATGTTCGGCTCGAAAAACTCTACCTAACCAGACGTTCAAAATAATTTTTCGTTGAGAGACGGGGGATCTTGAGATAGGGGGCACGAAAAATGGTGCAACCACTTTCACTACCTCTGTCTCCACCCCAATAGTACGCCCATAAATTTTCATGGCCAAAGGATACTCCTATACCCATGAACAAACTTTTAATGCGAAAAACTCATAACTAACATATATAGAATTGACGACTGGTCGTTGATCAATTTTTTTTCAGAATTTATTAAGTGACGACACGATTGCTGTCACCTTCTATGAAAATAACACCCTAGGCAGGGTCGCTATTTACTGTAGAATTTCAGAATCTAACAAAACACATCGATAATCTATATGCATGATATATACAGTTTTAATATATCATTTTGGCTTCGTTACTTGAGACAAATCATGAATTAACTTCGTTTGGACTACGACATTTGAGAAAACCTACGTACAACTAAAAGAATATGATCATGCAATATCTTATAATTAGTTTGGCTTGGTAGAGAGAACACCTACTTGGTTGGCTGATCGTCGGACGTGTGAGAGATAGACAACCAGAGCGACTATAGCAGAGGCAGTACCCAATCGAAACAGACGCAGCTGCAACAGCTACTCTCACGGAAAAAAATAACAAGGAAGAAGCAGTGGCTTCTTCACAATACGACCACAATCAGCAGATGAAGAAGAAAGGAGACGATGATCCTTTGCAACCGCAGCACGTAATAGAGAGAAGAGGAAGAAGTCCCACAGTTCTTCTAGCAAACGAACGACAGCAGCAGCATGGTCTTATACGTTTGATAGGGGTTTTATTTATAGGGAGGGGATCCATCTACGGGGTAGAATCCTAATAGGTCTTATATTTCCCACGTGGAGTCCTAACCGCATGTAAGGTTTCCATGCACTCTACCTGTTGCCAAAACTTCAGCCGCCACATGTTAACATGTGGAACCCTAAAGCTCCATTGCATGCAAGGTTCGAATGTGGGAAAAAGAAAAGGGTTGTGATTTCTAAGGCCCTTGAACTTGTTTCTTAACGTGACAAGACTGTGGGCAGTAAAAGCCTATTACAAAATATTCATATTTTTCTTCTCCCCCAAACCCATTACAAGTGTCCTACGGGAGAGCCCATTTTAGCTCATATGTCTAACCTTGCACGTGAGGCCTAATTAATTGGGTTAATGCTTCATTTTATGTGGGTGGCTCAGGTGGTTTGGTCTGTTGGTTGAGTTTTTGTTGGTGCATGGGCTTTGGCATTTACTATGTATTTATATATTTTATAATTGGGATATTGGGTTGATTTATATGATATATATTTATAACCCCATGACTTTGTGACCCCTTTATTCTATATAGGAGCCGAAATATTTTAGCTAAGGTTTTATTTAATTATTTCATGGGCTAGCTTATAATATAGCTAATTTCACTGTTGGCTTTGTATACTTATCTAATGCAACAATTTATTAATGGATCTTACATAAGTGTGGGTTTCTCTTTTAGGCCCATTAGTCTATTAAACTAAATTCATCTATGTGAGACCTATTTAATATAAGTATGGGTTAATTTAACTTATGCATTTCTTTAGTTGGCCTTCTTATTTAATTGTAAGAGATTCACTCATTTATTTAGAAAACGTTTTATTCCCTATTATTTTATCTGGGATGTTACATCCTCCCCCTCTTAAATGAATTTGATCTCCAAATTCACATAGCATTTATTTCCAAAATAATAGTGGGGTATCCAGCCCTACAAGACATAAACAATTTCATTTAGGATTATCAAATAATTCTCATGAAATTTTACTAAGCTACCTTCATAAGCTAATCTTATTAGTATTTAAATTTCCTTTTTTGCTCTTAACCCAAGGTTCTACCCAATTTCACCGGGCAATAATGGGGTTGAACCTAGAACTTATGGCAACCTATAGTCAAGACCTAGGGTTTAATATACCTAGGCTCTGATACCACAAACTGTCACGCCCCGAACCGATAGCAGCGGAACGTGTAGTTCGGAACGCGTCAGTGATACAGTCGTCAACAATCAGAGCAACCATAAGACACAAAATTACAAGGCCAGACAATGTAGACAAACATGATCTTTATTCATACTCAAAGAATTGATTTACATAGCTTGACTCAACTTACATAAGTGAAGAAAGGACTCACTATTACACTCTAATAAAGAGAAAGGACTCAAATAACAGGACGAGACTCAGAGAAAGACACCGACACGATTCTCCATTTCGCTCAACACTCTGGCCCTTCCCCAACTGATGGACAATCTTCAATGTCGTTACCTGAAAAACGTTAAAGATAGGCTGGTGAGCGAAACGCTCAATAGGAATTACATCTCTAATCAAGCAGAATATAAGTGATTAGCCAATTAACATGTTCATGAAGATGCAAGGCATGGAACTAGAAAATCATAACGATCAATCTAATAGGAAAGATGAATATTAAAGTCAAAGGCAGTTACGAGCTCAAGTGAAATAGGGATGAATTCCCATGCAGAGTCAAGGACAAGCTATCAGAATATAACAAGGACAGTTACTCGGATGAACATAACTTCAGAATTGGCCAGATTATAACAGAGTTCCAATAAATATAAGCAATAAAGCAGAATATCTAAATTATCGAAATAACCAAGCAACAAATTATCAGAATAACAGAATTAACGGAATTAACAGAGTTTGCAGAATAACAGATATAGCAGAATAACAGAATATAACAGATGTACAGAGTTTGATGCAATGTCACACCCAGAATTACCATGGTTTACAGAATTAGACTTCCGTCCCACCTGGCACTGAAAAGTCGCGGACCCACAACCCTTAATGTTTCAGAATCAGAATTGGCCAAATACAAAGTCAAAGGGTTATGTTCTCAAATTGATAACAAGAAGATTCCAAAAGGAGTAGAGTGTCAAGACTAACGGAAAACTAAAGTGACACAGATCGGATCCGAGGTTTTTAAGGTACAACCAGCTCAGTCGGCCTTGAGGGAATCCAAGGATACGAGGAGACTTACGGAGGTCCCAATGACTAACTTGTCAGTCCGAAGGAACGGAATGTCTAACGGAGGGCTCGTATGTCACCGAGAGTTGAGGTGTATAATGTGAACCAATCATGAAACGGTGACTCCATCTACGGACATGAGATGGGAGTGCCAAAAGATCCGAGGTATAGGTCAAAACTGGAAGAAGACGTTGAGAACATGATTACGTTAATTATAGAATTCATGTCCATCCAATTCTATAATTAACTATAATTAAATAAACTTATATTATTTGACGTCCATGGGTGGCGTCATTTATTAATTAGCGTCCTCTTGGAGGGATGCTAATTTTATGATTTTTAACTGAATTTATTTAACAAGAATTCACATGTATATCTATTTATCTGAATAATTTCAAAAACACGCATTCCAAGACACATTGATTTATTTAAAATAATTTATGGAAATAGAATATATGATAATTAGGAGAAAAATACAAGGATTCTAAATATATATTTTTCATAATTTTCTGTTACATATTTTAATATATATGGATTTTTAAAGACATATGTACATGACATATATATATATATATATATATATATATATAGTTAATTTGACGCCACTATTCCCAGGCGTCCAAATGAATTTGACGACCTCACTTTGGTCGTCATTTCAAAAATTCTAATTTTTGGAACCTCTCGTTTCTAGGCGTAATCACGTCGGAATCGAGCTTATAATATACCGAAATGACCGGCTCGAAAAAACTCTACCTAACCAGACGTTCAAAATAATTTTTCGTTGAGAGACGGGAAATCTGGAGATAGGGGGCATGAAAAACGGTGCAACCACTTTCACTACCTCGGTCTCCACCTCAATAGTACGCCCATAAATTTTCATGGCCAAAGGATACTCTTATACCCATGAACAAACTATTAATGCAAAAAACTCGTAACTAACATATATAGAATTGACGACTAGTCGTTGATCAATTTTTTTTCAGAATTTATTAAGTGACGACACGGTGGCTGTCACCTTCTATGAAAATAACGCCCTAGGCAGGGTCGCTATTTACTGTAAAATTTCAGAATCTAACAGAACACATTGATAATCTATATGCATGATATATACAGTTTTAATCTATCATTTTGGCTTCGTTACTTGAGACAAATCATGAATTAACTTCGTTTGAGCTACGAAACTTGAAAAAACCTACGTACAACTAAAAGAACATGATCATGCAATATCTTATAATTAATTTGACTTGGTAGAGAGAACACCTACTTAGTTGGCTGATCGTCGGATGTGGGAGAGATAGACAACCAAAGCGACTATAGCAGAGGCAGTAACCAATCGAAACAGACGCAGCTGCAATAGCTATTCTCACGGAAAAAAATAACAAGGAAGAAGCAGTGGCTTCTCCACAATACGACCACAATCCGCAGATGAAGAAGAAAGGAGATGATGATCCTTTGCAACCGCAGCACGTAGCAGAGAGAAGAGGAAGAAGCCCCACAGTTCTTCTAGCAAACGAATGACAGCAGCAACATGGTCTTATACGTTTGATAGGGGTTTTATTTATAGGGAGGGGATCCATCTACGGGGTAGAATCCTAATATGTCTTATATTTCCCACGTGGAGTCCTAACCGCATGCAAGGTTTCCATGCACTCTACCTGTTGCCAAAACTTCAGCCGCCACATGCTAACCTGTGGAACCCTAAAGCTCCATTGCATGCAAGGTTCGAATGTGGGAAAAAGAAAAGGGTTGTGATTTCTAAGGCCCTTGAACTTGTTTCTTAACGTGATAAGATTGTGGGCAGTAAAAGCCTATTGCAAAATATTCATATTTTTCTTCCCCCCCAAACCCATTACAAGTGTCCTACGGGAGAGCCCATTTTAGCTCATATGTCTAACCTTGCACGTGAGGCCTAATTAATTGGGTTAATGCTTCATTTTATGTGGGTGGCTCAGGTGGTTTGGTCTGTTGGTTGAGTTTGTATTGGTGCATGGGCTTTGACATTTACTATGTATTTATATATTTTATAATTGGGATATTGGGTTGATTTATATGATATATATTTATAACCCCATGACTTTGTGACCCCTTTATTCTATATAGGAGCCGAAATATTTTAGCTAAGGTTTTATTTAATTATTTCATGGGCTAGCTTATAATATAGCTAATTTCACTTTTGGCTTTGTATACTTATCTAATGCAACAATTTATTAATGGATCTTCCATAAGTGTGGGTTTCTCTTTTAGGCCCATTAGTCTATTAAGCTAAATTCATCTATGTGAGACCTATTTAATATAAGTATGGGTTAATTTAACTTATCCATTTCTTTATTTGGCCTTCTTATTTAATTGTAAGAGATTCACTCATTTATTTAGAAAACGTTTTATTCCCTATTATTTTATCCAGAATGCTACACCTCTCTACCTCGAGGAGGATTTGCAACTCCACCACCTCTCGTGGAAACACCTCTACCTCCCAACGCCTCCTCTCCTCCTCTAGCTCCGTGACCCGCTGGTCACGGATCGTGAGCTTGGTGCCCGCTAGCGCGGCCCAAGTACGCGCCTCCTGTAATTCTTTAACCTGCATCATTCACCATGAGTTATAAGCATAATGA
Organism: Amorphophallus konjac; assembly: GCA_022559845.1. Classification (NCBI taxonomy): domain Eukaryota; kingdom Viridiplantae; phylum Streptophyta; class Magnoliopsida; order Alismatales; family Araceae; genus Amorphophallus; species Amorphophallus konjac. Next base: position 239,032,735 of record CM040118.1, on the reverse strand, counting down.
TCTATCTTTGTAGAAATAATGTGCAATGCATGTATTTTATGTTGAACTAACCTGCTCAGCTAGGTCTCGCTCCGCCGCCTCGGCCCGCGCCACTACTCTTGTGAGTCGCTCCTCTAGTGAGGCGATCTCCACAGTCGGGTCCCTCGTGCTCGAAGAGGCACCTCTAGCTGTCATCTCTCCCTGCTGGGCACATTGCATTTATTGAGACTGTCAGTGGCTAGACATCAAATTCAAGAATAATTAATTGCATATAGTTAAGTACACTCACCAGGGGCTCCAGATCCACACGCGTAGTCGCAAGCTGGGCCTCCACACTGTGGAGGCGGGCCTGCATGTCCATCACTACTGCATCCCGAGCATCCTGCATTTGGCACATGTTAGTCACATATCTCAATAAGCATATAGTATTAAAATTGGAAAACATGCATTCATATAGACCCCCATTGCCCTTATCTGAGCCCAGCCGTCGTACGTCTCCCAGTAGCATTGTAAATATGCCGAACTATCCGGCGCATGGGAGATGACTGGGGTCCCACCTCTCTGCCAATCTGCAAACTGCTCCGGGAACCGCATCCGCTAGTCCATCGCAATAGTACCCCCTCGGGTCTTCCGCCCGATCCCGCGTGACTCTGCTACCTCGACCCACTCTTGGTGCAGGCTGAGTGTCCTCATCGCCAACCTTAGCAGCAACGGCTCGATCTCGTTCAGGCAGTGAACCCAGCTGTCACGCCCAAAATGCGGTCGGCCCGATGCGACCCAAGGCTGGCCCTCCTCGGGCATCCCCTGGTATGGTCTCCACACAACCTTCATGAATATCATTATACCATCATATCTTCATAAAGCAGGAAACATAGCAAATGCATCATATTTACGCACGTACCAGTGATGCAGGGTAGTCGCGGAACTCCCGCCAGAGTACTTTCTGCTTGTAGGCATGTGGAGCCCCAGTCAAACATGGCAGCCACCATCGCGCCAGTGGGTAGGCATCTGCATCTCCAGGTCAGGGGCTAGCACGGTCCATAGGCATGTAGAGGTGAATCCACACCTGCATGCATAATCATTCATAAGCATAAATAGGAACATAAACATTTAAATAACAAAAACAAAAAAAATTAAAAAATGCATACCTGAAGAAAAGGTGAAATGTCGCTGACAGCTGTCTCACGACCTGTCCCCGTGGACAGGTCAGCTATCAAGTGCGCTAGCAGGGTAGCACCCCAGGCGTATCATCCCACTCCGTCCATATCTTCCAAGATGCTTAAGAATCTGTAGTTCAGATCATCTCCCTTCGTATCCAGTAGTAATCTTCCGAGCATCAAGAACAAAAACCTCCTCAAATCCATATCCACTCGCTCCCTCTGAGTAAAGTCATGGTTGTACATTGCTCTAGCCCTCGAGGTCATCCTCTCTACGAACTACTCTAGTGACTCCCCCAACCTCTGTCGAGCGTCTCCTAGCCCCATGACACCCGTCAACTCTGTCCGGTAAAACGTCCTACAGTTCCTAGGGGTGTCGGCGATTGTCTCTAAATCTAGGAGCCTCTGAGCTAGTTCCCCGTAGTCAGGGAGGGTCACCCCGCTCACCGCCTCTCTGTCTACTCTCAACCCTGTAATCCTGACTACATCCTCCAAACTCGGCACCATGTGCCCCCAGGGCATCAAGAATGCCTGGCTAGCTCTATCCCATCTCTCCCTCAACACCTAAATCAGAATCAAGTCGGGTCGTATCGGCTCGATGCTGAGAAAGGGGCCGAATCCCATTGCCTCCACTCTCACTCTCTGGAAGTCAGGCAACCCATAGTACGCCGCCAGCACCTGAACCCAGGAAATGCGGGTCCGTATCAATCGTTGCCGTAACAAAAGAAAAATAAATATCAATAACCAGCATAATAACCAAACTTCATAAAAAAATAAAAAATATTGTTACTGTTTGGAATTGACGTCAACTCAGTAGACACCAATTCCCTGAATTGGTGCTAGCTACTCAGTTGCCAATTCCCTATTATATATATATATGTGTGTGTGTGTGTGTGTGTGTGTGTGTGTGTGTTTGAAGTGGATGCCCAAACGTCGAGCGCCAATTCTTTGGCGATTTTGTTTCTCCCAAAAAAACTTTTCAAAATTGCGTCATTTTTCCAATCATTATTTCTCATTTTTAAAAATTAAAAAAGAAACTTGCGACCCCTCTTCTGACGCCATTTCTTAAATTAATTTCTTAAAAAATAAATCCTGAGGAATTGGCGCTATCTGCTTGGCCGCCAATTCCCACAACATCGTCTTCTTCCTTCTTTCAATCGCCATGGTTTTGATTTCATTTTTCTTTGAAAAAGAAAAAGAAATAAAGAAATAAATGGTAGCATGGGTGATAGGACTTACCTTACTGGGCTCGGGCTCCAACAAGCCTCCCCGTAATGGCCGGTGGGGAAGAGGCACCCTAGGTTGCTCTGCTTCGTCATTTTCTTCCCCTTCATCGTCGCCTTCTTCTTCTTCTTCTTCATTTTCTTCTCCTTCGTCGTCGCCTTCTTCTTCTTCTTCACTTTCTTCCTTGCCATCGTCGCCGTCTTCAACTTCTTCATCTTCCTCACCACCATTGTCGTCGCCGTTGTCATCCTCCTCTTCCCCTTCACTTTCTTGCCCTTCTTCTTCATGCTCTGCCACCGGAGCCTCTTCCGCTGCCGCAGCGGGAACTTCCTCGCCGGCATGCTCTTCTTCCTCGATGAGGACGACGGTGGGTGCCATCACTCGCTGTCTCTTCCTGGCGTCAGCGCCGCTCACAGACGCCATAGGTAGAGAGAGGTAGAGAGTGTGAGGGGGGGAGAGTGGAGAGAGTCTAGAGAGTGAGAGTGAGATCACCGGAGTCGCCAGCCGGTGGGGAGTTGTAGAGGTTGAACAAATAATCAAACAGAACAAATGGGGAGATGGAATGGGAAGAGAGAGGGTTTAAGGGTTTTAATGCAGAAGTTTGAGACGTTGAATTTGAAAAGAATTGACGGCCGAACGTTGGGCGTCATTTAGAGAATGTGTGCCACCGTAAGCGGGCGTCATTTTGGAAATTCCTTGTCCTAGAAAATATTTAAAGAATGAGAGACAGTGCAAAGGGGCAATGTTTCTTGGCAAGCTTTCGAATATGTGAACTGTCAGAATTTATAAAGGGAATTAATTATTTTGAAAAGACGTTAATCAATGAACGACCGTTTAAGTAGACATCCATTTTGACATTTTAAAAATTTCTGAAATATTTTAATTAATGAACGACCGTTTGGACGGGCGTTATTTTGGGAATGAACGACAATGCAAAAGGCGATATTTAAAGGAATTTTGGATCTTTGTGCTTTATCAGATAATAGGATAAAGGAATCAGCGCCCATTTGGAAGGACATCCATATTTTAATAAGCGGCTGTTAAGAAGGCACCCATTATGGAATTTCTGCATTTTATGGAAAAGGAAGTGTAAGTGAATTAACGGTGAGGTATCAGACGCAGAACCAAGAATTAACGCCCTCTGTGGCGGGCACAATTTCTTACAGAGCCTTCGTTTTTAAACAGAATCAAGAGATTTTGGAAGATTTAATCACTTATAGACACTTTCGTTGGCTCAATCAAAGAAAAATATCTTATTCATTAAAGGAAACGATCATTACATGATTAGTGAGCCGCTTTTGGCCTCAAATTCCTAAGGGTTATTACATAGGTCTTCCATTGTTCTTTATCTTCCTCCACTCATTCCTTGGTCCGATGTAGCTTGTTAACTCGCGATAGCGCCTTGGTTGTGTTGATTTCCTCCTCATCACCGCTTGAGCCCAAGTCTCTTCTTGATAGGTGGGTGGTGTGAAGCTTCTTCGAAGAGATGGTGAGGTAGGCCGAGTTGTGATAAGCACCGGTGCGCGTTATAGAGAACCAGTTCGGTGGCGCCTGCTAGCCTTAGCTACACCCCGGATGAGAGCCGTGTGCGAAGATCTTGAGTCTTAAGGATGCCCGGTGTGTATGTGAACATGTTTTGGGGCATAACCTTTAGATGCTCTCTCCATTCCACCCTTTTCTTTAGCTTGGCCACCCGATTCATCACTATTTCACTTAATCCTAGTGTGCCCGTCATATAGTGGAGTGGGCTCTTTAGATACATCCGTGAGGCATTTTGGGCTTCCTCGCATGGGTCAAATTTGAAGTGGAGGTCCACCCAACTAGAGAATAATAGCATTGACCCGTATAGGGGCCTCCCTATAGAAGCCGAGGTGATCCCACTATAGAGATAGGCTAGCACCGCCAGTCCAATTCTCTTTCCTTCCCATATGCTACATATTGCGCTCAGTTGCTCCTCTTCTAGAAAGTCATCCGCCGAAGGGAAGAGCAATGCTCCCGCGAGGCATATCACGAAGGCCTTCATCACTTTCTCTAAATCTTCTTCTTTGACTTGATCCATTGTCTTGTAAATCCACGCCTCAAGCTTCATCAAGTTGATTCCTCTTGTGGCCCGTATTTGATTCACCATATTTGAGCTTGGAATTAGGCTTGATAGCATCTCTTAAGCATTCATGCTTTTGGTCATATCTGCCATCTTCTCTTCATCGCCTTACTTCACTCTCTTCAACCCTAGGAGCATCTCCGCCTCTTCTAGGACTATGGTGGCTTCAAAAGTTGAGAATAAGAAGGTATGGGTATGTGGATGCCAAGTCTCTATGAGAGCTCCCATGGCAGCCCAATCAAGGTGGATTGAATCATAGTGTTTTGCATGGGTTACAAGGGTATGAAGATTCCATCTAGAGAGGATAGATCTCATGTCTAGAGTGATCTTGGAAAGAAGAAGTGGGAGCCAACGGATCTTAGTATAGCTCCTTGCACCCGATATGTTTGGATAATCCTATAATTCAAGAAGAACAAAGAGACAAGAAGCAAAAAGAGTGTGTGAAAAGTCTTAATAGCATGAGGTTTAGATAGAGAATTATTTAAGGTTCTTGAGCACTTACTTGATTCATGGCAATCCTCCCGCTTATGTGCCCGCTTATCTCCGTGATCCTTGCAAATCCGCGCTTGGGTTTCTTCAATGGACGTTGCATTAGATTCTCCATGATTAGCTCCCTATTTTTCAGTAGAAATCCCCTTTTTTTCTTGATTTTTTCACAAAAATCTTGATCTAGGACTTCCTTGGAGCCTTTAGATCTCTTGTTTGATGCAAGGAGTGGCCTTAGAGGTGCTATTTATAAAAAGGAAGCTTCAACTCACTAGAGTAGCTCAAATTCGAGCTTGAATGGGACTAAAAGTTCATTTTTCGAGCAGGAAACGGGTTGCTGGAAGCGTAGGAAATTGGTGATCGTCGTAGTGTTCGTTAATTATTTAAATAGCGACCAGGATTGGGCGCCAATTCTTGATTGGGTGCCCTCTTGGACGGTCGCCAATTCTTGCAACAATGCTATTTCTGAGTTTCGTATGAATTGCAGTGGTTGGCTTTATATTTATATATACGAATTGTCATATGAATTGTGAGCTTGAATTGTTGATAATTTGGTTCAAATTGCATTGGGCTTGAATTAATTACATTTTTTGAGCTCGAAATTGATAAATTAGATGAATTTATTGATGCTCTTGCATTCTTCATATCTTGATGAATTTACCATTGCATACGAATTGTCATATGAATTGTGAGCTTGAATTGTTGATAATTTGGTTCAAACTGCATTGGGCTTGAATTAATTACATTTTTTGAGTTCGAAATTGATAAATTAGATGAATTTATTGATGCTCTTGCATTCTTCATATCTTGATGAATTTACCATTGCATAGGTTTCTTGTTGCACTAATAGTCTTTGAGCGCAGGAAAGAACAAACTATGCAGGTTGTCAAGGTGCTCAGAGTTCTTCTTTGGTGACATTTTCTCTCCCCTATATCTCCTCATGTATGCATTTTACTATTAGTTTTCTACATTATTAGAGCATATCAAGGACCTTGTGATTTTGATGAACCTGGAATGTGAGTTCCCCTCCATCAAAAATAGTGATAATTCTAGGGGAGTCTTGATCACACGGATAGGCTGTTAAGTCATCTAAGGCTTGAAATGACGGTTCCACTTTCTGAGTTTGTACGTGGATAAACGGGCTTCAACTTAGTGTCAGCTCAAAAAATTAGATTCTTGACCTAGTCTGGATAGCTTAGCAATATTATCCTTTATTATTTTCTATTTTAGTTTGTTTTAATTTTTCTTTAAGCCCAGCATGCATCATGTAGGACTTTGAGCTTGGATGTTGAAAAATCTTCATATTAAGTCAATAATGAGGGCCACACGCTCTTGATTTTGAGTTGCCATGAGATATTCCTTTCTAAATTGAGTACTATGTTCTCCTTGAAGCCGCTCAGGCTGATTCCTTGAAAGCACCCTTCGATTGGATTCCGATCTCTTTCCCTTTCTTTTTCTGCAAATCCACCTTGGTTGCACTACGTCCACATTGGCTGACAATCGCTCTCCAATGATGTGTCTTTCCTCTTGTGCCCGTGCGCACATTTTTGTAGCTTAGTTTTCATCCAAATAATTATTGCTTTCTCATAATTATCCAAGGTTGTTCTATTCAGAACCATGGAAAGATTTCCAACACTAAGTGTCGGAGGCGTGTCACATCACACCTTGGCATCTACTTTTCAGTCCATTCCCACTTCATTCCGCTTCGTTACACTTTCACCCCATTTTCATTTCCACTACACTTCATTCCATCAGACGCCAAGGCGGGGCAGTTGTAGACACACCAAAATCGATACTATGTTGAGTAAATTTCATGTCACGACGTAATGCCCCAATGTGGACTTCATTACTCGCCCAATAAGAAGGTTTTTCTATTTTTTTGGATTTATTTGAAATTTGTGACCGTTCTCTGGACGCCATTTGAATGAACGCCCTTCCGGAGTGTCACCATTTTCCTCCACTATAGGTCGACATGGGCCTCCGGTAGGTCGATTCATAACAATGGGCAACCGTTCGCGCGGGCGCTATTTCCTGGTTTTCCAATTTTCCATTGGATATTAATTCTACAGAATTGACGCCCTTTTGAGCGGGCGCTCATTAATGAACGCCTTTTCAAGCAGGCACCATTTCTTGTTTTTAATTATGGAATGTCCGTTTTTACCATATTTTATCAAGGAATGAACGATAGTCTCGCGGGTGCCCATTTAATTGGCGACATTGTCTTGGTCGCTCATTCCTTTCCGTGTCATCTTCCTCTGCTACCTCCTCTGCATGGCTTCCTTATCGATTTTGGCTCCATATCCTTCTGTGGAAGGGAGATCCACATCCTGGGACTATTTTCCCTGTTTTAATCCCATTGAAATAAGGATCTTTTTCTCTATACATACCCCCTTTAAAACCTGTAGGTGGTCCTTCCGAACGTGAACAGAGAGAGCAATAGCAAAAGAGCCAACAAGAGAAGAGAGAGTTTTATTTTAATACACTAGGTGTTCACGTCGCTGAGTCAGAGAGAACCTGAGTTCTCTTCTTCCCTACGACCTGTGGTTGTGTGCTTTGAGCATCTCTGCTACCTGCTGTTGCTTTGAGTTTCTCTACTACCTGCTGTGCTGCTCGCTTATCTGCTACCTGCTACTTGCTGTGGTGTTGAAGGACCAGCCTTCACGTTTCTTCCCCCTTCTCTCTTAGTTTTTCTATTCTCTTATTTGTTAGTTTGCACGTCCATTATCCCATCTGGCATCCCTTGCTCGATCTTTCATTAGTATTTGCATTAGCATTCATACTTCCCTCCCTTTTGCTCCTTAATGGGTTTAAACCAAAAAAAACACACAAGGTGTGTTCATGCCCATCTTGTATAGATTTATTTTCATAGAGCCTAGATTTCTTTTCATAGAGCATTGATACCACACACTTTATTTTCTAATCCACTTGTTTATATTTCATTACAAGAAAAATGGGAAATTCCGACATCCAGTTGCTGTCGTAAATACATCGGTGATACGTCGTAATGTGAATTTTTGACGTATTTCCGACGTTTTTGCGATGGAATATGGACGTAAGAAATCTGACGTCGTAAATTTCTTACGTATTCCAATAGCGTCGCCAATTCGTCCGAAATTACCGATGAAACTATATCCTCAAAGTTATGGTGGCTATTTATGTTGGTAATTAATAATACAGAAATTAATTAATCATTGCGACGGAACATAATTTCTTTGAAAATAGGTCTAAAGTTTTTGACGTATTTCTGACAGAAACATTATGTCATCGCAAACATTTGGGTTAAATTAGTTCCGACGATAGTTATTTTGGTGGGAAATACGTCGTTAATTTTTGACGTATTTCAATCGGATAAGTAATATGTTGAAAATCTGTGCGTCAAATTAGTTCCGACGAACTGATATTGTGTCGAAAATACGTCGTTAATGTTACACGCATTTGAGACGGATAATTAATACGTTGGAACTAATGTGGATCAAATTAGTTCCGACAAAACTTCCTTCGGTCGAAAAGACATCGTTAATGTTCGACGTATTGAAGACGGATAATTAATACGTCGGAAGTCATATGGCTCAAATTAGATCTGACGAACATTTAGTTGGTCGAAAATATGTCTGAACCTTTCGACCGATTTGCGTTGAAAATAAATACGTCAGGGAATAAGTGCGTGAAATTCATTCTGACGAATTGTTATTTGGTCGAAATTCCGTTGAAAACTTTCTCCACATTTTTTATATATTTTAAAATTTTAAAAACTTATTTAAAACTACAATTATACACCACAATCGACATAACTCAACATAAAACACGCAATAAATAACATATACAACACACAATAGGATAAAGTCCTATTGTAAATTACAATAAAGAACGTCCACAACACATAAATCTTTGAATAAAAAAAGTTACAGTTACATTAATTGAAATGTATCATTTTTTCACAATATCATTAAAAAAATCAAGAGATATGCACTGCATCATCGTCATTCGTCATTCGTAGCATCTCCACCATCAGCGGTTGCAGGAGGATCCTACATCACAAAAAATTAATAATAAATAGATTTAAATAAATATAATTATTAATAAATCTAGTTAAATATTATTTTAATTTTCTAAATTCGAAAGTAGATAACATGAAGATGATTTCTTTCACTCTCAAAGCTGAATTCTTTGAACTAAGTAGTAATGTTATTCTTGTGGCATGTGATTTTGATGATGTCTAACACTATGAATCATATTATGATAATGATTTTTTATATCATGAATTTGATGTGTGCTTGCTAATGTCCATATGTTTCTAATGCCTTGAACAACATTTTCATATGAAGGCTTGAAGAGTTGTAATATCAATGCTATGAATGCTTGAACTGTTATGTCTGTATGCTTGAAGAATGTCTGTTTGAAGAATTATAATATTTGAAGAATTCAGGTAAGCATAAGCATGGCAGTGTCACAGCAGCCCTTGAAGCAACTCTGTAGAAGAAGCCTCCAATCGCTGAATAAACAAGCTGATATGTCACCTTAGGATAGACTCTGTACCCGCTGAAGAATAAGGGTGAAAAATATCCCTTAAGCCTGACAAATGTGCATTACTCGTGACAGATACTACCTTAAGGGTAACAAATAGATGGACTAGGTGATTAATAGGCAACAGTGGTGACAAATAGCTGTGCAAAGGTGAATAATAGGCAGCAGGTGTGAAACAGTTGAAAACCAAGAACCTCAAGCCGACTCGGAAGGGCTTACAAGTCGACTTCTGACAGAAGAATTCACATAATGAAAGAAGACTTTTTAGCTGCAGATTAAGGGTGAAAATGGGTGGACAAAGCAGATAAACGGCTGTATAGCAGTTTGAAATGGCTGTTCAGTGGTGTAAAGTGGCTCATGGCTATGACATTTGAAGAATGATGAAACTAGTTGAAGAGAATGATTCCCTCTGTGCTTCAGAGGAATAGAGGACTGGTCCTCTGGTTGTGGGTAATTGGGTGTTACTCACGGTTCCTTCTAATTTGATCAGAAGAAGAGTGGAAAGTGTTCTTCTAGGTCAAGCTGTAAGTCAGCATTTGTTTGCAGACTGAGTCTGCGGTTATTACTGTTGCAAGGGGAAGCCACACTCAGGTTTGAGTGTGGGGTGGACATAGATCTGCGTGGCAGATCGAATCACCTAAAAATTATGTGTGCCGTGATTTGCATTGGCGTGATTGGCCCTTATCATCTTCCTCCATTCACAGGTTTGCATATGAACAGATCCTCCCTATGCGCTAAGTGGTTGTATTGTAGTCTGTTAGATCTATCTGATCTAAGTGGATTCTGTGAGATATCATTCTCTTAGTTAGTGCATTCTTGTCACTTTCATTTATATTGTTCTCACAGATATCATTTGAACTCGTGGTTTGATAGCTGAGTGTTAAATTGTCTTAGGCTTAAAAATTGAGGTTACAATTTTTATAGGATCTATTGACCCCCCCCTCTAGATCCTGCTGCGTACACATATTCATATACTTGCTTCCGACTTTGCCTATGGAGCACACAACATTGGTATCACAGATAGTCCTGTATTATAACTCTAAAGTCTACGAAATTAAAAATTAAATTAAATACTCACATGAGAGGGCTGTGGTGTGCTCGAGGGTGCTCCCTGAGACAAAATCCTTGCCTGGGCTAGGAGAAGAGCTCCCACCCGACTAAAGCGTGCCTCCCTGGGTTCCTCGACTAGGTTTACCGCATGTTCGACGATGGATGTAATCTGGCTCGTAGAAGTGCCGATGGATGGAGTAGAGAAGGAACTGCTATCGGGGTAGGACGTAGCTGTGCCCGGAGAAGATGTTAGAATCGGACTGGTGTCCAAGCTCTGCCGAAAATCATATACTCGTCCTTTCTTCGGTGGACCGGTTGCTGCTACCCATGTCTCTGGATCTAGTTGCGGCCGATGCGTCTCCTCGTCCCCATACCTTTCAGTCATATGCCTATCATATGACTCCTGTAAATTGAATAAAAAATATTGTAAATGTCATATTAATCAATCATATTTAAAAATAGAAATAGAAATGAAATGTGTATGTATATAATCTTACCACTACCGAGCAAGCTCTCTCGCTCACATACTGATCTGTCCCCTTCTTTTGGTGAACTGTAGCAAATAAATCATGGTACGAGACCATACCACCCCTCTTCTTTTCCTGTTATACATGTTATATAGAATAAATAGGGACATATAAGAAATAAATTAAAATAAAATTAAGATGATTACTTACCAATCTCTCCTTCTGGGTCGCGAAGGAAACGGATCAAGAAGTATGGAGTTGCACGTCTGGATGTAATGCACGCGCGGCTTTGGCTTTTACAGATTTGACCATCCAATTAGGCTCGACCCATCTATCACAGAGGTCCTCCCAGTCCTCCCTCCTCATCCATGCGGAGCCGTGTGCCTTCCAAAGGCCACAGTCCTCGCTCCCCCCGGCTAGAGCCTTGGCACGTTCCCGACAGCCGTGTAAATGATGCTTATAACTTACAGTTCCTATGGCCTCCCATACACGTCGAGCTCGTCCGGCGTTAGCTCGCCTCACAAACTGATATCCTTGCTGTCAAGAATTCAAATTTTATATGTTAGTCGATTGAAATTATGGAGTTGGGAAATATGTAATGTAAAAGATTAAATTGTATACTAGGAACTTGTCATACAATCAATCGCGGATATCCTGAGGAAACTTTCGAAATGACTTATATGGGCCGGTCACATGTCGCTCAATAATGTTGGTAATAAAACGAGAAGCCTCACCGGGCTCTACTTTATCCCTGTAATTACAAATATTAAAATGATAGCCAACAATTATATATATAGTTGATGGATAGATAACGAACATAATTCAAGAGTTTAAATATTTACCCAGAGACCCAACATGGCTTGCATCCCTCTTGCAACACCACCTGCTCGCCCTCGTGATGGCTAACAACATCGTTTGCCTATTGTGTGCCCGGGTGGGCGGACGAGCCAACTATCGCAGGTGGTGTGTCCGACGTACCTGTTACAAGTAAAATAGAAGTAGTTAATCAGAATTTAGCTCATTATTAAATAAAAAATTTCAACTAGTAAACATATAGAATTTTCATCATTTAACTAAGAATTTAAATAAACATAGCAGTAGAATGTGAGGGAAGCGGTGTACTCTGTAGACCTGATGTAGAGGCACTCAAATCTGTAAACAAAAAATATCGTGAGCAAAACAAAGTGCATATTCACTACTCATTTATCTAAGAATTTAAATAAACATACCCTCAGTTGTTGGCGTGGGCGGTGCACTCTTTGTACCTGGTGCGGAGACATAAAATATCGTGAGCAAAATAAAGTGCATATTCACTACTCATTTATCTAAGTGATGTGGGAAAGGATACGATATAGAGGGGTTGTGAATATATCCCCCGATTAAAAACTATGCCCAAATTAAAATAAAAACTCTAGCGCTACCCAATTTTAAAACATAATGTACAATATGTTAACAAGAGTTTGCGTAGAACATATGTCAAACACTTTAGTACTTATGCTAATGTCTCCGTTGACACCTATTTTTCACCCTTAAGAGGGTATATGTCACCCATAGCAGTCTATTTGTCAGCCTTATGTGTGCATTTGTCGTCCTTAGCTTATTCTGCTGGCGGGTAAACACAAGTGGACTCCCCCTTCATGCAGCTTCAACACTTCACACATATTCAGTGCTACAACCTATTTTTCACCCGTAGAGAGCTATTTGTCAGCCTTACCTCCCTGTTTGTCACAACTCATGAGTCATTTCTCTTCCTTATCTTCCTGCCTTCCCTTGTATGAATCTTAATAGATTTGTTCATCATTTCTAAACAATTCAAACTTTGACTGCACATACTTGGGTTGACCACTGTCTTAGCTCCATTGACTGTGCGTTGACTACGTTACCACGTTGACTTTTCTTCATTTCTTGAGAAAATAATTGGCTTTCAGCTTGTTCTATGTGCAACTGTCAACTTGTTCTTTGTGCAATTTAGAAGTAAACTACACACACAAAATCATTATAGTTCCATGGATGATTCTACATCAACAAAACACATTGACTATCCACATGAAGAGTATACATGAATCTAAATTTTGACAGCATCAAAACATGGAGCCGAAACACTAAGGATTTAAATGAACATACGCGTAGCGGTTGGTGGGGACGGTGCACTCTATGTACCTGGTGCGTATATTTAAAATATTATGAGCAAAATAAAGTGCTAAGTCATTACTCATTCATGAACGATCTTAAATAAACATACCCGCAGCACGTGGTGGGGTCGGTGTACTCTGTGTACCTGGGGCAGAGACACAAACTATCATTACCAAAACGAAGTGCATATTCACTACTCATTTATCTAAGAATTTAAATAAACATACCAGTAGCAAGTTGTGGGATCAGTGTACTTTGTGTACCTGGTGCAGAGACATAAACTATCATTACCAAAACGAAGTGCATATTCACTACTCATTTATCTAAGCATTTAAATAAACAGACCCGCAGTAGGTGGTGGGGGCGGTGTACTCTGTGTACCTAGTGCAGAGTCATAAAATATCAATACCAAATCAAAGTGCATATGTTCACTACTCATTTATCTAAGAATTTAAATAAATAGACCCGCAGCAGGTGGTGGGGTTGTTGTACTCTGTGTACCTGGTGCCATAAACACAAACTATCATTACCAAAATGAAGTGCATATTCACTACTCATTTATCTAAGAATTTAAATAAAGATACTAGTAGCAAGTGGTGGGGTCGGTGTACTCTGTGTACCTAGTGCAGAGACATAAACTATCATTACCAAAATGAAGTGCATATTCACTACTCATTTATCTAAGAATTTAAATAAACAGACTCGCAGCAGGTGGTGGGGGCGATGTACTCTGTGTACCTGGTGCAGAGACATAAAATATCATTACCAAAACAAAGTGTATATATTCACTACTCATTTATCTAAGAATTTAAAAAAACATACCGGTAGAACCCAACCAGGAACCACCTCTCCTCGAAGATCTGGTACGACCTCGAACCATCTAATTATTGACAACAAGAATAGTAGTGCATATTAGTGCACAACTAATTACGAGGAGAGGTGGAAATTAATAATGATAAGAAGTGCATATATGTTAAATTTCTTACAAAATACTCAATCATTATCTATTTCATCTTCAGATGCTGAAGATATATCAAACTCAGCCTCATCTTCGTCATCTTCCTCATTCTCACTAGATTCATACTCTTCCTCCTCAGAGGACTCCTCCTGCCTAACAATTACTTCATTTAGCTCAGTTGGATCGACTTCTTCCACTTTGTCCTCTATAGACAACCGAAGTGGCTCGTCAGATTCGATCAGATGAAGATTAGAAGCAACCAACTCTGTAGTGTCACTCTCATCTGATTGAAAAAATTCGGCACTAGAATCCTCTGAGACAGCTTCAATCAGATCTAACTCATCATTAGGCACAAGCCTTGGTTTTACCCTACAAACTGTCCACCAATCTTTATTCTTGGATGATGAATAACTTGAATAATACACTTGCTGGGCTTGTGCGGCCAAAATGAACGGCTCATAGGTATTCAATTTTGATCTATGTTTGACATCGGCAAGCCCATATATTGCATCGTTTCGAACTGAATGAGGATCAAACCAATGACACTTAAAAAGGAATATATGCTTGTCTTGTCCGAGATACTGTAATTCTATGACCTCCTCAAGAATACCATAGTAATCAAGATCATTTTCATTGTATGTACTACCTTTCACGCATACGCCGCTATTCATCGTAGACTTATTTCGTCCATAATCTCTGGTGTGAAATCTATAACCATTCACAAAAAATCGTGGATAGGCATGCGCGACCTTCGAAGGTCCATAACTTATCACCCGACTCTTTCATCAGTAACATAACCTTCTTCAACCTATGAATATAAACCACGTTACTTTTCTTTTGATACGTGCATACACCTCAAGCTTTGTGGAATTGGTAGATTGACACTTACTTGACCTTTAAGCCATCTGGCAAAAGATCTCTCTCGTTCATTTTGAACCTCCATGTCATTGAGGTGTGGACATTGAGTAATTAATTCTGAATCAAATTGCCTGCAATGATGAATGCAACATCACCGTAAATGGGAGGAAGAACGTCAAGATGCTTATAAATTTTCGGGAGCTGCGGAGTTGACGACTCACTCAACATAAGGTTCAATATCAGCACAGTTCAGGAGAACATATATATCTGCGGCCAACAACTCTCTGTCCTCTAATATGCGATTCGAACAACGTCCGAATGCACGTCCTGGATACTTAAATATGGACAACCGGTCGACGGACCCACCTCTCCTCCATCATCATTACGTGGAGGTCAATTGCGGCGAGTTTGAATTTCTGGTTCGAAGTATATCGAACAGAAGTTCAAAATTTCTTCAATAATATACGCCTCGATAATCAAGCCCTCTACTTTAGCCTTGTTGCGAACCTTCATTTTCAAGTCATACATACACCTATGACAACAATTCATATGACAATGACATACAGTGACAATGACAGACACATGTAAGTACTGTCAAATAATTAGTAAATACATACTGATTACCTTTCAAATGGATACATCCATCGAAATTGTACTGGTCCTCCAACTTTAGCCTCGTATGGCAAATGGATAATCAGGTGTTCTATGGAATCGAAGAATGCAAGGGGAAATATCTTCTCCAAATTTCATACCGTCGTGACCACATTCTGTTCCATAGTTTGCACGTCCCCAAGTTTGAGTTCTGATGCACATAGAATCTTGAAAAATTGACTCAACTCAGTCAATGCTCCTCATATAGGCTTTGGCAATATGTCACGGAACGCAATGGGCAGAAGTCTCTCCATGAACACATGGCAGTCATGACTTTTCAATCCATATATTTTCCCCTCATTGACATTCACACAATGGGCTATGTTACACACATATCCATCAGAGAATCTTAATTGCTTCAGCCACTGGCATAGTTCATTGATCTGTGTGTCTTTCAACGCGTAACCTGCTTTAGGTTGCACAACTTGGCCCTGTGCCGGCCGTAATTCCAACTCTGGTCGTTTGCAAAGTATCTTCAAGTCCGCTCGCGCCTTGGCATTGTCCTTTGTTTTGGCTTTCACGTTCATGATGGTGTTGAACACATTATCAAAGACATTCTTCTCAACATGCATGACGTCGAGGTTGTGCCGTATCAAAAGGGCTGACCAGTAAGGCAATTCCTAGAAGATATTTTTCATCACCCAATTGTGATCCCCTCCAAATCCATGAAGATGTCATGTACTACCCGACAATTGCACTATATCTGGTAAGTTTTGCACCTGTGCCGCCATTTGTCGACCAGACATCCGTTCCAAGTCTACTTCACCCATTTCAACTGTGTTCTTAATGAATGAGTCCTTTTGCCTTCGGAAAGGATGGTCAATTGGTAGAAACCGTCGATGACAATCGAACCAGCATGATTTCTTACCATATTTCAGGACAAAGGATTTGGTATCAGTCATACAGTAAGGACATGCCAACCTCCCGTGTGTGCTCCAGCCAGATAGCATTCCATATGCAGGGAAGTCACTTATTGTCCACATCAATGCAGCCTTCATAGTGAAATTTTATTTTCTATACACATCATAAGTAACAACTCCATCATTCCATAATCTTTTCAACTCATCAATCAGTGGCCTGAGATATATGTCCAATTTTTTTCCTAGATTTTTTGGTCCTGGAATCACCAAAGTTAAGAAAAGGTTCTCTCGCTTCATGCACATGCCCGGCGGAAGGTTGTACGGCGTCATGAACTGGCCAACATGAGTAAGACACCATTGAACCTCCAAATGGGTTGAAGTCGTTTGTGCATAAACCTAACCTAACATTGCGTGGCTCGTGAGCAAAAGCAGTATACGTACGATTGAAATGAGCCTAGGCTTCACCGTCAGCGGGATGACTGATTATATCATCTACACGACCTACTCTGTCCATGTGCCATATCATATGCCGAGCTGTCTTTGACGACATATACATCGGCTACAATCTGGACGTGAGAGGGAAGTATCGCAGTGACTTGTAAGGCACATCCTTCTACTTTGAATTGTCCCTTCTCTTAGGTTTAAATCTATCATGCTGACAAATATCACATGATCTTTTATCTACATTATCTTTGTAATATAGAATACAGTGATTAGGGTATGCATCTATTTTTTGGTATTCAAGCCCTAACTCATTGACCATCTTCTTTGCACGGTAAAAATTTTCAGGCAGCTTCTCATGTCAAGGTAGCATACTCTTGATAAGGAGGAGCATCCGGTCAAAACAACTCTCACTAAGGTGAAATTTGGATTTCAAATTCAACAACTGTGAGACAGCAGACAACCGAGTGTGATTTTCACAACCATCCCACAGCGGCTCATCAGCATCCCGAAGTAACTGATAAAATCTTTCAGCCGACTTGTTTGGTGGTTCTTCGTTGTACACGTGTTCCGCTTGTACATTAATGTTAGGGCCAGCAACATCGAGTACCATGTCTGCATAGGTACTTGTGCTTGCAACATTGCCGGGCTCATACGACCAGAACTCCTCACCATGACACACCGAATTCATATAACCTTTCGTGAACCCTTTCCTGTATAAATGAGCTTGCACATCCCATAGCGAATGAAATCTCTTATTTTTACAACGTAAACAAGGACATCGATGTTACCACACTGGTCCACTGCTATTGGATGCCCCAATACAAACTGAATAAAACTATCAACTCCATCCTTAAACTCCTCTGACACCACTCCGTCAACTACTCTACGATTCATCCATGAACGATCAATTCTAGCCATATTTGCCTAGCATATTAAAAAATTCATATCAATATGTCTTATCACTACATCTAAGAAAGTATCGTGTACATCTCGCCTAAATATTGACTATTTTTCACACTTGTACATCCTGTTTGGTCACATATACATCCATATCGACATCCACTTTCACTTCCATATTCACACACCGTGGTTGACATCGACATCATCTTCTGGAAAAAATCATTAACATATTCGCATTCACATACACATTTTCTTACATATCGGCATCCACACCTGTCTACCAATTTAATTCACATCCAAGCATACTAATCACATATATCATAACAAAAGTCTTGAAGGGCAAAAATGAAAAAAGGGTCATATCCACATTTACGCACACACATTTATACCCACATCCCTCTTCCCACCCTCCCAATAAAAATAGGGGCTTGGAATTTCATCTGATGTTGTAAGAGTACAGCAGGTGATAAGGAGAAAAGGTTCATCTTGTAGATCAGGCATGAAGGTTAAAATTCTCAAAGGAGCAGTTGGTTTACTTAAAAGTAATCTCTATGCAACTCTTGAGTACATATTACTTGGGGGATAATATGTACTCAAGAAGGGGGGCCAACGGGAGAGGGAGAGAGGGGAATACCTGCGGTGGGGGGGTGTCCGCCGGAAAGAATTTGACCGCCGCCGCTGCCGGAGCTCACCTACGCCCGCCGTCGCCACCCCGCCGCCCCCGGGTAAGAGATTGAGAGGCGGGTGCGATCGTGATAGAGGAAAGGGATGCAGTGGTTGAAGGAGGAGGAAGGGGGAAGGACTAAGGAGGTCAGGAGAGGGGTCGTCTGCCTGTTCTTGTCACTTTTTATTTGGCGCCATATTTTCATTTGGCGCCATGTTTTCATTCATTCATTCGTGATTTTTTGTCATTCATTCATTTCTTCCTATAAAAGGATAAAATCTCCTCAGTAAAAAATATCAGTAGATCTAAAAAAAATATTATTTAATATTTTGAGATCTGTAATTTAGAAAATTTTAACTTTTTTATGGCCGATAAGTTCATTCGTATAAAAAGAAGAGAGAGCGTGTTGAAAAGCCTAGCTACCTTGAAAGCAGGGTTTGTGGTCTCGACTGACCCACCCGTCCCGGTCACGGCCCGGGGCGGGTCGGGTCAGGTGCATATTCGCTCCGTGTTGGTCCATCTCGTAAAATGTTAAAATAAAAAAAGACTCTTTATATATATAATATATATAAAATAATACAACAAAGTAAAAAAAGACTATTTATATATATAATATATATAAAATAAAATATTAAAACAATGAAGCATCCCGGTCACGACCCATTACCGGGGCGTCCCGCCCACCACTTGGGTGGGGTCGGGACGTGTGGGTCGAGGCATCCTGGAGCGGGACGATAAACCCTGCTTGACCGATAAGTCGATTCCTATAAAAGAAAGAGACATCGTGTTGAAAAGCCTAGCTACCTTGAAAGGCTCACATGTTGACCATTTCCTTATTGTTCCGTGCCCCAGCCAAACTCATATGTTTTGAATTTAACGTCACGTCTATAATGAATTTTCAGGAGCTAGGGCTCCTCGCGGGGAATGCCACGTGGAAGCACTCAGGTGCCATAATCAAATATCATTGTATCTTTTATCAGTTTTACTCACGATAAGGCGTGCCAATCACTTGTGTGTGACAATGTGTTCAGGTTCCAAGATTGGAATGGTCTGGACTAACTAAAGGTGCGCTCCTTCTGATTACTAAGCAGATGATGGTGGGCATCGGATCGGGACTGGCGACCTGCCCTGCCGTAAAGGTCGATCACGGCGATAAGAGGGGGAAATGTTTGATTAATCGCCAAGCAATGGGGCTACATGGCCAATAAGTTGATTCCTATAAAAGGAAGAGATAGTGTGTTGAAAAGCCTAGCTACCTTGAAAGGCCCACATCAGGGTGCGAAAAGGTACTCAGAGTCGTATCGGTCACATGTTGACCATTTCCTTATTGTTCCGTGCCCCCGTCAAACTCATGTGTTTTGAATTTACCGTCACGTCTATAATGAATTTTCGAGAGCTAGGGCTCCTCGCGGGGAATGCCACGTGGAAGCACTCAGGTGCCATAATCAAATATCGTTGTATCTTTTATCAGTTTTACTCACGATAGGGCATGCCAATCACTTCTGTGTGACAATGTGTTCAAGTTCCAAGATTGGAATGGTCTAGACTAACCGCATGTGCGCTCCTTCTGATCACTAAGTAGATGATGGTGGGCATCAGGTCGGGACTGGCGACCCGTCGTGCCATAAAGATCGATCACGGCGATAAGAGGGGGAAATGTTTGATTAATCGCCAAGCAATGGGGCTGCATGGCTGATAAGACGATTCCTATAAAAGGAAGAGACAGTGTGTTGAAACGCCTAGCTACCTTGAAAGGCCCACATCGGGGTGCGAAATGGTACCCAAAGGTGTAACGGTCATATGTTGACCATTTCCTTATTGTTCCGTGCCCCCGTCAAACTCATGTGTTTTGAATTTACCGTCACGTCTATAATGAATTTTCGGGAGCTAGGGCTCTTCGCGGGGAATGCCACGTGGAAGTACTCAGGTGCCATAATCAACGCCACCTTTGAGTCACGTGCACATCATTCGGGGCAGGTGTGGTCGTCCCTGCCGAACCGATCATCCCGGCCACAGCTCGAGACTGGATTGGACATTGCGTACCGATATGGAAACTATAATATATATATATAATGGAATAAACAAATTGAAATGACATGTTGTATCATTTGGTTTATTATTTTGCCGTTTGAACAGGTTTCTCCAGGTTCGAATCTTAGCTTCAGCTTAAGGTTTCCTTAAGTTTTTTTAATATAACTTATTTAAAAATGTAAATGAAAACACGACAGAACGTTGTTTCGAACCCGGCACCTCACGATTAACAACGATACACTAAAGAAAGTTAGTTGTTACTCCAGTTGAGCATTTGTCACCCACACTCACCTAATTGTCACCACTAAAGTCCACAAGACGTCGCCCTTACTCTTACACTACCTTGAAAGTCGCGCGTCAGCCTTGTCTCTATCAAGCCCTATTTGTCACCGTTAGCAGGGTATTTTTCACCCTTGCGAATGCATTTGTCACCAGTGTAGACACATTTGTCGCCCTTAAGCTCCAATTGGTCCACGTAGAAAATAGGACACGTTGGCCAACCGTGGGTGTTGTTCGCGTATTGCCACCGATCTAACGCCACAGGCCACATCAACAGAAATGATGACGCCGAACTAGATCCTCAAAATTAAAAATCTCCAATTACTTATTTACCCTTCCCGCCATGTCTTGGCTCTTACGCAACCAACCAGAAGCCGGTTTGTCTCTCCATCATGCTTAGCGTCTCGTCTTCCTCGCAGTGCCATTTGCGACCTCTCCGTCATTTGCTATTCGAGCACTCCTGAATTGCGAGCTCTCTTTCATCACTGATAGCCATGGAGCCGAAGGAGACACCCATGCAACGCTCCGTCCGCCGTAAACTGGATGTCCCACCCGCATCTCAGGAAGTTGTACCAGTTCCTATGGCCGAAGAAGAAACGTTTCACATACCTAGGGTTTCTAAGGCCTCCACTTCAGGATGACAAGTTAAAGGTAGTGTGGTTCCATATCTCCCTTACATAGCTATTTGCCCCCTTTATCGACCTATTTATTTGTCACACTTATATCTACCTATTTGTGTCAAATTTAGACCTACCTGTCTCCAAATTTCATACATTTGTCACCCTTAACCACCTATTTGCCACACCTAAACTCCTTTGTTTATATATTTGTCACCCTTAAGCACCTATTTGCCACACCTAAACTCCTTTGTCTATACATTTGTCACCCTTGTCTTACTCTAAATATTTTTTGTATTTCTTGATCAGTCAATTAACTAAATTTCTTGTTTACACATTTTTTTGAATCTAGTGAACACAAGGGTCAACTCTGCCCGGTGTTCTATGGAAATTTACATGAAGGACAGGGATCAGATGGCATTACGGGAATGTCACAAATCATTGATGAGGACCACACCCTTTGGTCCATATGTTGACAATGCTTCTCCCGTCACCTTCACCATGACACTATTGGAGGAGATTATTTGTGCCCATAGTGGAGGAAATTACTTCCGTATGGGTAGTAAGGAGGTCGCATTCAATGTGGAAGATGTGGGCATAATTTTAAGATTACATTGCTTCGATCAGCCGGTTCAACATTATGGATCCGCGAAACAGAAGTGGAAGTTGCAGCATCGATTTGGATTTGCAGCAACATTTGACCGGAAGAAAGTGTGCTCTCTCATCCAACAAATTGTTGGGTCCGATGAAGAGCAAGATGTGGCCGACACTGTCCGACTGTGGATTGTACTCTTACTGTCCACTTTCCTTTGCCTACGGTCGACGCATTCTTGTCCACAACAGATGTTGTTATGCTTAGATGACATTGGCAGAGTTTCAGATTACAACTAGGTAGCTGCCGTGCAACAGATAACGATGCACAAGTTTGAGCAATTAGTGTTGGCGGTCCAGAAACGATGGTCAGGTACAATTGACCGTGCTAAGAGAAGAGCCGGGGATGCATCCCAGGCCCATACATTTATATTTGGTTGTTCTACCGCACTTGCTGTAAGTTTTTTTTTTGTTGTTGTGCAACAATTAATGTGTCAATAATTAATTCTATTGCATTGTAAAATAACTTGATATCTTTCATATTACAGGTCTGGTTTTTTGAGCACACGCGGGTGCAGCAGCCACTAAGGTAGGTGGCATTCCCTCAAGTATTTAGGTGGAGGCCATTCCTAGATAGGAAATTAAAATTCTCCATTGGATCCTTGCAAGGCCAACAGGAATTATGAGTATTAAAAACTTCTTCTTTGTCATTCAACATTAATGAATAACCGAAGTGATGTGGTTTGAAATGTAGGTGATCGAAGGGCTCCTTGTTGAGCCAAGTGAAAGGGACACAGGGTACGGTGGTCAGATGATGACCCGGCCCAGTGCTCAGGAGACGTCCTCATCAACTCCATGCATGCATGTGCTATAGGATATTGTCGCTACATTGAAGATCCAGTAGCGGCTACTTGAGGAAATGAGGGCCTTTTTTCTGACTAGGGTGCAAGGGGCTCACATTGCTGCTGATGCAGCACCTCCTAGTCCCTTCGAACAGGTGACAGTTGATGTCATGCCACCTCCGGCAGCCCCTGTCAAGAAAGTACAAGGGGCTAAAAATGTTGAGCAAAGTATATGTCAATCCTCTGAAATGGACATTGCCACCGATGTCCCACCTCTAAGACCCCTTCAGCAAAGTACGGATGATACTGTGCCATCTAAGGCATCCCCTGAAGAGGATGTGCAAGGCGATATCCAAGCTCAGATGGAGGCGACCAATGGGCATGGTGACCGTCGTGAAGGTGTCTTTTCTCAGTCCCTTCATCAACGGGACGAGAAGCCCATGAGGAAACGGCGGGCACCTGCAAAGAAAATTGCAGGACGGGAGAAGAAGAAGGTGAGTCTGCGTTGTTCCTACTTCTTACAGTATAGAATCTAAGATTGGTATATTGACATAAATGTAGAAGGGAAATGAAGCCGGCCCTTACAGAAAGCTCATACAGAGTACTGATTGGATCTACAAAGGCCGGCTCAAACCGACTGATAACATGATTGTGAATGAATTCATTGATGCTTGTGCCTCGGGGGATATTGAGTAAGTTGTCCTCTTAAAGTTTCTGTAATTATCTGGATCCGCCTTACTCTGACTACCATGAAAATTTTGGTTCAATATAGTGGCCCCATATTTCAATTACAGAACGGGATTATTTTGAACCATCGTCATGTCATTGATCTATTATACAGCCAGATGATAGATGATACAGTACTTTTTTTGGAAAATTGTAAATTTTTTTGTCACTCGCCCTACCCTGAACTTGTGTTTCTACTGCTAATAGAATCGTGATTCTTAATTTACAGGTGATCGGCGCCATGATGTACCTCCTCCACTCACGATTCAATGAATCTGACACCTTTCATCAGTGGGCTTGTTTTCCTACCACTTTAGTGAATCACATAAACGGCAGGACAGCGGCCAACTCCGAAAAATCCAACGAATTGTTGGAGTGCGCCTACGAGAATGTTGAATTATCAGAACTGCATAAGAACAAATATTTATTCTTCATGTTACACTCTAGAGGTCACTCGCATCTACTTGCTGTTGACACGGAGAATCGCCGCTTTGTCTCATACAATTCCATGAGAGGCATGGCCATCCATGATGCCACTACAAGAAATTAAGTACTTTTTCTTATCCATGTACCCAAAATCATATATATTTATATTATCTTTTAATAATTCCTTAATAATTTATAACCTTTCATTTGCAGGCTGCAGTTGCATGGGGGTCTCTGAAGCTCTTTGGGACATTCGAGGGAGTTGGGAAATGGGATCTCGTATTCGACAACGAATGTCCCCAACAGGAAGATGGAAGCCTCAACTGTGCCATTTATGTACCGAAATATGTTCAAGAATTGTCAAGGAAGGGGGAGACATCATGGACATTTAATGAGGGTGATTGTAATATGTTTAGAGCTCGATTTTGGGCCGACCTGATTACCTTTGGAAATACTAGATCTTAAATATTTCACGTCTCAAACCTCAGAATGTGGCATACCTATCTTCATTGATATTTATTTTGTCATACATTTTGATCTTCAAAGTTTTATATGTTTTAATGCTGTTAATGTGTGTGCTTGATAATGTTAATTCATGAATATCAATGAATTTTCTGAACACAGATTCAACTTTGGTTAAGGAACTAGGCTGAAGTGTGAAAAGATGAAGGCTTTACTTGCACAAGTGTCGACTAGAGTCGACCGTGGAGCCGACTCCAGTTCAAACTACTGAAGAGAAAAACTCAAGTCACCCGCTGGATGAAAAGGGCTTTGGCTACACTTTAAGGGTGACAAATAGGTGGCTAATGGTGAAAAATAGGCCTTACTGGTGTAAAAGAGGCAACAAAGGGTGAATAATAGATGATCAGGCTGAAATATGGAAATATCCTTATCCCATGAGAGAGAATATACCTCTGACAGGGTAGCCTCAGATCACGTGCAAAGCCTGGGCCCCTGGCCTTCGAGTTGAGCATGTGCCAGACACACTGAGCCTATGATTCACCCTTTCAGCCCATTTTTCAGCCTTACTCGTTAATTTACACGCTTATTGTCCATTTGTCAGTCATACGGGCTATTTGTCACCCTTACTGCATATTTATCACTCTTATCTTACCACATGACCAGCCGTTGCCTTCTTTTCTCTCCATTAGCTGCTTGTCTTTGACTTGGATCACTATAGCTGACTAATATATTCATTAACCTTTGACTTTGACTGGGACCTCATGACTGTAGTCAATAAAAAGTTGAGCTTTCTAGAGTCCTCTTTGACTGGCGTTGACCTTGACGAGTCGACATTGACTGTCTTGGCATTGACCAAGTCCCTTCGTTCTTCGATCTTCTGATTGCTCTATAAACTCTTGATACATTGTTCACATTTTTATCCTCTTGTGAACTTGACTCCTCCTTTCAGCTCTTTCTGCTTTTCATTGGTTAGCTCTAGGATCTATTTTTCACCCTTACCAGTGTATTTGTCTACTCTGCAGATCTAGTTGTCGCCACTGATAGATATTTTTCACCCTTATCCAGTGTATTTGCCTACACCCTCTCTTGTCCAATCACCTCTGCAATATGCTCCGATCGTTCGGGTAGGGTTCCTGACGTTCCCCTTTTTTCTGCTCCCGAGGGGCTGTGTTACCACCTCCATTGCAGCGATGTGTTAAATTGACACACTGATCCCACTTGTGACCCTACATTGACACCTGCCCTTCTATTTTAAGTTCTTAAGGCTCCTCCGCAATGTCATCCCCTTCATCAGTGCGTGTAGAGGTAGCTTCCCCAGCAGAAGAGCCCGTCTCCTCTGCGTCCTCCTGGGTCCCTTATCGTCACTGGTTCCTACTGTAGATGCCCTCTTCATTTTTTTTAATCCTCTTCCATGTTTATGCATTTTACAGGCCGTTCATATGTTCGTATATGATATGCTTTGGGTAGTTTCATATTAAATGGATGCAGTGGTTGTTTTGTTCTTAACCTATGCACAAGTATTACTTTTCATTGGACCTCTACCATTAGGGATGTCAATGGTAACCAATAACCACTTGAGGAATTAAGGTTCAGAAAATGGGAAGGTATAAATGCAATGTAGTGTGGGTTGGTCGCGAACTTGTTGTATATTATAGTTGGCCCGAATGCTTTATCCAAGTGAATGGATACCCTGGAGCACATTATAAGGGTTTTCACTCGATAGAGGAAGAACATGCTGCTATAAATGGGGTTGGCAATAGCAGGCATGCATATGTTGATCATCCTCAACTACAAGAAAGGCCCATGCCTACATATCATGCAAGTCCCGGGCCTGACTACGATTCAAGGAACCAGGCACTATGCCAACAGACTACATAAATCTCAAATGTGCCTTCTATTGTTGTTGTTCTATTATGTACTCTAGTAGTGTTGCTCCTCTTCATATTAGTTCGTTTGTTATTACTGTTGTTGTAGGTAAGGAAGTGTACTATGATTGGTCTGCATAGAGAAATAATGTACTGGACGTTTTACTCGTTGACACCGTTAAATCCTTCAAACGAACTTGAGTTTCTTCAAGTTTCACTGCCATGAGCTATTTGTCACCGTTACAGAGCTATTTGTCACTTCTAATGGTTATTTGTCACTCATAACGAGCTATTTGTCACCCTTATTGCTCGCTAGGCGTCACCTTTGATTCGCTTCATCACATATTGTGACTTCGGTTATCAATTTATCACCCTTACGAGACATTTGTCAGCCTTAAAGCCTATTTGTCATCACTGATGACTATTTGTCACCACTATATGGTGTTAGTCGTTGCAGTATCTCTCTCCGGCCTCTCGTCTACTATGCGGCTGATGTATCTGGACGAAAGGAACCTCGGTCCAAGCGGTCTCATGACCGACAAAAAGGAAGGATCGGGAGTCAAAAAAGTTGGGGGAGATGGAACGATCTTCGCGGTCCCGTCGCTTCGATGTTCACAAAGTTGGGGAGGCACGAAGACTCTTTTGCCCTCTGGGGTTTCGTCTCCTTCCTATAAATAGAGACTCTGTGGGGAAAGGCTGTGCTTTGGCGGTCAAAGACACTCTCGTGAAGATGTCATCGTCTGAGAAGTCAGATTCTTCGTCAGAGCAGGTTCCCACCAAAAGGCTGTGCTTCCAAAAGGAAGCCTTTCCGGTGCTAGACCAGCCATCAGGGGAAAGCAGTAGCGGTGGCTTTTCGGAGGAATACAAGCAGGGGTACCTGCAAGGGTGGTAGGACGCCTTAGTGAAGGTGGACCGCCTGTTTTGTAACAAGGGGGTGTTGAGCCTCCAACCTGACAGGTTCCGTCCCAAAGAGAACGAGTAACCGCTTGTACCCTCTTCCCCTATAAATATAATTTCTTTTTCTGCAACCTTTCTTTGCATGATAGATGTTTGATCTTTGTGTAATGTGGTTGCCGTCAAATGAAGGATACCATCCATCGCAGGTAGGGGTTACCTTTACGAAGGGGAGTTTTTCCCCTATAAGTAGCAGGGTTTGTTGATGGTTCTAATATTAGTATGGCTTATCTTCATGCTCATAGTTCATCGTTAGGATCCATTTGTCACCCTTCATGCGCATTTGTCCCCCCTGTTGATCTATTTGTCACCACTAATAAGCATCCTTCACTCTTATAGTAAGAAGGAACCGTCTGCCTTTGCCCCTGGTGTAGATATATATTTCTCTCCTCTCTCCCTTTCACTAAGGATCAAAGTGCGTCAAGTGCATGAGACAACGCGAGACGGGCAAACCACGAGAGTGAGAGAAAGAAAAGAAGACAGGGAACAACGCAGAGTACCGTGATCGCCACCAAGATGTCGTACGCGATAGGCACGCCGTACCTTGGAAAATGGGGAGACACTCGCCTTAGTGCAGCGTTGAGGAATGAACGGCTCCCTTAGAACCGCCCTATGTTGAGCGGTCTTACGATAGACCGCCCTAGGACGCTGCGAGGGACGCGGGAGGAAATGCTGCAGTGGGATGGACGGCGCTAGAGGGACCGCGCTCCATGGAAGAACGGTCGTTGATGCACCGCGCGTACCGTTGAACGGCCAGAGGGTAGCCGCTCAGTACCTTCACTCAGCAAGTTGAAAAGGGCTCGACCTCCACCCTCTCCGGCCGGCCAGAGGGGATGGGCCTCGTGCTGATTAAGTGCTGACCTGCGAAACAATGTGAAGACACAGAAGAAACACCCAGATTAGACCTAAATAACGTAGTATGCATTCAAACGAGAAGAATTAAGCATAAACAAATGAAAAGGGGAATACCTGGGGGGTTTTAAACCCCTAGGGCG
The DNA here is from genome assembly GCA_022559845.1 of Amorphophallus konjac. Classification (NCBI taxonomy): domain Eukaryota; kingdom Viridiplantae; phylum Streptophyta; class Magnoliopsida; order Alismatales; family Araceae; genus Amorphophallus; species Amorphophallus konjac. The sequence goes on along the minus strand of CM040118.1, from coordinate 239,004,491 downwards.
ACAAAAAACGGAGTGGTTGTGTGCATGATAATGAGAAAGGGGAGGTACGCGGGTGAGAAACGATGCATGCAATGACGGAAAGCGACAAAAGCTACGGAACGAAAGAACTGCGAAGACTGGGCTACTCCCTTGACCGAGGCTCGTGCGGACGTAGAGAGCCTCCCTCCTTGGTGCTAGGTCACTCGAAAATGCGGCAGGGCTTCGCCGTCGACCAAAATCTCCCCCCCTTTTCGACGTCCGGCCATAGGGTCTATTTATAGAGCCTAGAAAGCCAGCCTCGAAATTGGGGTTTTTAGATATTTTTAGGTCGAGATTATAAAAGATAAAATATAGATATTATCATCACCTCTCATCCAGTCGAAACGGCATCAAAAATGGTTAATTATCCACGGAGAAATCATTAAAACAAATCGGGGATAAAACCATGCATAAAAGGATAAAAATCTGTTAAAAACCCTCCATCGAAAGGATAAACGGTCTAACGATAGACCGCGCCAGATATTGAACGGGTCTGGTCCAACCGTTCAACCTGTCGGTGGAAATGGAATTAACCAGATAATTAGCCTAATTATCGCTCGAACAGACCGAAACGGCCGGCGACGGACCCTGAGATATGAACGGCACCTTGGCGACCGCTCCAACGTAGGACGGTCCAAAACGAGCCGCTTTAACCTTGTCGGTGATAATTCAAATATTTGGATAATTGTCTGAGGAGGTTAGCATGCGTAGGACTCTGAGGTATGGGCGGTTGTCTTCCGCCCGTTCATTAGTTTGAACGGGCAGTATAGGACCGCACCAAAAACCTGTCGGTGAATATTAAGAAAATCCTCAGAAAATAACCAAAATGTATGAACGGTCTGGGATCAACCGCCCCAGTCTTGAACGGCTGATGTGGGACCGTTCATGCTCTTGGACACTTGTCTTTCATAAAATAGTTCAATTAATCAAAGCCAAGATCCAATAAGCCCTGCATTGATACGGCTTTTACCAAGGAGGGAAGCTACCCATAAAATGGGCCCAGGACTTGCCACAAAAACAAAACCCAACAGATAATGGACAACTTAGGGCATCAATTAATGGGAGTAAGAGAAACAACTCAACTTATCGGTATAAAACGGGTGTCAACAGATGCCCCTCCTTAACGTCCTCTTTGCAGGGGAACGAGCGGAGGTGAAGCGGAGGTGATACGGAACGTAGAGACGAAGCGGAAACGCAGTGGAGTGGACCGGAAAAGCGGGCGTTAAGGTAAAACGACACCCGTTTCTGCCGACAAGCAATGAGAATCTTTCGGAAAACCTTGAACCGAGCATCAGGCGTAATTGACCAAAAGGCGACGCCAATCTGGAGGGACTAAACTAAACGAAACCAACCGACAAGACCAACCTCATGGGGGACACAATCCCGCGGTCCAATGAGGGGGCCACAAAAGAAAAGTGCTAAAGCTCCAGACAGGGACCTTTTAATCAACCGGACCAAACGAATCGACCCAAGAAAACCTTCGAATTTAGAATGGAATTAGTTAATCTTACTCGAGCATCTGAACAGACAGCTGACCATCACTTGACGGGACATTTCTTAAGCAACCATGGGGCATGAAGGCTCAAAAGGATGCGTATGATGCATGCTGGGCTAAAATAAAAAGAAATCGTTAAAACGAATGCCAAGAAAGATTAAAATATAAGATATTCGAGAGTAGTATTGCTAAGTTGGGAACATCAGAGTCAAGATACCGTCCGCGACCACAGCGCGCGGATAGAACCGTCCTCCTCGTGACATCCCAACTTAACGGCCTATCCGAAGGTTAGGTACATGAGCCTGGATCATCATTGTTTTTGTTGAAGGGGAACATCAGATCCTGGGACACATAAGAAACCTGCCGGCTCTCGAAATAGTATAATATAATACCATATAATAATGCAATAAGGGATTTAGGGATAGAAGGCCATACCTGACTTACCTGTGCAGGCGAAATGGCGAGACTGGCTGAAGTGATGCTGCATAAGATGGTTAAGAGATGTATTTCCAAAGAAAATATTCATGATTTAAATAGACCAACCAGATATACGGCCGCATCTCAACCGTGCAATATTCCAAACGGCTCTATGTTAGCCGTTCTTACCTGACCTTCGAACAAATCTTACAGGGCTGGTTGCCAGTGACGAACGGCTGGTACAGAACCGTTTATACCAGGAACGGCTCTATCGGAACCGCTCAGGCCTAGAATTCCAACCGACTTAGAGTTAACGGTCAAGAGATACATACGGTTATAGACGGACCGCTCAACATATGCACGGTCTAACGATAGACCGTTCTTCTCTGCAGCCTCGAAAAAGAAGGAACCCCCTCGTCTTCCTCCACCGTAACCGGCGGTGGAAGGACGAGGGAGCACAAGGCCTCATTCACCCTCTCTCACTCTCTCTTCTCAACCTCTCTTCCTCTCTCAATCTCCCCCAGCCCACCTGATGACCAGGACGAAGCACCAGGCGGCCAGGCCGTCGGCCGCCGGTGGAGCCACCGCCACCACTGCCGGAGGAAGGAGAAACGCCCGGGGTGACTATGGAAGAGCTCGCCATCGTCGCTGCTGACGAAGAGGCCCCTGCCGGCGAGGAGGAGGTCGCCGGAGGACCACCACCCACGGGGGCGGCCAAAAAGCCACGTGATCCCGAGGTAGGCCTCCCCGCCTTTCTTCCCATTTCTTTTGATTTTGTTCCCTGCATGTTAGTTTTAGGGGTTTAGAGGGGCTTAGGGGGGTCGGTTGAGGGACCATGGAGGTCTCTCAGCCGGCTGGGGCGCTTTACTATCGTCGGGGACGGCGATGGTGAAACGGTTTAACAGAAACCGCACGATAAAACAATGCGGTCCCCACAGGACCGCCCCAATAAAACACGGTGCAGGGAGCGCCGTTCACACTCACACAGCCAACGGGGCACCAAAACCCCAATACGGTGCGGTGATCACCGTTCAACAGGTAGACGGACCATATAGGTCCGTTCAAACATGGAATCACAGCAAAACAATACGGTCCACACAGGACCGTCATCAATTAATACGGCCAAAGGTGGGCCGTTACTCCTTAGGAAGACGGGCGAACAGCCGGTTCAGGGTAATCCGTCCATGATGGGAACGGCTAGGGGTAGCCCGTTCAAACGGAGGACCTGAGAAACAGAACGGTTTGAGAAAGGCCGCTCATCCGTAGAGCGGTTCGTGAGTAACCGTTCTTCAAATCGAGAATTGGACTTTGAGCATTTTATTTAAATGAAACAAAAATGTGAAACTAAATGACTAACACAAATGGGATGGATGAATGCAGGGGAAGCGTAGGACCCGTACCTCCTGGCTGCAGGTTCGGGCAGTGTATCTGGCACTGCCGGACTTCCAGAGGGAGCGGTTGACTGCCATGGGGTTCGCCCCCTTCCTGAGCATCGAGGTGTGTCGCTTTGACGCAGCTCTGCTCTATGCCCTGCACGACCGCTGGGATCCAGTGAGTCGGGCGTTCTTATTCCCGTGGGGGCACATGGTCCCTACATTGGAGGACGTGGCCAGGCTTACTGGCCTACGTGTACACGGGTCACCGGTCAGCGGGACTACTTTTCCTGACTACCGGGGGATGGCTCGGGAGCTGCTCGGCCTACAGCTGCGGCGCCCCGAGAGGCAGTCGACCCTCCTTCCCCGGGCTGCTCTCCAGGACAGCCTGGGTCTTCGACGAGCCGGCGTTGCAGTGGGCGAGCGACCAGAGGAGCATTTGGAGCAGCTCGTGGGGCTGGCGAGACCGAGGGTTGCCGCGGGGCCGGGACCTGAGGCGGACAGAGTGCTGAGACGGTTCCTGATGCTGATGTTCGGGCGGCTTCTCTTCTCCACTCGGGCGGACGTGATGAGCTGCCGCTTCCTCCCTCTCCTCCAGGAGCTCGAGCACGTAGGTGACTATGCCTGGGGAGCGGCGGTCCTCGCCTTCCTCTTTGACTCTCTCAGTTCGACGGCACGTCGGACGATGCTTGGGGGCTTCTCCCCCTTACTCCAGGTGCGACTCTCTTCTCTAGTCTTAATTATGCAACTCTATATGCTTACTAAATGCTGACACGACTTGCGGTATAGGTGTGGGCCTACGTGCGCCTACGTGGGTTGGGGAGAGGCGAGGAGACCCGCCCTGGGCTCCTGCCGATCGCGCGGAGGTGGACAGCACCCCGAGAAATGATGGCATTGAGGAGGCAGGTCCGGGAGCTGCAGGACGACCTGGACACTCTACCGTACGCCTCGGTACGCTTCCAGACTTAGACTCTTTAATTACATGCTATTCTTCCATGATTATAATGATGCTGATGCAGTTTCCTATTCCTTGCAGGTACGGTGGACTCCTTACACAGAGGAGAGCCCGGAGGGCCAGCCGTGGGTGACCGAGGCCTTGGTCTTCTCTGGCCGGGACGTGTGGCTTCACTGCATGAATGTGGTGGAGCCACTACACTTTAGGTTGGTGATGAGGACCATCGGGGTCTATCAGCCGGCCGTTGAGTTCCCTGTGCCCGAGAAGGCGGGGGAACGAGTGACGAGGACGACCCGGGGACTCCGCGAGGCGTACGACTGGACAGCGAGGAACGCCGAGCAGGTCGCCGACTGGGCTGCGCGAGGGCGAGTGGTGACCGCCCGGGCAGAGAGCGACAGCGCGTACTACGCTGCGTACGCACGGCACTACCGGGACCAGGTGTTCCGAGGCGCCCACCGACCGGTACGACTTCTAAACTTAAACTTTGTCTATTATGCTTATGAATGATGCACTAACAAGGACTTTTACATGTAGGTCGACCCTGCAGGACGAGTGGCAGAGTTGCAGGGACTCCTGCACTCCACCATCCGAGAGAGAGACGAGGCCCGGCAGGCCCTGGCCCTACTGGTGAGTGCTCTAAACCCTAGACTCTTTAAATTATGCAGTTCTATATGATTATGATTATGCCTATGACTGACCTGGAGTATTTGGATGCAGCGCGCCGAGGGTGCTCAGAGGGCGGGACCAGACGCTCCTTCTTCCTCCTCCGTCCAGACTCCAGCAGACCGAGCTGAGCGGGATGCGGACTTCACTCGGATGGTGGAGCGGGCCAAGGCGGCCGAGGTGGCACTCGTGGAGAGAGTACGCAACTCTAAACTTCCCCTTCGCTTATTTATGCTTTATGAAATGTATGCTTATGCAACTGCCTAATAATGATATGCAGATGGCCGAGCTGACTCGCCTCCAGACAGAGCTGGAGCAGAGCCGGGTAGTGGCTAGGGTGGAGGTGGCCCGGGTGCGCGAGGAGGCCGCTCGGAGTCGACCGACAGACGCAGTGGAGACGGCACTCCTCCGGGCCGAGCTAGAGCGACTACGAGCCGGTGCTACCGAGGCGGACCGTTACCGGGCAAAGGCAGAGCGTTACAGGAGTGAGGCAGAGCAGGCCCGTCTACAGGTTGCCCGGTTGGAGGGCAAGGTGGAGGGTCTGAAGGAGGCGAGTCGGGAGCGCAGCAGGGCGACTGCGAGTGGCAGCCACGGCACCCACGGCTCCGTGAGGAGTTACTTCACTAGTTCCTCCGGCCATCGGAGGAACGAGGAGGAGGAGCGGCGCCGATGACCGCGTGACGAGGCGACCTCAGCGATGCCTCCCCCAAAGAGGCATGAGGGCGGTGGAGACAGGGACGGGGGCCAAGGAGAGGGACAGGCTTGACTGTGTACTGGGCCCGTCTTTGTACATGATATGATATGATAGTGATATGCATGCCTTCTATTTTTCGCTTGTTTTGTGGCTGAAATGTATGCATGAGTGGGTGAGTGAGTTTGAGGAGTGTGCTTAGCCCGAGAGAGATGAGTGACGCACACGCCGACTTGAGTGAGGTGAGTGACGCATACGCTGACTTGAGTGAGATTAGTGACGCCTACGCCGACTTGAGTGAGATTAGTGACGCACACGCCGACTTGAGTGAGATTAGTGACGCCTACGCCGACTTGAGTGAGATGAGTGACGCCTACGCCGACTTGAGTGAGATGAGTGACGCCAAATGACTGAGGGAGTAGGTTGATTGGGGGCAGAGTATATGGGCGGTTCTTCTCAAGCCGTTCGTAAATAAGAACGGTTCTCCAAAGACCGCTTGAATTGAGTTGGAGCGGTTCAAAGTAAACCGTAATAGTATATGAACGGCAGATATTGGGCCGCACAAGTCACTAGGCTCGGGCCCTTTTTGAGAGAAGAACGGTTGATGAGGGGCCGTATATGAGATGGACGGTCTATCGTAAGACCGTCCAAGACAGCATCCTATTTGCCCAATAGGGGACTCCCTGGAGAGTCCCCAGCCCGAGGACAAGGCGCTTCGTACTTATCACAACCCTATCTAAACCCGTCCTAGGCTTATCTAGGCCTAATCCTAAGAGGTTTAGGCTCCCTAATGAACCCTATAAGTAGTAGGGAGGTCTGAACCCTCAACTCGCTCATCCTCCCTTTCCCGAAGCCTAAAACCTTTGATTCTCGTCACCTCAATATGAAGAGGGCCTTTGATGGAAGTCCTGCGGAGGGTGCGTTGTTTGAAGGACCGCGGCCGGCTAGAAAGGAGCGGGAAGCGATTCAACGGCTAAGCTTGATTCCTCGACATCTCAGCGCCACCCCTATGAGAGAGGTAAGTTTGATCAGAATACGTTCATATTTCCATCTCTCAATTTCCTCTTATGCCTCTTACACCCTTTGCCTTCTCCTTCTTTTCAGCTTCTTCCCGGCCCGAGACGTTTCTCTAGCTTAAAGTGGGTGGCTCCCATGGTCCGTGCATTGCCCCTCGGGGTGACCCACCTTCTCAAATCCTGGCACCTACACTCCCTCTTAGTTCTGGGTCAGAATTACCCTAAACTTTCTTTAGACTGGCATAGCATCTCGGCTTTGATGGAGATTTGGCACCCTCAGACTCATACTTTCTTCTTCCCATCTTTTGAGGCCACTATTCTACTAGAGGAGGTAGAGACATACTTCGGGCTCCCTAGGTCCAAGGTGGGGGAGGAAGACTCGATATGCCATACCGTTGCCCCTATAGATCCAAAACTCATCCTAGGGGGGGTCATACCTGATAGCGGGGATGTTCGTACCTTTGTAGGCCCTCGCCACATCCACCTCCTTCCTCTGAGCCAGTGGGTAGTGGAGCATTGCCGGAATAAGTGCGGGTGGGTTGAAGCCATAGCCAAAGCTGCGTCCATCTGCCTATGCGGGGCCATCCTTTTCCCTTCAGCCGATCATGTCCTAGAGATCCCTTTACTTAGCACCATTAGCGGCCTTTGGCAGGGGCTGTCCATCTCTCAGGCTGTCTTAGCTTATTTGTACGAGGGTCTTACTTCAGCAGCCTTAGGAGGTCCTCTCTTTGGTTCGATGATCCTATTGGAGTGCTGGATGGGAGTTAGGATGAAGTTTATCCTGAGGGAGGACATCACTTCAGTCAGTAGGATCTTTGGGAGCCATCCCCTTTACTTCATAGGAGGCGCCTTCAGGTTTTCTCCACAGGTTGAGTGTAGGACGGCTGAGCTGAAGACCAGGGACGAGTGGCGCCCGTACATCAACAGGCTGCCCTTGGATAGGTTTGCGATGCGCCCGGACTTCCTCCACGACACCACCATCATGCTACCGAGGAGAGCCGGCTTGGACTTGAGGCTCGTGAGTGACACTACCTTAGCGATGTACAGCCCACACAGATGCTACCTGCAGATTGGACTACCCCGGACGGTGCTACCTACGCTACCCCACCTTCCCATGCTACAGGCACGGAGGATCGGGACAGAGGAGGACGAGCAGGCGGTCAGGAGTGCGCTGATTATGTGGGAGGTGAGTAGGGTGCGTACCCTACCAGCAGAGGTTGAGGAGGTTCCAGAGACTCGACAGGCTTACCTTAGGGAGTTGAGAGAGATACGTCCTCGCGGGGATGCCCAGCGGCGGACTGAGTGATTTTCCTTTTGTTTTTATGATGATGTGGGATAGGATTTTATATCTGGACAGCTTGATATATGACATGAATAAGATTGAATGAGATTGAGTTTGAGCTTTGTAATTCGATTATGATGTGATGTGATTGCATAGGTCAACGCGAGGATTGAATATTCATGTGGTCTCGAGCTAACTGCCCTTCCAACCTGCCCCTGCACACATGCAAACATGAAACAGATTAAATCTACTTTAGGCTCAGCCCCTTGCCTACAGCAAGTTAGGAGATGACCCTTTCTTGACTTTTGGTCAAGGGGGTTGAGCCTTATTAAATAGGCAAATATCAAAGTGCGAGAAATGCAGATGAATGCAAGAGGGAAACATGTAAGTTTTTTGTTCCTTTTTTTTGGAATATTTGATTTTTGTTGGATTTTGAAATATTTGATCTTTTTGGGTTTTGGAGTATTCGTTTTTTTTTTGGTTTTGAAATATTTGATTTTTTTTTTGGGTTTTGGAATATTTGATTTTTTTGTGGTTTTGAACTATTTGATTTTTTTTCGGTTTTGAATATTTGATTTTTTGTGGTTTTGAAATATTTGATTTTTTTGTGGTTTTGAAATATTTGATTTTTTTTCGGGTTTTGAAACCAGCTCGGGTCTCAGTAGCAGGGACCTTCTCGTCTTGCTATGGAATTCCAAGGCTCAGCGCGTGCAGGAAGGGGGGGACCGCCCGTGACCGGAGTCAACTTTGCTCGACGGTGCTTCTGCTGAGGCCATACCCGGGGTGGGATTCATTCCTTGGGAAAGTAAAAAAAGATTGAGCAGAGAAGCCGACGATAGGTGTAGAGGTTTTTAGGGCTTGAGTTCTTTCCCGGGACACCCTCTTTTCAAGGAATCTGGTCTGTTGCGCCGGGGCTTTGTATCCGTTATCGAACCTTCACCCGCTCTAGGCACGCATGCGACCGGGCTCATAACGTCCCGCGGGGAAACTGTACTGCCACTCTTGCCATGCCTAGTTGCATCCTTTGAGCTTTGTACTTTCGGCTTTATCTTTTGATCTTGCCCCTGTTCTTTTCTCTTTTTTTTTCCTTTTTGCTTTCCTTTTCTTTCTCTTCTTTTTTTCTTTTGCGGAGTGAGGTCTTAACGGATTGCCCCTATTTGAGACCTCTTTTAACAGGGAATCTGGGTCAGTTCTCGCCCCCTTATTCACCACTTGCCCCTATCTTCAACCGAGAGAGAGAAAATACAAGGATTTCCACCTTCCCCGAGCATGGCCAAAGGAGAAACGGTGTCGGGTAGCATGGGAGAATACCGCACCACGGGGTCGTGTAGTGTGTGAGATGCTGGACCTGGGCCCTCCTTTCGCAATTTGGTGGGGTATGCCCTGCCATCGAGCCGTTCACTGGTTTTATTTTTATGGAAAAAAATGCTTTAAATACAGCCCATTCCACGGGTTTGGCAATTCTTCCCCCTCCGCGTTAATTAGACGGTACGCATTGCCCGGATAAGCTTCTTTGATTACGAAGGGTCCTTCCCAGTTGGGTTGCAGCTTAGACCTGGGGCCTGCTGACCTGATGAATTTGCGTTTCAAAACCATATTACCCACTTGAAATTTCCTTTCAATGACCTTCTTTTGAAAATATCGCGAGACACGCTTTTGATATACTGAAACATGATTGGCCGCATTCAACCTCTTCTCGTCTAAGAGTTCCAGTTGGACTAGCAACGCCTCTCGATGTTCGTCAAGATTAAGTTCCTTATCCAGCTGCACCCTTAGGGAAGGGATTAGAATTTCATACGGGAGCACCGCTTCCATTCCATAGGTGAGGGCAAAGGGAGTCTGCCCTGTGGGAGTGCGGACGGAGGTGCGGTAGGCCCATAGAGCTTCTATCAATTTGTCGGCCCAATCAGCAAATTTATGTGATTCGCATGTTTTCTTGATAATTTTAAGAAGGGTCTTATTCGTGGCCTCAGCCTGGCCATTACCTTGGGGGTAGTATGGTGATGAATGATGCAAAACTATATTGAATTTCTTACAGAGGTCCTGGAGTTCTTGTGAGATGAATTGAGGCCCGTTGTCGGTGACGATGCTGCTTGGCACTCCGAACCGCGAGATAATGTTCTTCATGATGAAGCGGCACACTGTGGTGGCTTTGATTTCTGCATAAGCTTCAGCTTCGGCCCACTTGGTAAAGTACTCCGTAGCCGTCAGAATGAAGGATTTCTGTTTAACAGCAGAATTCGGATCACCGAGGGGTCCGATGATGTCAAATGCCCACATAGAAAATGGCCAGGGGGCCGTAACAGGATGAAGAGAAGAGGCCGGGGCGTGGATTTTGTCGGCATGGATTTGGCACTGAAGACACCTACGGACATAGGTGGAGCAATCTTCTTCTAAAGTTGGCCAGTAATAGCCCTGCCTAAGAATCTTCTTTGCCAAGGCCTGTCCGTTTACATGCCCTCCACACTCGCTGGAGTGGGCTGCTTCCACGACTTTCCAAGCTTCTTCGTCATCTAGGCACCTCATTAGAACTCCACTCAGAGCCCGCCTATACAATTCACCGGCGATGATCGTGTATCTGGCGGCGACTCTTCTAATGGCTCTTCGCTGCTCAGCGTTGGCTGTTTCCGGAAATGTACCATCCTTGCAGTATTGCTCGATCTCATAAAACCACGGCAATTCTTCCTCTTCAATGATCTCCTCGAGCTCAGTCAATGAAACCTCTTTTATTTCCTCCCTTTCTATTTTCTTCTCTACGGACATCCTAAGATTGTTGAACCAGGGATCCTGCAGGGAAGGAACGTCTAGCCTTTGGACCACAATGGTCTCAGTGGCGCGACTTAGGGGGAGTGATAGAGAAGAGGCGAGCGACGCAAGGGCGTCGGCCAAGATATTCTGAGAGCGAGGAGTGTGAATATAGACGAGTTTCCTGAATTGCCTGGCCAAGAGCGTGACCAGATCCTGGTAGGGTTTGAGCTTAGGATCGCGGGTGCGGTAGGTCGACAAAACTTGACGCAGCACCAGCTGGGAGTCTCCTATGATGTTTAGGTATCGCGCGCCCAAGATGTAGGCGTGCTTCAGACCGGCAAGGAGAGCCTCATACTCGGCTATATTGTTGGTGGCGGGGAATGAGAGTTGATATGCCACGGGGATGGTTACCCCTTCTGGAGTAAGGAGAACGGCGCCGACTCCGCTGCCCTGGGAATTAAGGGCACCATCGAAGTGAAGGGACCAAAAAGGAAGATGAGTGATCACCGCCAGGTGTTCATCGGGGAATTCGTCCTGAATGGAATCGGTGCGAGGGATAGGAGAATGAGCCAGGTGCTCGGCAATAGCATATCCCTTAATTGCTTTCTGTACGATGAAGGTGATGTCGAACTGGGAAAGAAAGCTTTGCCAGCGAGCTAGCCGGTTAGAAAGGACCGGCTTTTCCAACAGGTAACGGATGGGGTCCATTCTAGAGATGAGCCTGACCTCGTGGGCAAGAAAATAGTGTTTAAGCTTCTGCGCTACCCACACTAGCGCTGCACAGGTCTTCTCCATAGCAGTGTACTTGGATTCAGCAGGATTAAATAACCTTGAGAGATAGTACGCCGCCCTTTCTCTTCCTTCATCGTCTACCTGTGCCAAAACAGCTCCTAGGGAGTCCTCAATTACAGAAATGTACAGGATCAGGGGTTTCCCGGGGACGGGTGGTTGTAGAACCGGGGGATTAGAGAGGTACACCTTGAGTTCCTCATAAGCCTTTTGACATTGTTCATTCCATTCAAATCTCGCGCCTGCCTTTAACAATTCATAAAACGGGCGGCATCTTTGCGAATGCTGAGATATGAATCTCCTGATAAATTGCAATCGCCCGATCAAACCTCGAAGCTCAGTGACGTTCTTCGGCGGTGGCATTTCCATGACGGCCTTTGCCTTGTTTGGATCGATCTGAATCCCCCGTTTACTAACTATAAACCCGAGCAATTTCCCTGATGCAACTCCGAACACACATTTCTTTGGATTCATCTTTAACTTGTATTCCCTAGCCCTTTGCAACACCTTGGCTAGGATGGCGGGGTGCTCTTCTTGTGACCTCGATTTGACTAAAATATCATCCACATAAGCTTCTAAATAAACGTGCATCATATCGTGGAAGATAGCCATCATCGCTCTTTGGTAGGTGGCACCTGCATTTTTCAACCCAAATGGCATAACGACGTAGCAATATGTGCCCCAAGGTGTGGTGAACGAGGTCTTTTCTTGATCCTCCGGAGCCAAAAGGATTTGGTTATACCCCGAGTATCCGTCCATAAAGGAGAGGGCTTCGTACCCAGCTGTATTATCGACCAAGACGTCGATGTGAGGAAGTGGAAAATCATCTTTCGGACATGCCTTGTTTAGGTCCCGGAAGTCAATACAGATTCGAATTTTACCATCTTTCTTCATCACCGGGACTATGTTCGCCACCCATTGTGGGTACAGCACCACTCTAATGAACCGGGCCTTATGCAATTTATCGACTTCTTCCTTGATCCTCAGGGCCATTTGTGGGTGGAATCTCCTTGCTTTCTGTTTGACGGGCGTCGCCCCGGGTTTGAGAATCAGCCTGTGTTCAACTAAGGCGGGGTCAAGACCTGGCATGTCCTCGTAGGACCAGGCGAAAGAATCGCTGTACTCCCTCAAGACTTCGACAAGTTCCTTTTCGACTTGAGGAGGGAGATTGGCGGAAATAAGTATGGGCCTGGGGTCCTCTTCTGTTCCGAGGTTAATCTCCTTAGTGGATTCATCCACTGCTACGGAAGGCTCGTCGAACTTCTTCAAGCCTTGGGCATATAGGTCGGCAGTGTCATCCATTTCATCTTCCTCATCATCTACTGGGTCTTTCTCATTCACAATTTCAAATACTCCTAATCCATCATTACTCCATACTTCCTTGATTCCCTCATCATCTTCCAGGACGATCGCGGTCTCTACAAATTCCGGACACTTCAACAGAACATGACATCTCCCAGCCAAATCTTGTAGAAACCTATCGGGGATGGTTTTGGGAGGGCGCGTTACGGCAGGTGCCGCAGACGTGGATGGGCTGACAAAACTCGAACTAGACTCTACCCTGACTGACTCGACCATCCTAGAAGACTCTGTACACTGTACATCTGATCTAGGGGAGAAGAAATCTACCGGAAAAGAAACAGGGGTCTCGCGCCCCTGGGAATCTGGGTAGAACATAGCGTAATCTTCCATGGAGACCTCCGTTTTGAAATTGGCATTTTTTTTTGGAGGCCGGAGGTGATCACACAACAGGAGGAAGAAGGCGGAGGAGGAGGAAGCTGCATGGGGAACAATTCTGGGAAGATGCAGTCAAAGAAAGGGTCAGAAGACTTAAACCACATTTCATGGAGCTGAGCTCCTGGAGGAGGAGGAGTGAATAGGGTTGATAGATCAATGGGCGGGCAGCGCCCGCAAGCACATGGAACGAATAGAATTTCGGGTCTCTCCGCAAAGTACGGGTCGACCAGGAGTGGAGGGGAACGGGGAACAGAATCCAACCGTTGAAACCAGGAAGCGAGACGGGATGGGGACATAGAATAAGTAGTGGCGGAGCTCCCCGTCTTCCGGGGCCCCTGGCGGGCCAATGGCATCGGAGGGCGCTTTACCAGCTGCGTCTCCTTCTTCTTTGGGTCACCCTCTTTTTCATAAAACATCCTTGTAAGGCAATTAGCAAAGTCTTCCAAGTCACCGACTAGCCCTTGCGGTGGTGGTGGCGGATCGGCAACAGCACAAGCTTCATCTATCTTTTCTTCAAGGCTGGATGGCGAGGTCTTCAAGGTGCCGGGCTGCAAAGGACCCTTCACAAAATGTTGCCGGTAATCCCAGGTCAACGGCCCAGAGTCCCCAAGCATCGACATGGAGGATTCATGGTAGCCGAGGCCCCGGCGGCCCATCTTCCTTCCCTTGGGAACGGGGTTGGTTCTGCCCTGCAGTTGTGCGCCGAGTCCTCGGCCTGGCTGATAGCCCAATTTTAGAATTAGGTGCCACCCTTTGGAGTCTCTCACCTTGGGCTTAACCTTCACATTGATTGGTGCAGCGGTGGGCTTGCGCGACGCATACGCCCATGAATAGTTTAAGTCCATGACAGATAGAACAGGTCTGTTACTCGGCCACAGTGTGGGCAGAATCTTGGCCGCTATGGCGTCAACGTTTTGAACTGTGGAAACACTTTTCACCTTGACCACTCGCCCTTGGAATGGGAACTTCAGACACTGGTGGGCGGTCGAGGGGACGGCGTTCAAACTATTCAACCATGGACGACCCAGAATGGCTTTGAACATTGGGTCTATGTCCAACACATAAAATTCTACATCCATCACTAAGGGCCCTAGCTCGGCCTGCACAGTTACCACCCCGTGACAAGCACGTCTGGAGTTATCATATGCGGCTATCGTGGTTGGTGTCGGCTTGAGCATGTCCTCTGATATATTACAAGCACGAAGGGTACTCAATGGGCAGACATTTATCGACGCCCCTGTGTCCACAAGGGCGGATTCCACGGCTGTTTTGTTTAGAGAGATGGTAATACATAACGGCATCTGCCGTGCCTCAGGAGGAGCTAGCTCTGACTCAGCAAATGCAATAGAGGGCCCCTTTGTGATCGTGGCCAAGACCGCGGGCAGGCTATCCACTGCCACATCTTCGCTCACCATAACTTTCTGTAGGAAGATCTTCAGGGCGTCTTGGTGGAGCGGCGACCTCTTGATTAGTTCTAACACTGAGATTTTAGCCGGCAGCCGGTCTAAGTGCTGTAATAAGTCATACCTTGTGCCCGGCACCGGGTCTATCTCTTCTGGTTCAACTGTAGGGGAGGAAACTGCAGGGTTTGGTGCAGATGCACATGGGGAAGGAAAAATTCTTTGGAAAGGACGCCCACTCCGAAGGGCGCATTGCGATGCTTGCACGGCCTGGACTGGACCCCCGCTTGGCCTGGTGGGGCAGGTGAATGGCGTGGAGATGGGGGTGAGGATGACTGAAGTGGGTTTAATGGGCCCTAGTGGAGGGGAAATGGGTGAAGGGTTAAGCTTAGGGGAAATGATGGGCGGCATGGCGGGTGGTGGTGAAAGGACGGACGGAGTAGAGGGGAATGTAGCGGGCCTAAGAGGCGACGCGGGGGAAGTGACGGGCGGTGTAGCGGCGGATCTAAGGATGGAGGGGATGGCAGGTGTGGGAGAGTAGTGGTGGTGTAAGGCCAAGAGATGGGCGGGGGTCTCGTCATCAAACGTCCACCCAGCGTTGGGGGCTGGGCGCTGGACCACATTCACTTGTGCTGGGGCCGGTGCCGGCGGTTGCTGTTGTTGCGGAGGAGCGGGCTGATGCACTGGCATGGGATTTTGATGGATCCCAAGGTCTTGCTGCTGCGGTTGAGGTTGCGGTTGCTGCTGGGGCTGTTGGGGCGCTGCCTGTTGCGGCCTGGCCTGTCTCTGCCTCTGCTTGATATCCTCAATTAGCTGGCGCATCTGGGCCCAATCAATCCTCTGGCCCTCATGCAAATCATACACCAGGTCTCTGAATTGGTAACATCGCTCTATCGTGTGCCCGGGTTGCCGATGGAATATACAATATCGGATTGGTCGGCAGCCGGATTCCAGTTCGGGCGCTCAGGCGGCAACTGGAGGTCACCAGTATACATTAGAGCAGAGAAAATATCTGGCAAGGTCTCCGGGAGAGGGGGGTAATGAGCCCTCTTTGGAGCCGGTCGAGCAGAGCCATAGGTGGGGGGTGGAGGAACACTATTGTACTGCGGGGGCCGCTGAGGCTGTTGAGGTGGCGGAGGTGCCTGTTGAGGGTATTGCGGGACTTGGAAGGCAGGCTGGGGAACTTGCGGAGCGGCGAACTGGGGGTTACGCTGAGGCGGTGGGAAGCGGGGTGGAGCGGCTTGTTGGGGGAACTGAACGGCCTGGACTTGCTCGTTAATTTGTACCCCCTCCGTGACGGGGCCTTGGGTTTTCTTGGTGGCTTTGGGTTTCTGGGCCTCGAATAAAGAATGGATGGGGGAGTCTTTAAATTGGGTTTGAATAAACCTAGCTCTGCTGTATAGTTGGTGCATGTTTGAAATGTCATTCATTGCCAGAATGTTTCTGAAAGTTGGCGTAGCATTGGAAATTAACAACTTCACTTTTTCCTCTTCCGGAATCTGCCCGGGCACCCGTGAGGCCATCTGCCTCCAGCGGTCCGCATAGGTGGCGAAATCTTCCTCCGGCTTCATCTTCTCTGCCACTAGGTCCGTGAAAGAGTACTCGGGTCCGACCCGATCCTGAAACCTCTGTATAAACCTCTCCTTGACCGTCTTGAAGTTCTCGGCCTCCTCCATTGGCAAGGTGTAGAACCATTCCAGAGCGATCCCTTCCAGAGACCGTCGGAACAAATAGGCCATCAAACGATCGTCTTGCTGGAACTGCGCAGACTCGTACAAGAACTCCCGGACATGGATGAACGGGTTGCCATTCCCATCGTATTTGCGGTACACGGGGAGCTCCGACTGGGAAGGAAAACGCAGGTCCCTGAAGTTAGGGATAGGGACATCGGCAAGAGATTGCGGGCCGACCCGCTTGTGGAGGAGATCAATTTGTTGCTGCATAGCAGCCCACTTGTCAAGAATTTCCCGTTCCCGGGAAGGAGGGGGAGGAGCAAGAGGAGCAGTACTTGGATAGGCGACCAAAGGATAAACTGACGAAGGAGGCGGCCCATAAGAGGGATAATGGGCTGAGGAAGGGCCCATATCCGTATGAGCCACCTGGGCCGCCCCTGACTGTGACCTAGCGAAGTCCGCCGGGGCTATGAGGGCCTGAGGCGATGGAGAAATTGTAGGGTACGGCTCAAGATAAGGAACAGAGGGGATCGGGGATTTTCCTTTATCAAGTTGTTGATGGACCGATGTGGAAGCCTGGCCCATTTCTATATTGGGATAGCGAAGGTTCTGAGGGCGGACCGGAGTAAGGTCAATGGGAGCCACAGAGGTGGTCCCGACCACAGGAGATGAAGTGGCGACACTGGCCGTGGCATGAGCCGGAACTGAGGCCGGGGCATCGCCCCCTTGCAAAGCTTGTCTGATGAGATGGAGTTGGGTGGGGTCCAACTGGGCCATCATATCGAGGATCATACTGGCTGAATTCTGATTGGGCGGGTTTGAAAAAGAGGGTCGGAGACCCTCGCCAAGAGTGGTCGGGAGTGAAGGAGCCGTCCCCTCTCCCCCTTGCAAGTGGGTGACCCTAGGTGGGTCCTCGAGGAGACCACGAGGAAGGGAATCCTCGTGGGCCTGAGGGAAGTCGTACGACGACATGGAAGAAGAAGAATCGAACAAGGGGTTGGAGTAGGAATGGAAATGAGAGTCAACCCTAGGAGGTGATCGTGGGGGCAGAAGGCAGCTCCACATACACCAAGACACTTACTACTAGAACAAGCAACACTAATCAATCAGATCTACCAAGCAAGTAATAAGCATACAATGGAGCGAGATGAGAGCAGAATCACTCAGTAATGCAATCAAGTTCTTAAAATGATGCTCGTCGGTTCCTTATATCTTTGGGTTTGAACCTTAGTGGATTAATGAAAATATCAATTCTCTCGACCACTAGGTGCCTGATTGGGATGGGAAACGAGGAACTGTGTGACCCTATCGGGACTTCTCACTCGCGGATGCAACCCTAGACTGGGGTGGATACGGTACAACCTGCCCGGCGTCCGTGTGGGAATCCACGGCTCACGGGGGCTTACGGAGGTCCTCAGCAAGGTCCCTAGTCGGCTCCAAGGAATATGGAGACGAGAGGAAACCCTACCTCGGTAGGAATGCAACTAATATGGGAAGATGTCGATGCTCCTATGCGCACCGGAGTGCATGCACAAACTAGCCTAGCAGCTATCAATCAATGTGCGAGTATACACATGAATAATAAAAAGCATGGTGATGCAATGATAATAAGATAGCAGGGGGGAGCCAATGAACAGCACCAGGAGCAATATATATATCAGGCGAAAAACTAAGCAAGATGAAATAAATGCACTGTGACAGGAGATGTGCGGTCCTCCTCTGACCGCTCTAAGTACACAGACGGTTAATATCCAGCCGTAGTTGATGGGAAGAAAGCAAGGGAAATACCAGACAGACGGCCGATAGTCAACCGCTCACGCACTTGAACCGCCGCGCTACAGCCGCGTATCTGCCACCCAGAAAAGTACAGCGTACCTGTGGCTGGGAGCGGGACGGCTGTATGAAAGCCGCTCAAACCGATGGACGGCGTCCAGGGAGCCGTCCGTGACAGGAAAGGTCGGGGTAGCTGGCTCTGATTGGCAGAGGATGAACGGTGGTGTATCGACCGTGCGTGTTGGTCGGCGGCTCTGGACGGACCGTGTATACGCCAGAGGACAGGGACCGCATCCAACCTGTAAATCACTCCAAACAGAAGACCGTGAAAAATGACTAGGAAGGGTCAGCAACTCAAAAGCACGATGGGCATTAGGCGTCCCACCGTGATCGCCACAAAAGGGGTGTAGATATATATTTCTCTCCTCTCTCCCTTTCACTAAGGATCAAAGTGCGTCAAGTGCATGAGACAACGCGAGACGGGCAAACCACGAGAGTGAGAGAAAGAAAAGAAGACAGGGAACAACGCAGAGTACCGTGATCGCCACCAAGATGCCGTACGCGATAGGCACGCCGTACCTTGGAAAATGGGGAGACACTCGCCTTAGTGCAGCGCTGAGGAATGAACGGCTCCCTTAGAACCGCCCTATGTTGAGCGGTCTTACGATAGACCGCCCTAGGACGCTGCGAGGGACGCGGGAGGAACTGCTGCAGTGGGATGGACGGCGCTAGAGGGACCGCGCTCCACGGAAGAACGGTCGTTGATGCACCGCGCGTACCGTTGAACGGCCAGAGGGTAGCCGCTCAGTACCTTCACTCAGCAAGTTGAAAAGGGCTCGACCTCCACCCTCTCCGGCCGGCCAGAGGGGATGGGCCTCGTGCTGATTAAGTGCTGACCTGCGAAACAATGTGAAGACACAGAAGAAACACCCAGATTAGACCTAAATAACGTAGTATGCATTCAAACGAGAAGAATTAAGCATAAACAAATGAAAAGGGGAATACCTGGGGGGTTTTAAACCCCTAGGGCGACAAAAAACGGAGTGGTTGTGTGCATGATAATGAGAAAGGGGGGGTACGCGGGTGAGAAACGATGCATGCAATGACGGAAAGCGACAAAAGCTACGGAACGAAAGAACTGCGAAGACTGGGCTACTCCCTTGACCGGAGGCTCGTGCGGACGTAGAGAGCCTCCCTCCTTGGTGCTAGGTCACTCGAAAATGCGGCAGGGCTTCGCCGTCGACCAAAATCTCCCCCCCTTTTGACGTCCGGCCACTAGGGTCTACTTATAGAGCCTAGAAAGCCAGCCTCGAAATTGGGGTTTTTAGATATTTTTAGGTCGAGATTATAAAAGATAAAATATAGATATTATCATCACCTCTCATCCAGTCGAAACGGCATCAAAAATGGTTAATTATCCACGGAGAAATCATTAAAACAAATCGGGATAAAACCATGCATAAAAGGATAAAAATCTGTTAAAAACCCTCCATCGAAAGGATAAACGGTCTAACGATAGACCGCGCCAGATATTGAACGGGTCTGGTCCAACCGTTCAACCTGTCGGTGGAAATGGAATTAACCAGATAATTAGCCTAATTATCGCTCGAACAGACCGAAACGGCCGGCGACGGACCCTGAGATATGAACGGCACCTTGGCGACCGCTCCAACGTAGGACGGTCCAAAACGAGCCGCTTTAACCTTGTCGGTGATAATTCAAATATTTGGATAATTGTCTGAGGAGGTTAGCATGCGTAGGACTCTGAGGTATGGGCGGTTGTCTTCCGCCCGTTCATTAGTTTGAACGGGCAGTATAGGACCGCACCAAAAACCTGTCGGTGAATATTAAGAAAATCCTCAGAAAATAACCAAAATGTATGAACGGTCTGGGATCAACCGCCCCAGTCTTGAACGGCTGATGTGGGACCGTTCATGCTCTTGGACACTTGTCTTTCATAAAATAGTTCAATTAATCAAAGCCAAGATCCAATAAGCCCTGCATTGATACGGCTTTTACCAAGGAGGGAAGCTACCCATAAAATGGGCCCAGGACTTGCCACAAAAACAAAACCCAACAGATAATGGACAACTTAGGGCATCAATTAATGGGAGTAAGAGAAACAACTCAACTTATCGGTATAAAACGGGTGTCAACAACTGCATCTAACTTTCATGATAGGATAGGGCCCATTAAGGCTTGGTAGGCACCGAGTCTTGGTTTGCCAGAACCGTGGAGATCCCTGTCCGACCACGTCGGCCTATGCTCACTCGAAGGAAGCTAACATGTGCTCACTTATGTATTTTATTCAAAAAAAAGTCGGTAGCATCACCTACGGTGGGGCCCCACCCAGAAGATCTCCGGAAGCTGTAATCTTTATTCTTTTCTCTTCGACCAAATGAGACAGTCGGCGCCCTTAAAACGCTGAGCATGAGAAACCGAAACTCAAACCCCAAGGGCAAGAGTAGGATCCATTTCCTCGAGCATCGATCAGAGCACGAGAAGAGGGCAGTGTCCCCGCAGGCATACGAAAGGGAGCCCACAAACGTCAAACGACTATATCTCCCTCACAAAAAGAAATACAAAATCAAAATCAAGAGAAAAGCCTGGTCGTGACTGTGCCTGTTGCGATAAATGGAACCCCTCAAAGCAAAAGTCTGAATCCACAAAAGGGGCCGTGGAATGTAAATGCTCGAGATTTGGTCCGAAGTTGTCCGAAAGGAAAGAGTTAATGGCCCCTTATTCGCTCACCGGTTAACGGCTTTGCCGGTCCTCTCAGGAGGTTTATCCCTACACTCTTCCTTCTCCCTCCAAAGATGAAGGTTCGATGGAATTTTTGAAGGGTGAAAACTGCCTAGGGTCTGCGACCTTAATTTAATATACACATTTGGTTGCCTACTTTGAAAAGTAAAAGCTATCGCTGCGAAGGAGTCTCCGTGTTTCTGGCTGGTCAAGACCACTGTTTACCACCTTGATGTCTTCTTGTTTAATCTCGGGCTTAGGCCAATGCAAGCGCGTCACCTATGGCTGCGACGGCGTCTAATTCTGGGTTAGCGTCGCGCGGTTGGTCATTGGGGTTCCAGGGTGTTCCATCATATACCATCTAGAGTTGTGAGGAAACAGACTCAGGTCGGGCAAATCTCTTACCTCAAACACCTTTTGGGTGATCCCTGTGGTCGGAAGCGACTGGGAGCCTAAGCATGGCATGACGGTATTGTCATCAGGTAAGTCTTAGCCGGCGGGATCATCATTCGAGGTGTCTAGAGGGCCAAATCAACCTAGATGTGCACTTAGGATACTGGGAGGTTAGTAAGAAACCCCTGTTCTCACATAGGTTAGGTGCCATTTGGCGGTGCTTGCCCGGGCGTTAGGCAACAAAAAAATTGAAATGATAAAAACAACAAAAAGGGGGAAAAAAAGAAAATGTACATATTTGCAAACAAAAAAAAATCTTTTTTATGATAAAACAAAAAAATGCCAAATATAAAAAAGAACTAAATCAATTTTGCATGATTGCATTTGCGTGCAGCATCTCACTTTTAATACCGCTTGCATTCGTGTGCTTGCCTGTCGCATTTATCATCACCGCATCTTTCCCTTGCCTTCGCTAAATAAAGGCTTGGCACCTTGACCAGTTATCAAGGACAGTCACAGTGACCATTTGCTTATTGAGCAAGGGGCCAAGTCAGAAAAGAAATTCTAATTTGTTTGTTTCAGTGATGTGTGCAGGGATTCAGGCAACAGAAGCAAAGGTGAAAACCAAACAAACCGAACCTTGTATTTTATTCCAAAAAACAAAAAAAATTACATCAAGTTCTGCCCTCTCTCTCTGCATTACTCGTCCCACTACTCTCGGGCAAAACGCTCTCAAAGGTGCTACCCAACTATGAAAAGCGGTACTCCTACCGCTCTGTACTCCCCTTCCTATTCCCACACCCCGGCGTTGATCCACGGAAACAGCAGAGAAGCTACCAAAATGAAAGCCACGCTCTCGTGCTCTTCGGTAGCGCTCCTCACCATCTCTCAGCCACTGTTCAGCAAGACCAAGGCTGGTTCGGAGTTCGAACAATTGGACCTCCATGGCCCTTCGTTCCTCCCTTTCAGTCAATATGTTGGCTCTTTCTCTCTCTGCGTCTCTTTCTCTCTTTGCACGTTCTCTCTCATGGTCTTCCCCTCCAACTGGAGTGATCCTCAGTTCCACGGCATCCCTAGAGGAGTCATCATCAGGATGACACCGCAGTTCTCTCTCCAGTTCTGCTATCCTAGCCTCCCTCTGCGCAGCTTGGGCAAGCGCTTCTTCCGTCTCCTTTTCCTGCCGAGTGTACCATCTCAGATACGCGATAAGGCATAAACAAAAAGAACTCAACACTGAAACTTTTACCTGTATACAGAGCATCCCTTCTACCTCCGCAGCACGCTGCGTGGCGTGAGTAAGTTGCTAATGAAGCAAGTCAAGTTCTGAGGTGGGAGTCCACAAGCTGGAAGAGGCACCACCTACTCCCATCGCTGGGGAAGCCGCGCCAATCCGGGCATGCTACGACCGCGTGAATTAGCAGCCAACATCTGGAATCTGGGGTTTTAATTAGGAACGCATTGTACACCTACCAAGGCGCTCGTAGCTCCGCGGGCATCGCCCAACCGTTGCTCCATCTCTGCCAAGCGACTTCGTAAAGTCGCTATCATCGTATCACGGATATCCTGCAGCCATGCGAGTCAGCATTTCCACCAGAAAATTAAAAAGGGAGAAAGAAGGAAAGAGAAAGGGGAAACCAACCTCCACAAGTCCCCGGGGGTTGGAGCCGCTCTGCGTACTTTATCCTATATAGGACGCAAGTAGTCCTCGCTATCCCGCGCATGTGATTCTACAATCGTGCCACCCCCGTTGCCAGTCTTCATTACTGTTCAGGGAACCGCACGCGCCAGTTAATGCAGTCACCGGTCCTCGCGTCTCTCTCCCAACGGTGAGGTGGCGCAGCTGAATCCACCCATTCTTGAGCCAGTCCCAAAGTCCTCATAACCAATCGTAGCTGAAGCGGCTCGATTTCATTCAGGCAGTGCATCCATAGTTCCCGTCCAAACCGGGCACGACTTGTTAGAACCCAGGGCTGGTCGGCATCGACCATGTCTGAGTAGGGTCTCCAGTTTACCATCACTGCAGGGAACTCCTGTAGCTCCCGCCTTAGCACCATCAGTTGGTAGGTCAGGGGTGCCGCACTCATGATGGGTTCCCACCGCCTGGCTAGCGGCACCATCGCAGGTCGCCAATGCCGAGCTCTCCCCATGGGGAGGTAATAATAGCTCCACAGTTGCTCGGCGCAAGTCATCAGTACCTTGCAAAAACACAAAAAAAAGCAAAACAAGCAAAACCAAAAATACCTGGATGAATGGTGTAAAACCACTCACAGCCATCTCACGATCCGCTTCTTGGAACAGGCCTGCAAACAAGTGCGCTAGCATGGCAGCTCCCCAGGCGTAGTACCCTACTCTTTCAAGGTCTGACAGCAACTCCAGGAAGCGACATTAGATACCGTCCCCTTTCGAGCTCAGTACCAATCTCCCCAAAAGGAAGAGGAGAAATCTCCTCAAATCTATGTTGCATCTTTCCCAGTTGTCGAAATCTGTGCAGTACACGGCACGGCATCCTATTTCCATCCTTTCCATGAACTCTTCTGAAGATTCATCGTCCAGCCGACTAGTGTCGGTGAGCCCTAATGCATCCATGAGGG
The DNA here is from genome assembly GCA_022559845.1 of Amorphophallus konjac. Classification (NCBI taxonomy): domain Eukaryota; kingdom Viridiplantae; phylum Streptophyta; class Magnoliopsida; order Alismatales; family Araceae; genus Amorphophallus; species Amorphophallus konjac. The sequence goes on along the minus strand of CM040118.1, from coordinate 238,980,735 downwards.
ACGCCCTAGCTACCGACCTATTTTTCTGACCATCTAGGTCCAAACCCAGTAGCTTCCGAGTACCTTCTCGGTAATCCGCATAAGTGACCCCGGTCACTGCCTCGCCCTCCACCTTCAGGCTTGTGATCCGGATCACATCCTCCAAGCTGGGCACCATGTGCCCCCAGGGCATCAGGAATGCCCGACTCACTGGATCCCATCTCTCACACAAGGCTTGCATCAGGACCAGGTCGAGCTGGATCGGCTCGATCCGAAGAAAGGTGCCAAAACCCATCACGTCTAGCCTGACCTTCTGAAAATCTAGGAGACCTCGGTATGCTGCCACTACCAACTCCCATGAGATATGTGATTTCATCACACTCTACGCATGCAGGGAATGGAGAGGAGGTTTGGTCAGAAAGAAAGGAAGAAAAAAAGAATGGAAAAAAGGGCAGGAAAACTTGGCTTACGAGTTGTGATTGGGCCCTTTCGCTGAAGTGCCCTTCGAGGTCCGAAAGCCTCCTGGAACTACTACCACTGGACCTGCTTCTCTTCGAGGAGTGGGAAGATTCGCCCTCCATCCAACTCTCAGAATTTTGAACTCCTCCTCTCCCGTGAGAACTTGTGCTCCTCGAGTTAGCTCTCGATATACCTGGGAGGATAAAAGGGACAAGAATTTATAGAAATGGAAGGAGTACAGGCCAAGATTGCCTCCATCACCTTTAATGATAGCCCTCGCAATGAGGCACCTACCATGCGGTCCCGTGTGTCACTTCACCGCTCGCACAGGGTGATTGATTGGACGAAGAATATGACGACTAGCCCCCTATGTTGTCTAGGGATACCCTATCATGTTTTGGAGGAGTCCGCAAAATTTGACACAACATCCGGGAGAAGGAACTAGGGCCGTCATTATTGACCTCGACGGCAGATTCCCGTGGAAAATAGTCACAACAAGATGTGATTCTCCGCTCGGGGTGGAGTCTCGGTAGACCCATCACATGGGAACAGTGCAAAGGAGAAGAAGTGTAGAGAAGAAGGAACGCACAAGAGAACAAACAAGTAGCAGAAAATTAAATCACTCCATTCATAATTCTACATAAGTTGTCATAAACACTACAATCATAGAGATGAGGTGGGTCCACTGGCTCGCCAACTCGTGCCATTATCTTCATGCTCGTCCCTCTAGGCATCCCCTCCTCTCCCCTGAGGTGAGGGTCCCTCAGAAGCCTCCTGGATCCCGTGCAGTAGCACCCGTCTCGCCTCGTGGCGCCGACTCCACAGCAATGACTCGCTGCTCCTCCCCTGGCGTGGCGAAGAAGCCACTAGTGGCAAAGCAACCAGACTGGCGCAGTCGCTCCCCGAACTCTCGCGCTCTCTCGTAGAGCGTCTCCATCCCTCCTAGCCTTTGCACGACGGCCTGAAGGCCCAGCTGGAGCTCCGTCCAAGGCCCTCCTCTCGGTCTGATCCGCTGTCGCTCGGACCTTCTCTCGACTTCTCTCTCTCTGCCTCTCTCCTCATCATCTGTAGAAGAACCCTTAACTCCAGGATGTCTGGAGAAGGTCTCTCCACACAGCGATGTCGCAGCTCTGCTACAGTCGCCACCCAGACATCACGCTCCTCTTCCCCGCGGGCAGCCCGAGCCACTGCACCAGCAAGTTGCTCCCGGAGGGAGGTAATCTCGAGAAAAGGGGCCGAGGAACTAGAAGATGCGCCGGTCACTCCCACCATCGCTGTCTGCTGGGCACGCTGGAACGAACAAACAACAGTCGTCAGCTAAGCTCCACATTTAAAAATAGAAAATGCAACACTTAGCTTACCAGGAGCGACAATTCCTGTTGAGTGGCGGCCAGCTGCCGCTTGACCTCGGCTAATTGGGCACGCGACCCATCGACGCCGCGCGTATCCCCGGCTTGGGGAAGCCCCGCATAACTCTCTCTCTGCCCTGCCGTGGACGCGGATTCTTTTATGATATCTTTATCTATTTATTTAATTTGATTTATTGGATTGATTGGTTATTTATCGATTTATTGGTTCATTGGCGTGCCAGTCACCGTGGTGACAATTCTTATTGTGCGCTCGATCTGACTTGGTCAGTCGATTGTGAGTGATCGTGTCTGGACTAGAAGTCCGTCATACCCTGAACGCTATGACGTTAATTACGTCCTCCCTAAGGAAGACAACCCTTGATTAAACGCTAGAGGTAGGAGGAAGACAGCGGTAAAGCCGTATGCTCAAAGGAGACAAAATTCATCTGTTTGCAAGACGTTAAATGTATTTGAACAGAGCAGGGGTTTGTTAATTACGGGAGAAACCCAACGGCATATTCCCACCATCTTGGATGATGCCAAGTGGGGAATAGGAAACCACCCATGCAGCGGCAGGGTGGGATCCATAAAAGATCGGGTGTATACACATAACCCGGAATCCGGATGGGGACCGGCCTGATGTAACACACCCAGTACGAGTGCGATGTCTTATTAATATCCCCCTTCGGAGGACCATCGGAGATCACGCAAGGGCATAACTCCGTGGGCCAGCGGGGTTGGAAGAGAGTACCACACTCGATTGGTGGGGTATATGTAAATTTTGGCAGCATGTTCCCTCAACCTGGATTATGCCAAGGGAGGATAGGTCATCGTCCACGGAGAGCCGGGACAACGACCGAACAAAGATGGGCACCAGGCCCAGGGACATCTCTTGCCTTCATATCATTGATCAATATTCCCTTGGAACCCATCAGAACACATGTAATGACATGGTTCTTTGGGTTCATAAGGCAGCGGTGAAATCCGGATTCGGGACGAGAGCTGTAGGGGAGATCTTCCCCATTTTTGTATCTCATCAAGACACAAGTGATGGTCTGTGAGTACCCCCTTGAACAGATGTAGGGGGAGATTTAGAAGTTTGAAGAAAGATGGTGCGGGGATGGGCCTCGGAGTGGATTTCATTGACTGAAGGAGGGATCTCGGCGTGGCTTTCGATTGGCAAGAAGGAGCTCTCGGCGTGGCTTTGATATTGGCCAAGGAGGGGTCCCGGCCAGGAGCATTTGGCTGGCCAAAGGGGCTCTCGGCAAGGGGTTTATCCAGAAGGAAGGGGCCTCTCGGCGCGATCCTCTGATTGGCCAAAGGGGCTCTCGGCATGGCCTCTTCATGGACAAAGGGGGCTCTCGGCCTGAGCATTTGGTTGGCCAAGGGGGGTTCTCGGCAAGGGGTTTGGCCGGCCAAAAGAGGGAGGAAGGCCTCTCGGCCTGGAGCTTCTCGGCGGGCTCCTGGGCGCGCCGGAAAGGGGGGGCGCCGAGAGGGGCATCATCAGGTTTTGGGCAAAAGGGGTGTGAATGGCTGCGAAGGCAGAGGGGCTCTCGGCAGAGGGCTTCCCGGCGCGCTCCTGGCCGCGCCGGGAGTCTGCCGCCGGGAGCCTTGCACATAGCTTCACGTAGAAAGTGCTGTAATAGACTGGTTTGTCGTTTAGCTGAAAGAAGGGGGAGGACTCTCGGCCTTATGGTTCTCGGCGGGGAAACTCGCACGCCGAGAAGATGAAATGCAGAAGGATTTCAGGGTTTCAGAGCTGAAATAAACGATGCTCTGTTCGGGTGTTTTCTGGGATTTCAAGCTCGAATTGATGCCGAGCCAGGAGTGCAAAAGGGGAGACTCATGGATGTTTCTATTAGAAGGGTGCCAAGGGAATTGGACGATGGAATCAATGAAAGAAATCAGACCATCACCTGATCCTGTGGAGGGTTTTATCTATCTGTTGCAGGCCATTTGGGGGAGTCAAGAGATGACTGTCCTCCATCCCCTCCGGACGAGCCAGTGACATTGAAAACCGGTGAAGGAGGGACTCTCAGCGCAGAAACTTCAGGCCCTAAGCATTCAATACTTAGAATGGAGGACCTTGGGATCGGATCATCATTTATGAGAGCTGGACAGTCCAGGAAACCAAGAGACTGATATCTCTGGTTCCTAAACCGCATAAGGGGGCTCGTCAGAAAACTTAGATTATATATATAGGGAAACAGCCATTGAGATCGGAGAGGGAAGGAGAGAACAAAACTCAATAACCCATTAGATGGGGGTAGGAGTCCTATCCTCGTCCCTCTTCGAAGAACAAACCCATACGATCGGCTCTGAAACCCAAGGAGTCTAATCTATATTTCTTTCAGACAAAGACCATATACATAGAGAGACAGAGATCGGATATCTTGATCAATCAGTGCCCAGGCGGGCCATATCGATGTTTCATTGCATTGCATAAAAATCTTACGCTGATCATGAAAGAAAAATGCAAGATAGAAAGGTAAAAATCAAGGCCGGAACTCTCCGGCTACAGTTGATAAATCGAGAAAGGACTCACTATATTACATCAGATAAAAGAAAAAACATGGAGGAGGGGAGGGTGGAGCATTGACTCCTCTCCCTCCCCAGTGCCCACCTAGAGCTTTCCTTCTTCTTCTCTTCTGTTGGTTGAAAGGGGGGGTGGCTCTTGCTCTCCGAACGGGACTCCCTCTCTATCTTTCTATTGCTCTATCTTTTCTTTTTCTTTCTTCCGATCGATCCCCTTTTTCTCTCGATCCCCTTTTTCTATCTGGGTTGGCTTCTTTCTCTTCTTCTTCCCCCTACTTCCTCTCAGCCGCCTCCTCTTTTTTTTTTCTTCGAAGGGAGGGGTTTTATAACCCTTTTCCTCTTCCTTCTCGGCAGGCACCTTCACGGCGCGCTTGAGGTAAGCTTCCCGGCGCGCTCGAATTTGGTCTCTCGGCGCCAGTATCTGGGCTTCGACATGGGCTTTCGGCGCCACCTTCATATAGGCCCACTTGGGGTTTCTTTAAGTGTATCATCACCCCAAAGGGTTTATCATCTATGAAATATCTTGTATTGAAATCATGATTGCAATTTTCATCAGTCCGCAGTCGGGGTTTTATCAGTCCGTAGACAGGGGTTTCATCAGTCCGCAGACAGGGTTTTATCAGTCCGTAGATAGGGATTTCATCAGTCCGTAGACAGGGGTTTCATCAGTCCGTGGATAGGGATTTCATCAGTCCGCAGATAGGGTTTTATCAGTCCGTAGACAGGGATTTCATCAGTCCGTAGACAGGGGTTTCATCAGTCCGTAGATAGGGATTTCATCAGTCCGTAGACAGGGGTTTCATCAGTCCGCAGACAGGGGTTTTATCAGTCCGTAGACAGGGATTTTATCAGTCCCTAGATAGGGATTTCATCTTATCAATATCATCACTCGAATGGCGACGAGCTCAGACATCAGCCTTCGTCTGGGAAGACCTCAGTCGGGTGCATAATCTGTGGAGATGATTCTTCTTCTGCTCTATCTTCTCAGGAGCCTTTACCATCTTCATCTGCCGGTGCTGGCTTCATCTTTATCTCACATTACTTCCGTCAGTAAGCCGACATATTGATGGGGATATCACCTCCCATGCCCACGTTCACAGCTCGTCTCCTCGCCCCGGTTGCATCCGGCATGGTTTAGTCATTTAATTTTAAGTCCTATGTAATTTTATTTAAGTCATTTGATGTATTTTCCCTTTTCTTTGA